>JAQPPZ010002485.1:0-1245107 GCA_028583015.1 Wollemia nobilis | reverse complement strand
GAAAGGCCGGAAGGAAGAGATGCCTTCCGGGCCGATCTCCGGAGAAGGCCGGCTCCTTTTGGGGGGGCTTGATTTAAGCTAAAGGGAGCAGGGAAAGAAATAAAGGAACGGAAAGAGACAAATGTACGAGAAAGAGATACAAATATGTCCAAAGGTTGGTGGGGGGGAACTAACGATGCGGGAACACACCAATCACCGCTACTACTGCATACAAACACGGAGCATGACAAGGAGCGCAAAACCTAGGCGTACTTCCGATACACCGGCGGCGTATGCACGGCTTCAATAGCTCCCTAGCAAACATTCCCTACAAGGAACTAACGGCGGGGGATCGTATCAATCACCGGATACGTACAGCGACGGGGGTAGAAAGTAAACCTAGAGATGTCGAGCCGGTATATGTGTTAGGTAGAGAGTTTAACCGCACGGCTTCAATGGCTCCCTAGCAAACATTCCCTACAAGGAACTAACGGCGGGGGGATCGCATCAATCACCGGATACGGGCCGACAACGTCACACACAGCTGATGGGGCTGCTACCAAATTTATAATGAATGCTTTAAATAATGAAGTACGAGAAGGTGCTTTAAGCAAGCAATGCTAGAGGAACCCGATCGCCAAATGCCAAAGTGAATTAACGAGCGGCGACACGGGTGGGCCTAAGGCATATAATGAAAGACAGCATAAAAGAATAAAGACAGTAAAACAGAACCAGGCATACAGATTGTATTCATAAGCAGAAGCACGGTTACAGTAAGCACAGTAGTTCCCTAACAAACATTCCCCTTCCACCACTTACAATGAAAACGTGGTGGCTATTTATAGCCCAAAGTTCCCCCAGTTACATTAATGGGCACAACGTCCCGATCAAACATTAGGCGACAAAAGCGGCCGCGGAGGCTGACGATCCTGACCTCTGTCGAGTGGGTGTACCCTCGGCATGGTCTCCCTGAAGGTTGGACAGCTACGTGGCGGCGCGTTGGGTAGAACTTTATATTGACAGAAATGTGGGTAGCTGAGGCGGTGGAAACTCTCATCAGTCTTAAATGAGGCAGCTGACACGGGCGGTGCAGCCCATACTTATCCCTTTTGGTCGGCAGTCTTGGTTCAAATCCCGAAGCTGGACACTTGTCGTATGATGGGTTATGTTTGTGTGACACATGTACGCCTTGAAGGGCGATCTATCTATCTTCGCTTGGGATCGGAGCTCCTTGGGATGCGTGGGCGAAAACGGTGCGGTTGGGAAGGCCTTCACGCCTTGGTCAAATTCCGGGTTTGTTCCCCTACGTCACACTGTCAAGGGCGCATTCCGGCTCTGCTGAAAAGTCGGGCTGCGCACGGGTGAACAACGTGGTGTCTGCCGCTGTACGGACCTGCTCCGGCGGTTATCATTCTTCTTTGTCGACTGCCCGACTGCCGGTTACAAGGTGCGCCCGAGAAGAGAGGCGAAGTCGGACTTCGCACCAAAGCGGGCGAAGTGCGACTCGCACCAAAGCGGGCGAAGTGCGCACTTCGCACCAAAGCGGCGAAGTGCGCACTTCGCACAAAAAGCTGGGTTTCCTGGTTCGGCTTCCGGGGCCATAACTTTTGATCCGGCTGACCCGATCGCCTATTATAATATACCGTTGGAAAGCTTGCGAGAAGATCTGCAATAATAAAATATCCGGGGCTCATTTTGTCCATTTTATCGCCCCTGTTTATGGCCCGAAAAAACCCGAACACCTCGGCATACCACGACACTTAGCCATTTTTCGGGGCAAGTCCTTGTCAATTTTGAGAAGAATGAGAATGTAGGGAAGAGAGAGAAAGGGGGAGAAGGAAGAGCGGCTCTCTTACAAAAATTGAAAACATTGCACCCCGTGCAAAATGTGACAACATTTCTGGCGGCTCGCGGGGTGTCGAGCTCGCCTCGGCGCAAAGAACCCATGCCTTCATCCATTGGGCAACAGAGTCACCCTCGCTGCAACTGCTCTTCAGATCCACCTCCGGCAACTGCCTCCTCGGAACACTTAAAAAGAAAACACTGCACAGACTGAAAAAGGGAAACAACTAAAACTTGGAATAATAGCCGGATTATTTACACAAAATTTTGCGGCGCTATTGGCATGCCGCCACCACAAATCTAGCTTTGGTTGCCTATCCGGTGAACCTGCAGTGCCGGACCGGATCCGGTTGTACTTCGGATGATCTTTGAAGTCCGGTTGGCCTCCCAAAGCTTGCCGGGTTGCGAACATGGTGCAACGTGGCGGATTGTCGTTCATGCCGGTGCCGTACAATTGATGAACAATGTGGCAAGGAGATTTTTCAGACGGGAGCCCTCTTCGGGTGCCGGTTGCGGTGATGGTTGGAGCCAATACCACCACGGTGGAGGCGTAGGTGAACATTCATTTCTCCGCTTGTGAGGTCAAGGCTGCTCACCAAACCTTGATTCCTCAGGGGTGTCTTCTATCGGCTTAAAAAAGGGCGCTGCGATCAAGAAATACGGATCTTCGGCTCGGTCGGAGTCGCCGGGTGATTTTGCCGGATGAAGGCAAGCCAAAGATTCACCAACTCGGGCTTCCTTAAAATATGGAGACCGATCGTCTCACCTCACGGATTCGTCTATGCGAGCTTGGTAATCGGCCCGGCTGACGCGCTCGCTCGGAGCGTTGGTATCAATTTCGCAAAGTCGATGGTTTCCCGGGTTCCTCGCTCGCCACCTTCTTGCTTGAACGAAGGCGTTAGGACCGGTCTTTCGGACTCGAGAGAATATGAACGTGCGAGTCGCCGGGTGCTACGATTTTGAACGGCAATGAAGCGAGCACCGGTGCTTCAGTTCTGTTTGGGGGTGAGAAACCTCCTTGTCCCACCGAGCATTCGGAAAGAAAGCGTCGGCCCGAACGAGGACGAGCTTGAGATCTTCCAAATGCGAGACAAAGCGTCCCACCGGGCGTGCCAAAAACTGTTGGTCACGAATCCGCCACGAGGAAAGGATTTTGTGGTTATTGCGCCCTGGACCCGCGAACCAACATTGAAAGGCCGGAAGGAAGAGATGCCTTTCGGGCCGATCTCCGGAGAAGGCCGGCTCCTTTTGGGGGGCTTGATTTAAGCTAAAGGGAACGGGAAAGAAATAAAGGAACGGAAAGAGACAAATGTACGAGAAAGAGATACAAATATGTCCAAAGGTTGGTGGGGGGGAACTAACGGTGCGGGAACACACCAATCACCGCTACTACTGCATACAAACACGAGAGCATGACAAGGAGCGCAAAACCTAGGCGTACTTCCGATACACCGGCGGCGTATGCACGGCTTCAATAGCTCCCTAGCAAACATTCCCTACAAGGAACTAACGGCGGGGGATCGTATCAATCACCGGATACGTACAGCGACGGGGGTAGAAAGTAAACCTAGAGATGTCAGAGCCGGGTATATGTGTTAGGTAGAGAGTTTAACCGCACGGCTTCAATGGCTCCCTAGCAAACATTCCCTACAAGGAACTAACGGCGGGGGGATCGCATCAATCACCGGATACGGGCCGACAACGTCACACACAAGCTGATGGAGCTGCTACCAAATTTATAATGAATGCTTTAAATAATGAAGTACGAGAAGGTGCTTTAAGCAAGCAATGCTAGAGGAACCCGATCGCCAAATGCCAAAGTGAATTAACGAGCGGCGACACGGGTGGGCCTAAGGCATATAATGAAAGACAGCATAAAAGGATAAAGACAGTAGAACAGAACCAGGCATACGGATTGTATTCATAAGCAGAAGCACGGTTACAGTAAGCACAGTAGTTCCCTAACAAACATTCCCCCTCCACCACTTACAATGAAAACGAGGTGGCTATTTATAGCCCAAAGTTCCCCCGGTTACATTAATGGGCACAACGTCCCGATCAAACATTAGGCGACAAAAGCGGCCGCGGAGCTAGCGATGCTTGACCTCTGTCGAGTGGGCTGTACCCTCGGCATGGTCTCCACTGAAGGTTGAACGGCCACGTGGCGGCGCGTTGGGTAGAACTTTATATTGACAGAAATGTGGGTAGCTGAGGCAGGTGGAAACTCTCATCAGTCTTAAATGAGGCAGCTGACACAGGCGGTGCAGCCCATACTTATCCCTTTTGGTCGGCAGTCTTGGTTCAAATCCCGAAGCTGGACACTTGTCGTATGATGGGTTATGCTGTGTGACACATGTACTGCCTTGAAGGGCGAGTCTATCTATCTTCGCTTGGGATCGGAGCTCCTTGGGATGCGTGGGCAGAAAACAGTGCGGTTGGGAAGGCCTTCACGCCTTGGTCAAATTCCGGGTTTGTTCCCCTACGTACACTGTCAAGGGCGCATTCCGGCTCTGCTGAAAAGTCGGGCTGCGCACGGGTGAACAGCTGGTGTCTGCCGCTGTACGGTCTGCTCCGGCGATTATCATTCTTCTTTGTCGGCTGCCCGACTGCCGATTACAAGGTGCGCCCGAGAAAGAGGGCGAAGTCGGACTTCGCACCAAAACTGGGCGAAGTGCGCACTCGCACCAAAGCGGGCGAAGTGCGCACTTCGCACAAAAACTGGGTTTCCTGGTTCGGCTTCCCGGGGCCATAACTTTTGATCCGCTGACCCGATCGCCTATTATAATATATCGTTGGAAAGCTTGCGAGAAGATCTGCAATAATAAAATATCCAGGGCTCATTTTGTCCATTTTATCGCCCCTGTTTATGGCCCGCAAAAAACCCGAACACCTCAGCATACCCTGACACTTAGCCATTTTTCGGGGCAAGTGCTGTCAATTTTGAGAAGAATGAGAATGTAGGGAAGAGAGAGAAAGGGGGAGAAGGAAGAGCAGCTCTCTTACAAAAATTGAAAACATTGCACCCCGTGCAAAATGTGACAACGGTTCCTATGGTCCCTCTCTATATAAGGTTTCGAAGTATCTTTCTTCTTTATTTCGGAGTGGGATACGACAACAGCCGGTCACAGGAGCTAATTCTATAACAAAGGGGTCTCAACCTTACTGAACCATTCTCTCGGTACGGCTCTTAATGGTGGGCCTAGAAAAGACTTGGGGTAAGGCGGGGAAAACTGGAGTGAAATGCGACCTCTTAAGATATAATTGCTTTCCGTATTAAGATATAGAGCGCTGCCCTCTCCGACCTTAAGCCGAGAGCGTTGTAATAACAAGGGCGGCCCTTTCCCTTTTAATTCTAGGGCTAAAGCAGGCTCTCCGCTCTCTCTTCAAAAGGGGAAGAGAGAGAGGTTTTTGAAGAGAGAGAGGCCCCTTTTTAGAGGTTATTGTATTAAAGGGCAAGGATAGAGAGCACCTTTAAGGATAGAGAGAGGACTGATAGGATCAAAAGACAGATAGAAATATGAACCGAACCATAGAGATTTAGTTCACCAAGTCATTTTATATACGCTCGTTGAGATTATAACACGGCTCAAGAAAGTATGCCACCTTTCAAACTTACAAAGGTCGAGTGCTTATTTAAGACCTATTAAAACGTTTCGGCTCCTCTTTTAAGGAGAAGGGGACAGGAGGAGCTCTTATCTTTAAAAGGAGAGAGGAAGATCCAACCCTTCGAACATAGAACGAAACTGTAAAGAATCGAACCATGCGAAGAACCAACTGGACAACAACGGAACATGGGAGGGATCCAGAGGCATTGCCCTATCTCTTTCAATCCAATTGATCGCTTCCCCACCTCTTGAAACATAAAGCCTCTCTCTGGTCCTCTTTAAATAAAACCATTGATGAAACCACTCTACTTCCTATCCAAGGAGCCCCCTTTTGTGCCTGCACAAATCTCTGCCAGCATATCCCCCCATAAAGAGCACACTTTCTTTAAAATTGAGAGGGGGCCTTATTCTCGTAGGCTCATATAGAAGGGCAAGAACCCTCTCACCCTCTCTATTTTAAGGTAAGGCATTGAGCGGTTTTTTTGTTGTCTAATCAACCAATCCTCTCTCGAGCCCTCTCTCTCGACCTGCTCTCCCTTGTCGAGTCCTTTCCCGTTTCATATAGGTTGAGTCCCCCCCGTTTCATATGGTTCGAGTGCTCTTTTAAAGTTCCTCTCCGAGCCCGTTTTTGAAAAAAAGACGTAAAGGATTTAATTATTTTATGTGCTTTATTCCTTTAAGGGTGCTTATCCTTATACCTATAAAAGCGGGGGCAGGGATTTTTATTAATGAGCACATAATAAATTGATTCAGAATGAGGCACCCATGCGACAAAAGGCTGAATAAATAATCTCTGACTCTGATGGGGAAGAGAAGCATGGGAAAACCAAGGGGACATGAGAAGCTCTTATCTTTAAAAGGAGAGAGGAAGATCCAACTGGAAAGCCCCCTCGAACATAGAACGGAACTGGAAAGAATCGAACCATGGGAAGAACCAACCGGACAGCAGCGGAACATGGGAGGGATCCAGAGGCATTGCCCTATCTCTTTCGATCCAATCGATCACTTCCCCACCTCTTGAAATAGAAAGCCTCTCTCTGGTCCTCTTTAAAGAAAACCATCGATGAAACCACTCTACTTCCTATCCAGGGAGCCCCCTTTTGTGCCTGCACAAATCTCTGCCAGCATCTCCCCCCATAAAGAGCACACTTTCTTTAAAATTGAGAGGGGGCCTTATTCTCGTAGGCTCGTACAGAAGGGCAAGAACCCTCTCACCCTCTCTATTTTCAGGTAAGGCATGGAGCGGTTTTTCCGTTGTCTAATCAACCAATCCTCTCCCGAGCCCTCTCCCTCGACCTGCTCTCCCTTGTCGAGTCCTTTCCCGTTTCATATAGGTCGAGTCCCCCCCCGTTTCATATGGGTCGAGTGCTCTTTCAAAGTTCCTCTCCGAGCCCGTTTTTGAAAAAAGAGAGGTAAAGGCTTTAATTATTTTATGCGCTTTATTCCTTTAAGGGTGCTTATCCTTATCCCTATAAAAGCGGGGGCGGGGATTTTTATTAATGAGCACATAATGAATTGATTCAGAATGAGGCACCCATGCCTCAAAAGGTTGAATAAATAATCTCTGACTCTGATGGGGAAGAGAAGCATGGGAAAACCTTATTCTATGGCACGACCTCTTCAATATAATAAGTGGGCTTGAAAGCAGCTTTAAGAGATTGAAACGACTCTTTCCCATATCTATTTTCCTTAGAATAGAGAGCGGTTCCCGTCTCGTGACCTTTTAATTTAAAGCTCCCCAGGTGGAGGGGTTCACGCGCAGGGTCCCTGATCCCCGGCCCAACAAGAGCGGAAAAAGAAGCAAGCTTAGGGTGTTCAGAACGCTTCTAAGAGCGGGGCAGGACCTTTGAATAATAGAGGCGATTGGGGAAATGCCTTGTTCCGGGTGCTGTTACGAATCCGTTCGATCCCAGCTCTTAAAATCTCTAAGGGGGATGGCCCTCTCCTCTCTAAAATTCTGATCTGAGGCCTCGCTATTGTTTTTTGTTGAAGAAGAATCCAGTCTGAATGATCAGTATGCTTTCCCCACCTATCGGAGCTGGAATGAAGGGAAGAAAAAATCGCAATCTGACCTTTAAAATAAAATAAAAGGGGCCCTTATTTATTAAAGAGCTAGCCGAACTCCTCTTCCCAGGTGCTTTGCAAAGGATCAAAAAGCTCTAAAAGAGGCCTTTATGATATGAAATGTCCTCTACGCGCTTAACACCTCTCCTCTCCCCCTCCCCTCGGCAGGCAGGCTGTTTTAAAGGCAAGGCAAAGGCCCTTTTAAATTCAACATGGGGGCAACTTTTAAGAACTAACTTATTGATCCCACCCGACGCCAGTAGCAGTGTTTTCGAGTAAGGTGCGCTTCGCCTCCTGTGACTGGCTGGTGTCGTCTACAACCTTCTTCCTAATGAGTATCCCCGGGACCGGAATGATTACCCCTGTCCGATGGGTCTACATTCATCCCTGTCGTCGGGTACTGTTCACTTCCCCGCCATTCTTGTAACCGTCACCTGCAATCCGCGCAGGTGTGTCCGCACCCCAAACGCACCCCAAAGAAAGAGAGTTGTGGACGTTCAAATTTGAGCCCTTTCTTTTAAAATGCAACCCGGCACTTCCCCGTATGAGCATTCGGTACATGCATGGGTGGAGAAGGCTTGTACTTGGGATCTCCCCCCTCATCTTAGATAGGTCCGAGGGTTCGCGGTTCATTGCTGTGCTTACACACTAGGCTACCCTTCTCCGAAAGCTTCGCGGGACCACCTACCACTCTTCTCCGGATCGCCCGGAGGGGTTTACTGCGTTCTCCCCAGAAATTCCTCTCCATGCCCTCAATTCCCTTACCAAAAAACGAGCGAGCGCTGTCGCCTCCCTTTTAAAATAGAGAGCTCTTTTAAGATAGAGAGCTTTTAGGGATAAAGAGCTCTCCCTCGACTTACTAATGAAAAGGTCGAGCCCTTAGAGTTTTAAAGAGCCATAGATCGAGTTTTTAAGGTCTCCGCCCCCTCTCTATTTTAAAAGGCGGAGTTTTTTAGAGGGCTTCCGTACCCCAGGTCGAGGAACTTCAACAGCCCTCGACCGCTCTCTATCCTTATTCAAGACGGGAGAGCCAGAAAATTGATTGTATCTTCCCCCCAGAGGAGGAAAGAGCAAACCACACTCAGGTCTAGCACACTTGACCGCATTTTTGAAGTTAAAGGGCAGCCTGGGCCCTTGGCTACTTTCCCCACGACCCACACCATGAGATGCCCTCTCTCTCACGACATCCCACTCGGTATGCGGAAGAATCCTACTCCATAAGGAGGTGAGATACAACATACTCCACCTTCCCCCGACTCAAATCCTATCACGTACTTCAGTCAACTAACTAGTGCATCCTTCTTCCCAGTGCACTTTGCTTGTGTGCTCAATGCGTCTTGCTCCCCAGTGTGCTTCGCTTGTCTGCTCAGTACGTCTTGCTCCCTAGTGTGCCTCGCTTGGCTGTTCAGTGCATTTCACTCTGCCCGGCTGACCACACTTGCCTAATTAGTGTGCCTTGCTTAGTGTGCTTAGTCTCTCTCTCACGACATCCCACTAGGTATGCAAAAGAATCCTACTCCATAAGGAGGTGAGATACAACGTACTCCATCTTCCCCCGGCTCAAATTCTATCACGTGCTTCACTCAACTTACTAGTGCATCCTTCTTCCCATTGCACTTCGCTTGTGTGCTCAGTGCACCTTGCTCCCCAATGTGCCTCGCTTGGCTGGTCAATGCACCTCACTATGTCAGGCTGACCACACTTGGCTAATTGGTGTGCCTTGCTTAGTGTGCCTTACTTCTCGATGCACCTCACTCGATTGCTGAGTGTGCCTCGCTCCCTGGTGCACCCTTGATTGCTCTGCTTAGTGCATCTCACTTGGAGAGCCTTGCATTGTGCCAATTTTCAGTGTGTCGCATAGGCCAAATTGGTTGTCAGATAACGAGATGGAGACCACCATAGTGAGTGATGACTCTTTGGAAAAAACCATAGTTGAGAAAATCAGAATCGGCATTTTTAAGAATCGGCAAAAATCAGGAATCAACAAAAAATCGGGGAAAGAATCGGCAAAAAAAAAAACAAAGAAAACGCAAATTTTCATTGAGAAATGTTTTTTCATGCATATTACAATCAATTAACATTATGCAAATCAAATATTGCAATAAAAACAATAATTCATGTCAAGACATCATACAAGGCTCAAGCTTTAAGTACACATGAAATTGACAAAACACATCTTGTATTGCTTATAATATGAAAAGGTACAAAGTTACAAGTAACAAGGAAAAAAAGGTTTCATTTTTTATATGCCTACACATGGAAACAAGTAACAACAAAGTTACAATCATTTGAAAAAAAAGGAAAAAAACCCTAAACCAAAAGGCTAGGGTTTAGGGTTTAAAATTGGAACATTGATAGTTGAAAAATGGGCTTGCATACATAGTTATCAGGCAACAATATTTACTTAAAAAGAGGAGGAAAAAAAACCTTAAACCCAAAACCCTAGGGCCTAGACTAGGGTTTAGGGTTTAAACTTCAAGTTCAAAGTTTCAAATTCAAACACTAACAACTGAAAAATGGGCTTGCATACATAGTTATCAGGCAACAATATTTACTTAAAAAGAGGAGGAGAAAAAAAAAACACTAAACCCCAAATTTCAAAGTTCAAAGTTCAAAGTTTGAAACATTAACAGCTGGAAAATGGGCTTGCGTACATAGTTATCAAGCAACAATATTTACTTAAAAAGAGGAGGAAAAAAAAACCTGAAACCCTAGACCACGGTTTCAGGTTTAAACTTTAAACTTAGAAGTTCAAACATTAATAGTTGAAAAATAGGCTTGCATAAAAAAACCCTAAATCGGCCACAGTCTTTAAAAAAAGAAAAAAAAATTATTATAAAAAAAAAAAATGCAAATTTTTTGAAAAAATTGGCGCATCGCCAATACTTTGCCGATTGCATCGCCATTTAAAAAAATCGGCAAAAAATTGGAATTCTGCTGATTTTTTGCCGATTTTCTCGGCTATGGAAAAAATAATGCAACAGGCTCTCAAAACCATGATAGACTTGGATGCACCACCTGAAGCTGAAAAGATAAAACTTAAGTTTGGTAAATGTTGGTCACAAATCTGCCACAGGAAAGGATTTGTATGTATACGCGCCCTAGACCTGGACCAACATTGAAAGGCCGGAGGGAAGAGATGCCCTCCGTGCCAATCTCCGGAGAAAGGCCGGCTCCTTTACTAAACTACTTGGTGTTTTAAGCTAAGAGTGCAGGAAAGAGATAAAAAGAGTAAGGGTGCAGGAAAGAAATAAAGGGAGTAAGGGAAAGAATATCAATGGATTTTCAGAGGGAAAGAACCAGCAACACGATTACTAGCTAATATCTTGAAGTAGCAGCAATAAATACAAAGAATGAAACATAAATAAACACCGCACTAGCTTTCCTATGTATCCTCTGGACGAGTTCCAGGATCCGCCTAATCCCCTACGCCGAAATCCAGATTTCAGAATTACAGCAGTTAAGAAACAGGTGAATATAGCAGAAACACTATCCACAGGCAGCATACAAGAAAACTAACACAGCATTTTCTCCCCTATGTATCCTTCAGGAGAATTCCAGGGTTCTGTCCCCAATCACACACCTAAATCCAGGATTCAGAATTACAATACATAAATGAAGACAGAATAGCAGAAATAATCACAGAAGGCAGCATACAAGAGAGAAATGAGGCCCAAAGTTCTTGATATCAATTGCAAAAATCAAGTTACAACAGCTTTCTAGCAAAAGTTCTCCCCCCTTTTTTTCATTACAATGCCAGGGTTTTTATAGAGGACCCGACCCTCTTAGCCATTAATGAGCTGGATTCGGAAGTACGCCCCTGGCAGTTACAAAAATCCGCGCCCGTCCCCTTCTGCGACTGAGGTTTCACATCCATTTCTACAATTAGCAAACATGGCCGCATCAGCCGGGGAAACCTGCATTTATGAGCCGTTTGACTTGTCCTGGGTCGCTCCGGGTGAGGTGCTCGAGTGGATGCACAAGTTGCCCTGGCTCTTCTTCTGCAACTGATAGTTCATATCTTATTGCTACAAATGGGCACCGGGTCTTTCGGGCAAGAAAAACGCATTTATGAAACACTCAATTGCCTTGGAAAAATACCCGGCCTTGGGACGCGTGCCCTTGAAGAAAGCGCCCTCGTCGGTTGAGCCCTGGGAGGAGCTTCGCTGAATTCTGGTTCGGGGCTTTGCTTCGCAGCAGGTGTGGGCCGAAGCGTGAATGATGGTCATGTGCTTCGCCAGAAGGGGCTTTTAAAAACGGCTTCGCAAGGTTCCTATGCCGAAGCGGATTTTTCTTGCAAAAGCATGGCCTCTAGCTATTTACTACTTCGCCAGGATGTGGGCTCAATGCCGCTTCGCTAAGGATTTTGCCCGAAGCGAATTCCTGCCTTAGAATCTTTTCCTTAATTTTTCGGGGAGAACAAAGCTTCGAATGAGGAGCTTCGCATAGAAGGCGGCCGAAGTAGATGCTTCGCAGCGGTTTGGGGTGAAGTAGAATTCAACGGAGGAATGGTTCGCCAGAGGAGGGAGCCGAAGCGGGTGCTTCGCTTAGATTTTAGCGAAGCACTCCTTCATACTTAGGAAATTTTAGCAATTCACAATCGCCGCTTCGCGAGATTTCTGCCCGAACCGGATGTTGTGGTAGCTTCGCCAACGAAGCTCATTCTGTGCCTTAGTAAATTTTCGGGCTTTTGTCTGGATCCTCCTATCTCTCCTCCTTTCTCCTGCGAAGCTTGCTAACCTGGTTTGCTCTTGTTGGCGAAGTTCTTACATGTATGGCTTATGTACAAAGGGGACAAAAATGGAAGCCAAAATTGCTGCAATACTTGAAAATACATACATAAAAAAGCAAGGGAACAAATTCATACAAAATAAGAGAATACTTTACAAAATATTGATTCTTTCTACCCCTTCAAGCAATGTGACAAAATTGTCAACATTCCTGGCGGCTCGCGGGGTAACGAGCTCGCCTCGGTGCACGGACCCTCAGCCTTGATCCATTGGGCCAGAGTTGCCCCCAGACCCTTCTCCTTTCTGCTCCTCTTCTCCTGAGGGCGCTTCTGTGGCTATTTCTTTTCCTTTTCTCTTTTCCTCTTCCTCGGGTGTTTGTTCTTGCTGCGGCGGCGGGGGAAGTCGATCACGGATTCGTTCCATAGTTCGGCGGACATGGGCCCAGGCACCCTTTTGAAAGGGTTCGCGATCTTGCAACGCCTTGACTAGAATATGGAACCGATCAATTTGCCCTATATCGGCATACTTGGCTCTTACACTTAAATCATTCAAACAAGCCGCTATTTGACAATACTTAAAGATGAAATCCGTGATCTGCTTCTCCGTGACTGGCTCCTTCCAGTCATCTATCTCTGAAACATCGTTTTCAAACTGGAGCCAGTCTGGTTTGAGTTCTTCCTTGGTTAAAAGGTTCCCGTCATCATCTGTGAAGCTCGGGAAACCCAACTCTGAGAGATTTTGGAAATACCCCAGTGAAGTGCGCTGCTCTTGCTCGAACACGTCCATGAGATTTTTAGCCTTCTGGGCTTTCCTCACCTTAGAGAAGAAGGCGCGGACTGTGGCTTGAGCGGTAGACCAATCTCTCGTTGTCCGACTCATGGCAGCTACCTGCAAATCCTGGTACTTGATGCTCTGTACCTCAAAGGCCAAATTGAGCCGACTTCTTATCTCCTGTATTATTTCGTCAACTATTGGTCCCTTCTGTGCAGCAGCACTCTGGGCTTCTGTGATATAAGACAATATTGACAGGGCGCTGGAGGCCCGGGATCTAAAGTTTTTAAGCAAGTGTGAACGGATGCTTTTAATTCTGCCCCTATCGAACTGTTCCAAACTCTCTTTCTCATACAACTGCTGCTGCATCTGCAAGATTCGAACCTCAAATTCCTTGGCCCTCACTTCAGCTTCGGCCTGTATCTTGCTTTGATCTCCTGCTGCGGCCTGCAGTTGAACCACTTCTTGTTTCAGGGCATCCATCTCTTTCTTCACCTGCTCACATTGCTTCTGAGCATCTTCGAGTTGCAAGCGAGTCCTAGCCAGGTCTTCTTCTAGCTTGATGTTTGCGTTTTCTGCTTCATAGCGGCGCTCATTAGCTATCTTTGCATGCGCACGAAATGACTCTACCCTCACATGCATGGACTCAGATTCATTATCTACATCCAAGTGCTCCAGGTCCTTGACCTTCTCCTGGTATTCATAGTCTGCAGGGGTCATCTCATCTATTGGTTTCTGGACTTTGGGCACCTTCTTCACTTTATATAATTTCTTATTCTTCAAATCAAACATTGCGCACTTCTCCTCCTTAGCCAAAGTCCGCCCTCTTCTCTTCCTGGCTTCTCTAAGAAGCTTATCATTGTTCTGTCTAGCTCGGAGCAGCTTCTCCGCCAGAGGGCGCTCTTCGATCAGTGCTAATTCATTTTCAAGTGAGGCCGGGTTACCAGCCAGGGGTGTGAACAAATACGATTGTACAGACGACGCTTCGCCAGTGGGGTCGGCGATAGGTGTGGTGGGGGATCTTGTGGGCGAGGCGATGGAATGTGATGTTGTGGAGCGGATGTCGGGGTTCGGAAGTGAAGTGTCACCCCCGGACTGTTCAAGTATTGTGGGATTGGTGGTGTGGGTGATCGGTGTCTTGCTGGTGGACTCGTCCCGGCCCAGTGACTCGGATGGAATGGAAACATTGGGGAAACCGGCGGGGTTACGAGACGTAGCCTGGATAAACGGGACTGTGGCAGCGAATGAGACCGTGTGAACGGGTGACTGTACAGTGTGAGAAATACTTCGGGGGGATTTATCCGAAGGGACAGAAGACTCTGGGGGTCTTTCGGCCGGGACTACTATAGACGCGACTTGGGATACAAGAATAGAAGAAAGGGGGCGCATACCTGCGTGCTCTAATGATAGAGCAGAAGCGACGAAATCCTGCGTGTCAGGTTCGCGTCCTCTTCCAGCTTCGGCTCCTTCGACGTTCTCAGCTCTCTCTTCCCCTACATTTTCCTTTCCTTGGAGGCATTCCTCCACATCAATGACATCAATTTCGGTAACCTTTTCTTCCTGTGGCGGTGGTTCGAGTGCCGCTTCTCCAATATTCAACTCAACTGAGCTTGTTGTAAGTTGTTCGCCAGAAGCACCGGAGGGTCTGCTGCGAGGTCGTTTAGGGTGTGGAGGAGGCCTCTGAACTTGGTCAAGTTTCTTTCTCTTCTTCTTTTCCTCCTTTTCTTGCTGCTGCGCCTCCTTTCCGACGTCTGTATCGGAACTTCCAACAGGCTCATTCGGCAGTTCTTGCTGTGTTACTGCTGCCTCTTCTTCTTCTTCCCGCTCAGAAATATCTTCGATTCTCCTTGGGCTTTCACCCGAGCCTGGGGCACTAGGAGGGACGAAGTCAGCGAAGGAGATGGGTTGCCAGGACCCAACGTTGGCTTCGTAAAAAATGCTGAAATCTTTATCCATCTCTAGAAGACCGTGCGATCTTTGCTTTTGGCGATGGACTCGCATTATCCACCATTCTCTCAGTTGATCTTCACGCCAACCTTTTAGTTCTTCTCTCAAATCATCCTTCATCTTCCTCCAAAACGCCGAGTCTGGTCCCGGAAAAGGGTGCCTGGTGGGGTCGTATTCAGCCTCAATGGTATAAAATTCATGCCACGGGGGCAGCGTTTTCATTCTTTCGATGTGCCACTCCAGATCTCTCCCGTTCGGGTTGTTCCTCTGCTCCACGATCTCCGGGCGGGGGCAAATGTGGAAATTTTTAAATCTGAGGTGATCTCTCATTACCCCCAAAGGATCATAGCACCATCGCTGTGGAATTTGCAGCAGGCCAAAGTCAGCAAGCTTATCTTCCAGGTAAACATACTGTTTGAGAGCGAAAACCTCAACGACCCCCATTTTGAAAGGGAAATCGCAGGTTGGTGCCCACTTTCGGCCGTGGCCGTAGACTACATTCGTCACGTCGCTCTGGCGAGCGACCTCTAGTGCAAACTGGTATTCAGAAGTGAACAAAGGTAACAGGAAGGGTTTTCTTGTAAACCCAAATAGGCGAACAACAAGCCCCTGTGTCAACTGGAAAACATCGCCCTTCCTCTCGGCGACGACCTTGTCCCTGAGGCTGGTGGGCACCCGCGGACAGGAGCCTCGCATGAGTTGCATGGCAGGTCCCAAGAACTGTTGATTAAAAACATAGTATGACTCCTTCCTCGCCAGGAGAGAAGTCCACTGGTATACTGGTTGGGGAACTCCATCTTTGCCAATTGGACTAACAACAATATGGGGGAAGCGCTCCTGGGTGTGGTAGAAGAAAAGCCAAATCAGGAAGGAGCATGGCCCGAAGTACTGGTCCGCTCCAACATTCTTCATACTGGCCAGCCGCGTGTGTAGGGTCCGGGCCACCCACTCCGCCCAGTCAAAGTATACCGGGTTGGTGTTTGGCCTTGATGAATCTGGGGCGTAAAATTCTCCACGCGAAATACATTCTGCAAGTGTCACTTGCCAGGGGTGCACGGAAGCATCAGTAGACAGGCCCGCCACCCACGCAATGATGGAGAAGGTGTCAGTGTGCCTGAAGTCACTAAGGGGACGAGGCATCTGCGGCAATTTGCCTGAAGGGAGCCCATCCTTCAAATTATCTCTTAAGAACTTAATGATGTGGTCGGAGGGGGTGAATCTCCCCATCTGTTTGCTCAGGCTAACGTTGCGAACGGTATACCCCTTGGGCGGCCCCTGCCGAGGAGCGAAAGCATCCTGCACGCCTTCCTTGAAGATTGTGAATAGTTTGTTGCCTGCCGCATCCAGGACTTGCCTAGTCGAGGGTTGGTAGTTCTGCGCGATGGCATGGACTAATTCAGGGCAGTGGTGCACCGGCGGAGTCGGATACCAGTATATGTGGGAGTAATAAGCAGCGGCCCTTTTGTTCTCCGCAGAGAGTCGGCTTCTCATGAAATCAATAGTATGTCGGAGCTCGGCTATGCTCTTGGAGAGCTCAGTGTCTCTTATCTTCCCCCACCCGTCAATGGGCGGTTCCACAAGCTGCTCCTCTTCAGATTCTTCCCCTTCCTCTATGGCCTGCTTTTCGGGGCGGAGGTTCAGGTCGACCTTCTTCAGTCTATGTCGCTTTTCCTCCTTCATCTTCTTGCTTTTTTCTGAACCTGCCACTTCGGGCTCTTTTCTTTTCTCCTTTGAAGCTCTTTTTCCCATTATTACTTACAGAAGACAACAAGGTTTTTGCGGCAATGCGATAACAGCAGGGTTCTGGTAAGGGCTCCTATGCTTCTTCACGCTCGAAATTACCAGTGGGTAGATAGCTTTTTTGCCAATGAACTCGGCTTTTATAGATGGGAATTGAAACTACTGTCATTAATGGAACCTGCTAAAATTAAATTGGCAAATCGGGCCGAAGAGATCACCTTGCCTTTTGATTGGTTTTGCGGCGTCTATGCACGAGGGCCAAGGTGCTTTGAATACCTAACCGTGCCTTGAAGATTTAATTTTTTGTTACCTCGTACCTGGGCACGACTTTTAATCATAACTAAATTCTCTTGGGCGGCGCTCCGCCACCTTTGCATTAATTCTACATGCTCTGAACGCTTTTCTAGGCTGCCGTTGGCACACGCCTCGAGGCACGTTTTAAATGCGTCTTCATTTCATTTTGCCGCTTCGCAAAATTTGGGAGCAACTCAGGAGTTCGGCAAGCTTTTTTCCCGAAGTAGATTTTGCGCATAAGGTTTAGCGAAGCGGACCTTTGCAAATGGCGCTTCGCTGGAGTCTTGAGCGATCTATAGGTTCGCTATACCTCGGACCCGAAGCTGTTTTCTTCACAGTATTGAGATTACCTTGCTATTTCGATGACCAACTGCTTTGCGAAGAATTAGCCCCGAAGTGGAAGTTCAGCTTGCTTCCGAGCGAAGCATTTACTTCGCGCATTCTTCCAACTTCATCGTTTTTATGGACTTGGGAGATGGTTCGCTAAATTATCACCAGAATGTCGCTTCGCTAGGTCCTTTTGTGCGAAGTATCTCCCGTTCCTTAGTCAATCGGAAACTTCAAGGGGGCCTCTTATCTGCTCCTTCAGCGAAGCTTGCTTCTGGGCGAAACTATTCATACTCGTTTTCCCCCTTCGGCCCTGGGCTTAATGAGCCATCCCTTGACGTTGGTTTTGTTGGCGATGCGCTGTACTCCGGTTCCGAGCTTTACTTTGATGTTGTTTGGTCTTGGAGGAACCTCCTTCACGCCATTCCATCTTTCGATGCTGAGACACTTCGCGGCGAACCAACTCACGACAGCCACTTCGCGTAAGGAATTTCCGAAGGAGATTTCGCCGGACTTGGACAAGCCGGACTTAGTGGTCCTAAGCCGGAATTAGCTGACATTGCGGCGAGAGGCCGCGATCCTTTCCTAACTATATTTCTAACTCTAAAAGATCTTGAAACAAAGTATATACAGGTGTAAACGACAAAATGCTATATACAAGGGCAAAAAGTTTTGGGGTACCTTTTAATGATGAAAGGTCTTCAAATGAAGACCGTTCACAGGGATCGGCAAGGTCTGGCCGGCCTCGTCCTTAAGGATAAAGGAATTAGCCGAATTCACTTTCACAATCTCAAATGGTCCTTCCCAGAACGCGTCGAGCTTATCATGGTTGCCAGGCTTGGCCTTCCATGAATCCCACTTCCATACTAAGTCCCCGACTTTGAAGGTGCGGGCAGAAGATTTCCTCTTGAACCAATCTCGGACAACTTGCGTATGTCTCGCGAAGTCTTTATAAGCCTTTTCTCGGTCCTCTTCCAGCTGCAGCAATTGGGCTAGTCTAACCTCCATGGGATCAAATTCCCCTTTCTCATCATCTAGCATCCATAAGGCGGGAATTTCTATGTGAGTTGGCAAGACAACTTCTTTGCCGTAAACCAGGGCGTAAGGTGAAGTTTTGATTGACCTTTTGATGGAGATCCGATCAGCCCACAGGGCTTGATCCAGGAGGAGGTGCCAAGTCCTCTTGTTCTTTTCTACGAGCTTTCTCAGTAACCTCAACAGGGTTTTATTTGTTGATTCTGCTAACCCATTGCCCTGTGGATAATAATTGGAGGTGGCCTTGAGGTATATCCCATATTTGTAGGCGAATTCATTGATCCGGGCACCTATGAACCCGGGACCATTATCTGTTACTATCGCTTCGGGGACGCCGAACCGGGTGATTAAGCCTTCCAGGAATGTGATAACTGTCTCCTGATCGGCGTGCTTTGTGGGCACTGCCTCGGCCCATCTGGTGAAATAGTCTGTCGCAGTCAAGATGAACTTGTGTCCTGCCGAAGAATTTGGAGATATGACCCCGATAAAATCTAGTCCCCATTGTTGGAATGGTGCTTCAACCTGTATCGGCTGGAGGGGCATAGGGGCGTTCTTGCTTCGGCCAGCGAACCTCTGACATTGCTCGCATTTTCGACAGACTACAAAGGCGTCAGCGAAGAGCGTAGGCCAATAATAGCCTGCTTTAATTATCTTCAAGGCCATTGGTCTTTCGGAAGAGTGTCCTCCTGACATCCCGTGATGAAAATCATTTAAAACCTTTTCCTTTTCATTCTCCCTGATGCATTTCAAGAGAACACCGTCGATATTTTTAAAGAATAGCCCCTCAGGGCGTAAGACATAGCGGAGGGATCGCATCCTGAAGCGTCGTCGCTGCGAAGCATCCATGCGCCGCGGGCACTGGCCAGTGTTGAAATACTTGACCACCTCGCTTACCCAGTCCTCTTCATCAGTTACCTGATTTGCGAAGCTCCCTTCTGCTATAGGGTTATCCCATTGGCAGGCTATTACTTCGGCAGCGATGCTCTTCGCAAGTTCCTGGCATAGCGCGCGACCGCGAACCAACTTTGTGGGTCGGATTTCGATATCAAATTCTTGTATTTTACTTACCCAACCAGCCCTTTTGCTGCCCATTTCTCCCTGGATGATGAAGTTCCGCACGTCTGGATGGATAACGAACACCGTGACTCGGCTTTGAGAGACGAAGTGCTTGAATTTCCTGAGGGATCTCATAACCGCGTGCACTTGGCGTTCTATGAAGTTGTATTTTTCCTCATGGGGCTGTATCACTTGACTTAAGAATGCGATGGGGCGCTCCTCGCCATCGTCTCCCTTTTGTGTTAGGACTGCGGCGTAACTTTCTGGTTCCCCTATGGCATACAAAATGAAGTCTTTGCTGTAATCAGGATTGATCAGCACGGGGGCCTGAGTGATTCGGGCTTTGATCTCCTCGAATGCTCTTTTTCTATCGTCAGTCCAGGCAAACTCAGCATCCTTTTTTAGGAGTTCGGACATCGGCTTAATGATCTGGGCGAAGTCTGGAACGAACTTCCTCACGAAGTTGATTTGACCGAAGAATGACTGCAGCCCTTTCTTATTCATCGGAAGTGGAAGCTTCAGGAGGGCCTCAGCTCTATCAGGGTCTACAGCGAGCCCCTTTTCTGATATGACATGTCCCAGTAGTTTCCCTTCATTCACCGCGAATATGGACTTCTTCGGGTTGATTGAGATACCGAATTCTCTGCACTTCTCAAATATTTGTTGCAAGTGTGAAGTGTGGTCCTCTCTTTTCCGGGAAAAGACAGTCATGTCATCTAAATAGATGACGATGATCTTATTCAACAGTTCGCCAAATGCTAAATCCATGGCCCTCTGGAAGGTGGCTCCTGCGTTTGAAAGGCCAAACGACATTCGCTGATAAGCGAATGTTCCCCACTTAGTGGTGAATGTCGTTTTGTGTTGGTCCTCGTCTCTAACCCAGATCTGGTTATACCCTGAAAAACCATCAAGTAAAGAAAAACGTTGGGACCCAACTACTGAATGCAAGATTTGATCAATCTGTGGGAGGGGGTAGTGATCTTTTAATGAAGCCTGGTTTAGGTTGCGAAAATCTACACATAGGCGGATATCCCTATTTTTCTTTCTGACGGGGACGAGGTTCGCAACCCAAGAAGAATGTTTTATTGGATAAATTATTTTAGCTTCAAGCATTTTCAGAAGTACGGCCTTCATTAGGACTTCGACCTTTGGGTTGACTGGCCTTTGCCTTTGTCTAAAAGGCTTGACCCCCTCTTGCAGTTCGATTGTATGTTGGACCATTTGCCGGTCGTAGCCTTTCAAGTCTTGATAAGACCATGCCACTATGTCCGGATATCTTTTGCATAAAGATCGGATCTGTTCCAGTTCTGCTGGAGTGCAATCTGTCCCCACTTTTATCACTTTCCCAGATTCAAGCTCTAGATCTTGGTATTGCCTTGCATCGACCTTGATTCTTCGGGAGATTGCTCTGTCATTCTGATCGAACAGGCTTTCTAAGGTAATCAGCCCCTTCGGAACATGGTTGTTCTTCAGCTGGATTAGCCCTTCATATTCCTCATCTTCGGGACTTCTTTCTTCAACAGTGGCGGCCTCTTGGACCAGGAAATTGATGATTTGTTCATCATTGTCAAAGACCTGCCAGTGAGTGTCTCTGTCTGGCACGGAGGGTCTATAAATAGTCCTTACGGCTTTGGGCTTGTGTACCATGTCGTCGGCTGGAGAATATCTGGCCCCAATAGAAGCCAAGATATCGGCATGTCTATTTTTCTCCCGTGGGATAGACCGCACATTAAGTGATTCAAACAGCTCGAACAGGTCCCATACCCTGTTACGATATGCTTTAAGATAATGCTTTTTGGAAATGCATTTATTGGTGACCTGATTACATACCAATTCTGAGTCTCCAAAAATTTGGAGATGTTTGATGCCGAATTTTTCCGCTTTCTTCAGTCCTAGGCACAGGGCCTCATACTCGGCTGCGTTGTTGGTGCAGCTCCAAGCCAACCGGTAGCAATATTCCCTCTGTTCGCCTGATGGTGATACTAGGAGAATCCCCGCTCCGACGCCATTCTTGCACCTGGCGCCGTCAAAAAACAATTTCCATAATTCTTCCCAGGCAGCCGTCTTATCTTCCTGCATCGGCTTAGCGTGCTTTTCAGGTTCGGTGACGGAATAACATCCCATCTCTGTTTCTATCATGGCATTGAAATCCGTCAGCGAAAATTCATCTTCGGTATTCAACTGCTCGAGAGATTCTTCCACTAAGTCCACTTGCTCTATCCCTTCGGCTATTGTGTGGATGGAATCATTATCTTCTTCTTCGGTCATTTTTTCTACGAGAAACGTAGACGGTTTCTCATTGTAGATCTTGACCTTTTTTCCTTTAAAGGGAACTTCTAAATGCGAATAGTCCATAGACAGATACCCGCCTAGCTTAGCCGTGAACTCCCTTGAGAGACACATGCTGAAATAGGGCTCGAGATCAACCACTACTACTTCCTGGATTACCACGATTTGCGGCACCTTATGCAGTCGGATGGGTATGTCCTTGATCACGCCAACTGTCTTCACCGGGGTGTCGTCCAGCTGGAGCACGCCGTGACTGCTTCGCGTATACTCCATTCCTATTTCTTCGCAAACCGCCTTTGGCATGACTGTTGTTGCGGCACCGGAGTCGATCATGCAGTTATGGACAACATGTCCTTCCATTTGTAGGGACAGGTAGAACGGAGGAGGCCTGTTCTTTCCTGTAATGGAAGTGGATAGGGTCTGAACCAGAGCCGGTTGCGTTGATTTTCCCGCTTTCACCGATTTCAGGGACTCTTGCAACAAGTCCACTTGTCCCGGCAGCTGCAGCGCGTCATACAGACTGATCTTAGCAGGGGTTTTCTTTAGCTCGTCCACGATGTTGTACACTATGGAGGCAGGTACTCCTGGTTCCTTCGGCGCCTCATATTTTGTTCGATATTGTTGTGTGGCTTCGATCCTCTGCCGTTTAGTTAGCGAAGGAAACTTGAGCCTTTCTCTAGCCTGCTCTTTGGTTTCCGCCTGAGACGGGACTTCGGCGGCCTGTTGGGATTTCTCTTTTGCAGGGGGAGGATGAAGGGCTTTATCTGGGGCTTTGACAGGTTGTTGTTCTTTCTCGCGGCGAGCATACACCTTCAAGGGGGCCATCTGAGCTGCGTCCACCTCCATTGGTCTCTTTCCCTCCCTGGTAAGGACTGAAACTTGTTCTTCTTCAGCGATCACCAGATTGTGATCTATTTGCCTTGTCATATTGACCTGACTGTTGGATGCACTACCAGACAACGTTTGCACGTAATGCTGATGTAACATACAAGTGCCCTCTTCATGCGGGTCGTTGCAGGTGGAGCACCAATGCACGTAATCAGGAGTGCTTGGCTCCTCATTGATTGTGGCATTTCTTGCTGGAGGTTTACCTGACTGTCCCACTTGGTCCTTAGTGAGCGCCGGTGGAGGGTACGATCTTCGCGGCAGGAATTCTTGTTGCGCTTGCTTCTTTTTCATGACAACCATGTCGTTAGACAGGGTTCGCACGGTAGAATTCAAAGAGGAAACTTCCTGCAATATTTTGGCCTGAATGTCGACAGCTGGAGAGGTCGATGCTGCTGGAGCTGGCAATGGGGCAATTGCTGGTACCGGAGGTAGAGCGGGGTACTGAGGTGGTGCTGGCAAGGTCGGAAATGACGGCGGTATCGTAGGTTGAGGTGGCGAAGTTGAAGGGAAATGTATTTGTGGGGCGGAAAACAGGGATATTGAAGGATTGGGATTCCATGGTGGAATCGGGTATGTTGGTGATACAGAAGTTTGCGAAGCAGCGACACTGGGGTATTGCGTCTGGGGAAACTCTGGGAAGATGGGCATCGGTGTCCTTGGAGGGAGTTTGCCAACGGCGATCAAATCCATTTCCACCTTCTGGGCCAACTCATACAATTCGGGAAAAGTATTAACATTCGAGAATCTTACCATCATGCTGATATCAGCATTGAAGGCCCTAAGGTAATAGTAGGCTGCAGCTTCGCTAGTGGGCCGTAGTCCAATAGGTACCCTTTGCCAGGTTCGGGCGAACCTCACATTGAAATCGGCAATTTCCTCCTGAGGGTGCCTTTGGATCGTCGTGAACTGGTGCAAGAGAGAGGAGGGATCGGCAGATTCATTGAACCCCCTCATCAGTTGTCCGGCTAACTGGTCCCATCCCGTTATAGTGCCAGGTGGTAGGGATCTGTACCAGTAGAGGAGTTTCCCTCGGAGAGACAGAATCAAAAGCTTCACCATAACTCTTTCTTCTGTGATGTCATGAATCGCGGCCAGGGAAGCGATGTCCTGGATGTGTTCAAGAGTTGTCTTCCCCGTGCCATCGAATGTAGGGATTTTTTTCATGGCAGCAGGCGGAACCTGCCCCTGTCCCGCTAGATTTAACGGTCCGGAAGAATTCCATGTTGGGAACAGTCTGGGCGGCTGCTGCGGCGGCGGCTGTTGTTGTTGTTGCTGCTGCATTTGTTGTTGATGTTGTTGGTGTGCCATACCTGCGCCTGGATTCGGCAGAACCGAAGCTCCCGAAGTTCCTGATTGACTGCTAAGTGGAACCGAGGCGCTTGGGTGATCCGGAGAGTTCGGGGGATTAGGGGGAAGACTAGTTGCAGTGCTGTCAGAATTTAAGCCTTGTTCGTTAAAGACAGCTTCTTGCGATGACCCTTCGCGTAGGAGTGACTCAGGCGTGACTAACCTAGGACGCTCCCCGAATGCGTTAATGTCAAGTTCGAAGAATTCAGTCTCTTCTCCACTATTCCTAACTCTCCATCTCGTTTGCATGAAGGCACGGATATTTTAGTACCGGTCTCTAAGGCTTTGAGATTTTCAGGTTGAACAGAGTCGCCAGATGCTAGAGTCCTACGGTAATGAGGTGAGCATCAATTCTCACTACCACTCACAAGGTGAGACTGACCGGGTCCCACCGGGCGTGCCAGAAACTGTTGGTCACAAATCTGCCACAGGAAAGGATTTGTATGTATACGCGCCCTAGACCTGGACCAACATTGAAAGGCCGGAGGGAAGAGATGCCCTCCGTGCCAATCTCCGGAGAAAGGCCGGCTCCTTTACTAAACTACTTGGTGTTTTAAGCTAAGAGTGCAGGAAAGAGATAAAAAGAGTAAGGGTGCAGGAAAGAAATAAAGGGAGTAAGGGAAAGAATATCAATGGATTTTCAGAGGGAAAGAACCAGTAGCACGATTACTAGCTAATATCTTGAAGTAGCAACAATAAATACAAAGAATGAAACATAAATAAACGCCGCACTAGCTTTCCTATGTATCCTCTGGACGAGTTCCAGGATCCACCTAATCCCTTACGCCGAAATCCAGATTTCAGAATTACAGCAGTTAAGAAACAGGTGAATATAGCAGAAACACTATCCACAGGCAGCATACAAGAAAACTAACACAGCATTTTCCCCCCTATGTATCCTTCAGGAGAATTCCAGGGTTCTGTCCCCAATCACACACCTAAATCCAGGATTCAGAATTACAGTACATAAATGAAGACAGAATAGCAGAAATAATCACAGAAGGCAGCATACAAGAGAGAAATGAGGCCCAAAGTTCTTGATATCAATTGCAAAAATCAAGTTACAACAGCTTTCTAGCAAAAGTTCTCCCCCCTTTTTTTCATTACAATGCCAGGGTTTTTATAGAGGACCCGACCCTCTTAGCCATTAATGAGCTAGATTCGGAAGTACGCTCCTGGCAGTTACAAAAATCCGCGCCCGTCCCCTTCTGCGACTGAGGTTTCACATCCATTTCTACAATTAGCAAACATGGCCGCATCAGCCGGGGAAATCTGCATTTATGAGCCGTTTGACTTGTCCTGGGTCGCTCCGGGTGAGGTGCTCGAGTGGATGCACAAGTTGCCCTGGCTCTTCTTCTGCAACTGATAGTTCATATCTTATTGCTACAAATGGGCACCGGGTCTTTCGGGCAAGAAAAACGCATTTATGAAACACTCAATTGCCTTGGAAAAATACCCGGCCTTGGGACGCGTGCCCTTGAAGAAAGCGCCCTCGTCGGTTGAGCCCTGGGAGGAGCTTCGCTGAATTCTGGTTCGGGGCTTTGCTTCGCAGCAGGTGTGGGCCGAAGCGTGAATGATGGTCATGTGCTTCGCCAGAAGGGGCCTTTAAAAACGGCTTCGCAAAGTTCCTATGCCGAAGCGGATTTTTCCTGCAAAAAGCATGGCCTCTAGCTATTTACTACTTCGCCAGGGATGTGGGCTCAATGCCGCTTCGCTAAGGATTTTGCCCGAAGCGAATTCCTGCCTTAGAATCTTTTCCTTAATTTTTCGGGGAGAACAAAGCTTCGAATGAGGAGCTTCGCATAGAAGGCGGCCGAAGTAGATGCTTCGCAGCGGTTTGGGGCGAAGTAGAATTCACCGGAGGAATGGTTCGCCAGAGGAGGGAGCCGAAGCGGGTGCTTCGCTTAGATTTTAGCGAAGCACTCCTTCATACTTAGGAAATTTTAGCAATTCACAATCGCTGCTTCGCGAGATTTCTGCCCGAACCGGATGTTGTGGTAGCTTCGCCAGCGAAGCTCATTCTGTGCCTTAGTAAATTTTCAGGCTTTTGTCTGGATTCTCCTATCTCTCCTCCTTCTTTCTCCTGCGAAGCTTGCTAACCTGGTTTGCTCTGTTGGCGAAGTTCTTACATGTATGGCTTATGTACAAAGGGGACAAAAATGGAAGCCAAAATTGCTGCAATACTTGAAAATACATACATAAAAAGCAAGGGAACAAATTCATACAAAATAAGAGAATACTTTACAAAATATTGATTCTTTCCACCCCTTCAAGCAATGTGACAAAATTGTCAACAGTAATGAAGATGAAGAATATGAACCCCCACAACTTGGCCTATCAAGTGACAACAAAAAGGCAAAAAAAGAGTAGGGGAAGAAAAGGGTTTGTGGAGAAACCTCATGGATCGATGTACTTTGACCCATATGCCAATATTTGTGAGGGAAAGTATTGGTATCCACTTGGTGCAGTAAGGAAGGAGGCTCTCAGGCATTTTCTGTTCGAGCCATACACTGATTCATGGTCTATCAACAGAGTATGGACCTTTAGATTGGGCAGGTTCTTGGTTCCTCATGTGTGGGATGTAGTTAGGCAAATTGAGGCCATACACTGATTCATGGTCTATCAACAGAGTATGGACCTTTAGATTGGGCATGTTCTTGGTTTCTCATGTGTGGGATGTAGGTAGGCAAATTGATGTTTGCATTTAGTTTTGTTATTTGGGTTATTTTGTAGTTATACACAAAGTGTTTGACAAAATGTGTGTACATATAATAATAATGTTATAAAGTGGCAATATAATAATATGTGATAAAGTGAAATATCTATATATATATATATATATATATATTTTTTTTTGAGTAATACTTCTTATACACATCCGCCGTGGGGATTGAACCCAGGTCACATCACCGATAATGCGAGTGCTGTCCTTGCTGGTAGACCACACTCACGCGGATTAACATGTATGTCGAAAAAGTCATGAAGTGACTTATGAAACAAAATGTAAGTGTAAGCTAATGCAAGTGTAATTTGGGAGAATGACGAGGTGTCAAGTAGCTAGAGGGTGCAACTAATTTCTAGTTGTATATATATGACCCTTGCATCATTCATTCATATGTAAGGTTGATGGAGGTATGTCGATGGTGGTGGAGTTGGCCGATGGTATGATTGTATTGAAAGTTGTGGTTACTGGTTGCTGTTGGTTGTAAATGGTTGATTGCACCAAAAGAACAATGCATTGCTGTAACCAATTAAAGTTTGTATAATGCTGTATTTGCAGAAAACCCTGTAATGCAGCCTATAGCCATACAAATTGCAGATTGTATGCAAGTGCTGTACAATTGTTGTTAATATAAAATCTGCGTATATTATTTATCATTTGCTGTTGTTATTGGATGTTGCCTGTGTATTGTTAATATTAATTGCTGCAGATCTATAGATTCATTAAGTAGAAATGGAATTGAGTTTCAGTACATTAAATTTCATTTCTACATGAGAGTGTTTGGAAGTAATAGAGTGTTGCGCTAGAAACTATGACAGTGAAAACAAGATGATTAGGGTCCTCGGAGATAGTTGTGAGGCACCAATCTTTATTTCAGTAGAGGCCATCAAAGAAATTATGTGTTGAAGCTAGGGAAGGAGAATGGAAACCATTCAATCCCAACTCAAATGTGGCATACTGTGAGAGGTACGGGAAGGAAAGATGGGTTGACTTCCTAAGGTTACAATTTGAAAAGCCAAAGCAAGCTGATGATTTTGAGATTCTGTTGAGGATTGGGTAGTTTAAAATTGACGCATAGATGGCTTTGTTCAAAATAGTTGTAGTGTGTACTATTGGGGCAGGACAATGATAGGAGAATTTGGCAAGATTATATAGCAATCTTGAGTGCAGTTCTAGTTTACTCAGGTCCAAGTTTACTGTTGCCACATTTTGCACGGGGTGCCATGTCTTCAAATTTTGTAAGTATGCTGCTCTCCCTTCCCTCCATCTCCTTTTCCTTTCTCCCCTTCTATCAGTTGCATTCCTCCCATTTTCCCCTTATTCTTTCTTCGGCCAGAACAGAGCAAACATTCCCTGAAAAATTCTAAGTCTGAGAGCGCAACCCGACTTCGCAGCGAAGTCGGGGTGCGCCCTCAAGTTCGAGCGCACTAGGGAATGCGAAGTGCGGAAGCAGACCGGAAATAAACAGAATGTGGCTAAGTATGGGAGCGCAACCCGACTTCGCAGCGAAGTCGGGGTGCGCTCCTCTTCCGGTGCGCAGTTGGAAAACAGTATTCGAAAAATCAGCTAAGTGTCAGAGCGCAACCCGACTTCGCAGCGAAGTCGGGGTGCGCCCTGATTCCTGTGCGCAGTATGGACAACAGTCAAATTAACTAAGTGCTAGAGTGCGCAACCCGAATTCGCAGTGAAGTCGGGCTGCGCCCTTTGACCTGTGTGCAGTTGGGAAATGTCTCTCAAGCAGCCCAAAACAGACTAAGGCACGGAGGCCTCCCCGACTGCGCTGTTCCCCGCTTGCGCTACCCAGTTGCGCCCGGTTTCCAGGCGAAGTAAGACACAAGAAAGAAGCTGTCTTCCAAGGCAGATGCACCCCCGTTAGAAGTTGACAAGTGTCCAGCCTCGGGATCCGAGCCGAGATGTGATGGGAAAAGGACAAGCATGGGCCAAATCACCTCCACCGGCTGCCCTCATTCAAGCTGATGCAAAGTTCCATCTACTGCAGCTACCCGCATTCATGCTGACTCAAAGTCTCATCAACCGCACTGCCACGTAGCTGCCTAGTCTTCAGGTGGACCTTGTTGCCGGTGCGATCCTCGTCTGCAGGAATCAACATCAGCAGCTCTTTCGCCGCTTTTGTCAGTCATTGTCGGGTCTGGGATTTTGTGCCCAAGATTGTAATGGGGGGAAATTGCGCTATAAATAGCCGCATTACATCATTGTAAAGGGTGGAAGGGGGATATCTTGCTAGGGAACCATTGTAGCTATACGTTTGCCTCTGAATGCAAGACACACACTTGGCTCTATTTTGCTGTTGTCATTCTTTTATGCTGCCTGTACTTGTCATTTCTGCCTCATGTTGCTTATTTCATTGCTTACTGTTATACTGAACTCTGGATTCCGATGTTTGGTGATTAAGTTTTCCTGGAATGCATAGATAGAGGATACATAGGATATATGACAGTGGTAGTTTCTATTGTGTGTTCTGTATCGGATTGCTGTTAGTAGTAGTGATTGATCGTTGCCGTGCTGCTCATCCCCCCCACCCAACACCAATCCTATTTCCATCTCTTTTCGCATTTTATCTCTTTCCTGCACTCTTATCTTAAAACACTGAAAAAACCCATAGGAAGCCGGCCTTCTCCGAAGATTGGCACGGAAGGCATTCCTTCCTTCCGGTCTTTCAATCTGGTGGGCGAATGCGGGCGCATTAAACCAAATCCTTTCCTCATGGCAGATTCGTAACCAACAGTTTCTCTGGCACGCCCGGTGGGACATGGAAGTTTCCCACACCAAAATAGAATCGAAGCACTGGTGTTCGCTTCATTGCTGTTAGAATCAGAACACTTGGCGACTCTGCAAGTACCTGAATATTCTCTGAGTCCGTGAAGATCGGTCCGAGCGCCTTCATGCATACAAGAAGGTGGAGAGCAAGGAATCCGGGAAACCAGCCTGACCTTTACGAAATCGACATTGCCGCTCCAGGAGAGCGCGTAAGGCTGGCTGATCACCAAGTTCGCATAGACGAATCCGAGCCCGAAATCGAAGAGGCCGAGGCTGAAGAGCAATCTACGTCCTCGGAAGGTACCGATACCGAGTACACTATCGGAGGAGAGGAAGAAATGGCTGCCCAGCAGAATGATGACGATCTCTTCCCGGCGGTAGACTCCACAGGGCCCTTGGCCCTAGTCGGACAAGCAGCTGTGCCCCCCGCTGCCCTAAAGTCTATCCCTACTTACGATGGCTACGGCGAGACGGTGTATGAACACATCCAAGACATTCTGGCCTTGGCTGCGCTACACTCTATTACTGACGAGAGCGTCAAGACCCGTCTGCTGGCACTTTCCCTAAGGGGAAAACTTCTCTACTGGTGATCTCTGCTAGAGGGATCTATCACGGGGTGGCGCCAGCTGGCTGGCAGGCTTGTAAAAGGATGCAACGAGTCTGCTGATCCCTCTTCGTTGTTGCATCAGTTCCAAAGCATCCAGCGACACCCCCAAGAGGAGGTGTCGGAACTCAACATAAGGTTTGCGAGGTCTTGGAAACGAGTGCCTCGTGAACTGCGACCTTCAATGGGTTAGTCTGCACACTACTACTTGAGATCATTCAACTCTGACATCTGCCTACTGCTGAAGATAGCCCGAGTCGATTCATTTCCTGCCCTATACGAAGCTACCCAACAAGCCGAAATGGATATTATCTCCATAGGCAGGCTCCCGCATAGGGTACAGCCACCCATTTTCCCTGACTTTCCTCAGTCCCAGTACCCATCGGCCTCTAGTGTGATGCCGTCATCTTCAAGTCAGCACCCCCAGCAGCCGTGGAATCCGACGCTAGTCGTAAACCCTTACGGCCCGCCACAAATTCATTATCCTAACCCGCCGCCTCCTCCTCCGCAGTATCCCGCACTCCCAGCTCCCTCTCAGTATGCGCAGTATTCTGCACCCCCGCCATTGGCTGCATTACCTCCGTCAGCTTAGTTGCTACCTGCAGACAATGACATTCAGAACAAAATCCTCCAAGAGGTACGGGCTTTGGCATCTGGATACCATACCATGTCAAATGACATGACTATACTGAAGAAGCAGGCCCAGATGGAGTTTGTTCCAAGGAGGCCATACCCTCCTCCGACACTGACAAAAGATCAAGCCGCAGAACGACATGTTCAAAGGCACCCCCCTGCAAGAAATGCGGCCATTGAGGATCAACCTGGCACCTCCGACCAGGTCAACTGGTGCTCCACGTGCAATGACCTGCATTCAGAAGAAGATTGCACGTTGCATCAGCATTACCTCCAGACCTTGGCAGGCAGCGCCATAGAAGAGGATGAACTTTACATGATCCTGGACAATGAAGGCAACTTTGCCATCCCAGAAGAAGATCCGGCGCTACTCCCCGCCAAGGAGGACAGAAAGCCTGCTGAAGCTACTGCTGCCCAAGCAAAGCCATTGAAGGTATATGCCAGAAGAGAAAAGGCGCAACCTGTTGGGCTACCACCGGACAAAAGGCTATGGCATCCCGCAGCCAAAGAAAAATTTCTTGCACTCAAGCCTCCCACAGTGAAAGCTCCCGCAGCTCCGTCTCCAGCTGAAACAAAAGAACAAGCTTAGGAGAAGCTGAAATATCCGTCTCTAACAAAGAGACAGAGAGTCGAAGCCACACAGCAATACCGGACCAAGTATGAGCCTGCGAAAGAAACGGAGGGAGCTAGCACTTAGGGCTACAACATAGTGGATGAGCTAAAGAGGACTCCCGCAAGGATAAGTATGTATGATGCTCTTTAGCTCCCAGGTCAAGTTGATCTGCTGCAGGAATCTTTGAAGAGCATAAAACATGGCAAGCAGACGCAGCCTGCTGTTTTGGTTCAACCCCTGACAGTCTCCGCCACTGGAAATAACAGACCACCTCCCTTCTATCTGTCATTGCGGATGCAAGGGTATATAGTACACAACTGTATGGTGGATTCTGGTGCCTCCACGACTGTTATGCCGAGAGCCGTCTGCGACGAGATCGGAATGGAGTATACAAGAAGCAGCCAAGGTGTGCTGTAGCTAGACGACACCCCTGTCAAGACAGTTGGTGTCATCAAAGATATTCCGATCCGGCTGCACAAAGCTCTTGACATAGTGGTCATTCAAGAAGTTGTGGTTGTTGACTTGGAACCCTACTTCGGCATGTGTCTCTCCAGGGAGTTCACTGCGAAGCTGGGTGGGTATCTGTCTCTGGATTACTCACATATGGAAGTGCCCTTCAAAGGAAGGAGACTGAAGATCTACAATGAAAAGCCTTCCACATTTCTAGTAGAGAAGATACCTGGAGAAGAGTCACGAACGCATGGTTCAGCTGACAGCGAAAGAACTGGTGGTGGTAGACATGACGGAGCAAGCTCTTGAGCTGTTGCAAGTAGAGGATGAGTTCTCCTTGCTAGACTTCAATGCCATGATCGAGACCGAGCAAGGCTGCTACACCGTCATTCAGCCTGAGAGAATTGACCAGTCAGCCAAGAAAGAGGTAGGACCTGCACCAGAAAAGATATGGCAGCTTTTCTTTGATGGCGCCCGATGCAAAAATGGCGCCGGCACAGGCGTACTCTTGGTTTCCCCGTCCGGGATCCAGAAGGACTACACCTACAGGCTGGCTTGGAGCTGTACTAAGAACGTGGCGGAGTATGAAGCCCTGTGCTTGGGTTTGAGGAAAGCGGAGAGACTGGGGATAAAGCATCTGCAAATCTTTGGCGACTCAGAGCTGGTGTGTAACCAGATTACAAATAAGTGCGCCTCTAAGAAGCATTATCTCAAGCCGTATCGTAATCGTGTCTGGGACCTGATGGAGTCATTCGACTCGTTGAATGTCAAAGCCATATCACGTGAGAAGAACAAGCACACTGACATTCTGGCGTCTGTTGGAGCCAGGTACGTTCAGTGATGACAACGTCCGAAGCCGAAGCCGGTTCGTACCATCTACAGGCCTTCTGTGCCTGATAAAGACTTCCATTGGCAGGTGTTTGACTGTGACGAGGAAATTGTCAATTTTTTGGTTACCGAAGCATGTACAATCGAAGGTAGAGACCTTGATGATGAGCAATATGAGGGGTTGATACAATTGAAGAATAATCATGTCCCAAAAGGACTGATTACCTTAGAGTCTCTTTGATAAAAATGACAGAGCAATATCCCACAGGATCAAAGTAGACCCCAAGTACTACGTCGACCTGGAGCTTGAACCTGGAAAAACAATCAAGGTCGGGACGGACTGCACCGAAGAGGAACTCGAGCAGATCAGATCATTATGCAGAGAGTTCCCCGATATTGTAGCTTGGTGCTACCAGGACTTGAATGGGTATGACAGACAGATGATCCAGCATACCATAGAGCTAGAAGATGGTGCGAAACCTTTCCGGTAGAAGCAGAGGGCTGTAAACCCAAAGATTGAAGCCATGATGAAAGATGAGCTCCTGAAAATGCTGGAAGCCAAGATCATATACCCCATCAAGCATTCATCTTGGGTTGCGAATCTGGTTCCTGTGAGGAAGAAGAACGGAGACATCCATCTCTGCATGGATTTCAGAAATCTGAATCAGGCCTCGTTGAAGGACCACTACCCGCTGCCCCAGATCGATCAGATCCTCCACATAGTTGCTGGAGCACAGCGATTCCCCCTCTTAGACGGATTCTCTGGGTACAACCAGATATGGGTGAAAGACGAAGATCAGCATAAGACAACGTTCACCACCAAATGGGGAAAGTTTGCTTATCAGCGCATGCCCTTCGGTTTGTCTAATGCCGATGCTACATTTTAGAGAGCCATGGACCTGGCCTTCCGAGAGCTGCTTAACAAGATCATTGTCATCTACTTGGATGACATGACTGTATTCTCTCACAGGAGAGAGGATCATGCTTCCCACTTGCGGCAGATATTTGAAAGATGTCGTGAATTCGGCATTTACATTAACCCGAAGAAATCTGTCTTCGCTGTAAAAGAGGGTAAGCTGCTGGGACATGTCATCTCCGAAAAAGGCCTTGCAGTGGATCTTGACAGAGCAGAAGCCCTCCTCCGCTTGCCTGTCCCAGTCGACAAGAAAGGGCTACAGTCCTTCGGCCAAATCAACTTCGTGAGGAAGTTCATACCAGACTTCGCACAAGTGATTAAGCCCATGGTCGAACTGTTAAAAAAGAATGCCGAATTCTTGTGGACTGACGAAAGAAGGCAGGCCTTTGAGGAGATCAAGGCCAGAATTGCACAAGCTCCGGTGTTGATAAACCCGGATTATTCCAAGGACTTCATCCTGTACGCGGTGGGAGAACCCGAGAGTTATGCCGCAGTCCTGACACAGAAGGGAGACGATGGCGAAGAGCGCCCCATAGAGTTCTTAAGCCAGGTAATCCAGCCGCATGAAGAAAAATACAATTTTATTGAGCGGCAGGTTCACGCAGTCATGAAATCCCTCCGAAAGTTTAGGCACTTCGTCTCCCAGAGCCGGATAACAGTCTTCGTGATACATCCGGATGTCAGGAACTTCATCATACAAGGAGAGCCTGGCCACAAGAGGGCAGGATGGATTGCCAAAATCCAAGAGTTTGACATCGAGGTGCAGCCAACAAAGCTGATCAGAGGCCGAGCCTTATGCCAAGAGCTAGCCCGAAGCGCTGTAGCTGAAGTCTCCGCCTGCGAGTGGGAAGATCCGATAGCAACCACCAACCTAGCCAACTCCTTATCAGAGGAAAATGACTGGACAAATGACCTGGTGCAGTATTTCAGCACCGGGAGATGCCCAGATCACCTGAATGCCTCACAAAGGAGGTTTCGGCTAAACGCCTTGAAATACACACTTCGCCCCAAGGGGCTTTATTTCAAAAACATTGACGGCATCCTGTTGCGATGCGTCAGAGATACTGATAAACCCAGAATCCTCGGAGAGTTTCACTCCTGGATGCCTGGGGGACATCATTCTGGAAGGCCTACGACCTTGAAAATAATTAGAGTTGGGTACTACTGGCCCACTCTCTTCACAGACGCACATGCGGTCTGTGTAAAATGTGATAAATGCCAGAGATTTCTTTGGCGAGAACGGAAAAGCACCCCTGCCCCTTCAGCCAATTCAAGCGGAGACTCCGTTTCAACAGTGGGGTCTGGACTTCATCGGAGTCATTACGCCTAACTCTGCAGCGGGGCATAAGTTTATTCTTACCACCACCGATTACTTCACCCGGTGGACAGAGGCGATCCCCACCAAGAATGCGGACCAGGAAACGATCATTAGGTTCCTCGAGAGCCTCATCACCCGTTTCGGAGTCCCAGAGTCAATAGTGATGGACAGTGGTCCGGGGTTCGCAGGCGCTGTACTCACGAAGTACACCAGCAAATATGGCATCTATCACAAGATGTCTTCTAACTACTACCCGCAGGGGAATGGCCTGGCCGAGTCCACCAATAAGAATCTACTGAAAATTGTTAGAAGGACAATAGAGAGAAACAAGAGGACATGGCACCTACTCCTGAACCAGGCGCTGTGGGCGAATCGTATATCATTCAAGAAGTCTATCAAGACATCCCCCTACGCGCTTGTGTACGGCAAGGAGGCAGTTCTGCCTACCCATGTGGAGATACCCGCACTCTGGATGCTTTGGATGAAGAAAGAGGCAACGGGGATCCAATGGATGCCAGACTGGGCCAACTGCTGCAGTTAGAAGAAGAAAGAGAAAACGCATACCAGGCCTTCACCAAGCATGTTGAAGCGACCCAAGGCTGGTTTGCAAAAGGCACCACCGCCCAAGTTTTCAAAATCGGGGACTTGGTGCTGAAGTGGGGCTCACTGAAGGCAAAGCCAGGCAACCATGGTAAATTTGATGCCCTCTGGGAGGGTCCCTATCAGATAGCTCGGGTGAACCAGTTTAATGCATTCGTGCTCCGGGACATGGAGGGACAACTTCTCCCCATTCCCGTCAACGGGTTCCACCTGAAGATTTACCACCACTGAAGGCACCCAATGGGTCCTTCTTTGTACAGATTTATTTTCTGCATTTTAGTTTATCAATGTACATATTTATTTCAGCATTCAGTTTTTAGTTTTCAGAGCCCAAGTAAAGCTCAGAGCAAACCCCGAATTCGCAGCGAAGTCGGGCATCGCTCGCAGAACAGTGCAATGTAGGGAGTTTTGAGAAAATGCAGCTGACAAAATGGGCAAATTTTTGACTAAGTGCTGGGTGCGCAACCCGACTTCGCAGCGAAGTCGGGCTGCGCACTATCTTGAGAGCGCAGTTTGGGAAAGCAGAGCTAAAAACAGCTAAGTGTCAAAACAGACTGCGCAAGCAAATTTGAGCGAAGTTGGAGGGCGCACATTTTTTGGGTGAAGTCCGACTGCGCAGCAAAATCTGGCCGAAGTCGGAGTGCGCCCGTTTTTCATGCGAAGTCCGAGTGCGCCCTCAATTTCGGGCGCACCTTGGGTGACCTGTCGCGGGAAACAAGAAAAAAAAATGATAAAATGTTTCTAAGTGTGGGCCTGGACAGCGCAGTTCGACATAGTATGAAGTTGGGTTGCGTTCCTTAAAACCCTGGGCCCAAAGTTCTCCCTCGAAATGTATGCCCAGGTGGCGGCAATGACGTCATTAGCACGAGGTCCCAAAAAATGTTTAATAATGATTGCGCGACTTTCAAAAAGGATGTCATTAAGAAAGCAAGGCGTATTAGGTCCAACTGCAACCGGGGTACGCTTTTCAAGATTAAACCTACGCATAGCCGCCAAAATATTATAACGCTCCCACCAACTTCCGCCAAATAACCTTAACCCCTGCCCTTGCGCCATTAATGTTGTTTCCCTTGCCTAGAAAAGGAGGCCCTGGCATACTCAGAAAATCCAAGTTGTCAAGCTGACTTTGTGCTACAAGGTCCGAAATTAAGCAATCAGTAGCCAGAATCCTTGTCTCTGCCAATTTGAGCAGAAAAGAAATGATGGACAAGGGGAAAGCGCCAATGCCGGCGCAGTCCAGTGACGCAGAACATGAAGCTGAGGAGCAGACAGAATCCAGCGCTCATGAGAGCGAAGCGCCGCAAGAGCAAACAAGGAGGACCAGGTCAAAGAAAAGCCGAGGGCAAACTCCACCGCCGCCCATCAATTGCCTGACCGGGTACAAAGATGGCGAATTTTCTATCAGCCTCACCAAGCTGCGGTTGAATATTGCGAAGTGGGCTGACAAGGTTTCGCCCTCGCACCATGTCGGGGCTGCCTACAAATCGAACCTGTACTGGTTCTTGTGCCCTCCTGTCCACCAATGCCCGGAGCTGATTGAATCCATTGCGGCATATTACAAGCCAGCTGCCCGGCAAGTCTGCGACAACAAGGGAAGAGTCCTGTTCACACTCTTTAGGGAGAGCGTCCAGCCAGCTTTCGCCCCGGGGCTCCAGTACGGCCCCAGCGCAATTGTTAGAAGGATCAACCTGGATGAACAGATGGGCAGATTCACCCAGACCAAGCGGATGAGAGAATTCCTCGACTCAAACAGAAGACTTCGCTTCTAGCCGGACAATGGCCCACAGGCCCAATACTCTTGGACAGATTCAAAAATAAATATATATACATCATCCTGGCATGGGTACTCGGCTGCGATTCTGACAGAGTGGTACGCCCGTACCAGCTGGCGCTGGTAGAATGTATCCTGCATGGGGAGTTTTACGACTCCATGGCGCAAAGGAGTGGGAAACGCCTGATTTCAAATTTTTGTGTATGGTCCTGGGGCTGTTCAATGGTGAGGCATCCCGCCCACCAGAGGTCATGACAAGCTATCCGAGGAAGCACAAGTACGGGGACACCTTTCGGCTGATGCAGGGCATTGTAGTCAGAATCTACGGATTCAAGGGGAAGTCGTTCCTGCTGCCCTATTTTTGCACTGACCATCAGTACGGAATGGAGATTTCGTGCCAGATGGATTATGTTGAGGAAGAGTTCGGCCAGGGAAAGAAAAATGGCCATATTTTCCAATATCCTATTACCTGGGCGAATATTCAAGTGCGCGAGATTGGACAGCATGTCTACCTCGAACGGGACGTCGACATGGGCCTAATACTGCTGCCGCAGCGCTGGAAGTACGACCCAATTGGGGTCAGGGGAAAATTTACGCATATCTGCCCCGGAGCAGAGATTATGCAAGAAAGGTGCAACAGAACAGGTGCAGAACTGGAATGGCACATTGAGCAGATGCAATCATGGCATGATTTTTACTGTGAAGAGGTGGCGTATGACCCAGAGCGAAACCCGGATCACCGGTTAGATTCAGCGGGCTTCAAGAAATTTCTCTCCAAGGTGGCGCCCCTCAACTGGCAAAAGGACAAAATCGTTGAATGCTGGAAGATGAGATGCCGCACACAGCACGATAAATCCAACCGGAAAACGCTGGCCGTTGATGATGAGTTTTCGGCCCTATATGATCAATACACTGACACGTGGGGGCCTTTCGCATTTCGAGACTGCGTTCCCCGAGGCGCTAGGAAAAGGTATACAAGGAGGTCTCCGTCCCAGCAATTGTCTACTCCCGGAACTTCCAGCGCAACGCCAACGAGCAGCCAAGTGGGCCCAATGTTGCCTCCAGCTCCTGAAGCAATACCCGAAAGGGCGCATCAGCCAGAAAAGTCAACTCCAGAGGTGGCCCCCCAAGTGGAAAAAGTGCCAGAACAGTTAGCTAGTGGAGCGGCCGCGGCAAACATCCTCCCGTCTAGACCCCGGTACAAGTTTACCGTGGGCACATTGCAGCCTGCCGCCCCAACCCCCTCTCCCTCCTTTGAACCAGCCGTAGCGCCAGAAGAAAAGAAAAGGAAGAGAAGCGAGAAGGCTAAGCAGCCTAGGGAGCCTGCACAGCAAACGGCCACAGCGCAGACAGGGACAGCCGCGCCGAAAATCGTCTCGCTAGACAGCCTTGAAGAAAAAGCAGAAACTTGGGCTGCAGACGTCCTCCAAACAGCGGCTCAGGCGGAGCCTGCAGGTACGTCCACTTCCCCGCTCCCCCAAATCCCAGTCGGCCCTGCCATAACGCAGTCCTCCATTTTATCAGGGCAAGCCCTAGTCCCATCTTCTTCATCTCAGACCACCCAACCCTCGCACAGCCCACATTCCTTTGACCAGTTCGCCCTAGACCTGAACGCTTTCCAGTCTCTCAGCAAAACCCTGGAACCCTCGCTTGCGGCCAGTGTCGAAGCTGTGCATACATCACCGCGACGCTCACCTCCATTGTTCAAAACCCCGCCTACACCTTCCACTCAGCCGCTTGCTTCCCCTAGGACCCGATCGCCCTCAAAAGCGACCAGGGCTTTTGGAATCGCTGTTTGCAGGAAAAATGCCGCAGCAAGACCCAATGCTGGAAGACCTTGACTTCATGCAGATCACAGACGATCAGCCCCTCGCAGCAAGGGCCGTAGGGGTGTTCCGGCCCTTCAGGGCGTCAAACGTAGAAGAGCCGAGGAAATAGCTGCCCCGGTGAAGCGCACCAAGTACGACTTGGACAGAAGGGTGCTGAGAACTGAAAAGTTGATTCCAAAAGTAAAGAAGCTCCTCCGGGAAATGACCGAGGCGGATTATGAACACCAAGTCAAGGAGAAAAGCTTCGACGATATAAACGAGGAGTATGAAATCAACGACATTCGTCGCAGAACCCATAATCTCCTTGTCAAGCGACTTGAGAGTCAGGAGGCGCTGTTTCAGCTGCAGAATACTTCAAGGCAGCTGGAGGAAGATTTGGCTAGGGCCACCGCGCAGTTGGAGTCTGCACAACAAGAAATCAGTGACCTGAAAGCCCAGCTCGCCGCCTCTCAGCAGGAGGCCGCATTGCGAAAACAGATAGCCGAACAGCTGTCAGAAGAGAAAAGGGCAGCGCTGTAGCAGGTCTCCCAGCTCCAAGATTCGTTAAGGCAGGCTAAGTCTCAGCTCGAGGAGAAAACATCCCGGACGGCGGCCTTTTCAAAGAATATGATCAAGATAATGCGAGCTGGATTGTTGCAGGGTTGCAGGGCCAACGTTGCAGGTCCATATTGGTCCTGGATTTCACGTCCAGGATCCAAGAAGTATCTACCCAGGGAAAGCCTGTGGTAGAGGAGGCCGAAGGCCAAGCGAAGCAGTGGCTGGACTTGGCAATGAAACTTGAGGAGTACGAGCGCAAGGGCCTCCGATTTCCCCCTCTGTCCCGAATTACCCTAGAATGGGCAGATGCAAGGGTAACCTTGCATAATTATTTTGAAAAACTAGAGAAAATAAGGGCCGCCAGGAAAATGCTAGACGCATTAGACCATGAGATGAACATTTGCCTGGCCCCCTTCAACGCTCTTTCTGAGCACGGTTGCCCGAGCTTCATCAAGGATGGAGAATTTCTGACCCTTGAGCAGGTGAAGATGAATTGGCTGTCTTTTGAGGCAGACACGTCAGAGATTGACAGCTGGGCCGAGCCACTCCAGGAAGCTCAGGTCACCCAGATGGTGTCGAGATACTGCAAGATCAACACCTCCCTTAAAGAGTTGGGAGAAAGATACCAAACCATCGACATGCATGCGGTCGCAACATTCAGAGCAGCGCTGAAAGATGTCAACGATTTAGGGCCATTTCAGGCAGCAGCCTGGGACCAGGCCAGGACCGCATACAATCTTGTCCTTGAGCGGGAACAGCCGGCCGAGCAAGAAGGTGACAGCGGCAACCATTCAGGTTCAGAAGGAGGAGAAACAGAAGAAGCAACCGCCGAAAGCGGATCTGAAGAGGAGCGATTGCCAAAGAAGAAGCCGTCAGAGCAGCAGAAGGCAGGGGAAGGGAGTTCCTCTGCGCCCAAAGGATAAAGGCCTGGTTCTTTGCATCGAGGCGAGCTTGACACCCCGCGAGCCGCAAGGAATGTTGCCACATTTTGCACGGGGTGCCATGTCTTCAAATTTTGTAAGTATGCTGCTCTCCCTTCCCTCCATCTCCTTTTCCTTCCCTCCATCTCCTTTTCCTTTCTCCCCTTCTATCAGTTGCATTCCTCCCCTTTTCCCCTTATTCTTTCTTCGGCCAGAACAGAGCAAACATTCCCTGAAAAATTCTAAGTCTGAGAGAGCAACCCGACTTCGCAGCGAAGTCGGTGTGCGCCCTCAAGTTCGAGCGCACTAGGGAATGCAAAGTGCGGAATCAGACTGGAAATGAACAGAATTTGGCTAAGTATGGGAGCGCAACCCGACTTCGCAGCGAAGTCGGGGTGCGCCCTGATTCCTGTGCGCAGTATGGACAACAACCAAATTAACTAAGTGCTGGAGTGCGCAACCCGACTTCGCAGCGAAGTCGGGCTGCGCCCTCTGACCTGTGCGTAGTTGGGAAATGTCTCTCAAGCAGCCCAAAACAGACTAAGGCACGGAGGCCTCCCCGACTGCGCTGTTCCCCGCTTGCGCTACCCAGTTGCGCCCCGTTTCCAGGCGAAGTAGGACACAAGAAAGAAGCTGTCTTCCAAGGCAGATGCACCCCCGTTAGAAGTTGACAAGTGTCCAGCCTCGGGATCCAAGCCGAGATGTGATGGGAAAAAGGACAAGCATGGGCCAAATCACCTCCACCGACTGCCCTCATTCAAGCTGACGCAAAGTTCCATCTACCGCAGCTACCCGCATTCATGCTGACTCAAAGTCTCATCAACCGCACTGCCACGTAGCTACCTAGTCTTCAGGTGGACCTTGCTACCAATGTAGTCCTTGTCTGCAGGAGTCAACATCAGCAGCTCTTTCGCCGCTTTTGTCAGCTTTTGTCAGTCATTGTCGGGTCTGGGATTTTGTGCCCAGGATTGTAATGGGGGGAAATTGCGCTATAAATAGCCGCATTACATCATTGTAAAGGGTGGAAGGGGGATATCCTGCTAGGGAACCATTGTAGCTATACGTTTGCCTCTGAATGCAAGACACACACTTGGCTCTATTTTGCTGTTGTCATTCTTTATGCACCAGTCGTGTCACAGTATGGTCCGCCCCAAGTGCATTTTCCCAATCCACCGGCACCTCAACTCCCGTCTGCCCCTCAATATCCATCACTTCCCGCTCCCCCACAGTACTCGGCATTGCCTCCACCACCACCGTTAGCGCCGTTGCCTCCGCCAGCCCAGCCTGCACAACCGGATATGGACATACAGACTAAGATTCTGCAAGAAGTGCGGTCTCTTTCTTCTGGCTACCGGACGTTGTCCAATGATATGGCCATCATGAAGAAGAAGCAGGCCCAACAAGAATTTGTTCCGAGGAGGTCTTATCCTCCTCCCGCACTGACGAGAGACCAAGCGGCTCAAAGGCCTCCAACGAGAAATGCTCCCAACAACGCGCAGCCGAGCACTCCAGACAATGTGCACTGGTGCTCTACGTGCAATGACCCTCATGGGGAGGCTACCTGTATGCTGCATCAACATTATATTCAAACTCTTGAAGGCAGCATCCCGCCGGATGAAGAAGTCAACATGCTTCGTGAAGAAGGGAGCAACTTTGCGGTCTCCGAGGAAGACCCGGTGTCTATCCTGACCAGGGACGGGAAGAAGCCGATAGAGGTAGAGGCAGCCCAGATGCAGCCTTTGAAAGTGTACACTAGGCGAGAAAAGGCGCCATCTGCTGCGAAAGTTCCTGACAAAGCTCCTTTGCCTCCACCAGCAAAAGAGAAGACGCCACCCACGAAGGCCCCAGAGATTCAACCTCCAGCGGAAACCAAGGAGCAAGCTCGAGAAAAGCTCAAGTACCCGTCGTTGACAAAGCGACAGAGGGTCGAGGCCACGCAGCAGTACCGTACCAAGTACGAGCCGGCAAAAGAAACGGAAGTGCCCAGTACTTCAGCTTACAACATAGTTGATGAGCTCAAGAAGACCCCGGCGAAGATCAGCATGTACGATGCTCTGCAGCTTCCTGGACAAGTAGATTTGTTACACGAGTCTCTGAAGACCTCAACAGGAGGAAAGCCACCACAGCCCGTGCTAGCTCAACCCCTGACAACTTCAATCACGGGGAAGAACAGACCACCGCCATTTTACTTGTCGCTGCAGATGGAGGGACACATAGTGCATAACTGCATTATTGATTCCGGCGCGTCAACCACCGTCATGCCAAGGGCGGTCTGTGAAGAAATCGGCATGGAGTACACGAGAAGCAGTCAAGGCGTCTTGCAGCTAGATGGCACTCCTGTGAAGACAGTTGGCGTCATCAAAGACATTCCTATCCGGTTGCACAAGGCACCTGAGGTTGTGGTCATTCAAGAAGTTGTGGTTGTTGACCTGGAGCCCTACTTCGGCATGTGCCTCTCGAGAGAATTTACCGCCAAGCTGGGTGGATATCTCTCGATGGACTACTCTCACATGGAGATCCCCTTCAAAGGGAGTAAAGTCAAGATTTACAATGGAAAACCCTCAACTTTCCTAGTTGAAAAGATACCAGGGGAGGGGTTGCAAGATGATGTTGTCCATCTGGTCACTGAATTTGACAAAGAGGTGGACTTGGTGGAAGAGAAGCCATAGAGCAGCTGCAAACGGAGGATGAGTTCTCCTTGCAAGACTTCAACGCCATGATCGAATCAGACATAGGTTGTTACTCCATCACCCAGCCCGAGAAGCCGAAGGAGACAGTAAAAGAAGACATAGGCCCTGCCCCAAATGAGTTGTGGAAGTTGTACTTTGACGGCGCCAGATGCAAGAACGGCGCAGGGGCAGGGGTCCTTCTAGTCTCGCCATCGGGAGAGCAAAAGGAATACTGCTACAGGTTGGCGTGGAGCTGCACCAATAATGCGGCTGAGTATGAAGCCCTGTGTTTAGGGTTGAAGAAGGCGGAGAGACTGGGAATCAAGCAACTGCAGATCTTTGGAGATTCCGAGTTAGTGTGCAAGCAAATCACAGACAAGTGCACTGCAAAGAAGCACTATCTTAAGGCATACCGTAATCGGGTCTGGGACCTGCTGGAATCATTCGAATCCTTGAATGTCAAATCCATTCCCAGGGAGAAGAATAGACATGCAGACATCTTGGCGTCCATTGGAGCCAGGTACGTCCCGGCTGATGACACTGTCCGGAAGCCGAAGCCGGTTCGTACCATCTACAAGCCTTCTGTGCCTGATAAGGACACCCACTGGTAGGTGTTCGATTGCGACGAAGATATCGTCAATTTTCTGATTCACGAAGCTAGCACAATCGAAGGTAGAGACCCTGATGACGAGCAATATGAGGGGTTAATACAGTTGAAAAATAATCATGTCCCAAAAGGACTGATTACCTTGGAGAGCCTGTTTGACCAAAATGACAGGGCCATCTCACACCGAATCAAGGTAGATGCCAAACAATACATGGACCTGGAGCTTGAATCCGGTAAGGTGATTAAAGTCGGCACAGACTGCACTCCAGAGGAGCTGAAGCAGATTCGGGCCCTGTGCAAGGAGTACCCAGACATTGTCGCCTGGTGCTACCAGGACTTAAAGGGGTACGACAGAGAGATTATCCAACACACCATAGAGTTGGAGGAAGGTGTGAAACCCTTCAGGCAGAAGCAGAGAGCGGTTAACCCGAAGATCGAGGCTATGATGAAAGCAGAACTTCTGAAGATGCTAGAAGCCAAGATCATATATCCTATCAAGCATTCTTCTTGGGTCGCAAATCTGGTTCCCGTGAGAAAGAAGAACGGAGACATCCGCCTCTGCGTGGATTTTCGTAATTTGAACCAGGCCTCGCTTAAGGACCACTATCCGCTCCCGCAGATCGACCAAATTCTTCATGTGGTCGCAGGAGCCCAACGGTTCTCTCTTCTTGACGGATTTTCTGGCTACAACCAAATCTGGGTGAAAGACGAGGACCAGCACAAGACGGCGTTCACCACCAAATGGGGGACGTTCGCCTATCAGCGCATGCCATTCGGCTTATCCAACGCTGGGGCCACATTCCAGAGGGCCATGGACCTCGCATTTCGGGAGTTGTTAAATAAAATCATTGTCATTTACTTGGATGACATGACCGTGTTTTCCCACAAGAGGGAAGAGCACACCTCCCACCTGCGGCAAGTGTTTGAAAGATGCCGAGAATTTGGTATATCCATCAACCCCAAAAAGTCAGTCTTCGCTGTGAGGGAGGGGAAGTTGTTGGGCCATGTAATTTCAGAAAAGGGCCTTGCAGTTGATCCTGATAGAGCGGAGGCTCTTCTCCGTTTGTCGGCCCCAATCAATAAGAAAGAGCTGCAGTCCTTCTTTGGTCAGATTAACTTCGTAAGGAAGTTCGTGCCCGATTTCGCCCAAGTCATAAAGCCCATGGCCGAACTATTGAAGAAGGATGCTGAGTTCCTCTGGACAGAAGAGAGAAGGTAGGCCTTTGAAGAGATCAAGGCAAGGATTGCCCAGGCGCCCGTACTGATAAACCCAGACTATTCAAAGGATTTCATCCTGTATGCGGTAGGCGAGCCTGAAAGTTATGCTGCAGTCCTGACACAAAAGGGAGATGACGGCGAAGAGCGACCAATAGCCTTCTTGAGCCAAGTAATCCAGCCGCACGAAGAAAGATACAATTTTATTGAGCGACAAGTGCATGCGGTCATGAGATCCTTGAAGAAGTTTAAGCACTTTGTATCTCAGAGCCGGGTTACAGTTTTTGTAATACACCCCGATGTCAGAAATTTTATCATTCAGGGTGAACCGGGTCACAAGAGGGCAGGATGGATCGCCAAAATCCAAGAATTCGACATAGAGGTGCGACCCACCAAGCTAATCCGAGGTCGGGCTCTATGCCAGGAGTTAGCCAGAAGTGCTGCCGCGGAGGTGTCTGCTTGCCAGTGGGAGGATCCACTGATGGAAGGTAATTTTGCCAACTCCTTATCAGAGGAGAGCGACTGGACCGATGATATAGTGTGGTACTTCAGCACAGGGAGATGTCCAGATCGACTCAACGCCTCACAAAGAAGGAGGTTCAGGCTCCAAGCTCTAAAGTATGTACTGCGCCCCGAGGGGCTGTATTTCAAAAATGTAGACGACGTCCTCTTGCGATGCGTCAAAGAATCTGATAAACAGAAAGTCCTAGGCGAGTTCCACTCTGGAATGTCGGGAGGACATTTCTCAGGAAGGCCTACGGCCTTAAAAATAATCAGGGCAGGTTATTACTGGCCCACCCTCTTCGCAGATGCATATGCAGTCTGCCAGAAGTGCGAAAAATGTCAGAGGTTCGCCGGCAGAAATAGGAACGCACCAATGCCACTCCAGCCGATCCAAGCTGAATCTCCATTCCAGCAATGGGGTCTTGATTTCATCGGGACCATATCGCCCAATTCCTCGGCAGGGCATAAGTTCATCTTGACTGCCACCGATTATTTCACCCGATGGGCTGAGGCGATACCTACCAAGCATGCCGACCAGGAGACGGTCATCGCCTTCCTTGAAAGCTTGATCACCCGTTTTGGGATCCCAGAGGCTATAGTGACAGACAATGGACCAGGTTTCGCTGGAGCTGTACTCACGGAGTTCACCAACAAGTATGGCATTTATCATAAAATGTCCTCCAACTACTACCCGCAGGGAAACGGCCTGGCGGAGTCCACAAATAAGAATCTCATGAAGATCATCAAGAAGACTGTGGAGAGGAACAAGAGGTCCTGGCACCTGCACCTGAACCTAGCGCTATGGGCAGACCGAATATCTTTCAAGAAGTCAATCAAAACGTCACCCTACGCGCTGGTCTATGGGAAGGAGGTTGTTCTGCCAACACATCTTGAAATGCCTGCACTCTGGCTGCTGGACAGCGAAAAAGGAGACATGGACCCTCTTGACGCCAGATTTGCACAGCTGTTGCAGCTTGAAGAGGAAAGAGAAAAGGCTTATGAAGCTTTTCTAAAGCACACGGAATCTACACGGAACTGGTTTTCAAAAGGCACTACGGCCCGAGTCTTCAAGATTGGCGACCTAGTGTTGAAATGGGATGCCTTGAAGGCAAAACCAGGGAACCATGATAAATTTGACGCCTTCTGGGAAGGCCCCTTTCAGGTTGCCCGGGTGAACCAGTTCAACTCCTTCGTGCTAAGAGACATGGAGGGCCATATCCTCCCGATACCGGTTAATGGCTTTCATTTGAAAGCCTATCATCATTGAAGTAGTTCCAAAGGTTCCCTTTGTACATATTTCCCTTTTCTGCATTTTAATTTTGTTCCTTTGCTGAATGTAAATATCGCTTTCCGTAGAGATAATTTCCTGCTTTAGTTTAAGGAAAAGAGCCAAGTATTTTTGTGTAGAAAGTGCCTAGCAGCAGGCGAGAAGGCAAAAAAAACTGAAAATTTCACTAAGTGTCCGAAGAGGGAGACGCCGAGCTTCGCCCAATTCGGCTAGCGACGCCCATCATCGCGCAAATTTCAAGCGAACTCTAGCCATATGCTAAGGGCTGCTCAACCAATAAGCAAAAGAAAAGAATATTTGTCTAACTCCCTAGGCGCCCGCGGTCGCTTGTTTTTTCAGCGACGCCGGGAGTCTCCCTCTAAAATCAGCGACTTTGGGAGGCGAAAGCAGGAAAAATTGACTAAGGCAGGGGGCCGAACGCCCGCTGTCGCTCCAAAACTCAGCGCCGTCCGTTGTCGCTCCGAAAAATCAGCGATCCTGAGCAATACGACAAAGAAGGGCAGCCAAAAATTTTCTAAGTGTGACGGCAGCGCCGCCCGCTGTCGCTCATTTTTTGAGCGACGCCGGGAGTCGCTCCCAATTTCGAGCGACAGTCGGCGGGACCAAGACAGGGAGGAAGAAAAAGCGCTAAGTGTCGGCGTCCGCCGTCGCTCCATTTTGGAGCGATGACCGTCGTCGCATGGTTTTTTGAGCTAAACTCTCCCTTCATTGCTCATTTCTCAAACGCCGCCTGCGGTCGCTCGTTTTTTCGAGCGACGCTGGTCGTCGCCCCCTTTTCAAGCGAAACCCGGCGAGGTGGGGGGACTTCAAGCAAAGTGAAGGTGAAATTTTTTTCTAAGTCCCCAAGGACGCCGATCGCTCGCCAAAACGCAAATAGCCCAAAAGCGCTCAACTTTTCAGCGACAGTGGCCCCCGACACAGTTTTCAAAATAACGAACCTCGTGGCGCGTGCCTAAGTGGCGGCAGGTGACGTCATCAGGGCGCACGTTTTTTAAAATCCAAATGACTGCACGGTTTTCAATGCGGATTGCATTAAAGGCAAGGACGAATGTCGGACCAATCAGTAATAAGGTGCGCTAACCAAGGGAGATTTTGCGCACGGCCCACGAAGAATAACGGCGCTCCACACCCACTTCGCGCACCCGGGCTTTAATTCCAGCATTCGACATTAATGCCACCTTTGCACCGTAAAAAGGGCTCAGTCGCTCATTTTACTGCCATTATTGAACCAGTTGAAATCTGAGCTGCGCCAAGGAGAGAAAGATACGAATTTTACCAGCAGTCAATTGAATTATCAAAATTACCTCGCTGCCATGGATAAAAAATCAGGTGCAGAAAAGGGTAAAGCCCTCATGCAAGCAGCCTCTAGCGCATCTCAGAGTGATTCGCAGGAGCAGGCAGCTTCAGGTTCGCCTGGAATCGAAACGCGACAAGAGAAGAAGGGCAAAGGAAAGAAAAAGAACAAAGGTCCTCTTCCGCTGCCTGTAGACCGCCTGGCTGGATACAGAGACGGCGATTATACGCTCAGCATCACGCAGTTGCGACTCACGGTAAAGGAATGGTGCAACAAAGTCCCGGCCTCGCACCCTTTCGGTGCAGCATTCCACTCGAACCTATCCTGGTTCCTGTGCCCTCCTGTTCACCATTGCCCGGAGCTGGTTGAGGCCGTCGCCAGATATTACAAGCCGAGCACGCGGCAAGTCTGCGACCACGAGGGGAGGGTGTTGTTCTCCATCTATAAGGAAAGCGTTCAGATGGCTTTCGCGCCAGGGCACTTGCCGGACCGGAGTTGCATTTTCAGAAGAATCAGCTTAGGCGAGCAGAGAGACAGATGCACTGATAATCAAAAAATGAGGAGATTCCTCAACGCCCAGCTGAACCCCCCACTGTCGCCCAGAGAGTGGCCGTCACAGCCGATACCTTTGGAGCGCTTCAAAAGTCAGTCCATTTACGCCATGCTGGCCTGGGTGTTAGGCTGCGGCACTGACGCAGTAGTGCACCCGTATCAAATTTCCCTGGCGGAGTGCATCCTGCACGAGGAATACTACGACCCCAACGCCCCGAAAACAGGAACAAGGCCAGTCTTCTTTAACTGGGCAGATTGGGTTGCCTATGGGATTCACTCAAGCCTCGTAGAGCTGAAGGAGGAAAGGAGCATAGAATTCAGATACTGTTCGTTCCTGGCATGGCTGTTCCTGTTCCACATGCACAACAAAATGAATACCGTTCCAGTTCAGCAGAGGGACGAAAGTGGCGCGCAGCTGCCGGTCTACGAGTGGACCAACATCTTGTACAGGAGGGGGTCGTACTATGATTTTAATTTCAAATTCTTGGGCGCTGCCCTAGCCCTCATGAATGGCGTAACGACGCGCCCTCCTCTAGAGATGAGGAATTATCTTGTCGAACAAGGAATTGGCGACACCTTCAAGCTGACACAGGGCGTTGTTATCAGAGTGTTCGGATTCAAGGGCAAGCCCTTTCTGCTGCCGTACTTCTGCACCGAGTATCACTTTTCCTTAGAGGCAGCACGACAGATGGACTACGTGGAACGAGAATACGGCCAGGGGAGAAGGAAGGGCCACATCTTCCGGTATCCATTAATTTGGGGCGACATTGAGGTCCATGAGTGCGGGCAGCATCAATTCCTGGCAGCCACCCTTCGGAGTTTCGGCCTGGTGGAGCTCCCCCAGCGCTGGAAGTATGATCCGATAGAAAAAAAAAAAAAATTAAAAAAAAAGGAGAAACGAAAGGGGCGATATGGAGTGGCATATTGAAGAAATGCAGTCGCTCCCACCGTGGCTAGATTTTTACTGCATAGAGGCGGAGTACGATCCCGAGCATAACAATGACCACAAAACAAACTCCGTAGGCTACAGAAGGATGCTGTCAAAAGTAAAGCCGCTGGGCTGGAGCGAAGAAAAGATAGCGCAGTGTTGGATAGCCAGGTGCCACACAAAGAGAGACAAGTCAGAAAAGTTGTTGGCCGCTGACCACGAGTTCTCCGAACTCTATGACAAAAATATTGACACGTGGCAGCCGCTCGTTTTTCGTGATATCGTACCCCAAGGCGTCAGGCGCAAGCATAAAAAGGGGACCTCACCCCAAAAGTCAGTTATGCAAGGAAGTTCAAGCAGCGAAGCATTAAGAAGCCAAGGAGTAGGCCCCATGTTGCAGTCAACTCCGAAAAAGTCGCAGCAGTCCGAGCGGGAAACCGTACAGTCCACCCAAGCAGCTGAAAAGGGCTCGAAGCCATCAAAGTCAAAGCCGAAATACAGATTCACGGTTTTCGGTGCGGCACCAGACGATCCAGCCTCAGCCGCTGCAGCTGAACCAGAAAAAGCGGCTGCGCCAGGAACGAAGAAGAGAAAGAGGTCTGAAAAGACCAAAGAAAAGCGGTCCGCGCCCAAGAAGGAGACTGTACAGCAGACCAGGGCGACTCCGCAGAAGGAGGTTGCTGCCAGGGAGGTTGTGAATCTCGTTGAGGACAGCCCGCAGAGGGAGGCAGAGGCGTGGGCAACACAAGTAATCAAGACGCCAGCCCATTCTGGGCACGCAGGTACGTCTCCTCCCCTCTCCAAAAATTCCCCTGAAGTTTTGCCTGCCGCACCTTCCTCCTCATCCGCTGAACCCATTGCCTCTGCATTGTCTCAGTCACCTATCACTCAGCCCCCTGCTTCCCCACAGACGTTTGGCCATTTTGCCCAAGACCCCAACATTTTCCAAACCCTGGGCCAAACCCTAGGTCATTCGCAGTTGGCCAGCGTCGCCGAAGAAGTCCCAAGTTCCCCTCGCCCTACATCTCCCGCGGCTGCATACCCTGAAAACCCTTCTCCGCCCCCTCAGGAGCCGCCCACCATTTCCCAAGCCCAGTCGCCCTTGAAAGCGACTGAATCATCAGGCGCCGCCCGCACCTCTTTGTTTGCGACCGAGAAAATGCCCGAGCAGGACTTGTCTTTGGGCTATCCCTTGTACGGAGAGCTGGAGCTTGTGGAACGACAGCTGCAGGCAACAGATGATCAGCCCATGGCAGCCAAGGCAACTCAAGGCTCCCTCAAGTTTATCCAGGGAGTCAGAAAAAGAAGAGGCGAAGAAATGGCTGTGGTGGAGAAGCGCACCAGGTTCGACCTGGACAGAAGGGTGATCCACATTGAGAAAAGGGTCCCCTGTCGCTCATTTTTTCAGCGACGCGAGGAGTCGCTACCAATTTCGAGCGACAGTCGGCGGGACCAAGACAGGGAGGAAGAAAAAGCGCTAAGTGTCGGTGTCCGTCGTCGCTCCATTTTGGAGCAACGACCGTCGTCGCATGGTTTTTTTAGCGAAACTCTCCCTTCGTCGCTCATTTCTCAAGCGCCACCCGCGGTTGCTCATTTTTTCGAGCGACGCTGGTCGTCGCCCCCTTTTCAAGCGAAACTCGGCAAGGTGGAGGGACTTCAACCAAGTGAAGGTGAAATTTTTTCTAAGTCCCCAAGGACGCCAATCGCTCGCCAAACGCAAAATAGCCCAAAAGCGCTCAACTTTTCAGTGACAGTGGCCCTCGGCATAGTTTTCAAAATAACGAACCTCGTGGCGCGTGCCTAAGTGGCGGTAGGTGACGTCATCAGGGCGCATGTTTTTTAAAATCCAAATGACTGCACGGTTTTCAATGCAGATTGCATTAAAGGCAAGGACAAATGTCGAACCAATCAGTAGTAAGGTGCGCCAACCATAGAAGATTTTGCGCACGACCCACGAAGAATAACTGCGCTCCACACCCACTTTGCGCACTCGGGCTTTAATTCCAGCATTCGACATTAATGCCACCTTTGCACCGTAAAAAGGGCTCACTCGCTCATTTTACTGCCATTATTGAAACCGGTTGAAATCTGAGCTGCGCCAAGGAGAGATATGAATTTCACCAGCAGTCAATTGAATTATCAAAATTACCTCGTTGCCATGGATAAAAACATCAGGTGCAGAAAAGGGTAAAGCCCTCATGCAAGCAGCCTCTAGCGCATATCAGAGTGATTCGCAGGAGTAGGCAGCTTCAGGCTCGCCTGGAATCGAAATGCGATGAGAGAAGAAGGGCAAAGGAAAGAAAAAGAACAAAGGTCCTCTTCCGCCGCCTGTAGACCACCTGGATGGATATAGAGACGGTGATTATACCCTCAGCATCACGCAGCTGCGACTAACAGTAAAAGAATGGTGCAACAAAGTCCCGGCCTCGCACCCTTTCGGCGCAGCATTCCACTCGAACCTATCCTGGTTCCTGTGCCCTCCTGTTCACCACTGCCCGGAGTTGATTGAGTTGTCGCCAGATATTACAAGTCGAGCACGCAGTAAGTCTGCGACCACGAGGGGAGGGTGTTGTTCTTCATCTATAAGGAAAGCGTTCAGATGGCTTTCGCGCCAGGGTACTTGCTGGAACGGAGTTGCGTTTTAAAAAGAATCAGCTTAGGCGAGCAGAGAGACAGATGCGCAGATAATCAAAAAATGAGGAAATTCCTCAACACCCAGCTGAAGCCCCCACTGTCGCCCAGAGAGTGGCCGTCACAGCCGATACCTTTGGAGCGCTTCAAAAGTTAGTCCATTTACGCCATGCTGGCCTGGGTGTTAGGCTGCGGCACTGACACAGTCGTGCACCCGTATCAAATTTCCCTGGCGGAGTGCATCCTGCACGAGGAATACTACGACCCCAACGCCCCGAAAACAGGAACAAGGCCAGTCTTCTTTAACTAGGTAGATTGGGTTGCCTATGGGATTCACTCAAGCCTCGTAGAGCTGAAGGAGGAAAAGAGCACATAATTCAGATAATGTTCGTTCCTGGTATGGCTGTTCCTGTTCCAGATGCACAACCAAATGAATACCGTTCCAGTTCAGCAGAGGGACGAAAGTGGCATGCAGCTGCCGGTCTAAGAATGGACCAACATCTTGTACAGGAGGGGGTCGTACTATGATTTTAATTTCAAATTCTTGGCGCTGCCCTAGCCCTCATGAATGGTGTGACGATGCGCCCTCCTCTAGAGATGAGGAATTATCTTGTCAAAGAAGGAATTGGCGACACCTTCAAGCTGACGCAGGGTGTTGTTATCAGAGTGTTCGGATTCAAGGGAAAGCCCTTTGTGCTGCCGTACTTCTACACCGAGTATCACTTTTTCTTAGAGGCAGCATGGCAGATGGACTACGTGGAACGAGAATACGGCCAGGGGAGAAGGAAGGGCCACATCTTCCGGTATCCATTAATTTGGGGCGACATTGAGGTCCTTGAGTGTGGGCAGCATCAATTCCTGGCAGCCACCCTTCTGATTTTTGGCCTGGTGGAGCTCCCCCAGCGCTGGAAGTATGATCCGATAGAGAAAATAAATAAATTTATACATGCCTGCCCGCGAAAAGAGATCATGATAGAAAGGGAGAACCCGACAGGGCACGATATGGAGTGGCATATTGAAGAAATGCAGTCGCTCCCACCGTGGCTAGATTTTTACTGCATAGAGGCGGAGTACGATCCCGAGCATAACAATGGCCACAAAACAAGCTCCGTAGGCTACAAAAGGATACTGTCAAAATTAAAGTCGCTAGGCTGGAGCGAAGAAAAGATAGCGCAGTGTTGGATAGCCAGGTGCCACACAAAAAGAGACAAGTCAGAAAAGTTGCTGGCCGTTGACCATGAGTTCTCCGAACTCTATGACAAAAATATTGACACGTGGCAGCCGCTCGTTTTTCGTGATATCGTACCCCAAGGCGTCAGGCGCAAGCATAAAAATGGGACCTAACCCCAAAAGTTAGTTATGCAAGAAAGTTCAAGCAGCGAAGCATTAAGAAGCCAAGGAGTAGGTCCCATGTTGCAGTCAACTCCGGAAAAGTCGCGGCAGTCCGAGCGAGAAAACGTACAGTCCACCCAAGCAGCTGAAAAGGGCTCGAAGCCATCAAAGTCAAAACCAAAATACAGATTCACGATTTCCGGTGCGGCACCAGACAATCTAGCCTCAGCTGCTGCAGCTGAACCAGAAAAAGTGGCTATGCCAGGGACGAAGAAGAGAAAGAGGTCTGAAAAGACCAAAGAAAAGCGGTTTGCACCCAAGGAGACTGTACGACAGACTAGGGCGACTTCGCAGAAGGAGGTTACTGACAGGGATGTCGTGAATCTCGTTGAGGACAGCCCGCAGAGGGCGGCAGAGGTGTGGGCAACCCAAGTAATCAAGACACCGGCCCATTCTAGGCATGCAGGTACGTCTCCTCCCCACTCCAAAAAATCCCATGAAGTTTCGCTTGCCGCACCTTCTTCCTCACCCGCTGAACCCATTGCCTCTGCATTGTCTCAGTCACCTATCACTCAGCCCCCTGCTTTCCCACAGACGTTTGGCCATTTTTCCCAAGACCCCAACATTTTCCAAACCCTGGGCCAAACCCTAGGTCATTCGCAGTTGGCCAGCATCGCCGAAGAAATCCCAAGTTCCCCTCGCCCTACATCTCCTGCGGCTGCATACCCTGAAAACTCTTCTCCGCTCCCTCAGGAGCCGCCCACCATTTCCCAAGCCTAGTCGCCCTTGAAAGCAATTGAATCATCAGGCGTCGCCCGCACGTCTTTTTTTGCGATCGAGAAAATGCCCGAGTAGGACTTGTCTTTAGGCTATCCCTTGTATGAGGAGCTGGAGCTTGTGGAACGACAGCTGCAGACAATAGATGATCGGCCCATGGCAGCCAAGGTAGCTCAGGGCTCCCTCAAGTTTATCCAGGGAGTCAGAAAAAGAAGAGGCGAAGAAATGGCTGTGGTGGAGAAGCGCACCAGGTTCGACCTGGACAGAAGGGTGATCCACATTGAGAAAAGGGTCCCCAAGGTGAAGAAGCCTATCAAAGACATGACTGACGACGACTACGACTACCATAGCAAGGACAAAAGCCTAGATGATGTCGTTGAGGAGAATGATGATGTCGTTGAGGAGAATGAGATAGTCGAAATCCGTCGGAGGGCCGATACCCTATTCGTCAAGCAGCAGGAGACGAAGCAGCATCTCTACCAGCTCGAAGACGAGAAGAGGCAGTTGGAAGAGGACTTAGCGAAGTTGCAAGCGCAGCTGGAGACCGCCCAGGAGGAGGTCCAAAAATTGAAAGATCAACTTGCAGCCTCTCAGCAGGAAACAACAGATCATAAGGCGGTTGCCGATAAGTTGGCCGAGGAGAAAGAAGGAGTGCTGGCGCATGTTGCCCAATTGCAGGGACTGCTTCAGGAGACCCAGAGGCAGCTAAAAGAGAAAGCGTCACAGGCCGCTGCTTTTTCAAAGGATAGGGTCAAGGAAATAAGAGCCAGCCTGCTGAAGGGGTTCAGGACCAACGTCTCCAGGTCGCTCGCTGTCCTTATGTTCATCACCAAAGTTCAAGAAGCTTTTGCCGAGGGAAAGCCTGCGGTAGAGGGGGCCGAACGCCAAGCCCAGCAGTGGCTCAGCTTGGCGACCAAACTTGAGAGATTTGAGCGCCAGCGCCCCCAATTTCCCCCTATGTCACAAATTGCCCAAGATTGGGCCGCTGCAAGGGCAACCTTGCATGTATATTTTGAAAAAACAGAGAAAATCAGGAGGGCCAGGAAGATCCTGGATGCACTGGAAAAGGAGAAAGATATATGCCTGGTTCCCCTCCAGACCCTTAATTCGCTGGGATTTCCAAGTTTCATCGGAGAAAATGGAGACTGCCGCCCCAGAGAGGAGTTGATGCCGATCTGGGAAGCCTTCGAGGCAGACACATCAGAGATTGACAACTGGGCGGACCCAGTTCTTGAAGAGCAGGTTACTCAGTTGGTCTCCCGATTCTCCAAAATCAGCGCCTGCCTCCACGAATTGGGGGAAAGACTCGCCACGATTGACATGTTCCAAGTTGAGGCGTTCAAGCTTATGCTGGGGGATCTCGGCAATCTACAGCCCTTCCAAGAAGCAGCATGGGCCCAGGCTCGGGCCACTTATGAGCATGTCCGTGATCGCCTCAATCCCCCAGAAGAAGAAGAAGAAGAAGAAGGCGAGGACCAGTCTGGTGAGGAAACTGAAGGAGAAGAGGAAGATTCAGGGAGAAAATCCGGCGAAGACAGCGAAGAAGAGGTTCAGAAAGGAATTCAGCAAAAGCAGCAGCAGCAAAAGGAGGCAGGGACCGGAGAAGACTCTGCGCCCAAAGGATAAAGGCATGGGCCCTTGCATCGAGGCGAGCTCGATATCTTGCAAGCCGCCAGGAATGAAGTCACATTTTGTAAAGGGGTAAAATTTCTGAAAAATTCAAGAAATTGCTGCTATTTCTCTCCTTTTCTTTGCAGTTTTCCTCCTGCAGTTTTCATGTGTCATGTCTTCCATTTTCTGTTTGTCTTGTTTTACTTTTCAAGTATCCCACCTGTTCGAAAAAAGGGCAAAAATTGTAAAAAATTGTAAAATTGGCTAAGTGACAAAGCAGGTAGCGACGCTCGTCGCTCCATTTTGGAGCGCCGCCCGTCGTCATTCCCTTTTTCAAGCGAAACCTGGTGGAAGCAAAAACGGGAAATTTTCTAAGTGTAAGGTTGGGAGTGACGTCCGTCGTTGCTCCATTTTTGAGCGCTGCCCGTCGTCGCTCCATTTTTCGAGCGACCATGGGCAGAGCAAGAAAGGAGAAAGGAGGCAAAAATTTTCTAAGTCCAAAGCCTCCCGTCGTCGCTCAGGGTCGCCCACCCCGCCCGCTGTCGCTCAGTTTTCCCAGCGCCGTCCGTCGTCGCTGCTTTTCAGAGTGCCGCCGGGCGTCGCTGTCATTTTTCAGCGACAGCAAGCAGAAGGCCCAAAATTTTACTAAGGCATAAAGGGAGCACCGCTCGTCGTCGCTCAATTTTTGAGCGCCGCCCGTCGTCGCTGCTTTTTCCCAGCGACTGCTACCGCCCCCCCATCCAGTCAGCAAGCGCCAGAAAAGTGAACCAAGTTGCCACAGTTTCCAACTCAGGGTGCCTCCCAAGTTCGCTCCATCTGGAAGCGACTCCCTGAGGCGCTCTCTTCAGTAGGTGACTTTGGTCAGCCCCCCTACATTAGCAAACCGCACGGGTTTCGAGATTTATGCCTGTCAGGAGGTGACAGATTGTGTGTTGCCAAGGTACAGGGTAGATGAACATTGAAGAACGAACTGTACTTCATCTATCGCATTCAACCGGACCCGACTTTCCCGTCCACCAGACCTGTCCGGGGATGTACAGTTTTCAGAATGGCCATATCTCAAGTACAAGTACAGCCGACAGGGGTCTCATCCAGGCAACTTTTTGCAGCTTTTACAGCTTTTTCCGGTCCTGTTGGCATTTTTGCCACATTTATTTTTATTATTAATTATGCATGCTTAAGCTGTGGCCCAATGCAGTTTTGTGAGTTTCGAGAATTAAATGCAGTCCAAAATTAAATACTTTGAGGATTTCCAATGCATTCAAGGTCAAAGAAGCGCCCAGGCCACCAAAATTGAAGGATTTATTAGTTCGAAGCTGCTGTTCGTGGATTGAGTCAATGGTTTCATGCATATTTTAAAAAAACAATTTAATGAAGGTGGTTCTTCGAAGCTGACATGTAAATTGCATTCAATTTTGTGGGTCTCCAAGGCTGCAATTAAGGGGATCGTGTGCATAATTTCCAATGCATAATTGTAGATCACAAGGAAGTCGGTTTCAAATGTTTAATGCTGCAAAGAGGACGGCCCTCTATAAAAATCAATGTAAGCTTCATTTGAAAGTGTGATTGGAAAATTCTCTGCTAGAGACTGGAAGTTCACTGCAGGAATAAAGGATTGGCTTCTATTTTTCAAGCGTTTGCATTCGTGATTTCCTTTCTGTTCATGTTGCATTTCTAATAGCATTTGTATGTCTTCATGGCTGTTACATTTAAATTCTGCATACTGGATTTGAATATTGCCGTAAGAGTATAAATTCCTGGAATGTGATTTTGGAGGGTTTTTCTGTATGCATCGTGCGGAAGTTAAGTTAGTAACTTTTATTGCTTGCTGTTGCTGCACTTGAAGTTTCATGCTGCTATTTTCTGATCTTATAACTTCGGCTACGTGGCCATATTTCCCATTTCTTTCTGTAACCTTTTTTTAATTTCTTTCCAGTAACCCTTATCTTACACCAAGTTTAGAATAGTGAAGGGAACCAGCCCACTCTGGAGATTGGTCTGGGAGCCATTTCTTGCTTCCAGCCTTTCAATGTTGGCCAGGTCTAGGGTGCACTCGTAAAATCCTTTCCTGTGGCAGATTTTGGACCAACAGGTCCTTGGGATCCATGCATGATTGTATTTTGGTGGGAAATTCCTGCTATAAAAAGCAGTTCATTTGATTGTAAAAGGGGGGGAACATATTGCTAGAGAACTCTGCTGTGACGGATCACCTTCCACTTAATTCAAAGCATCATTGGCTCTGCTTCTTGTCTCTGTCTTTTATGCTGCCTTCTGCTAGTATTTCTGCTTCATGTCCATTTATATTTCTGGCTGTTTGAATTATGAATTATGGATTTGAGCATTGGTTATTATTTGGATCTGGAATACTAAACAGAAGGATACATAGGGTAGAATAACAGCTGCAATTTCTGTTACATGCTTTGTTTTAATTGTTGTTGGTTTGGATGCAAATTTGTAATCGTGCTGCTTGTTCTTCTCCACATGAAACAAATGATATTTCCATTTCTTTCCACACATTTATCCCTTTCCAGCAATCTTATCTAAAACCCCCCAAAACTAGATTAGCATAGGAGCTGGCCTTCTTCGGAGATTGGCACGGAAGGCATCCCTTTCTTTCGGCCTTTCCATCTGCTGGGCGAATCTAGGGTGCAAAAGATTAAAATCCTTTCCTAAGTGGCAGATTTGTAACCAACAGTACCTAACCCTAATTACCCCAACACAATACTTCTAATTACCTGACATTGTTATTATATGACATTTCAATTACATGTACATTTTAATTACATGTACATTCTAAAGACATGTACGCTAATAATGTCTGATAATCATTTTGTGAAACACTTAGCGTGCGAACTACAAAATTACACAAAATAGCAAAACTTCATTTATTGATTATAAAGACATGTTAATTCGCCTGTCTACATTTATCCCTTCCCTAGACTTGTCGGCCTCCTCAACGACACGAGCGAAACACCAAGGATAGAAGCATTAAACATTGTATTGGAATCTCTTGTCACGCTCCTTATGCATCCTCTTGTTCTAGACATCTTTTGCAATTGGCTTTACTTCAAATTGCTTCCAACAACACATTGGTAGCCTTCACTCGACCCTCTCAAACAACTCCTCAAATCTAGACGACCTCTTCCTAGTTCTAGATGACCCTTCCTTGGACTTTGATGGACATCCCTTGGTCTCAGACGACTAACATCTTAGGCCAGACGATCTAAGGCCAAACAACCGACTTCCTGGCTTGGCCTAAATCCTAGGTCAAACAACCCATCTCCTTAGTCAGACAACGTTGGGCTTGATGGTTGCTTATGTTGGCATGGACCTTAAACAACTCAATCTGATGGCTTCCTCCAAACGGCCCCACTTGATTTCTTGATGATCCATCTTCACCCTAGACATCAAACAACTCATCTTGATTTTCGGATGACCTTGCTTGATCTTGAAATGGTCTAACCTCGTCAACCTTTATGATTGGGGCTCCAAACGACCTAGGGTGAGTGCTAGACGACCTTGCTCGATTCCTAGATAGCTCGACGGAAGTTATCGAACGACCTAGAGAAGTTGCCTGACGGCCCATGGAAGTTGTTGGATGACCCTCATGAATTGTTTGGCGACACTCTATTAGATAACTTCTACATTCCAAATGACCCACTACAGTATTCAGACAACTTGTCCCATCCTCCAAACGACCCGGTTTAGTTGTTTCACTTGTCATACGATGTATCTCTTCAACCAGATGATCCACTTCTTTAGTTAGATGACATACTTCTTGACCTAATTTGCCTACTTCTCGTCTCAGATGACGCATTGCTTCTCCTAGGTGGCCTTCATCCCTTCTTCCTTCAAATGATGCAATTAGCATTCCATACCATTTTGTCTTTTCATCGTATACCTATTTCAAGTCTAGACGGTTGAGGCTAGGCCAAAATGGCCCCATCCTCAATCTTGGTGATCCAAAGGCCATTTGGGAGCCAAAGAGTGGCCTTGAAAATGCTCTCTCCCGACTAGATGACTTGGGGGCTATCTTGGGTTGAGTCCTCTCCCTCAGATAGCCGAGGAGAAGCCTTGAAAATCTCCCCCCTCGACAAGGTTGGCTCCAACGACTTGGGTCCCAACTCATATGGCATAAGTCTTGACAGTCAATCCTAGATGGCCATACAACCCTAGAAGATGGTTAGACGCCAAACAACCTCCCTTTTCACCGTTTGCATCATGGACGACTTCATCTACATCACTTACTATATTATTTGCATCAGCCACCTGCTCAACCTCCTCTTCTTACGCAACTTCAACTATCTACTTGATATATGCCTTCTCGATTGTAATCAAGTTCACCTCCTTAATTGCAATTAGGTTTATCAAGTTCACCTCTGCTTCCTGACTAGGGTTATGACTTTTCACCAACTCTTCAAACCCTTTACACATCACGGGTTCCTCTCGACTTGTAATATTTTCACATTCACGTGCAAAGTGCCCGCACAAATGGTATTGCCAACATTGCACAATGGATCTACCCTTAGTATCATAATCAATTTATTGTCGTCTAGTTCTATGGTGGTTGTCATAGATCACATCACCAATGGAATTTTTCTTTGGAATAGTCTTGACCCCAACGATCTTGTGCTCTTTGAGTCGCACTTATGCTTCGACAAACAATCTACCAACTACACACTTTGGGCAACAACATGCACCCTCCTCCCTTAGACACAGACACATAGATGGATGAATGAATGATAGGTGCCTTCAGAAAATGTAAAGGGCCTACTTATACTTTCCTAGGAAAGGAGAGGTAGTTGCCAACTTTTGCAACTTCCTTGTACCTAACCCTAACTACCTTGACACAAGACTTCTAATTAGTCGACATTGTAATTACATGAACATCCGAAATACATATACATTCTAATGATACGTATGCTAATAATGTCTGATAATCATTTCATCAAACACAACATACAAACTACAAAATGACAAAGCTTCATTCACAGATTATGGAGACATGTCAATTCACTTGCCTACACTAGGGTTTTAGGAGGTGAAGAAATTAGCGGTAACAAGACAGAGGATTTTCATTGTGGAAAAAGAGCTAGGGCATGGAGAAATGATGCAAGAAATGAGGGTTTTGTAGAAAACCCTTGCCTAGGGTGAGTAAAAATCCAAAACTCGATGAATATTAGAAGAATGGAGTTCAATCACAAAGCTGCAAATAGAAAAAATAAAAATTGTAAGCCTAGCCATCAAAACCAGAAAGGGTTTGGCTAGAAGGGAAGGGAAAATCAGCAAAATCATCTTGTTGGTGGTGAGGCTGCTGAATTTGACATTTTAGTGGTGAGATTCAGCTTTTAGTGGTGAAGTTAGGCATTTGGGCAGAGGAATACGGTGTTTCGGCAAAGACAATTGAAGTTTGGTGATTGGAGATTGTTTGGAGAGCAAAACAGGTGGAGTGGAAAGCCGTTTGAAGGAGGCACGTGACCATCTAGCAGGAGAATGCAATTGTTTGGCCAAGAAGGGTTGTTCAACCACTTGCCAAGTCCATCTGGTTGGCACATAGGATCATTCGACCACTTGCTAGGGTTGTTTGACTAGTGTACTTGGCCGTTAGGCTAGAAAGCCAGGTTGTTAGGTTGGCAAAGAGGGTTGTCCGAGGCCAAGAGTGGGCCGTTTGGGTCCAAGAGGAGGTCATCCGAGGCTTGGAAGAGAGTATATGTAGGCAAAAGACCATTCGACAATGCAGAGAACTAGTTGGAGAAAGAGAGAGGTGACCTCGGCAGTCTAGAAGGAAACCCTAGATGTTTGGAAGACAAAGTTGAATAGTGCCCTGATCAGGCAATTGCTGCGAATTTAGCTAGGGCATGTTGCAAAGAGAAGGAATTGTCGTGCAATTGCACTAATCCAACATCTTGACGTTAGATTGGAGGCAATTATTGATTGGTCATGGTAGTTATTCCCAATTATTGAGGTGAGGGATGTAAATGGGGAAAAAGGAGAAAGAGCCCAAAATGATCAAAGAATTGCCAAAGGAATGCATTGTAGACCTTGAATTGCTGAAGGAGAATGAGACCGATAGTTGTGTAGGATACCTTCGAGATCCGGTCCATAACAAAGTCAAGTGTCGAGACAAGGAGCAAGGATGTGCACATGGAGTGGCTTTTGAAGAGCACACATGGTAAGGGAGAGAGGAGGAAAGAAGAGACCCTCAACACGTACATTTTGTGTGATAACTCAAGATTGCGTTCTAGGATGCAAACAACTAACCCACTATGGATACAGAGAAACAACGGAAATGGAAAGGAGAAGGCATCATCCCCATAGAAAGGAAAAGGGAAGGAGGGTGTAGATCCCTCTCAAAGAAATTACTTGAACATTGCCAACCGAAGAGATTTTAAGAAGATGATGGCATGACAATTCTACAAGCCCACCAACTTCAACATTGTGCAACTCTTCAGTGCAATTTATCATGCAAGTACCAATATTTGACAAGGAGTTTTTCAAACCCTACTTGTTGCAAATGTTGGAAAGGCATGATACGCACAGGAGGAGCAATTAATAGGGAAGCACAATGTTTTGAGTGGTTTTTGATGCAAATAACTTCAAGAGAGTGTTAGGATTTCCTGGTTTGAACAACAAACTGGTTTGCAAGGAGGAAGTGGGACCTTTAAAATTGAAGGAGTCCGTCAACAAGTATTTGAACCTATTTAATGAAAAATGGAGAAGCTGATGAAGCATGGCAATCAAGGGTCGAAAATGCATCAGTCGAGTACAGACTAGTTGAGATGCGCCATGTGCATAATTATGTCAAGATTTTCAGGCAAACAACAAGCCTTGAACATGTCCACGTGGCTCGTATCGTACATGCATGTATCATGGACGATATCAAGTATAATTGGGCATCACACTTGGCAAAACACATCCACAACTTTATGTTGAAAGGTTAGGAAGAATTTCTCAATGAAATTTCATGCCATTGGACTATTATTGGATGTTGCAGCAATAGAGAGGGTTTTGATACCTAGAATGGGGGCCTGGATACCAATTGTTGAGGGTATGCCATCTTTCAATGGGCGTTTGTTGACCTATTGCAAAGATACGTACTCTACAGAAGGTGACAAGGAAGAGGAAAGCAACAACAACACTAGTTGTGGAGTATGTGGAGTCTTCTAAGAAGGAAGATGATGATGATATTGATACATTGGTGAAGAAATCAGAAATTACAGAAAGTGAAGAGGAGGTAGTAGTACTAGAGAAGAGGCAACAACCTCAACCGCCAAAGCAGGTGGTAAGAATAATACCTCCACGAGAGCTGCCAAGTCAATTAGAGAAATGTTCTACTAATATTGAAAGTGGTGGGAAGATGAACCCACCATAGTAGGTTGTGTAGGTAGGCAGTGCACAATAAGGACAACAAGGATAGAAAGGACCTATATAGTTTTAGACATAGCAAAATATTCAGCTATCGGTCACTCCACTGGAGGGGCAAACATTGGTTGTGATACCTACAACATTGGTAATTATGTGGAGTGGCAAAGAAAATCACTCATGAAGTGCATGAAGCGGTGCTTGTACAAGTAGTTATTGCACTAGAGGAAAGTTAGGTGGAGGAATAGGGGTGGCAAAGGAGGCGCAACTGGAACAAAGATAAACACAACATGAAGCTACATAGGAGACAAGGCTAGTGCAGTAGGAGGCAATGGACAAGGTCAGGAAAGAAATTGAGAAAACTGATATTGCTTTGGAGGAATTGAACACAACACCAGAAATTGTGAAGGAGTTGGGCTCACTAGGATTTGATTTGGGTACACTTGATTGGGAGGAGAGTTGGAAGCCATGGTTTAGATAAGGCCATAGGATGTTGTGACATGTTTAGAAGCTTAGGTGGGAGCAATACCTCCAACAATCAATCTAGGTGGTCTTGAAACTCTTCTGCGAGAGTTAGGGGAGGAAGTAGCGATGTTCACAGCTTCCCCTCCCTTTGGGGAGATGCCAATGGAGGTGAGTTTAGAGGTTGCATAGGAAGGTGTTGTTCAAGCATCAACAAATGCAAAGATGTGAGAAGTGGAAGAATAATCGTTCATAAGGAAGAAATTGAAGGGGAGGGCGATCAAGGAGAATCTTGAGGAGGAGGATGACGAAACTTCAGATGGTGAAGGTGATGATTAGAAAGAAGAAGCTGATTGAGAGAGTGATATGATTTAGCACATGTTGATCGAGTGTCCCAAGTTGAGCTAACCACCATTGAATTGTGACTTAATTGATGAACAACTTCATAACTTCTTCAGTAAGATGACTAGATTGATGGACAAGATGAGAAGGGAGTTTGATGCCAACACCCCTGGACAATGGAGGATCTGGATGTTGATAGTTGAGATTGAGGTAGCCAAATTGACCAAATTGGGCATAGGATGAGTCGAGGATGAGGTAGTTGGCCCAAATGGCATAGATTCAGCCGTGAGAGTTAGGGGGATATAACGATGTTCAAACTATGATAAGGGTAATAGAGCTTTTAGAGGGTACAAGGGTGTTGCATCATCATCCACCATGCATTTACATCTCAAAAGACAAATTTGACACTTATCCAACCCCACTAACAATTAAAAAGTTCAAACTAACACCAAAGATGGAACCAACATATGCTAGGTTGAATTTTTTAGCATACTTGATATAGTGGCTAATGGTAGGGCTGCAAACATTCCATGAAATGGAAAACAATTCACAAATGAAAGTAGAGTAGCAAGCAACCCGAATGAAGGAATTGGAAGATGAACTTTGGCAATTGAAGAAGGTTGTTGAAGAGGAATTGGCATGGAATAAGTAGGAGATGGATCCAAAGAAGAGGCATGAGGAGCACTTCCAACATTTAGAGCAGGAAAAATCAGCCAAAGATCAGCTGATCGTAGCATTGTAGGCAAAGGTTGCTGCGTTGGAAGGTAATAACCAGGAGTTGGTTAAGAAAATGCATCATTATGGAGTCCAATGGGCAAGGTATGCATCTTATGCTACCAAGTTGAACGCTGAAACATATGCACTCAAGGCACAGGTTTGAGGGATGGGTACAAAAACTGTGCAAGTTCAGCAACCATCTTCTACACAGCAACCTACTTCTTAATGGCAGCATACGTAGTCAACAAGGACATCGACCAATCTAGAGGGGAGTGTAGATGTAGCTGCCAATTTTGATGTGGCACCATCCCAAGTGCCCCCTTCTGGTTGGGAAGATGTGTACGAGCATGAGTATGCATATGCATTTTGTTTGTATAGTTTCTTTTGGCATAATGTAAATAATTATGTATGCATGCAAAGCGTTTGTAGAAAGTTGCCATGTAATACATGGCAAGTGTTTGTCATTATGTGCTTACTTGAGTAATTTGTCATGTAATGGGCTATTAGTAGTCGATTGGTGGATAGGTACAAGGTTAGTTGCGTAGTTATGCAACTACCTCCCTTGTCGGATTCCTTAATTATAAGCCCCTTACATTTGATTGGCATAGAGATGATATGTGCATACATGGTGATATGATATTTGTTGAATTCCATTGTTGTGATTGTGCTTCATGGTGATATGGTTGTTCTATACATCGAATATGTCAATGAAGATGTTTAGTTCATGTTGATATTCTTGTCTTTGATTTTTTCATTTGCGCATATGTGGATTATTATTGCTGCTAACATTTGTTTTGTCAATTACTTTCCCCTTCCTTTAAATTGGGAATACACTTGCTATACTACATTCCAATCATATTCATAAACAAATAAAGTGTAGTGAAGTATAATAAAGATTAACCTATAATAATAACCATTGATATAAGAGTAGAGGACAACGATGAAATCTATTAAATCATAAGTAAAACACAACAACATTGTCATCACTCCAACTGTCTTCAATACATGTAACCTTGTTGAGCATATACACTTTACACTATGACATCCACAATAGCTAGACAACTACTTGCTTCAACCAAGGTAGATGGTGTGCATATAGTTATCATGGGAGAAGGTAGGCAAACAACAATCACGATACCCTCTCAATTGGCTAACTACCTAAAGACACATAAAACCTATAGTCCATGGGGACATGTCTTGGGCTTAGAGATTTGTCTTAGAGATGCATCTCAGTGTCTCAGAAACACATCCTTGCATCCTGGAAATGCATCCTGGCATCCTCGTTGCAGGTCCTTTTGTCTTGCGTTGTCCCTGTCCTAAAAACTTCGTGGAACATTGCATTAAACATTAAAAGCACCCCATAATACATACATGTTATTTTATTACATCATACATGATATTAAAATATAACAAACATACAAGACCCTATATACAATGAGACTTGTGCAAATCACCCATGACATGGCTCATGAGATGACCAGATTGTCTGCTGACAATTTTAAGTTGATGAGGATGCTTCTTGGATAGTTGGGTCTTCATCGGGAATGTCACAATACTCTCTCTTGTGATAATTAGAGTTCTATTTAGGAGGTCCCTAGTCTAGTGGAGCATCAACAGACCAAGCACATTGAGATTCATATGTACCATATTTTTGGGTCTTGCATCAAAGTGGTAGCTTATATGCTCACTAATGTGCCTTTTGTGGATTAGCTTGCAAATACCTTCATTAAGGTTATGTTGGAGGTCACTTTATCAAGATTTGTGATCCGCTTTGCATGTGGGAGTTGTTGTTAAGGTGGGATATTTGTAATCTTCACTTCGGCCATGGCTTCCATTTGTGATATTATATTTTGTGAAGTGTCTATAGGTCCACGTTCACTTTGTATATTGATAATATGTCAGTATGCGATGTTATTGGGATCCATGCAAATTTATTGTGAAGAATGTAACCTCCAGTTAGGTATTTTTTTTTGTCGATCTCTAATGAATTATTGATATCTATTGACACCACCCCATATCTAGTGTTCTTTTCTTTCATATCATTGTGATTATTTTATTTTTAGTGAATGTGGATGATCTGTTGATTCAATTTGATTATCTCATGGCTGTATTGTGAAATTCTTCATATTATGAATAAACTAGTTTATGACAAGGGCTTGGTTTCAGGCATATGATGGTCCTTGATTAAGACTGCCTATCTTGTTTTATTGCTTTTTGCAAGACTGTTTGGGCCCTCATTACATTCAATTTTATTTTCACGCCATTCTAGTGGAGAAATGAGGGAATGCTCATGAGTAACATTAGATAACGATTGTATAGGTTGAAATAGGCGTATGACATGGTTGTTAGTTGCATGATTCATTAGACCTTGAAGAAGCTAATAGGGAATAATAATTTAATAATATATTATTTGGGAATGGGGAAAAAAGGTCAAATCCTTGATTAGATTTATATAGCTGGAAACAAACCTATGAATGGGTCATCGCCTATGTTCCATGAAATTCTAGGATGGGACAACTTTTCAGGATGGTGTGATGCATTTTGCAATGGTGGGACACCTTTCTATGACATCGGGATTCGTCTTCAATAAAACCCCCAAATCCCAGGATGAGTCCCTGTGGAACATACCTTGCCAATTTATAGAGGACTACGGGCAAAGTCATTTGGAAACAAGATGAAACAGAGCTAGAGAGTGGTAGCTTTAAAATGCAAAGGGAAGGTTTTCTGTGTTGGCCTCTTAATCAATGTAGCAATAGATGATAGACTAGATGTTCACCATAAGGTTGAATTGTTTCCAATGACAATCTGCAATGCATAACTTTTGTATCAGACATCCTTCCAGTAATGGTAGTCTTGCATATTGTATGGATATGTATATATGGCTATTGCTTAGAACTTTCAAGATATCCATGATCGTACTTGCATAGGATATGTGAGTGCTGCAATAGGATGATTACTGGTTTGTAAACTTTTCATAGAAATGTGGACAGAAGAGTCAAAACATTGTGTGAGAAAAGAATTAGAACAATGCTTGTGGGACGATGAAAATCTGATGTGTTGTGATTCTCTCTTACTGCACTCCTTTTGATCCTTGACAACTCTTGTACAATTATCAAGTAGTTTTGCCTGTTTGTATATTATTTCACAAGTATTGCAATCGCAATTTCCTCTTTAATGCTTGTTCTTTTAAATTTTTCTGTGTGTTTTGTGTGTTTCTAGCCAATATGCCTCCATTATTGCTTGTTTAGACTAAGGATATGTCTCTCTAACACTAAATAATGGAGAAAGATGATAGGAAAAATGGGCAAATGCTGGTTGTGATTTTGCCTTCTTTCTATAAATTAGCATGAGTACTTATATTGCTTTCTTTTTCGTGAGATTCAGATAATCTTGCTGTAAAATTTAGCAGAGAGTTAGCCGACTATATTATCTATATCATTGATGTTTCTGGTGGTGATAAAATTCCTCGGAAATGTGGCCCAGGGATTACCCAAGCAGATCTCCTTGTATGTAAAATGTGCATTTCATTTAATGCTTTCAATTTAACATTAGGTAGGATGTAATTTTATAACTTTTTGTTAACAATTAGGTTTACTTCTTTAATATTTGAGAGTTGGCAATGCATGACTAGTATCTATGCTGTTCCCTTTATTTTAGTGGTTTATAATTCTCTTTTCTATTCTGATTTCCTATGCATTGGTATCTAAAGCCTCCTGTGAACCCATATGCCCCCTCCTTTCCAGGTAATTAACAAGACTGATCTTGCACCGGCTATTGGAGCGGACTTGAAAGTTATGGAGCGGGATGCTCTTCGAATGCGTGATGGAGGACCTTTTGTTTTTGCACAGGTGACACAAAATGACTGTTAACTTATTTCTTATTATATTTCACGATTTGCAAAGATTCACAACGAAGCTTTTCCTAGGTGCCTTCTTTATCCTTGCATAGTTTCCATGTGATATTTTTTTGAATACTTTTGATCATAACGTGTAGAACATTAAGAATCTTGATCAACTCCAATTTTGAGGTGCTACCTTGATCAAGCATAGCCTTTCCATTGACTGTTGCTTCTATTAACTTGGCAGAAATTTATTTAAAAATTTGATATTGCCATTCTCCTTTTCATTTTTTCTAGTGGTTGATAAAGAAGGCAGGACTATTTCATAATTTGGTTGATTACATTTCCTTCAGTTATCCAAGAGGTGAAGATGCCATTCACAATGTTGATATTCATATTTTCTATGCATATATTGGAAATATTTGTGACAGTCACATAATTATTACTTTGAAAAGGACAAGCTGGTTGCGAGGTGAATTTGTTTTGCACCTAAACTATTTGATCAAAAAGGAGACAAGCTCATTCATCTCACTACTATAATGATGAGAGGGTACTCCTTTGGCATGATCTCAATTGCACCTTTGGAATGCAAGATCTAAGTTCTATTTGGAACTCTTTGCTCATTGAGGTCAAAGTGCATATAAGCCCCTTCAAGAAACCATGCACGCTTTTGTGAAATTCCATATGAGATTGTGGGTATATGTCTGCTCTATTACTGGTCAGAGTGTGTACCAGGAAGGTTTCTAATGAGCACAGTATAAGTCCAAAGATTTGTCTTCAAGAGGAAATAAAGAATTTGGCATAAGTCTATGCCTTGATAAGGCTACATGAATGCACATGGAGCATGGAGTATTGTTACAACTGCACCATTTGGACATGAAAGATATATGATGATCACTTTTATGTGGTAGTTCATGTTATTGTGCTTATCATGTGTTGTATTGTATGTTGTACATTGTGTTTGTTTACATAACATTTTATGAATCCTCTAGTGACTGGTCAATTTGTAACCACCACATAGAGGTGTCACTTTCTATCTTCTCTATAAGATTCCATTCAATTGTAAAAGAGGTTAGGTAGATAGAAATGAAATGAAATTTTATTAATGTCTTGTATGCCCACAAAACTGCTGGCAATATTTCTTCCTAGTCGGCTCTTTCCACTCCACATGTTTTGTACATTATCAATATGAGAACCTTATTCATTGCCTTTGCCTATCCGTTAGCTCTAGGGTAATATGGACTAGACAATAAATGGAAGATCCTAAATTCCGTGGTCAAATTCTGAATAATTTTGTTGACAAAGTGTCCTCCCCTATCACTTGTCAATTGTAGGGGGATCCCAAATCTTGTAATGACTTGCTCGTACAAGAAACGGGTTGTGCTCCTCGCAGAATTATCTGGTAAAGCTCTCACTTCCACCCACTTTGTCAAATATTTAGTGGCCACTACAATATACCGACACTTTCTTCTTTTGCTTGTTTTCAAATGTCCAACAAAATCTAGACCCCCTCTTTCGAAGAGCTCCTATGGTTGAGAGGTACAGTGGCATGAAGTCTCTTCTTAGTGGCTTCCCTATTCTTTGGCAAGTATCACATGCCTTAACATACTCCTTGGCACCATGATAAAGAGTAGGCCACCATAATCCGGCCAACAACACTTTTCTTGTTGTTGCATCTGGCCCCATGTGTCCTCTAGCCAGTCCTTCATGCGCTTCCTTTAATGTCATTTGTATTTCCTCCTCCATAACACATCTTTGCAGGATTTGATTAGGTCCCAACTTGTATAACAAGCCAACAATTAGTGAAAATGGTGCCACTTTCACAATTATCTTGTGTTTTTCAGTTGCTTGCATCTCCTTTGGCAGCTCATATTTCAACAAATATTCTCCTATCTGTTTATACCTTGCCGGTATTGCACTTATCATGAATAATTGTGCATCAAGAAACTCGTCTGGTATTCCTCCTTGTGCAGGTTCTCCCGAGCGAATCCTTGACAATTGATCTGCTATTATGTGTTTCTTCCCTGGTCTTACTACCATTCGAAACACGAACTCTTGACTCGCCCATATATAGTCGGTTTGTTAATCAAATACAACAATGCTTGATGATCTATGTAGAAAGCAAATGGGTTGGCCAACAGGTAATGCCTAAACTTTTGTACTGCATAAATCATACTCAGAGCTTCTCATTCCGTAGTACTGTAATTCTTCTCCGCCCTCGACAACAACCGACTTGCAAAATAGATGGGCTGATCAAGCCCAAACTGCCCCTCATGGGCTAATGTGAATCCAATGACATAATTCGATGCGTCAACGTGGACATGAAACTCCTTATTCCAGTCTAGAAATACCAGAATGGGCGTGCTTACCAACATTGCCTTTAACCCTTCAAAGGCCTTTTGATGTTCCTCCGTCCACTTGAAAGGAACATTCTTGCGCATAAGGGCATCCAATGGATAAGTTGTTTGTGAGTAATTCCTTATAAACCTTCTATAGTAACCCATTGTACCTAGGAAGGTCTTTATGGAACTCACGTCGTATGGATATTCCATGGACATGAGAACCTTTCACATCCAATATAAGTTTTTTAGTAATTTCTTATAGTAACCCATTGTACCTAGGAAGGTCTTTATGGAACTCACGTCGTATGGCTCTTCCATGGACAATATGACTTGTATCTTATTCAAGTCAGTCTTCAATCCTTTCTTACAAACAATGTGCACTTTCTAGGGTTTAATGCTAGTCAAGCTTTTTGACATAGGCCCATACATTCTTCCAATGCCTGTAAGTGTTCGGTTGTTTTTCCATACAAGGACCAATCATCTAGGAAAGCCTTGAACTTCCTTGTGGACATTTGATCAAAGATGTACAAAATGATTCTTTGAAAAGTGGCAAGTGCATTACATAACCTGAATGGCATCCGATTATATGCATATATGCCATTCTCCACTACAAAAGTTATCTTCAACTTGTCCTCCTCGGCAATACTAATTTGGTTGTAGCCCGAGAATCTGTCCAAAAAGGAATAGATCTTGTGCCCCACTACTTCTTCCAATATGGAGTCTGTGAATGGGATAGGGAAGGGATCATTTATGGTTATGGCATTCAAGCTCCAAAAATCCACACAAATCTGAATCTGGTTAGCTTCTTTCTTCAAGGTAATCACTATCAATGACACCCATCCACTTACCGGAACTTTGAAGATAATGCCTGCTTCCAACATCTTCTTGATTTCGGCATTCACCAGGGCTGCATATTTCGAATTCATGCTATATGGTCGTCTCCTTACCGGTTGTGCACCCGTGATCAAGGGAATTTTGTGTACGCACAACTTTGGTGGTATTCCCTTCAAATCCTTGTAGGTCCATGCGAATACATCCTTGTACTCCAAGAAGATTTTGAAACTTGTTGCTTTCAACATAGGGTCCCATTCATCTCCACAATGTATGATCTTTTTTTCTCCTTCTTCGCCAAGATTCATCTGTACCATCTTTGGTCCTTCATATTTCACCATATCCGGTTCTTCCATTGCTTTGAGTACATCGATCGAGTGGTCTGGTTTGTCTTCAATGACTACATCACCTATCATGTACTCCACAAAATTCTTTGGAAATGTCCACTTTTCTCTTTCTTCATCCTTCTTTATTGTGTATTTTCTTTGATTACTCTGGTTGACTTTTTGGTTATCTTCTTCATCGTGGTCCTTTTCTATGTGGATGCAAAAATAATGTGGTGTGAATACTTCATAGTCTTCCATTTGCCAGTGGAGGAGTCCCTTATCAACATCTTCCTCATCTTTCGTACAATCCTCCAATTCCAACACTCCTTCGTCGGGCTCGTATCTTGCCTCTTTGTTTGATGACGAGCTTCCTGATTCATCTAAAGTTGCTATGTCCTGACTTACGGACCGAATCTTCAAATTTATCATATATTTGTGTTGGCCCTTTTTGAAGGTAAGACGTTCCTTCTCCCAATTGTGATTCACCTTTGCCATTCTCAGCCATCCATGTCCTAGCAATGCATCATAGGTTGGTTTTTGCATTGCAATTACTACAAAATCCAAGATGAAATCTTGGTTGGCTATTCTCACTTTTTGATTCGTCAATACGCCTTTTGTTTCTATTCCATACTGATCCGCTCTGTACAACCAAAAATTTGGAGACCATAAAAATGGTGCCCCAATGTCTTTCCATGTCTTCTCAAGCATGACATTGACACTCGATCCTCCATCTCCAATCACCTGTGTCAACTTTTGATCCAATAACTCCATATGAATTAAAGTTGGCTTCTTTCCTTCTTCAATCATCAATATTGTAGGATCAATGAATTGATCTTGCTTCATTGTGGCAACCTCTCTTGGTTCATCTACCTTCTTGGTCTGCGCCATCTCTCCTACTTTTGCATATAGTTCTAGTATTGTGCTAAGTAAATTGGACACTTTTACTTCCACCGTTGTGTTCAATATTTGTGTTGCCAATCGCTCTATTGATGATTGTTTACTCGATGTTCTCTCAAGTTTTTTCAATGGTTTCTCATGGAGTAGCCTTTCTTGCTTTGTTTTCTCGAGTTATTTTATCATTTCATGGGCATCCTGCCATTGCTCCTTCTCCTTGGTAGGATTTGGGTATTGCTCCATCTTCCTAGCTTGAGCTCTTGTCACTACTAGCACTTGCTTTTCTCCTTCTTGTTGGTTTATCAATTCACCTATGTCAATCAAATTGACATTTTGCATCTTGCTGGAACTTGCTTTATTTGGACAATTTATTTCCTTATGGTTGCTAGGTCTGCACCATCTACATGTGTTACATTCGTTCCTCCTCCCATTTTTGGCTTGGGACAATTGTTTATGAAATGTCCCCATTCTTGGCAATTTTGACACTGGATGATCGGTCTCCCATCAGAATCGTACTGTAATTGACTTTGGCCTCCTTATCGATTGCCTTGATATTGTCTTCGTCCTCGATGGTTATTCCTATAGTTGCCATTGGTTGTGCCTTGTCCATTCCTTGGAGTGTTTGTTTTTTCATCGTCCTCTTCCACTGTCATGGTCTAGTGCCTTGCTTCCTTGAAATTATATGGACAATTGGTAACCATATGTCTTGATACATCGCATATATTACAATATGTATTCTTAGGACAATTTATATTGGTGTGTCCTTCAGATTTACAATCTGAACACCATATGTCTTTTCTAGTCCTTTTTCACTTCGCCTTTGACTTCTTTGATCATCTTGTCAAATTCCTTCCTCATGGACTGAATAGCAGTTTGTACCTTGTCATTGATATCACTATTCGAGTCCTCACTCCTACCATGGCCTACAATTCTAGTCGTTGTCTGCTTTGCCTCACTCTCAAAATTTATTGCCTTCTCCAATGCTTCTTTATATGTTGAAGAGGGTACAATCTTCATCTTTTTCCTATACTTAGGCAATAATCCATCAATAAACCATCTCTTAACCATACCATCGGCTGGTGGCATCTCCATTTTATTAGTGAGTTGCTTCAATCTTCTGTTGTAGGTTTTGACATCCTCATCTTTCTTTTGCTTTGTAGAGTATATTTTTGTGATGATTTCTTTGTCATCTCTCTAAGGCCAGAATTCCTTTTTTAATTCCTCTATCATAGTCTCCCATTCGGCAAAGGCTTGTGTACCCGCTCTTTTTAAGTTCCAGTCTATTGCGATACCTCTCAATGTAGCAGGAAATAGTTGTAACCATTTATTGGGTTGCCTTACCCCATTTGCCCTCCAAATGGTGGTGCAAGTGCCTATGTGTCTTGTTGGATCTTCTTTTCCCTTCTCCAGTGAAGGTTGGGCATTTTTGCTTGCCTGCTCTATTGGCAACATGTGCCATTTGGTAGTTTCCCACTTCCTCGTCACTTGACGATGGTTCCCTTGGGAATTCATCCCAATACCTTTCTGTTGTTGTTGGTTCTACTTGATGTTCTTCTCCTGGTGCTTCGGTCCTAGGCATTTCGTCTTCTTGTAGTGTCTCTTGACCTTCGATTCCTACTTCAAATAGTCTTCTTACAAACTCTTGTGCGTCTCCACTTCGCGACCTTCTTCAAAATAAACAATATGTGGCTCTGGTCTACCTCCCCAAGTATCCAAGTGTGGTTTCTCTTGTGCTTGACTCCCATCCTCTGCACCTCTTGGCAAACTCCTCCTTGCTTGCTCAGGTGTCACCATCCATGCTTCGTTTCCTTATGCACTTTCTACGTTGGCATCTTTGCAAACGTTTTCTTGGACTATTTGATGTTGCACTTCTTGCACTTTGTTATTTGTTGTTAGCAACAATGTTTTCCAGCTTTCACTTTCTTCCCTCGTACTATCGTCTTCTTGAGGGTTCCAAACTCGCTCTACTTCCGATTGCATAAGATCTTCTCTTAGCTGCAATCCTTGGTTAGCAAGTCTTGCACTTCTTCTCATAGGTTGCTCCAAAGTCCTTCCTTGATTTCTCCTTCATCATTTGCGCAACCTTGAATCTGTCATTCACCTCTTTGTTCATCATGTTTGCTATGCCTAATGCTTCGATCTCTATCGACCTATACTTGATTAGGCAATGACTACAAATCTAGCACAACAGTGAGGATTCCCAGAGATGAGGGAATGACAAGTTTTAAGCCAAGGAAATGCATTTAAGGGAAGAATATTCAGTCCTTGACGACATCATTTCTGGAGGACAATGTATAACTCCAGTCGGCAGGTTGGTCTCAAATGACAATGTGGGTAGACGACACTCTTCAGTTGGCACATTGCCCTGACGACACATTGTAGTTTGCAACGTCCTAAACGACAGCTATACTCTTAGACGACGCTCCTCATGATGGCATGATGGCATGGCAATGTATGTAGTCTTAGACGGCGACACTTCCACTCCTCTTTGGCTCCTTCTGATGTCGGCCTTGGTATGATGGTGTCTGCAACTCCAATAACAACTGCAACCCTGACGGTGACTGCAACTTTGGGTAGTGTCAGAATCCATCAACCTGCAACCAACCACTTGCACTAGGAATCTAACAATCTAACATACAAGTATCATCACACCATTGGACACACATTGAGAGCAAAATAATATGTCTTTCATTATCAGAGATTCATAATGGCTTCCATGGCATACATGCAGAGATTCCAGTTATCTCTGTAACTACAGTCAAACATCTTGCTTCTCCTATCAGCCAAGCATACATGCATCTACAGCACAACACATCCTCTCATGCAATTGTATTGCATATCCAAAATGAAGTATTTAAAGCATTGTCTTGGCCATTGGGAGCAACAGTTTCTAGGACTTTGTTACAAACTACCTACCTTCCTACTTAATCACTTTAGCCAACCTTATAATTAATCAAATATTAAGGTTTGGCAAATGACAGCTGCATCACATTTCATTACATTGCATTTGGATGCATTTTATTACATTTCATTAAATACAATTTAGTGCTTCTTACTTAGACATTTTCACAAACACTTCATTTCTGCTTCTTAGAACTAGTGCCTACACTCATTCTAATTGGATGACAATAGAATAGACTCTCTCTATATATTATAGAGCATTTGTCATAATGATGGATATGGAGGATGCAAAAATGAGTTGTGGTATGATCCTAAATTCTCCCTTCACTGATTCAGGAGTTACCTCAGTTGGCTGACAAGAGTGAGTAATTCATCACTTTTCTTTTAGCTGGATAATGCAAGAATAGACTTTCTCTATTTTATAGTATACATAGTTGTAGTCCTACATATGTAGGGTGAAAATAGACACTCTGATCCAATGTTGTCCTCCAATCAATGCAATCGATAAGTGTCTATTATATATGCGTTAACAAACTGGTCATCTCTAAAATTGCATTGGACTATGAGTACTTATCTCAAGTCATTAGATCCCACATCATCCACAACATTTGATGATGATACCCAAAAAAATTCAATGAGGTGAAAATCTAAAGATATTATTATGTAATGGTAAATGAAAAATAAAAAGAGCACTGAATGTAACTTTTATTCAAAGAAATTCAAAGCTAAAATTAACAGTATTTGGAAAGTCTTTTGGTAATGTACATTACATGAATGGTTAAACTGTTAAGATTTAGTATACTTTGCAACTTTCATCATGTTAATAAAAGTGTGACCTTTACTTAAGTGAAAGTGTGACAAAATTGTCTTAATTTACTGAGATAGCGTGGAACAATACTAATATTAATGTTTATTTCTCATCATTTCCTTGCCCTTTGTTTCTGCTGTAAATGGAGAAACTACTAGTGGAACATGGAAGAACATATTGCTTTGAAGGGTCATATTCCCATGTGACCAAACAAGTATATAGTAATTTGTCTTCGAGTATATGTTCTAGCATCAAGAAGTGTGCCTTATTGAAGTGGAAGCTAAAAACATGAATTTTTCCATGTGGATGTAGGAGTCATACCTGTTCTTCCTGATGAGTGGCTCACACAGCTTGACATTGGTTTTATTAACATCAACACTGAACTGGAAATCCCAACTTAAATGAATTCTGTCCAATACTTGTTCAACATCCTAAATAGAACCTCCCATAGTCTTCATACATGAAGGATCCCTTTGACAGATAAAGTAAAATCATCTAGAAGGCCTGTCTATACTCACAGTGACTTAATTATTTTAAGCCAGAAAGTATCATTGTTTGGTAAAAAGCTGTCCTGGCATTTATATTGGAAAAGGAGTGTAATTACAAACCTGATGTAGGGCTTATTAATAATAAAAGGATTTTGGCATTTATGTCGGAAAAGGAGTGTAATTACAGACCTGATGTAGGGCTTGTTAATTTAGGGATTTACGAGCACTTAATATAACTTTCATTTTTATGGATATCACCAGATTTGAACAACGATTCACCTGGGGGAAGGGAGGATACCAAATTTAAGATTATGTTTTCTTAAACATCTGCCTCACTGACTGGATTTACTTTCTTTCCAAATGGTTACAGGTGCAGCGTGGAACAGGGGTTCAAGAGATAGTTGATCATGTGCTTCAAGCTTGGGAGGAAGCTACACAACAGAAGCAACACTGAATTTATGAAGAATCATTAGGAGAATAATTTAAGAGATCAAAGGAAGAATAAACTTCTCTTTTCAAGGCCATATAAGTAGCTGTTATCCTAACAATAAGAGCAGATAGAATTGGTGCTTCAAATAACACATTCCTTGCAAAATTACGAAAGGAACTTCCTATGTGACGATGCTACAAGGGTCTTATTAATACCTTTACTTGAATTCAATGCTATGTTTTCTATTTAATAAGAGGCTTGATAACATAAAGTACTATATCTGCTACGTCTTATCCTATTAGGACAAGCAGTCTTCATGCTATGTGTCATCCTCCTAATGCATGTGTAGAAATGGTGATGGGTTGAATCTAAAAAGCTAGTATGATGGCTTCAAATTCTATGTGCTAGCTTAATTCCATTATTATGATTTCTAATAACAAGACATGCAAGAAATGTTCCTTGTAGCCAAAGCTGCAATTTAGTACACCATCAAGTAAATAAATGCTCTATTGAAATCAGTAATATCTTGTGGTGCAAAAGATATTCCATCTGTACATGCAATTTTTAAATAGAATGCTTATCTTGATATGTATTCTACCACTAGTATCCACGAATAGTTAAGAACAGTCTTTGTTTGAGACATTGAAGACCAAAGTATTCTTTAATAATTCAAATTATGAGCAAGGCCACACCTGGCTTAAGGAAATGGAATGCTGGAAGGCAAGGTATGCACAAGGCATCATCCAGTTGGATTATTTTACTTGTAGTTGTGTGGAATTCATAGGTAAGAAAAGAATTTGCAGATATATGTGAATAATAATCAACTTGCTAGATCTGACAGTTAATCAACCAACATAATAACTTCATAGACATGTTTATACAACATCAATTCAGTTATGTGCTAGCATGGCAGCTCAACTGAATGGTGCTTATTTACAGTACTTTTGTGTGTAGTTGGATGCTGGTACAGGCAAAAAGTGCAATGTTAGATTGTGAAGTAGTGTTGTGTTGCAGAGAACTTCTTGCTGACCTAAGTTGCAAAAAATGACACAAGAATTTTGTGGTATATCACAAATCTTGGGTATGCAGTGCAATTATGCATCCCAGATTTGCCCTCTTGGCATGGTGAAGTGTTTGTACCTCAACACTTGTCATTGAGGCTGAAAAGGAATTGGTCAATGGACTTGATTAAAAAACTATGCTTATGCATTTGCTTGCTATTGTGTTGCTCATAGCTTTTAGCAAATATGTATGCATTGCTTTCACTTGAAGAAAAACAATTGACATTGAGCTGTTAGCCACTGTAATACCATTTGAACACAAAATAGTGTCAGACAATTTTTCCATTAGAACAAGCCCTACAAAACTAGAGAAAGTTGTGGTTGACTACCACATGCAGACAATCGACCACATTGACTGAGGTCATGAGTCCTAGATATAATGATGTTTTTTTACATTGTTTTGTTATGTTTTCATGTAATGGAGTAAAGGATGGAATAATGCAATGAGTGAATATAGTTTTTTATGGGTACTTTAATTTTATGCTTGTGGGCAGCTGGCTGGAAGGGTGTGGCAGTTGCAATCTGCCACCCTTTGCTGGTGAGACTATATGTCCCAAGTTGACATGGTTTAGACTTTGGAGAGTATGCTTATGTCTTGCTTGACCACAATGTTTATCCCCAATTGTACTGCATATTTGTTGAAGAATACATAAACTCATGCCTTGATCTATTGTGTTGTATGCTATATTGTGTATGAGTGTTCTTTCCATTGCATTGTCTTTGCACAATAGTTACATTGCTTTATACTTTACTACATTCTACTATATTGTGTGGTATGTTATTCTTACATGACTTGGATACTTACATCTCCTACATTTTTGGTGTTGTTGACTATATGAGTTTAGGCCAAAGTTGGTGACATTGATGAACGATAATGGAGTGGAGATTATCACCTTAATGTGTAGATGAGAATGACAATGGAAAGATCAATGTACATGAATGTCAAAGAGACTTGTTGGTAGAAGACCAAGTAGTCAACTCTTGATCAATGAGAGAGCACACACAAAAGGAGAGAGCAAGAATCAATTCATGCCAAATAATCCACCTCTTTCTTAGAATGATGTGTAGAACATAATCCTTCTATAGTGCTCTCCTAGGACGAGGAAACTGAACTATTGCCTCATCCAAAAAGTCTTTGGAGGAAAGGGAGATCATGCAAACACCTCTACCTATTTGGCAAGAAGGAAGACGAGAGCATGAAAGTGAGTGTAGCAAACATTTCGAGTCTAGATATGGTTTCTAAGCCAAATGGTGTTTGAACCCCAAAAGAGGAGGGAATTGCTTTCCTAGAGATTTGAGTGTTTAGACTTCTCTATTGAAGTTGATCAAGGGTAAGGTGAAAATGTGTTTCAAGTTTTCGTCTTTGATAAGGAGTGAAATGCATACAAACAAATTTGATTAGGCTAGAAAGGTTGATACCTTAAAACGAGGAGCAAAATCACAAAGTAAAAGAAAGATGTGAGAATAGGTCGCCAAGGTAATCCAAGGGGTCAAGATGTTAGGATAAAATTATTATATTATTAGATAGATATCTAGAAGCATTGGTTGTATAAATTTCATTGTTTGTAACAATTTTCTCATGAGCATCAATCACCTCATTTGTAATGCCATAACATGGATTAAATAAGATTCATTGCATAAATAAAAATTTATTTGCTTCGCCATCAGTGGTATCAAAGCCCTAGTAATTTGAGTATGATCTAAACCTACAACATTAAGTTAATTTGGTTTATTAGATAGGAATCCTCGGCTCAAGTGCACTAGCTAGGAGAGTGTGTGAGGTTTGAGAGAAGGGACAATTGTTGCCATTTGATGACATGCCCTTACATTTGTTTGATAAGTGTAGGTTTTGATTCAAAGGTTTTGATCTTACATCGTCCTCTAAGGCTCTTGGTGTGGCATGAGGCAAACGTCAAAAAATGAGTGATTAGATTTGACCTGTCGCACCCAAAGCGAAAGTCCAACGGTTGACTTCTCTTGTTGTTAGGTTCATTGTTGAGATTGTTCTCAATCCATCGTCCTCAATTAGATTTCTTGTAGAGGACAAATCCTTGTGTTTCTTGCATGACTTGTTGAGCTTCGATGTTAGATCAAATCAACCCTCTTGAGTTGATGTTCTCGTCAACGTCCTTGTAGATGTCGCAACTGCGCCTTTTGAGTCACAAACTAAAGGTGACACTATCGATCCAAGCACCTAACGATGAGATCATCACAAGCCTAGGTTGAATGGATCTAGTGCATCTACAAGTGTTCCATGTTTGGGTGCTACTTTCTGGCTCAGTGGGATTTGCATACTCTAGCAGACATGTGACGTGGTGCTTGAGACAATCCATAACATATTGGGTGCCTTTGTTTTTTAGCATGTTTCAACCAGTGAACTCATAAACACCTTTGCTTTAAGCAAGGTCGAAGGAAGGTCAAAGTTGACCACAACATGTGGAGGACGATGACCATACGTAGAATCAGAGTATCGGAGTAGCAATCAAGCAACGTTGGGGTCGAAACTTGTGAGATCTATGGAAAACACGCCTTGCTCAATGTGGTGTAGGGTGAGGTGCTCAATTCACAACCATGAGCTTGACGGATTCAAAAATCGGGAGTGGTTGACCTACATCTTTTTTTTCTATGATAGAAAAGCACATTCGTTGACCAAAGAGGTTGAACGCATTGCGGTCGAAGAGAGTTATGTAGCCCTTGTCAAAGCTTGGGTTGGAATGTGTGAAGGACCAACACTTTGCTTGTGATTCTATCAGAACACCCTAGTGGACACGAATCTTGGGATGCTTGATTCAGGAAGGGAACAACACCCCTTTGAAGGTGCCTAATGTGGTGAGTGTTTAGCAAATCAAAGAGTATGGTAGGATTGAGTTCTTGGATCCTCCACTCGTGGGTTCCCCAAGGCAGACATATCGGTACCAAGACATGTCGCATAGCAAGGACCTCCACCACTCTTCAATCGACCAACCACCTATTAAGCGACATCATCGAGGAGAATGATGTAGAAGTAGAAGTTGACAATGGAGCAGAAGGGCTACTTGTTTGTTGTCGCTCCTTTTAAGACCTAAAGTTGCAAGCTGCCTAGTTGGTTTGCGCATGCTTGCAAAGTGATTTGAGGCTGACAAGACCCAAGTTTGAATCTCATCGATCCATGTTACATAAATATAAAAAAAAGGTGAGCACCTTTTTAAAATTTGGAAGGAATTTTTTATTGAGTGCAAAAAAAGAAATATATTATTAAAAAAAGAAAAATAGTCTATAGTTACATAGTTTTTAAAAAACGAAAAGAAATAGAAATTTAGTTTTTTATCTTTCAAAAGCATGCACTTTATTTAAAGAGCAATTAGGAAGTATAAGGGTGTAAGAGAGATTTCTTTAAAAAGGTAGTAAATTTTGTAGCATTTAAAAACTTTATTTTGCAAAATTCAATGATTGTAAAAGGTGCATTTTCGGTAGAGTCCAATACCATTTTTTTGCAGTTTTGTATTTCATATTTTGCAATTCATGTTTTGACATTACTGCTTTGTAATTCATGCTTTATTGCATTGGATGGAAAAAGGAATTCACACTTTTGAAGTAGCGTTTGGTATATGTGGTGCCTCTGACGGTCTTTTATAGGTAATGTTGTGATTAACTATTGTGCTTAATACCTAAAATAGTTGCAACAACGACATCTAAGGTCCACCCCTATAAATTGTTAGGGAGAAATAAGGAAGCCCTATTTATTTTCACTCCATCAATCACCCTATTTGCCACCCTCACTCGCTTGACATAAACCCTGGAATTAAGACTCCTCAGAGGTCTTTTAAAGTAGGTGTCATAGACAAGATGTATCCCTTTCCATACCACCTAGGTACCACTTATTGTGCTCTTTCACATACCTTAAGGTCTCTCTCATGGACGATTGCGTATATTGAGAGGACTAGATTTTTCCACGTACCGATAGGTATCTCGGAAGGGCAGGTATATTGAAAGGTATGATATATTGGAACCCAATGCTACCTTTGCCAAGCTTGGTATAGGATATTGAGGACCATATTGACAAAGTAAAAGTTATGGAATATTGACAGGTAGAAAAATGTGACCTCAAGACTTGGATCAACCAAAGAAATATTATGAAATTGATGCAAGAGCATTGAAGCTCATTATCCTTACTACAGTTGATGTGATCTAGCCACATATTTGTAATGCAAAGACCTCCAAGAAAGCATGGGATGCACATACTACCATCTACGAAGGGAAGAAACAATCTACCATTCTTAACCTTCAATCCCAACTCCACACATTGAGAGTGATAGATGGAGAAAGTATAGAGGCATTTCTTTGCAGAGTCGCAGAGCTGAAGGCCAAACTAAATGCCATGGGTGAACAAGTGGAAGATAAATTCCTAGTTCCCATTATACTTTGAGCTTTACCAGATTCATTTAGAGTACTCATAACCACCTTTCGAGTGTCAAATCGTGTGGTTACATTTAAAGAGTTGGTCAATTTGCTGCAACAAGAAGAAGCAACCAACAAATTGAGGGATCAATTGTCCAACAATGCACTCATCAATAAGAAATTTGGAACCAATAATCCACAAAAGGGTTCACCTAAAGCTCCTTCATCCTCCTCATCCTCATCCTAAAAACAACTTTATAAGCAAAAGGGGTATTGCCATATCTCTAAAAGAGGACACAATACCAAGCATTGTTGATAGAATTTGGCTACTCAAGGTGATAAAGTTTGCAAACCTTAGAAGAAGAAGCAATACAAGCCATGTCCCAAATAGAAGCAACAAAAAGGGCATGTTGCAATTGAAGAATCAAATTTCTATTCTGAATAGGCAAACAAGGTGCTAATGACAAAAGTTGTAACCAAAACAAAGGATGATGTTTGGTACATTGATTTTGGTGCTAGCAAGCACATGATAGGGGATAAAGCATAGTTTGATACCTTGGAAGCCAAACAAGAGAAATCGATGACCATTGTCATTGATAAAACTTGCAAGGTTAGAGTAGTGATGGTTTGGTTCATCTTCCATATGGGAAATGCACCATGAAAAAGGTACTATATGTACCAAACATAGAAAACAACTTCTTGTTTGTGACACAACTACTAGATCGAAACATGGTAGTTGATATCAGAGTTGATAATGGTCACAAATAGTGGCACTACCAAAAATGGTGAGAATATAGCCATTGGTTCCTACAAAAATGCCTTGTTTACCCTAGATGTCCAATCTGCTCCTAATGTAGCACTATCCACAACCCGACATATGCAACCTCCCTATGGCACAAGTGATATAGACATCTTAGTTCAAGCTACTTCAACTTAGTACACATCACATGATGATCGGTCTGCCCAAATTTTCACCCACATTGTTGATTTGCTTGGGTTGTTTAGCTAGGAAGCAACACCAAGTGCCATTTGAGTGGAGCACTCATAGAGCCAAAGGTTCATTGGATGTAATACACATCGATCTGTGCAGACCCATGAAAGTAATTTTCAATGGTAAAAACTACGTCCAACTATTTTTTTATGACTACTCCAAGAAGATGTGGGTGTTCTTGTCCTTCTAGCTGAAGTTTGAAGTATTCTATCATTTTCAACGTTTCAAGCAACATATGGAAAATGAAATTGGGCATTCAATTAAAGCCTGTTTAGATTGAGGGAGGAATATACATCCAAGAAGTTCTCAAGGTCACACAAAATATGATCAAGTGACAATTCACTACAACCTATACTCCACAACATAATGGGATTGCTAAAATAAGAAATCGTTCCATCATGGAAATGGTTTGTTTCATGTTGATAAGAGCCAATATGGAGTAGTGGTATTGGGCTAAAGCTATCACCACAATAATGTATCTTCTTTATAGAGTACCCACAAAGGCACTACAAGGAGTTACACCTAAGATATCTGGTCTAGGAGGAAGCCTTCAATATTGCATCTCAAAGTCTTCGGTAGCAAGGCATACATGCATGTGCCAAAGAAAAAGAGGACCAAGTTGGATGTGAAGTCCCTACCATACATATTTCTTGGGTACAATGACAAATCAAAATATTATCTATTGATAGACCCAAAAATCAAGAAATTGCATATAAGTCAAGATGTGGTATTGAATGAAGCAGTTGACCCGAAATTAGATACTAATATCTCTAAGGAAGCTTAAGATGCTACATCTCCCACTGTGAGCCTAGAGTTTGATGAGGAAGTCTAAGAAGACATTCTAACTATTGAACCTAAAGCAGTTGCTCTTTCACAACATAAAAATTCAAAATGTGTCACATGTACCATCAGATATGCCAAGCTTGATGCACCTCCTAGTCTCACTTCCACTCGACCATGTACTCGCAGTATGCCACATTAGGAAGTAAATCTAGGATTGATGTCTTGAGTAATCAAGAATTCAAAACTAGCAACAGTGAAGGATGCACTTAGCTTGCCCAATTTGGAGGTAGCTATGGAAGTAGAGTATGACTCTGATGTAAAAAAAAACATGGGAGCTCGTTGATCTACCTAAAGGAAAAATCCCATAGGCTGCAAGTGGGTCTTTAAAATCAAGCACAAGGCAGATGGATCACTAGAAAAAAACAAGGAACAACTCATTGCAAAGGGCTATGCACAAAAAAAAGGAATTTATTATGAATAAACTTTTGCACCCATATCTAAAATATAAACCATCCATGTTCTTTGTGCCATGGTAGCATAGCTCGGTTGGAAGCTACCTCAAATGGATGTCAAAAGTGCCTTCCTAATGGTGATCTCCAAGAAGATGTGTATATGACTCAACTTGAAGGCTTTGTTGTCAAAGGGAAAAACATAAGGTATGCAAATTTGTCAAGTCCTTGCATGAGTTAAAGCAGGATACTAGAGTTTGTTATATCAAAATTGATAAGCACCTATTATAACACGGTTCAAAAGAAATCCCTCATACACAAAACTCCATTTCAAGAAAGTTGGATCTGAGATAGTGATACTTGTGTATTTATGACCTGATCATCACTAGCAGTTCATATGAATTGGTGGATGTTGTGAAGAATGACTTGAAAAAGTCTTTTGATATGATAGGTCTAGACCTTCTATACTATTTTCTTGGCTTGGAGGGTTGGCAAAAAAATCGCATTGTGATCTCATAGACAAAATATGCCAAGACACTACTAGAAAAATATTAGATGACAACTTATAAGCCTAGGGCAACACCAATGGAGCTAGGGTTTCAACTATCCTGATATGACAAGTCTCCTCAGGTATCTGACTCTCTTTATCGTCAACATATTGGAAATCTCATATACCTGACAAACACCAGGCCTGGCATAAGTTTTGCTGTAGAATATCTTTCTATATTTATGCAAGATCCTAAAGGAAGTCATTGGAAATCAACAAAGATGCTATTACATTATGTTTATTGTACAAAAAAATATGGCCTAGAATATAACAAGAATGATAACTTCTTACAAGGATACACAAACTCTGATTATGCAAGATCACTAGATGACACAAAACCACATTTGGATATGTATTTGATCTAGGATTTGGACATGTCTCGTGGCACAACAAGAAACAAGCAGTAGCATTATCATCAATGGAGGCATAATATCATGTTGCATGAGGAGCTACATGTGAGGCAATCTAGTTTAGGGTTATGCATAGGGGTGAAAATTCGTTAATAAGTGAATAATGAAATTTTTCAAAATGCAAATTTATAAACTTCAGGATCCTGGCTGTAAGACCATTGGCCCAAAATTTTTAGAATTTTTTTTTTGGGTCGGGTCGCCCAAAAATAATAATATTTTAAATTTTAAAATTTGAAATTGCTTGCCCTCTTGCCCAGATTTTGGACTGACTCGCCTTAAAATTATATATAATTTTATTAACCTACACAAATTCACCCACTATATATACCAAAACATACCATTACTTTTTATAGTTATACATTCAACAAAAAGCAAAACCCAAATTCGAGCCAAAAAAATAGAACTAGAGAAGCCAAAAAAAGAGATTGGCAACAAACGAAGGACAAAATACAAGACTACAGAGAAAACACTTTAGGTACAAAAAAAATTTGATGCCTTGTTTTACTTTTTGTTGTCAATGCTTCCATCCATACAAACTCCCTGCTCATCCCAAACCCAATCAGGTCGTCCCCTACATGAGGTCGTCCCTCGCATGATATCTACTGACTCATGCAGGTCGTCCCTCACATGATGTCTACGAACTCATGCAGTTCATCCCTCGCATGATTTATATAGACTTACCCAGGTCACCCCTCACATGATGTCTACGAACCCATGCAGGTTGTCCCCTATAGGGCATCCCTCGCATGATGACTACAAACTTACCCAGGTTGTCCCCTGCAGGCCATCCCTCGCATGATGACTACAAACTTGCCTAGGTCGTCCCCTACAAGTTGTCCCTCATATGATGACTACAGACTTACCCAGGTCATACCTTGCAGGTCATCCCTCGCATGATGACTAGACTTAACTAGGTCATCCCTCGTACGTCATCTCTTGCATGATGTCTATGGACTCATGCAGGTCATCCCTTGCATGATGCCTACGGAATAATGTAGTTTATCCCTCGTATAATGTCTACACTTACCTAGGTCGTCCCTTGCAGTTCATCCCTTGCATGATGACTATAGACTTGCCCAGGTCATCCCTTGTACCCAGGTCATCCCCTGTAGGTCATCCCTCACATGATGTCTATGGACTCATGCAGTTCGTCCCTTGCACCCAGGTCATACCCTATAGGTCGTCCCTCACATGATGTCTACAAACTCATGTAGATCATCCCTTGCAGGTCATCCCTCGTATGATGACTGCGGACTCATGCGGGTCGTCCTTCATATGATGTCTACAAACCTAGGTCATCCCTTGCAGGTCGTCCCTCACATGATGACTACAGAATTGCCCATGTCATCTCTTGCACCTAGGACATCTTTTGCAAGTCATCCCTCGCATGATGTCTACTAACTCATGCAGGTTGTCGTTTGGAGGTTGTCCCTTGCATGATGACTACAGACTTGCCCAGGTCATTTCTTGTAGGTCGTTCCTCGCATGATAACTATAAACTTACCCAGGTCGTCCCTCACATGAGGTTGTCCCTCGCATGATGACTACAGACTTAACTAGATTGTCCCTTGTAAGTCATTATTTGCATGATGTCTATAGACTCATGCAGGTCGTACCTTGCATGATGACTACAGACTTACCCAGGTCGTCACTCGCATGATGTCTACGGACTCATGCAGACCATCCCTTGCACCCATGTTATCCCTTGTAGGTTGTCCCTCGCATGATGACTACGGAATCATGCATTTCATCCCTTGTATGATGTCTACAGACTTACCTAGGTCATCCCTTGCAGGTCATCCCTCGCATGATGACTACAAACTTGCCCATGTCATCCCTTGTACCTAGGTCATCTTTTGCAAGTCATCCCTCGCATGATGTCTACTGACTCATGCACGTCGTCCCTCACATGATGTCTATGGTCTTCCAGGTCATCTCTATTTACTGCACCCTGATAATCCCAGATTTACGGATTGCATTATCGTCTTTGCTTCTTTGCCTGTAGACTTTCTGCTCAACTGTTATTTTCCTAACATTTCCCTTCACAAGTACAATGGCTTCAATTAGCAATGGAAATAAGGGATAAAAATCTTCTGAAAAAAGAGTATCCTAAAATATTTTAGCAATATCTCAAAATCCAAGGAGGCATCAAAATCCATTGAGGCACTAGATCCAACACAGTTACAAGGTACATACCTGTTTTACCTACTTAATTAGTAATTTTAATAATTTCAAAATATGATATAAAACATCTTTGAATGCAGATTACCCAATTGATCTTGATATGCCTTCACTAGAAGATATTCCCCAGGATGGAATACATCATGAAAATTTCATGAACAATGACATTGAACAACTTAAGCAATTACAAGGTACATACTCGTTTTCCCTACTTAATAGTAATTTTAATAATTTCAGAAAATGATATAGAACATACTTGAATGCATAGTACCTAGTTGATTTTTTTTTGGTAATTTAGTGGTTCTATTATGTGGGTTTTGACTGGGTCCCAATCCCAGATTTACATAAAACCTTGGTTGACAGAGAGGTTACTTCTGAACAGTCCCATACTAGGGATGATAGACACAAATGAAACTGGACATTGAAAGTAGGTATGGCAAACATTAGATTTAATATTGATAATGAAAAATATATATAGGACAAAGTAGGGGTAACGTAATCAAATTGACTACGTAGACTAACCTGCCGTCCAAAATATCAACCGACCAAACAAATATCGGTAAACCAAAGAACTAACCTAGGTAACTAGTAAAAGTAAATACTAGTGGTAAAAAGTAACAAACTACTTTTTACCATGCGGTAAATAAATTCTACCTAATGTAGGAAAAGGGTAAATATCCCAAAGAATGGAATATTACTCTAACATCCCCCCTTATTACATTATTTGGGTAATGTATATAACTGCCCCAATACAGTGAAAAAGATGTTGAACTGCTGGTTCTTGCTCTATCACAGTGCTCTGGCTGCTCCTAAGCAAAAAAGTGGGTCATTCCTCACTTTGTCTTCACATCAACGAATGTCCTTATTGTAATCTTGTCATCCAACCGGATTGCATGGGTAACCAACCACTGCAACCGCTAGGTGTAGTAGAGTAGATCACTTCATACGAGGTTCATTCGGTTACAATATGATTTTGCAAAAGTTTTGATAAGGTAGCTAAGGTGTCGGTCACTGCCAAAAATGCACCCTTATAAGTTTCCCCCCTTGTTGCAAAACATGTTGTAATGAAATTTTTGAAAGAAGTGTGACTAAGGTGTCGGTCGCTGCCAAAAATGCACCCTTATAAGTCTTCTTCCCTTTTTACAAAAAATTGTGTGAAGTAAGAAAAGAAATGTTTATCCCCCCTTAATTGCAAAAGATGTGCAACTCAAGAAGCTTTGTGAAGGATTGTACAAAGATTGCCTCCTAGGCAAATTTTTCACCAGAAAATTCCCTCCTTTTGTTACAAGTACTTCAAACAATGAGAGTTTGCTATTTATGAAGCCTAAAAGAGGTACAATCACCCCTTTATTGCTAGTACTTCAAACAAAAACTTATGCTATTTATGAAGCCTAAAAAAGAGAGAGAGGAAATGGTGCTTGCTTAAGGTGACAAATTTGCTTTCCCTCTACAATACTATCTTAGCCATGAGCACTTTGTGTGCTCTTTCTGAACCAGAATCAGAATCGGAATTAGACACTTCACTAGCAATATTGCCTTTGTTTTGCTTCTGTGATGTGCCTTTGCCTTTCTTGTTTTGCTTGTTTTTAAACCAACACCGATTGGTGTCATGGTTATCCTTTTTACAATGCGAGCAAAACCTCTTTTGAGTTTTCTTTCCCTTACCTTTTGAAGATGATCCTCCCTTTTGAAAGTTTCCTTTCTTCTTTTCACCCTGATTGTTTGAGTAAAGTGCATTGTTCGACACTTCATCACTTTGGAGTTGATTTGCTTCCTCTGTTTGAAGCAAATTGACTAACTCCACAAAGGTGACTGATCTTTGAGATACATTAAGGGATGTAATCAACATTTTATAGGATTCGGGAAGAGCCCTCAATATTACTGAAGTCAGAATAGTATCTTCTACTTTGGCTCCTAAAGCATTTAGCTTTGACTTCAGTTCGAACACTCTGCAGAGGAAGAGTTCTACTGATTCACTTGACTTCATATGGAGTGTATGAAGTTGTGTTTGAAGGTTTAGAACAGTTGATTGATTCTTGCCTTCAAAAATGGTACAAAGTGCATCCCATGCATCTTTACCAGTTTTAGCTTCACTTATGTGAGGTTGGATCTCATCAGTAGTTGCTAGGAGTATCAACATGAGAAGACGATTGTTCTTTTTGTCCCATGCTTTTTGATCTACTCCTGCTGATGCGGGTCTTGATTCAGTGCCATCAACTAAATCCCACATTTCCTCTACAGTCAGGATGGCTTTCATCTTAGTTTTCCATGCTGAATAGTTAGGACCTTTAAGCAATTGTGTATCATTTAAGTATTTGTTGATAGTTGCCATGATGAAGGTCCTAGAATTTGCACTAAGATGGATCTTTCTTTCACTCTTAAGTGATATTTAATGGCACCTGCCTGAAAATCCTCTTGAAGAGGAATAATCAGTTTGAGGAAATTAAGCCAAACAAATAAGAAGTGGAAGAGAATTCACTCAAAAAGATATTTAATGGCACCTGCCTGAAAATCCTCTTGAAGAGGGATAATCAGTTTGAGGAAATTAAGCCAAACAAATAAGAGTGAATTAGGGGTTTTTGTTTTAGGAGAGAATATCAAGTGAAATTGGCTTTAAACCTGTGCAATGGTTGACACAAATTATTGTGAAATTTTGGGGTTTGAGTGTTCTTGATTTTATGACTTATAATTGCAAAAAATAATGCAATAATCAAACAAGAATGCCCACAAAATTCTTATCACATAGGTGTCGGATGCAACCGAAAATGCACCTAATTTGCCAATGAAGGTGTCGAGTAAAATCGAAAATGCACCTTTTAATTTTTGCAACAAAATTTGGATTTGTGTTGTGCAAAAAATTGATATATTTTGTCTCCTCTTGTTTTCCAAATTTGCAAAGAATGGGGCATGAAACAATTGCCTTTTCTTTTTGTTTTGCAAATTTAACAAGTTTGATTTTGTTTTTAAGTGCTCCTCACTTTTGTGTTACAATTTTGCAAAGAAGTACAATTTCTTGTCTTCCCCCCTTTGTTTTGCAAAATTAACAAAATAGCACTCCTTTCAAGTCAAGTCGACACACGACCCGCGTTTGAAAGGCTTCCAGAACCAGTCGACACACGACTTGGTTTTAGTGGACCCTTTGAGGCTTCAACACTCAAAAATTGGAGGGGCGTTAGGATTGAAAGGTTCTCGAATCCTCATAGGACCATAACTTCGATCCAAGCCCTTCCAAGGATCAGTGTAAGTGTTGAAACGAGGTAAACTTCTTCGATGCTCTCGAAGCATACGACGAAAATGAGATCTTGTTGTTTGTCGTCGAAGTTCGTTCCTCTTTCTTATAACTCTTTGACGACGAAGAGCTTTCTTGATCCAAGGCTTTGTCTTCATGAAAGAAAACTTGTACTCTCAAAAAAAATATGTTAGGAGTCTCATAATTTGCAACAAAATTGTGTCTTCTTTCTTGTCTATTTATCCCCAACTGTGAAGAAAACAAGAAAACATGTAATTCTTGTAGTTGCAAAAAAAAAAAAATTAGGTTTCTATTTTAATGCATACAGTTAATTAAATTTCTAGCATATGTTTTAATAATAAAATACTTTACATAAAAAATCACTTTATTTATTAAAAAAATGATTTTCTATAGAAAATATGTATTAAATTATTAAAATAAACTAAAAAAACTTAATAAAAAATACACAAAAATATAAACTTTTAAAAGCGGCCTTTTAAAAAGAATTTTAGACCGCACGGGGTTGAACCCAAGACCTCGCACTCACAAAATAGCGCGCTTACCACCGCGCTACCGGGCGTCGTTGGAATGGAAGGAAGAGAATATTTTTTTATCTTTAATAGCGTGCATAATTTTTTTAAAAACTCAGGGACTTTAGTCCCACATGCAGCAGAGCGTTGCATTCCCTCTTGTTTAAGAACACCAATCCACCCTTTTTATTTTGATTGCCTTCAGGAAATCGATGCCGAGTTTGAAAATTTTGTTGACGTCAACAACAAATCAAGTGAAACGCATGCGCGAGCTCCGATGAATCACAACACGCCACGTTGCCAGGTTAGATCGCCAAGTTGTTCGATGCACCACATGTCCAACTCTCCATGTTTGTCTGCTGCCCATATCACCAGGTCAGATAACCATGTTATATGCTCCACAACACGCCACAGTCGATCCACATCCCACTTGGTATTTGCCACATTAGTGCCTCGATATCTGTGCCCAACGTCTCGTTAGTCTAGGTTTCCACATTCGGTCTATTTTTGGGGTAGTCCGCCTTGGCTGCGAGTCAGGTCTGTTGCATCCGGTCCAATGTCCACAAGTCATGTGGTCCATCCGTCAGGTCTGTTGCATCCTGTCTCAGAGGACCTCTAGCCAGTCTGTCAGCTCCCATCAAGTCAGTCCGCTTTCATCAAACTTGTTGCATCGTAGTCTATCCTCTGAGTCTGCCTCGGCCTCCGTGCTGAGTGTCATGTGGGCCTCCTACCCAGATATGGCTTCGTCAGGTCTGACAACAAGATGCTGTCAGATCTACGAGGCTGCAGGCCAGATTCCATCTGCCAGATGTAGTCAACGAGAATTTTTGCTCCCACCAGTCAAGTCGACCCGAGATTAATGCAAATTTTAGAAGATCATGCCTCGAGAACCATGCCAAGTAACCAGAGAGGTGCCATCTCAGGAAGCAGGCCTATCCAGGGGTCCCGAGTCTCAGGATTTGGGTCCTTGGTCCAGCTAGAATGAGTCACTTCGCCTTGTCCAGTTTCACGCCCTTGCCCTCGCTCCATAGGTCCCGCTCAACCATGCTTTGATACCATGAAAGTAGGTAAGGTAAACATTAGATTTAATATTGATAATGAAAAATATATATAGGACAAATTAGGGGTAACGTAATCAAATTGACTATGTAGACTAACCTTGCCGTCCAAAATATTAGCCAATCAAACAAATGTCGATAAATCAAAGAACTAACCTAGGTAACTAGTAAAAGTAAAAACTAGTGGTAAAAAGTAACAAACTACTTTTTACCATGCGGTAAAATAAAATCTACGTAATGTAGAAAATGGTAAATATCCCAAAGAATGGAATATTACTCTAACAAAATTCCCACACAGGGGAAGATAGATTCAAAATTCCCACGCAGGAGATGGTGATGCTAACATAAAACCAAAAGTGCCCATGCAGGGGCGAAAAGAACACAGGAACTAAGAACCAAACAACAAAAAACCATAGCAACATAGTAAACCAAACATGAACCCAAAAAACCCGAACCCCACATGTTGAATCTAGAATGTAGAAGCTAGCCTAGAGGGCCTCAACTTCGACTTTTGGGGAATCCTCCTTGGTGTTGGTTGTGCTCTACTGGAGGTACTGCTTCATGGCTGAACTGGCACTATTGAAGGCAACAATGAAGCTCTTCAGGAACATTTTGAAGATTCTATTAGAAATCGCAAAGCCAGGAATTGAATTCCCGCTGATGTCCTTAGAGACGTGGATAGGGAAATTCTGGCTCAACTCAGCCTTAATCTTCTTCACTTGGGAAGACCTTTTTACTTGGGCAGAATTCTCCTCAGCTTTGACCTTGCACTTGACAGACGATGGTTTGCTACCGCTCGCAACAAAAGGTTTGGAGGGAGTAGTGGCAGACGAAGTCCCCTTCTTAGGAGTGGGAGTGTGGAATTCGAGGGTTTCTTTGCTAACCAAAGGTTCGCTGGACAGGGAGTGGGTAAGGATGTGAGTGGGGGAGGCATGAGGAGGAGTAGATTGGATGGGGTTGGTCGAGATGGTTAGAGGGGTGGAGGTGGCTACATGGTGGAAAAGGACCACGAAAAAACCTGATGAGTGGGAGCCAAGTGTTTCTTGCGAGCATTGAGCACGGAGAGACGAATGGAACGATGGAGGAAAGTAGGGATGTTCATGGGCCTAAATCCTCGAAGATGGTTAACCAGGGCAATATGGAAGCTCTAATGATGTTTGGAAGGGTCATCACAGGACAAATATTGGAGTAGAGGGATGGTAACGATGGTCCACGAGGAGGGGAGGGATTTACGATCCAAGGCAACACCAATCCACTTGAATTCCTGGTAATTTGGGAAGCCTTCAAGCTCCTAGTCCCAATTGTGTTTGTCACGACAGACCAAACGCCCTGTGAGAGGAAGGCTAGACACCTCGACAATGAGCTTAGGAGTGACTTTGAAATGGATGTGACGAACAATAACATGGCCATTAGGCCAGGTCCTCAAAAAATCAATCATGATGTCAGTCTCAACACCTTTGAATTTTGACAGAAAGGGAATAAGGCCACAGCCTTGGAAGGAGGAGGCCGATAGGGAATCAAGCTGTAGGTTGTTCGACTCAAGGCCATGGAGGCGGTAACAGAGGGCCGAAGGGGAGCAATGGGGGAATGGAGGTAGAGACTGGGGTGGAGAAGGAGAAGAACGTAGGTTTGCATGGAGACACACCTAGGTTTTAAATAGGCTTGAGAAGATCCCTTGGTCATGTTGTTCACTGTGGGATAGCAACAGGTGGAGAAGCAGTGGAAAGGGGAAAGTGATTGGGGATTGGTGTGGGTCCGTGAACCAATATCCACACGGATGGATTGGAAACTCCATAGGTACTTGGTGACAGCTAAGCTCGATGAGAAATTAGGCAGAAATACAGGAGCACCCATAGTCGGGATTGCATAAAATGCTTTGGAAACTGGTGAAGTTTGAAAAGAGCAGCCTAGGATGAGCGACAACATCAAGAGGCCCAAGCGGGTGGCCAATCATTTGATGGAGATGGGGCACATGAACCGAAGATAACGCATTGGGAAGAGCACACCATGGGACCTACAAAACCTTGATTAAAGAAATCATGGGTTAAGGTGGAAAAATTAGATGCACTTGGCCTACCTTGGCCAATCCACTGCTGCCACTTGGATGACACTTGGCAGTAATGAACTACGTCAAACGGATATGGATGGTTAGGCGACACCCAAGTTGGCAAGACTGTTAGCAAGTATGTTGGCTTCACGGTACACGTGGGTAGCCACAACTTGCTTATGCTGACCAATACGATTTTTGGTTTCCTAAATCATGGATCAGATGTTCTACAGGGGAATTTTGTCGCTATTGATATATCCAATGATATTTAGAGAATCTCCTTCAACTTGGAGGTTAGCATTGTAATCCTTGATGAGATGCATGCTGCGCCATAATGACCACACTTTAGCTACGTTGGTGGTTTGCTTATCCAAATTCTCAGAGAATGCTAAGACAACATCGTCTTTATAGTTCCTGATAACCCCGCTTGCACCTACTAAACCTAGATTCTCTTTGGAAGTGCCGTCGAAGTTGAGCTTCATCCAGCTTTTCGAAGGGGGATTTTACTGAGCCTTCAATATGGGATGGGGAATGAGAGAGGACAAATTTGAAGGGATTGGGATGTTCAAAAAAAGGAGAATATCACCTTTAGAACTGCAGACAGGGGTATTGGAGCATGGGAGGAGTTGGGAGTTTTTAGTAGTGTAGACGATATCTTTGGCAGCTATGGACACAGAGTCGTTCGACAGAGTGGAGAAAATTCTATGATTCCTCTCGAGCCATATTTACCACAAGAAATGGTGGAGGTAAAATTTCCACAGGAAGGAGACTCTAGGATTTTTGAACGGGATAGGCCATTGGACACAAATTTCTAGCAGGAGTTCGGGGGGCCATTGAATCTGGAAAGTAGTCAGTAGGTGGCTTAAACCTTCTTTAATGAAGTCATAGTCCACAAAAAGGTGGTTGACCAATTTCCAACTGGAAAGGCATAGGTGACACCTGTTCGGTATAGGGATGCCTCTTTTCATGAGATTATCGATAGTGAGGGCTTTATTTTGGATGGCAACCCATGAAAAGAAACATACCTTGAAAATGAGGTGTTTAACCCACACTAAGCTAAAGGGAATAGAAGAGACCTGGGAGATGAGCAGGATAGAGTGGGCTGACTTAACAGAGAAATCCCCATTGTCTATACCTTTCCACATGGGGTAGTCTGGGGTGGCTATGGTTGGGATGATAGTGGTTCTAAGTAAGTGGGATAAGGCATTCTCAGCTTTGAGGACTTGTCCACTTGCGTTGGCAGTGGGAATGATTTTCCACTTGAATTGGTTATCTATGTAGTCAGTCACTTTGTTGTCCCACCTTCTCTCGTAGGTAGGTTTGAGAATGAAGACTTCAGACATTTCTGCCAGAGGCTTGTATTTCAACCAAATATCATCCCAAAATCTGATCTTTGAACCATTACCTAGCTGCCAGCGAGTGCCTTTAACGATGAGGGATTTAGCTTGAATCACAATCCACCAAAAAATAGATCCATTTGTGGTGACGTTGTCCTCTAACAGGGACATGCGTTGGATATATTTACCTTGGACAATGGAAACCCACTATGCTTTGTAGTTGATGAAGATTTTCCATACCTGTTTGGCAGGGAGGCCGAGGTTCATGTTGATTGATCTTCTTAGGCCGAGGTCCCCATGGAATTTATGTTGGCAAACTTTGTCCCATCTGACTAAGTGGAATTTCTTATTTTCTTCTAGTCTTCACCACATAAAATTATTTTGGATCTGTTCAATATTGGAGTGCACAGAGGTAGGGGCTTTGAAGATTGACATGAAATAGATAGGGGTTCTCTGGAGAACGACCATGGTAAGGGTATCTATGGCTGCCTGAGACAGAAGATAACCCTTCCACCCTATGAGTTTATGCCTGATCCTCTTGATGACATTGTCTCACATGGATTCTTGGTGAATAGGGGAAGACCCAAGTAAGAAGTGGGAAGATCAGCAATGCTACATTGAAGGATGCGAGCAATCTTGCATTGTCTCCTGTTAGGGGTGTTGAGGAAATAACATTTGCTTTTGAGATAGTTGATCTCCTACCCGGCTGCTAAAGCATAGGTGTCAAGGGTGGATTTGATGGACTTATCTTGGAGGACAGAAGCTAGAGTAGCAATGAGAGTGTCATCAATAAACTGTTGATGGGACAGGGGAGGGAAATTTGATGAAGCTTTGATCCTGGATATACTTCCTAAGGTGCAGGCAGCTCTGAAGGCTCTCCCTAGGAATTCAACCAGAATGATAAAGAGGAAAGGGGACAAGGGATATCCCTATCTCAAGCCTATGGAGCTGGGGAAATAACCCACAACAGATCCATTAAATAACACTGAGAACCACGGGGAGGTGATACAACCTTTGATGAGGTTGATCCATTCTTTGTGGAACCCAAAACTGGAAAGGACTTTCAGAAGGAAATCCCTGTTGACCCTGTTGAAATCTTTGCTGATGTCCAACTTCAAGAACATGGCCGCATTTTTGTTGCACAAGGTTGAGTGGAGCGTTTCATAGAGAGAGATGATATTGTCGGTGATGGATCTAACTTCCACTGAACTACCTTGATAGGGATCTATGATCATGGGAAGGATCTTCTTAATCCTGGAAGCCAAATATTTGGTCAGAATATTGTAGATGATGTTGCATAAGCTGATTGGTCTAAATTTTGTCATGGATTTACATTGAGGGGATTTGGGGACCAAGGCAATAAAAGTGGAGTTCGTCCCTCTGGGAATGATCTTGGTTTGTTGGAGTTCTACGATGGCATTGCAAATATCTTCTTCTAGGATATCCCAGAAGGTTTGAAAGAAACGGGGTGGGAACCCATCTAGCCCGGGGGCTTTGTCAGCTTGCATGGAGAATAGAGCGGGCTCGATTTCCTTTTTGTTGAGGGGTTGGATAAGGGAAAAATTCATCTCAAGGGTAACCAGAGGGGGAATGTTCTGTAGGAGGGTTTCCAGAGCCTCAATATGTTTAGGGGGAATGGCTCCCATCATGTTGCTAAAGTAGGAAGAGGATTCCTCTCTAATTTTGAAGATATCTTGAGAGATTATACCATAAAACAGGGTGAGCTATTTGATCTTGTTCGTGCTTCGATTTTGCAAAGTGGAGGCATGAAAGAACTTCGTGTTGGCATCACCATATTTCAGCCACAGGGCACAGGATTTTTGATTCCAATAGATCTCTTCTTTGGCCAGGACATTGTGGTATTCTGACAGGAGTTGCCATTCCTCTTCTCACACCTAAGGGGATCATTGGTCATGCTGGATTTGTTGCTCTAAAGTTTTGAGCTTACCCAAAATATGCTCTTTATTTTCAAAAATATTCCCAAACACCTTGTTCCAGATCTTGAGGTTCTCCTTGATGGCCTTCAGTTTTTGGGACACTCAAGAAATAGCAGACCCATGGAGAGGGAGCCTCCACCATTCAGAGATTCTATGCCTCAGGTCAGGGTGTTGGATTGACATGTTCTTGAATCTGAAAGGAGTATGAAAAGATGGGCCTCTGTTTGATTCCAAGAGAAGGAGGTAATTGTATGAACTGATTCTAGGAAGAGAGATGAGAGAGGTATCTCCAAAGATAGGAATGACCTATTGGGATAGGAAAAATCTATTCAGCTTGATATGAATATGCTCGAGGTCTGCTCTCTTGTTGCTCCATGTGAACTGGCAACCTTTAATTTGAATATCCATGAGTTCATTCTCCGTGACAAAATTTTGGAAATCTTGGATGCTTTTGGAAGGAGTAGATATGCCACCCTTCTTATCAGAGGGAAAGAGGGGGGAACTGAAATCACTTGCTAACATCTAGGGGAGGGTGAAGAAGGCGTTCTTCATATGAGATAGGGATTTCCAAAGAGCACATTTTTCAAGGGGATTATTTGGGGCGTAAATATTGGATAAGACCCAGGTAAACTTATTTTCTTTGCAATAGAAGACCACATTCAGTGTTCTATCCGATGAAGAAATAACCCTACCCTCAACTTTGTCTAGATCTCAAAGGCATAAGAGACCTCCAAACGATCCTGCGACAGGGGAAGAGGCCCAATGGCAGTTCTTCCAAACTAACTAGGGGATGTTATTGGTTCTAGAAACATCAATTTTTATTTCTTGTAAAATGAGGATGGTGGGTTTGAAATACTTCCTAATGGTTCGAGCTAGTCTCTGTTTGCTCATGTTGTTGAGACCTCATATATTCTAAGAGAGGATCTTCATCTAGAAACTTTGGTGGGTTTCTTGCCTCCCTTGCTTGGCAGGGGGGAGGGTTGGGATTTTTGGCTTCATCCTTGGTCTGGTTGAATAGCTCTAGGAATAAGGTTGACTGCACACCATTGGCGACTTGGTTTTCATTGTCCCTTTTGATTTGCTCGGATGTGGTGGGTCTCCCTCTTTTTTTTTCACTTTCTGTGTCAACAGGCCCTTTCCTGATTTTAGTGATGATGGGACTGAGGTCCACTCTTGAATGGGTGGGACTTGTAGCTTCCTTTAGGGATTCAACATCGGATTTGGTTGGGGACAGGGATTCATACGGGGAGGGAGAGGGGGGATGAACCCCTTCAAGGGATGGATTTGAAGACGAGGGGGGTCTGGTTGGGGATGGGGGCATGATCGTGGGAGAAGGGATGGATCGGATCTAGATGGGGAGGGATGAGGGAGATAAGGGTGGTGGAGGGGGGGAAGGGTAAATTTAGGGAAAAGGACTTCATCATTGGAGATAGATAAAGGTACAAACCTATTGGAAAAAGAAAACATGGAACATACCTAGTTCAAGTTTACAGAGAGATGGTTGATGAGCGACTCTTGGGCAACCATATGCTTCCCTTTATATTCTTTCTCCCGCCTGTTGTCACCAGGGGCTTTGAGTCTTTCATTGGGTATTCTCACTGGGATACTCTGCTTCCGTGGGGGAAGAAGATTGGAGCTTGGTGCCTATTTTCGGGGTTTGAAGGATGGGCATTAAGGCCTGAGATGTCCTTGGGATTGGCATTCGATGCAAAATGCCCGTTTGTTCTCATACTCGATCACCTGACACCACTTGAAGATTCCATAAATAAAGTTAATGCGAGTGGGGAGTTGGAAGGCCAGGTTGGCGTTGACACAAATTCTGGCATGAGCTATGCAAGTTTTTGCCTTCGTTGTAGGGTCAATGGCAACAAGGTTTCCAATGTATTTTCCAATCCCATGCAGGATATCTTCATGATAAAACTGGATGGGAAGGTCTGGGAGGTGAACCCAGATAGGAGTAAAGTTGATATATTGGGTGCGAGGGTTAAAGTCTTCCCCCCATTTCCTAAGGAATAAGCTTTTTTTGCCATAAAACCATGGCCCTCTAGTGAGGATGCGGGCATAATCATTCTAGTTATTTATATGGATCAGGAAAAACCCCTTGGATAGGGCCACCAACTGAAAACTTCCTATTGTTCGCCATTTATACCCGACCCATTCGCAATCCCCTTCTAGGGCTTGGGAGATCCCGCCCGTTGTTGCTAAAGCTATTGGGATCACTATTGCAATCGCTATCCTTCACCTTGTTTTTACTTAGTTGATCTTGATATGTCTCCACTAGAAGATAATCCCCAAGAAGAAATACATTAGGAAAAATTAATTAACAATGACATGCAACAAATTGAACAAAATCTTGAAATTGGCATACAAAGTCAAAATGAAAATGATCTTTTCAACGAAATGTACACTACAGGGGAATATTTGGTTTAGTCTAAGAAGCGTAGACGTAGAAGCTCAACAAGCTGGATTATTGGAATGTCATTTTAGTTTGAATGGTCATCGAAGTATCTGTTTATTGAACCGATGTTGTAAGAAGATAGTAATGCAGAACCAAAATAAGCTAGATGTATTATTTGCAATTGGAAATTAGGAAAATATAAGAGAATGCAACCTAAGAGATACAATATAGAAACATTGTGGAAATGTTTATGTTAAAGTAAAACAAGCTGATGGAACATTTAAGAGAACCCATAGGTGGAAGAATGCATCCGAATACGCACATGTGAGATATGCACTAGATTATGAAAAAGCGATGAAACAAAAATAAATACTATTTGAGAATGGTGGAAAGATTACAACACAGTTTCAAAAAATTCACAAAACCATGTTAGCTTTGAAAAGCTTGCAATTTGCTATCATATTTACTATTCTTAAAAAGGTAGAGCTATGTCATACTTTATTGATTATAAGCATCTCTTTCGACTAGCTGATGTACAAAACCTCCCTAATGCACATTGGTCAAATCTAAGTGGTTGGAAAATGGTAAAATATCTATCTTTAGTTGAGATGGAGGACTTGAAAGAGAATATTCAAAATTCAAAATTCATTTCACTTTCTATTTATGAGGTAACTATAGTTGACAATACATCTTGGATTTGCATGCATGTTTACACCTTTCTAAATAATTTAAGGCAACCTCATTTGCTAGCAATACATAATATGGTGGAAAATTGTAATGCTGAAAATCTTTACAATGTTGTTGTTACTAGCTTAAAGGATATTGCTAGAATGAATGATGCAACAATAGCCAGTAAATTAATGTGTTGGAGCTGATGGTGCTATTATAATGTAAGGTAATAGAAATGGTCTTTGTGTTTGACTTCAAACATCTGTTGCCCCATATTTGACCTCGATTTACTGCATGGCTCATAGAATGAATCTTGCATACAAAATTGTGAGCACATATCAAAATATTTCAAGAGTTGAAGACCTCAACCTGGAAGTACATTAATATTTTTCATGTAGTCCAAAAAGGTTTGCAGAGTTTTAATAATTCACACAGACTTACATAAAGTAAAAAATTGTTGCAAGATGTGGATACCAGGTGGATCTCATTGTTTCAACCTGTAGCAAGAGTTTCAAACAATATAAATCCATAGTAGGCTTTATGTATGAAAATAAAAGGGTAATTGATAAAGCGAAAGATTTGTTATATTGTATGAGAGACCTGGAAACACTACTCACTTTATGTGGTATTATTTCAATGCTGCATGAAATGAATACATTGATAAAATTTGCACAAAAAAGATCTATTTATATAGTTGATTTCATCAGAGTTAGAAAATAAATTTGTGTGCGTATTGATACATTATACTTATCAAGTGATAATTTTATGGATCCTTTGTTTGATGATTAGAGAACTCTAAAAAAAGTCAATGAACAAAATAGTTTGTTGCAGTTCAACATTCACGATCATCTCTGTATTAATGTTCACAGAAAAGAGATACCTTTATATTATTTTGATAAGCGATTGGACATAGTAAATATTTTGAACAGATGCCAATCACATACAAAAAACTTGAAGAAGTTTTATAGAATATAAGAATTAAGTTGAGAAAAATAGAAGAATCATTGACAAAAGAAATTAGAAGTCGTTTTCAAAGAGATGAGTTTCTAGAAGCAATAGGTGTGGTTAACCCTACATTTTGGGATTTAGAAACAAATTATAATAGCAAAAAAAGCTTGTTTATAAATTATATGGGTAAAATTATCGAAAATTTTGCTAAAAGCATGGAAGTCAACGATTATGAGATCAATGGTATTTTGAATAAATATCTTTTGACCAAACAATCCTCATATTTTGGAAATACAATGCTTGATCAAATTCCACTTTTGACTAATTCTAGCGAACCAGGTTCTATTATATTTTTATGGAAAAAGTTTTTTACCCTAGTAGTGTTTTACAGGAAACGATGAGCGAATATTTCCACTTATATAAATTGTGTCAAACAATGGTTTTGGGATCAGTGGAATATGAAAGGGTTTTTAGTGCTTTGTCTTTTGTGAAATCTAAAGTTTGTAATCGACTGGATAAAAATTTAGAAAACTGCTTATGAATATATGTCTTATCTTATGAGGTGCACATTTTTCCTTATGATAGAGCTGTGGCATATTGGAAATCAATAACAAGCAGAAGATGTATCACTAATATTGATAATGATGATGAGAAAATTGAGAATAATGATCTGATTGTTGAGACACAGAGATCAACTATGTCTACAAATGATATTGAAGATCATAATTTTTCATTTCAACTTCCTCCGATGTCATGTTTACAACCTTTTTGCAACATGCCCCTTGGATAGATGGAATTTATACAAATTGCATAATATTTATATAATCCTGATGTGGGGAATCAGGATTATGAAGTTTTGTTTGGATTAATGTGTTTGCATCTTTTTGCAACATGTCACATACATAATTACATTGCATGATTTTGTTTTGAATTGATGTCATATGACTTTGAAAAAGTTATAGATGTTAATAGTTTAATATTATGAATTTTTCATTGAATTGACAAGTTTTTCATATAATATCAAATATTTTCCTTGGATGGATATAATGTCAAATATTTTATTCAAAATTATAGGCTTTGCCTTGCTATATATGAATTTTCCTGGGATGGATATAATTTCAAATATTTTGTTCAAAATTATAGGCTTGCTTTGCTGTGTTTGCTTTATAATATAGGATTGCTTTTCTATATATGAATTTTTCCTGGGTATTTCATGAGACAAAATGTATTCTATTCATTCAAACATTAGTTCATTATAAAATGTATTTCATGAGAAACAAAATGTATTCTATTCATTCAAACCAAGAGCTATTTCAAACACCTATTCATAAATATTTGTGTTCATCAAAACCAAGAGTTGTATCTAGGTTCAATTCTCTATAACTCAATTATCTATAACTCACTGGATTTCTGGGTCAAGGAAGTTACACAACCATCCACACATAAAATAGTGAAATATAAATATATTTACATACTTCACGTGCTTGGTTGCATGTTTTGTTGTTTAGCCAAACACAAAGACATAATTCCTTCTTACCCCTCAATTGATCTTTGCATATGTGAAACTTTGGTTGTATATGTCTGGTATGAAATTTCCTTATAAATACAATTTGGGTGATGAATAATAAATTAAACTTCTAGAAAATGATAGTCATATGGTCAAACAATTTCTACTTATCAGTATTTTCTATTTAATCACTAACTCCCTGTCATTATATCTCTTTAGTCTCCTTTTCAAATTTTGGTCGCTGCCACTATAATCCTGCCACTTTCAGATAAACAAGGTGACTAGTCGCCATCAAGGTGGTACCACTGGCCTCTAAGAGAATCAAACTATGGTTGCATGTTGCTTACACTCAGGATGCTTCCAATCGGTCTTTGCTTGAAGAAGCATCGGTGATATATTGAAAATCACCTTTTATTAAATCTCACATATAGAAAGAACAAAATATTACAATGAAAAGAATTATGTTGCTTAGAATACTGGCAGTGGTTTACAAATCAATAAGGCTTGTAGCTTCCTATTATAAAGGTTGATAGCCCTTTTAGATAAGATGTGGCATATAATTTGTATAAACTAAAGGTGGTGGATGATGTCTAATTATCTAGATGCATGAATAAGGCAATCAAACTGAGTAAAGATGCCTATTTCCCTTGTCTCTAGTGTTCATTCAAACCAAGAGCTATTTCAAATACCTATTCATAAACATTTGTGTTCATCAAAACCAAGAGTTGTATCTAGGTTCAATTTTATATAACTCAAACATTGAATATTTCATGAGAAACAAAATGTATTCTATTCATTCAAACATCAATTCATTACAAAGTTCATTACAAAATGCATTTCATGAGAACAAAATGTATTCTATTCATTCAAACATCAATTCATTACAAAGTTCATTACAAAATGCATTTCCATGAGAAACAAAATGTATACTATTCATTCAAACCAAGAGATATTTCAAACACCTATTCATCAACATTTGCGTTCATCAAAACCAAGAGTTGTATCTAGGTTCAATTATCTATAACTCAAACATTGAATATTTCATGAGAAACAAAATGTATTCTATTCATTCAAACATCAATTCATTAAAAATTTCATTACAAAATGCATTTCATGAGAAACAAAATGTATTATATTCATTCAAACCAAGAGCTATTTCAAACACCTATTCATAAACATTTGCGTTCATCAAAACCAAGAGCTGTATCTAGGTTAAATTCTCTATAACTCAAACATTGAATATTTCATGAGAAGCAAAATGTATTTTATTCATTCAAACATCAATTCATTACAAATTTAATTACAAAATGCATTTCATGAGAAACAAAATGTATTCTATTCATTCAAACCAAGAGCTATTTCAAACACCTATTCATCAACATTTACGTTCATCAAAACCAAGAGTTGTATCTAGGTTCAATTCTCTATAACTCAAACATTGAATATTTCATGAGAAAAAAAATGTATTCTATTCATTCAAACATCAATTCATTACAAATTTAATTACAAAATGCATTTCATGAGAAACAAAATGTATTATATTCATTCAAACCAAGAGCTATTGCAAACACCTATTCATCAACATTTGCGTTCATCAAAACCAAGAGTTGTATCTAGGTTCAATTCTCTATAACTCAAACATTGAATATTTCATGAGAAACAAAATGTATTTTATTCATTCAAATATTACTTCATTACAAAATGTATTCAAACACCAGTTCATTCAAACATCAGTTCATAAGAAACAAAGTTCATTACAAAGCAATTGTGCATCCACTTTCAAACTATTGTGTTCAAGGGCCTGTTTCAAGTATTTGCACAGATGAAGGATCTGGCTGCTTTTCTTCATGACCTTTCCCAGATGCCACCTCTAATGATGTTTCTTCTAACACGCCAACTCTCCATAGGTTCTCTTCACCAGTATTCAAACTTTCTACCAATCCCATCTCCTCTGTAGCTGGATCATATTTTAGAGGTATTTCGTTCTCTGTTTCGCGAGCAAAATATTCGGATCCAATTTATGTTTGATGATGATTCTTCTAAGGGCATTATTCTGTCTAATGATCTCATAGAATAATTCTTTGAATTCAATTACATTTTGTATACTTTGCTTTGTTGTGACCAAAAAGACCTTCATGCTTTCCACTTGATTTTTGAAATTCTCAAAATTGGACTGCACAACAAAATATTTATAATGTTAGTAAATAAAGATCAAAATACTATAAAAATAAATTAATTTAAAAAAATATTGTTGACTTACCTTTGCAACAACCTGGGTAACCTTTGCCACTTATACTTTTTTTTTCTGTCAATTATCCACTTATTGAAATAGGCTTGAGCTTTAGCATTCAGATTCTCGAGCCTATTCAAAAGGTGATCTATAATTTCATCACCATAAATATCAGTGCTAGTGGCATTTACAATTCCTAAGGTTGCTTCATATAACAAAGCATCCACATTTTTAGGGTGTTGCTGAACCAATGAAAATAATTCTTCTCTTTTTGTAAATTTTTTGTATCGGGCATTAATTTCCTTAGCTAGAACTTTTGTCCGATACTCCTAAACTTTCAGTTTAGAAATTTTTGAAAGCACGGTATCCTTCACTATAGACTCCAATTTTTTTGCTAATACATTTGATTATGAAAAATCTAATATTTGATCCTCAATAAGAAGAGCATCTTGACCAATTGGGCCAGGGGAGCGGTATTGTGAGCAGTGGTTGCTTTTCCACCAGTTTGCAGAGTTTTATCAATCGTTTCTCCTCTTTGAGTTTGAAGCATATAAGATGCTTTAAAAATTTTAGGAAACAAATCTTGCATAAGGAATTCCTTATCCAGGGGAGGAACAAATAACCCAGGAGAATCATTGAAAAGTTTTTAAACATTTTTCGAAGTGGGAAAGTTTGAAAGGCCAATGGATGGGCCTGCTGAACTCCTTTTAGCATGTAACACTTTTTCACGTATATGATGAGGCCTCACAAACTATTGTCTATGTGGAGGTGGTGGTGGTGGTATAAAATACTATGAGAGCCATTGTGATCGACCTAAGGCCAAAATAAAAAAATAAATTAAACGTTTGAAGAAATAATTTTAATAAAAATATTGGGAAACTCAATTTTTAATTATTTATACCGTTATCTAATATGGTCTATTGCCCTATTTCAATCATATATTCAGAAACTGTTATGCGGTCTTGTTGTAGAGGAGGTAGAGGCGGTGGCGGAGGATGTGCCATGATTTATTGTCGGTGATGTTGACTTGAACCTACAAAAAATAAAAACAATATTTATTGCAAAAACAATTTTATAATAAAATTTACTATAAAATTCTCAACTGTAATTGCACATACTAGACGTCGTTGTGTCATTTTTGGGATGAACTAGTTCTAAAATATGTCTGGGATGATGCCCTAAAAACATTTAATTTTTTTAATTTAAAATAATGGTAACTAAAACTAATGGACGACTAGGGTGAGTCTGTCGACATCATGTGAGGTATGACTCGGGTGAGTCCGTCGACCCTTGAATAAAGTCTACAGAATCACTTTGGTAGTCCCTCGTAGATATTATGCGTGGCAACATCATCGTGTTTGTCATCCCTTGCATGATGTTGATGGAATCACTTGGGTCATCCCTCATCAAGGGATGACCCAGGTGAGTCCATCGACATCATACGAGGGACGACAACCAAGGATGACTGAATGCGAGGGACAACCTCTAAGGACGACTGGTTAAACTATTAAAAGAAATTAATTACTTTCTCACTCTCAAGTGGAAAAGAAACTTTACCTGTCAAGGTCTGGATATCTTCCTCAACATCGATAGTATGTGGACGTGAAATAGAAGAGGGAGTTGGATGTGAAATAGAAGAGGGAGCTAGATGCGAAATAGAATAGGGAGTTGGACGAACAAAAGAATATTTTGAAGATCTAATACGTTTCACATACCTTGTTAGCGAACATTCTGGTGATAGTGTATCAAAATCTAAACTACCCTTTGGGTTGATTCCCCTATTTAGAGCATCTCTTCTATTCAAAGCTAACATCACTCTTACTTGCATTAAAGAAAATTTAAAAATTAGAAATATAAACACTAAAAAAATTTATTCTAAATTTTTATGTAAAATATTACTTGCATCTTTTCAGTGGTTAAGGTAAGTGACTTCAATATTGCATGGAGGGAGGTGGATACGATGGTATTTCTTACATTATAATATTCTTCATAATAAAAACCAATCAAGTAATTGCAAGTAGCAACAAGGGTAGAAGTGGCCGTAGTATTTGTGTGCGTATTTTGAAGTTTATTTTTTATTTTTGTGGAAACATATGAGGACCAGTCGTATTTGTTCTTTTCGAGACAATGCAAAATACACCCCATAGCCTAAAGGTATGTCTAATGTTCTTCCCTAAAAAATAATATGTGATTGGAAGAACTCGACGATGGCTTTAAGGAAGTTGTTGTTAATAGACTGAAAAGGGATGCCCCTTCTAGATGGAGTTGCATCCACTGCAAAAACATTATAAGAAAATGGAATTCTTAAATTAGCAACATTAACATACCAACCAATTGACAAAGGATAAGAAGATGCATTTCAGAACATAAATAGTATATATTGCCAAGTTTCAACGAAATGATGTTCAACAACATACTATGAAAGGTAATTCCATGATAAGAAGATGTAGTTGAAAATAAATATATTAAAAGCTTAAAAAGGGGAGATTTAGATTTTTTATGATAGTGATAGTGTAAAATGTCCCAGATTCCCTATGATAAAATATCCCATGCAAAAATAAATGACTCACTTCAGCGTGTTCGTTGTCCCTCGAATGAAGTCTACTGACTCACTAGGGTTATCCCTCTTCGAGGAACGACCTGAATGAGTTCGTCGACATCATGCAAGGGACAAAATCCATGGACAACTGAATGCAAGTACAAGATATATTATTTAAACACCTAAAGAAAGTATATTATGCACTGATTAATGTTGGAAATTCAATTTGAAATTAACATTATTCTATAGAATTATGAAGTGAACTGATTTTAAAATACCTAATCCTTATTCGCTATCAAAGAAAATAGCCTACACTTTATATAGAGTATTTTTGAACTCGATATAATTAATAGAGTATCCCTTCTTGAATAGTGTGCAATATTGGCTCCCAAGTATAATTGATCAAAGTAGAATTACATGCGCAACATAAAACATGAGAAATTCCTCAATCCACCATGGTTTCACATTTTGGGCAACTTTCCATGGTTATAGATGATTAGTTGCTCAGTTTTCAACAATCTACACACATTGGATCTTCCTTGTTTCTAAGGCTAGCATTATGGTAGAATACATGCAGGTTTAGAAAACGTGTAGGTTTATGGCAGAAATCAGACATGAAAGACTATTTTTGACATCATTTTAACATAAATATATTGTCAAACATTTGCATTTACTTACAAGCCCCAACAAAGAATGAAACATTTGCTTATTTCATTTTTTCATAATAGTTCTGCCTTATACGAGTTCTTCAAATATAAGTATATATAACTTTCCATAGTTCCTTAATAAAAACAAAAAAATTATTCTTACGCCTCTGTTCTAGATGCAATCTTATCAAACAAAATACTGTGTGTTCCTCTTCTCATTCATGCACACTAGAAAAAACGTGATCACCCACTGGCTATATGCCACAAGAGACAAAAATATAGGTTGGGCTGCGAGTTTGGGTCAAATGTGTATTTACCTCTAAAATTACCTTTGTATTTACCTAAATTAACCTTTTTATTTACCCCTAAATTACCTCTAAATTTTCCCTAAATTTATCCTTAAATTTACCTATACATAAATTTACCCCTAAATTTATGCCTAAATTTAACCCTAAATTTACCCCTAAATTTACCTATACATAAATTTACCCCTAAATTTATGCCTAAATTTACCCCTAAATTTACCTACACAAATTCTAGTTTGTTTGGATAAAACGAAAATTAAAATTTACAATTTGGAAGACATACCTTGTAATGTTGTGGACGAGAGCTCATAGTAAGTTTCCAGATAGATTTTTCATCATCCGTTAGAGAAAATTTTGATTAGACGCGTTCAAAATTTTGATGGGGAAGGTCTGTTAATTGATGCACAGTAGACGGTTTCAGTAAGAAAGTAAGGGTTTTATTGTCGTCATTGTAACAATCGACCCTTGATTTTCATAGGATTTAACAATTGTAGTCAGAAAATGAACATCCATGTTGAATCGTGGTTGGAATCATTGATAATTTGTGAGATGAGTGGGCAACCCAGGTTTTTGAATAAAATTCTACCTTGACTAGAAGAAGCTATGACCATTGCTATTACTCCAAAGGCTTGGAAGGATTTTGAATAGTTTTTGAAGGTTGGAGTTTTTTTCCTATGCATAAAATGAACTAAGTGTGTTTCGAAGGTTTTATATAGACATTTGCATGCAGAGTTATAACGAGATGGTGACACATGGTAATGGGTATGACAAATGGCATAAAATCAAGCTATCATCCTTCGAATGTTGCCTACTCTTGGTCGTCTCTTGTATGATGTTAGTCATCCCTGACTATCATCCCTTGCATGATGTCGATGAACTCACCTAGGTCATCCCTCGAATGAAGTCTACAGACTCACCTAGATCATCTCTCGACGAGGTATGATCCAAGTGAGTCCATAGATTTCATTCGAGGGATGACGGATATGATGATGATACCACACATGATGTCTAAGAGGGACAATCCATGTGAGTCCGTAGACTTCATTCGAGGGTCGTACCTCGAGTGAAGTCTACAAACTCACCTGGGTCATCCCTCGAATAAAGCCTATTGAATCACTTGGATCATCCATGATTCACATGGGTCGTCCCTCGAATGAAGCCTACTGACTCACTTGGGTCATCCCTCAAATGAAGCCTACTAACTCACTTGGGTCATACCTAACTCACCTGGATCATCCCTTGAATGAAGCCTACTGACTCACTTGGATTTTCCCTCGAATGAAGCCTACTGACTAACTTGGATCATCCCTGACTCACCTAGGTTGTCCCTCGAATGAGGCCTACTGATAGACTTGGATCGTCCCTGACTCACCTGGGTCATCCCTTGAATGAAGCCTACTAACTCACTTGAATCATCCTTGACTCACCTGGGTCGTCCCTCGAATGAAGCGTACTAACTCACTTGGGTTGTCCCTAACTCACCTGGGTCATCCTTTGAACAAAGCCTATTGACTCACTTGGGTTGTCCCTGTGAGTCTATAGACATCATGTGTGGGAATCAAAGCATGTTTAGTGATTATTTATATCTTATGGTACATTTTTCAAAATATTTGGTGAATTTGCCTACTTTTATTTTTCTTGTGAAAAAAAATCAATTCGCCATTGCCTCTACATGAATTTGCACCATATTCACCTTGGTTTCAAAACTGATTTACCTTATTTTTCTATATATATTTTTGGGCATACCCCTTATGCATAACCCCGATCTAGTTACATTGCATTCTATCAAAAATGGGAGTATAGAAAAACATTTGACACTGTTGAAATGCAACAATCAAGGTGTTCCAGAGGAAGGAAGCCAAAAGAGCGATAAGGCTAGTAGTGAGAGGTCTTAGGAGCCAATTCAATTTGTAGGAGATCTATTTCACCCACATGAATCCAATTGTTTCCAAGCTTGAGGGGCAAATACAGAGTTATGCATAGCGGTGAATTATCATAAATTAACAAATATTAGGATTTTTGAAATTTAAAATTGACGAATATGGGGACCTTGGATGTTGACCCATTTGCCCAAAAATTTTGGGGGTAAATTTTTTTTAGGGTCGGTTCACCCCAAAATTATAATACTTTTATGGTTTAAATTTTAAATCGCCAACCTTCCCACCTAGATTTTGGACCTTTTCACCTAAAAATTATATATAATTTTATTAACATCAACAAATTTACCTATTATACCACCGGGCCCCAATATATATACCTAATGTGATAGCGATAATCATACACATTAAATATTGGTTCTCCTCAACCGACAACTGAGAAGCCAAAAAATGAACGACAATAGAGAATGAAATAAACAAAGAACAAACTACAAATGAATGACACTCAGTCGCAGAGAACAAACTACAAATGAAAGACACCCGATCACAGAGAAAAGACTACAAACGAACGATGCTCGATCCCAAAGAATAGACTAAAAAATAAATATGCTTGACCACATAGAAAAAACTACAAATGAATGATGCTTGATCACAGATGAAAGGTGACACGACGATGGTAGCATAACCAAAAATTGATGACATAATGAAGATGATCGATGGCATAACGAAGATGATCGATGGCATAACGAAGATGATTGGTGGTTAACGATGATGATCGGTGGTATAATGAAGACAATCGATGGCATAATGATGATGATCGATGGTATAATAAAGATGACTGGTGCATAAAAAATACAACCGATGACATAACGAAGAAAACTGATGATATAACGAAGATGATTGGTAGCATAAACAAATATGATGCCCAATGATAGGTAGACCATGATGTCCCTTATAGTAATTGTAGAATAGTCACAATTTCGTTCAATCTCGTGTTCTTTTTCTAACATTTTTCTTTATAGTTACAATGGCTTCAAATTCCAATGGAAAAAAAGGAGAAAAATCTTCTAGAAAAAAAAGTATCCAAAAATATTTTAGCCATATCTTGAAATCCAACGAGGTATTGAAATTGAATGAGGCACCAAAATATTCATAGATGCAAGGTACATACTCGTTTTACCTACTTAATAGTAATTTTCATAAGTAATTTCAAAAAATGATATAAAAAATCTATGAATGCATAATACAATATTGATCCTAATATGCCTCCACTTGAAGATATTCTCAAGAATTAAATACATCATGAAAGTTTGATCAACAATGACATGCAATAACTTGAATAGAATCCTGAAACTAGAACATAAATCGAAAATAAAAATGATCATTCTAACCAAATGCACACTTATGGGGATTCTTCTACTAAGAAATCTAAATGTAGAAAGTTAACAAGGTGAACTATTGGAAGGTCATTTCAGCTTGAATGGTTATCAAAATATCCATTTATTGAACTAGTGCCGCCGAAAAATTGTAATGATACACCAACAGAATGTATATGCATTATTTATAGTTGGAAACTATGAAAATATTATAAAATGCAACTTAAGTTGGATACAATAGAAAAACATTATGAAAAAGTTTATGTGACAGTAAAAGAAAGTGATGGAACAACTAAGAAAAAAATTAGGTGGAAGAATGCATTAGAATGTGTACGTGTAAAATATGCAGAAGACTATGACAAAGAGATGAAACAACAAAATACACTAGCTCAGAATGGTGAAATGATTCCAAAATAATTTCAAAAAATTTATAAACCCACTTTAGTTTCAAAAGCTTGCAATTTGTTGTTGTATTTACTATTCTTAAAAAGGGTAGATCTATGTTGGAATTTATTGATTTTCAACATCTCTTTCAACTAGTTGATGTATAAAACCTCCCCAATGCCCGTTGGTCAGATCGAAGTGGTTGGAAAATGATAAAATATCTCTCTTTGATCGAGAAGGACATGAAAGAGAAACTTAAAAATTCTAAATTCATTTCACTTTCTATTGATGAGGTAATTGTTGTTGACAACACATCTTGGATTTGCATGCATGTTTACACCTTTCAAAATCATGTAAGGCAACCTCATTTGCTAGCAATACATAAGATGGTGGAAAACTATAATGTAGAAAATATTTACAATGTTGTTACTAGCTTAAAGGATATTTCTAGAATGGATGATGTAGCAATAACTAGTAAATTAATATGTGTTGGAGCCGATGGTGTTGCTATAATGTAAGGTAACAAAACTTGTCTTTGTGTTTGAATTCAAACATCAATTTCCCTATTTTTTTATCTCAATTCACTGCATGGCTCATAGAATGAATCTTGCATATAAAATTGTGAGCACATTTAAAATTATTGCAACAGTCGAAGAACTCGTTCTTTTTTGTGCAATCTAAATTTTTTTGCAGAGTTTCAACTATTTGAGTTACATAAGGTAAAAAAATGTTGAAATATGTAGATACTAGGTGGATTTTTGGCCTCTTCCATGGCTATCTAGTAGGGCTCCTCAAACACATTCATATACCTTCTCCCCTTCATTGGAGAATCAGTATCTAGTAGCTTGCTCAAAATTCCACTCATCGCTCACAAACATTTGCTTCAGTGACCCTCTTGTATTATAGATGCTCTATAATGTCACAAAGTTTGTGGTAAAGCATTTAAATCCATCTCAACTAGCTCCCTCCCACCAATAAAATACCTCATGAATTTGAGGACCCAAGAATGGTTGTAGATAAACTTTGTAATGTCCCTAGACTTCTGTACAACCTAACACCTAAGATAATTTCCTAATGTCTTTGAGGAGAAAATTAAGACAATGGGATGTATATGGGGACCAAAAAATGGTGGGAAATATCTCCTTCAACATCTTGCTAGCTACTACATTGTTCATGATGACTTGGACAACATTCTCCACCATGACCTCCATCACAATCTCCCTTAACAACCCTGCAAGCATTTTGGTAGTCTTAACTTGTGTCAATGCATCCATTGACTTTAGGAATGACATTCGTTCTACAAAAGAAACCAAAAAATTAATTAAGGTTCTTCCCCTCCCATTTATCCACCCATCATACATGATAGTGCAACTATTAATGCTCCACAACCTACACTACTCTGTAAAAACAACCTAAATGTCATCCATGCATTCATGAAGGAGAGGACCCCTAATGTTTTCATAAATTGGCAACTTAAATCTTATGCTACAACCTACGATGGTATCTACCATGCCCCGCTAGTATGAATACCTTGCCATATTGAAGGGAAGGTCAAAATATACCAAAAAGTACCAATGGCCTTCCTGGCTACCCTATGTGTCTCCTAGTTCTATAATCATACCATCAAGTGTGGCTTGTACCCCTAGCACGGAACATTCCCCCCCAATATTGGACTCATCTGTACCACTCCTTGGTTGTGCAACTGATGGACTTGAATTATCTTGGTGAAATTGACTAAAGATGTTGCTTGCATCTATAGTTGTACAAGGTCAAGAAGGGGGGATGACATGATCTCAAATTGTTTCATTTTACCTCTTTTTTCTTCACTTTTTCAGTGATGATTGTCATGCATTCTCTCTCAATGTCCTTTGACGCATGTGGTTATAACCTAACATTTTCGTTCGATTTCCTTACCAATTGAAATTTGAAGCAACATATGCCTCCATATATAGTAGACCCACAAAATTGTAAATAACTTCTTTCTTTTCCCCTTTTGTTCCACACTTCCATGTTATATATTTGTTATTTCTTTTCCTTGATATTTTCTTGTGGTTGCAAATAGAAACAAATAACAACAAACAATTACTTAAAATAAAACTAAACCCTAAGCCCTACTTTGAAACTTTGAATTTTAAACATTGACAGTTGAAAATATGGACTTGCATACATATTTTGAGCAGCAAATAACAACAAACAATTACTTATTAAAAAAAATCCTAAACCCTAGTTTGAATTTTAAACATTGAAAGTTGAAAAGATAGACTTGCATACATGTTTCAGGCAACAAATAACAACAAACAATTACTTAAAAAACTCTAAACCCTAGTTTGTTGCATTTGGTTTTAAACTTGGAAAAAAATATGCTTGGAATAGATTCAATAGAATAAGAGGAAAAAAAATCAGTTTGCTTACCTCAAATGAATCCTTTGGGTAGATGTTGGTGGTTGTTGGTAGCTACCGGGATCCTTCAAACTCCAAAAAATCCATTGTTTGGTGGTTGTTGGTGGCTATCAAATTCCTTCAAACTCCCAATATTTCATTGTTAGGATGTGTTATAGATTTTTTTTGGTGTGGTAGCAAGTAGGAAAACCTATCTCAAGTTTGGAATAAGCAAAATTAAGTAAAATTGAAAAAAACATTTATGTCATTTTCTTTACCTGTGCAAACGAAACAATTTAATTGCCCTTGAAATTGCTTTTTTCAAAAAAATGATGATTTAAAAAAAATGATTTCAAGGCCAATTAAATCGTTTCACCTTTGAATCAAGATTTTCCAACTCGAATCGTGATTTTTCCTTGATATTCATAACAATGACTAGTAGCACACCTACACTTTTATTTATGTAGGTACACTATTATTCTATTAGCATAGGAGAACTAACATTTATATAGCTAAGTTTTTATTGTGAGAGGAGTAAAATTAAAAGTAGTGATCAATTGACTACTATAACACCATGCAAATCCATTGAAAAATTATCTCCAGTGGTGTACATGTGTGATCATTAGTTCTATGCCATCTTGCCTCTATATCTGAGCCTTGTCACTCTTGCGACTTTGCAAAAGACCTTTTTGATGCATTCATAATTGTTTTCTAATTCTTCAAATAATTGTTTATCTATTTGGATGATGTCAATAAAGTAGGAGACCTAATTTTTATTTTTTTAATAATCTCCTTTCCTTATTTAAAAAAATATTTTATGATCTTTCCAAATTCACTTTAGAGAGGATAAATTCCATACCTTATAGAATAGCCTTCAAATAATTTGTTCTTGCCTTTGATCAATCTTCAATATTCTTATCCTTGATAAAATTCTTCAATATCTTGTTTCACCTGCCTTGCCTTAAACTTGTTCCTTCAATAATGACTTCTCTTCAAAATAAATCAAATAAGCCTTTGAATAAACTTTTCTTCAAAATTAACAATTTAGAACTTTCAATAATTAATTCAACTTTCTTCAAATCTATCTTCAACTTTAATAAATTATTTATTCTTCAATATAATTAATTTCCTTTGTAATAGAATCCTTTTTCTCCCAAATTTGTTTCAATATAATTTTTTTGTCTTAATCAAAACTTTTCTTCTCTTCAAAATTTTAGTTATATATTCTTTTAATATGTTTTTTGTAAATTTCCTTTTCAAATATTTTCTTCAATACAAATTCTTTTTTCAACTCTATCTTCAATATAATTATTTTATTTCAAATAGACTTCCAATTTCTTTAATTAATTTCCTCTCATTCAATAATATTCTTCTCACTTTGATAATTCTTCTTCTCTTTAATATTTACTTTTGCTTCCTTTTGTATAATAACTTCAATACATTTCTTTATCAAAATGCACCTTTTATCAATCGTTTCTTTACTTTTCTTCTAACCTTAATATTTTCAAATACTTCAAATATTTTGATAGTTATCCTTTTAATATTTTAGTTTCTCCTTAACCATTCACCAAATTTCTCACACTTTCTTTTCCTCATATGATGGCATTATTCTACTAATGTTTGTGTTCCTTCTAATCTAGAACTAAAAATACCCATATTTCAAAAATAATGTGCTTTCTGCATCGACACATTTTTATGTGTTATGTTTGTACCCTTTGGGTGCTTTTTCCTTTTGTTGGTAATTCTGCCAAATTATCTCATAGGTAAAATTCTCTAGAATCATACAATAATTCCCACAATAATATTACCCACAAAATCTAAAAAATATGTTTAATAAAGTCTACTTTAGCATACATGAAGCTATGTCATTTGATTGAATTTTACTATCACCAATATGTAATTACATGTGACTTCTCTCTTCTCTTATAATGACAAAATATTTTATAATAACATAACTCCTACATAACTCTTCACTTGCCTACTTGACACCTTGCACACTTGCACACTTTATTACATAACACAAATATTCCACACTCCTAGATATTAATCATACCCTAACAATCCCTGAATTAAGCACACCCTAAACTATTACATGATCAAATAATGCAATATCTCAAACACCTTTTGTTATGGACTACTCTTGCTCTGATGTTAAATGTCTTCTAGGTTAAAATAATCTCCCACGATTAATCACTGGTGTTTGACCTGCCTTGTTTCCTGCAAGCATTTATTTTGCAATAAATGCCTTCGTCTTTGGAGAATTCACACTCAATTTTTTTTTTGGTTTATCTCACACAAATAGATAGGACACTAATGTCCTCCTCTATAGCTTGTAAAACAAATATTGGCTCCTCATAGGAGGGTTTGGGTCTTATCACAAGCTATAAAACCTTTATGTGGTCCTCTCATCGTGTCTCTTTTATTATGGTTATTTCATTGTAGAGTTTTACACTGAGAATTCTCACAATCTGGTTTCTCTTTCTATTGTGATTCTCCTCTTAATTGGGACATTCTCTTCTCTCTAGCTTCCTTTCAACATGTTCATGTTTACTATAATTCACTATTCCAACATTCTCTTGCTTCAAAAATCAATCTATGGTGGCTTTGATATCACTGTTAGCATGTAATCAATTCTCTCACAACATATCAAGATTAAATTATCACACATTGATATGCACAAGTATTTACACAAATGGATAAACTCATTGTATTCCATGTATTATAAACTCAGTATTCTAGTACCAATGAAGTCCTAAAATTTCCATTACATACATCTCATAGGCTTGCTCTACATATAGCCTTTACAATGACTCTTGACATTTAAACTTCAACAAACTCTTCAGTATTCTAGAAAATATGACTTCATATTTCTCATATAAGAAATATATTTTATTTACTCTTAATAATGGCAAAACTCTAATGATAACTAAATGACAAGCTCTAAAAGACTCATATTTACAAGACTCTTTTCACATCATATATTTATAAAATATTTACGAGTACAAAATAATGTTATAAAATCCAACATAATTGAAGATTTTAGATATTGATCTCATATATTAGAGCAACTTGTCCTTGTTTGAGATATCTACCCCAAAGTTCCATAATTTTTCTAGAATTTCACCAACTCTTCATACAAGCAATTTTCTCTACAAGCTAAGGTGCAATTCACTTCACTTTTTTTAAGATCTGTTTTATGAGACCAAGGGTTGTTCCTTCAAAATTCTCAAGTCATAATTTAAAGAGTGATTTAGTGGCTAAGAAATAAAATGATTTGCTTTGCATAGAAAATTATTTTCTAAAGAGCAATTCCATTCATTCTACAAAGGTCATATTTTGCAAGGTCACTTCTAAAAACCATATCTTCATAAGAGAAATTCACCTTTCAAGTTATAAGAGAGATTCACCCTGTTTGAGAGGCTTATCTCCATTAAATAAAATAATTTGAAAATATGCCAATTGCCTGTAGATCAATTCACTCCTAAGTTAAGAATCAATTCATCCTACCCCTGTAATCAAGATTTTACTTGAAGAATTCACTCCTTGTAAAAGTGGAGTGGTTTGTTCTCTAGAATATTGTTTACTTTGTACCCTCCAAAAGAAGATCCAAACTGATCAAATGCCTCTTGGAGTGACCTCTTTATCATCAAAAGGAAAATTCTTTTATTGTTGAAAGTTTAATTTTACTTTTGGAGAAGGTTGACATTATATGATATAATATTGAATAAGGCCCAAGGGAATTCATTGTACAATATATTTAATTTTTTGTAATAATTTATTATGTAAAGGTTGTTAGTTATGATTAAAACCGCCTTATAAAATTATAAGTAGTGTAGTTAAAATTCAATACATTGGGAAAATCTTGCTAGAAGAAGGAAATTTGATCGAAAAGCCATCCAAAGCCGACTGAGGAGAGATAAGATATAAAAGTCAAGGATACTCACTACTCATGAAGTAGTTGAATCCAGAAGAACATCCAAAGAGCAACTAAAAAAGAGTCTTCATTACCGATTAATGGTGAACTTGAAGCTCCCCATATCATGGAGCTTAGTTGATCCATAAAACCATAACAACAAGGTATCACGAGCCTTTCAGGTGGCATCCAAGATAAGATTTTCCATGAGCTAGAGTCTTAGAGCCTTTTTAGTGATAGCCAAATGGATTTCACTCATGTCAAGACTTCATCCTATCTAGTGCATTCAAGTCTTCCTCCTCCTCGGGTAGGAAGGATTATTTATCTAACTATCTCTCATGACTAATGGTCTTTATGCTTCCTTGGTGAGGTCACAATTTATCATTAGTTAGTGACCTAGTCACATGGTGGAAGAAATATTCCTCTCCTGTAAGAAGATCTTAACACTTGGGGACCAACTAAAAGTGAAACATATTGAATAATTCAAGTTGTAAAGCTTCCACTAAACCTTGAGGTTTCTTGGCCCCCAAAAATTCCATCCCAAGATTTATGGTAGTAGAGTGACAAAGAGCACAAGAGGAGACCGCCCAAAGACATGTCCACTAAAGCTCAAAATTTGATAATCCTAGTCATTACTAGGATGTCTATTAAATATAAAGGAATGGGTCACTAATGAAAGCCATCTATTCCAATAACACAAAAGACAACAACCCTAACCTCTAAATAATACACTAAAGAAGACCTTCACTTAAGGAACCTATCAAAAATATAAAAAAGACCAATTGTTGGTTATCACTGGAACTAACAGACCAACTCATAATGATCAAACATAAGAGAAGGAACATTAATCTAATTCCAGCTCTAACACCTCACAATTGGATATGGTACCCCAGGAAATACCTAGAGTATTCAAAGTGACAACATAAAAGGTAGTCCAAGGGGAAACACCAAACCTAAGACATTAATAAAGAGGGATCCCAAAGGTCTAATCATAGAATTTTTTTAGCATGAAGTAGCTTTATGACATGATGAGAATTCCATCAAGAAAAACTACCAATAACCTTTATTACTTGTAACAACCCAGATCAAACACACATGGTTGTCCATTCCAGTCTTGCTCACTAGAATCACAAAGTGAAAATTCTGATTGGTTTCATGATCTTAAACAAAGCTTAAGGTGAAAGTTTGATGGTAACCCAACAATTTATTAGTATGAGGTATAGAAATCCTACTCTTAGGAATATTGATCGCTGTAGGCGGTCTCTCAAGATGGTCGAAATTGGCTAGATCTTGTAAAAAAATTCCTTTTTGTGAACTCTTCTTCTCCTTCCATGAGAGCGTAGGTTCATGATTGGGGTTATCATCTAGGGTCCATAACACCTAGAGGGTGGACGCATAATTCCCTATCCCTTAGCATAGAGGACTTAGGTTCCTTTGGCCTAATTTTTGTCCTAGATTTTAAATATACAAGGGGGTAGCATATATATGCATTGTGCCTAGTTGAGAGTTTAAATTTTCTTGGAGCCAACTAGGGCCCGCTATTACACTGGCTTAGGTTTAGGTATCCCTTGTCATGGCATGATTGACGAGGAGTTGTCCCATACCAAATTGTTGCTAAGTTTACTAGCACCAGTATCTAGTTATATCCTAGTATCGATATCCTACTAATTATCTCCCAACTATACAATGAGTAAGGGACCCCTCACTGTACTTCTCACACAATGACCTAAATGTGATGTCCCATACCATCCCTCGTTACTTGTTCTTGCAAAAAGACCACTCGTCCTAGGTTGGTTTACCAGAAAGTAGTTGTTCTCGAATCATAGTGATTGCTTAACTCTCAATCATCGATGTTGGGTGGATGCTCATCCTACTTGATGAAACATCAAAAGGGTTTAATAATTCATCCCCTTTATGAATTTGAATAAAATAGCTTGATAATTCATCCTTCTTGATGAATTTTAAGATGGTTTTAAAAGGACTTCAAGTAAAATATTTAAGGGGTAAGTTTCTCATGCAAGTTTTGAAGAATACCCTTTTCAGAGTTTTGAGAGACTTGTTTCATAAACAATACCTAAAGCTTTAATGACATGTGTAAATAAGGCTTACATAAATACAACTAATAACTCTTTTCTAAATGAATAAAGTCTTAAACATAAGAACAAAGTTTTAAACATAACTAATCCATTGACTACAATTTTTAACGTGCTTTAAATTATCTAACTATAAAAGAATATTATCATATTTTTTAAAAGTCTACTTATCGCTCTCACATGGCAATATTTAATAGAAGACCCGAGAGTTACTTTATTATAACCAAAGCAAAATGTATAAATACCAAATTACACTTTCGTGTAATATAACTTGCAAAAACTTAATTATTAGGTATTTATATAACAATAAATAATTTTTAAACCATGTAACCATTTATAACAATAAATAATTTTTAAACCATATAACTATTTATAACAACAAATCATTTTTAAACCATGTAAACATTTAAAATAAAGAGGTTTATTATCATTAAAAGGTATCCTTCTATACCAACACAATATAAAAACATTATCCTTAAATGGATTATATCAATATTGTATAACATCTCTTCACATAGAGAAAACATTATTTAAACTTCTATAAAACTTTGCTATTCTTTGTAATAAATTGAATATCATTTTCTCAAAGATTCAATTATAGTGTAAGTCACTTAAAATCCCTAGTTTAAAAATATTTTTGTCATATTAATATTATTCTTTATTTTTGGAAGTAGAAACTAACCCAACCGTTCAAGCTTCCAACTTTCACTAAATATTTTTTTGATAGTTTTGAATGTAATTAGGATACTAATGTTTATATGTATAGATATGTATATATATCAATTTAGAAAAACTTCAAAGGCTGACTAACTAATGTGCTCGCCCAAGCGCTTCTGGTGAGCCTTAAAGGTTGTTAAGGTCTATTTCATCTACTCCTATATAAGTTTGATAATTGAATTAAAGGTTGTATTCATACTTATAATGAGTACAATTTTTGAATCCGTAATTAAATCATTCTTAGTAAAGCACTAAGTCTAGGTTATAATCAGGAACATGGTTTTTAAAATGAAGACTGGTTGTTTATCAACACTACCATTATTTGGTAGAAGGAGGAATGATATATATATACTTACTTAGAAGGCTTATCTAAAAGAATTTAGCTTTTGCTCTATGGTTGAGGAATTAACGAAAGCATCCATTGCCCACTTTTAAAGGTCTTCATTTAATAGAATTTTTAGAATAACTAATATTTGCATCTGACACGACTTACAAATTTACCAAGGTATTCAGCAGACAATTTATTAAAACCAGACTCGAGTTTTTGTTAATGTAACACATGGCACAACATGCATGTTTACCCCAAGCATTCAAAAGTTATACCTGAAATTTGCTTTACTTATTATAATTTGGAGTGTTTTTTTTAGATGTATTAAATTACAACACAAACCAGAAATGATGTTCAACATTAATTTCTGTTAATCATTACCTTTTTGGAGTTTCATGATATTATAACATTACCTTTTTAGATGTATTAAATTACAACACAAACCAGAAATGATGTTCAACATTAATTTCTGTTAATCATTACCTTTTTAGATGTATTAAATTACAACACAAACCAGAAATGATGTTCAACATTAGTTTTTGTTAATCATTACCTTTTTGGAGTTTCATGATATTATCTTATTCCAAGAATGTGCCAATGCCATATACATTCAAAAATAAAGGCAATTATTGAACCATATCAAATATTTGTTATTATTTTCTACAACAACGACAGACACACACACTTTTTCAAGCTGGGTTGAATCATGTTTCACTTTTCAAGGGAGTTTAATACATGGTGCCTACATTTTAATTAATGTCTTTACTAGTTTAAAGATCGTCTTCTGAATAAAACATAATTAAAGGTGATGTGAACACACTGTCCTAAGTCATATTCTTTACAGTCTAGGTTGATGCTATAGCAATTATCTATTGAGCGTTAACTGCTCGAAGCAACACACTAAGTCTAAGTTTATTTCATAAATTAAACTCTTACTAACATACTTATCTAACGACTATAGAAAGAATATTTTTATTTTCTTAACTTTGTTGAATGTAAAAGGTTGGCCGCAGCCTACTAGTTATAAAATATAGTCATTATTTAATTAAGGAAATAGTTTGTTATATAACCATTAAATAAAAATAAACATATATATATATATATATATATATATATATATATATATATATATATATATATATATGCAACTTTTATTGATATCGAAGAGTAATTTGAGATAGACTAAAAATTACAAATTCATGTTGTAGTTAAAAATTTCTTTAGTATCAAAACTATAGTATGTTTTGATAATAATAAGAAGAAGAGAACGTTTGAGTTAGCAAGAAAAAAAATTGATGATAGCCGGTTGTTGCAATTATGGAAGTGGGTCCTCTGGTTTTCAAATTTATGAAGGCGGGAAGGATTTTATTCAAATTTTTGGAGGGCGAAAAGAAGGTTTTGCCTCGCCTGGATTTGTTGTTACAGAGGATATTGCCAAATCCCTTTACTCTGAGCGGGAGGATGGTTTCAAATGCATACCTGAAGGTGGGAAGAACCTCATTAAAATTTTTGAAAGGCGGGATGAAGGCTCCAGGTCCAGTTTCGTTCCTCTTGGTTCTATAGCTTTGGAGGTTTTGGGTCTTTCCTCTAGGTGGGAGGATTTTTCCAAAATTCATGCATCTACCAATTCCATTCCTTTTTCTAAGGAGATGTTTAATTCTGAATCTGAAAAGGTAAAGTCCTTTTGGGGAGATGACATTCCTTCCTCCCCTAAACCTTCCTTTGCTAAGGTTTTGGGTAATTCTTCTTCCTCGGTTGATTCTTCTCCCCCACCTTTTGAAGTCTCTAGTAATAAAGTTAAGATTCCAGTTAGTGTGGCTAAAAATTTCTCGTTGAGCAATATTTCTCTCTTGTTGGGAAAATTGTTGGAGGAAACCCTAGTCTTGATATTATCAGGCGTTGGGCCTTCTCCAAATGGAAATTTTGAGTGTCTCTTCAAATTGTTGGTCTTCATAATGCTTTTTTGGTATTTGTCTTAATGCCAAAGAAGATGTCGCTCAAATCCTTACTAGCGGACCTTGGTTCCTGGGGTCTAGAAGTTTCTTCCTGATGAAATGGAATCCTGAGTTTGACCCAGATACTCAAAGCATCAATTTTACCCCTATATGGGTCAGAATTCCAAATCTTCCCTGGCACCTGTGGTGGGAATCTATCTTCAAATCCATTGCCTCGACCATTGGAGATCTGCTCCTTATTGATAGGGTTACTTTGTCCAGATCCAGGATGCACGTTACTCGTATTTATGTCAATACAAATCTTGACTCTGCTCTACCTACCTTTGTTGAGCTGGAACATGGGAATTTCCTCTGTAATCAAGCTATTGAATATGAAAACAAACCTCCTTTCTGTATCGAATGCCAAACTTAAGGCCATCTTCATGCTCAGTGCCTTTCGCTCAAAAAACAATCAGTCACTATTGAGCCAAATTCAGATTCTACAATCATTGGGAAAGGAAAGGAATTCCAGACTCCTTTCAAAAAAGATAAATAAGATTTCCTCCATCCAAAGGAATCATATTTAGGCCTCTCAAGGACCAAAAAACAAAGGATGTTCGAGGCAATGCTTCCAAATCTTTAAATGATAAAGGGAAAAAGGTAGTTTCCTCGGTGGCTGCTCCAATGAGGTTAGTCTCTTTGCTCTTCCCAATCAATTTCAAATTCTTGGAGATTTAGATCCTGAGACTATTTTTGAAGAAATTAATAACCCTGATCCTACTTCATTCCCATCCTCAGATCTAATGGAAGTCCAACAAGAAACCTTTTTTGAACCTGTGACTGTTAATCCTTCATCTCCGACTGCTTTCAATTCAGACCAGCCTCTGGTCGATGAAGTCTCTATTACTTCCTCATTTTTTGAGCCATCTAGTCCTATTGTTCAGAAAATTTCTAACAACAATTTCAGCCCCAAAATCACTAGAAGTCAGAAGAAATATCCTATTGATTTTGGAACAAAAAAGAGAGAGGAAGTGGTAAGACCCCAAGGTCTTACTATAAAATTATTAACAAATTAATGTAAATGTAATCGCAGGCCACTCAAAGGGGGCTACCTTGTAATCGATTTGCCACTATAGGGGGCTCCCTCCTTGGAATCTATGATTCTTATTCTTCTTCTTCAATGATTTGATATGGATGGCCAACCTAATATATATATCTACCCTAAAGCTACGTTGGTGAAGAGACATGATGGTTCACGTATGAAGAGACGTGATGGTTCACGTTATGAAGGGTTGTGATGGTTCACTTTATAAGTTAATAATATAATAATTAAATGATTAATAATACTAACTAATAATGTTAGGATTGAGGATCCTAACAGGAAGGCCTTCTAATTCTAATCAATGGAAGCAAGGCGTAAATGATGATATTGCTAACAAAATACAAAAAACTCTGTTTTCCACTGGTATTAACCTATCTAAGTAAGAATCAAAGTGCACCAAACCTCCCCAACCATATGGAAAGGGAGGCAAAAGAACCTCTAAATCTTCTAAAAGAAGATCCTCTCATGGAATGTAATAGGCTTTAATGGTCTAGCTAAAAAGACGTTAGCTAAATCATTAAGGAAAGAAATCAGACCTACAATTTTTGTGATCCAAGAAACCAAGGTTAGTGAGCCTCATGATAAAAATATTTGTAATCATATTTGGAAGAATTGTGAATTCATTGCTTGCAATGCTAAAGGTGCTTCTGGAGGTCTACTGTGTTTATGGAACCCAAACATTGTGTAAGGAAATCTCATTCATTCCACTGATGAGATGATGAGTATCCTCTTTTTTGACAAAGATAATAATTCACCCTGGGTTCTTACTAATATATATGCTCCAAATTCCATCTCTGGAAGGTCTCGTATCTAGGGCAACTTGTATTCTACCAGAAGCGCCTTTCCAAACCTTCCATGGATCCTTGCAGGAGACTTTAATACCCCTCTCTTTCCTTCAGAAAAAAGTGAGGTGTGGGTTCCTTTTCCAAAATTATGGAGGATTTTTAGGAATTTATCAGTGAACAGAACTTAATGGATGTAAATATGAAAGGAAATCAATTTACTTGGTAAAATCGAAGGTGTGGATCCCAACTAATTCAAGTTAAAATTGACAGGGTTTTATTTTTACAGGAAGCTACTGGCATTTGGGGGGATGCAAATATTTAATCCATCCTCAAGATTGGTTCTGACCATAATCTTATTATTTTAGACACCAATAATCCTAAAATATTCAAAACCCCCTTCAGATTTTAAGCTATGTGGATGTTACATCCTAATTTCAAAGAAAGGATAAATCAATGGTGGAAATCTGATGTTCAAGGAACTCCTTCCTTTATTCTGGCTCAGAAACTTAAAACTATCAAAGAAAATATAAAAATATGGAATAAAGACATCTTTGGAAATCTCTTCCAGAACAAACAGGATCTCAAGAACAGGTTGGCCATAATAGAAAAAGAGACCTAGGAATCATGAGATTATTCTGCTGAGGTGAGAAGTGAGGAAAGGAACTTATTAGCACAATATCACAATATTCTCCAATGTGAGGAAACTTTTTGGCGATAAAAGTATTATGACATTTGGCTCAAGCAAGGAGATTCCAACACAAAATTCTTTCATGTTTCTACCATGAGACACCAAAGCAACAACAAGATCAAAGAAATTCATAGCCAGGATGGAAGGACCATCAATGATATTAAGGAAATTAGAGCTGAAGGGATAGATCACTTCATGCAGCTTCTCCAGGAGGAATGTAGACCCAATTCTCAAGTGGCCAAGGACTTCTTCCTTCAATTTATTCCTCATCTCATTTTTGATGATATTAATAACAGAATTATTACCGTTATTTCTGATGAATAAATTAAAGATGCTCTATTCTTAATGAAACCTAACAAATCCCCTGGCCCAGATGGTTTTTCTCCAAGATTTTTTCAAGCCTTTTGGGATTTAGTTGGTAAGGATTTTTGCAATGCCAATAGAGAAATCCAATGTTCTAAATTCATTCCCAAAGGTTTTAATTCCACATTTATAGCGCTCATACCAAAAATCCCAAATGCTTGCAATTTTAATGAATTTAGGCCGATCAACATCTTTAATGTCATTTACAAAATATTAACGAAATCCATTACTATATGCATGAGAGAGGTGATGCCTTTAATAATAAATCCATGTCAAGGAAGCTCTGTCAGAGGTAGATCCATATTGGATGGTATCATTTCAGTTCATGAAGCAATCCACTCCATATCCTTCAATAAAAAAGTTGCTTTCCTTCTCAAACTTGATATGAACAAAGCTTATGACAGACTCAGTTGGGATTTCCTTCTTGCCATCCTACATAAATTCGGCTTTCATCCTGATTGGATTTCCTTAATCAAAGGATGTATTTCTTTAGCCTAGTTTTATGCTCTCATTAATGGATCTCCTGCAGGTTATTTCCAGAGTAGCAGAGGTTTAAGACAGGAGGATCCTCTATATCCTCTTCTTTTCATTATTGTTGTAGAGGCTTTAGGTAGATCAATGTTGGTAGCAAAAGATACAGGCTTAATTTATGGACTTTGGGTTACCTCTCAATGTAACCCTATCACTCACCAATAATTTGTTGATGATACCCTGCTGTCCACCTTCTCTTTTGTTACTAAAGCCATAATCATCAAGCGTATCCTTCTCTTGTACGAAGAAGTTGTTGGTTAGAGGATAAATTTCCAGAAAAGCAAACTATATTTTTCAACACTCCTTTAAGAAGATAGAACATGATAGCCAATGTACTTGAATGTTCCATAGCTCATATGCCTTCTTCCTATCTGGGTTTGCCTCTCTTCATTGGAAATGCCAAAGAAAACCTATGGGATAATGCCATTGAGAAATTACAAAAAAAGATGTCCACCTGGAGGGGTAATATTTTGTCCCAAGCGGGTAAAATCACTCTTACCATGGTCTGCCTTCAAAGTATTCCTGTCTATTTCCTTTATCTATTTAACGCCCCTGCTAGTGTCTACCAAAAAATAGAAAAAATTCAAAAACATTTTCTTTGGACAGGGTCTGAAAATAGACACAGATTTCATTTATTCGCTTGGGACAAAGTGTGTAAAACCAAATATTAGGGAGTTTTAGGACTTAAAAGGATTTCTCTCCTCAACCTTTCCCTCCTTGCTAAGCAAGCCTGGCGACTCATCTCCAATGAAAATGTTGATTGGGTCAAGATCATGAGAAGGAAATATCTACAAGCCCTTGAATTTCTCTATGGGGAGGTACCCTCTGCTGGGTCCATTTTCTGGAAATCCATCTGTGAAGCTCGCTCCATTTTAAAGAAAGGGCTATGATGGCAACTTGGGAATGGCAAATCCATTTTCTTCTGGGAGGACAAGTGGATTGGTGAGAGTGCTCTTATTCAAATTCCTATGTTCCAAAGGATAACCAACATAACTAAATATTTGGTTGGTCCTCTAGTGGCTAATTTCATTTCTTCTATCAATAGAATCTCAAGCTAGAAAAGACTTGATGTCCCAACCATGAGGATGAAACTTATTATTTGCAAGCTCAACTATCTTCTATCAAAATTCTATCTGGCGATCCTAAAGACCATCCAATTTGGGAACTGACTGATTTTAGAGAATTTTCTATCAAATCAACTTATTTGCTTTCTCTCAATCATCTTGAAACTCCTATTCTGTTTAAGTTGGTTTGGACCAAGTACCTGATTCCCAATATTACCTTATTTTCTTGGCTTTGCATTCAAGATGGTATCCTTACAACGAAAAATATAATAAAAAGAGGAATTCCTCTTCCTAACAGATTTTATCTTTGTCTTGCTGATTGGGAATCAACCTCTCACCTTTTCTTGTTCTGTCCCTTTTCAAGAATTGTGATAAGTAAGTTTTTTCTAAATTTCTAGCTTGTTTGGGCTTATCCTCCTTCCATTTTTGAGCTTTTCCTTCAATCGCCAAATCCTTTCAAGAATCCTGTTCTTAAAGGCCTTTGGAAATTTTGCTTACAACATTACCTTTGGCAAATTTGGCTCGAGCACAATAGAAGAATATTTGAAAAAACATCCTTGAATGCTGACCTCATTGCTAATAAAATCATCCTCTATGCCAAGGAGAATGTCCATATAGCCCCTTTTGATCCTTTTCCTTGTCCTCCTTTTGAAAAATCCATCCTCAATTCATGTAATATCTTCCTTGATACTTCAAGACCAGTCAATCCCTCAATTTTGAGAACCAAAATCAAATGGCATCCTCCCCCGGTTGGTTGGGTCAAGCTTAACTTTGATGGAGCAACTAAACAAAATCCTAGCAATGTTGGAGCTAGAGGAATTATTTGTGATCACCTTAGTAATTCCATATTTGCTTACTTTGAACCCTTGGGCATCCTTTTTAATCATTATTCTGAAGCCAAGGCTATTTGGAGAGGCCTTCAATTCATCAAAAACATTCTAGGGAATATCATTGTGGAAGGAGATTATCTAAATATTATTAATTACTTAAAAACCTCCAAACCTAGCAGTTGGAGGATTAGAACAATTGTGGAAGAAAGCAAATAAATCCTAAGTCAGCAAAATAACACCATTGTTCAACATGCTTTTAGGGAGGCTAACTCTGTTGTTGAAATATTGGCAAACATCGGAGCAAACACCCAAGGGATGTTGACATGGACTAACATTCTTCCTCCTAAAGTTGTTGAGCTTGTCAGGCGTGACCAAAATATTGGTAATCATGTTGAATCTTGAGATCCTCGTTCAGTTCATTTCCTGATACTTCCTCTTCCATGTGAAGCATTGGGTTCATGCCCTAATTTTTTGGTGGTTGTTTTTTCCATCAATTACTATGTCTTACTTTGAAATTTGGACACATGACCCCTTGTGTTCTAAAATTAAATTTTCCACCGTCTTTATTCATGCTTGCACTTTTTTCTTGATAACTGATTCCTTTTGGAATCCCAAGACAAAGCCCAACATGATTTTTAATCATACCTTTCCCGTGTGTTTTGATATTTGCAATCTAGCTTCTTCAAGAACCATTTGCCACCGTTTAGCCTGCTGCATTGTTTCAAGACCTTGTTTGATGAACATTCCTATCCTCTCTATTTCTTGTACCAGGCCCTCTTGTTGGATTAGTTTTCTGAGAATCCCCAAGGGTCAACATTTTTATTTGACGTTGATCCTCTCAATTTTTTGGTGCAATGTTCGATGCCTAAAAATATGCCTTGTTATCTGCCCTAGCCAATCTCTTTTCTTCAGGCAGTTTTTTCCTTTTTTGAAGCATCCTTTCTGGTTGTCCTATAGGCCCCAGAGCTGCAACACTGGTTTCCTTTTATATTACCCTCTGTATGCTTCGTTTACTCGTCAACTTGCTACTATTTTGTCTGTCCTAATTAACTCTCACCCTTCATTTTGTCTTCCTTCTCGTTGGTCTTTGTTTACAATCATGAAGGAAGGAAAACCTGTATTCATTGAGCCTGAGGTGTTTGAGTTAGAATCCATTACCAAAGACATTCTGAAGGACAAAGATGGGCTTATTAATTTCTTTAAGATGTTTTCTGGTGTCAATGAGGAGGTGACGAAGACCTTTGCTACATCATGGGATAAGGGCCTTGTTACCATTCATGGTGTGGAGTTTTAGATTACTATGGAGTTGCTGGCGGATCTGATGTGTCAACCTCTGGACGGGAAGGTGATTAGGAGGAACAAACATAACTAGGATGCGAAGCTGACGTATTTTGAGAAGAACTCGGTGATCCACAATATGTTCAAGAAAGGTTTGTATCGTCATCACCTCTCTACTCCTTGGAAAGAAATTCTCAAACCCATAATGCAATACATCACCGCTGATAATCCTGATGCTCAGCTCTATTGCTTTCATTTAGCCTTTGTAAATCATTTCCATGAAGCCAAAATGATGAATATTCCTGCTGCCCTCTATTGGTCTATGGATTACACCATAACTTCCACCCATTCTAAAAAGGAAGAGGGTTTGCCCTGCCATCAAGGGATTTTTAAAGTCCTTTATAAGTTTCTCCTTCTAAAGTTCCCCAAAGGAAATATCCCCATCCCAGAGTCTGTTGAAGAAAATTCTTCCTCAACCCCTAGTCCTAAAACTTCCAGACCTAAGAGGAAGGATAAGATTGATAAACCTCATTTGATTTCAACATTAGAAAAAAGGTCAAGGTAGAAAGTACGCTTGCCCGATGTTCCCAGAGACTCAAAATTAAAGAAATTGTTGAAACCCCTCCTTCCACGTCTGTAAAACCTGTAAAGGATCATTCTAATTTGCCTGATATTGTTGAAAAGTACCTCCATAAATTTGTTGTCCATGCTACCTCTGCTATAATTGATCATTTGGAAACGGCTCACATGGCTATTGGAAAATCAATTTTAAAGCTCAAGGAACAATGCCAAGCTCTCAGCCTCCTATTCTTTTGTGATACGTTTGATGATATCCCTACCATTTTTTTGTTGAGGTACCCTATGATTCCAAGGGTGACGCTAAAGACAAGGATGTGGTAGAGATTGCAAAGGAAGCTTATATTGATGCTCTAAAGGAAAACCCAAAGGAAACACCGAAGGACAAAGTTAAGGATATCGTGCTGGAGGCCGCAATCACATCACCAATGCAAACTGACATTTCCCTATAAGCATGGTCGTGGGCCCCCCTTTTGTTGACTCAATCCTTCCTTTTTCTTGTTCCTTTGGTTTGGAGATTCTATTCTGGTTTGGGTTTGCCAATTGTAGGCCTATATCATTTTGTTCCTCCTATTAGAGGATGTTTTCCTTTTTGTTGTTGCGGGCTGAATACCTCTTTGTTGTGTTCCTTTCTTGGTTCTTCTGATGTTCTCATTCTAATTCGCTGTTGTACAAGGCGTTGGGGCGCATTTCAAATGCCCTCTTTTGCTTAATAAAATTATTAACTTACCAAAAAAAAAATTCTTCAGTACATATTTGAGGCATCAACTTGCGTAAGTTGGGTATAAACAAATTATTATGGTCATTACATCAATTCTAGAGGCTCTAAAACAACACAAGGTTCTAATTAAGATGTAAGGTAGAGTGCATGTGCAGTTAGACTCCATCCTAGGTTTGGATTTTGACTCCTCTTGTCGTCAAGCTACATCCAGATTTTAGCTAACCACTTCACTTCAACGATAATTGGGTATTGTGAAATATAAAAAAATGGATCATATGGCCCACCTAGTTTGAATGTAATCTAGACCTATTGATGCATACAATGTAATGAAATATAACAACCAAATATTACAAATACACAAATAGTAATACAATTTCTCATAACCATCATTAATTGGCAACATAAAGTGTAATTTACAAAACAAAAACCTTGTTTTTAGGACATCAATAATATCTAAGGCTACCATTTAACATCTTGAGCACTCAAGTCATTTCTACAGAAAGATACATAAGTTGTAGACAATAGTTCCAAGAAGAAATAAACTGAGGTTGTTTGACACAAATGTCCTATGAAGATCTGTAATTTTGATTGTGTATAGCAATTTTGATAATGTATGAATCATGAAAATGACAATGTAAAATCAGCCAATCAAATGAATATGGCTTGATTAATAAGTATGCACTAAAGGACAAATGCAACCATATTTTTGTTAAGATATTTGGAATAGTTAGAAATTGGATTAGACATCCAAACTGACTAATCAGACGTCTAGTTGCTGTGTTAGACGTTTGGCTATGTTAGACGTCTAAAATTATCAGTTGGATAATAAATGCAAGTGTTAAGATTAATGGACGATTGAGATGGATTGGTTGCAATAACTACCCGATATCACCTATAAATAACCCCCTTATTTTATTTTGTAACCTATCCATACTTGTCTATAATGCAGAGATGTTGTGTAACAACTATTAGTCTAGAATGTGTGTTGTACGAGATTGCATCTGTGTTGTAGTATTGTGTTGCAGGTATTGATCATATCTTGGTATGAGAGCATATATCATTGCATCTTGTTTTCCTATTGCAGTGCATGCTGAGGAACCTTGAGGACTAGATAAGGATTTCTTTGTGGAAGATGTTTAGACCCTAGAAGATTAACCCTCGTATGTGCCATTATAGCCATATGATTTTACTAGCAACTATTCAACCATTCATACCTGATGTCCAACTGACCAACCAATGCATACATATAACTGTTGACACTTTTCGTCACATTATACAAGGGGTAGAAGAATAGTAGAATTTTTGTATGATATTTCCTTGTTGAAAGTTTTTATTTTATTTAAGTTACAGCAATTTTGACTCTCCCTATTGCCCCTTTTACAAAATGAAGAAGAAGAGGAAAGAAGGAGAATGTGGAAAGAGCTTCGGGCCCGAAGCACTTCAAATCACCACTTCGGGTGAAAACCTTGCGAAGTAATTTCGTCGAAGAAAATATAAAGATAACACTTCACACCCAAAACATTTTTGGCAGCCGCTTCAGGCGGAAGTCTTGCGAAGTAGCATCCAAACGACTTCATCGAAGGAGGAGAGCATAATCCAAAGCAGCCAAGGTAAGGAAACTACTTCGGGCCCGAAGTATTTCTGACACCTACTTCGACAAGTTTTCACCCAAAGCAATGGTGCCCGAAGAAAAATGACGATGTGTCGAAAATAGAAAAGTGCTTCAGGAGGATATTCCCCGAACCACAGTTTTGAGAAAGAGTCAGGCCAAAACATTTTCCAGCCAAATCAGCTTCGCCAGCAAAAGACAAAAAGCCTCATTTCAAAGATAGAATTCGCTCGGCGATCAACATCCCCGAAGTAGTTTCTACAAAGCATTATTTTATGAAGAACAAATCAAGGAGAATCTACTTCGGCCCAAAGCTTCGACGAGGCGGAGATGTAGCGAAGCACTTTTTGGGTCCACGTTCCAAGGCGGGCAAATTCCCAAGGTGTTCGAAAGCCCTTTATAAATACCCCTTTCTTGCTTGATAAGTCCACTGACCAATTTTGGCAAACGAAAGGGACATAACAGTCCTCGAAGTAAAACTCGACAGGCGTAACGATCACTCAAGCACAGCATCCAGAAGCTAGGGACACTCGGGCAACACATTAAATGAATGTTTCCTTGGTTGACCCAGTCACAGTTGCCAGTTTCAGCAACCGATTTGAAAACTCAGCCGCAACAGCCGCGAAGAGCCGACTTCTCAGAGCCCGAGGGTGTACTTCACCATTTTTTTTAATAATGACTCAGAGGTCCGGGTCCTCTATAAAAACCCAGGCATGTAATGTAAAAGGGGGGGAACTTTCTGCTAGAAAGCTGCTATAACTTGATGTCCTATGTCTAATACTAAAGATATTTGTACTCCATTTCTCTCTTTTATGCTGCCTGCTGTGCTTAATTCTTTTGTCTGTCTACACTCGTGTACTGAGACTTTGAATCCTGAATCCGGTGTGCGATTGGGGACTGTACCCTAAATTTCACCCTGAAGGATACATAGGAGAGGAAAAACGTTGTATAAGCTTTATTTTATGCTGCCTGGTGGGTCATGGTTTCTGTTATTCCCTTGTCTTAATTGCTGTTACTCTGAACCTTGAATTCCAGCAAGAGAGAAAGGAGAACCCTATGAACTCGTCTTGAGGATACATAGGAAAGCGAGTATCACGTTTCTTTCTTCTATTCTTGGTGTTCTTTGCTGCTATTCGAGTTATTAGCGAGTGATCGTGCTTCCCGTTCTCTCCCACCTTAAATCATCATCTTCTAACCCTTACTCTTTTTATTTCTTTCTCTAACCCTTACCCTTTTTATTTCTTTTCCTAACCCTTACTCTGTTTATTTCTTTCCTACACTCTTGTCTCAACCCCAAAAAGTAGATTAGTATAGGAGCCGACATTTCTCCGGAGATTGGCACGAGGGGCATCTCTTCCCCTCGGCCTTTCAATGTTGGTCATAGGTCTAGGGCGCACAAACCCACCGAAAGTCCTTTCCTATGCATATTTGATGACCAACAGTTTCTGGCACGCCCAGTCAGACACAAGGTCCCATAGTTGAGAAAATTTCTAGCCTGTCTTCACCGGAGCCAGTAGTTCTAACAAGTTCCTGGTGAGATCCGATCAGTCTCATCTTCTGAGTAGTGATGAGAATCGATGCTCTCATTACTAAAAGACTCTTAGCATCTGGTGACTCTGTTTTACCTGAGAATCTCTAAAGTCGTGAAGACCGGTACCTAAGCCTGGTTTTTGTAACCAAGACTCCCTGTGCCTTAAGAAGGTCCGAGTTCGGTGAATCTCTGGCTTGTCTTCATCTGATAAAATCACTTGGTGACTCAGTTGAGCTGAAGATCTAGATTTCATGGTCATGGGCACCTTTCAAATCTGAAAGAAGATATATCGGAGGAATCAAGGTTCGGTGAGCAGCCTTGACCTCATGATCGAAGAAAGAATGTCCACCTAATGACTCTGACTCAGCGGCGACAACCGCGATTTCCATAGGCTGTTGTCGTAATGGGTGGGATAAGCTTCCCTAGCTGGAATGATCCAAGCCCCCTGAATATCCAAAGCTACCACGAAATTCCCAAAAGTGCTTTGAAATCATTGATGAAATACAATGGCACCGCGGGAATGGCCCGAGAGCACCTTGAAGATGTTGCTGATTTAGCGACCCTCCATGACATTATCCATGAAGATGTCATGATCAGACTTCTTGTTCTATCTCTGGAAGGAAGGGCGCTGTGGTGGTACAGATTGCTCAGGCCCAAAAGCATCTGCTCATGGGATGACTTAGCGGGGGCATTGATTGAGATGTTCGATGGCTCTCAGGATCCCTTCCATCTCTTCACATACCTCTCCACCATCAAGAGAGCACCCTCGGAGGGTATCACGGATTTCAATGTCCGATTCTGCAAAAGTTGGAAGATAATTCCACTAGAGATCCAACCGACGCCCACCCAAGCCCATCTCTTCTATGTTCGGGCCTTCCACCCGGACGTAAGCCTCATTCTACTGCAATATGGGGAACGAAGTTTCCCTCAAATATTTGAGGAGGCAATATGAGCGAAACGACTTCTGCTCCTATCGGGAAAGTGGCAGTGGAGAGAAACTCCGTCGCTTCCTCCGATAATTACTGCCCCTATCCGGCCAACGCAGTACTCATCATGGGGCATTCCTCACACTGAGCCGAGACCTGAGATGCAGTCATTTGGAGCTCAGGAAGTAGACCTCATACCAGCTCAACAATGGAAGTACGCAAGCGTGGCCCACCCAATGAAAAACATGGCTGCTCGCAATATCCATCAAGAGGTGAACCGAGAAGAGAAGCAGACTCGAGTGGAAGAACCCGAGAACAAAGAGGGCACATTTTTTCACCCTTTTTGTATCCCAAGAGATGGCATGCAAGTGTTCGACCAAAGCTCATCAAGCCTATCCGATTCAGAGGATGAGCCCGAAGAGATCTTGGAGGACTACTCTTCGTCGGAGGAACCTTGTTACCATATCAGTGGGATGGAAGAACCTATACCCGGCCTTCATTTGGATGAATCTGTAGAATTTTGGCATTGGGTCTGGTATTGGTTTCGGCTATCCCTAAGACCAATGCCCCGAGAAGGCTTTCAAGTGGCGAACTTCTTCGCCAGTAATCTGGGCACTAGCAAGGATGAAAATTGGCTACGTTGTTCCCTCTTCGTAGCATGGACAAATTCAAGAAGGGTCCAGCCGAACCTCGAGGGTCTGCTAAAGTACAATCAGATCTGGTCTGGACACTGTAGGTTTATCGGATAATCACCTAAAGTGAATCCATGGTGGTGGCATGCCCATTATGCTACAAGCCTGTGTGAATATTGTAAATAGTTCGGCTATTAAATAAAAGTGCTGCTCAGAAACTCAGGCTGAGTTTTGGACTCAGCAGCACTCCAAAAAAAAAAAAAAAAACTCCTTCGGGAAAAGGTTTCCCGAAGTAACCAATGAAAAATGGTTCGCAGCAACGACTCGGACCAAGGCCCGAGAAGTACTGCACCAAGGGGAATTCAAGAGAAATAGTTTTCGAAGGAGGATCGACGAGCCACCTTTGACAAAGAGAACTACTTCGGGCCCGAAGCATAGAGAAACAACTCGCACCAAGGGTTCGCCCCGAAGCACTTCAACTCTGACTTTGGCTTCACCAAATCGACAACAAAAAAGGTAGGGGCATTTAAAACGTGCCTAGGGGAACGTGTCGACAACCACCTTCAAAAGCATCCGAAGCGGGTGAGTTAAATGAAAATGTGGTAGGTACATCCTCTAGGGATTCATTTAGGAGAAAAGTTCATGCTCGGGTACAAAGTGGCAGAGGGTCACGCTTCCAAAGCAAGTCGCAATCATCATAACACACAGCCCTGTGTACCACTCCACCATGTGGTGAATTAGATGAAGCGACACAGATTCAATTATGGTAAGTGCCTTAAATATGGGTAGTTGACTTCTAGGGATATATAAGGCAGGCTCCAGCAGCAAGAAAGCTATTTGCTTGATAATTTATGCAAACTGCGCTACTAGCCTTCAAGCTCTCCTATCTTGCACTTCGAAGCCTCCAATCTTGAAGCCCTCCGCATTGTTTTCTCCATTACCCCTAGCACTATGGGAAAGAAGAACTATAAGGAAAAGGGGAAGGAACCAGAAGTGGCGGCCCCCGAGCAGCAAAAGGCAAAGGACCATGACAAAGGGCCAAAGAAAGTTGATTTTAGCCGCTGCCCCGAGAAACAAGTCATAAGAGCAAGAGAGGATTCTAAGGATGAGCAACCCGAAGAACCGCTGATTGATGCGTGGGATAGGATCAGAGAAACCAAGCTGTCGAGGAGCGTAGCTGAACTCAGGAGCACCATCGAGTTCATGAAAAGAAAGCTCTCGACAGACAGCAAAAGAGCTACCACTTACTACTCCCAGATATACTGGTATCTAATGTCCCCCACACATCACTGCCCTGAGCTGATTGATGCCATCGCGTGAAACTATCAGCCCACCTCCAGGCAAGTGGTGGACGCCTCTAGCCACAAGTTGTTCTCCATTCTGAAAGAAGATGTCCAGGCAGCCTTTGCACCATAGCAGGGCCCTCCTAAGGGGTACATAGTTCGCAACATTATTCTTAGCGAACAAATGGAGAGGTTCAAGTCCTCCAATTACATGATCAATTTTTTGCAACAGAGCCTCAAAAGCGGGCTCCCTTCAAGAAATTTGCCCCAAATGCCCCTACCCTTAGAGGCCTTCAAAAACACCGACATCTTCTTCATCATTGCTTGGGTGGCAGGCCTATCTACCGACGCTTCGGTACACCCGTGGCAGGTGTCTTTGGCTGAGTGTATTTCTAGAGGGGAATTTTATACCCCTGATGCTTCGAGGCCGAGCACCAACCCAATATTTTTTGACTGGGTAGAATGGGTAGCCAGGACCCTACATACGTGGCTCGCCAGCATGAAGAATGCTGGGACAAATAAGTATTTCTCGCCCTGTTCTCTTCTTATTTGGTTATTTTTCTTTCATGTACATAAGAGTTTCCATTATGTTGCTATTACGACAAGCGACGAGGGTGGAAATCCTCTGCCTGTATACCAGTGGACCCCACTTCTATTGAAGACAGAGTCCTATTATTCTTTTAACCAACAATTTTTGGGACCCGCAATGCACATGCTAATGGGGTCTTCCCCTCGGGTTCCCCTCCTCCTAAGGGACAAGGTGGTACAAGAGAAAATGGGAGACATTTTTCAGCTGACACAGGGGCTTGTAATTCACATATTTGGATTCATAGGGAAGCCCTTCTTACTTCCAGTTTACCCCTTCGAGTACTAGTTCACATTGGAAGTCGCTCGACAGAGGGATGCAACAAATGCCATTTATGGCCATGGACGGAAATTGGATCACACCTACGATTTCCATTTCAAAATGGGAGTTATCGAGGTGTTTGCCCTCAAACAAAATGTTTTCTTGGAGGATTGGCCTAGTCCAGCTTCCTCAGCAATGGCTCTACGACCCCCTGGGGGTAATGAGGGACCATATTCGATTTAAGAACTTCCACGCTTGCCCTTATCCAGAAATCGTAGAGCAAAGGAAAAATCCCAACAGGAGGGATCTGGAGTGGCACCTGGAGAAAATGGAAACGCTACCTCCCTGGCACGAGTTCTACCCGATGGAGGTTGCATATGACCCAGTTTGACACCCTCTCCCGAGCCCCAACTCCACCTTCTAGAAGAAGGCAAAGGATGACTTGAAGGAGGCGACGAAAGATTGGGATGTGGCCTAGCTAAGAGAATGGTGGATAATGAGGGTCCACCACCAAAAGATGAACTCTTACAAAATTTTGGCAACTGACAAGGACTTCACGACGGTCTATGAGGCCAATGCTGGGACATGGAAGCCCCTGTCCTTTGCCGACCTCATTCCCCTAGCTATACCAGGTTCAGGCAAAAACCCAAAAGGTAAGGAAACTACTTCGGAGCCAAAGAAAGGGAAGAATCCCAAAGCCACGCCACGTAAACCACCTCAGGTACCTGTGGGAGGCCAAGGCACGAGTTTCGACGAGTTAGAACAACCGCTGGTGAGGACAAAGAGAAAGAGGCCAGAATCAGTCCAAGTGCCTCCAAGCCACCCAAAGCGGCTTTGCACAGGTTTTTAGAGCCCTTCCATTGGACGACCTACATCGGGCTCCTTCGAAGCAAACGTCGAAGGCGTAGCACCACCAAGCGTTGAAACCGTCCCAAATATTAATGTCATCAATGTGGAGGAGCTCCTCCAATCCGAAGGGGATGCTGAGGCAGAAACCATGAAGGTTGAAGATGTCGAAGCAGAAGAATAATAGGAGACGGCTACACCTGAAGTCACTACAGTCACTTTGCTAGGAGGACACTCAAGTATGCATGCTTCACCCTATGCTCAGGACTCACCTACGTCCACTGCGGCCACGGTCGAAGGATCCCATCGGTCTCCCCTATAGGGCCACTCATCCCCTCACACATTGCCCGCAGCTAGTCCAGGTCCATCCCACGATCTCGGTCGAGATAAGTCCATTGAAGTCACTTCGCCCACTCACACATCTGCTCCATTGATTCTTAGTAGAAGTGAAGGTATCGCTTCGACGTCGAGCCCCACCACCGAACCTTCTTGTGAAGCATCCCCCATACACTCCCTGTATTTTTTCACTCCTTCGGCTGGTGATCCAACTTTGTTTGAGTCTAAAATGTCCGTGATCAAGGAACACCCCCTTGCCGAGAAGCTGCTCCAAGCCTGGCAGAATACCAACAAAATCCTTGAGGCGAGAAAGAAAAGAGGGCGAGTGACGGCTCAAGTTGAAAAATGTGCCGTGTTTGATCTAAAAGCTGGGAAGATGCACAAGATCAAGAAGTTCCCTAAGGTTCATAAGCCTCTGGATGAAATGACTCTAGCAGACTATGACTACCAAGAAACACCCAAGGACCTAGTGCATCTAAATGAAGACAATGAATTGGCATCCATGCATGTCCGAATTGAGACCTTTAGGGCTCATGCAGTCATCGCCAACCAACACAGGATCGAGGCCGAGGCCACCAATGTTAAGTTAGAAGAATATCTGGCGAGGGTCCGCTCCAAGTTGGCGGAGGCCGAGGAGCAGTGCAAGGCCATGAAAAAGGAAACACGTGCCCTAAAGCTGCAGGTTCTACAACTCCAGAATACTGAAGAAAATCAGGCGTGGAGACAGGCTAAAAATGATCTAAAGGCCAAAGAGCTGGAAGGCAAAGTTGCACAAATGCAAGTCTAGCTATACAAGAAGGAAGACCTGTCGATGTTTGATAGGAGCAGAATTAAGGAGATTCATGCCCATTTGCTCAAAAATTTCAGGTCTCGGTGTTCCAGAACCCTCATGATTCTAGCCTTCATCATCGAAGCCCAGCGTGCTATTGCCGAAGGAGGGCCAATCATTGATGAAGTCATTCAAAAATCCAGGCACCGGCTCAAGTTAGCCTTTGACGTCCAGAATGCGAGATATCAGGACTTGTAGGTCACTGCAATGACTCGGACAGCTAGGGATTGGTCCACGGCCCAGGCCACAGTTCACGCCTTCTTTTCCAAGGTGTGAAAAGCTTAGAAGGCGAGAAGACTCCAAGACATTTTTGACAACGAGCAGCACGCCTCGATGAATTATTTTTAGGACCTCTCCTCCTTGGGTTTCCCGAGTTTCACAGATGATGACGGGAACCTTTTGACTAAAGATGAACTCAAACCAGTCTGGCTCCAGTTCGAGGGCGATGTCTCGGAGATAGACAGGTGGGCGGAGCCGATCTCAAAAGGGCAAATAACCGACTTCATTTTGAGGTACTGCAAGATGGTAGCATGCCTAAACAATTTAATCATCAGGGCCAAACATGCTGACATCAGGCAAATTGATCGGTTTCGCGTTTTGGTTACGACATTACAAGATCAAGAACCATTCCAAAAGAGTGCCTGGACTCATGTCCAAAGAACGATGAAGCGCATCCGTGATCGCCTTGAACCTTCGCCATAGCCAGAAGCCGTGCCAGAGGAAGAAGAAGAAGAAGGAGAAGAGGAACAAGAAGAGGGATAGACCGCAGAAGCAGGGTCTGGGGAAGACCAGTGACTCTGCAGCCCAATGGATCAGGACAGAAGGGTTCTTTTGCCAAGACGAGCTTGTCACCCCGCGAGCCGCCAAGAATGTTGACACTTTTCGTCACATTATACAAGGGGTAGAAGAATAGTAGAATTTTTGTATGATATTTCCTTGTTGAAAGTTTTTCTTTTATTTAAGTTACAACAATTTTGACTCTCCCTATCGCCCCTTTTACAAAATGAAGAAGAAGAGGAAAGAAGGAGAATGTGGAAAGAGCTTCGGGCCCAAAGCACTTCAAATCACCACTTCGGGCGAAAACCTTGCGAAGTAATTTCGTCGAAGAAAATACAAAGATAACACTTCGCACCTGAAACATTTTTGGCAGCCGCTTCGGGCGGAAGTCTTGCGAAGCAGCATCCAAACGACTTCGCCAAAAGAGGAGAGCATAATCCAAAGCAGCCAAGGTAAGGAAACTACTTCGGGCCCGAAGTATTTTCGACACCTACTTCGGGTCCGAAGTATTTTCGACACCTACTTCGGCCAGTTTTCACCCGAAGCAAAATGACGATGTGTCGAAAACAGAAAAGTGCTTCGGGAGGATATTCCCCGAACCATAGTTTTGAGAAAGAGTCGGGCCAGAACATTTTCCAGCTGAATCAGCTTCGCAAGAAAAGGACAAAGAGCCTCATTTCAAAGATAGAATTCGCTCGGTGATCAACATCCCCGAAGTAGTTTCTGCGAAGCATTATTTTACGAAGAACAAATCAAGGAGAATCTACTTTGGCCCAAAGCTTCGGCGAGGCAGAGATGTAGCGAAGCACTTTTTGGGCCCACGTTCCAAGGCAGGCAACTTCCCAAGGTGATCAAAAGCCCTTTATAAATACCCCTTTCTTGCCCGATAAGTCCGCTGACCAATTTTGGCAAACAAAAGGGACGTAACAGTCCTCGAAGTAAAACCCGGCAAGCGTAACGATCACTCAAGTACAACATCCAGAAGCCAGGGACACTCGGGCGGCACATTAAATGAATGTTTCCTTGGTTGACCCAGTCACAGTTGCTAGTTTCGGCAACCGATTTGAAAACTCAGCCGCAGCAGCCGCGAAGAGCTGACTTCTCAGAGCCCGAGGGTGTACTGCGTCATTTTTTTTAATAATGACTCAGAGGGCCGGGTCCTCTATAAAACCCCAGGCATGTAATGTAAAAGGGGGGGAACTTTCTGCTAGAAAGCTGTTGTAACTTGATGTCCTGCGTCTAGTACTAAAGATTTTTGTACTCCATTTCTCTCTTTTATGCTGCCTGCTGTGCTTAATTCTTTTGTCTATCTACACTCGTGTACTGAGACTCTGAATCCTGAATCCGGTGTGCGATTGGGGATTGTACCCTAAATTTTGCCCTGAAGGATACATAGGAGAGGAAAAACATTGTATAAGCTTTTTTTTATGTTGCCTGGTGGGTCGTGGTTTCTGTTATTCCCTTGTCTTAATCGCTGTTACTCTGAACCCTGAATTCCAGTGAGAGAGAAAGGAGAACCCTGTGAACTCGTCTAGAGGATACATAGGAAAGCGAGTATCGCATTTCTTTCATCTATTCTTGGTGTTCTTTGCTGCTATTCGAGTTATTAACGAGTGATCGTGCTTTCTGTTCTCTCCCACCTTAAATCATCATCTTCTAACCCTTACTCTTTTTATTTCTTTTTCTAACCCTTACCCTTTTTATTTCTTTTCCTAACCCTTACTCTGTTTATTTCTTTCCTGCACTCTTGTCTCAACCCCAAAAAGTACATTAGTATAGGAGCCTACCTTTCTCCAGATATTGGCACGAGGGGCATCTCTTCCCCTCGGCATTTCAATGTTGGTCATAGGTCTAGGGCGCACAAACCCACCGAAAGTCCTTTCCTGTGCAGATTTGATGACCAACAATAACCTTCTTGCCTAGACATCTAGCCATCCAATCCAGACATCTAGTCCGAATGTCTAGTCATATAGTCCTAATGTCTAGCCATCTAGTCCAGATATCTAGCCACCTAGTCTAGTTGTCTAGTCCAAATGTCTAGCCGACCAGTCCAGACGTCTAGACATCTAGTCCAAACATCTAGTACTAACGTCTGATCGTCCACCCTTGACATTCAACCCAAATATCTAGCCATATGTCTCAGACATCTAGACTTTCTATCTCAGACATCTAGTATTAAAAACATCTTTCAAGACTTGTAGACTCATACTTATAGGACATGATGATTGGTATACCTTGGTCTACCATCTCCTGCTAAGTTTATCATCATTCCCTCATCTCAAGAAGTTACTTACCCTTGTCTACATTTTGCATTGCCTAAAAAATAAACTTTGGATCAAGAAGTATAGATGACAAGACAAGGAGGTGAATGACATAGAGAAGAGGAGGAAGGAGTCCAAGATAATTAAGAAGTGCATGACTGACAAATCTAAGAATGTAGGACAGAGAAGAAGTTTTACAATCTAAAGTTGGAAGAGTGTGGGATCTAGTGGAAGATGATAATCCAATAATAGAGACATTGTTGGTGACAGTAGAAGACAAAGAGAAAATAGCATAGGAAGTCCCTAGTATTGAGAACAAGGATTGGATGGTAACACCCAAACAAACGGAGAGAAGTTGGTCAACAGTTACAGAAGTAGGAGACTTTGTACCACAACAACTACATATCGGTTCGTGGGGAGGAAAATCGAAACCACATATTTTTTATTCATGAAGGAGGTCACAAAGTGGTAGTAGAAGGCTATTTGACCAAAATTTTACACCATAAATAGTAGAAAGAGAACAAAAAAAAGTTCCACCATGCTCACCACCAAAACATTTGCCTAGTGGAATAAACACAATGGCACAAACTACACCTCATATAGAGAGACATAAATATCCACCTTTCAATGGGGAAGAAAAGGAAGATCCAACCCATCACATGGTAACTTGTACCACCATTTTGGGAGTACATGGGGTAACACAAGATACAAAGTGATTACGATTATTCCTAGCCACATTGTGGGGAATGGTGATGGATTAGTATTTGAAACAACATTGTACCCAACCATTCACCCAATGGAACCCCTTGAAGGATACATTCGTTGAAGAATTTCAACCATTAAGAGATGATATAGAGATCATCACTGAAATCTTTACGATGAAACATAAATTAGATGAAAATATTAGGAGCTATTCTAGGAGACTGAGATAGTTCATAAATAAAACGAAAATACCACAAGCTGACGAAATGGTAAAACATTGGTTCTTGGATGGATTACTACATAAGTATCAAAATAAGATGAAAGCAGTACCATCCTCGACATATGTAGAAGCCCTCAAGAAAGCAAAGAAATTTGAAAGTGAGATCAAACAAACAATTGCAGGAATCAACGGATAACCAAGATGAGAAGAATTTGACAGTGATGAAGAAGACAAAGTGCAAAGTGCAATATACTCCTTTCGAAAAGAATTTGATAAAATTATAAAATAAGTCAAAGGAGAAACACGAAAAGATAGGAAGGATATTTGGTGCTCTGATTATAAAATAGAGGGACATGCCAACACTAATTATCCAAAGAAAGAGTATTGCAACATATGTGATATTGCAGGTCACCCAGTAGTAGATTGTCCATTAAATTTTAAGGGAGCAAGACATCAAACCTTAACAATTCAGCAAGGAGATCAATCAGATGTTCCAAGGAATGAACAAGGTGCAACAAACAACAGATACATAAATAACCACAGGGGAGGAAGACAAGGAGGACAAATTTGACTACAGTACGACTCTAAAGAGAGACCTATAATTCAATATCAAAATGATCAAGAATGGGGTCATTTTGTGAAGAATTACCCCAGCCTTCGAATACAAACACTAGGTCAGGTGAGATCTCTAACGAGATTTTAAATCAATATGGGATAACTCTATCGGGTCCACTTATGGTGGTAACAATGTTACACATATGTGTAGGTGGTGTGGTCTAGGGAAGCACAAGGAGGCTAACTACCTAAATAAGGCAAAGTTCCAATGGAACCCAGAATGCCAATTTAATTCATATTGGTGAAATAAGTACAATAATGGAAAATGAAGATGAAGTCCTAACCGTAACAAGGACACAGGCCAGTCCTTCAAGTTGTTAAAAATTATTGAAAGTGAATTAATCCTAGCAAGACGTTTTTCGCAGGACTGCCCAAACTTCCAAACTTGTTTCGGCCATATCTCACTCATCCGAACTCGGATTGAGCTGAAATTTTGAGGGTAGATGCCTGAAAAACCCTAGAACGTCTCCACCAATTTTCATATCATTTGGAGCAACATAGATCCTAGCGCATCCCTATGTGTGAACGATATATTTGGCAAGCGGCTATGCGAGGGTTTCATCTAGGTTGAGTGCAAGCAGCTCCAGAGGTTGGTTTTTAGGGCCTTCGGGCCCTAGCGGCCAATATTTTTGTGGTTTATGCTCAATATTTTAGCAGGAAATGTTGCAGGGGATACAAGATGGGTTAGAAATTTGTCTTTCAACAGATCATACCGTGAACTTGAGTGACAACGGCTTCCAATTTGCTGCACAAAAGAAAAGTGAAAACCATACCTTTCCACAGCGTCTAGGGCAAGGATTAAAGAGACCACAAAATAAGTTTCAAGTAGTTGATCAAAAAATGGCTCATATCTCAAGTGAATCTGGTGCTAAGGTGCACCCACAAAATAATTCTACTATGAAAACCCCTGTCAAGGGTAAGAATTTTGAAGACTCAGTCCCAAAAATGAATTTTAGGGATGCCCTTCATGGTGGACAGCCTCAGACCAATGCTAATATCAATATTAGGGCTTCTCATAAACCTCTAAGAATGCCTAAGATTGATCCCAGGAAAACAGAGTCAGGATGTCTTAAAGCAGCTGATGGAACTCCTATTGTTAAGCTTGATATGGGTAACATTCAGATTGGCATTGAAGATTTGGAAAAAAGAGGACTAATTTGTCGGTTCGTGGGTTTTCGTCCGAGTCTATCTGCTTTCAAAGTCTGGGCTACAAAAAGCTAGAAAACTAAAGGTGAGTTACAAATCTCTATTTATCCAAATGGTTATTTTCTTGTTTTATTTGCTAATAATGAAGATAGAGAGAAAAATTTTCAAGGGGGTCCTTGGTTTTTTGGAAGGGTAGGGCTTTTCATGAAGCCCTGGCATACTAAATTTAAAGCCGAAGAAGAGATGCCTTCTATAGCTCCCGTGTGGGTTAGACTCTTTGGCCTCCCTATTGAATTTTGGAATCCTACTGTTTTTTCTTCAATTGGAAACTCTTTAGGAACTTTTATGATGATTGTTGATTGTACTCAAAATTTTGAACATATTATTTATGCTCGAATTTGTGTTTTAATGGATTTTGACAAACCCCTACCTAAAAAGATCACATTACAATTTGGGGAAGACACTTGGGAGCAAGTAGTGGACTATGAGAACATTCCTTTTCGTTGTAGAATTTGCCATGAATATGGTCATTTGGCCAATGCTTGCCCAAATAAAATTCCTGATCAAAAGAAAGAAGATATAAACTCAGCGAGGTTTCCAAATACCTAAGAAGAAGAACACTAAAAAAAAACCAGTAATGAAGGATCAATCAAAGTCATTTGCTAATATGTTTGAAATCCTTTCCACAAATGATGTCCCAAGTGAGGAAGAGGAAATAATGGAAACTGAAATCTTAGAAACACAATTTAAATATGAAGGAAAGAACTCAGAGACAAACCAACAAATCAAAGGTTTTCAATAGAAAAAAAAGGAGAAAATTTACACAAGAAAAACAATATTTCAAATGTCAAAACTTCAAATAATGCAGGTCCCAATATAGACTCCATTGAACCATCTAGTAAAATTTTGGTCGTGTATGAGCATTCTTCAAGGTTAGAAGCCATCTCAGATTCAATTGGAATAAGTCAAGAAATAGGGAAAAAAAATTGAAGATGGATTCTAATCAAAAAGTAGGTCGCAAGACCAATCAATATCATATGGTAAAAGAAGGTGAAAAGCTTGTAGAGGAAGGTAAGATTAATGCCCTTCCCAACATTTTTAGCCCTGGTATTAATGAAGATCATCACTTGGAATATTAGAGGACTCAAAGGGAGTCTTTCAAAACAAAATGAAATTAGAAGAATGATTCAGATAAATCATCCACATCTTGTTTTCCTTCAAGAAACAAAGATGTCAATGGAGGATATGGACTTAATTGCCAGTAAAATTTGGCCAGTTGGAAAAGTGGTTTCCCTCAGTTCCCAAGGGACTTCGGGTGGCATTGCTTGTCTTTGGGACCCAAAAGAGGTAGTTATTCACCATATGGTTGGCAGTTGGGGTTTGTTGGCTATAGCTATTCAAAGTAGACATTCCAACCAGATTATGCTCTGCATTACTGTTTATGCCCCGACTTCTTTGGAGGAAAAAAGAAGACAGTGGAAGGATATTACTCATATTATCTCTCATTTTCCTAAATCTTGGATCTTGATCGGAGGAGATTTCAATACCATCCTCTCTAGATGAGAAAATGGGGGGAAATAGAAATTTGGACAAAAGTACTGACCTCATGAGCGAATATATTGCAAACCTCCATCTTGTGGATATCCAACCAGATAATGGCCTTATGACTTGGTCTAATAGAAGGCAAGGCTTAGCTTGTATAATGGAGAGATTGGATAGGTTTTTGCTCTCTGAAAATTTCTTAATCCATGGTCACATTCCTAAAGTGAAGACTCTTAATAATGTTGGTTCGGATCATTGGCCAGTCATGGTGGAAATGTGGAAAACCAATGTGAGTTTCTCTCCTTTTCATTTTCAATTAATGTGGCTTAGAGACATTTCCTTCAGACCTCGTGTGCAACAATGGTGGAAGGAAGGTAAACCTAGGCATGGGACTAAGATGTTCTGTTTTTCCAAAAGACTGCAATACATTAAATCCAAAATCAAGACTTGGAACTGGAAAGAGTTTGGGGATGTTCATAAAAAAAAACATGAAGTTATTGCTCATATTGAAAATTTGAATAAGAAAATCCGTTTAGATGGCCTCACAGAGAAGAGAAGTGCAGATGAAATTAAACTCACAACTCGGTTAGAGGAATGGGAAAAAAGAGAAGAAATCTTATGGAAGCAAAAATCTAGAATTCAATGGCTCAAAGAAGGAGATCGAAACACAAATTTCTTCCACAAATCTCTTCTAGCTCGAAGATCTCACAACTTTATTTCTTCCTTAAAATCAGATTCTGGAGATGTTGTTTATACTTGGGATGGCATGAACTCTATTGTTGTTGATTACTTTTCCAATCTTTTTGCTGCTACTCCTCTTGACTCAGCTTCACAACAAAATGTTCTTCAAGCAATCCCTTCTCTTATCACTTCTGAGGAGAACTCTATTTTGACTGCTCTTGTTACTATCAATGAGCTTCAACAAGTAGTTTTTAAAATGCAAAAAGGGAAAACCCCAAGTCCTGATGGTTTTCCTATTGAGTTCTACCAAGAGTTCTGGGATATCCTTCATGTTGATTTATTAGAGGTGGTGGAAGAAGCCAGGAAATCCAAAGAAATTTTGAAGGTTATCAATAAAACTTATATTACTCTTGTTCCAAAAGCTCAAGAGGTTGATCATATCTCAGCTTTTAGACCTATTGCTTTATGTAATGTTCTTCTCAAAATTATTACTAAAATCATGGCAGAAAGGTTGAAGCCTCTTTTGCATAAGATTATTTCCCCGAGCAAGGGGGATATGTGGAAGGACGTCAAATAGTAGATGAGATAGTTCTTGCTCAGGAAGCCATCCATTCCATGGATATGCAAAATTCTCCTTCTATGTTCATCCGGTTAGACTTATCCAAAGCTTATGACAGAGTGGATTGGCACTTCCTTATCAAAGTTTTGAGGCAATTTGGTTTCTCTAAGGATTGGATGGATTGGATTATGGGATGTATCTCTTCAGTTTCCTACTTAGTTCTTATCAATGGCAGGCCTTCTCAGTCTTTCCCAACTTCCAGAGGTATTAGGCAAGGTGACCCGCTATCCCCTTATTTATTCATCATTCTTGTTGAATGCTTGGGTAGGACTATAACCAAAAAGAGGGAAAAAAAAACCCTTGAGGGAGTTACCATTGCTCATGGAGCTAGACCTATCTCTCATCTTCAATTTGTGGATGACTCTACCCTTTTAGGTAAAGCTACGGTTAAGGAAGCTTCTAATATTAAGCAAATCATTAGCTGTTTTTCTAAGGCTATCGGGCAGTTGATCAATGAAGACAAATCTAAAGTTATTTTCTTTCACCGCTCTGCTAGACAGGAATCCATGGTCTTGGATAAATTAAGATATAAGAAGACCTCTCTTCCAATCACTTATTTAGGTATTCCCATAAATATTCAAAGGCAGAAAAATAAAGATTGGAATTGGTTGTTGGACAAAGTCAAGAAGAAAATTGGAAAGTGGACCAACAAGTGGCTTTCTTCTGGGGGTAGAATCACCTTGGTAAAATCAGTCCTTCAAGCTATTCCTATTTATGTTTCTTCCGTTTTGAATATCCCAAAGGCTGTTCTTCGAGAATTGGATCAAATCAGTCATCGTTTCCTTTGGAGTGGTACTAAGGAGAAAAGAAAATGGGCCTTGGTGAAATGGGATACTTTATGTCTTCCTAAGAGTGAAGGGGGTTAGGATTCCGGTCTTCAATTAATAACAACAAAGCTTTAGTCTGCTAAATTATATTGGAGGATGTTGCATAACCCCAATGCTCTTTGGGCCAATAATCTCCGTGCTAAATATGCTCGAGAACAAAAGTCCCGAAGACCTTGTTCGCTATCAACTTCCTACCAAAGGTTCTCCCATTTTAGCAGTTCTTAAGACTGGTGAGGATTTGATAAAGAAAAAATTATTTTGGATCATTCATAATGGTCAACATGCAAATTTTTGGACAGATTCTTGGGATGGTCACAAGCCTTTGATAACTCGGTTTCCGATTGGAGGCCTTGGATGGAGGAGCTTCACCGAGCTAATTGGATAAAGGTGGCTAATTATCGTCGGTACCATACTCGGTAATTCAAAGGTTGGTAGATATTGGATCCCTATTGAGGACTGGCCTATTCAAATCCTAGAAAGGCAAAGACAAGATATCCAAGGCATCCTTCATATGAGATCCCTCTCTTGGTCCCATGAAAAAGATTGTTTTGGATGGAACAACACTACTAAGGGTGAGTATTCAGTTGCTCAAGGTTATTTGACCTTATGCCATAATAATCCCAACCATTCTTCTGACATATTTTCTCAATTGTGGGCTCAAAAGCTCTGGCCTAAGGTGAGGTTCTTTAATTGGATTTTATTGCATCGTAGGGTGCTTACTTGGTGAGCAACTTATGAAGCGTGGTTTTCATGGCCCTTTTAGATGTGAAATGTGTGAAGAGAATGTAGAAAATATCAACCATATTTTTATTGAGTGTACTTTAGCCTCCGAGCTATGGAGGAGAATGGCAACTTTACTTGGCTTACAGTGGTCCAATTTTTTCACTTTTGAACAACTTTGGAGGGATTGGCCTAATCAAGAGGGTGTTGATCATTTTATTAGGCGAGTTAGTTTGGATGGGTTCTACCATTCTTCTTTGGAATATTTGGAATGAAAGGAACAACCAAATTTTTAATCAAGATAGGAAGGATATTCACTATATTTGGCAAAAGACCATAGCCAACTTAGTTGAATCAGTCCATCAACTCCTTAATCACCCCCAAAACTCCCACCAAAGATGGGATCAAGTGATGCAAAGATTGAAGATTAAACCTTCTAAGGGCAACCAACTTAAAGGGAATGTGAGTATTAGTAAGATGGATAGGACTAGAAATTGGCAACCTCCTCCTAAGGATTTTGGAAAAGTCAATACTGATGGAGCCTCTAGAGGGAACCCCGGAAAAGCCAGTGTGGGAGGAATTGGTAGACTTTCGGATGGCTCCCTGGTTTTTACTTTTGCTTGAGAATTTGGGTATTCTTTCCAATAACCTTGCTTGAGGGGTATGGTATCCTTAGAGGCCTTCAGGAGGCTACTAAGGTTGGATGGGAAAAGGTGTTAGTTGAGTCCGACTCTCAACTTATGATTAATCTCTTGAAGACTCCTTCTAAGAATCATAAGGTGGATTGGAGAATAAAAAGAATTATTGAGAAGATTCAGTTAATCCGGATGGGATTTTTGAAAGTTGATTACAATCATGTGGTCAGAGATCAAAACAAGAGTGTTGATGCTTTAGCTAATTGGGCTTTGGACAAAGGTGATCTTACTTGTTATGGCCACCCTCCTATATGGTGGGCTTCTCAAATTAGGGAAGCTCTTCTTTCTATCATTTCTTTGGATGGCTCCAGTTCTGAAGGTACCTAGTTTCTTCTTGTTTTTTTTTGTTTTGTTTCTCTTTGGTTCATTCAGTTTTTTTAGTTCCCTAGCTCATTCTATTCTTTATTTTGTTTCCTCTGTTGATTCTTGCATTAATAGTCTTCTGGTCTAGATAGGTCATTGTTTTGTTCATTTTTTTTTCTTTTGTCTTCTTTTTTTTTGTTTAGTTTTTTAAGGTGGGTGGGTTCTTTTGTTTTTTGTTTTTGTGTTCTTTGTGTTGTTTTTTGTTGTTCTTGTGTTTTTGTTGTTTTGTTTTTTTTAATGTTTTTTGTTATTGTTCTTGTGTTTTTTTCGTTCTTGTTCTTGGGTTTCTCTTTGTTTGTGTTATTTCATTTTTTTATGTGTGAGTGTTTTCTATGTTTTTTGTTTTTTTTTATTGTCTGTTGTTGGTTGTTTTTATTTTTATTTTTTTATTTTATTTTTTAGGTTTTGGTTGTGTTTATTTTTCATGTCTTTTTGGGTTATGTCTTTGTAGTGTTATGTTGTTTTTGTCTTGTTTGTGTTTTGTTATGTGGTTCTTGTGTTTTTCTATGTGGTTTGTGTTGTGGTTTCTTTTATCTTATTGTGCGTGTTTGGTTGTGCTTTTGGTTTTGACACACTCAAGGAGCATGTTTTTTATTTTATTTTATTATTTTTGTTGTTATTTACTTTTTTTAATTTGGTTTTGTGTGTTTGTTTGCTCCTTGAGTATGTCAAAGGTGGTAGGCCAGGTCCGAGTCCTGGGCGTTTTTGGCGGAATGGATACCCCTGCCTCCTTGGGTCTTACCCAAAAGTGGCATCCCTTTTGGGATGTTTTCCACAAAAAAAAAAACAAGGACACAGGCTAGGAAGTTGGAAGAATATCCAAATCCTGCCAAGGAAAAAGAACGATGGCAGGAAGCACAGGAATTGATAAAAACAGAACTAGACAAAGAAAAGCAGGATAGGCTAGTTCTGGAGAAAGCTCTAAAGAAGGTGGAGATCCCAAAGGATAAACAGGCATCAATAGAAGGCTTGGTGACACAGGTGCTGAATACGACAGTAGAAGTAAAGGTGGCTAGTCTATTCAACATAGTACCTGAGTTATACGCTACAGTGGGAGAAGTTGTAAAAACAAAGAAAAGAGAAACCCGACAGGTAGCACACATCAAGCAAGGACAGTTCATGGATCCAACGATACTGATGATTGAGGCAGGAAAGAAGCCAGCCTTGGTTCACATGGAGATATTGGACCACAAGTTGAATCAGGTGATCGTTGATGGAGGATCAAGCGTGAACGTAATGCCCGAAAGAACATGGCGGAGTATTGGTCAACCCGCAATAAGATCTCCAAACTTCAAATTGTATGGAGCCGATCAGTATGGCATCGAGACAATAGGCGTGCTAATGAGCCAAAAAGTGCGCATAGCGGAACAGGATTTTGTACTGGATTTCGTGATAATTGCGATGCAGAAACCAGCATATGATGCATTATTGGGACGTGGGTGGTTACGAACAGCAAAAGTAAACCACAATTGGGAAAAAGAACATCTGACCTTCAAGAAAGGCCAGCATAGATATTTGATCAATCTAAAGAACCAGGCAGTAAGCCAAGAGATTGCAAGTTCTGATGACTCAGGAGTTTCTTCCTCAGACGAAGGGTCAGGATATGAACCAGATGAAGAGGGAGTACTACACCTGGAGGATTGCACGGAAGATGAGTATAACGAAGACAAAGGCTTACTCCACTGGCAACAGGAAGACTATGAAGTTTTCCCTCCCCAATGTTTTTGCATTGATGCAGGAAATGAAATCCAAGAGGATGAGAAAAAGGAACCAGAAAAGGCAGAGAGCAGTAAGAAACAAACAGCAGCAGAAAAGGATAAGGAGAGAGAAAAATGGACATTCCCCAAGAATTTTGCAGAATATACGATGGGAGACGCAGTCATTGAAGACAAGCCTGCCCACCCCATCGAGGTTCTTAAAGCAGAAAATGAACCTGAATCCATTAAATATGAAGGACCAAGAATGATTCAGGTAAACTTGGGAGAAGATGGCAAGGAGAGGATGATTAAATGTGGAGATGATTGGGATCCAGTACTGAAGGCAACAACTTTTAAAATCTTTATGGAGTATAAAGATGTCTTCGCTTGGACATACAAAGACCTGAAGGGAGTCCCACCAGAACTTTGCGTACACAAGATTCCCCTGATTGAAGGCGCACAACCAGTAAGAAGGCGACCATACAGGATGAATCCCAAATACGCAGCACTGGTGAATGCTGAAATCGATAAAATGTTGGATGCAGGCATTATTTTCAAAGTTACGACAAGTGAGTGGGTGTCACCGATCGTGATTACCTTGAAGAGGGAGGTTGATAAAATTCGAATTTGTGTAGATTTTCGAAGCCTCAATGCCGTAACCATCAAAGATCCCTTCCCGATCCCTTTCACAGATTCCATCCTGGAAGAAGTAGCGGGACATGAGATCTATTCATTTTTGGATGGGTTCTCAGGGTATAACCAGATTAGCATTGCAGAAGAAGATAAGCTGAAGACAACTTTCGTGGTAGAAAATGGAATATATGCTTACAATCGTATGCCATTTGGGTTGTGCAATGCACCAACTACTTTTCAGAGAATCATCCTATATATCTTTGATAAGATGTCCACAGGGAATTTTAAAGCCTTTCTCGATGATTGGTCCTTATATGGGAAGACACAAGAACATTTGAAGTCACTAGAGGAATGCATGAGCTTGTGTAGGCGAGCTCGGATATCGTTGAATCCAGGCAAATGTGTCTTGATGGTACCATACGGGAAGCTGCTAGGGCATATTGTATGCCAAGAGGGTCTCAAGCCCGACCCGGATAAGATTCGGGTAATACTGTTGATGGAAGAGCCATATGACGTAAGCTCGGTGAAAACCTTCTTGGGAACAGTGGGATACTACAGAAGGTTCATTCGCAACTATGCATTAACTTCTCATCCACTAGATGCCCTTACACGTAAGGGTATTCCTTTCCATTGGACAAAAGAGCACCAAGGAGCTTTTGAGAGCTTGAAAGCACATCTGTTGAAGGCACCTATCCTGGTTTTCCCAGACTGGGAGAAGGAGTTTCATGTGCATGTTGATGCTTCAAATTATGCTATTGGATGCGCATTGGCTCAGGAAGGTCAATTTGGGTTGGATCAGCCCATCTACTTTGCAAGTCGGTTGTTGTCTCGAGCCGAGAAGAACTATAGTACAACAGAGCGCGAAGCACTAGGGATGGTGTACGCAGTACAAAAGTACCGACACTATTTGTTGGCTAACCCTTTTGCTTTCTATGTGGATCATCAGGCGCTATTGTACTTGATCAACAAGCCAACAATCTATGGACGAGTGAGTCGATGGCTCGTCACTTTGCAAGAATTCGTGTTTCGGGTGGTAGTGAGACCAGGAAAGAAGCACGTAATTGCGGACCAACTATCAAGGATTCGCTCAGGAGAACCTGCAGAAGGAGGAATACTAGATGAATTCCCTGATGCACAATTGTTCATGATAAGTGCGATACCTACATGGTATAAACATATTGGGGATTACCTATCGACAGGAGAGCTACCAAAGGAGATGATGGTAGCTGAACAATGGAAGGTGATTACGAAATCTGCACCCTTTACCTTGATTGCAGGATTGCTATACAAGATGGGGGAGGACCACATTCTAAGACGATGTGTGATGGAGGATGAAGTACAGCAGACCCTGAAGGAGGCACATGAAGGATTGGCCGGAGGACATATGGGACCTGATGCAACAACAAGGAAAGTGTTGTTGGCGGGCCTATGGTGGCCTACTCTGTTTCACGATGCCAAGAACTTTGTTAAGGCATGTGATACGTGTCAAAGAACAGGGAAGCCAGTGAAAAGAGACTTCATGCCACTGCATCCATCGCAACCTCAAGAACTTTTTGAAAGATGGGGTTTGGATTTTGTAGGTCCATTGAGAACAAGCCATAAGAGAAAGTGCAGATACATCGTAGTCGCAACTGAGTACTTAACGAAATGGGTCGAAGCAAGGGCACTACCTGATAATTCGGCAAGAAGCACGACTCGCTTTTTGTACGAACAGGTGATCACACGATTCGGCATACCTCTTCAACTGACAAGTGATAGAGGAGGTCATTTCGTTAATGAAATTATTCAGAATTTGATGAAGGAATTCAGGATCTTTCATTCCTTGTCAAGTCCGTATTATCCCAGAGCAAATGGGCAGGCGGAGGCGACAAATAAGATCTTGGTTTCTGTTCTATACAAAACATGTGCAATTGAAGGCGCAGATTGGGAAGAGCGCTTATCAGCAGTTCTGTGGGCATACAGAACCACCTTTAAACCGACCACAAACCACACACCCTTCCAATTGATGTATGGACAGGAGGCGGTAGTACCAGTAGAATTCTTGGTACCCAGCTTGAGAGTAGTTGTTGATACCCGCCTAAATGATGACGAAAGCATGGAGGAAAGACTCGCAACACTGGTACAACTAGGCGAGAAAAGGGTGTTGGCACAGTGGGCAACGGAGATTGCTCAACAACATCGAAAATATTGGCATGATAAGCACCTTCAGAAAATGAACCTAAAGGCTGGTGATTTGGTTCTCAAGTACAATGGCAAAAGGGAGATCAAGCCAAGGAAGCTGAAGACCCTATGGCTTGGACCCTTTCAGGTAGAAGAGGTATTGGATAATGGGGTTGTTCGACTGAAGAAGTTGGATGGAACAACTTGCCCCGAAGCAGTAAATGGCTCCAAGTTGAAAGTATATAAAGCACAGACACAGATCAATATGATCAACTTGGAATTTAAGGAGGACACCTCTGGTAATCCAAATGAAGAAGAGTGACCAGGTTTACAATCCTACGAACACGGTGGACCAAGTAACACTGTTCGAGAGGATGAACCATCCAACCTGGAATGGTTGTTTGGAAGAGAAGAAGAACCAGTAATAGAACAAAGGGAGTCGGAACCTAATGTATGAGTTCTAGAAAACTAAATCGTACTTAGCTTCACAAGGGCAAATACTAGAAGTGGAGGATTATGAAGGACAAGGAGCTGAAATCCTGCAACGAATGGCATTGGAAACACAACGATTGCAGGAGGAATATGAGACTCTTCGTCGGTATAATGCACAGTTGAGAGAACAAGTTATTCAGGAACTGGATGGAACTATGCAACAGATGCAACAACGACAGGATGCACGTAGAGCAGAATGGGCTGAAAGAGATCAAGATGATTTTAGGAGAAGCCCGAATGGTAACTCACCAGATAGTAGTGTATTTTCGGTGGCTCTAGATCACTCAATACCAAACCGCTCTTAGAGGTAAGAAAATTGAAGGTTGTCGGTAGGTGGATTGGAAATAAGAGAAAATACAGGGAACAATGCAGTTTCCTCAACAGATTCAGATAGTTCATCCACAACAACACTGAGAATCATCCTGAATACAGATGACTCCTCAAAAGCAACTTCACCATTGATTAGGCATCCTCGACGACATGGAAAATCACCAGAAAAGAGTAAAGCAAGGAAATCACAGCAGAACTTGGCTTCTAGTAGCGCATATCAGATAAGTCGAGAGGAAGCAACCGAGATTCTGTGGCGAGATGTCAGGGAAGTAACCGAATGACCAAAGTATGATGGATGGTCGGAAGACTCAAGTGAGGATGAGAATCAACCTCGAGACCCTGACATACCACACGCCAGTCCTAACCCAGACCGTCGGAGACAAAGAGATGAAATCCGTAGCCAGTGAGCAGGGGTTAGATTCCTTGAAACTGCACAGGTGATTGAAGATGATGAGTCTCTAAGCCCACAAGACGAGTACAATGGAGGAGTAAATGAAAATATGATACCTGAATGGCCAGAACCACATAGATGGAGAACACCATATGCAGGAGCCATGAGATGCCCAACGAAATGTGAAGAAGTGGCTAGGTATCGTATGGCTGCTCTCGATTTGCGACAACACCGAAGAGAAGTTAGAAGATTGCAGCAGCGAGTCCAAGAAACCTCTGAATGGCCAATGAATACGGTAGGAGAGGGAAATGACTCAAGTACGGACTCAACTTTCTCGGACGAGTACCAAGAAGCCCTAACTCACTGTGCACTACAACGACACTTTGAGGAAACGAGATGGCGAAGGAGATTGATAAGGGCTGACAGGAGATTGAGAATCCTGCACCAACTGACACCTGCAAGTCAGCAACACCCACCAGAAACACGCGCACAACTGATACACCAGGCCAGAAATAGAGACAACCTGGGCAATCTCGGGAGTTCGTCAGGACTTCCGAGATTGCCTGACCAAGGGAGGAGCGTGGTTGACCTCCATCCCGGTAGCTCGAGAGGAAGAAATTCCCCTTCGACTACCCATAGGTCGACTAGTCCACGGATTGGGCCGCAAGGACCATCTGAGGACTTAGTCCAAGCCAACCCATCACTACGTGCTCCTGAGAATAGACCTCCGGGTCTACCTCAGCGAGCTCGTGGGAACCGAAGACGTCGTCAAGAACGACCGAGGGACCGACCAAATCTCGGGCAGCTGGGAGTACGACAGCCCCACATTAGGGAGATTCGACCGGCAAGAGGAAGAGGACGAGTCACACCAACTCGTGGAAGACAGGGACCCCAAAATAGGAATTCCTACCAGGACCAGGTAGACCAAGGATGGGCAGTCGTCCGTCGTCAGATCGATAGACTTCGAGGCCGAGGCCATGGAATGGGAAGGTTCTATCGTAACATTGGATAGAGGGAGAATCAACCTTCCAATGATCGGGCGACCAACCATCAAGAGCAAGGGAGAACGGTGGTCCACTATCTTGATGATTGTGTGATAATTCAACAAGGAGATGGGAGCACGAAACGAATTTGTCAACAAGAAGAATCAACCCGTCTGGACCCTGGTAGTAGCCATCTAGATGACTAGATGAAGGAGACTATCTAGCAATTATCTGGTAGGAAAGCAGTCGTCTGGCAAGAAAATAGTCGTTTGGGTAGAGGGGGCAAGACGGGATGACGTCACAAGAAGCAGACGTCTGGGAGAAACTGGTCAGACGTCTAGACAGGAATCACGTCATCAGCCGACGGAAGAGGAACAACCAGACTGGCAAGTTATTCCACGAAGACTGAGAAGACGCGACGAACAGTCTCAGACGAAAACTCCTCGAAGCCAGAATAATCATCGCAGTCATCAGTAGACGGAGGAACAGGAAAATGGCGATGGTTTCAGTAGTTTTGAAACTAGCAGTTATCATCACGGAAGATAGCGCGTCGGATACCTTGGAAGTACGCATCGACATTGCCGTGCGCTTCACTCGACGACGTTAAAATTGCAAGATGCAGTTTTGAAAAAATAATAAAATAAAAAAAGAAAAAAGAAAAATAGAAAAAGACAAAAATAGAAAAAGACAAAATAGCAAAAAGACGAAATAAGGTAAAAGACGTTAGACGTCTTGTCCATGCAAAATTGGCGACGTGGCAAGCATGCAGACGATTGGGAGTTGAACAAGTAGTTATCAGGGTGGCAAAATTCCTATAAATTGGAAGCGTTGGGCATTGTTTGTTTCATTGCTTTCAGTTTATGCAGGAGCGCAGGAGAAGTAGAGATGAAGTTGGGTAATAGGCGCACCAAGGATTTATGCAAGACGAAGCATAAGACGTCATCTACATTGGCAGTCGCAAGCTTCGTGGAGGATTTTTTTATCTTTTCAGTGCAAGTGCAGAACCCTACCTTCGTAAAAGTGTTCAGTCCAATCTTGGAGGAAGCCTAACTATCCAATCGCATCACAATTGTCTAAAGGGAGAAACGTCTGATGGGAGAGAGAGATGAGTTTTAATCGTCTAATTGAAGACATCATCTAGGAAGGAGACATCCGACTGATAAGTCTTGATGTCTAGCCATCCAACCCAGATGGCTAGCTGATTGTCTCAAATGTCTAGCCATCCAGCCCAGATGGCCAACCGATTGCCTCATACATCTAGCCATCCAACCTAGATGGCTAGTCATTTGTCTCAGATGTCAACTCACATAGCGACTAGCTGTCAGATTCAGACATCTAGCCAGGACAGTTTGACGTCTAAGCAAAAGTAGTCATCAGAAGCCGAGACGTCTAGCAGGATTGAGCCGTCTGAAGTGCAGGAGACGTCCAGAAAGGAGAGTATGAGCCATCAGAAGCCTGGACAACCTCCAAGGCAATCCGAAGTAGGATCCGAGTCCGTTGTGGCGAAAAGACTTCGGCATCAGCAAGAAACGATGCGCGGACAAGTGCCAAGCCCAGACAAGGGGCAGACTCGAGGAAAACGAGAAGCAACAGTGCAAGCGAAGTCCAACTAAGTAACAAGGAGCTGATTTCGATTGAGGAAATCACATGGACTTGCCCTACGGGTGAGTTTTTCCGACAATGGTGGGAAGCAGCACCAGCAAAGAGTCCGGTAAAGAAGAATATGTTGGCAGTCGGAGTAAGTTTCATTCTAGCTTTGACAAAGAATTTTTCAAGAGGTATCTGGTGCAGATGTTGCAGACATATAACCCAGCTCGGAATACCAGCATGGTACAGGTTGTTGATCGGACCATAGAAGTGGACTTTTCTCCTGACGCATTCAGGCGAACTTTCGGACTCCCCAGGAAGGGCAAACCGGTAATCAATGAACGGGGAGATCCCAAGAAGACTCGGCAGTTGATATTGGGAGTTACTAACCTCATAGAGGAGGCGGTGGAAAATATGTTAGCAACTCACGGTGGCAGAGGAGTAAAACAGTCCCAACTGAAGAATAATGAGTTGGAGTGCATCATGAATGTTCTAATGGCCAGACTGTCAGGGGAACAACGGAGTTCAGATCTTCCCATCTGGTTGATCCCATACTTGCTCGGGATAGAACAAGGTGTACAATATGACTGGGCAACTCATTTGGCGATTCGTATTCAAAATTTTCTGATGCGAACAACGAAGAATTTTTCGATGGCATTTCACGCCATAGGATTACTTTTGGACGCAGTTTCAAAGGCAGAAGTGTCGATTCCAGACTTTGATTTACCTCAGCAGATTCCAAATTTGGCCCCAACTATCTTGCGGTGGAAGAATGCCAAACCACAGGTAAAGAAGTCGACACCGGTGAAGAAGCAGCGGGTGAAACAGATCTCCCACAAGCCGTCACGACAGGAGAAGACAGTGACCGATTCAGAAGGGGAGGATACGATAGCACCTACGGCTGAGGTGAAGCAACCCGAAAAGCAAGTCACTGCGCCCAAACCAGAAAGGAAGAGGAGGCGATTTGAATCTCCACCCCCTTCATCTATTCCAGATTCGGTGCAAGGGATTTCCACGGAACAGATTGCTCGCAGTAAGGAGGTAGCTCGAAGACTGGTGCAACAGATGACAGTACCCTGGGAAAAGGTCAGCTTTGACATTCCTCAGACCTTGCAAAATACAGCAGCAGGAACAAGTGCTGGGAATATAGGACCTAAGGACTATTTGACGGAAGCTCATGTTCGGGCTCAGAGAACAATGCCAGACCTGTCCGTTCCACCTGTAGTTACAACAACTTCCTTTGCAACTTCTCTACGAGTTGTGTCCTTTGCAGATATTATCGCAACAGAAGAAGCCAGAGCAGCAATACCCACGGAGATTCCAGCTGAACCTGTAATCAGCAGAATAGAGGAAGCTTTACCTTCTCCGAATATAGAAAATCCAGCACCTGGGACAGAGCAACATCCCATCTCAGTAGATGAGGTAGTCTCGTTGGAACAGGAGACTAATATAGAAGAGGGAGAGCAGCTACAGACAGACGTGTCTCAGCAAGGGGTTGGAACAGAAGGCAAGGCAACCAAAAAGACCATTGATCTCTCCGAAAAGGGGAAAGAGACATTACAGGAGGAGGAACAGGAGGAACAAGAGGAACGAACTCAAGATGCATGGTCTGAATGTTTTCTAGTACAACTACCCAATCTCATGGATCCTTCGGATGATATGGACGAGCGAGCGGTAGAATGTTTTACAAAGTTAACAAAAATAATGGAAAATTTGCAGTTGCAATTTAACATAGCCTGTGTTGGTCAATGGAAGAAGTGGCAGTCTATGGCGGAAGAAGAATTGAACAGATTGGTAAAATGGGCCACACAAGGTCCTTGGCGAGCAAAAATTTCTAGCATCTATCAGAACCAGCCTTGGACAATGCCCACCGCACATTTGTCAACAATGGAGGGAGTTGAACAATTGATCGAGAAGATGCCAACCCTCTACTTGGAATCTGGACAGGTGTACGTTTGTGGCCACAACACTGATCCTTCTTCCCAGCAGTCCGTAGAGCAAGGATCGCAGGTGAAGTTAGCACCTGAATTACTGCCTATGTATCAACAGTATAACTTCTTAGCCCACTTGTTATGTTGGCTAGCAGAAGGTATTAAGTACTTGCATTCAGCCAAGCAAATGGTGGAGAGTGAATTGCAAGAGGCACAGGAAGATGTGCAATGCAAAGACAAAACACTTGAAGAAGGGAAGGCTCGTATGGAGGCTATCATTCAGGAGATCCAGAAATCATCACGAGAACTGAAGAGCCTTCATACTCAGTTAGAAGAGAAAGCGCAACAGATTACCACTCTAGAAAAGGAGGTGTCACAACAAAAACAGGCTAAAGAATTGTTGGTTAAGCAAACTGAAGCATTAGCAGCTCAAAAAAATCAGAGTGAGCTAGCCTGACAGCATGAGAGGAGCCAGCGTGAAGAGACTTGGCAGAAACAGTTGGCAGCGGTACAGGAAGAATTGCGGCAAGCACAACAGCGTGAGGCAGCTTTGAAACAAGAAATGACATCAAAGGCCTCATCTTCATCCACAATTTCAGTTCCACGGCTGAGAGAACTTTTCATACAGCGGGAGACTGAATTGTTGAATAGGCTTGAGGAAACAGAAAATCGCGCCAATGCCCTAGGAGTGGAATGGGGTAAATACTTCAATTATGCCAAGCAACTTAAGGCTGATAACGAGGCTCTACAGATGCAATTGGATGAAACCTTACCAGCTACGACTCACAAAGATGTTGAGACTCCTCAGAGTGAGCGGAGAAAGTCATTGAGGACATCGACTTCTTCGAAGGGGAGGATAGATGTAGACAGCAGTTCCAAGCAAAAATAAACTATGAGGTTGTCTGACATAAATGTCCTATGAAGATCCACAATTTTGATTATGTATAGCAATTTTGATAATGTATGAATCATGAAAATGACAATGTAAAATCAGCCAATCAAATGAATATGGCTTGATTAATAAGTATGCACTAAAAGGACAAACGCAATCGTCTTTGTGTTAAGACGTCTGGATTAGTTAGAGTGGATTAGACGTCCAACCTAACTAATCAGACGTCTGGTTGTGTTAGACGTCTGGAACCATTAGTTAGACAGTAAACGCAATTGTTAAGATTAATAGGCGGTTGGGACGGTTGAGACGGGTTGGTTGCACTAACTACCCGATCTTACCTATAAATACCCCCCTATTTCATTTTGTAATCTATCCATACTTGTCTATAATGCAGAGACGTTGTGCAGCAACTGTTAGTCTGGAATGTGTGTTGTACGAGATTGCATCTGTGTTGTAGTGTTGTGTTGCAGGTATTGATCATAGCTTGGTACGAGAGCATGTATTGTTGTATGTTGTTTTCCTGTTGCAGGGCATGCTGAGGAACCTTGAGGACTGGAGAAGGAATGCTTAGTGGAAGACGTCTAGACCCTAGAAGATCAACCCTTGTACATGCCAGTCTATCCATCTGGTTTCATCGACAACTGTTCAACCATCCATCCCTGATGTACAATCGATCGACCAATCCAGACGTCTAGCCATCCAGTCTAGATTTCCATCCATCTAGTCCTGACGTCTAGTTGTCCAATCCAGATGTCTAGCTGCCCAGTCTAGACATCTAGTCTAGACGTCTAGCCGACTAGTCCAAACGTCTAGTTGTCTAGTCTAGATGTCTAGCCATCTAGTCCAAACGTCTAGTCCTGATGTTTGGCCATCCACCCTTGACGTTCAACCCAGACATCTAGCCGTCCATCTCAAATGTCTAGACTATATGTCTCAGACATCTAGTATTCAAGGCATCTATCAAAACTTGTCGACTCATACTTGCAGGATATGATGACTGGTGTACCTTAGCCTACAATCTCCTCCTAAGTTTATCATCATTCCCCCATCTCAAAAAGTTACTTACCCCTTATCTATAGAAGTCAATTACTCTCGACTTAGCACTCGACACTTAGCACTTGACTTCTACTCTTTAACTAGTCTTCTAAATGGTTCACCGCTAAAATAAATTCAATCATTTAAATTAAAAAATCTTATAATCCGACAATACAAAACATAACATTCTTTCAACCATAGGAAAAGGAAGATTAAACTCAATGTATAATTAATAAACTATATTCATCATCTCATTAGCAACCCAAACATCACAAGCAAATATAAAACAAGTCTAATTTTAGTGCATGCATTATTATGTGGGATGAAGGTTAAATATAAAAGAAATTAACAATAATGAATGGGATGGAGGCCAAATTATTTGAATCTGATTAGTATACACGATGCACTAAAAAAAAATTAATTAAATGTTTCTTATGTGGCAATTCCTAGTAGTATACACGATGCACTCAAAATAAATTTAATTAAATGTTTCTTATGTGGCAATTCCTAGTAATCATTCTAAAAATTTGATTTTGTGGCTCAAGAACACACTTGTGGCATTATTAAATTCTGAGTTAGCACATTTTTGCCGGTTCTCTCTAGATTTGAAGTGTATCAAAATATGAGAGTTTACTTACTGCAAAGCCTCTATGTGCTGCTCATTCATCAATGATTAATCTGGAGTTTTCCAGGACATCCAAGTGAGGTTTTGAGAATAAAATATTTAATTATATCTTGTCTATAGCGGATTTGTTTTCCCTTAAAAAGGTTATTAAAACATCTGACAACTCCAGGACATCCAAGTGAGGTTTTGAGAATAAAATATTTAATTATATCTTGTCTATAGCGGATTTGTTTTCCCTTAAAAGGTTATTAAAACATCTGACAACGATATTAATTAATCTTAAGAGATCTTTTATCAACCCGAGAGAAACAACATAATATTCATAAGCAATCTTGATAACCTACATCAAACTTTGGAAACATATTTAGCAATATAATTCAAACAATGGTAGTACATTAACTAAAGGTAAGCAAAAGAATCATTAGTATGAAATCCTGAATGTTTGACTTAGAATAAAATAAAAGAGTTACTTGAGGGTGAATGCTTCAAGGTCAAACTGCAAGTTAAAAGAATTGTCCATACAACCCAAAATTTCAAAGAGGAAATAATACAACACTTTGTCAAGTTGTTCAGTAGAACTAATTTAATAAATACAATGGTGCATGGTGCGCATGGTTAACCTTATACGATATCCGCCCCAAAAGCTCCTAGCAACTGAGGAACGGATGACTTCACACCACTGCTCAAGCTGGAAAAATTGAGTACACCACCCACCCAGTAGTTGTTTCAGCTGATAGCGGCTAATCTGGCTGCAATATCTTTAGTTTTTCTAGAGTGGGATAAAGTGGCCCCTATAAGACATGAGATAAGAAATGCAGCTATTCAATGCATGCAATTTTATTACAAACAACCAGCCAAATTCAATTTTACACAAGCGAGTCTTCATTAGACATTTCACACAGCCAGGGGTGCAATTTTAGGTATAAAATAAAATATAAACACACAGCTACTCATAGCACCCAAAGAAGAAATGTCTAAAGCTACTTATGTCTAAAGCTATATATATATATATATTTTATGTCTTCTTCTACACAAAGGAAAGGGTTATATATATTATATATTTATTCTTTTCTTTTGCTTGTAACATTCATGACCAGATGTGCTAGCAGCACTATTGCATATATTTTAACTTCCCCTACCCAAGGTAGTCTATGGTTTGGGAGGAAATTCTACTAATACTTTCTGAAAGATTTCCTCCAAGTTTTAACATCTTACAAAACTGAATTCTACAACATACTTCGCAGAGATATTCGGGAAAGCAACTTAAGAAACTATCATATTTACACCAAGAAAAGAAAATGAACAAACCCGATATCTCATTGCAGCAAAAATAAATAAATGAAACTACATATTTTAATAAAAAATATGATAGCATTCACAAATGAAGCAGATAAGATGTCATAAGGTGAAAGAAAACATAGTATTAAGGAAAAACAAGAAATCATAGTATTAAGGAAAAACTAAGAGAATGATGGTTTTTACATCAGACTACCAATAGCCTCTCTTTCCGAACTCCTAAGACCATTTACGCCACCCCAACCCTTCTCCACACCACAATATATAAATACTAAGCTTGCGTGGAGGAGGCCACTTATGGGCACACCACTCTGCTAGGTGGCTATTGGTTTTTAGGGCCAGGTATCACCCGCAAAAAAGGAGGAGGAGGCTACTTATGGGTACACCTCTCTGCTAGGTGGCTATTAGTTTTTAGGGCCAGGTTTCACCCACAAGAAAGGAGGTATTAATTGTGCTAGGCCAATGCAGTCATCAAAACAAGGGGGGAAAGATTATATATATACAACTTAATTGTACAAGGCCAGGCAAGATTAATTTATTGTTATTTTTAATATAAATAAACCTGTAATAAATATTTTTATCATTAATATAGTATTATATATAAAGAAAAGATAATCTTATTTTATTAAATTATTATTATTTTAAAATTTTAAAATTAAACTTAATATTTGTTAATTATTATTACTAATAATAATAGAATGAAGAAACCATGTTCTTCTTAATATTGAAATTTGTAATTCTAATTAAATTTAATATAAGTTCTAAAATAAAAATAAAAATAGGGAAAATAATAAAGTATTTTTTTTTTAAGAGTATTCATTTATTTACCATATGACACATAATCGAAAACCAAGCATGCAGAAGAAATCATTGTCCTACATGCAACTATATAGATGCAATTACATGAGAGTTGTTTAACGGGCATATTGCTAGTAGGGCCTTTCGTCCCCATAATTGTGAATAGCTCGTCGCAATGGTGTTTTACACCACCATCATATCCCCATCTTACCTTTCATGGTCGTTCTTCATTTGCTACTTGTAGGAGGTGCCAGGTTATCATGATTTGCCTACCTAAGGATGGTTACCTATTCCTATAACCATAAATCCATCAACAATATCTGGTTATGGAAATAAAATAAATATAAATCAAATAGCTATTTTAGTAGGGTTGTTACATTACTAAAAATTGTAAGAACCTTGAAGATCACTCAACATTGATGTTGACTAGCCTATGCAATTTAAAACTGAGCAATTTTTAATTTTCACACAAGTTTTAGGGGGAAATTTTTTCTTCTTATAAATATCTTCATCTTTCTCATTGTAAAGAATCAAAAGCTAGTAATATACATGCCTAGTATCTAGCCTCGTATGGGATTTTTCTTTATACTCTTTGTATCATGGCCTCGGTCAAGCCTTGAGTCATCTAAGTTGATTAGTTTTGAATCTATTTCTTTGGCATGTATGTAATTCATCCATTATATATATGAGAAGTTGTGACTACTCCTTTTTGATCGGTTTCTATGTGTGTGTGTTTGATGCAACTCGTGTTCCTTGTGCACTATCATCTATGATGCATGTGCTCATTCAAACCATTGTGATGCAAGGAGAATTATAATTTTGGTGCATCATCTCTTTAGTATAGGTTTATTTTTTTATTAAATTGCTTTTAAACATTTATTGCTTTTATCCTAACCCTTTCCCAGTCAAAGAATTGATAAAGTAGACTAGCTTAAGAACATAACATTGTGTTAAATATCACTTATAAACAAGAATTTAACCTTGGTAAAAAACCTAGAGGTCATTTGAAGGAGCCACATCCCATGCTCCTTAAAATTCTTGGACTGGTGCTTCAAGTGAGGTGTGGTCACCTAATGCACTCAACGAAGCCATATTATGGGTGGTCACGATGCCTAGAGCATAAGGACCATTTTTAATTTGCAATAGTTCAATTAGCATGTCTGGTGAGATACAAAATTAGGTCAATAAGATGAGGTTTTGGTGAAGTCCTCAGTCCCCTACTTATCAAAGCACCACAATCATTCATATAGAAGGTCCCTTGGTCAATGTACCAATTAAATTCAATGGCTCCATTACAAAAAACCCCAAATTAGCCACATAAAATTTTCTAGATGGAGGTCCTAGTGGGATATCTATCCACTAGATTATTGAAGCACCACCCCTTGTCCAATAATCCTACACAAATTAAAAAATAAATGTGCAGTTAAACCCTAGGATTTTCTTTGCATAGAATGACTAAGGCCCCCTACTTCACCCAATTCCACCTGACACATGAGATCCAATTCTTGTTGTGACTCTAGAGAAGATGCAATCACTATATTAGAACACCTGCATCGTATGGTAGTCCTTTGCATGATGCACAATGTGGTTACATAAAATGTGGTATTGAGGCTTCTAGCAGTATCTTTCAAAAAAATCATGAGAGTGGTACATGTTGCTTCTCTCATATTCTATAGGATATTGAGACTAGTTGATCACCCAATTGGTTGATAGATTTGGCGAGAAAGTAGATGGAGCATCTCTATTATAATACCTAATGAATATCAAGTGAGCTCCCATGGAGGCAATGGAATATTTCAATACCTGGTTCTATAAGACCTCGTATAGAATCCTAGATGATATCAAACCACCCCTAAGTATGGAACTCACTTTCTATCTCAATTCCTTACACATAGAGATTTCCATGATGGTCAAAACCTTGGAAGGAAACTCCTTGCCAACACCCTACCAGATAGCCATCTAGGTCAAAAATGATCTCATCCCGATAGGTAGGTTGCCTCTAAGACCCCAATGCCTTTATTTCTCCATCCCATATGCCCACCACCACCAGTCATGTAACCCATCATCTCCCACTTTACATTTCCCATAGATCCCCTTTTTTCTATTCCATTCGGTCTCAATTTCCCCACCTAAAGCCAAAATGGATGAAATGAGGAGGAAAGTACAAACACTTTTTGAGGAAATTCTCATTTTGAGAAGATATCAAAGCAATAAAAAATTCTCATATCCAAAGCGCCAAGATCCCCTCCATTGATACATGAATCAAGAGTAGTTGATCATGAACCACCAATCGGTTTTGGGGGCTTATCTTGGTTATCAGCCCATGAAATATTTTTGGTCTCTAGTAGGGACATTATGGGAAGAATTTTCCATGGTACTGGACCAATGTCAAGTCATTTACACCCCAAAGGCCATTCCACCAAAAACAATTAGTTACATGGGAAGAAAAGGGAGTATGTGTTGCAAACAACCAGAACCACTAGTCGACGCTCAATAAGTCATTGAAGGCTTTAAGGGGAGTAGAGTAACCAAAATAGGAGAATTATCTACTTCTTTAAGCATACCAAGCATACACCTATTAGGTCCTCTGATAAGCTATAACGATGACATCTAGGATGTCTCAAAGGCCTTCAGAGCATAAGAGGATGAGCCCAAGTCAAAACCACCACTAGAATATATTAGCGATATTACATTTTTTGGTATATTGAAGTACCTTTGAGTACTATTATAAATATTAGATTAGGAAGTGAGTGTGTCTAAAGTATGTGTTAATATGTAAATATTTATGTGTTATGTGATAAAGTGTGAAAGGTGTCAAGAGGGCAAGCGTGAGGTGTGGAAGGTGTCAAGTATGCAAGTGAATAGTCATAAGTGTTAGGTGTCGAGTATGAAAGTAAAGAATCATATGATGTGTCAGAAGCAAGAGGTTATGTAATCATGAGAGTTTTATCATAATATGAGGTATGTGAAAGGTTGCATATTTCGAGAGATAGAGGAGAGAAAAATTCATGAATGTTATTATATATTGGAGATAAAACTTCATGCTATGTAATCAAATGTAACAAAATGATATTTAGGAATGTAATAGTAAAGTTGCTTATTGAGAATTACTTGTGTTACTTGTGAATGTGATTTTATGTGAATGATATTTGATCCTGGAGAAAGTTACCTATGAGATATTAAGGATATTTTTTGACTATTGAACTTCATGAGTACCTTCTTTAAAGAGAGAGGAAGAGTAAGAATATTGAAAGAGAATGTGAGATTGATGTGAAGAAAATATTGCAAAATATATTATGAGAAGAGAATATTGTTGAAGAAGAATATTGGATAAAATATAGAAGGATAAAACAAGAGAAGAAGAGACGATTGGAGGAGAATGAGAAGAGAAGATGAACATGAGGATTGCTAAAAAGAAGTAAAAGGAAAATATTGAAGAGACTAGAATGGGAAGAGTTGTTGGATGAATTAGAAGAATATTGAAGAGTCTAGAATGGGAAAATTTGGATAAATTGAGAGAAGATTAAAGATATTGGAATAGGAAGAGTTGTTGGACTATGAAGGTTTAGAAATTGGAATGAGAAGAATATTCTACAAAATACATTGTTGGATTATTTTTAGAAAAGAGATGTTTCCATGCCAATGGTTGGAGAATCATGAATGTTGTTTTGGGGGAGAAAATTAGAGGTAAATATTCAAGGACAGACGTGGATAAAGTTAAATACTGGAGGTGAAGATTCAAGAACAAATGCTACTTTGGAGGTGAATATTGGAGGTGAATATTCAAGAACAAGCATTATTTTTGGAGGTAAATACTATTGATATAGAATGCTATGATGGAAGATTGAAGTGTCTATGTTTAAATTTGATTTGGAATGACTATTTTGAGAAGAATGAGATCACCTGAGATAGAACACCTAAGCATAAGGAAGAAGATTATTTGAGATAAAGTACTTGAACAAAAAGAGGAATATTATTTATTGCCTAATTCAAAGAGCAGAGAGGAGAAAGTGTGAGTGTAGTAACACCTATTGCACCAAAGCCTATGAAGGAAGATAGTTCAAATAAGTTAGAATAAATGCTTGAGTGAAGGTGAAACACTATGCAAACAAATTTCCATGTGTGAGCAGAAGATATAAGGTTAGTCCTAAAGGTTTAATTTATTCCTTAGTCGCATATTTTGGAATTAGTGCATAAATTAGGATATGCTTGATTTATTAAGTTTGGAGTTATAATGTTCTAAGGATAAATTTAGAATTTGATAATTATAAGATCGAATTTGGGAATTAAAAGAAAATACATTCATTTTTTGGAGACATAAGAGAAATAGATCATTTATTTTTTTATTAAAGAATTAACTGAAAGTGAATTGAATTTGGGAGATTTAAGAGAATTGGATGAAATGAAATGAAATGATATGAATTGATTTGAGTGATTGATTGTGAAAACTAAATTTAAAATTTTGGGAGATAAAAGGGGATTAACACTTGAAGAAAGAGTGCAAAAAAAGGAAACTGCAAACGAATTGAAAGAGATTATTTTGTGAAATTAGTCATCAAAGAAATTACTCAAAATGCATCTTTAGAGGATATGGAAGAAATGTTGAAAAATTTAAAACATTGCACACAAAGCATGATAGAGAATGCTAGAAAACAAAAAGATACAAAATTGAATAAGATATTACAAACAATTTTCAGAGAAGCCAAATATGAACAATTTGTAACACTTGAAGATTATCTAAGCACAAAACTCACTAAAGCAAGTGAAGACTCCAAAAATACCATTACAATACCTATTGATATAGTGAAAATAACATATATGGCATTACTCTCTTTAGAAGTTCAAGTTCATAAAAAGGAAAAAGAATTGTCAACTATCAAATCCTTTGATCAAGAAATGGATGACAAAAAGAACTTGAACATTGGATGTTAATATATAAAAGACAAAGTCATCAAATGATAATAAGAATCATAATAAGCATTCAGTTGACAATGAGTGTGAAAATAGTAAATCTTTATCTGATAGCATATCAAAAAACAATGGAAACAATATTGATGAAGGATATGAATCATATTATTGTAATGATTTACTAAAATATGTAATAGGAATAAGAAAGAACTAAAAGAAACAAAATAAAAAGATCAAGACCAAGAAAAATAAGAACAAATCAAAGGGTCAAAAAAGAAGAACAAGAATTGAAGATTGAAGACTAAAAGTCTTCATACCAAATAATGTAATACGAGGGGGTGTTAGAGATATTAAGTTATTTGATACATTGAAGTACCTTTGAGTATTGTTGTAAATATTAGATTAGGAAGTGTGTGTGTGTGTTTAAAGTATGTGTCAAGATGTAAAATGTTGTGTTATGTGATAAAGTATAAAAGGTGTCAAGAATGAAGTGTGAGGTGTGCAAGGTGTTAAGTATACAATTGAAGGATCATAAGTGTTAGGTGTCAAGTGTGGACGTAAATAGCCATATGATGTGTCAATATGTGAAGTAGGAGGTTATGTAATCATGATATTTTTATCAAAATGTGAGGCATGAAAGGTTGCTTCTCCTAGGAGTTAGAGAAGAGAAATTCATTATTATATATTGGAGATAAATCTTCATGATATGTAATCAAATGTAACATAATGAGATTTATGAATAGAATAGTGAAGTTTCTTATTGAGCATTACTCATGTTACTTGTGAATGTAATTTTATGTGATAAAAATTTGATCCTGGAGAAATTTACCTATGAGATATTAAGTCATATTTTCCAACAATTACCTTGCCAATAAAAGTCTTGAAATAATCCCTAACAAGCCAGGGGGAGCAAGTAGTGGAACAACCAAGGCCACACAAAATCTCAACATGATAACTAGCCAAAGTGGGGTAAAACCCTTTCACCTATATTTTATGGTTGAAGGTAAGTTGATCCATAGTTGCCTAGTCAATCACATACCCAATATCGCTAAGATTCCAAAGACAATAGAAAAGGCCGAAATTAACTCTGCAACTAGCGAAAAAAGAGATGAGAAAAATTGGTGAGGGATTGACCTAGTAATCAACCTCTCGGTACCAATCATAGACTATCTCCTTCAAAACTTCAACCTAGAACCAAAAGGTTATCAAGGTATAAAATGGGCATAGAAAGCCTTGTAAACAAAAGCTGGGATCAACCCCCTTTTCCTAAGAATAGCCTACTATAAGTATGAAGAAATCTATCAACAAATGACATAGCTACCAAAAATGATCTAATAAAGGAAGAGAGGTGTACTCAGTTCAATGGTGGAATAAACCTATCCTATATTAGGAAGCATTGAATTACTAAAGTCTAGGACTCTAGTTATGAGAGAACCTTCAAGCACACTGGTATTGGGGTAGATGCCTGGTGCAAAGGTTAAACCATCAGCCCTTTGGATCCTTATAAAAAAGCAAAATATTTATTATTTTATTATGTGCTTATCTAGTTGTTGTAGGACATGAGTGAGTTTAGACCCATAGTAAGTGAATTGAGTACTACACATGCTAGAAGAAAAGATTGATAAGGTCAAGGTATGCACATAGGCCATCTCAAGATTATTAATGAAAGCCATAGATCAGAATAAGGATAGCCACCATAATAAAGAATTGGGAGGAGTAAAATATGATGACATTCCCACTATCCATGCATGAGGAAAAATTTATTTCCACATTACCCTGTCATCAAAAGATCAACAAGAAGGGAATGAACCTTGAGACTCATCCTAAGTGACTAGGCCTATAGAAAATGATACAACCATTCTAGTTTTCACAAATTATTGAGTAGAAATACCTCTAACACTATCTTTTCCTAACATCCCCATCTACTACAAAAGGCTTAGAATTTTACCTCATTTTAACTTTATGCCCATTAGACAAGGCTTTTTTTTTGGTTCCTTAGCCATTGCTAATAGGAGATCTCCTATGGTTCTCTAAAGTTGTGAAAATTTACTACACTGGGCAAATCCTATTAGAATGCAATTATGATAAAAAATCCAGTTCAAGCCAATTGGATAGAGATAATATGTGGAATTCAAGGATCCTCACTACTCATGAAGTGGCTAAATCTAGAATACCATCCCAAGTGAAATTGAGAGAGAGTCTCTATCATCTATTAATATTGAACCTGAAGCTCCTCATACCATGGAGCTTAGCTAATCCACCAAAATGTAACAAGATTTCATGAGAGTATTTATTGGTATACAACATAAGTTCTACCATGACCTAGAGTCCCAAAGTTTTTTATGACAACCAAAGGAATTCCACTCATGTTAGGAATTCACCCCATCTAATGCATGTGGGTATTCCACCTTTCCAAGTAGGAAGGATCACTTGCCTAGCTCTCTTCCATAACTAATGATATTTGTGTTTTCTTGGTGAGTTCACAATTTATCATTAGTTAGTAATTCCCAATAACTAAATTCGGTTACATGGAGGAAGAAAGTGGAGTGACTTGAGGTCATCGAGTAGGAAAGTGATAAGGAAATCTCCCCATCCTATAATAGAAGCTTAACACTTAAGGATCGATTAGAAGTGAAACATATTGAATATTTCAAGTTGTAGAGCTTTCACTAAACCTTGAGGTTTCTTGGCCCCTGTAAAGTCCACCCCAATATCCATGGTAGTAGATCAACAAAGAGCACAAGAGGAGAATATTATCCAAAGACATACCCATAAAATCTTAGAATCCAATAATCCCAATAATAATTGAAATGTCGATGAAATAGCAAGGAATGGACCACTGATGAAAGACATCTTCGTCAACAATGCAAAAGGTGGTGAGCAAAACCTCTAAAGGACTTCACTTAGGAACTTATCAAAAACATGGAGGAAATGAAGTGTTGGTTATCATTAAAACTACTAGACCAATCCATGGTGACTAGATGCAAGGGAAGGAATAGTGATCTAGTTCTAGATTTAAAACCTCACAACTGAATATGGTACCCCAAGAAATAATTGGGGCATTCAAAACAACAACACATAATGTAGTCCAAGAGGTAACACCAAACTATTGGTATTAATGAAGAAATATCCCAAAGGTTTAATCATGGGATATTTCCAGCATGAAGTAGCTTGATGGCACAATGAGAGTTCCCTCAAGTCAACCTACTAGCAACATTTATTAATACAAATCCCAAAACCTTGAATATCACTCAATGTTGATGTTGACTAGCTCGAGCAATTTTCAACTGAGCAATTTTGAATTTTTGCACAAGTTTTGGGGGGAAAAGCTTCTCACTCTTCTTATATATATCTGCTTCTCATTGTAAATGATAAAAAACTAGCCATACCCGTACCTAGTATTTGGGCTCATATTGGTTTTTCTTCATTCTCTTTTATCAAGGTCTTGCTTGAGCCTTGAATCATCTAAGTTGATTAGCTTTGAACCTCTTTTTCTAGCATATATGTAGTTTATCCATTATATATGACAAGTTATTACTATTTTTCCTTCTATCTTGGTTCTTATATGTGTGTGTTTGGTGCAACTCATGTTTGGAGAAAATGTGTTCTTGTTGTCAATCTTGACACACCTTGTAAAAAAGATGCATAAGAAATTCAGTTTTGAAAGCGCTCATTGTAAAATTCCTTTTTTCATGAAAAATGATAAAGGCGTTGTGATTCTGAAGCTTTCCCTCATATAAGTCTGCTTCTTAAGGTTTTTTGCACTTTTCTATTCTTTATCCTATTCTGAAGTTGTTTTTAAAAATTTGGTACGTTGCATGCAAAATTGTATATATTTTAGCATGGGCAATCAAATGTTGAAATTTCGTGCTAAGTATAGGTAGAATCTAAGCTTAAGAAAAACCTCTGAAAATTTTTCCAAAGTCTTCGCCTTAAAGCAGAAAGCGCTCCACTTGGGAGCGCTTAGCTGAAAAGTGCTCCACTTGGGAGCGCTTTGCTAAAAGCGCTCCACTTGGGAGCGCTTTGCTGAAAAGCGCTCCACTTGGGAGTGCTTTGTTAAGAAGCCTCCACTTGGGAGCGCTTTGCTCAAAAGTGCTCCACTTGGGAGCGCTTTGTTAAAAAGCACTCCACAAGGGAGCGCTTTGCTCAAAAAGCGCTCCACAAGGGAGCGCTTTCCTAAAAAATCCAGAGGGATATTGTTAAAAGGAGCCAACGAACAAAATGAGAGGTCCACAGTGCATTTCATATTTCACCGCCCTAAAACTATTTTTGAGACCGTCTGATTGATGATCGTCATCAAAAACTTCTAACTTCAATATCAAGTTACCTGTAATTCCGACCTGACTGTTCCAAGTCTTCGTCGGAACCTTCCGCTTTTAATGCTAAATTGGGATAAGGTAGACCATTTCTGGTTGTCACCGAATTTGAATCAGCCCGTCATGAAAGTGGTTGAATACCAATTCATCGAGCGGTAGTTTTTCTCCTATATAAACCCCCCCTTTTCCTTGTAAATGGATGGATAACTTATGCTAGAAAAGCAGTTCTGTACTTTGGATCCCGCTATCAAAATAAAAGCTTCTGGCTCTGGTGTTGAGACTTCTAATCCGTGTATGACTTCTACTCTGTTATTTCTATTAAGTTAGTTTCTTTACGATCAGTTTAATTCTGTTTCCTGGATTTCACTGTCGGTAGAGGGCTTGCCCCTGGAATACTTGTTGGAGTTTGCATAGTTAAGAGGTTTTTCATACTAGTTTCTGTTAAAGGTTTATTGTTTTGATTGTTGTTGGTTCAAATATATAAACTACCTATCGTGCTTCCGGTCCATCACCCCACACTTTCGGCTTGTAGCCATTTCCCATTTCTTTTAGTCATTTCATCCCTTTCTGTACATTCCTTACCCTTAACCCATAGCCCCCCATTTTTACTTTCTGAAGTAGTTGTATACTTGAAACCTATTCTCAAAGTAAAGGCTTTTTTCTCCTTTGTGATTTCTATTAAACTAGTATCTCTGTTCTTCAGTTTAATTTTGTTCTCTGGATTTTGTTGTTGATAGAATACTGGTCCCTGGAATCCTTGCTGGAGTTTACATAGGTTCTGAGGATTTTATATTGTTTTCTGTTATAAGTCATTGTTTTGATTGTTGTTGGTAAAAGTAGATAAGTTGTCTATCACATTTCTGGTCCACCATATCAAATTGCTGACCTTCGGCCATCTCCCATTCCCTTCCGTAATCTCCCATTTCTTCCAGTATCTCCCTATCCCTTATCTCCAATCACCCATTTTTATTTTTGAAACCAGCCCTACTGGAGATTGCCACGGAGGACATTCCTTTCCTTTGGGCATTCAATGCTTGGCAATCGGGCCTAGGGCACTGTAGACTTAGAAAACCTGTATCTAGGCCGGTTCGATTGCCAACAGTTTTTGGCACGCCCGGTGGGACCCAAACGTTCCACGTTTTATCAGTATTAAGAAGTGATGTTCATCTTAGTATTGTTCAATCTGAACATCTGGCGACTCTACTAAACCCAAGATAGCTCCAAATCTCGTAGACCAGTGTAAAAGCTCCCGCCTTCATGCGTACAAGGTGGAGGGCTAGAAATACAAAAGAAGAGCCCGAATTCTATGAGCTCGACATCGACGCTTTAGGAGAACATCCTAGGGTGGTCGGGTCAAATATTTTGCTTGTCGGGACATCATCACAAGAAGTTATTCAAGATTCACAGAATCCAACTCCCGACAGCACAACCACTAGCTTGCCTCCGAATCCATCGAATTCTTTGGATCATCAGTATACTCTGGCTCCACCAAACGTTCAACCAGGTGCTCCGAGTGTTCCGAATGTTTCGACTCAGCAAGTTCTACCAACTCCACCGCTCCTCACCAATCCGCCTCCCCAGATGGCCCAACCAGCTCCGCCCAGGCAGTTCGCAGCTTGGAACCATACGGGACCGCTTGCCTTGCAGGCCCAACACACGGTCCCGCCCGCAGCTTTGAAAGCTCTACCAACTTACGATGACATAGGAAAGATGGTGCAAGAGCACATACAAGACATCGTAGGATTAGCGACCATCCATCAAATCACCAATGAAGACGTCATGGTGAAGTTGTTGGTTCTTTCACTGAGAGGTAAGCTTCTTTATTGGTATCGGTCGCTCCCGCCCGACACCATTACTACATGGGATCAACTGGCTGGGAAGTTGATAAGGGGTTTCAATGAACAAGCAGACCCCTTCTCTCTGTTACACTAGTTTACTACTATTCAAAGGCATCCTCAGGAAGAAATAACGGACTTTAACGTTAGATTCGCAAGAACCTAGCAAAGAGTCACAGATGGTCTCCGACCCACACCTGAGCAGGCTGCATTTTATTATCTAAGAGCTTTCCACTTAGATATAAGCATTAACATCCACCATGCTAATATCAATACATTCCCCACTCTCTACGAGTAGGCCCAAAAGTCGAGGCTGATCTAATAGCTATCGGGAAGTTACCTCCCAAGGCAACGACCCCGATTTATCCAGATTTCCCCCAGAATATGTATCCAAGCGCATCCGCTCCTCCTGCATCCCAAACGCACCTTAGCCAATCTTGGAATCCACATTCCCAGTATCGACCTATGCCTATGCCTCAATACCAAGCACCCGCTGTTCCCTAGTTACCCGCTCCAACGTAATACCTAGCTTTGCTAGCACCACCAACGTTGGCCCCATTACCTCCAAGTCAAGTAGCTGCTAACCAAGCGGTTGTAATCGAAGCTCAAGCTAAAGAGCTATCGGAAGTTAAGGCTTACATGAAGACGGTGGCAAACCAGATGAGCACCATAAGGAAAAGACAAGATGATCAGGGATTTCACCAGAGGAGATTCCCTCCTCCCCCGATCACCAAAGAGCAAGCAACCACTGGCGCTCAAAGGCAACACGAGCGCAATTCAGCAGTGATGAACACCGAAGAGGCCGGTACCTCTGATTCCTTCTATTGGTGTACCACGTGCAATGATCCACACAATGAAGAAGACTGTATGGTACATCTAAATTATGTGCAGACACTGGCTGGCGGACCCTATGAGCAAGTTAATATGATCAGGGAAGCTGGTCAAAATCTCATGACATCATCAGCTGAGCAAATTTCCGTTCTTACCAGGTCAGGAAAGAAACCTATCGAGGTAGATCCAGTTCAGATGGATCCATTGAAAGTGCCTCCGGCACCTAAACCCACAACTAAATCATGGACTGGAGCTCAGCCGCAGGCAAAAGCTCCCAATCCAACAGCAACTGCTCACCAGTCCGATCGATTGAAGGACCACCTTCAGCCTCGTGTTAGAGAAAGGATCTCACAGCCTAAAGCTACAACTCCTCAGCCGCCAGCAGAAACACAGGAACAGGCGAGAGAAAAGCTCCGATACCCCTCACTCACTAAATGACAATGGGTAGACGCGACGCAACAATATCGAAAGATCTACGAACCTACAAGGGGAGCAGGAGAGCCCGTCGCTTCAACATACAACATAGTCAAAGAAATGAAAAAGGCCCCCGCTAAGGTAAGCCTATATGACGCCCTTCAACTTCCAGGTCAAGTTGATCTATTACAAGAATCTCTCAAATTCACACAGGACAAGGAAAGCGGGCCAACTCAGACTATGTATTCTCAGCCATTAACAACTTTGGCCACAGGTAAAAATAGGCCCCCACCCTTCTACCTGTCCCTTCGAATGGAGGGATGGGTCGTGCATAACTGCATGATCGATTCAGGCGCCGCTACAACCGTCATGCCCAAAGCAGTATGTGAAATCATGGGTATGGAATACACCCGCAGCAGTCCTGGGGTGTTGTAGTTGGACGAAACTCTAGTAAAGACAGTAGGAGTAATCAAAGATGTGCCCATCCAACTCCATAAAATGCCACAAGTTACTATCATACAGGAGATCGTGGTGGTCGATTTGGAGCCATATTTTAGTATGTGCCTCTCACGCGAATTCACAACGAAGATGGGGGGTACCTCTCCCTCGACTATACCCACCTAGAGATCCCCTTCAAGGGAAGAAGATTCAAGCTCTTCAACGAAAAACCTACTGGTTTTCACGTTGAGAAGCTTGAAGATGAAGAAAAGGGCTCAGTCTCTGTCAACTTGATGGCAGAAGAAATACAAATCGACTTGATGGAGGAAGCTCTCGTTGAACCCCAATTGGAGGATGACTTCTCCTTAACTGATTTCAACGCAGTCAATGGTACGGACTTAGGATGCTACATGCTCACTAAGCCTAAAAAAGAAAAGCAAGCTCACCCAACAATGCCCTCAACCTCAGACCAGCTTTGGAAGCTGTACTTTGATGGTGCACGATGTAAAAATGGAGTTGGCACAGGAATTGCTCTCATCTCCCCAACTAGCGAACATAAGACTTACTCATACAGACTAGCTTGGAGTTGTACAAATAATGCGGCTGAGTATGAGGCTTTGTGCCTCGGACTCAAGAAAGATGAGAAGCTGGGCATCAAGCAACTATAGATTTTTGGGGACTCCGAGCTAATCTGTAATCAAGTTACCAACAAGTGTGTCAACAAGCAACACTACCTGAAGGTGTATCACAACAAAGTGTGGGATTTTTTTGATACCTTCGATGCGCTAAACGTCAAGTCCATTTCAAGGGAAAAAAATAAGCTAGCCGATGTTCTAGCTTCCATTGGCACCCGATTTTCACCAGTCGATGGCATGATGCACAAACCAAAGATGGTAAGATCAATTTACCGACCTTTCATTCCCGATAAAAAGCTTCATTGGCAAGTGTTTGATAATGATGAACAACTTATTAACTTCTTGGTGAATGAAGCATCAACCATCGAAGGGCGGGCTCTAAATGAAGAAGACCATGAAGGTTTGATTCAGTTGAAAAACAATCATATCCCGAAAGGCCTGATCACACTGGAAAGTCTCTTTGATAGAAATGATAGGCCTATCGGCCATAAGATCAAGGTCGACCAGAAGGAGTTCATCAACTTGGAGTTAGAATCAGGGAAAGTCATCATGGTAGGGACCGATTGCACCACCGAGGAGCTCCAACAGATCCGAGTTCTATGTAAATAATACCCCGACATCATCACCTGGTGTTACCAAGACTTAAAGGGGTACGACAAGAATGTCATCCAACATACCATCGAGTTAGAAGAGGGTGTCAGACCCTTCAGACAGAAGCAACGACCTATAAATCCAAAGGTCGAAACTCTTATGAGGGACGAGTTGTTGAAGATGCTCGAAGCTAAGATCATATATCCGATTAAGCATTCTTCCTGGGTGGCTAACCTAGTTCCAGTGCGGAAGAAGAATGGCGATATTCGGTTGTGTATAGACTTCCAAAATCTGAATCAAGCGTCGCTCAAAGATCACTACCCACTACCTCAGATTGATCAAATCCTTCATGTAGTGGCAGGGGCACAAAGGTTCTCCTTACTGGATGGGTTCTCAGGCTATAACCAGATATGGGTTAAAGATGAAGATCAGCACAAGACCGCATTCACAACCAAGTGGGGCACTTTCGCCTATCAACGGATGCCTTTCGGCCTTTCCAATGTCGGAGCTACCTTTCAAAGGGTAATGGACCTCGCTTTTGGCGAGTTACTCAATCACGTCATCGTAATTTATTTAGATGACATGACGGTCTTCTCTCATAAAAGGGAAGAACATGGCTCGCATTTGCGCCAAGTTTTTGAAAAATATCGGGAGTTTGGGGTCTCCATCAACCCCAAAAAGTCAATCTTTGCAGTAAAATAAGGAAAGTTGCTCGGGCATATTATCTCTGAAAAGGGATTAACAATTGATCCAGCTCGAGCAGAAGCGCTTCTCCGACTTTCACCTCCCACAAATAAAAAGGCCTTGCAGTCCTTTTTTGGACAGATAAACTTCATCAGGAATTTCATAGCCAATTTTGCCTAGGTGATAAAACCAATGGCCCAACTCTTGAAAAAGGGTGCCGAATTCAAGTGGACTGATGAGAGGAGGTAAGCTTTTCAAGAGATTAAAGAGTGGATTGCTCAAGCTCCCGTCCTTATCAACCCCGACTACTCACGAGATTTCATCTTGTACGCGGTCGGAGAGCCTGAGAGTTATGCCGCGGTACTAACCCAGAAGGGTGAAGACGGAGATGAACGTCCGATTGCGTTTCTCATCCAGATCATTCAGCCTCATGAGGAGAAGTTCAATTTCATCGAATGATAGGTTCATGCAGTGATGAAGTCCCTCCAAAAGTTTAGGCACTTTGTATCTCAAAGCAAAACCATCGTATATGTCATACACCTTGACGTCCGGAGCTTCATCATCCAAGGTGAGTTAGGGAATAGAAGGGCAGGTTGGGTTACCAAAATCCAAGAGTTTGATATTGAGATACACCCTACCAAGTTGGTTCAAGGCAGAGTGCTCTGCCAAGAGTTAGCTAAAAATGTTGTGGCCGAAGCTATGATTTCAGACTCGTATAGCCTAAATTTTGAAAGTAACTTGGCTATCCCACCCACTAGTGAATCAGATCGGACAAAAGACCCGATCAGATATTTTGATACAAGTCGATGCCCCTCACACCTCGATGCTTCACAAAGAAGAAGATTTCGTCTACAAGCTAACAGGTATGTCCCGACGCCCAATGGCCTTTTTTATCAAAATATTGATGGGATCCTTTTAAGATGCATTAAGGAATCCGAAAAGGCTAAAATCCTGGAGGAGTTTCACTCTGGTGTTTCAGGAGGGCATTTTATCGGTAGACCGATGGCGTTAAAATCATCAAAGTAGGTTACTATTGGTTTAATCATCAAAGAGGTTACTATTGGCCTACTCTCTTTTTGGATACCTTCAAAACCAGCCAGTGTTGTGACAGTTGCCAGCGTTACTCAAGAAGGGTTAGGAATGCATCGCTTCCTCTCCACCCCATTCGGGTGGAGACTCCATTCCAGTAGTGGGGTTTGGACTTCATCGGGATCATCAATCCAAATTCTTCTGCCGACCACAAATATATCTTGACTGCTACGGACTACTTCACTAGATGGTCAGAAGCAATTCCAACCAAAGAGGTGAGCCAAGAGGTGGTCATCTCCTTCCTTGAAGGTCTGATCACTCGATTCGGAATCCTAGAATCCATCATCTCGGACAACGGTTCTCCTTTCACTGGTGCAAAAATTTGTGAATTCACGGTCAGATATGGAATTTACTTGAAGGTTTCATCTAACTATTATCCGTAGGGAAATGGATTAGTTGAATCCACGAACAAAAACCTATTGCGAATTCTCAAGAAATCTTTGCAAAAGAATAAAAGGAGCTGGCACCTACTTTTGAATCAGTCCCTATGGGCTGATCGAATTTCCATCAAGCGGTCTATCCAGACTTCGCCCTATTCATTGGTGTATGGCAAAGATGCGGTCTTACCTACACACATTGAATTACCAGCCTTACAACTTCTTAAGTGGCTCAACGTTGAAGGAAGCCAACTTAGCCCAATGGATGCAAGGTTGGCACAATTGATAGAATTAGAAGAAGAAAGAGAAAAGGCGTATGAAGTCTTCGCCAGGCATGCCAAAACCACCAAGAGCTGGTTTAGTAAGAGAACTTCCGACCGGGTTTTCAACGTTGGGGATTTAGTTTTGAAGTGGAACGTCAAGAAATCAAAGTCGGGAAACCATGAAAAGTTTGATGCCTTTTGGGAGGGTCCATTTTGGGTCTCTGGCGTTCATCAGATAAATTCATTCACGCTTGAAGACATGGAAGGCAATGAGCTCCCTCTTCCAGTTAACGGTTTCCTGTTGAAACCTTACTACCCGCCAAAGCCCGATGCTCTTCTCTAGCTGATCAGGTATTCCTCATGTATAGTCCCTTTTGTTTGTATAGTAGGGTAGTCTTGTCTTACTCTAGGCTTAGTCAAGAAAATGGAAGAAAGAAGTTCCTTCAAAAATACCTTCACCAAAGCTTTTGGCAGCCAGGATGAGGTATTTAGTGAAGAAATTGCACCTGGTAGTCCGAGATGTTTTTTGAAGAGGTCTGAAGAAGCTTTTTTAAGAACAACTTTGCTAAGCTTTTTGTAGCTAGAATGAGATCCTTAGTAAAGGAATTTGCACCCGATAGGCCAAGATATTTCTCCAAAGGTGAAGCGCTCCACAAGGGAGCGCTTTGCCCGAAGCTAGAGTGCTCCAACAAGTGGAGAGCGCTCCAAAGGTGAAGCGCTCCACAAGGGAGCGCTTTGCCCGAAGCCGGAGCGCTCCAACAAGTGGAGAGCGCTCCGCCCAAAAGAAATAAACAAGCAGTTAAATTTTTGGAGGCGCTCCATCGGGAGTTGCTCCCATTTCTTTTAACCGTTTTAATTTTTTGCTTTAGCTATAACCATATTTTCCTCGTTGTCCTCCCCTTTTTAAATGCTTTGAGTTTTAGTTGCCCGCTCTGATTTTGCCAAGTGTTCAGGAAGATTTTATGCATCATTAGGGGTCATTTTTCAAAACCCTAGGTAGGCACGATTTTTAAAAGAAAAGCAGGTCGTACGGTTATCAAATCGAAACATTCTTCAGCCTCCGTCAGCCAAAATTGACCTTTTCTCCAAATCTACCGACACCCTTCCCGACCAATAATGGTGCGCCTCGTAGGAGCGTCCTTGTCTACCGTCAGTGTTTAGTTTTCCAAGAGAAATCCACCCGCACGAAGAACTCTAAAAATGCCTGATTGCATGCACGTTCACCCTGGCATTAATAAGGGGTGGCCTGCGTTAGAGGTGGTGGTTCCAAGCAACGACATTATAAAACGAAATACTCTCTGACCAAGTTCAAACTCACTCCCAAAATTTTTTCCTACAACTCTCGAACCAGAAATCCTTTGAAGTATTCAACCACCATGGGTAAGAAAGGGAAGCAAATAGCTGAAGAAACAGTAATTGAGGAGACCTTGAAAGAGAGAAGGCCAAAAGAAAATATCCCGAAAGGTAAAAAACCAGACGACGAAGCTTCCTCGGTAGCAGCTGCAGATTCAAAAAAGCTTCAGAAGAAGAAGAAGAAGAAGAACATCGAAGAATTGGTGCCCTGGCAACACCCTTTCATCCGCTACAGAGATTGTCTGGTAACGGGCGGAGATATTGAACAACTGCATCAAGATGTCAAAGAGGCGACCAAGAACGACCCAGTTTTGGACCAGTTAGCAGGCGTGCTCTATTCACACTTATATTTCTACATGTGCACTCATGTTCATGCCTGTCCAGAGTTTATTCATGCAGTGGCCCAGAATTATGACCCTGTGACACGGACGGTTCGAGATGCTCAAGGGGCTCCGATGTTCGCAATTACCACAGAATCAGTCCGGGAAGCTTTCACCAGGGGAGAGAAGTACCCTGCCGGGGTTGTTCCACAAAGGCTGTATACAAATGAGGAAGCTGCCAGATATCAGCCAACTTCCTGGATGAAATATTTCATGGCGAACCAATTGCAGGATGCGACGGTGGCTGGTAACCTACCTGCACTCCCAAGGCGTTTTGCTGAGTTCTCGCAGCCTAAAATTTTCTCTATCCTGGCGTGGGTAGTGGGATTGGCGACCGATGAGTGGGTCACCGACTGGCAGGTTGTCATGGCCAAGGCTATTTTAGACAACCCAATTTATTTCCCCTCTAAGGCGAGGCCAGGTTCTAGCCCAGTTTTTTACGATTGGGCCGAATTTATCGCACGACAGCTGCATGCCTCTTTGGCTTTCCTTCACGACGACCAGAGCCACCAATTCAGATTGTCTTCAGTGATGGTGTGGTTTTTTTTTTGGCATCTCCACGAAAATTTTGTCTTCGTCCACAAGCAGCAAACCGACGACGAGGGGAAGCCGTTGCCAGTTTACCTATGGACGGACAGTTTCACTGTAAGTAATTCGTACTATGTTTTTAACCAGCTTTTTCTGGGTTCGGCTTTGGCTTTGGTTTCTGGTCAGTGTGAGCGCTTCCCGGTGGAGTTGAGGGAGAAGTTGGTGGAGCAGAGGTTGGGGGACACTTTCCTCCTGACACAGGGTTACGTCATCAGGATATACGGGTTTTCTGAAAAACCTTTTTTATTACCCTTCTACACCACGTCGTTTCTATTCATTGTAGAAGTAGCCCACCAGCTGGATCACACCAACCAAGAGTATGGAAAGGGTCATGGGAGAAAGGTCATAATCTCCACCCCTTTCGAGTTTGGAGGGGTCAAAATTGCACAATGCGGCCAAAATGCGGTTTTAACCGTAGTACTATCCGAGTTCGGATTAATTGAGCTTCCTCATCGGTGGAAATGGGATCCGTTGGGTATCATACAAAAAAATCTTAAGGTACAGGCTTTTCACAGCTACCCACGGTCAGACATGGAGAGCCAGTGCAACAATCCACTTGGCTTGGAGCTTGAGTGGCATGTGGATGAGATGGAGGCACTCCCGCCTTGGTTGGATTTTTATACTATGGAGTTCGAATACAATCCTGTTGTGAATCCAGAGCAGAAGCTGACCAGGTCTATCATAGCAAGTATAAAGGTGAGATATCCAAAATGGTTAGACCACAAAGTAGAACAATGGTGGATCATGAGGGTACACCAGGGCAAACCCTCGGCTAACAAGCTTGCAATCGATGACCAATTTTCTGAAATTTATGAAAACAGCTTTCGTATTTTTCAACCATTTTCCTTCGCAACTATCGTGCCCAAGGCAGGGCGCCACCCAGATGAGGTTGATGATTTGGCTCACCCATGGCATAGCTCGCCAGGCATGGGCAATGCTATCGTGAGTGCTTCCCCTTCCGTTGAGCCAAAGCCCAAGGCCAAGAGCGCTCCTTTCAAGAGAAAGGCCGAGGCACTTCTCCCATAGAAAACCACCAAAAGGCCATGAACTGGAACCCAAAAAACTTTTGGGACAGTAGTACATTCAGGCGCTCAACCTCCTCCAAACCCTAATGAAGCAACTGTAGCAGAAGAAGTTGTGGCTATAAAGATAGATCAGTAGAAGCCTCTAAGTCTTGAACTTTCAGCCGCTCAAGATGACCAAAGGGGCAAGGGAGCTGAGATATTCATTCAGCAAGAAGTTGTGCTTGAACTATCCGCTGCAGAAAACATATCTGTAGCTGAAGAGGCAGCTACGCCCAAATCACCCAAAGCAGCCGTGACAGAGCGTATTGAAAACAAAGCAGTCATGGAACAGATCGAAGAACAAAAGGGCAAAGCTGAAGTGCCTGTCCCAGGAGCGCCAGCCGCAAAACAAGTTAAAGAGCAGAGCGCGTCTGACAGAGGACAGGAGACCTCTCCAAAACCTTCAGAGGCTCAAAAGGTGAGCGAGGAGGACAACTCCAACATATCAGATAAGAAAGGAGATAGAGTGTAGTCGTTGGAAGAATCTCCCATGACCTCTTCCTCTATGAGGCTCGAAGGTATGTTCTCTTCTCATTTTATTTTCTTTTTCTCCTCAACCTTAAATTTTGCACTTTTCTTTCAGTCTTGTTCAACCCTTGATGTAGCTGTGATAATGTCAGTACCCGAAGCCTCTACAGTAGCAGCTTCTTCAGTTGCCAGCATTCCTATTTCAGTGACCCCTGCGTTGAGTGCATCCCCTGTTCCAGAGCTAAGCAGCCTGAGCCTTCGAGTTTCCCAAGCAGATTTCCTATCTCCCGCTAAAGCGCCTGTGCCCTTAGCCCCCCCATTTGCTTCTTATGCAAAAGCCCCTAATCCTTTTGCAGTCTCCACTTCTACCATCTCTTCCCCTTGCATTTTGGAGGTTCCCTTTGCCCGCTTATTTGGTGCTTCTGACTCAGGCGTTTCCTCCTCTCCTCCCACTCCCCCCACATCTTTTGATTCATCCGCGTTTATAACGCCCAAGCCCATGGTTGCAGTCGTACAAACTCAAACACCTTCGAGGGTTAGCGCAATCGCTTCCCTCTTAGCTTCTTCTATAGCTCCTGGCCTGCAGTCAGACTCCTCGTTCCTCCCATCAATGCCCATTCTTGGATTAGGGGTCCCCGAGCCTTTGGAGTCAGAACTGGAGTTGTCACAGCAGTTAGCTACAGCTGAAAGCATCCGTAGAGCCAAGAAAAATTCTACTAAGTGGCTCAGAGATCACAGAGAGAGGGAGGCTTTAGCTTTGGCTCAGACGCGCAAAGCCTATATTCTGGATCCTGAGTCTATGGACCTACACACGGTTGAAAAGATACCATTGGTGAGCAAGCCTTTGGGGGAGATGACCCCAACCAACTATGCTCTCAAACACTCAAGTTTCAACGTGGCTAGGATGAATACTCAGGAGAAAATGGAGGAGGTTCAGGTGGGCATTGGCTCTATTTATGCACATGGAGAGCATTACAGGTTCCGATATTTTAAAGCCCAGTCTGAGGTTGATCAGCTACAGGAAGAATTGGCAGCAGCAAGAAGGAAGAATGAAGAGCTACAACGGGATCATCAAGGTCAAGTTCAAAAGCTTAATTCTAAGGTTGAAGAGCTAGAAAAGAAAATACAAGAGCTTGACACCTATAACTTCGACCTTGAAGCGGCAAATGCTCGCCACATCTGAGAGTTAGCTGGAGCGAATCAGGTCAACCAACGGCTTACTATTCAGATCAAAGAGTTGGAATCCAAGCAAGCGCCCGAAGCGCAGCCTCTTGACTTACCTTCTAAAGAGCGCTTGCAAGAGATGCGCCTGTATTTCTTGAGGGATTTCCCTCAAAGGGCTACAAAAGGAATTAAAGCTCTTCAATTCTATAAAGAAGCGCATGAGGCCATTCTTGTTGGGGGTCCAATTCTAGAATCAGCCCAAGCAGATGTTAATTGTTGGCTGGACTTGGCTGTGCAGCTCAGAAAGATAGAGGATGTGCCTATCCACTTCGAACCTATGAGTAACTTAGCCCGATCATGGGCTAATGCTAAAACTACCTTGCAGTATTATTACACAAAAGTTGAACTTTCCAAAAAGGCTCGTTCAATTTTAGATGCTCTTCTACAGGAACGCGAAATTGCATTACGATACTTGGAGGCCCTCATCGACATCAAGGTTCCCGGTTTCACTGATCCAGATCATCCTCCTTTATCGATAAAAGAATTGGAGCCTATGTGGGCTAATTTTGTTGAAAACCCTGCTGATATAGACACTTTGAATGCCTCCAGCTCAGACGCACAAATCATTATGCTCATGACTAAATATTCTCAGATTGAATCCTGTTTAAAAGAGTTTGATAGGATGATGGTGTTTGTTGACCTGGAGCGGATTAATACCTATCACTACCTTATTTTTGAGCTTCAAAAATACCCATCATATTCTTATGAGCACTGGAGTGATGTTGCAGCTATATACGAGCATGTTTTTAAAAGATCATTGCATCCCCTTCTTCCAAAGTGCTCCGCGCCTAGCGAGGAAGATGAGACGGAAGGCGAATCTAGTTCAGAAGAAGAGGATTCCGATGAACAAGGAGAGGAAACAGATGAAGGATCTGAAAGCAACGAGCAGTAGGAAGATGGAGCGCCCAGCGAGGATGATGCAGAAGAAAAGGATCAAGAGAAAGAGGATGACTCAGCTGCCCAAGGATGAAGGCCTGGGATCTTTGCATTGAGACCGGCTCAATACCCCTGCGAGCCGCCAGATGTGTTGTCAATCTTGACACACCTTGTAAAAAAGATGCATAAGAAATTCAGTTTTGAAAGCGCTCATTGTAAAATTCCTTTTTTCATGAAAAATGATAAAGGCGTTGTGATTCTGAAGCTTTCCCTCATATAAGTCTGCTTCTTAAGGTTTTTCACACTTTTCTATTCTTTATCCTATTCTGAAGTTGTTTTTAAAAATTTGGTACGTTGCATGCAAAATTGTATATATTTTAGCATGGGCAATCAAATGTTGAAATTTCGTGCTAAGTATAGGTAGAATCTAAGCTTAAGAAAAGCCTCTAAATTTTTTTCCAAAGTCTTCACCTTAAAGCAGAAAGCGCTCCACTTGGGAGCGCTTTGCTCAAAAGCGCTCCACTTGGGAGCGCTTTGCTCAAAAGCGCTCCACTTGGGAGCGCTTTGTTAGAAAGCACTCCACAAGGGAGCGCTTTGCTCAAAAAGCGCTCCACAAGGGAGCGCTTTCCTAAAAAATCCAGAGGGATATTGTTAAAAGGAGCCAACAAACAAAAGGAGAGGTCCACAGTGCATTTCATATTTCACCGCCCTAAAACTATTTTCGAGACCGTCTGATTGATGATCGTCATCAGAAACTTCTAACTTCAATATCAAGTTACCTGTAATTCTGGCCTGACTGTTCCAAGTCTTCGTCGGAACCTTCCGCTTTTAATGCTAAATTGGGATAAGGTAGACCATTTCTGGTTGTCACCAAATTTGAATCAGCCCGTCATGAAAGTGGTTGAATACCAATTCATCGAGCGGTAGTTTTTCTCCTATATAAACCCCCCCTTTTCCCTGTAAATGGATGGATAACTTCTGCTAGAAAAGCAGTTCTGTACTTTGGATCCCGCTGTCAAAATAAAAGCTTCTGGCTCTAGTGTTGAGACTTCTAATCCGTGTATGACTTCTACTCTGTTATTTCTATTAAGTTAGTTTCTTTACGATCAGTTTAATTTTGTTTCCTGGATTTCACTGTCGGTAGAGGGCTTGCCCCTGGAATACTTGTTGGAGTTTGCATAGTTAAGAGGTTTTTCATACTAGTTTCTGTTAAAGGTTTATTGTTTTGATTGTTGTTGGTTCAAATATATAAACTGCCTATCGTGCTTCCGGTCCATCACCCCACACTTCCGGCTTGTAGCCATTTCCCATTTCTTTTAGTCATTTCATCCCTTTCTGTACATTCCTTACCCTTAACCCATAGCCCCCCATTTTTACTTTTTGAAGTAGTTGTATACTTGAAACCTATTCTCAAAGTAAAGGCTTCTGGCTACGGTTTAAGTCCCCAATCTCTGTGTAAGATTTCTACTCTGTGATTTCTATTAAACTAGTATCTTTGTTCTTTAGTTTAATTTTGTTCTCTGGATTTTGTTGTTGATAGAATACTGGTCCCTGGAATCCTTGCTGGAGTTTACATAGGTTCTGAGGATTTTATATTGTTTTCTATTATAAGTCATTGTTTTGATTGTTGTTGGTAAAAGTAGATAAGTTGTCTATCGCATTTTTGGTCCACCATATCAAATTGCTGACCTTCGGCCATCTCCCATTCCCTTTCGTAATCTCCCATTTCTTCCAGTATCTCTCTATCCCTTATCTCCAATCACCCATTTTTATTTTTGAAACCAGCCCTACTGGAGATTGCCATGGAGGACATTCCTTTCCTTCGGGCATTCAATGCTTGGCAGAGGGCCTAGGGCGCTACAGACTTAGAAAACCTGTATCTAGGCCGGTTCGATTGCCAACAGTTCCTTGTGCTATGTTAGATATGATGCATATATTCATTCAACTTGTTGTGATGCAAGAAGACTTAGACCTTTGATACATCACCCCTTTAATATAAGTTTACTTTTCTATTGTTTTGCTTTTAGTCATTTATTACTTTTCTCCTAACCCTTTTCCCAACCAAAGACCCAATAGAGTAGGCTAGCTTAGGAACATAGTGTTGTGTCAAAGATCACATCCAAAAAAGGAGTTGGCCTTGGTAAAAAACCTAGAGGTCATCTAAAGGAGCCATATTCCATGCTCCCTAGACTCCCCTGACTGGCATTCCAAGTGAGGCATGGGCATCGAACACACTAGGTGAAGCCGCATTGTGGATGGTCATGGTGCTCGAAGCATAAGGACATTTTCCAATCATATTTAATTATCCTTAAATCCCTCTTGTTATGTTAGATTAGGTTAAATTCATTTACATAATTGGGGTTTTGGTATTGATATAAATACCCACCACTCCATCCATTATATTGGAGTGTTGTGATTTATATCTAAGGATAATATAATTATTATTATGGTGTGTATGGTTTCCCACTATATCTTTCTCTCTTTCATCCTTTTTACACTTTTTGTATAATATTTGAGTGCATAAATTACTATTGTTTATTTCTATAAATAGGTGTGAATTCCACCATGGTATCAACATAGGTATGAAGTAGTGTCATTTGGTCAAATATTTATTCAAAGCATCTTATTCTTCCTTGGATTATTAGGAAAAATTACTTCTCAAAGTTTTATGAGCCTATTTAGCATAAGAAGTAGAGAAGGCATCTCAACCCACATTTTCACATCCATAGTTCTGAATATTTTTGAGTTCTTTTACTAGATCTAGCTTCTATCTTCTTGTCATCAAGAAAAGAAAAGAATACCTCCAAAATTTGAATTCAATCACATTCCCCCTTCATGGATTTTGAAAGAATTTTTTGAATTGTGAATGGTAGGTTCATGTGTACAATTGTGGGCATGTGCAAAAGGAATTTCCTACATGTCATTCTTCAAGGAGAATTGGCACACTATTATTCAAATTGGGGATTTTTCTAAGTGACCAACTAAAGATAGATTGGGATATTTCATGTAAAAGAATAGGGGTTTGTATCCCCTCTATTCCTTTTTTTTATGGAAAAGTATATTGGGAAGAATTAGTATCAAAACGTAAGTTTTTACTTTAACACAGTAGCATGGCAAACTAGTTAGTTAGGATTATGTTTGAGTACATGTCAAGGAAGGATTCAAGGTTAAATCATGCAAGCACATAATTTTTGCTCGATAATCATGATAAGATGGTCAAACAACATTTTTCATGGAGGCAACAATGGCTTGTTTACTATAGTGAGTGGTGCTCATATGGTTATATTATGGTGGCTAAGCCGTAGGCTTTGTATATGATGTAATGCACAGGTTTCTCTTTTCTCTTGGAGCCAACGAGCACCTTTTAATTTTTTGGCTAAGAAGGACAAGCCTTCATTTGAAAAGGTAACTCCCATTTACAAAACAATTGGTGACATCATGATTAGTATAAGGTATCTTATGAACAAAAAACTAGGGTTTGAATATGACCTCTATTTTTTGGTAGCTTCATAACAAAGATATCGACTCCTTTAGTTGACATGGTGGATGACATGGCAACCAAGGGGGTTACATAATCAAACCTTTCTATATGTAAACATATTTAACCAATTAGAGAGCAACAATTAAAAAATTCAATACACCAATGATGATCAGGTGCAACAAAATGAGTGACTATCACCAATAAATGAGCGGATGACACATGGTAGACTAGGATTGGATACTACTTTTCTAAGATTTGAGGCTTTATTTTTTTAATTTTTAAGGGCTAATTAGAAAAACAATGAAGGCTATAACTTTCACATATGGAAGTGTTTTAGGCTTTTTTCATAAAATGTATGATTTTTCAATCTCTACACATTAATGACATTACTTTATGGATCTATTCCAATGTTAGGAACCAAATTGTAAGGAATATTCATCACACCCTATTGCACTATTTTGAAAGTATGGATTTACTATATTCTATGCAATCATAATCTTTGATCAAATTTTTTGGAAGACACAATTGGATTTGAGATAGTTGTAGTAGATTGAGTCTTTTATAGGCATGCATATAAAGGATTTAGGATGTGCTTTAGTTAACCCTCTTCCTCCTTTGGGCTATTAATTCCATGTATTCATGAACATATCATCATTCATAATCTCCTTCTTCTATTCCTTGTCCAAGTACTCTTGGAATTTTGTAATAGCTCTACTTTTAACCATGTTCATGCAAAGCCTTTTTTGGTGACAAAAATTGAGTGGCCCAAGGACAAGTAGAATTATTCAAACAAGGTGATTTATGTTGATAAAGTAAAATCTATGCCTTCAAGTCATACCTTGAACGACTATGAATATTGAAGAAACTTTCCTTTAAAGGATATTGAGATCTTGACTTATGTTCTTCATTTGAAGCCTTATTAGAAGTGGTTTCTTCATGTGTGAGGTGGCATCTAATAATTATAGTGATGACTACAGTCCATCCTAAGGAGACTCATTCACAAAGCATTGTGTAACAACAAATTTTAGATGATAAGGGGGATTTAGATGGGTCTACCTCAAATTAAAAGGTTCATTAGAGCATCCATTATGGGGGAGAGATACCATTGTCATGAATGCCTTCTTTCCTTAGCCCCTTCATTTAAATTATGAGGGGATGTTGAAAGTGTAATCTAACTTTTGGTTAAGGTCAAAATTGTATGATGTAATCTTGAATACATCTAATAGGATTCATTGTATAATTAATTTATTGTAATATTTATTATTTAATCCCTATGAGCCATGGTTAACCTTGTTATTGTTAGACCAATATTATATACTTGTAATTAACCTTAAAATCCTCTTGTTATGTTGACTTAGATTAAACCCATTTATGTAATTAGGGTTTTGGTATTGGTACAAACACCCCCTACTACTCCATCCATTTTATCAAAGTGTTATAATTCTTATCTATAGATAATATAGTGATTATTTATGGTTTCTATCGGTTCCCCTTATATCTTCCTCTTTTTCATCCCTTTTATGCTTTCTATATAAGATTTGAGTGGACATATTGCTTCTATTTGTTTCTAGAAATAGGTGTGATTTCCAACATCTGTTAAACCCTAAGAGACATTTGTTAAGTGATATTTTCGCTCGATTTCGAAAACACGCTCACAGTTAAGATCCTATTAAAGTTATCCTCTCTTGCAAAGAAATAGTTAGTTTCACCAAGGTTTTGTTTGCTTATTTTCTTAAAATGTGCTTGTATGCTTGTAAAATATGAAAATATTGTTGAATACCTCAGAATTGCAAGTAAATGTTAACAATGGGCCTGTGGTTTGATATTTGATTTTAATTGTGAAAATTTTGTTGTTCATGAGACTAATTGCCAAAAATGTACAATTAATAATCAAATATTGCAAATAATAAAATTTGTTGAATGCAAATATTTAATTTAATTTTTTTTTATTGGTTGAAAGGGTGATGAAAGGTCCCTGAACCTTGTACAAGCCGAAGAGGCCCAAGATTTAAAAATCAGAGAAGAAGCCAAACACCACAAGAAGAAATGTGTCGTGATATCGCAACATGTTGCATTTTCGCGGTCCCAAGCATATAGAAAAAACAAGGAGGAAAAGGTGTCGCGATATTGCGACATGTTGTGCCGTCACGACCAAGGGAGGAAAAGATGTCATGATATCGCAACAAGATGTAGCATTGTGGCCGAAGGAGATGAATTGTCACGATATCGTGACATGTGCCGTCGCGACCAAGGGAGGAAAATATGTGATATCGCAACATGATGAATCATTGCGGTCGAAGGAGAAAAAGTGTCGTGAAATCGTGACATGTTGCAACGTCGTTGCCAGAATAGAAGAAGTGTCGTGATATCACGACAATTTGCATCATCGCAGCTAGAGGAGGAAAGGTGTTGCGATATCGTGACAAGTTATGTCGTTGAGGCCCAAGAAGAAAATATGTCGCGATATCGTGACATGTTACGTTGTCGCGGCCACAGGAGAAAAAGTGTCACGATATAGTGAAATGTTGCACCATCGTGGCTATGAGAGAAAAGGTGTTGCGATATCGCGACATGTTGAATTATCGCGGCCCAAGGAGAGAAAGTATCGCGATATCACGACATGTTGCAATGTTGCAGCCAGAAGAAAAAATGTGTCGCGATATCGCGCCAAGATGTATCATCGCGGCCTAAGGAGAAAAAATGTCGTGAAATCGCGATGTGATGCATCCTCTTGACAAAAAGGTAAAAAATGTCACGATATCGTGACATGTTGCAATGCCGCGGCCAAAGAAGGAAAATGTGTCGCGATATCGCGACATGTTGCATCATCGCGGCCCAAGAGAAAAGGTGTCGCAAAATCGTGACATGTTGCGTCATCACGGCCAGAGGAAAAAAAGTGTCGCGATATCGTGACAAGTTGTAGCATTGTGGCCAGAGGAGAAAAAGTGTCACGAAATCGTGACAAGTTGCATCGTCTTGGCAAAGGGAAAAAATATGTCGCGATATCGTGATATGTTGCATTGCCACGGCCAAAGAAGGAAAAGGTGTCGCGATATCGCGACAAGATGCAGCATAATGGCCAGAGAGAAAAAGCGTCGCGATATCGCGACATGTTGCAAACTCGCGGCCAAAGAGAAAAGGTGTCGCGATATCGCGACATGTTGCAAACTCGCGGCCAAAGAGAAAAGATGTCGCGATATCGCGACATGTTGCAACGACGTGGCCGAAGGAGAAAAAGTGTCGCGATATCGCGACAAGTTGCATTGTCGTGGCCAGATGTGGAAAAAGTGTCGCGATATCACGACATGTTGCATTATCACGACCAAGGAGAAAAAGTGTCGCGATATCACGACATGTTGCATTATCGTGGCCAAATAGAAAAAGTGTCGTGATATCACGACATGTTGCATTATCGCGGCCAAAGAGAAAAAGTGTCGCGATATCGCGACATGTTACATTATCGCGGCCAAAGAGAAAAAGTGTCGCGATATCGCGACATGTTGCATCATCACGACCAAAAGAGAAAAAGTGTCGCGATATCGCGACATGATGTAACGTCACGACCAAAGGAGAAAAAAGTGTCGCGATATCACGACAACTTGCAACGTCATGCCCAAAGGAGAAAGAAATGTTGCAATATCGTGACATGTTGCATTTTCGCGGCCAGAGGTGAAAAGTGTCGCGATATCGCGACATGTTGCATTTTTGCTACTGAAGGAGAAGAAGGATAAGGTGTCGCAATATCGCAACAAGTTTCAACAGCATACCAAACCAATCCCCTGACAACATCTCACATTGTACAAACATTGAAACTTGTAGGATCGTTCCTTAGGTCAATGGGGAAGGAGTCTCTCCACACTTGAGTGTCAAATTTTTTGACTCCCTTGTTAGCAAGCCAGTCCACAACTTTGTTTCCTTCTCGATATTGATGCTTAATGGCTAATTCTAGGTAATTGCCAATTAGGGCCTTGCATTCTTGGAAAATCGAAGCAAGGGTCCAAGGAGGCTTAGCGGTACCATTGAGCCAGTTAATACAGTGCAACGAATCTCCTTCGATGATAAGTTTATTGATGGTCAACCCTTTCATGAGGATCAAACTTTGGAACAGGGCCCGCGCCTCTGCCATATTGTTGGATTGAATTCCTAGGTTCTGGGCAAAGGCCAAAATTATTTCTCCTCTATGGTTTTTGAGAATTTCCCCTTCGCCAGCCGCTCCTGGGTTGCCTTTGGCTGCACCATCGAAATTGAGCTTGTGCCACCCAGTAGGTGGTAAGACCCACTTGATGACGGACCTGTCAATAGAAATACGAGGCATGACAAAGATGTTAGACAGATTGAAAAGTTTGGTTAGGTCCGATTCTAAACTAGGAGGGGGGGTTTTGGAGACGAAACAAGAGAGGCATTCTTCATAGCAAGGGTCATGATTTTGATGACGATAATCTTCTTATCAGTGGCTTGATTTTTGAAAATTTTGGCGTTTCTCTCAAGCCATATATGCCACAGGAAAAGGTGGAGGCAAGCTTGCCACATGAATTTTAGTTGTTTGCTCTTGAAATTTCAGGGCCATTGCTTAATGAGAAGGGGAATGGAGTGTGGGAGGACTGTGGAGATGTCAAAGGTGTTATGGACCTGGTTGATAACTGCAAGAGAAAAGGGACATTCCAAAAAAACATGTGAAGTAGACTCACAGGCATTTTTGCATAGGATACACCAATTGGGAATGAGTAACCCTCTGATTATCAAGTTGTCAATGGTGAGGATTCTATTTTGGATGGGCAAATATTTAAATTTTAACCATAGAAAATGATTTTAATTAAATTTATTCAAATAGTTAATGTTTGAACATTAATTATTATTATTTGAAAATTTTAATCAATTAAAACCCTAATGTCTATTTCAAATGTGTAATGTCCAGAATTTATTCAAATAGTTAATGTTTGAACTCTAATTATTATTATTTGAAAAAATTAATCAATTAAAACCCTAATGTTTATTTAAAATGTGTAATGTTAGGAGTTGAACATGATAACCTCCAAGTCTGGTATGATATTTTCCCTCAATGTATTGCGGTCCACATTGATGCAAATTAATCTTTAGCTGTTTATTGTTGCTGATGTGGCTAAATTGGGGCCTAGTGGCTGGACATGGTTTTTTTGACATGGGTGCCAACACATATCTTCCTCTCCCTTACGCATTTACTTGCAATCCTTATTGGGGTGATTTTATGGAGATGTGGCATATTCACAAGGCAATTGTCACCCATGAACCCAGGTGGCAAGAAATGGTAAATAAAAATACTAATTTCCAGCATAGAGGCGGTATTTTCTCCAATAAGCTCATAGATTGTTTCACAAAAATGGAGATTTATTGTAATCCCAAGTGGTAGAGGACCTTGGAAAATATCACCTTCATTTCCAATACATCTATAATTATCCTGATATCCTCACGAGCTTGCATGTTGGGAATTTTCACTAAGCACCTTGTTCTTGCCTTTCACTCTCTTTGTCAAACTTTGGATTGCCCTAATTCATCTTGGCCCTTTGCCAGAGTTTGTAGTTTTCTAAATTTTACCTATAGGCTTGTCATTATGGTTTGTAATCAAAATTATTTGGAAAATCCTTGCTTGCGGATTCCCATCATCCTCTATTCCAATGTTGATTCCACTGCAAAGTTTTGGACCTTGTCTTCTGGCATTATGATAACTTGCGAGCCCCTGTTGGTTCTTTATATTAAGTATGTGTTCATGCTATTTAACTCTCTTCTTCATGCCTCCATTTTCATTTTGTTTCACTCTCACCTCTGTGCCTCCAAAGTGTTCTCCTTGTGGTCCTTTATCCCTTCTTCAATGGATATTTTTGAACCTACTTTCCTATCCCTCGAGCCCGATGTCGAGTCCATTATGGATTCCCATGGTTGCTTGCCTTTAATTTATAAGTTCTGTGGAGATGACCCTGATATTACCCATGAATTCACCAGGTCCTGGAACAACCGTTGGGTCTCTATCAAGGGCTTATCCTTCAAAATCACAAAGCAACTTTTGGCTGAAGTCACGGAGTTGCCTGATGATGGTGACATTATCAAGAGAGATAGTCATTCTCTAGCTATTGAAACCAAATATTTTTGCAAAAATATTGACAAAAATAATGGAGGTATTATAAGAAGTAGTTTGCCCCAACCATGGTCTAGAGTCCTCATCCCTATCATGAGCTATTTCACCGTGGATGAAATCAATGAGCCTCTTCGAAGCTTTCACCTGGTCTTCGTGAATTTTTTTCATGATATTAAGCTCATTAACATCCTATATTATCTTGTCAGGTCCCTAGAACTCACCATTGAGAGTGTTAGGGGAGACAATTCCACCTACCCTAAGCACCAAGACCTGGAGTTCATTGTATTCAAGCATGTGCTTCAGAAGAAATCAGAGAGAGTTTCTCTAGTGGTTGAAGGGTCTCTTCAAAATGTTTTTGAAGCTTATCTCAATGTAAATAGTGTCAAAACTTCTAATGAGGATGGTACCAAAGGATCATCCCCCAAAGAGAAGGGTAGTGGTAGACATGTTCGCCACTAAGCTAGAGTAACAAGAAAAATAATTGTTGGGTGCATTTCATCCTCTGGCGACGATTCCATGTGCAGGTCATTGGAAGGAAGCTCTAAGAAAAAATCAAAGGCTATGAAGGAATTGCACAATACTACTGAACTAATCTTTATGCTCACCGATATGCTAAATAATATGCTCCTTTCCTTCAGCACCACCCTAATGATTGTTCAACAAGCTAGGAAGATGGCCTTTGCCATCAAAGGTGAGGCAGACTAGAAATAAACCTCACCGAGCCAAATGCAGTAATCTTGGTTGGGCGTCTGGTGTTTGGTTTTTGTTTCCTCTGGGTACCCTTGTCGTAGTTTGTACCCTTGTTATTTTTTGTACTCGCCTTCTTTCTGGTTTAAAGTTGGTTGTTTCTTTCCCCTCAGGGTTCTTTCTTTTTAGTTCAATTAGTTCGCTACTAGAAAGATTTCTTTGTTGCTTCTGTGTAAAATGTTTCGGGACCTTTCAAAACCCTTTTTATCAACCAATAAAAAAAAATGAAATAAACATTTACCCTAATATGAAAAATTAGAACTTTGTATAAAATTTAGTGTTTTAATTTTTTCTTGTGCGATGAAATAAAATAAAATAAAAAGGGCTTAAGGTTAGAAAAAATAAAATAAAATGAAATGAAAATAAAACACAGGTTACAAAAATTTAAGAACTTCATCCAGAATCTGCAAACAAAGATAATATTAAACATAACCTGATTTAATCCAACCAGAATTAACACGGTTCAAATTAAACCAGGTGCAATCTTCAAGGAAATTGATTAATATATTCAATCATTTAAAATAAAAATACCATCCACATTCATACTTTTCATCACAATGAAAATAATATATTATAAATGAAATCTTTTATTAATGTTTTTATTCATAATACCTCAGTCAATCAATTACAGAGATGAAATCTTCTATGATAAGCAACCTGAGAGGAAACCTTTGGCGATGGCAAAATTCCATCTTCTCCTCCGATTGGTCCAAATTCTTCCGACCTATTCTTCTTGGATCTTCATGGTTATTTATAACATAATAATCTCTTCGTTGTTCAGTTTTATAACTATTTTTGAAATGGATTTCATAACTATTCTTTTCAACCCTTGTATTACCTATGTAATAACATATTCATCATAAGATTAAGATAAAATCAACTTTTATTTTATTTATTATTTATAGTCCTTCATAACTTTCCTTTTACCCAAAATTGATTCAAAATTCAAAGTTCTTATATTTTAATGAAAATTTCCATGCATCTAAATAGGCCAAAAGGGTACTCAAAATTGTTGAGATCATCCAAAAATTTATCATGGTTCATGAGATATGATATTTTAAAGTTCCCAAGTTGCTATAGTAAACTACTATTTTTGGGTGAAACCGACATCTAAAATATTTTAAGTTTAGTACCATTAAAAAGAGAAAATCAATATATTTCTACAAAGTTTTGAATGAGTTCAAATGGATTTTTCTAGCTTAAGATATTTTCTATTTCGATTTTGCACTAATTTTGGGGTAAAAGTGATAAATTTGAATAACCCTAAAATGAAATTTAATTATTTAAACATTTGAAAACTTTGAAAATATAAAATTTTAAATTATTTGATTTGAAATAATGCTATTAAGATGCAAATATTCAATTCAAATTATTACAACTAAATTCAAGCCTTCAAGATGCAAAGATGTCAACAATTTCACAATCTCAATGTAATTAAAATTTAAAAAATCTTGATGTAAGCAAATTTTTAAAGACCTTTGATGTGAGAAAAATTGAATAAAACATAGAACAAAAATGCTAAAATTTCAAGTGGGTCACCAAATTGGTGTACATTGTGGGATAGCCACAACAAACGGTGACTCTACTGGAAAATGCTCTTGAGCATTTCGGATGAAGAACCCGATCTAAAATCAATAAAACCAAAGATCAGAGAAATAAACATCATTTAGAAATATCCAAATAAAGTGGGGTACACAAATTCAAATGAAAATAGATGAACCATTTACTTCTACTACGCGTGTGAACTATGATTCATTTTGCATCCTTGAAACAATTCAGATTCCATCATTTGTTTTACATTTAGGCTATAAAATTTCACTAATGAAGATGTACCTCTACATTGCTCCACTGCCAGCCATGCATCTATAGCCCCGATGGAGATGAATTTGATCTCTTCTGGATCTTGCTCTACTATCAACCGGGTGTCTATAGCCCTGGTAGAGATTTTTTGAATCACCCAGGCATGAGATTGGTTTTGCATGTTTCTTTTTTTTCTTTTTTGTTTATTAAGAATTTAATTAATTTGCAAACCTTGTATGCCAACTAGGTTGGAGACCACTTAAGGCTAAATATCGAGTGTATTATATTTTTACCTTAATATGCAAAACCATAATGACTTTATCCTTCAAGGTTTCAAAGAATACCCTTTAATATGATGTGCTACATGTGGAGCTTCAACGAAATATCTCATTGTTCCAAAGTTCACTATCTTAGTCCAAAATCATAAGAATAATTACTAAACAATCTCATTTTATTTTCCTTAATTTCATCTGATTCCAAAATAGGTAATCCATCCTACATGACAAAGGAACAAGTATCAACAAAGAGACCATAAGTTTGAAGCTACCACAAAACACTACCTCAATCAGAGGAACAAACCCAAAACTTGGTGAGGCACAAGTAGAAAACTCATAATTTGAAACAAACCAAAATTGCAAAACTGATAAGCAAGTAAGAACCTACTCCCTAAGCTTGAAAATACTTGAAAAGAAAGCAAATAGAAAAATATCACAAAACAAAATATTATGTATAGAAGTGCAGAAAAGAAAAGTTATGTACAAAAGCATGAAAATGAAAAAGCTATATACAAGAATGTACAAATGATGATGAATTCAACATATTATTTTTTTGGATCCCAAACACGATTACCTTAATTTGATATATACCCATAATGATAAGCATGCTAAATTTGATGAGTATTATCTCATAGTAACATTAGATTTGAAAGCTCAAAGGCATTTATTTTGTTGGCAACACACATGCAATTTCTTATAATTCTTCTCCCCCTTTGACAATAATACCAAAGGGCTGCTGTAGACTCCCCCTGAGTCCATGCACAACATTCTCAGGCACAAATTAATGACAGTTAGCAAAAATTACAAATATGAGCAAAAAGATAATCAAATATATAAATGCTCCCCCCGAGAATGTGGTCCCTCACTCAGATATCTTCAATCGTGTTGGTTGTTGGATCTCTATCCATTGAGACTCTGTCCTCTGTACCCTATCAATAGGCTCACACAGAATCTATCCAATCTTATAGAATCATAAAGAGAATTGTTAGAGACTCAATATGTTCTATACTTAATGCTCAATCATTATATCAACTAAATCTCATAGAAGCATAAAGAGAATTGTTAGAGACTCAATATGTTCTATACTCAAATCCCAATCTCAACTCAAATCAATAATAGTTTATTTTATGGAACTTGAACAACCACATGCATCCAATCACTTGACTAGGCTTAATCAACTCTACTCAACCAATCACCTCAAAGAACATCCCTTTATCATAGACCCTCGTCGAAGCATGTATCAACCAACTCTGTGCAAGCATCAAACACTGTACCACAACACCAACCAAATCCCTTTTTTCATTTTCAACTTGGTCTATGTTTTCTACAATCACCGCTGGTCACACCTTACTTCCAACTGTTCGAATTAGGAGACAACATTTTGTCAAACACTTCACGGCCAACTATAGTGCACCTTACTCAAACTCATACGACTGGACCTCGGATAGGTAAGATTCACAAAGCAAAGTTGCTCATCTTGATGAGCTAAATCAGACTTCAATATTTTTCAACACAGCGTCATAATAGATCTGACAATCTTCACGTCAATGTGAAGTTCAAATACACACTGCTTTTATCGAAACACATATATGCGGCACAGGCAACATTCTTTCACTAACCACACTATCTGAACTGTTATAATCCTTAACTTTGGACAGTGGCAGTAAGAACCATCAACAGTACAACAATGACATATAGCAATATTACCAATAAAGACAACTCTCAATTTAATCACCACCCTTCACGACACTACCACAAACAACTACATGAACATAAAACACACTTTGACAGCTATACAACAACTCCCCGACTACTTTCCTTTCATCCTCAGATAACTACACAAATACATAGGAGCATTAAAATAAAACTTTAACATTGCTCCCCCTGAGGATGTGCTACCTGGAGCTGCTTAGTGCAATAGAGGAGTAATCTCCTTCTGTCCAAGGAGACACGATTTCCTCTCTTCTTTCTTTCTCCAGTATTTCTTGAACTTAGGCTGAAGGTTTTCACCTGCATCCCCATTTTGAACCTTTTTGTGAACTTGAACATTTCTCTTGGGTGGTTGTCTCTTGTACATCCTTGATGGATGATTCTTTTCCTTTCTTTGATGCACATGATTTCTTCCCTGTCTGTGTTGCATTCTTTGCGTCTGATGAAATCTACTGTCTTGCCTTAGATTTGGACAAGACCTTGCTATGTGCCCATGACCATTACATTTAAAACATTGCACATGGTGTTCAACCGAAATAACAGATGTATTTCTACCAGCATAACTCTTTGATCTATTATTCAATCCACAATAAATTGCCTTGTGACCATAATGGTTGCATCTAAAACAATAGCCATTAAAAGCATTATTATGAATAGAGTGAGAGTGATAGAACCTCTTTTGTTGTGGTTGCTTTGTTGTAGATCTCCTTTGAGATTTTCTTCCTTTTGAGGATTCAGCTTCAAGATTTTCTTGCTTTGATCCTTCAGCAGTGGATTTCTTCTTCTCTGCAGATTTAGAAGATGAAGGTTGTTCAGCTTCACATCCAAGACCAAGCTTGCACATGGGGCTTCTTTGTTGCCTTATCATTTTATCTAGCAGCTCTGTGCTCTTCTCAAATTTGAGATTTGTATTGGCCTCTTCTAGTTGTTTCCTCAATAACACAATCTCCTCTTCTTGTTTGCAGCAAACAATCTCTTTCTCATTGATCTGTGACTTCAAGGCTTCTTCTATTTTCTTGGCTTTGTGAATTTGTAAGAAGAGATCTTCAATATTACCCTCATATTCTTCCAACTTCTTGGACAGTATTTTGTTCTTTTTCCTTTCTAAACCCAACTCTTCAAGTGCAGAGATCAACTCACCTTCTAGATCTACTTCAGAGTTCACTTCTTCTTCCTTTTCTGATTCTTCTTCTTCAAATGCCATGAAAAGAGCTTCACCTATTTCCTCTTCAGAATCCTCACCGGAGCTGTCTTCTAATGAACTGACATTCTTGGAGATGAAACTTTTCTTCTTGAAGTTGCCTTTTTTGAAATTTGTTTTCTTCTTCCAGTCACTTCTTTCTTGGTGCGATCCTTCATCACTTTCGTCCTTCTCATTAAGTGGACATTTAGTCGCAAAATGCCCAATGCCTCCACAGTTGAAACATTTAAATGGTAGCTTTCCTCTCGTATTTTCCTTTTCCCCTTATTAGTTTCCGAACAAAGTTTGCTTCCGTTTCATCTGATGTCTCTTCTTCCTCGGATTCTTGTTTTGCTTTTATATTTTTATGTGCTTTAAAAGCAGCTTCTCTGTCTATGGGTTTAGTTTTTCCTATTCTCATCTCATATGCAGTCAAAGAACCATGCATCTCATCCATACTAAAAGTATTTAGATCTTTAGCTTCTTCTATTGCTGAAACTTTAGAATCAAATCTTTGGGGAAGAGATCTTAGTACCTTTTTCATGATGACTACATCTTCCATTTCCTCGTCGAGTCCTCTAATCGCATTAATGATTCCATTAACTCTCAACATGTATGCCTCTATGTTCTCATCGTCATTCATCTTTAATGCTTTGAACTGAGCTCGATGCGTTTGTAACTTGGCCTCCTTGATCTTGTCGTCTCCTTCATGAATGCTCCTTAGTTTGTCCCATATGTCTTTTGCCGTTTTACAACTCATAATATTTATCAGTTTGATGTCCACTAAACCACACATGATAGCATTCTTTGCTTTAGAGTTATTCTCAAACAGCTTCTTATCGACAGCATCGGTTGGAGGAGTGGTGGGTATTGTGTATCCACTATTTACTGAATCCCAAATGTCATATCCCAAAGCACAAAGATATGTCTGCATCCTGAGTTTCCAAAATGAGTAATTAGTTTCATCCAACAATGGTGCTTTGTTTGATGAGAAGCCTTCACCACCTGCCATTGCGTACTAATCCAAGATCACCCTAGCTGGTTAAGCTTTGTTCAGGAACTTGGCTCTGATACCAATTGTTAGTCTCACAATGACACTGAGAGGGGGGGTGAATCAGTGTGGCTCTTTAAAACTTAAAAACTTCAACTCTTAAAGCCAAAACAATGAAAGCTTAAAACCACATAAAGCAAATATAACAAGAGAGCATCACACAACACAAGATGTAACGAGGTTCACCAGTTTTGGCTACTCCTCAAAAATGACTGCTTGGACTCCCATCCAAATCCAGCCTTTGCAAAGCAACAACTTTACAATCAATTTACCAGCACCAACTGGAAGGAGCACCAACCCCTGATTTATCTACACCAACAAAAGGAGCACCAACCCCTAATTTATCTGCACCAATAGAAAGGAGCACCAACCCCTAATTTATCTGCACCAATAAAAAGGAGCACCAACCCCTAATTTATCTGCACCAACAGAAAGGAGCACCAACCCCTAATTCCAAGCACCAACTTGGACTGCAATTTTGAAACTATAAGTTTGACATAAAGATGCCTTCTCTTATACAAGACCCTGACTGGTCTATTGCTAACCCAACCTCTCTCGCTATTCACCAAAACACCACACACACTCACGGCTCTGCTTGCTGCACTTTTACGGCCCTCTTACAACCCTCTTGCTGCGATTCTTACTACACTCTTACAGCTCTCTTGGCTCTGCTTAACGCTCTCTTACGGCACTCTTCCAACCCTCTTTTCGTAGCACTTTCACTCTATTCAGCAGCACTTTAATTCTCCATGCAGACCTCCTTTTATAACAAAATTGTCTCTTTGTAACTCTAGTTGTAACTCCTTTCATTTCTCATATGCCACTTGTCAATTGTAACGCCTTTTATATGTAACTCCTTTTGTATATATAGAGTAGGCATTTCGTTAAACACGTTACATGCAACAAATTGACACATATACCTTTACCATGACTATTCATCTTCTTGGTCATGACTGTTCGTATTCTCCTTAGTGACTGTTCGCTTTCTTTTCTGTGCATGCATGCGTTTTCACTGTAACTGCACCTGTAACTGATGTACTGACTTTAGTTAACTCTTCTTATTTTATCTGCATGAATTTCTTCTACAATTGCACCTGTAACTGCTGTATAACTTCAGTTAACTATCACATATCTTATTTTGGTTGGGTTCTCTTCTTCGCTCATGCCAAAGTGACCTTCTCTTCTTGTCGTGATATCGTGACACTTTCACCTCCTTGTTCTCTTCTTGGCTTCAACAAAACACAAAACAATGTCTCGATATCGTGACACTTTTGCCTCCTTGCTACTCTTCTTGGCTTCAACCCACGAAAACACACATGTCGTGATATCGCGACACTTTTGCCTCCTTGCTACTCTTCTTGGCTTCAACCCGTGAAAACACAACATGTCACGATATCGTGACACTTTCGCCTCCGTACTCTTCTTCTTTACTTTTGTCACGATATCGTGACACTTTTGCCATCTTACTTTCTCTCTCCTCCTTAAGTCGCGAAAATGCGACATGTCGCGATATCACGACACTTTTTCTCCTTTGCTCTTTCTCTTGCCTTTGGGTCATGAAAACCCGACATGTCGCGATATCATGACACTTTTTCTCCTTATCTCTCTCTTGCCTTCGGGTCATGAAAACCTAACATGTCGTGATATCGTGACACTTTTTCTCCTTATCTCTCTCTTGCCTTCGGGTCGCAAAAACCCGACATGTCGCGATATCGTGACACTTTTTCTCCTTAGCTCTTTCTCTTGCCACTTTGTCGCAAAATCTGCAACATGTCATGAAATCGTGACACTTTTTCTCCTTAGATCTTTCTCTTCGAACATGTTGCAAAATCGCGACAGTTTTTCTTCCTTCTCAACATGTCGCGAAATCACGACAATTTTTCTTTCTTGCCAACATGTCACGAAATCGTGATAGTTTTCTTTCTTCTCAACATGTCATGATATCATGACAGTTTTTCTTTCTTGCCAACATGTCGCGATATCGCGACAGTTTTCTTTCTTCTCAACATGTCGCGATATCGCGATAGTTTTTCTTTCTTGCCAACATGTCGCGATATCGCGACAGTTTTTTGCCTTGTGATTTTCTTTTGATTTTTAGTATATGGGCCACTTCTATCTTTTGGAAAACCACTGTACATACTCTGCAGAACCTCTTAACTCCTGTCCACTGCATCACTGAACTCCTGTCCATTGCATCAACCGATCTGTCTGACTGTGTTGACAACAATGACAATACTGTTCCTGCACCTTGCTCAACAATCTCCCCTTTGGAATTGTTGGCAACACACATGCAATTTCCTATAATTCTTCTCCCCCTTTGACAATAATACCAAAGGGCTTCTGTAGACTCCCCCTGAGTCCATGCACAACATTCTCAAGCACACATTATGACAGTTAGCAAAAATTACAAATATGAGCAAAAAGATAATTAAATATATAAATGCTCCCCCTGAGAATGTGGTCCCTCACTCAGATCTATCTTCAACTGTGTTGGTTGTTGGATCTCTATCCATTGAGACTCTGTCCTCTATACCCTATCAATAGGCTCACACAGAATCTATCCAATCTTATAGAATCATAAAGAGAATTGTTAGAGACTCAATATGTTCTATACTTAATGCTCAATCATTATATCAACTAAATCTCATAGAAGCATAAAGAGAATTGTTAGAGACTCAATATGTTCTATACTCAAATCCCAATCTCAACTCAAATCAATAATAGTTTATTTTATGGAACTTGAACAACCACATGCATCCAATCACTTGACTAGGCTTAATCAACTCTACTCAACCAATCACCTCAAAGAACATCCCTTTATCATAGACCCTCGTCGAAGCATGTATCAACCAACTCGTGCAAGCATCAAACACTGTACCACAACACCAACCAAATCCCTTTTTTCATTTTCAACTTGGTCTATGTTTTCTACAATCACCGCTGGTCACACCTTACTTCCAACTGTTCGAATTAGGAGACAACATTTTGTCAAACACTTCACGGCCAACTATAGTGCACCTTACTCAAACTCATACGACTGGACCTCGGATAGGTAAGATTCACAAAGCAAAGTTGCTCATCTTGATGAGCTAAATCAGACTTCAATATTTTTCAACACAGCGTCATAATAGATCTGACAATCTTCACGTCAATGTGAAGTTCAAATACACACTACTTTTATCGAAACACATATATGCGGCTCGGGCAACATTCTTTCACTAACCACACTATCTGAACTATTATAATCCTTAACTTTGGACAGTGGCAGTAAGAACCATCAATAGTACAACAATGACATATAGCAATATTACCAATAAAGACAACTCTCAATTTAATCACCACCCTTCACGACACTACCACAAACAACTGCATGAACAGAAAACACACTTTGACAGCTATACAACAACTCCCCGACTACTTTCCTTTCATCCTCAGATAACTACACAAATACATAGGAGCATTAAAATAAAACTTTAACATTGCTCCCCCTGAGGATGTGCTACCTGGAGCTGCTTAGTGCAATAGAGGAGTAATCTCCTTCTGTCCAAGGAGACACGATTTCCTCTCTTCTTTCTTTCTCCAGTATTTCTTGAACTTAGGTTGAAGGTTTTCACCGCATCCCCATTTTGAACCTTTTCGTGAACTTGAACATTTCTCTTGGGTGGTTGTCTCTTGTACATCCTTGATGGATGATTCTTTTCCTTTCTTTGATGCACATGATTTCTTCCCTGTCTGTGTTGCATTCTTTGCGTCTGATGAAATCTACTGTCTTACCTTAGATTTGGACAAGACCTTGCTATGTGCCCATGACCATTACATTTAAAACATTGCACATGGTGTTCAACCAGAATAACAGATGTATTTCTACCAGCATAACTCTTTGATCTATTATTCAATCCACAATAAATTGCCTTGTGACCATAATGGTTGCATCTAAAACAATTGCCATTAAAAGCATTATTATGAATAAAGTGAGAGTGATAGAACCTCTTTTGTTGTGGTTGCTTTGTCTGTAGATCTCCTTTGATATTTTCTTCCTTTTGAAGATTCAACTTCAAGCTTTTCTTGCTTTGATCCTTCAGCAGTGGATTTCTTCTTCTCTGCAGATTTAGAAGATGAAGGTTGTTCAGCTTCATATCCAAGACCAAGCTTGCACATGGGGCTTCTTTGTTGCCTTATCATTTTATCTAGCAACTCTGTGCTCTTCTCAAATTTGAGATTTGTATTGGCCTCTTCTAGTTGTTTCCTCAATAACACAATCTCCTCTTCTTGTTTACAACAAACAATCTCTTTCTCATTGATCTGTGACTTCAAGGCTTCTTCTATTTTCTTGGCTTTGTGAATTTGTAAGAAGAGATCTTCAATATTACCCTCATATTCTTCCAACTTCTTGGACAGTCTTTTGTTCTTTTTCCTTTCTAAACCCAACTCTTCAAGTGCAGAGATCAACTCACCTTCTAGATCTACTTCAGCCTCAGAGTTTTCACCACATACTTTAGAGTTCACTTCTTCTTCTTTTTCTGATTCTTCTTCTTCAAATGCCATGAAAAGAGCTTCACCTATTTCCTCTTCGAATCCTCACTATAGCTGTCTTCTGATGAACTCGACATTCTTGGAGATGAAACTTTTCTTCTTGAAGTTGCCTTTTCTAAAATTTGTTTTCTTCTTCCAGCCACTTCTTTCTTGGTGCGATCCTTCATCACTTTCGTCCTTCTCATTAAGTGGATAGTTAGTCGCAAAATGCCCAATGCCTCCACAGCTGAAACATTTAAAAGGTAGCTTTCCTTTGTATTTTCCTTTTCCTCTTATTAGTTTTCGAACAAAGTTTGCTTCCGTTTCATCTGATGTCTCTTCTTCCTCGGATTCTTGTTTTGCTTTTATATTTTTATGTGCTTTAAAAGTAGCTTCTCTGTCTGTGGGTTTAGTTTTTCCTATTCTCATCTCATATGCAATCAAAGAACCATGCATCTCATCCATACTAAAAGTATTTAGATCTTTAGCTTCTTCTATTGCTAAAACTTTAGAATCAAATCTTTGGGGAAGAGATCTTAGTACCTTTTTCACGATGACCGCATCTTCCATTTCCTCGTCGAGTCCTCTAATCGCATTAATGATTCCATTAACTCTCAACATGTATGCCTCTATGTTCTCATCGTCATTCATCTTTAATGCTTCGAACTGAGCTCGATGCGTTTGTAACTTGGCCTCCTTGATCTTGTCGTCTCCTTCATGAATGCTCCTTAGTTTGTCCCACATGTCTTTTGCCATTTTACAACTCATAATCTTTATCAGTTTGCTATCCACTAAACCGCACATGATAGCATTCTTTGCTTTAGAGTTATTCTCAAATAGTTTCTTATCGACAGCATCGGTTGGAGGAGTGGTGGGTATTGTGTATCCACTATTTACTGAATCCCAAATGTCGTATCCCAAAGCACAAAGATATGTCTGCATCCTAAGTTTCCAAAATGAGTAATTAGTTCTGTCCAACAATGGTGCTTTGTTTGATGAGAAGCCTTCACCACCTGCCATTGCGTACTAATCCAAGATCACCCTAGCTAGTTAAGCTTTGTTCAGGAACTTGGCTCTGATACCAATTGTTAGTCTCACAATGACACTGAGAGGGGGGTGAATCAGTGTGGCTCTTTAAAACTTAAAAACTTCAACTCTTAAAGCCAAAACAATGAAAGCTTAAAACCACATAAAGCAAATATAACAAGAGAGCATCACACAACACAAGATGTAACGAGGTTCACCAGTTTTGGCTACTCCTCAAAAATGACTGCTTGGACTCCCATCCAAATCCAGCCTTTGCAAAATAACAACTTTACAATCAATTTACCAGCACCAACTGGAAGGAGCACCAACCCCTGATTTATCTACACCAATAGAAAGGAGCACCAACCCCTAATTTATCTGCACCAACAGAAAGGAGCACCAACCCCTAATTTATCTGCACCAACAGAAAGGAGCACCAACCCTAATTTATCTGCACCAACAGAAAGGAGCACCAACCCCTAATTCCAAGCACCAACTTGGACTGCAATTTTGAAACTATAAGATTGACATAAAGATGCCTTCTCTTATACAAGACCCTGACTGGTCTATTGCTAACCCAACCTCTCTCGCTATTCATCAAAACACCACACACACTCACGACTCTGCTTGCTACACTTTTACGGCTCTCTTACAGCCCTCTTGCTGCGCTTCTTCTCACTCTTATGCTCTCTCCTCCTTTCGCTCTCTTACGGCACTCTTCCAACCCTCTTTTCGTAGCACTTTCACTCTATTCAGTAGCACTTTAATTCTCCACGTAGACCTCCTTTTATAACAAAATTGTCTCTTTGTAACTCTAGTTGTAACTCCTTTCATTTCTCATATGCCACTTGTCAATTGTAACGCCTTTTATATGTAACTCCTTTTGTATATATAGAGTAGGCATTTCGTTAAACACGTTACATGCAACGAATTGACACATATACCTTTACCATGACTATTCATCTTCTTGGTCATGACTGTTCGTATTCTCCTTAGTGACTATTCATTTCTTTTGTGCATGCATGCGTTTTCACTGTAACTGCACTTGAAGACGTATCGACTTCGGTTAACTCTTCTTATTTTATCTGCATGAATTTCTTCTACAACTGCACCTGTAACTGTCGTATAACTTCAGTTAACTGTCACATATCTTATTTTGGTTGGGTTCTCTTCTTCGCTCGCGACAAAGTGACCTGTCATGATATCGTGACACTTCTCCTCTTTGTCCTCTTCTCGGCTTTCCCTAAATAAAATTTTCTTTATCTTACTTTTTGCCTCCTTGCTACTCTTCTTGGATTCAACCCATGAAAACACAACATGTCGCGATATCGCGACACTTTTGCCTCCTTGCTACTCTTCTTGGCTTCAACCCGTGAAAACACAACATGTCACGATATCATGACACTTTCACCTCCGTACTCTTCTTCTTTACTTTTGTCACGATATCATGACACTTTCGCCTTCTTACTTTCTCTCTCCTCCTTTAGTCACGAAAATGCGACATGTCGCGATATCGCGACACTTTCTCTCCTTTGCTCTTTCTCTTGCCTTCGGGTCGCGAAAACCCGACATGTCGCGATATCGCGACACTTTTTCTCCTTGACTCTCTCTCTTGCCTTCGGGTCACGAAAACCCGACATGTCGCGATATCGCGACACTTTTTCTCCTTGACTCTCTCTCTTGCCTTTGGGTCACGAAAACCCGACATGTCGTGATATCGCGACACTTTTTCTCCTTAGCTCTTTCTACATCTAGACAATCAATATTGAAGATCGCGATATTGTGACACTTTTTCTCCTTAGCTCTTTCTAAAAGAACAAAAGACTTTCCAAGAAGTTGGAAGAATATAAGGGTAATATTGAAGATCTCTTCTTACAAATTCACAAAGCCAAGAAAATAGAAGAAGCCTTGAAGTCACAGATCAATGAGAAAGAGATTGTTTGCTGTAAACAAGAAGAGGAGATTGTGTTATTGAGAAAACAACTAGAAGAGGCCAATACAAATCTCAAATTTGAGAAGAGCATAGAGCTGTTAGATAAAATGATAAGGCAACAAAGAAGCCCAATGGTTAAGCTTGGTCTTGGATGTGAAGCTGAACAAACTTCATCTTCTAAGTCTGCAGAGAAGAAGAAGTCCACCACTGAAAGATCAAAGCAAGAAAATATTGAAGCTGAATCTTCAAAAGGAAGAAAATGTCAAAGGAGATCTACAACAAACCAACCACAACAAAAGAGGTTCTATCACTCTCACTCTATTCATAATAATGCTTTTAATGGCTATTGTTTTAGATGCAACCATTATGGTCACAAGGCAATTTATTGTGGATTGAATAATAGATCAAAGAGTTACGTTGGAAGAAATACATCTGTTATTCCAGTTGAACACCATGTGCAATGTTTTAAATGTAATGGTCATGGGCACATAGCAAGGTCTTGTCCAAATCTAAGGCAAGACAGTAGATTTCATCAGACGCAAAGAATGCAACACAGATAGGGAAGAAATCATGTGCATCAAAGAAAGGAAAAGAATCATCCATCAAGGATGTACAAGAGACAACCACCCAAGAGAAATGTTCAAGTTCACGAAAAGGTTCAAAATGGGGATGCAGGTGAAAACCTTCAGCCTAAGTTCAAGAAAGACTAGAGAAAGAAAGAAGAGAGGAAATCGTGTCTCCTTGGATAGAATGAGATTACTCCTCTATTGCACTAAGCATCTCCAGGTAGCACATCCTTAGGGGGAGCAATGTTAAAGTTTTATTTTAATGCTCCTATGTATTTGTGTAGCTATCTAAGGATGAAAGGAAAGTAGTCAGGGATTTGTTGTATAGCTGTCAAAGTGTGTTTTTTGTTCATGCAGTTGTTTTTGGTAGTGCCGTGAAGGGTGGTGACTAAATTGAGAGTTGTCTTTATTGGTAATATTGCTATATGTCATTGTTGTACTATTGATGGTTCTTACTGCCACTGTCCAAAGTTAAGGATTATAACAGTTCAGATAGTGTGGTTAGTGAAAGAATGTTGCCCGAGCTACATATATGTGTTTCGATAAAAGCAGTGTGTATTTGAACTTCACATTGACGTGAAGATTGTCAGATCTTTTATGACGCTGTGTTGAAAAATATTGAAGTCTGATTTAGCTCATCAAGATGAGCAACTTTGCTTTGTGAATCTTACCTATCCAAGGTCCAGTCGTATGAGTTTGAGTAAGGTGCACTATAGTTGGCCGTGAAGTGTTTGACAAAATGTTGTCTCCTAATTCGAACAGTTGGAAGTAAGGTGTGACCAACGGTGATTGTAGAAAACATAGACCAAGTTGAAAATGAAAAAAAGGGATTTGGTTGGTGTTCTGGTACAATGTTGGATGCTTGCAGAGAGTTGGTTGATACATGCTTTGACGAGGGTCTGTGATAAAGGGATGTTCTTTGAGGTGATTGGTTGAGTAGAGTTGATTAAGCCTAGTCAATTAATTTGATGCATGTGGTTTTTCAAGTTCCATAAACTATTATTGATTTGAGTTGAGATTGGGATTTGAGTATAGAACATATTGAGTCTCCAACAATTCTCTTTATGCCTCTATGATATTTAGTTGATATAATGATTGAGCATTAAGTATAGAACATATTGAGTCTCTAACAATTCTCTTTATGATTCTATAAGATTGGATAGATTTTGTGTGAGCCTATTGACAGGGTACAGAGGATAGAGTCTCAATGGATACAGATCCAGCAATCAACACAGTCGAAGATAGATTTGAGTGAGGGACCACATTCTCAGGGGGAGCATTTATATATTTAGTTATCTTTTTGCTCATGTTTGTAATTTTTGCTAACTGTATTAATTTGTGCCTAAGAATGCTGTGCATGGACTCAGGGGGAGTCTGTAGTAGCCCTTTGGTATTATTGTCAAAGGGGAAGAAGAATTATAGGAAATTGCATGTGTTTTGCCAACAATTCCAAAGGGGGAGATTGTTGAGCAAGGTGCAGAAACAGTATTGTCATTGTTGTCAACATAGTAAGATAGATCGGTTGATGTAGTGGACAGGAGTTCAGTAATGCAGTGGACAGGAGTTAAGATGTTCTGCATAGTATGTACAGTGGTTTTCCAAAAGATAGAAGTGGCCCATATACTAAAAAATCAAAAGAAAATCACAAGGCAAAAAACTGTCATTGTATCGCGACATGTTGGCAAGAAAGAAAAATTATTGCGATATCGCGACATGTTGAGAAGAAAGAAAACCATCGCGATATCGCGACATGTTGGAAGAAAGAAAAACTTTAGCAATATCGCGACATGTTGAGAAGAAAGAAAACTGTTGCGATATCGCGACATGTTGGCAATAAAGAAATACTGTCGTGATATCGTGACATGTTGAGAAGGAAGAAAAACTATCGCGATATCACATGTTCGAAGAGAAAGAGCTAAGGGAAAAAGTGTCTCGATATCGTGACATGCCAAGTTTTCGTGACCCGAAGGCAAGAGAAACAGCTAAGGAGAAAAAGTGTCGCGATATCGCGACATGTCAGGTTTTTATGACCAGAAGGCAAGAGAGAGAGTTAAGGAGAAAAAGTGTCGCGATATCACGACATGTCGGGTTTTTGCAACCCGAAGGCAAGATAAGAGAGTCAAGGAGAAAAAGTGTCGCGATATCGTGACATGTTGGGTTTTCGTGACCTGAAGGCAAGAGAAAGAGCAAAGGAGAGAAATTGTCGCAATTTCGTGACATGTCCCATTTTCACGACTTAAGGAGAGAGAAATTAAGATGGCAAAAGTGTCACGATATCGCGACAAAAGTAAAGAAGAAGAGTATGGAGGCGAAAGTGTTGCGATATCACGACATGTTGTGTTTTCACGGGTTGAAGCCAAGAAGAGTAGCAAGGAGGCAAAAGTGTCGCGATATCGCGACATGTGTTTTCACAGGTTGAATCCAAGAAGAGTAGCAAGGAGGCGAAAGTGTCGCGACATCGCGACATGTATTTTCATGGGTTGAAGCCAAGAAGAGTAGCAAGGAGGCGAAAGTGTCGTGATATAGCAACATGTGTTTTTGCGGGCGAAAGCCGAGAAGAGGACAAAGAGGCAAAAGTGTCACAATTTTGCGACAGGTCGCTTTGACACGAGCGAAGAAGAGAACCCAGCCGAAATAAGATATGTGATAGTTAACTGAAGTTATACGACAGTTACAGGTGCAGTTGTAGAAGAAATTCATACAGATAAAATAAGAAGAGTTAACTGAAGTCAGTACATCAGTTACAGGTGCAGTTACAATGAAAACACATGCATGCACATAAAAGAAAGTGAACAGTCACTAAGGAGAATACGAACAGTCATGACCAAGAAGACAAATAGTCATGGTAAAGGTATATGTGTCAATTCGTTGCATGTAACGTGTTTAACGAAATGCCTACTCTATATATACAAAAGGAGTTACATATAAAATGCGTTACAATTGACAAGTGGCATATGAGAAATGAAAGAAGGAGTTACAACTGGAGTTACAAAGAGACAATTTTGCTATAAAAGGAGGTCTGCGTGGAGAATTAAAGTGTTGCTGAATAGAGTGAAAGTGCTACGAAAAGAGGGTTGGAAGAGTGCCGTAAGAAAGCATTAAGCAGAGCCGAGAGAGCTGTAAGAGTGTAGTAAGAATCACAACAAGAGGGCTATAAGAGAGCCGTAAAAGTGCAACAAGTAGAGCCGTGAGTGTGTGGTGTTTTTGTGAATAACGAGAGAGGTTGGGTTAGCAATAGACCAGTCAGGGTCTTGTATAAGCGAAGGCATTTTTATGTCAATCTTATAGTTTCAAAATTGTAGTCCAAGTTGGTGGTTGGAATTAGGGGTTGGTGCTCCTTTCTGTTGGTGCAGGTAAATTAGGGGTTGGTGCTCCTTTCTGTTGGTGCAGATAAATTAGGGGTTGGTGCTCATTTTTTTTGGTGCAGATAAATTAGGGGTTGGTGCTCTTTTCTGTTGGTGCAGATAAATTAGGGGTTGGTGCTCCTTTCTGTTGGTGCAGATAAATTAGGGGTTGATGCTCCTTTTTGTTGGTGCAGATAAATTAGGGGTTGGTGCTCCTTCTAGTTGGTGCTGGTAAATTTATTGTAAAGTTCTTGCTTTGCAAAGGTTGGATTTGGATGGGAGTCCAAGTAGTCATTTTTGAGGAGTAGCCAAAACTGGTGAACCTCGTTACATCTTGTGTTGTGTGATGCTCTCTTGTTATATTTTCTTTATGTGGTTTTAAGCTTTCATTGTTTTGGCTTTAAGAGTTGAAGTTTTTAAGTTTTAAAGAGCCACACTGATTCACCCCCCTCTCAGTGTCATTGTGAGACTAACATATTTTACCTCTCTCACCCCACCAATCCAATTTAGTTCTATCCTCATTATCATACTTAGATTTTGCTCCATCAAACTTAAAGGTCCATAACTGGTCTTCAATTAATTGTTGTTGACTATGTGAGATGTTTATTATTGAAATTTTATCTTCAATCACAATTTCTACAAGCATGGTATGAATTCCTATTTTCAATTTAGTACTCAAATTAGTATCCTCATTGTTATGATTACACATTATCTCTTCCAAGCTTGACCCAATTTTTGAAAATTTGATTGCCAAATAATTATTCATAGTTTCAGATCAATCATAATTACGTAGTAATTTACAAGCATCTAGGATATCTAACATATGAGGATCATTATAATTTTGTATCCCAGGTTCAATAGTCAATTTTTTATGAACTTGATTTAGTAACTCAAAAACATCTACCTCTATCTTATTCAACATAACAACCTTATTACTTGTGCGAGCAAGAATCAACTCTAATTTTTTTAACCATAAATGATATTTCATTATCAACAATATTTGAATCCAACAGATAATCATGCAAAGTTTTACCTAGAATTTGAATGGTTGAACAGAAATGCTGAGATTCTACCTTTTTTACATTTCCATTTACTAGGACTTGATGAGCCTTTGTAATTCCTTCTTTTTCCTCATGGTCTTCATCATCATTATCTTGTATACTTTCATCTTCATCAATCACCTGATTTTTAAAAACACCAAAATTAGTCACAAAATTAAAAATATGCCCATCATTTTTAAACCATAAATCTTGTTGGTCAAGGGATGTGTTAAATAACAAATATTCCTGATCAAACTCCTGAACAACACTTCCCGTTAGGTCCTCAATGATATCAAATCTAAACCATTCATGTTCTGGATTTTTCTCTGAGGTAAAGGCATACTAACTTCTAGTTGTATAGTTATTGTAGGATCCTTAGGTGGGAAAAGGCTTTTAGTTTCTTGAACATCAAATGGAATAGAAGTTTCTTTAGAAATTGCAAAATAATTGAGTGATTCCTCTTCATTATCTTGAATAATAAAATCATCATCTTTCTAAAACAATTGGTGAGATTCCATCTCTTCTTTCATGCCATCTTCTGATTCTTCTTTAGATTCAATTTACTTTAAGCTATAACTTTCTTCATATTCATCTTCCTTCATTTTTGAAGGTTCATATATTTCCAAAATTGAATCAATCTCTACATTTTGACTAACTTGATTACCACAATCTTCATTGATGGGTATTGACTCTAAAATTTTCACCTCATTTTAGACGATATCTAAGATAGTTGTAACATCTAGACAATCAATTTCACCATGTTGATTGCTCACATTAGACATCATTTGATCCAAGGGTACCAAATTGATAGGTTGGTACTAGTTGGGATACATATCTCCTAGAAAACAGTTCATCATGGGAAGAGGTTGTGCATCAGCCTAACTTATTTATGGTATTTGATTATGATATTTAGGTCTAAGTGATAATAATTGACCCACACTAACCCCTTGAGAAATCAATTGTTGTTCAAATGTTATTGCCTCATTGTAGGCTCTAGGTAAGGATGTAATTTGAGGAAGTAAACTCATAAACTTGGAAGTTAATGGGTATAATATTCCAATGTATATCTGGATGGTTATTTTTTCTAAAAGGATTTAAGGTACACTTATTTGGTATACAACTTATGAAACCTCTCACGGAATGATCTCAAGGATTCATTAGGTTCTCTATGGGTAGAGGTAAATTGAAGGTATATCATAAATGGGGTAACGAGTTATCTAAAATGGTTGAGAAATGTTGCTTCTAGTTGTGCCTAAGAAGTGATATAACCTGTAGGTAAGTTGATATACCAATCATAAGCAAACTCATCTAATGTGTATGGGAACATTCTATAGATAATATCTTCATGCATAATTTTTTAAATGAATTATTGTATCTTTGTATGCCTAAATATGTTCATCAACCGATTTCATTCCATCATGCCTATACTGAGGTAAATATCTTTCTATTTTTTTAGGAATTTAATGGGGTACTCCAGGATTGTTTAATGGACTACAATAACCACCTATCTAGGATGGAATTCCTACCATTTATGTTATTTGAGAGGTTATAAGTGGTTCCAACTTTAACATGCAAGGCTATGTATGAAATATTCACAACAATTTAACCATAACCATGCTTTCGAATTTATAGCAGATCAAAACTAATGCAACATAAATCAAAGTATTTCACAACTTTTTTTTAGTTTTTATGTTAATTTGAACAACTTCAAAAAAATAAAATGTGTTACCTTCAGGTCCTCCTTCTAGTGCCAATTATGTTGAGTGATATTTTCACCCGATTATGAAAACACGCTCATAGTTAGGATCATATCAAAGTTATCCTCTCTTGCAAAGAAATAGTTAGTTTCTCCAAGGTTCTATTTGCCTAATTTCTTAAAAAGTACTTGTATGCTTGTAAAATATGAAAATGTTGTTAAATACCTCAGAAGTGCAAGTAAATGTTAACAAGGGGCCTGTGGTTTGATATTTAATTTAAATTGTGAACATGTTGTTGTTCATGAGACTAATTGCCAAAATGTATACTTAAGAATCAAATATTGCAAATAATAAAACTTATTGAATGCAAATATTTTAATTTTAACCTTAGAAAATGATTATAATTAAATTCATCAAAATAGTTAATGTTTGAACTTTAATTATTATTATTTGGAAAATTTAATTAATTAAAACCCTAATGTCTATTTCAAATGTGCAATATTAGGAATTTATTTAAATGAAATAACATTTAACCTAATGTGAAAAATTAAAACTTTGCATAAACTTTAGGGTTTTGATTTTTTCTTGTGCAATGAAATAAAATAAAATAAAAAGGGCTTAAGGTTAGAAAAATAAAATAAAATAAAATGAAAATAAAACACAGGTTACAAAAATTTCAGAACTCCATCTAGAATCTTCAAATAAAGATAATCTAAAACACAACCTGATTTAATCCAACCAAAATTAACATAGTTCAAGAAAAACCAGGTGCAATCTTCAAGGAAATTGATTAATATATTCAATCATTCAATATTTTGAAATTTAAGAAAGTTGTGCTTAGTCAAACCTAGTAATGTGGTGCATCAAAGAAGATTGAAAAATTAAGGTCGATCAACCAAAGCGGGAAAAACAATGGAGTGTAGAAGAAAATCATGCTTTGTTAAGCGGATGGATTGGGAAAGCTAGGGTTTCAACTACGACAAGTGATGGAGATTGAGCTAGGGTTTTGAGTATCATTATGGTCCTCAACCCTGGCGAACCAATGCATAACATTGGTGTTGTAGAAGAGAATGAATGTGATACTGGATTCTCTCAATTGATTATGTAGGTGTGTGTTGAGAATGGTCCACAAGGTAACTCTCGTTATGTTGGTGTAATTATTCCATTGCCTAAAGTTGATTCTGCATGTCACAGTTTAGAATCACTCACCCTTCTCGAGTATTTTTTTGGTTGCATCCCTAATGATTATTTTCTTAGGTCTTGGGTTAATGCAGCTTGGACTCCTCATGGAGTCAAGCTAGGTTTAAAACCTTATAAAGTGTTTTTTTTTGTTTCACTTTGCAGAAACAACCCATGTTAAGGTGATTTATGAACATGGCCCCTAGTACATGAGAAGTTCTCTTCTTGTTTTTTCTCCTTGGACCCGTGTTTTTTCTATTTCTGAAAGGTCCTATGTGGGTGGAATTTCGAGTAATCCCTCTACCTTTGTGGCCCTTTCTCAATCGTAGACCATCCCCTTTAGGGTGTGTTATTTTGATGGAGGTGGACAATTTTTTCCATGCATACCCTCAAAAATATGTTTGCATTGATATTGATATTTATTGATATCTCAAGGAGTCCATTGACATACAAGTTGGTGACACTATGCTATCCCAGCGGGTCCTCTACATTAATTTACCCAACACATATTTTTGATGCTAGTCCTCAACACATAAGATCAAATATTATCCCTTGATGCCACATAACAAGGACAAGTAAAGCCCCACAACACCGAGTGCACCCACTCAACCTTAGGAGTATGGTTGGATTACTATTGGAGGACATAAAAACACACATTTGGCTACTTCTAAAGGTACATAGACGAAGTCAGCACATGTCTCATAGCTGGTAAAAAACTGGTATGAAAATAAAAAATTTGGTCCCCTAGTTGAAACTACCAACAATGAGGCACCTCAGTATCAATAGATTCATACCCCAAGGGATGTAATAGAGGTTGTTTCATAGTCTACACAACCGAACAATCCTCTAGTACATTTCCCCTTGACTAATGCAATGTGCTCTCATGGCCTGAGAAGAGGATCTATAGAATATGTCACTCTAGAGAAGCGACTTCATATGACTAGTGTTTAGTTAGGTAGTTATGTTCCTAATTCATCTAATAGCTACAATGTGTTAAAGTATCTTAGCGGCGGTGAGAATATGTCATTGGATGTAGAGCCATCATCTATAGAATTGGTGGTTCCTACAGAGTAAGAAAAATCTAAAGTTCCTTCCCTTTTGTGTGGTTTCAACATTCTCATAGTCCTCAATAGGGGAAAGAATATGGAGACAGTCTACCCGAAAAAGGGTTTCAGCCTTTCAACTCAAGAATTCCAATACCTTTACGGCATTGGAATGACACAAAATGATGGAGCAATAAGTCTACTTAGTGCCTAGAGCTACAGTTCTATAGTTTAAAGTTTTTTTTTACTCTGGTTTATTTTTCTATGCTTATTTATGTTGTGTATTCATCATTTTAGGGGTTGGTTCCGGTTTTGATTGTATGGGTGGCCTTGCGCCCTGAGCTATGATCTTTGCAACTCCTTTTTTATTGTAACCTATTTTATTTTTATTGAATATAATGTTGGTTCCAATTAAAAAAATACCATCCACATGCATACTTTTCACCACAATGAAATGAATATATCACAAATGAAATCTTCTATTAATGCTTTTCTTCAGAATAACTCTATCAATCAATTATAGAGATGAAATCTTCTATGACAAGCAACCTGGGAGGAAACCTTTGGCGATGGAAAACTTCTATCTTCTCTTCCGATCACTCCAAATTCTTCCAGCCTCTTCTTCTTGGATCTCCATAGTTATTTATAACATAATAATCTCTTCCATTGTTCAATTTTATAACTATTTTAAAAATGGATTTCATAACTATTCTTTTCAACCCTTGTATTACCTGCGTAATAACATATTCATCATAAGATTAAGACAAAGCCAACCTTTATTTTATTTATTATTTATTTTCCTTCGTAACTTTCCTTTTGCCCAAAATTGAGTCAAAATTCAAAGTTCTTACATTTTAATGAAAATTTCCATGCATCTAAATAGGCCAAAAGGGTACTCAAAATTGTTGAGATCATCCAAAAATTTATCATGGTTCATGAGATATTATATTTTAAAGTTCCCAAGTTGCTATAGTAAACTTCTATTTTTAGGTGAAATTAACATCTGAAATCCTATAAGTTTGGTACCATTAAAAAGAGGAAATCAATATCTTTCTACCAAGTTTTGAATGAGTTCAAACAGATTTGTCTAGCTCAAGATATGTCTATTTCAATTTTGCATTAATTTTAGGGCAAAAGTGATAAAATTTGAATAACCCTAAAAAGAAATTTAATATTTTAAATGAAATTTAATTATTTAAACCTTTTAAAATACAATTTTTTAAATTATTTGATTTGAAATAATGCAATTAAGATGTAAATATTCAAAAGTATTTAATTCAAATCATTACAACTAAATTCAAACCTTCAAGATGCAAAGATGTCAATAATTTCACAATCTCAATGTAATCAAATTTTAAAAAATCTTGATGTAAGCAAATTTTCAAAGACCTTGATGTGAGCAAAATTGAATAACACAAAGAATAAAAATGCCAAAATTTAGAGTGGGTCCTCAAATTGGGGTATGTTGTGCTACAACCACCACAACATTGAGTATACCAATTTGATCTACTTGGATATTTGTTTTATAAATTGTTCAATTTAAAAAATCCTAATTTTTGCCTGTGTCCAAAGGAGCGATTCACTCCTAACTTATAGAACTATTCACTTTCTTAAGGAGTGATTCACTCTCTAATCTCCAAAGGTTACTTTTTTAAGGATTTGAATCTAAGTTTGAGTTTTACAAGTATAACAAGTTTGGATCTTGAAAGAACGGACTTATGAATATAAGATCAAAATTATGACAACCAAGAAAAGAAATTAAACTAGTAAAATTTTTTACTTATCGGAGGGAGGGTACTAAAGGAAATAAATTGACCACTATACTCTAGATACATAAGTCAAAATAAATACTAGAAGTCCCAATAATAAGTAATAATTCTAAATAAAATAAAATGAAGGTAACTTTAACTAACCAAAGTATAAACCCAAATACTTCTTATTTGTCCACATCATCAAGATTTATAAATCTACAAGTACAAGTTAACCCTTATACCTTGATAAGGAAATCCAATGGTCATGAAGATTCCAACCACAAAATAACTATCTAAGCTTGGACTATAACTAATTCATTTCTCCAGAATACTATAGTAAATCCACTATATACCATGCCACCCAAATAATCTCCTCAATCATGTGTCATAAACCTATAATTCAATATGAAAACACCTACATTTTTACAAGTAGCTACCCAACCATAAATTGAATAATAACAAATCATACTGAATCTATACCTAGTTTAAACTAGTCAATAATCAACTACACCAAACCAATAAGTTATTTCAAACTAGCAAGTAAGGTCAAATCAATAAACTAGTACTAGTCAACAATAGATAGGATCAATTCAATGGGTGAATATCTCGAACCAACAAAGTAAAAATTTAACTTGAGATATAAGAGCAACATACCATACAAAATCATTCTATGATATAGCCCTAACAAGGTTAACAAAGATAAAATGGGGTACAAAATCAATTGACCTTATATAACCCACCACAAAATCAAAATATCAATAAAATTGACAGCTTCCACCAAACCAAGAAGTTTTCAAGGACAAAATACCACTCAAAATTAGTTACTTCCCTAGTATATACTACCCCTAGAGTTAACAATAATTATTGTAAAAATTCAAATGGCCCTCAAAATTAAATGAATTCATAATATTAGAATTTCCCTCAAAATTATTTGAATATGCAAAAGCAATAGATAATGCAAAACCATAATCCTTAATATATTTACCAAAACCAACAATTTGGGCCTAATCCAAAAGAACATTTTATTCCCAATCAATCAGTTGCACAAAATCTATAATAAAATTTATAACAGAAGATGGTTGTTCAAAACTCCTAATTTATACAAAATAATTAAATGATCTAATAGCCTCAAAAATAAAAAACATATATTTAGACATGTCAACCCTAGTATCAAATATAATATGATCAATAAATGCCATATGGGAAAGGAGCTCATTTTTTCAAATACAAGTAATATTCTAAAATTAGATTCCTAGTTGGACATATCATGGTCTACCAAACTTATCAATTTAGTCATTAGTTACTATCATAAGAATGATATATCTTCTAAAATTTTATGGTAATAGCAAGAAAATGATATTATAATATCTCAACAAGTTATCAATCTTGAAATTGACTCATCATATACAAGAGGAGGATGATATGGTGTGACTATTATTATTTATGTTGAGATACAAAGTTGTTATGTAGTATATGATATTGCTTGATAATTCAAATATCAATTGGGCTTCAATTATTGAGTCACCCATGAAATGCTTTGCTAACCCCAAAAAAGAAAATTTAGTGTTGTTTTAGTTAAATTTCATCCAAAGACACACCCAAACAAAAATATTCATGATTACAGTATGCGGCCATGAGAACTTCACAACTTATATCACTAAATGTTTGACTAACATATGAGTAAGCATTTGTATATTATATAAGGGGCCTAAAAATTGAATTGTCAATGATTATCTAAAATGCAAATCATGTTACTTGGTTAGGGGAATTTGCATAGGTAGCTCATGCAGAATATGTATTGATCTAGGTAGCAAAATTGACACTTACATCACCAATGGTTTATGTAGCTCATATGGCTTAACCTTATACCCAACTCATTCAATGTCCTCCACCACTAATTATGTCAATTTTAAATATGCAATAAAAATACATGCAAGCATAATAGTATACACCATTTGTGACTCCTCAAGTTACCCTATTGCTATTCAATATACCTTTGTATACACAAAATAATGTCTCTTACACAATGATGTTTCCAAGCCAAATAATTATAGTATAATCACATTATTATCCCAATTGTTGGCATTATCTATGCCACAATTATCATTGACTACATTGTCTCCCATGGGAATTAAATATTCAACATAATAATCAAGAGGATTTGGTAGTCAATCAGGCCCACAAATAAGGGAGTTATGCTCATTAGTAATAAAAATGACCAATCAATAATGATAAATCAAAGACAAAGTGAGTTATGTTAATAATATATAAATTAGCAATAGAGAAGAACCCCCTATCTCACTAAGGACCAAGTTCCTTGTCATGCAAGTGATCAAATCACAAACCAAGTAAAAATAATGTGGTGAAAGTCAATTCAAAAATAAACTTACTATAGTGTTTTGCTTGTAATATTAAGCATAATCTAGTAAAGTGTGTGATGGCTACTTGTAACATTCAAACGATGATTTATAATCAACTATATATAGCTCAACAAGAAGTAAAGGTAGGTGGATCAACCACTAGAAGTAAATTAACCAATGAATAATTAATTAATGATAAACAAACTAGTGGTAGGACAATAATCAATAGCTATGGTACCTAAAACTAATAATATGGTTTATCAATTTTCAAGTACCAAAGGACAAAAATGATTTCCTCATGAATATAAAGTAGTGTTAACAAAGCAATACCAAGGGGTTACAAAATTAAGTAATTGAAAACTAATCAAAGAGCAACTGCAATCAACTCTACATAAACAATAAAAATCAGGTAAAAGTACTATATTTGTGAGAAAAGGATGACCATATATTTATATTAAATACAAAGGACCGATTCTATAAAACTCATCTACATCAAAAAATAATGAGTTGATAATGGTACAAACATAGACTCAAAAACTAGAATAATCATCAACTATGAGTGAGTCTATGATAGGCAAGAGAGGTTCTATGAAATTGAGTAAACAAAATAAACAAGCCAAGTTATGTAAAATTGTCAGAAAAATCTTAAAACACCGATTATTAACCATCAAAGGTTGAACATCTATCACAAGACAATTTAGGAATTTTCTTTAGACGAAAAAGGTAATTTGACAAAACCAAAGTTGCACATAGTTGATGAGTTGAAAAGGATATCCACAAAAGTAAATATGTTGGAAGAATTATCATTACCAGTAGAGAGATTTACTATAAGAAACATTAAAAGAGTGAGTTATACTATAGCTAAACCAACAACATAAATAGTCTTTAATGCAACCTATCCTAGTTGAACAACAAAATTTTATGGCCAAAGACCCATTAGATATTTTGGTGAATGTGATTGATATCTTGAATATATTGAAATAAAAAGCAATGAAACTATTATCATTTTTTATCACATTGAAAATCAAACGATATGTTATGGAGTTGTATAGTCAGTTTAGGGGTGGTTTTCATAGTAATTTCTAAGGTTGCATGTAAGTAAATGAGTCTTCGTTACATCAAGACTTCAAGAGAACTAATTTAGATGGATGTAACAAGGTGTAACAACCCAAAACTACCAACACCCAAAAAAAAAAAATGATTACAAGCAAAGGTTCACAAGGGAAAACACTCTTTTTATTCTTCCAACATACAAGGCTTCACCACATTTGAGTTCCAAGTCACTGCAAATGACACTCAGTGTATAGGAGTGGCCAAATTTCATGGTTTCTAGGGTTCACCTTAGTAAAGCTACATGTTTATAAGGATACCAAAAGTGGTTCCCCCACCATTCCCATACCCTCATCGTCATAGTACAATGTGACCATGACATAGGGATTATATTTTAAGGCCTATAACACTTAAATAGGGATTCTTATTCCCTAACCATACACTAAGTCCATCTAGGTAGGTTAATTAGGCGTAGAGCCTTGGTGCTTAGTTACCACACCTTTGTGGGCTAACTAAGGTTATTACCACTTTGCTACTAATAAACATGATCACCCAATCCTAAAATTTCAAGGGATCACTACTATTATCTTGTGAATGGATCCTCAACTCTTAGTTGGAGTACACACGAGCCTACTCGTTCAAGGTGCAATTATTCACAAGAAAACTAGCTATTGTTTTTCACAACTCCTTCTAGGTTCATAAGTCTAGCTATTGCATTCTCGCAACTTCTTCTATGACTCATGGCTACTTGGTTATTGCATTCATGCAACTCCTCCCAGGATTGGGCTTTAATGTAATTGACTTAGGTTCACAAGATATTCTAACCACCCCAAGATAATCTTAAATAAAACTTGCACTTAAAACATCATTTAAAGTAAATCAACATACATCACATAATATCAAAAGCACTTTAATCAAATTATAATTTATTTAATCTGAAGTGCTATAGAAGATAAACAATGATACCTCTTAACTAAGCCATATTTTGCTTAGCTCAAATGCTTGACATAAGGCTTCATAAAATGCATTCCTTTAACATAAATGCTATAATAAACCAAGTATTAACATAAATATGCATTCTAAAGCTACAAGCTTACTGTAGTGGTAAGGGTTTTGGCTTCTCTTTGAGAGGTCCAAGGTTCAAACCCTACTCAATATGAGGGGACCAAGAACCCTCATAAAAACCTGTGTAAACTAAAAAAAAATTAGGAGGAGGAATAATTAGAAATAATAGAGGAGAGATTTTGTCTCATTATACTTTCAATAGTGTATTTAAGACAAATAATGAAGTTGAAGCTTAGGCAACTTTAGAAGGGTTAAAAATATGTAAACAAATAAAATGGAATAGAGTATGGATGGAAGGTGATTCTCTCATAGTAATAAATGCAATTTTGAGGAAAGCAAAGGCTCCATGGAACATACAAGATATAATTGTGGAATTCAAGATCTTGCTAAAGAGTTTGAAGAAATCAGGTTTACATATATATTAAGGGAAGGAAACAAATGTGAAGATAAGCTAGCCAATATAGAGGTTTTGATTGGGGATCATGAAGTTAAATTCTCCTTTCCATGGTTAGAGGAAGTAGGAAGTTTAGTTGAAGCTAACAAAAAAATGTTGATTGCCTAAATCAATTAATGATTAATATTTACTTTAATATTTTCCATTGGTAATATTTACTTTATTTTGTAACAATAATGTGTTTTCATTTAGACTATTTATTATAATTTTTGTGGTTGCACTTGTGTTTGAGGAAGGAAACTAGCAATCCAGATTTGGTAAAGTGGACTATGATAGTGCAATGTTTTGGAAATATTACTCTACTAAAATGCAATACATAGATAGTAGAGGTGAAGTTTTGGTATTGTGAAGTTTGCTATAGGAAAATATCAAGAAAGATGCTAAATTTTGGATTAATTGTATTCATACAAAAATTTGAAAAGATCTAGAAAATGAAAATCAAGAATTCAAATATTTTATGTAAAATGATGTAGGTTTCTAGCTATAACATCTCAATTGAGATGAGAAGTGTATCTATTTGTAAAATCTCAAGCTCTAAATAAGAGAGATGTAATTTGTCAAGGGTGGGGGACCCGAGTACAACCCCTTATTATCCAACAAAAAAACATAATGATGCATTCCAACAATTGATATAACTCAAGACTAACTATCAATAAAATATTGCTAAAACACTTTAATGTACAAAACCCAAGGAAACATAATCTTTCAAGTTGTACAATAATCAAGTTTACAAAATTCTTTGAACAAACCATTCCTTTATAAAACCTTTGTTTTTCCTCATCATATACACATTCAAATTACTATGAAGCCATCCACCAAGGATCTTCAAGCCATCTATAAATGTGTGAGTTCCTTCATGATGGGGAATCTACCCACGACTCATGAGGAATACTTAGGGATCAAGACAACTCTAAATGCAATGCAACTTAATCATGTTATTTCTATTATGCAAACCACCATGCATTAAGTAAGCCAATAATAAGAGAATCCCATGCTTCTCTTTATAATGATACCTTAACCCACATGAGTCTTAGGAATCATTATAATATTTTCTCTTTCAAAACCACATACAATAATTCATCTTATAAAAGAGAATCCCATACTTATATTTATAATTATCCCTTAACCCACACGATTCTCAGGAATAATTACAATAGTTTCTCTTTCAAAACCACATACAATAATTCATCTTATAAAAGAGAATCCCATACTTTTTTTTTTTTTTGTTTTCTTAAAACCAACATACATAATCCATCTATAAAAGAGAATCCCATACTTCTATTTATAATGATCCCTTAGCCCACATGAGTTTCTAGAATCATCATAATAGTTTCTCTTTCAAAACTACATATAATAATCAATCATACAATAATTTCCTTTCTACATTTTTAAAACAAGGAACATACATCCCATTTTTTCCAAACACAAGATTACAATAGATCAAGATTAACTAAATAATTTACTAATATAAAGTTCCCCAATTCCAAAACCACTTCTTCCTTAGCAAACTATAAACAAATGAAAGATCTTTTTTTCTAAATCCATAACTTTATAAATAAAAGAAACAACATTCAATAACATAAATAAAAAAATATTTTATAATCGAATAGAGTTCTCCTAAGATAATTTTTATAGCTTGGAAAGATATTTAAACAACTAATACATGACTAAGCAAAATCCATGATCACATAGAACCACCAAACAACCTAGCAATAGATATGCATGCAAGCCAACACATTGATGCAAGAAATGAATTAACACAAGAATCTTGATTCGAGTTGTCTACTACCAGCGAAGATGATCATATCCGACCCTCAAGCCATGATGACCCACTAGAGCACACCAGGATATAAGGAAATCAAGCTACCACAGAGATCTAACACAAGCATACCCCATGGATCTAAAATATGGGTGCGCACATGTTGGAACAACACTAATATACATGGAAGGAGGAAAGAATGGATGTGGCTATGAGTGGTAAACCTTACCATAAGAAATACTAAACACTAAAAAAACAAACATACCAATTGGCTAAAACAATGCCCAAACTTAACATAAAAAAAGGCCAACATCAAGTGTTGGACAACACTCAAGCATCTACTAAACAATATGTACGTTAAACACATGTCGAGCTTAAAAAAACATTAAAGGAGAGGTAAACTAGCATAAAAAATATTATCAATAACCTTGGAGAAAAACCAAACTAAAGAAGCACATGATTCAATCAAAACAATAAATAAAGCACTTGATTCAAAGCTCTCCTACGTCTCCTTTGAAATAGACATTGTGTTACTTCTAAATATCCCTCCTCTAAAATGGACATCACGTTACTTCTAAATATCCATCTCCTCAAACCTTCAAGCCTCTTCTTTCTTTCTAAGAACTCATTCCCCAACAAACAAAATATTTTAAGCATTAAAAAGGATATGGGAACATCTTCTTGCATGAAGGCGATCACATAAGAAACACTCAAGAAGATATTTTTTACAAGACTTGTGCCACCTTGAGTCTTTTAATTAAGATGCCACCAAAGCATACCAAAAAGAATAATGCACTCCTTAAAATGAGTTAACCTTATTCTTTAAATTGATGATTACCTTTATCAAAACCAAAAGGGTAGTATTAATTATTACCCCTCCCTATTTTGCATTCTAACCACAAATTGCTTTATTAATTTCAATCCCAACATTTGACATTAATTATTTTTCCAAATTTTAATGTCACCAATCTAATTAATACTTTACTAGTCTAAAGTATTAAAGCCATCATTTAATTAACTTAATAATTCACAAGTATTAATATTATCAACTAATTAATACTTAATTATTCTAAAGTATTAATGTTACCAATTAATACTTAATAAAATCTTATTCAATAAAATCTATGCATACCATGAACAAACATAGATTCACACCATTGTTTTATCCCTAAGTAGGCGGTCTCCTTTAAGATAGTCTAATACTATCACCGACCTATTAAGGAGACTCATTGCACAAGCAACTTCCTAACCTAATGGTGTGAATACAAAAACAAGCAAAATGTAATGCATCTACATGAAGGGTATTTTGTTACCCTAAGTTTTTAATGAGCAAGTCATCACTATTATTTTCCAAAGTATCTCTCATGATAGGTGGTTCACCCATTTTTTCCTACTAGAGAGAGAGAGCACCTGGTCTTGCACCCACAAGTACATCAACACTACCATATTCTAAGCTCAAAAGAATGCAATCGTTCCATCACATAGACATCATAAAATGAAGCTATGAAATTAAATATTCACACTAGTATTGTAACAACCCAGATCTAAAACACCTAGTTATGCCTTCCAATATTGCACACTAGAATCATAAAGTGAAAATTTTAATTGATTTTGAGGTCTAGACATGGCACAAGGTGTAAGTTTGATGTAAGTGTCTATTGATAACCCAATGCTTTATTAGTACAAAGGCATAGTGAAACTCACTTCGAGAATGTTGACCATTTCATACGATATCTCAAGTGGTCAATATTGGCTAGATCTCGCAAAAGGTTCCCTTTTGTGATCTCATCTTCTCCTTTCTTGAGAGTGTGGGTTCACAACTGGGGTTTTCCTCTAGGGCCCATAACACCTAAAGGATGGATGCATAATTCCTCATCCCTTAGCATGGACTTAGGTTCCTTTGGCCTAATTTTTATCCTAGATTTTAAAATATGCAATGGTGTAGCGTAAATATGCCTCATGCCTAGTTGAGAGTCCAACTTTTTTTGGAATAAACTAGGGTCCACCATTATACTGGCTTAGGTCTAGGTATCTCTTGTCATGGTATGATTGATGGGGAGTTGTCCCATACCAACTCGTCGTAGAGTCTACTAGCATTGGTATCTTGCTAGCTATCTTCTAGTACCGGTATCCTGCTAGTTATCTCCCAACCATACAATGAGCAAGGGACCCCTCACCATACTACTTGTACAACGACCTAGAGGTGACGTTCCATACCACCTCTCGTTACCTATTCTTGGCAAAAGGACCTCTCATCCCAAACTGATTTACTAAGAAAGTGGTCATTCTCGAATCATAGTGATTGCCTAACTCTCAATCACCAGTGTTGGGTGGATGCTCATCCTACTTGATGAAACATAAAAAATATTTAATAATTCATCCTCCTTGATGAATTTAATAGAGTAATAGGTTTCTAGGAGAGGATTCCAAATTTTGTGTACTATGGTTATAGTTAAGTGAAAGACTTGAAGTAAAACATTTAATTTATTCCTAAGATGGAAATAATAAGAATCAATTATAACTTTTTTTATTTGTATTTAACTAATATTCTCACAGCAAAAGCAATGAAGTAGAAGTTTAATCATAAAGCATTCAAATTCCATGTAATCAAATTAATTTTTTTATTTAAAATAGTAGCTATGTAACTAAGTCATCTATACAAATAACTCATTTATTTAGTTTTCCTAATCATAATAAAAGTGAAATTTATAATTTAATTCTAAAAATCTGTCTTCCATATAAATCAATGTATGAACCCTTGTCTATGAGAAAATAAAACTAAACATTACCATAGCTTAAGAGGAAGTTAAAGGTAAGACTCATGAAAGACTTTACAAGATAGGTTTTTCTATGTGTTAATTAGAGACATTAACAATTACATTTATATCCATGTCTAAACTTATATATAAGAAAAATAAAAACTCTATCAGTTCATAAGCAGGCATCGATTAAAAGACAAAGAAAGTATTTCTTAACTTATATTTTTCAAATTAAATTTTGATATATTAACCACATAAAATATACCTACTCCACGATTTTCAATGAATATTTATATTCTTATCTTTCCAACAACAAAATTAGGGAATTTAAGTACAATGAACGTAAAAAAAGGAAATACATAGATCTATCAAGTGATAAAAATCTATAGAGAGAAAAATTTATCATATAAGTTGGAAGTATTCATCTAAGCAGTATATGGACGTCATCTTTGCACTCTCAAACGTCTTTAAGATGGTCCCTTCCTTCATCATGCCTAGGACAAAAGACTCAAGTAGGCATTGGGTCAGAATGACTCAATTACCGGATGATATGCAATTTTATATGCTCATTCTAATGCAATCAAATAATCATTTAAACACAACAAATGCACATTAAGCATAATAAGCACACATTCACTCAACCTTTTTAACAACCAACAAACTCTGTAGTCATTTTTCAATTTATGATATCCCATTCGTGTCATCCACATTTCCATAATAGTTTTACTTCTCTAAATTTTATTATATATATATATTATTTAATTTATTGATCCATATTACTAACAATCAACCAAACTTGTAAAGAAATTGTGAGCACGGTGACCATCAACACACTCATTTGACGTATTTTAGCAAAATAAAAAGCAAGACATTAGAATTATTTTTTTCACCTTCTTTCAATTCTAAATATTTTAGAGTGCTAACCTGATGTATAGCGTCTCATTCATTCTAGATTTTCAAATCAATCGAGAACACCAAATCCAACAAAATTTCCACAACATACCAAATCATGCTATCATCATCTTGTTATTCATTTATTTATAGGAGGGATGAAGAGATTTTGTTCAAACAGGTGGCTTTATCATGCAATCTCTTGCAGTCCACTAACCGACAAGTGGTATCCGAGTTTTAAGTCTTAGAGCCAACACTAAATGTGATATAAGATTTAGATAGTCATATATAGTTTTATAACTTGTATAATTAATGTAATGATATTTTATATTTATATTTTATTATATTTCTTATTTTTTATTTATATTATTATTATTTTATATATTTATATTTATATTTATTTTATTTCAAGACAAGTTAAAAAATAGATATTAAATAATTTATTTTATTATGACAGGCGGATTAAGAAAAGAATACATACAATCCTATCCAAATATTTTAAAATGCAACTACATGGATGCAACTAAATGGATGCAATTTTTCTGTGACCTTCCATGTACTCACGGGTCATGGTGCTTTTTCACACCTCCATCATATCCCTCCTTACCTCTCATGGTCTACCCTATTCTACCCACCCGAAGGAGGGTACATGGTCCTCTTTATTACACACTGTTTGCCTAAAAATGGATACCTATTCCTGCATTCACAAACCTATCAACAGTACCTTGTCCTAGAAATAAAAATAAGCATTAGTCATTATTTAAATGATAGATGTTCTAGTGGGGCTCTTACAAGTACATAGTGCATTGTCAATAAAGAGTTTTGCCAAGGAGGGTTGTTACACGAGGGTAAATATCATAGTAATATTGAAATATTTATTTATGACTATTGCAAAACACCCTAGACTTATAGTAGTCTAAGAAGTCATTGTGGTAGATGTCCTACCTTCTTTTGGAATGTTATTATCATTGCAATAAATGAAAAAATGGAAGGGAATATTTAGCTATGGATACACACATGAAGGTGTTGAAGGATGGTAAGACTATAAAATTTAAAAAATAGCCCTTGCATAAACTAATATATGAATTTAATTGCTTAAACTAATATATATATATATTTATATATATATATATATATATATCCCTTATTTTCTTTTGATTTCTTTTGAGTAGGGATTCTTGTTCATTTTATTTTTGAACAAGGGGATTTATTGTTTTTGTCGTAAGACTACTTTTTATTTTTCTTTTTGCTTTTGCTTTTTCTTTTCGGGATACTTGCTTAGATTAAACAATGAGCAAGGGATTTTATTTGGGTAGGGGGGATCTTGTCCTTTTACCAATTCTCAGTATTTTAGACCATGCACATAATAGGATAGCCATTGAAATTGAAGAAAAAACCCATACAAAGATTTTATAGAATGAAAGAAATAAAAATAGGACCATTACACTTCGATGCACTTTTGAGAAGAATTTTTCATTGTTCGCACGAAGATGAGAGTTTAGGAGATGAAGCCCTTCGTTGACGCTAGACGATACCTTCGATAAGCCCTTGCAGAGGATGCCTTTGCTATGTGGATCTCGAATATATATACATATATATATGTATATATGGACATATATATATATATATATATATATATATATATATATATATATATGTACATATATATGTACATATATACATATATACATATATATATATATATATATATGTACATATATATGTATATATATCTATATATGTATATATCTATATGTACATATATATGTATATATATATATATATACATATATATGTACATATATATATATATACATATATATGTACATATATATATATGTACATATATATGTATATATATATATATGTACATATATATGTATATATATATATATATATATATATATATATATGAATCTAATTGCTTAAACTAATATTGGAACAAAGGCTTCTAATTAAGAAAAGAATCCCATATATATTTATCTAATGGACAATATTCGGTAGTAATCAAAGCCCCTATTTTATCAGATTTAGTAGGAGAAAAAACAAGAATGAACTGAATGCACTTAGAAAAACATAGGAAGTGATAAACACCTTGAAAATTATTATTATTTACTTTACAATGTGACTTCCTCGGGCACTGTTATAATATTCTCTCTTTGCTCATCCTTTGCCAATATTTTTACCTATGCTAGACTGTGGAAATGAGGCTATGTGTTAAGCCTCCAATCCTTATGGATTTGATCAAATGACCTTTTGAAATATTCATGCAAACAAATAGCATTTCTTATCACATTGGGGTAAGGTAGCCTTAAAAAAATCACCATGCACCATCATATACATAAGCCCCATCGAGGGTAAAGAATGCTTTGAAAAAATAAATGACAAATCAAATCTGTGGAAATAATTTAATTCTTAGGAGATGAAAGTGGTTTTGTTGGAAAGTAATTCTATAAGGCATATTGATCCACGGACTACAAGACGACAACTAGGTATAAGGATATGTAACATATCTCATAATTGTTCTAAATCTACATAAATCATAGACCTAGAACTTAAACTAACAAAACAACTTTTGTAAATAATTGAGATATAAGTGTTATATTGGAAGACCTAAAACTTAAACTAACAACTACAAAAACACTCAATTCAATGTAAGCTTAAATGAAAATAAAATAACATTTATGTAGATACACCACTAAGGGAGAAGTAAATGGAGAAAAGACAATCCCTAATTAAGAAAAGAATCCCATACATATTTATCTAATGGACAACATTCGATAGTAATCAAAGCCCCTATTTTATCAGATTTAGTAGGAGAAAAAAATGAGAATGAACTGAAAGCACTCAGACAAACACAGGAAGTGATAAACACCTTAAAAATTATTATTATTTACTTTTCAATGTGATTTCCTCGATCATTGTCATAATATTCTCTCTTTGCTCATCCTTTATCAATATTTTCACCTATGCTAGACTATGGAAATGAGGTTGTGTTAAGCCTCTAGTCCTTATGGATTTGATCAAATGACCTAAAATATTCATGCAAACAAATAGCAGAGGACTAATTATGAAAAAGTACTATTTCTTGTCACACTGGGGTAAGGTAGCCTTAAAAAATTCACCAGGCACCATCATATACATAAGCCCCATCTAGGGTAAAGAATGCTCTAAAAAAATAAATGACAAATAAAATCTGTGGAAATAATTTAATTCTCAAGAGATAAAAATGGTTTAGTTGGAAAATAATTCTACAAGGCATCTTGATCCATGGACTGCCAGACGATAGCTAGATGTAAGGGTATGTAAAATATCTCATAATTGTTCTAAATCTACATAAATCGTAGACCTAGAATTTAAACTAACAAAATGACTTTTTCAAATAAATGAGATATAAGTGTTATACTGGTAGATCTAGAACTTAAACTAACAAGTGGTTGCTCCTTCATCGTAACTCATAAAAATTGATAATAAATATTTTAAACATCCTAAAAACATATTACAATATAAAAAATCAAGCAAAGTCTTATAGTTTATTTTTCAAGACTCCATAGCATGCTATACTTAAAGAAATATTATTTATAGCTTATTGTCATAAATACGATTTATTTTTGTAGTTGATATATTACTTGTATAAATTGTATATATTACTTGTATATCCATAGAGGATTACCAAATATGCATAAGCATAAAAACAAAATGAATACCTTATTATTAAAAAGCCATTTTCAAAAATGGTGTATACCCAACCTTGATCATATTCAAATATCAAGTGTCTATATGTTAAACCTCAACTTTATCCACATTTTACAAAACTACCTAAACACTTCTTATCACCAACCAACCTTGTTGCATATTAAATAACAATATTTGTAAATGAAATTGCATCTAAAAAGAGAGTGGATGATGAAAATAATAAAAGATATATAATGAAATTGCTTAAACTAATCCTAGAACAAAGTCTTCTAATTAAGAAAAGAATCCCATACACATTTATCTAATAGACAACATTCGGTAGTAATCAAAGCCCATGTTTTATCAGATTTAGTAGGAGAAAATTGGAAATGAACTGAATGCACTCAGATAAACATAGGAAGTGATAAACACCTTGAAAATTATTATTATTTACTTTGTAGAGTGACTTATTTGGGCATTGTTATAATATTCTCTCTTTGCTCAGCCTTTGTTAGTCTTTTCACCTATGCTAGATTATGGAAATGAGGCTATGTGTTAAGCCTCCAATCCTTATGGATTTGATTAAATGACCTTCTGAAATATTCATGCAAACAAACAGCAGAAGATTGATTGTGAAAAAGTACTATTTCTTGTCACACTGGGGTAAGGTGGCCTTAAAAAATTCACCATGCACCATCATATACATAAGCCCCATCTAGGGTAAAGAATGCTTTGAAAAAATAAATGACAAATCAAATACGTGGAAATAATTTAATTCTTAGGAGATGAAAATGGTTTTGTTGGAGGTCATTTAACATTGCAGAGGATTTTGTTATGAAAGCTTTAATGGTCTCCTAATCATCATTAACTATCTTATTTGGACTCATAATTTTTTTTTTAATTTACATGGTGGAATCGGTAGCCACCATGAATTTGGGCAGGCTGTCTAGCTTTTATGGCCGCCACAGTATTCTGTGATGTCCTCCCCTGAAGTCGCCACACAGATCTTTGCACAGTTTGCCCCTATAACCACCATGCCACAATCATTTTAAACCTTTTACACCACTGAAAGCACCAGGAAAGGGACAAGTGTTCAATCCGATGAGGCCCGAGATTTGAACCTTGAACCTCCGCCCCCCTTATGGGGTTTGGATGAACCAATTGGTCTACACCTCAAACATTATTTGGAATCATAATTAAAATTCATTTATTATTTATTATTTCTTTATTATATTTTAGACCTATATATTGAGATATAATAAGATGAAACTCTTGTTCCATTAAGCAATAGGAGAAATCTTCATGGTTTGTGATGGAGAGCTCAAGGTAAGAAGCAGCGCCAGGTTTGACAAGATCGATAGGCAAGCAAAATGGACAACAAGAAGAAGATGTTGGGATCGATGATGGAGATTGTGATATGAGTAAGGAAAAACCTTTTGACCCAAGTGCTCAATCCTGGGTTAATATTTTGAAAGGTAAGCAAAAAATCTCAAAGAGGGGCTTCAACCTACAACCGTTGAATGGAGAACTGCAAATCCTAGATGATTTGGTAGACCTGGAAGTTGAACAAGCAGAGATGTATCTCGTTGGGAAATTTGTTGGAGTTCGACCAGGGTTGGAAGAGATTAGGAAATGGGCAGCACAAAAATGGAAACCCCTAGGTCATATGGACATTGTGGCCTTACCACGAGGGGTTTTTTGGGTCAAATTAAATTGTTCAATGGACTACGATAGAATCCTCCAAGGAGGCCCATGGTTCTATGGGAGAAGAGGGATTTTTATTTGAAAATGGAGCCTTGATTTTGATGCCTTCTCACAAAGCATTGATATAGCTCCGATCTGGATTCGTCTCCCTGGGCTCCCGATTCACCTCTGGCATGAGGATATTTTAGTGGGTGTGGCAAGAGATATAGGACAGTTAATTGTAGTGGATCCAACAACCTTAGCCAGGTCAAGAATACTTTTTGCGAGAATTTGTGTAAATGCAGACTTGAATCAAGAATTACCCAAATCTATAAAATTGATTTCCAAGTATGGATCTTGGAACCAAACCATTGAATATGAAAATTTGATAATAAAGTGTGGGGTTTGTAAAAAAGGACATCTTAGTGTTGCATGCAATGCACACAAGAATAATTTTAATGGTAAGCGTAAATGGGTTCAAAAGCAAGTTGCTCCTCATCAACAAGCTAAGATTTCAATGAAGAGTTTTTAGAAGGCAGATTTAGAAGGAAGGGCAAAGCAAGTGACAAGATCAAGAGATCAGGAGACATCAAAGGAAGAAGCAATGGAGGATCTTGATAAGGAGGTAAGTGAATTATCCCCAAACCCTAATAAGTTGAAAAGTAATATTCCCCTATCAAATTCATTCTTGCATTTGAATGTTATTGAAGAGATACCAGGTTGTTCTGATACGGAACTAAGGGAAACTCCAATAAGGGGAAAAGAAAGAGAGGGTGAAAAACAATCCTTAGATAATGAAATCCAAATAGAAACCAAATAGTTTGATGGAAAGTTGGAGAAGATTATGAGAGAAAATTCAAGAGGTAAACACCAAGATGTTTCAACTTAGAGTAGAGTAACCCGAAGTCATTCCAAAGGGTCAATGGACATGGGAGGTGAGACAGGACCAGGTAGACCATCAGTTGTTGTTACTATTCAGAAAGAATCTGCTAGGGATGTGGTCGATGGCACTCAGGCAACTTTAAATTTTGGAGGGGGGAAGAATATTTCCACCAAAACAAAGAGATGAAAATTTTATCATGGAACATTAGGGGCCTTAATGCCCCTTCAAAACATCATTTGGTGTATACTCTTAGAAGAGAAAATAATCCAGATATTTTTTTGTTACAAGAAACAAAACTGGACCATATTAAAATTGATAGGATTCAGAAGGAAATTTGGAAAGAGGTAGGTTGGGAATATAGTGAAGTAGTAGGAGCTTCAGGAGGGCTCTTGTGTTTGTGGGATAGGAAAAATATTGAGGGCAGGTTAATTGTAAGTACAAGATGGTCGATTACAATTTTTTTCCACAATCTAAAAAATAGGTAAAATTGGATTGTGACTAATGTGTATGCCCCTAATACAATAGTTGGAAGAAGACAATTATGGTTTGACCTAACTCAGATGAGAGAAGCATTTAAGGGACTACCTTGGATTCTAGCAGGAGATTTTAATACTCCTCTAAATCCTTCAGACAAGAGAGGAGGATCTTCCACCCTTTCATAAGGAATGCAAGATTTTAGAGACTTTGTCAATGGTAATGAATTGATGGATGTAGAGCTCAGAAGAATACCTTATACTTGGAGTAATAGAAGGTTAGGAGATCAACTCATTCAGATTCGATTAGATAGGGTGTTAATTTCTCAGGAGGGGTTGACCATTTTTGGTGATTCCACACTCACTGCAATCCCAAATATTGGGTCAAATCATAACCCAATCATCTGGGAATTTTTAGAAGATGGTAGGAAGTACAATAGTCCATTTAGGTTTGAATTAATGTGGTTCAAACATAAGGATTTTGACTCCAAAATTGAGGAATGGTGGCAAAAATATTTCCCAGGATCTAAACTTAATCAAATAGCAGAAAAATTAAGATATATCAAGCAAAATCTTAAGGTGTGGAATAGAGTGGTGTTTGGAAATATTTTTAAAAGAAAATCTGAAATAAAAGAGCAATTATCAGAACTAGAGATCAAGTTGAATCAAGGGAATCTCACAGAGGAAATTAGACAACAAGAGAAGGAGCTTCTTGTAGAATATCATAATATCTTAGCTAGTGAGGAAGTTCATTGGAAACAAAAGTCTAGGATTAGATGGCTAAAGGAAGGGGATCGTAATACAAATTTTTTCATGTTTCTACCCTCCGTCATAGAAGCTGCAACAAGATCAAGGAAGTTGTTAAATAGGATGGATCAGTAGTCAATAAGCTTGATGATATTCGAGAGGAGGCAGTGAATTTCTTCAAGGATCTCTTAGGAACTCGGGAAGAGGAAGATCCAGAAGCAATGGAAACTTTGCTAAATCATATTCCCCATATCATACAAGATGATTTTAATGATTATATTTCTAGCCCTTTCACTAAAGAGGAGATTAGAAAGGTAGTTTTTGATTTGGGAGGTGATAAAGCTCCAAGGCCAGATGGTTTTCCAACAACTTTCTTTCAACATTTTTGGAACTTGGTGGGCAAGGATGTGGTGGAAGCTATTCAGGAGGTGCAAGGAACCCATTTTATCCCTATAGATGTCAATTCCACTTTTTTAGCTCTAATCCCCAAATCTACAGGGGCTAGAGATTTTACATAGTTTAGACCTATAAGCCTCTACAACACCTTATACAAGATCCTATCAAAAACATTAGCTAATAGGATTAAAACAATTTTACCCTTTATTATTGATGTTAACCAAGGGGGTTTTGTTAAAGGCAGGAAAATCTTGGATGGAATAGTCACAATTCATGAGGTTATTCATTCTATGGATAGAAGTGGGGAGGTTGGAATGTTGTTAAAATTAGATATGAATAAGGCATATGATCGAGTCTCTTGGGATTTTTTGGAAAGGATCTTAAAAAAAATTGGTTTCAATGAGAACTGGGTAAATTTGACCATGAACTGTGTCTCCACAACCAAGTTCTCAATTTTGGTAAATGGAGCAGTAGCAGGATACTTCAGTAGCATTCATGGATTACGTCAGGGAGATCCATTATCCCCATATATTTTTATTATTCTTGTAGAGGCCTTAGGTCATTCCTTGGTAGTAGCGGTCTCTGAAGGTAATCTTGGAGGTTTCAAGGCAACTCCTTTGTCAGATCCGGTATCTCATCAACAATTTGTTGATGATACTATGATTGTGTCCAAAGCCTCTATCCCTCAAGCTCAAAAAATTAAACTTATTCTGGACAACTATGAATGAGCAACATGGCAAAAAGTTAATTTCAACAAGAGTTTGATCTACTTTCTAAATACTCCAGAGCATAGACAAAGAAGCATTAAGAGAATTTTTGGTTGTGTGATTGGCACACTCCCCTCTTATTACTTGGGAATGCCACTCTTTAAAAGAAGAATGAAATCTGAGATGTGGAACCCAGTCATAGAAAGGTTTTCAAAAAAGTTATCCGGTTGGAGAGGTAATTTATTGAGTCAGGCTGGGAAAGCACAACTAGTTCAGTCCACCTTGCAGAGCATTCCCATCTACTTTATGTCAGTTTTTAAGATTCCTGTTGTTGTTAGAGATAAATTAGAACAGATCCAAAGATCATTTTTATGGTCTGGTTCAGAGGATAAAAAATGGTTGTCCCTAGTAAATTGGGATCAAGTATGTTCTAAAAAAGAATATGGAGGCTTAGGCTTTAGACGCCTAAAATTACTGAATGAGGCCTTAATTGGTAAGATGGGATGGAAGTTGATTAATAATGATCAGTTGGGTTGGGTAAAAATTTTAAAGGTAAAATACCTGAAAAATAATAAATATTTCCTATGTTTAGAAGATTTGCCCAAGGGGTCTGCATTTTGGAATAATCTAATGCATAGCAAAGACCTTTTGAATAAAGGCTCAAGGTGGAGGATTGGCAATGGGGAGAAAGTGGATTTTTGGAAGGATTGTTGGTTGACTAACCAACCCCTAGAGTTTGACACCGAGTTACAACCCATCAGATAGTTTTTATCAAAAATATTGGGTGAAAAGGTGAAGGATTTTCTTGTTTTGAATTCTGAGAGAACTAGGTGGAAAGATGTTAGGTTGGAAGGGTTGACTGAAGAACAAAAGAAAGCAACTCACAATATCTTTAACCTACTCAAGGTTTTTCCTCTGAAGCCTAAGGGTAGTAATGACTCTCTGGTTTGGAGTAAAGAAAGTAAAGGGGACTATTCTATTAAATCAGACTATTCTCTATTGGATAAGGAGGGAGTTGGTTGGCTCCCAGTTAAGAAGATTTGGATTAAAAATTTAATTCCCAAGATTAACTTTTTCTTTTGGTTGGTTGTTTAGAATAGGATTTCTACCATTGATAATCTCTGTAAAAGGGGCTTCCATTTTGTAAACAGGTGTGCTCTATGTGAAAATGCTTTGGAATCAGTCCAACATCTCTTTTTGGATTGTGTATTTTCCTCTGAAGTCTTTAATTCTTTACTCCAAAATTTTTTAATATCTTGGGTGAAGCCTAACAATATAGTGGATCTTTTCTTACAATGGAACTCACCCTTTAATAGCAAGAGCTTGAGTGTTTTATGGCACTTTTATCTTCCTCATTTTTTATGGGGGATATGGAGAGAGTGTAATAATCACATTTTCAAGGGCAAAAAGAGAGATGTTTATTCTATCATTTTAAGGGTTGGGAGTGCCTTAGAGGAGAAATTTAAAGCTTATTTTCCAAAATAAAACCTCAATATAGAATTCCCTTTTCTTCTAGATTGGCAAGTTTCCAATTTTTCTCATTCTTTGTTGAAGCCTTCTCGAGCTAATGTGTTTTGGGAAATACCTCCAAAATACTAGGTTAAGCTTAATTTTGATGGAGCTTCAAAAGGGAATCCAGGCACTATTGGAGCATGTGGGGTAATAAGAGATGAGATAGGTGATTTTTTATTAGCATATGATGAACCTCTTGGTAGTCAACTAATCATTTTGCAGAAGCTAGAGTTCTCCTATTGGGCACTCATTTTTTACTGCAAATGAAGGCAAGTGATGTCATAATTGAAGGGTATTCTTTAAATATAGTGAAAGCTGATACAGGAGCATCCGGTGGTAGCAGAGCAATCTTGCATCAACCAAAAAAATTCTAAGTGTTTGCCTCGATGTCGCGATATCACGATAGAAAAAGTGTCACGATATCGCGACATGTCGCATTATCGTGACTCAGGAAGGAGAGAGAAGGCACGGATCAAAAAGTGTCGTGATATCACAACAAAAAAAAGTGTCGCGATATCGCGACATGTTACGTTTTCACGACTCAAGAAGGAGAGAGAAGGCATGGAGCAGAAAATGTCACGATTTTGTGACATGTCGTGAAATCGCGACCGAATCAGGAGAGAGGGGACGTCCGAGGAAAATGTTGTGATTTCATGACATGTCGCGAAATCATGACCGAAAGCAAGAAGAAAGGGCCAGAGGAGAAAATATCGTGATTTCGTGACATGTCGTGAAATCACGATCGAAAGCAAGCAAGAAGGGCTAGAGGAGAGAATGTCACAATTTTGCGACATGTCGCGAAATCACAACCGAAAGAAAGCAGGAAGGGCCAGGGGAGAAAATATCACGATTTCGCGACATGTCACGAAATCGCGATCGAAAGCAAGCGGGAAGTGGCAGAGGAGAAAATGTCACGATTTCGCGACATGTCAGGAAATCGCGATCGAAAGAAAACAGGAAGAGACGGAGGACAAAATGTCGTGATTTAGCGACATGTCACGAAATCGTGACCAAAGAAGCAGAAAGGAGGCAAGGAAGGAAATTGTCACGATATCGCGACATGTCACGATTTCGCGACCCAAGAAGCAAAGAGAGAGCAGAGGGCAAAGATGTCACGATATTGCGACACGTCGTGATTTCACGACCCAAAAAGGCGAGGAGGAAGTAGAAGGCAGATGTCATGATATCGCAACATGTCACGATTTTGTGACCAAAAGAAAGAAAGAAGAGCCAAAAGGGGGACTGTCGTGATATCGCGACATGTCACGATATCGTGACCCGAAGGAGAAGAAGACAACGAGAAGGAAGATGTCGCGATATCGCGACCCGCAAAAGAGGAAGACAACGAGAAAGAAAGATGTCTTGATATCACATGTCGCGACATCGTGACTTGAAGGAGGGGAAGGCTGCAAGGAAAGAAAATGTCGTGATATCGTGACATGTTGTGATAGCGCGACCCGAAGGAAAGAAATGTTTCAAGGAAGAAAAATGTCGTGATATCATGACCCAACGAAGAGGAAATACAGCGAGGAGGAAAATGTCACGATATCGCGACATACTGCAGGTTCACGACCTTAAAAGGCACGTGTTCCCAGAAAGTGCTTCCCGAGGTGGTCAAATGCCTCATCAATGTAGGATTTTTTGCCCGATAAGTTTGCTGAGCATGGCGGCCACTCAAATGCTGTGCCTAGAGGTCAAAGATGTTCAGATGGCTCATCAATGCATGTTTTCTGCGGTTGACCCGGTGGTAGTTGCAGGTTAGGATAAAAAGAGGTGAAGGTTACAGTCATGAGGAGGTGGACGAGCCAATTTTTGGTATTGGGGAGATTGTATTCTTCCTGGGAGCACAGGCAGATCGTCGAACATGAGGCAGCTTGCATTAGAAAAAAAAATAGGGGAAACTAAGCCTGTGGGCTAGTATTGTAAATTTTCTTTTGAAAGTTTAATGAAATGAAAGCTTGATCGATGAAGAAAATAGGAGATTGGAATTTGAAATTCAGCCCCCTCTACATCAAAAGCTCTCAAAGAAGAACAAGAAGTGAGTTGGAAAATAGCATAGATGATTGATGAATGTAGAGTGAATTTATCACAGCTGAATTCTATCAAAATTCAACATATCTATCAAGAAGGGAATGGAGTTGTAGATGTTATGGCCAACATTGGAGTTTCATTGGAAGAGAGTAAGTCTTGGACAAATAATTTTCCCCAATCATTACAAGAGATAGGGGTAAAGGAGAAAATAAGGAATGTACCTTTGGAGGAGCAGTAAGGAATGAACAGATTGGATAATGTTCACAGATGATGGGAATTAACTAGATTGAGGCAAGTTTTTGTGTTATTGTCTTGACTATTTATTATGGAGATTGTTGTTTAAGTTGTACTTGGTTGTGTTTTGCTCAAATTTTAGTTCATTTCATTGCCAGTCTGTGTTTGTACTAGACAGTTGTGTATTGATCAGCAAGTTATGTAGTTGACAAGTAGTTCTTTGTCAATTTTTTTTTTATGTTGAACTGTATATTTTTTTGGATTTTTTAAGGGTTTGGGGACCCTAAAACCCCTTATTACCATAATAAAAAAAATGGTTTTGTTGGAAAGTAATTCTACAAGGCATCTTGATCCATGGACTACCATACGACAACTAGATGTAAGGGTATGTAAAATATCTCATAATTGTTCTAAATCTACATAAATTGTAGACCTAGAACTTAAGCTAACAAAATGAATTTTACATACATTTGAGATATAAGTGTTATATTGGTATGCCTAGAACTTAAACTAACAAGTTGTTGCCCCTTCATTGTAACTCATCAAAACTGATAATAAATCTGTTAAACATCCTAAAAATATATTATAATGTATAAAATCATGCAAAGTCTTATATTTTGTTTTTCAAGACTCCATAACATGCTATACTTAAATAAATATTATTTATAGCTTATTGTCATAAATAAGATTTCTTTTTTGTAGTTGATGTATTACTTGTATATCTAAAAAGGATTACCAAACATACATAAGCCTCAAAAAAATAAATTGGTGCCTTATTATTATAAATTCATTTTAAAAAATGGTGTATACCCAACCTTGATCATTGATGCAGGAGCATCCGGCAGCATCAGATGCAAAGGCATCAAGTTGCGGGAAAGCTAGTGCTGAGGAGTTGGCTTTGGAAGAAGAAGCAGAAGACAAGGAGGAAGTTCACAGCAAAAATTGTCACGATTTCGCTACGTCGCAAAATCACGACCGTTTTTCGGAGAGAGAAAATTCCGCAGAAGGGGACGCGATTTCGCGACATGTCGGAAAATCGTGACTCACGATTTCGTGACATGTCACGAAATCGTGACCGTCGCAAAATCACGACGTAGTAGCGAAGCGGAGGTCGAGGTCAGGAGCAGTAGCGAAATCGTGACAGATTTCAGAAGCGAAGGCGGAGGAGCTAGAAGGTCACGATTTTGCGACATGTCGTGAAATCACGACGGAGAAGTGCAGTGGGCAAGGAGGCAGAAAGGTGTAGCGAATCGTGACGTCGCGATTTCGCGACGTCACAAAATCACGACGTAAAGGAAGCAGTAAGAGAAAGCAGTTTAGTCATCGCGATTTCGTGACATGTCAGGAAATTGCGACTGTCACGAAATCGCGACCAGGGCAGGCAAACAAGGGGCAGTCGGAGGCAGAGGTCGTGATATTGCGACCTATCGCGATATCATGATGAAAATCGAAAATGCAGGCTCAGAGGCAAAATGGTCGCCATATCATGACCAAAATGGGCAGAGAGTGCAGGGAGGCAGAACGTCGCGATATCGTGACATGTCGCGATATCACGATGGAGAGAGAAAAAGGCGCGGGAAGAGGAAGAGATGGCGGGAATGACATTTTTGAGGAACGTTCAAAGACGACACGTGGCAAAAGCTGAAGCTAAAGCGAGGAATTCCAGGAGCGTGGGAGATGAAGAGGATGGGTCGCACAGAGAATCTGATAGGGAATAGCAGTAACAAGACCGTGCAGAGTGCGGGAATTTAATCGGGTTGGTATCCTAATTTTTGAGTAATCGTTTCAGAGGGTCGGGACCTCTTTAAAAACCTAGTTAATGTAATTAATCGGGTTGGTGTCCCAGTTTAATGCGTGAGAGGGTCGGGGCCTCTATAAAAACCCAGTGCAATGTTTTAGTCGAGACGGTGGATCGGAGAATGCACGCAGGAGTAGAAGTGTAAAGCTAAGCCGAGAGCTAGCTACTGTAAAGCCTGCGGGCTGTTTGATGTAAATTTTTTAGATTTAATATGTAGAGAAGTTGTAGTGGAGGAAACCGAGCCGAGGGCCGGTGATTGTAAGCCTGTGGGCTGTATGCATGTAATTTTTTAGATTTCTTAATGAAAAGTAGGGTTTGATAAAAGTGTGTTATCCGGGTCCCCGTCAGTGGTATTAAAGCAGAAGATCTTGAGTGCGTAAATAGACCGCCGGCTGTGAGGCAGTTTGTGCCAGGACCTACGGGAGGATTCTGAGAGAGAGTGAGTTCAGATCCCGGGCGTGTTAGCAGATCGCCGGACGTGAGGCAGCTACACCAGATCATTAAAAGCTTTGTAAGAAAAGAAAAGAAAGAAAAATGCATTCTCAAAGAAGACGGGACAGCAAGGAGGATATGGTGCCAGAGGAAGAAGTCTTAGCTTTGCAACGACAATTAAAAGCCCTGCAAAAGGAATGGCTTGCAATAAATTTGCGGGAGCAAGAGGAGCGGCAAAGAAGGCAGGAAGAAAGACAGAGAAAGAAAAATGAGAAGTTGAAGAAGGCTGCAGGAGAGTGCAGCAGTACTGGGAACTGCCTAGAAGAAGGCAAAAATTTTTCTATGCAAGGGAAGGAGTTGAAGATGGCTGCAGCAGAAGTTTGTAGCAATGAGAAAATCTGTCTGGAAGAAGACAGAAGTTGTGTGGACCGGGAGATGAGGTTGAAACAGTCTGCTGAGGCAGAGAAAAGTCTGGGAGTGCTACAGGAGGCAGTAACCAGATCAAGCAAAAGTGAAGATCACTTCTCCACTTACCCCGGGTGTCTGATGCAGGAGCATCCGACAAAGATCAGATGCAGAGGCATAAAGTTGCGGGAAAGCCAGTGCTGAGGAGTTGGCTCAGGAAGAAGAAGCAGAAGGCAAGGAGGAAGTTCACAGCAAAAACTGTCACGATTTCGCTACGTCGCAAAATCGTGATAGTTTTTCAGAGAAAGAAAATGCTGCAGAAGGGGGCGCGATTTCGTGACATGTCGCGAAATCGCAACCGTCGTGAAATCGCAACCGTCGTGAAATTGCGACAACAATAGCAAAGCGAAGGTCGAGGTTAGGAGCAGTAGCGAAATTGCGACGTCGCGATTTCGTGACATCACGAAATCACGACAGATTTTAGAAGCAAAGGTGGAGGAGCTGGAAGGTCATGATTTCGTGACATGTCGTGAAATCGTGATCGTCACGAAATCACGACGAAGAAGTGCAACGGGCAAGGAGGCAGAAAGGTGTAGCAAAATCACGATGTCGTGATTTCGCGATGTCGCAAAATCACGACAGTAGCAGGAGAAAGCAGTTTAGTCATCGTGATTTTGTGACATGTCGTGAAATCGCGACTGTCACAAAATCTTGACCAGGGCAGGCGAACAAGGGGCAGTCGGAGGCAGAGGTCGCGATATTGCGACCTGTCGTGATATCGTGACGAAAATCGAAAATGCAGGCATGGAGGAAAAATGGTCGCGATATCGCGACATGTCGCGATATCACGACCAAAATGGGCAGAGAGTGCAGGGAGGCAGAAACGTCGCGATATCGCGACATGTCACGATATCACGATGGAGAGAGAAAAATGCGCGGGAAGAGGAAGAGATGGCGGGAATGACATTTTTGAGGAACGTTCAAAGATGACACGTGGCAAAAGCTGAAGCTAAAGCGGGGAATTCCAGGAGCGCAGGAGACGAAGAGGATGGGTCACGTAGAGAATCTGACAGGGAACAACAGTAACAGGACCGTGCGGGGTGTAGAAATTTAATCAGGTTGGTATCTCAATTTTTGAGTAATCATTTTAGAGGGTCGGGACCTCTTTAAAAACCTAGTTAATGTAATTAATTGGGTTGGTGTCCCAGTTTAATGCGTGAGAGGGTCGGGGCCTCTATAAAAACCCAGTGCAATGTTTTAGTCGAGACGGTGGATCGAAGAATGCACGCAAGAGTAGAAGTGTAAAGCTAAGCCGAGAGCTAGCTACTGTAAAGCCTGCAGGCTGTTTGACATAAAATTTTTAGATTTAATACGTAGAGAAGTTGCAGTGGAGGAAACCGAGCCGAGGGTCGGTGATTGTAAGCCTGCGGGCTGTATGCATGTAATTTTTTAGATTTCTTAATGAAAAGTAGGGTTTGATAAAAGTGTGTTATCCAGGTCCCCGTCAATCATATTCAAATATTAGGCGTCTATATAGAAGTTGGCAAGTTGCCTCCTACTGAGATTCTATCCCTTCCAATGTTTAAGAATTATACTCCTAGAATCCCAAATCCTGTTTTATATATTAAGAACTTGGAAAAATATGTAATTGTGGATGACTTACACTTCATATTTGGGTCCCTTTTGAAAGCATTGAGGAAGTCAAATCTAGACTTGGCATAAATTTAATGCAGGAGGGTTAGATGAGGGGCTAAGCATTTGTAACTTTCCAATCTACAAAACTTGTAGATCATGCATTGAAAATGGCACATCGGTATGTGTTAAAATGAAAGCTAATGATAATCCAATTTGGGAGAAATCTTCAGCTGACAAAGTGAATTGATTAGTGGGAAATCTGAGGATAACACAGGCACTCCAAGAGCTTGATGATCTAAAAAATAACTTCAACCAATAGATGGTGAATGGAGATATTTTCTCGTAGCACTAGAGTCATATTGGTTGAGGATTAGGTATATAATGCAACTATATTATTATAATTGTATCTATCAATCTACTCGAAGTGCAATTTATTTAATCAAGCAATAATTTTAGAGGCCTTATGAAGGTCAAATATGCTACACAGGCCATATATAGAAATATTATTGTTTTTAATGTCATACATCACTATCATAAATGTGTATTGCAGATTTTTAGAGCATCTAGAGACAATAGTATGACTGATAAATATCAACTATTATTTCTATGAATTTGCCTTCTATGGATACCTATGAATATTTTCTATTTTTTACTTGCCACAAAATCCTTGCTTCTAAGGTAGATTTAGAAATCTAAATAATTTTGGCACTTTTTTTGATCTTATTCACTTGTGTTGAAGTTAACCTTTTAGCATGAGATTATAATATAAAATAATTATGGCTTCTTTCTCAAAAACTGAACTTTGTGATGTTTTAAAGGTCCTAGTTAAATAATAATTTTTGATAACATAACCAACTATAAAATGATTCATGCTTGGTCTTTGGAAATTGTAGCAAGCAAAGAAAATTGATTTCCAAATTTGTGGTATTTTCCTTATAATGCTACAAGAAGAGAGGTCATATACAATGGAAAGCTTAAATAATATACCACTACCAACAACAAAGCATACTATATTGCTCTTGTGTAGGGATTGGAAGTAGTAAAATATATTGTTATTGTTTGAATTTGTGTATATAGCACCCTTATTATCTATCGTTAAACAAATATAACATAGAAAATCGGTGCTTACCATCTAAAATAATGGATAAAATAACAAAAGAACTTGTTAATTACTTAGTCCTGTGTCATTGACCATAGTAGACCAGGAGACTATAATCCTAAATCTATAATTATATGTGGGGATTTCTTGTATGGAGACAGTAAGTAGGTGATTTCTATTTACACTTAAACCACAAAGAAGAATGTGTGTTTTTTTTCCCTACAATAATTAGTTTATTTCTGAGTTTATTTTGTATTGAAACAAGATTTCATATTGCAATGTCATGAACAAGATGAAATCAAAATTAAAAATGGTGACTTAATTGTGCATATTATTGATGTCCTTAAGTTTTGAAAATATATCTTTGTTATACATGCTTGCTTAGTAAAATTGTAAAGGCTCTTTACCATATCATAGCCTTGAACCCCTTAATATTTTGAATGCAAATATAAACAATTCGGTGGAAAATTTTTAATATTCTTAACCTGCTAATATTTTGAAATGACTTCATTGCTCAGTTGGCAATATATGGTTCTTAATTTATTGAACTTATCAAGGATGTACTGACAGCCGCTCCAGAAGCACAACTAGATATCTTATAGGGAAGAGCTCATTGAAACTTTGTGCTAGATGGTTATGCCTTTATGGGTAGTTTTTAATGATAATGTCTATGTTGGATAGAAATGGATACAATATTTGATACTAGTACAAAATCGGATATGGATACGATAAATTTTCTAGATCTAATATGGATACGACTAGATACAACATTAGAAAAAACATATATGTTTAATATATGAAAAGAAAAAATATATGACACAAAAATGTTTACATACGTATACGTTTTTAATAGGATATTTTCATTAACTAGGTAGCCTTAAAAAATTCACCAGGCACCATCATATACATAAGACCCATCTAGGGTAAAGAATGCTCTGAAAAAATAAATGACAAATCAAATTTGTGGAAATAATTTATTTCTTAGGAGATGAAAATGGTTTTGTTGGATAAAAACTTTCCTCGAACAATGAAGGAGAGCGAAGGAGGATCCAGCGAGAGGATCCACATGGCGGAATGCGGGAAAGGATCCGTCCCGTCGATAGGAGGCAGGAATACCAGCGAGGCGGACGGAGGTCGAAGGGGATCCAGCGGGGATGAATCAGTGCACCCGGCAGCAGAAGGTCAACAGGATGGATCGGAGAAGAAAGACAAGGACCCCCCGGACAAAGGAGGCCAAAGGGGGGGCCCCAAACCCTAATGCGAGAGGATCCTATGCCCACATGGTGGCGAGCCATGCAACCCTAGATAACTGCTTTACCCAGGAACTATTTCCATCTGGCGAGGATTTGGACATCCCCGACGAGGTCCTGAATAGTTTTCTGGAATTCAAAAAGTTTACCCTAATTGGCAAGTTCATAGGAGGATGCCCAGACATGGAATCCATCCGCAAATGGGCTCTCTCCAAGTGGTGAATCTCTGGAAACATGGAGATTGTGGCACTAACCCAGGGTTTCTTTGCCATCATCCTGAACAACCGGGAGGATTACTACAAAATCTTGGTGGGAGGACCATGGTTCCTGGGGCGCAGGAGCCTCTTTCTTCGGAAGTGGGGAAACGACTTCAACCCGGATACCCAAAACATCAACATTGCTCCGATTTGGGTAAGGCTTCCCAACCTTCCTCTTCACTGCTGGCATGAAAATGTTATCAGAGGGATAGCACGGTCCATTGGAGAATTGGTCTCCATTGATCCCCCCACTAAAGCCCGGTCCAGACTGACCCAGGCTCGGTTCTATGTGCTAGCAGACCTGGACTCTGAGCTCCCCTCCTTCATCAACCTACGGTCAGGATCAACCTTCATCAAGAGATAGGCCATCGAGTATGAGAATAGACCCACCTTTTGTTCTCACTACCGCACTCAGGGGCACCTCCAGACTCAGTGTCCAGCTACCAGGGGCCAACGAGCGGAGGAGCTGACCAAAGGATCCACATACCCTCGAGACTCATAGCTGGCGATGGGGGAGAAACATAAGAGGAATCCTCCTCCCATTGACCAACTCCCGATGAAGCCCAAACCTGACTCGGGCAGACAACAAGCTCAAGAGGAGGAACAGGACGGGTCTATCAAGCAGCCGAAGCAAGGTTCGCAGCAAGGAGGAAACTCCCTTCAGGAAAAGGAGCACCGAGAGGTGGGTTCAAGCCTTCCACCCCAAGATGAAGCAGAGGAACCGAATTCCTAGGTACAAATCTCTCCCGTCACTAACTCCTCGTAATCCCTCATGGAAGATTATTTGCTAGGCAATAAGAAAACCTCACCCCATCCAAAAAAGGGGGAGTTTCCTTCTCATCATCATGAAAAAAGGGGATCCTCCCTATCAGGAAGGGTCAGCCCTAGGAACACCAGAAGCAGGAAACAATCGATGGATTTTGGCAATGAGAGGAAAAGAGGAAGACCTCCTGGCAAAGATCAGAGAGACAAAGAAACAATGGAGGATGTGGCGAATGGGACCCAACTGTTGCTATTTTTGGATGATTCGGACACTCAGTGGGACGAAGCACAAGGAACCAAACCCCCCTTCCAGATGGTGAAGGGAGGCAAGAAAACCTCCAAATCATCAAGATGAAGGTTCTCTCATGGAATGTGAGAGGACTGACCGGAGCAGCCAAGCAGAGGATGGTTGCGGACCTCCAAAAATGATCAAATCCCTCTATCCTTATCCTCCAAGAGACCAAGGTTGATGTGGTCTCTACTAAAAAAGCAGCGAAAGCTATCTGGGCCAAAGCAGAGCTCCTGTTCAGTCCAGCTCAAGGATCTTCAGGTGGGCTCATGGTCTTATGGGACCCGACCCTTGTAGAAGGAAGTCTACTTTCTTCATCCAGCAGGATTCTCAATATCCTCTTTCATTCTAAGATAGGCAATCGATCGTGGATCCTGTCCAACATCTACGCCCCCAACTCGGTCATTGAGAGGGCTGAGATGTGGAAGACCATCACCCAGATGCGAAGGAATTTCAATGCCCTCCCCTGGATAATAGGGGGGACTTCAACTGCCCTTTACATCCTTCCAAAAAAAAGGAGGATCTGATATTGGTTCCAGAAGCATAGAAGACTTCAGAGATTTTGTCGACACCAACGAGCTAGTTGACATAGAGCTCAAAGGTTCCTCTTTTACCTGGAGCAACAGGAGAATAGGGAGTGGGCTTATCCAGGTCAAGCTAGACAGGTTCCTTATCTCCCAGGAGGCTATTCCCTTCTTGGGGGATGCGACCCTCCTAGCTCTTCCCAGGATCGGATCAGACCACAACCCCATCCTTCTTGAATCGGGCGAAGGGCCTAGTTTCAAAACACCCTTTAGGTTCGAATCCATGTGGACCCATCATAAATATTTTAGAGCGCAGGTAGCGGGATGGTGGAAGCAGGAGGCAAAAGGATCCGCCTCAAAATGCCTAGCCCTGAAGCTTAAATCTGTCAAAGAAAACCTCAAGATCTGGAATAAGGAGGTCTTCGACAACATCTTCGAATCCAAGAAAGCCATATCCGAAAGCCTCAAAAACTTGGAAAGAAGGTTGGAGGCAGGTGTCTTCAACGAATCTGACAGAAACGAAGAGAGAATCCTCCTGGCAGACTTTCACACTATCCTGGCCAGGGAAGAGACCTTCTGGAGACAGAAATCTAGAGATCTATGGCTGAAGGAAGGAGACTCCAACACCGGGTTTTTTCATGCTTCTACCCTCCGGCATAGAGGTTCCAACAAAATCAAGGAAATTTGGCGAAGTGATGGTACGACTACCAAGGACATTGCTGAGATAAGAACTGAAGCGGTGGGCTTCTTTCAAGATTTGTTGGGATCCTCCCCCGAAAGTGACTTACAGGCCCAAAGAGATATTTTGGCGAAAATCCCCTCTCTGGTACCCCAGGAGGCTAGCCTCAGGCTCCTGGATCCTTTTTCTTCTTTCGAGATCAAGGAGGCCTTGTTTTCTATGCAACCTGACAAAACCCCGGGTCTAGATGGGTTTCCTCCTCGCTTTTTCTAGACCATGTGGGAGGTTGTGGGGAATGATGTTTGTGATGCCATTCATGAGATCCAAGCCTCTGGATCCATCCACCCCAGTCTGAACGCCACCTTCTTAGCTCTTATTCCGAAAACCTCTACCTGCAGGACCTTCTCGGACTATAGACCCATCAGCCTTTGCAATGTTTTCTACAAGATCCTGACCAAAGTCTTAGCTAACAGGCTGAAGCCCATCTTGCCCTTGCTCATTGACCCTTGCCAAGGCAGCTCTGTGAAAGGCAGAAACATCCTTGATGGTGTCATTTCTATCCATGAGACTCTCCACTCTGCGTCCTTGTCTAATAAGGCTGCCCTCTTTCTCAAGCTTGACATGAACAAAGCCTTCGACAGGGTGGATAGGGGTTTCCTCTGCGTTGTTCTCCTGAAGTTTGGTTTCCCTCCCTCTTGGATCGACCTCGTCCAAAGCTGCATATCCACCCCTTACTTCTCTGTCCTAATCAATGGGTCCCCCACAGGCTACTTCTAGAGTGCCAGAGGGCTCAGGCAAGGAGACCCCCTGTCCCCCATTCTCTTCATCATCCTGGCAGAGGTTCTGGGTAGAACCCTCAAGGAGAGCCTCCGAAGATAGAGGATTTTGGGCATCATCCCCACCTCTGGAGTGGAAGCAGTCACCCACCAATAGTTTGTGGATGACACCCTCTTGTCTACTATCACCTCTGTGGCCCAGGCCAGACACATCAAGAGGATCCTCTCCCTTTACGAGCGAGCTACGGGCCAGAAAGTAAACTACACCAAGAGCAAGCTTTTCTTCCTGAATACTCCCCAGGGGTGGCAGATCCGCATTGCCAGAATCCTGGGATGCATGATCGAATCCCTCCCTACCACCTACCTCGGGCTCCCCCTCTTCTACAGCGGCAGGGCCAAGGACAACATGTGGAATATGGTGGTGGAGCGAATTCATAGGAAGTTGGCCTCTTGGAAAGGCAAGTTTCTGTCCCAGGTAGGCAAGGCTACCCTCACCAAAGCTTACCTCCAAGGGATCCCGACCTACTTCATGTCAGTCTTCAGCCTCCCAATGTCTGTCCACCGCAAGATCGAACAGATTCAGAGGAACTTTCTATGGTCTAGGAACGAAGATAAATCTAGGATCCCTTTGGTGGCATGGGACAAGGTGTGTAAAAGCAAAGACCAAGGTGGGCTTGGGCTAAGGAGAACTAGTCTGATGAACCTGGCCCTCGTGGCCAAGCATGCTTGGAGGATCCTGACCAACGAGCCTGTGGAGTGGGTCAAAATCATCAAGAAGAAATACCTCACCAACTGCTCCTTCCTAGATGCTGAGGCCCCCTCCGATGGATCCACTTTCTGGAAAGTAGTCCTCCAAGCTAGGAAGCTGCTCAGCAAGGGAGTCCAATGGATTTTAGGAGATGGGCAGACAATCAACTTCTGGAAGGATAGATGGGCCGAAGAAGATCCTCTATCTCAGAAGGCTGAACTTTCCCTCCTCAAATCCTTGGTGGACCCAAACTCCCAGTAGAAGGTAGAAGACTACATTGTGAGGAAGGATGGCAGCCCTCAGTGGAACATCCCGACCCTCACCGGTCGTGAAGCTGAAGTCTCCTCTCTAGATAAGATCCTCCAGGGCATTACCATCCCGACTGCCAGAAGACCCGACAAGATGATCTGGACGGGCACTGACACTGGCGTCTTCTCGGTTAGGACAGCCTACGAGATCCTTTCCAAGGAGGCTGAGGGGGATTTCCCATGGCAGATAGTCTGGCGAAAAGGAGTGATCCCGAAGGTAAATTTCTTTGCTTGGATTGTTTTTTAGAATAAAGCTCTAACCATGGACAACCTCCACAAAAGAGGGTTTGCCTTCCCTAGTAGGTGTTATTTGTGCATGGCAGATTGTGAATCCATAGATCATCTCTTCCTTCACTGCCCGTTCACCACCATGGTGTTCGGCGTGATCCTCTCCTCCTTTCAGGTCCCCTGGAGCCCTCCCAGGACAATCAAGGAAGCCTTTGCTCAATGGCCAAACCCGTTCAAAAATCCTAAGCTTCGGTTCCTTTTCGATGCATCCTTCCATCACATCCTTTGGCAGATTTGGTTGGAGAGGAATGGAAGAGTCTTCGGTAATCCTCCAAGAGACCCCCCTTCCATAGCCTTCAGAGCTCTTGCCTTTGCAGTAGAAAATTCAAAATTCACTCCTAGTCCCCTCCCCAGGATCCGGTCGGAGGAAACTGTGTTCAAAAGGATGAACCTCAAGGAGGATCTAGACCACCCTAACATATTTTTGCCCAGGCTCAAGGTCAAATGGAGAAACCCCCCGGAGGGTTGGCTTAAGTTGAACTTTGATGGCGCTGCTCGTGGCAACCCGGGGCCAGTAGCTACAGGAGGGGTGGTCAGAGATCACAGGGGGAGGATTGTCCTCACCTTCTATGAGAACCTGGGTATCCAATCTAATCATAGTGCGGAGGCCAAGGGTGTCCTCAGAGGGCTTCAGCTCCTCTCAGAGGATCCTCACCCTTTGGTCATCGAAGGTGACTCTCTGAATATCATAAGGTATCTGTCGAATGGCAAAGATCCTTCATGGAAAGTTTTCAATATTGTCTCTGAGGCAAGGATCCTCCTATCTAGATGGACCGATGCCCAAATCAATCACATCTATCGGGAGGGTAACAGGCTGGCAGATTACATGGCTAATAAAGGTCTTTTGACCTCTGTGTTGGTAGTATGGAGGTCATCCTTTTCGGATGAGGTGGAGAAGATGGCCAGATCAGAGTTTCCTCATGAAGACACATAAGCATAAAGGGAAGGCGCTCGGAGGTGGCGCATCCTCTCGGCCACCAATTCTCTGATCAAGATGCTGACCAGGATCAAGGAGCAGAACGTTAAGGATGACCAGGAGGATCCGGAGTAGCGGAGGATCCGGGGCTGCCTTCCTTGTGGTTTTTTCTTGTTTTTCCCATGGTTTTCTATTGCTTCCATTTTAGTTTGCTTCAGATTGGTTTTTGTCTGCCGATCCTCTCACGGAGAGGCCCCTTTGTAAGCCCTGTGGGCAATTTTGAATCAGGTTTAGTTAGATTTTGCAAGTCTGTTTGATCCTAGCCCTTGAGGCCTGTAAGGACAGAATGGGCTCAGCCCTATTTTTGTACATAAGGTTTTGGGATCCTCTATAAAAACCCACTTGTTAATACAATCAATCTACCAAAAAAAAATGGTTCTATTGGAAAGTAATTTTGCAAGGCATATTTATCCATGGACGACGACAGCTAGATGTAAGGTATGTAAAATATCTCATAATTGTTCTAAACTACATAAATCGTAGACCTAGAACTTAAACTAACAAAATGAAGTTTGCAAACAATTGAGATATAAGTGTTATATTGGTAGACCTAGAACTTAAACTAACAAGTTGTTGCCCCTTCATCATAACTCATCAAAACTGATAATAAATATTTTAAACATCCTAAAAACATATTACAATGTATAAAATTATGCAAATTCTTATAGTTTGTTTTTCAAAAATCCATAGCATGCTATACTTAAAGAAATATTATGTATAGTTTATTGTCATAAATAAGATTTATTTTTTGTAGTTGATATATTACTTGTATAAATTGTATATATTACTTGTATATCCAAATAGGATTACAAAACATGCATAAGCCTCAAAAAAATAAATTGGTACCTCATTATTAAAAAGTCAAATGGTGTATATCCAACCTTGATCATATTCAAATATCATGTGTCTATATGTTAAACCTCAATTTTATCCACATTTTACAAAACTGTCTCAACACTTATTATCACCAACCAACCTCATTGCATATTAAATAACAATATTTTTAAATGAAATTGCATCTACAAAGCAGAGTGGATGATGAAAATAATCATATATATATATATATATATATATATATATATATATATATATATATATATATATATATATATATATATATATATATATATATATATATATATATATAAAGTGTTGCGCCCTCTCTGGACCTTACCATGAGACACACCGAGTTTATTCAAAAGAGTACTTGGTAGTCTCAGAAATCGATCACGGAGTTTCATGATTGCAAGGAATTGGTCAGCCAAGTGCATGAATGCATGGTTGAGTTAGAGGAAGAAGATGAAAAGGGTGATCTTGGATGCCACATGGATGTGGTTGAGGAGTCCATAGACAATTTGTCTGAAACAATTGTAAATGTAGAGGCTGTGATTTTAAGAACTTCATATTGTAGGTTGTCTCTATTGTAACCCATGCACCCTACCAACCTATAATTTTAACTTTGAATGTTGGTTTGGTTAGTAACACATATTTTTTGGGTTATTTTCTTATAAACCTCAAATTTGATTAGCATATGAAATGTGATTGCTCTTCTTCATCCTATATGGTTACCTCTAATAAATATAATTTGGAAGATAGGAATTATTTTTTATCTCTACATGATCAAAAGAGTTAGATGGTAATATGAAATAGAAACATCATGCCATATCTAAAGGTTTGTGTCAAATTTTTCTCTAATTATAGAGTATTGCAATACCTAGCAATTGGAATGAAAATAAATTATTTTATAAACCTTGGTAATGTTATCATATGGTAAACATTTTACATTTATAAGAATTTGATTAAGCATCCATGACAGTTTTAGTACCTATTTCCATGTCAACGAAGCAGTTGGTATTGTGTTTTTAGTTGATAGGTAGACGCATTTTACTGAAAAAGTGGTAAAAGTGTCATGAATTAAAAAATGTGAATTTTTAATAATATTGTTTGTATATTTAGAGGATACTTCCCTTCGTATGAGCTTTTTTTGCACTTCTGAAAGACCTATTTTTTGAGATAGCAAAGTTTATATCTCCTTATTCAAAGGGATTGAAACACAAAATCATAAAAAATATAAAATGAATAGTTTAAAAATGTATTTTTCTTTTGTGAGTTTTTTGGAGAAGGTTTTGAAGGTAACTACAGTGAAGATAACATCAACGATTCATCCTTTTCACTTATTATTTCATTGTGGAGGAAGGATCCACTCTGAATTGAATCTGAGTTCTTATTGGTCCTTTTAGCTACTGGGGTGCTAAGCCACCAACTAAGTGAAGATTAAACCCTTCAACACCCTTCATTAAGTTGTACATGATTCAATTGCATCAAGTTACCTATTTGTAATATAATAGTTTATGACATTGATTGGCTAGTACTAAAATGTAATACCTTCTATCAGCACTAGTGTGCTCTGCCATCAAATGATTGTCTCTTCATAGTCTTGGGTTGTGGCCAAGTGTAGAGTGAATATTCTATTGTTGTTTTCAAAAATCCATCAAAGGTGAATTCCATTATCTATCTTTATAAACCATACCATTATGTGACAGAGTTGTCAGTTCTCCTATTAAAGCAATAAAGAAGTAAAATATTGCTAGGGTTCTATTTGGCTTGTCTGAGGCTACTGGGTTCTATGTATGGTACATCAAAATTTCCCTCAAAATAATTTCTTCAAATGAAAACTCTACTCCCTCAAATGCCCCCATGACAAGTGGCCTAAATTAGGGTTTAAATTTTAATCTAGGGTTTAAATTAGGGTTTAAATTTTACAAATCTCATGCGTAAACACAACATTACAAACTAAAAAATTCCAAACCCTAATCGTAAAAATACCTAAAATAATGCAAAATTCACTGAACCCAACTAACCTCATCTCTTCTAATATTAAATTCATCTTCATGCCTCATTTTGTACCTTTGGATTTAGCTCTCATCTCTCACAATTTTGGGTAAATTAGCATAAGTTTCAGAGAAATTTTAGGGTAAACCTCAACCAAAAAATGAACAACATGAATCAAATCCCAAGAGCCCTAGAAGTTTCAGAGAAATTTTAGGGTAAACCCCAACCAAAAATTGAATAGCATGAATCAAATATCGAGAGCCCTAGGTTGTGCACACGATGTGGAGGTTGCAGTAGCTAAGGTGTGGTGTGAAGGTTGTGCATACAATGTGGAGGTTGTAGTAGCTAAGGCACGATGTGGAGATTGTGCGCATGGTGTAGAGGTTATAGTAGATAAGATACGGTGTGGATGTTGCAGTAGCTAAGGCAAATGGATTGTCTATTCATGAAACTTTGAAGAAACAATGATGTCACCATGTGGGGGTTTAAGCCCACCTATTAAAAAAACCTAAACCACCTCTAAGAAGGTGGTTTATAACCACCCTCTTAAGGATAAGAGGGTGGTTTATAACCGCCCTCATAGGGACACCCAAAAAAATTTGGGTTCCCCTAAGAGGGTGGTTATAAATCGTCCTCTTATCCCTAAGAGGGCAGTTATAAACCACCCTCTTAGATCACCCTAAGACAATAGTTTTAGTCTAACTCCAAAGATGATGGTTTATAACCATCATCTTAGTCCTACGAGGGCAATTTATAGGAGTCCTCTTAGGGTGACCCTAAGAGGGCGATTATACTAAGAGGGTGGTCCCTAAGAGGGCGATTATCCTAAGAGGGTGGTTATAAACCACCCTCTTAGGATCTATTAGGGTGGTTTTTTACCACCGTAAAAAACCACATTATTTTAGCCATCGTTAAAGCACTTTTTTGGTGTAGTACATATATGAATTAATCCATTAATTCTATCCTAAACCTTATTATTCCCATAAATAAAGTATTTAAAACATTTGCTTGCTAATTAGTGTCAATAGTCAATATTAATTATTAATATTGACACTAATATTCTCAAGTATTAAGGTTATCAACAAATAAATACTTGAATAATTTTAATCCATCAAACTAAGCTTTCCATACACACAAGCACATAAGCCATTCAACAACTAATGTTACACACCATTGTTTTATCCTTAAGCAGATGGCCATTTCATTTAAGATAGTCTATTGCTACCACCATCCTATTAAGGAGACTCATTGCACAAGCAAATTCTCAGCCCAATGGTGTGAAGATTCATTAAGCATAAATGTAATGCACCTACATGAAGGGTATCTTGTTACCCTAACTTGTCGATGAGCAAGTCATCACCATAATTTCCCCAAAAAATATTTCAACTTATATGGTTACCCATACTAATACACCGGTGATAGCACATAGTCCTACAACCACAATTATATCAACAGTACCATATTCCAATAGTAGAACCAAAGCATATAGTATGACTACTCATTGATAGCAATGAAACAAAACTATGCATTAAACATCCACACATCAATACATAGTTTATTATCAAGATAATTCTTGTCAAGGAGGGTTGTTACAAAAAAATTCAATCAAATGAGGCTTCCATTTTATAAAATTCCCTATCAAGAAAGACAAGCAAAATTTCTAATGACCTACACGGCCCCAAAATCTTAAGAAGTAGGAAGTGACAATAAATTTCTAAAAGATGTAATAAGAATGAAATGTTTGAATATAAATTTTTTTGAAAGTTTTGAAAAAGAAGAAATATGAAAAAAAATTAGGCCCCAATAAGAAAAGGCTTCTGATAACCAAAGAAACCAAAAGGTCCATTAATAAAAAATAAGCCTTTCACAAAAACTTTCAACGAAAGTCTAGCCTCAAAATTTTATAAAAGCTTAACATGAGGTGAACAAAAGTTTTGACAATCTTCTATTTTGAGTGGCATCTCACACTGCCACTAGAGATAAAAGTAAGTTGGGAAAATAAGAGAAATGCTCTAGGAAGTAGAATATAATGCAAAAGCGACTAGCAAGGATGAAATATTAGATTAGGATAGAAGATATCAACAATGATGCACAAGCTCCAAAAATAAGTAGATGAGTTGAACTAATGTGCCTTTACTAAAGGAGGTTAAGGATTACCTACCAATGTCACTATAGCTTAGCAACCTAAGAAACTTGGGTGGTTTATTAAAAATTAAAGCATGGTGCCTACAATAGCAGCAATCCCAAATCTAAAAAAATTAATTATAGATGGAATTTTATACTCACATTCTAGGATCCCAAGAATTTCAATTGGGGGATGTCAATGGTAGTTGAGTATCCAACACATGAGAATTAATGACTCCATGTCACAATCTAAAATTCTCGCTCTATATTATTTTTGATATTTTTGAAACCTGATTCTATCTTTACCACGGATTCTAAAATCTAGGCTTCTAGGGCAACTACAAGCATCATCTCAATAGACTCCTATCTAGATTTATCTTTAGAGGCACACCCATCCCTATGCTATACATATTCTTGATTATGTAAGAGCACTAGGTGTTTAATTTTAATGGGTCAAAACTATCCATCTCAAGGATCCATTGAGCTAGCAATGACCACCCTTTCATTCTTTTGAAAGGTGCACACCAAGACTACCTTCCACATAAATCCTTCTATGCGGTGGTATTAGCGTGTAGGAATTATCTATCCATCTCAGGTCTATTAGAGCTAGATATTCCAAAAGCCTCATCTTCCATTCCATTTATTTTTATAAAATTCAACCTCTCAACTAACCATTCCTTTAATTAGTTACCATAGGTTGTATTACTATTTAGATGTATCATTGAGTGATAAGAGTCTACTCACTTCTAGAGATATGAGATAACTCCCATCTATATCCATCTAAATCTATAATAATTAACTCAGAATAGAACTCTTCTAGATCTACACAATTTGTCATTACCAACATAAAAAGTCATTTTGTGAAATAATGATTAATTCAAATACCCAAGAGGAATTCTATAATGATATGCCCACACATATATAATTATGAATGAACCTTTAATAAGCAAGTACATATCAAACACTTCAACACATCAAAACATGTTTCCAAAAGAACTATTGCTTATATTAAAAAGTCATTCTATAATATCTTAAAAATTAAAGCATAACACCACCATATAATAAAATTCCCACAAGAGTCATAACACAATGATTACCCTGGGAAAAACCCCAAAGGGAAAACCCAACCTTCAAAATCCCATCATTATTATTTAATAAATCACCATCTATACATTGGAACCGGCTAGCCATAGGCCTTGTTCCTTTTCACGAGAGATTGTTTCTCTCTTAGTCAAACTTAGGAATATATCTTTTAATTCCCTAACTACTCGAGTCTTCATAACTCGAATCCAAAGTATGCCCAAAAATACCTTATCACTTCCTTAAAGGTAATCTATTTTATTTTGCCATTACAAGCCTTCTAACCGGATTTTCATTTACACTACACCAATCACATTATCCAAGTATAAGTCTTAGGTGCATTGCCAGAACAACTTGAACAATGAAACTCTCTATCCGTGTCTCACACCTAGTGTAGATGAACATTAAGTTCGGATAGATTGAATATTTTCTCCAAGTATTGTTGACCAATCATTCTATCAGTCCACCAACGTATCCAAGAAAGCCTAAAATTTTAAGTGTGAAACATATGCATAGCATGCCAATCATCATTGCTAAGTCAAACTACACCAAGGCTCCATATTAGTTTCAAGATGTCTTTTATTTTTGAATATACCTAAGTTTAAACAATTGTTTTTCTTCCTACATTAATTAAAATAGCATGATATACCTGCAACCATTTACCTTCCCTTAAACGTATCGCTAAAAGATACCACACTCAAATTGGCTCACTCCATAGTGAGTCTGTTATTGACGGTGACCAATGATTCCTTACTCATTTCTTGAAAGTGTCTATGATCGAAAGTCTCACTACAATGAATCCAATTTGGCCCTAACTAATTCAGAGAAGCTAATACCTGAAACTGGTCTTAAGTGTCTCCCCTTCTATGGTTTAGTTACTTCAACATCATGATATCTTACCTAGAAAATTCACAAGTGATGGTCTATAAGAATTCTATTGCAATCCTTACAAAATTCCATACCTTCCTATATATAGAATATCAGCTAGTGCTTATAGCAAAGGGTTGTGTCTATAAACCCCATATGTTGCTCTTTTTTACAGCATGATATTAAATTTCTATTCAATTCTCTAAGAACACCCAAGTAAAGACAATGCTACCTCCTAGAGGGTGCAATATTAAGTTATAATAATTATCAATATCCCTAAACTATATTACATGGTATTGAAGTCACAAAGAAGAGAAAGAAATTGCATCCTTACATTTATCCATCTATCAATATGGTAAAAATAACCTCAAGGATTTTACTCAGACGTTGCACTAATATCTTATATACAACATTCTTGTCCATACTAATCAGAAACCACAACCTTTCTCTATATAATTCATTAATGTTATTCTCCATCATATTGCTTCAAAAACAATGTAATAGAGATAACATCATCACTAAAAAAGGTTTAAAATCCACAACGTAAATACCATAGACCACTATTGCAATTTTTAAAGGTCTTAACAAAGGTACTTCCAGGAATTGACGTTTCATATTCTAGCTAGAGGGTGTCAATCATTCTTTTAGTATTAAGGAAAGGATAATAGTAATTTACTCCGACTTAGAGAGGAGGCAACAATAAGACTCCTAGTTACTCATCTAATTCCCTTACTAACTCTACAATGTTATTCTAGATAAGAAGTAAATAAATCAAAGGCTCCTTCAAAGATTTTACCAATCTAAAACTAGCAAATATACTACAAACTTGCTAAACACCGAGAAGCACTCGATATTAGATAAGACCACTTTAGAAAAGTTACCGTCTCCATGATTAATTTTGATGCTCCACATAGATGATTTCAAGCTGCAGTCCTTCTTGATCCTCCTCAAAAAACATTGTTTTTCTCCTTTCACATCCAGTTCTAGCCTTTTTCCTTCACCTCTATTTTCCACCCCCAAAACACCACTGACTCCTTCCTCCCTCGACAATCACCTAGCTCCTTTTTACTTCTCTGCCTCTCACATACCAACCATTTCGTATCTTTCCACTACATCTCAATCAATGCCCCATGTTTTCATGTCGATCTGGTCATAAAGAACTTCAACATTAATTCCAGCCTAGTATTTGCACCACTAAACTAGAACTTGAATTAGTTCCCACATGGAAGTAAGTATTTTCAGTTGTGAATGGATAAAAGTTTGTATTCACATATTGACACCTCAATAACATGCAAACACATAACACTAATGCTTATCCATCATCAAGTCTTTTCATCATGCGTAAACATAATATAAGACATTAATATTTTAAATCTATGTAGAGATAAGCATGATTTATAGGCAAGAGCCTTGAGATACGTGCTAAGTTTGTTTCAACACCCTGCAACTCAAATAAGATCAATTATCAATTTCATGAGACATGTCTTATATATCTAACACATAAAATAATAAATCATTCCTAATAATTTATATCACATTTCTTTCCACATTATGTATGTTTGCATAATCAATTATAAAATGGTCCATCATATCTTGATTAAAACATCACATCAAAACATAAATCCATTCACATACAAAGTCCGCCAAAGGAGGGTCATGACATCCTCCCCCCGTTAGGCTTAACATAGTCCTCTATGTTTCCACATAGTTTAGTACAAAATAACATTTATATATTATCACTAAATAAAAATGGAAAGTGTCTTTGCATATCTACTACTTTTTCCGAGTAGCATTTTTCTCGGAATAACGGTCCCACTAGACCTTGCATTGTTCAAGAATCCCTTTCTCATTGATTTGGATTGGAAATCGATGATTCTTACTAGTCGAACCTCTACAGCCTTTAGATCTGCCATCTACAATTTAGAAAAGTCCTACACATGATCAATATTAGCTACATATTTTCTAGGCAAAGAAATATGAAAGGTGTCACGAATCTTCAATAGACTGGGCGATAAGGCAAGTCGATATGTCACAAGACTAATTTTTTCTATAATTTCAAAGGGATCAATGAAATGTGAATCAAGTTTTGTGGGCTTAATAGCACTCTTCTTTGGTCTCACCCTTAGAAATACCTTGTCAACCATAGTAAAATCTCTTGGTGACCTCTTAAGGTCAGCATAACTCTTTTGATGATCTGTAACTTCTTTCAAGTTTTTTCTGATCATTCTCAATTGTTGCTCCCTTTTTTTGACCATATCAGGCCCAAGCACAATTCTATCCTCTAGATTATCCCAAGACAAAGATTTCCTACACCTTCTGCCATATAGAGCTTCAAATGCAGCCATACCTAGGGTCGAATGGTGACCTTTTGGAGCCAAATTTGACTCAACTTTGAAACCCCCAAATTTAAATTTTTGGTTTTAAAGAAATTGATAATGATGTTGGTCATTGTTTGAGTTGTGGTGAGTAATTTAATTTTTCATTGGTTAAATGATGTCTAAACCTTGGTTGTTTATAAGGTATACCTATTTCAATTAATAGAATATCCCAAAAGAGAAAGGACAAAGTTTCATTAATAAAAAATTCTAAAGTCGAAGTTTGACCTTCATAAACAATAAGTTCCCTTGGGCCTAAACTAACTTCTAAAATCATAAAGTCCTAAGGTATGCTAAAGATAAGGGAATAATTAATCATCGTGGTCTAAAAACCCAAAAAGCTAAAAGTCTAAAACAAAAATCTTAAGTTAGACTCGAGGGTGTGTACCCCACTAAGCTAACAAGCGAGCACCTCAGATTTAATCCAAGGGTCGCGCTCGATCCAAAAGAAATCGAACAATAACACATCAATGAAATCAAACCAAGGGATAAGTCAAAATTCAATGCCATGGTCAAAGTCGTATAACCTAAGGTCTAAGGCATTTTAATTAATTCAACTCAAATAAGAGTCATGCACCCTTTTCAATTATAAATCAGGCAAGATCAAAGAATCTAAGGGTATCACTCATTCCTGTCTTAATCCGATGGATGCGCGTTCGTCAAAGATAATCAAGGTTAATCATAAAGATTTATTAAGAAATAATCCAAGTTTTAAAATTAATAATCAAATGATTAATTTTGGGATTAAAATTATCCGCATTATAAAAACCAATGATTAAAAAGCATGCATCTTCCAAAATCTGAGTGATTGCGCTTAATCTTGATAAGATCTGACGACCGCGTGCCACTCAGGTTAGCCAACCATTAACAACAGAAGGTTTCAAGCGTCCAAGGATTAAATTTTAATTAAAAATTCATTAAATTCAGATAAGCATGATTAATAAGGGTCCTAAGCACATAGTTAATCACTCCCTCTTCCTTAATCACTACTTTAAAAGTTTACCAAGGCCTAAAGGAAAATTATAACACAAGGTCTCAAGTCATTAACGGATAAAGGTATGCACCCCATGGTTAAAATGTGTGTAGGTCTCAAGATATCAATGGCTATGCTCGAACCTTAGTTGATCCGATGGTAGTGCTCATAGCAGATTGGCCAACTGTTAAAACTTCCATCCAAGTAGAGGATAATTGTATTGCATCTCCATTAGATCTAATGGTAGCGCTCGATCCCACCCTGATCCGACGACAACATTTTTCCAAGACATCTGAAGGTTATATTTGCGGTATTTTTGTCGGATGATTAATTAAACTATTTTATTAAAAGCTAAAATCATTGCATAATAAGGATTAAGGAGGATCTAATACATTTTTAATGACCCCCTTTCTTCCCGATTAACTTTTGTGCATATCTAAAATATTAAACGGGCATGCACAGCCGTTGTTTGATCTAACGGTGAGCGTATGAAGGGGTAATTAGATCATAAGTGCCTTTGGTTTAATTAAAGTTTATTAAATTTTTCAATTACCGATTATGTGGGATTAATGCATTAATTAATAATGAGCATGAGGTGAATGATAAAAGTTTTAAGCCTAAGTATTGTTAGTCAGATTATTGCTAACCCCATGGTTTTCAAGGTTAATCAGGTTAAGTTGGCACATGTTTATATCTTTGGACTAACGACCATGCAGGTCCTCAAATATCAATGATAGCGCTTGGAGCAAACCAGATCTAATGATTGATGAATCTTTGTAGGTGCACACCTCCATGAACAGATCTAACGACAAGTGCTCGGAAAGGTGATCGGTTTTTAATGGTATAAGCCTTATATGGTCTAGGATAGGTTTAATAAAAATTAAAATATTTAAAAGTTTATTCGAAGATCAAATTGCTTCTGATATGTTATCCATGGAGATAATGGAAATAGCCTTTAAGGAATAAATAATTTTTTACACATCTAATTAAGAGTTTTAATTTGCCTAAGTTTTCAACAGGAGTTATTGAATTAATGATTGTTTTAATTTGACTTTCATCGAGGGCCTAAATTATGAAAGATTTAAATGAAAGAACTGAGCCTAAAGTTTGAATATTAAATTTCATATATGTGCAGTATACTTTGAACTAACCCCCATGCAGGATTCACATGATCTAGAGGAAACATTCACCTCAAATAAAATCTATGAATGCACATGTTCAAAACTGCAAGGAAAATAAGAGTGTTTATTTTAAGCATATTGTCTAAGGTTTGAATGATCTAATGGAAGTGCTTCATCAAAAGTAAATCCAATGACATGCACATCATAAGATGAATTATTTTTATCATCACAAACATAGTCAGCAATGACATTGATACCAAAGTACAATTGAAAGCTCAGTGATAGAAATACTACAAATTCAGACAATAGCCGAGGAAAGAAGTTTTTTCCACATATTGTACAGTGATAAGGAAAAGGTAAAAATGCAAGACTTGATCAAAAATCCTGTAAGAACATTTGTCTCAGGCAAAAGCTACACAAGTACAACCTCCCTCGGTCAAGAAAGAGATAGATTATACAGTTTGCCTCTCCAAAATTAGGAGAGAAATATCTCTTAAGATACAACACAGAAAAATAGGATCCTACAGGAAATGAACATAGTAAGGTTTGTTATAACCTTTCATACTGATGCATGGAGGCTCATTGGAAAACAAATCAGAGAACTTCAACAAAATAAAAAAATAAAAGTAACCGTAGTATGGGGTCTACAACTGAAGATAAACACACCTCTTGAAGAAGAAATAAAAAGCACTAAAATAGGGTAGAGTTCAAAAGTGGTAAGTCAACCAAAGGATGAGGAAGATACAAAAGGAGAACACTTATCAACAACTGAGATAACTGGTTAATAGAAACAGTCAAACTAAAAAAATCCTGGCAAAGTATACAATACGAACAAAAGGAAGTAGTGGAGCACAATTGTACTATATCTGAAGGATCAAACCAAAGGGTGACAAGTGTGGGGCTGGGATTGTGCCATAAATAATAGAATCAAGAACCAGTAGCTATAAAAGGAAGTAGATAGGTACAAATTATGCATCAAGCAATTAGAGAATAGCATTTTTGCTAAGAGGTATACTTGAGTGCCCGGTAGTTGTGTTGTTGTATTTCCTTTTTGTGTCTATTTTCTTTTATTCATTCTTTCTTCCTCCCCTTGCTGTGCAGGATTGTATGATAGGAAAGCGTTCAAGAAGCTGAGAATATTTCTAGTCTTATTGAGCCTAGGATTCAGAGACTCTTCTGTTATCATATTGGAATAAGGAGAGTAGGAGAGACCTGTTACATTATTTGAACAGAGTCTTCTTCATTGTATTGATGTATTCTATTGAGAAAAATAGAGTTTAAAGGCATCCTGCCCACTCTGCATGTAATATTTCATAAATCAATACAATTCTAAGTTTTATTCCTATCATTTCTTTGTCTTGGTATTGTGTGTCACTGTATAATGGGTTACATTATTTGAATGCATTATATACGTTTCTCTCGTTGGTTAACTCTTGGTTTTATTACGATATTCGAATAAGATTAAGAACGCCAATTTCTCTCTTCCCCTTCTTTCTGTTTCATGATAGAATTGTTGTTAAATTGCTATAACAACCCAATGAATCTAGGCACCGGTCTACATAAGGCATAACAAATGGTTGTTTTCATGCTTGGTCATTTTAATACATATAGTATAATATAAATCTGGAGCGTGCAAATTAGAATTTTAATCAAAGAATTACCGTTGGGGTTTCCTTACCCGTTCTGTAGTCTTCTTTAGCAATATTCGTGTTTAGCAGAACATGAGGCAGGTCGACCAGAGCCTGTAATAGCTCGTTGGTTTCAAATGGATTCTTGTAGCATGACAATCGAAATCCTACGGATGCAAGAATCGGTTCCAATAGTTTTTTGGCATCATTGTCGGGGATGAACTTATATGTTAAGATCATATCATCTTAAGTTTGTTTACCGAATGACATTATTTTTAAACAACGGGTGGCCAGTTTGAATAAAGAACGTTTGTTTTAATTTTCACTATTTTTACGTTCTTTATTTTGCCCAATTCCGTTTCTTGATTTTCTTGAATTCTCTTTCTTGATTTTCTTGAATTTCCCCAAGAACCCACTCCTGTGAGGATGAGAGATAATATCAAGCATTCTTGATAAGAGTATACTCTGTTCTTTCTGCACCTCAGTGTTGGCGACTCTGCTGGACGAACCCAAAAGAAAAATATAAAAAAGGAGAGAACATAACATGTTGGCGAACACTAGGAGAAGTGGTAAGGAGCTATTTCTAGAACTCGAGAATCTAGAGGTATTTATACATACCCAAAAAACTCCACTTTTTAAGAATACTATTTATAATAGTAGATTAAATTCTAGTGGTAAAAGGTACATGAAGAAAATCCAGAATACTATTACTGCTGATATTACTGTAGATGAACGTTTAAAATTAGTAGTAGAAGATATATGTGATTATTCTCATTCAAAGGTAGATAATTCATCAGTCTACATTCAAACTGCCCAGACCCATACCACCGTAGGTACTACATCTGTGAAATTAAATTCTATAGTAGCAATGGCTCAGGGTAATGTTCATTTGTGGAGAACTAACAGATATAGGCCTTTTGTATTACTAGTAAATTTAAATGCCTTACCCAGTAAAGCTCACAAATACCTCCCTAAGTTTTTAGGAAATAATGCAGTAACTAGAGAGGATCATATCAAAAGTTTCTTATATGCAATGGATAGTCTGGAAGTTGAACATGAAGATGTAGTATTAAGACTGTTTCTACAGACTTTAGAAAAATATGCTAGAGAATGGTTTAATTCCCTTCCTAACAATGATATCCCAGACTTCACCAAAATGGAAGAGGTGTTCCTAAAGAAGTATGGTGAAAGGAAAAATGAACAATCATTGTTAACTCGAGCTAGCCACTATGAAGAAGAAAGAAAATGAGGTTGTTAGTGATTTTAATAGAAGATTTTCAAAAACAAGAAACAAAATCCCTACCAACCTCAGGCCTAGTGATATTCAGTCTATTTGTTTTTATAAGAATGCTTTTCAAGGAGAGTTTAACTATGAATTAAGGCAAGAACAAGCCACTACCATTGATGGTTGTATGGAAAAAGTAATGGATATAGAAAGAAATATGCTTGATAGTGGTAAGATGAAGCCTTATTCTTTAGAGGTTAACATGCCTGAGAGAAAACCTAAGAGAGTGGCTTTTGATATACAAAGAAGAACTGAAATTGATCCTGTGGAGAAGTTGACTAGTCAAATGATAGAAATGTTCAACAACATGAGTAACAGGTTAGCAAGAATTGAAAGAAATGGAAATAATGGTGAATCTTCATAGACAGAGCGACCACATGTTGACAATCGTCCCCCCTTTAAGAAAAATTACAACAAGAATTGGGGAAACAACAATGGTTTTGAAGAAGGGAGTAGGAATAGGGGTAATGGGAATAACAACTGGAAAAACAGAGATTCTGATAGGGATCAGAACAATGTCCCTAACCCAATGCCATCTGCCAATGTAGTTGAAGGTTTTCCTTATTTTTGCTCTACTTGTGATGCACCCCATAACCCCGATGCATGTGGAATACACCTAAGTGATCAACGTAATGTAGATATGCATGCAGAATCAGAAGAGGATATAAGAATCAATGCATGTTGGTCCATTGAAGATGAATCCAGAGAAAGGTTGTTTGAAGAAGACATGGATAAATATGCTTCAAATCATCATCCTCAGATCTTAGTAACTGAAGGAACTAAAATCTTGCAGAAATCACATGAGTCAAGATATGATAAGATGAAGCAAGGGAAATTGATTCCCACTGCTCAAGAGGTTGAAGAATTAGAGGCAACCCATGTTTTAAATTTGAGGAATAGAACAATCCCTGAAAGAACAGAGAAATTATCTACAAATGAAACAAGAAGATAAACTTTCACCAATAAAAATATCAGTAAAGAGAAAACTGATAGGAACCCTAACAAAATTACTCCTGAGGTAATAGAATCAATGGAAGAAGTTCCCAAAGAAGAAAGTAATAAACCATTGGATATAAAGAAGATAGAATTTGATGTTGGGTCAGAACTCAGTAAGCAAAAAGTTAATATCACATTTGGTGAACTTATGAAAGTTCAAACATACAGGAGAACAAGTATGCAGAGCTTTTGGATTAGTAGAGCAGAAAGAAGACCCTACTTGTCATGCTGCTAGACAAAATCAACATGATACAAGATCACCATCTTCTGTCAGACCCTTCTACGTGTCATTAAGATATAATTCAGATGAAGGGGAAAGATATGTGATTCATAATTGCATGCTCGATAGTGGAGCTTCACATAATATCATGCCTAAGCTAATAGCTGACCAAATGGGATTAATCTGTACTAGAGATTCTGCTCCTATTTTTGTAATGGACAATAGACAAATTCCCTATGTAGGGGTGATAACTGGATTATTAGTTTTCCTAGACCAACACCCCAAAAAGGGCATTGTCATGGATGTAGCAATAGTTGATGTTGACCCATTCTTCTCACTATTACTCAGTAGGCATTGGGCAGAACAACTAGGGGGATCAATACAACTAGACTGGTCTTATGCTACCATCCCCATATCAGATAAGGAGAATATAATTTTGAGAAGGGAACCATTCAACAAACACTCCGTAGAGTTAATTCAAATAGATGAAACCATGATTAACTTAGTTAACTCTATGGAAGAAAAAGGGATGGGAGTCTATTCAATATGGCACAACCCATTCTTGATGGAAGTACCAGATGCAAAGAACATGGATCCAGAAGATATGAGAATAACCGATGCTGAATCAAATCGAGTATTAACCCAAGAAATGTGGACCATGTCATTTGATGGGGCTAAATCCCAATATGGAGCAGGTGCAGGTGTAAATTTGACTGATATTAAAGGAAACTACCTTAGTATCCCTTACAGATTGCAATTTCCTTGCACAAACAATGTAGTTGAGTACGAAGCTTTACTATTAGGGCTAAGGAAAGCAAAAGAGTTAGGTATTAACTACTTAACTGTAATAGGGGATGCAAAACTTATTATACTACAAATAAAAGGCAAATATCAGACCAAGCATCCTAGACTTAAGCAATATAGAAATGCAGTACTGGAAGAAATTGATAAATTTTTGGCTTTCAATATTTCATATATTCCTAGAGAACAAAATCATGTTGCAGATCTCTTAGCTGTGAATGCCTCAGGTCTAGATCACCCAGAGATAACTACAGAATATATGGATAGATTTCCAACTATCTCAGTCTATAAACCTTCTGTGCTAGATAACATAGTCTATCTTCAGGTCTTTCAAGATGATATAGATATTAAGGATTTTATGACTTTGCAAAATCAGTATGCAGATGTCATCTGTGATGAAAAATATGAAGAAAAGCTAAAAGATCAAATAGGAGAACCAGTAGAAGTAATCCAGTTGAAAACTAATAGAATACCCAAAGGATTGGTGTCTCTTGAAAGCCTATTTGATGATTTTGACAAAGCCTATAAACCTATACGCAGAGAAGTGATATATGAGGATATTAATATTGGCTCAATGAAAGAACCCAGAATAGTGAAAGTAGACATGGCACTACCTGCTAAAGAAAAAGTTGGATATATCAGTTTCCTAAAAAAGAACAAAGAACATTTTGCTTGGACCTATGAAGATCTCAAAACTTTCAAAATGGATGTGATGACACATATAATACCCTTGAAAGAAGAGGCCAAGCCATTTAGACAAAAATAGAGAAAGTACAATCCAACTCTGCACCCAGTAATGCAAAAAGAGGTTCAAAAATTGTTGGACTCCAAGATAATAAGAAAAGTCAGATTTTCCTCCTGGATATCCAACTTAGTACCAGTTAGGAAAAATAATGGGGACATTAGACTATGCGTGGATTTTAGAAATTTAAACAAGAGCTCACTAAAAGACAATTACCCATTGCCTAACATGGAACAACTACTCCAAGCAGTAGTAGGTTCAACTAGATTGTCCCTGTTAGATGGATTTTCAGGGTACAATCAAATTCTGATAAATCCAGAAGATAGACACAAGGCAACATTCACCACACCCTAGGGCACATTTGAATATTTAAGAATGCCTTTTGGATTGATGAATGCAGGTGCTACTTTCCAGAGAGCGATGGACTTTGCTTTCAAAGGACTAATGTTCAAAATTGTAGTAGTGTACTTAGATGATATCACAGTTTTTTCTAAAAATCTAGAAGATCATCTAGAACATTTGACTGCAGTTTTTGCCCGATGCAAGGAATTTGGAATCTCTCTAAATCCAAAAAAATGCATATTCGGAACTACACAAGGAAAATTGCTAGGTCATATAGTTTCAGAAAAGGGGATAAGCATTGATCCAGAAAGGATAGAAGCCATTTCTAAAATTCCCCCACCCAAGAATCTAAAAGGAGTAAGGTCATTCTTTGGCAAAATAAATTTTATCAGAATATTTGTCCCAAATTTTGCAGAAATGACCAAACCCATAAATGATATGGTGAAGAAAACTGGAGAAATAAAATGGACATTAGAAAATATGGAAACATTTAACAAGATCAAAGAAGCCATATCAACCACTCCAGCTTTAAGTTGCCCCTGATTATGCAAAGGATTTTAATATCTATTCATATGCATCCGAACACTCTATTGCTGCAGTTCTTTCACAGAAAGATAATGAAAATAATGAAAGGCCAATAGCCTTTATGAGCTCAGGACTAAAAGGAGCAAATATTAAATACACCTTGCTAGAAAAACATGCCTATGAAGTCATCCAATCTTTAGAACACTTCAAAGGTATATTTGGCTCAAACAAAGTTTACTACTGTATTCCCTTTATAGCAATAAAAGATATCTTTTCTCAATCAGAGCCATTGGGAAGACCAGCAAGATGGATGGTAAAACTTTTGCAATATGATGTTGAATTCAAAATAGTTAAAATAGTCAAAGGGTAGGGTTTAGCTAAACTGTTGGCTAACAAAGAAGAAGCAGGATCTGAAAATATTCTCACCATAGATCAGACATATGATGATAGAAGAATAAAAAATGAAGAATGTAAATGGTATGAAGAAATATTGTCATACTTACAAACGTTGTCTTTTCCCGGAGATATGACAATAAACAGAATGAGGTCAGTCAAACTTCAAGCTCAAAAGTATTATATACAAAATGGAGTATTATATTGGAAACATCCTGATGGAGTATTATTAGTCTGCTTATATGAAAGAGAAGTCCCAGAAATAATTAATGAATTTCATAATGGTTTCTGTGGAGGACACTTTGCTCCAAGAGCTACAACTAATAAAATCATGAGAGCAGGATATTATTGGCCATCCCTTTTTAAGGATGTATATAAATATGTTAGGAATTGTCATAACTCGCCAAGTTTTTACAGGGAAAAAACATCTACCAGCCATGCCCCTCAAGCCAGTAATCATTGAAGCACCTTTTGCTCAATGGGGTATTGACCTGATTGGAGAGATCAAGCCTAATTCATCTGGCCAACATAAGTGGATCATAACTGCAACAGATTACTTCACAAAGTGGGTGGAAGCTGCACCTTTGAGAACATCTACAACTATTGCAGTCATCAGATTCATAGAAGAAAACATCTTGACCAGGTATGGAGTTCCTAAAAAGCTTGTAACTGATAATGCTCAATATTTTGTGTCATATGAAATGGTAGAATTTTGTGTTGAATATGGAATTGAATTATCTCATTCTGCTAATTATTATCCCCAAGGAAATGGTCTAGCTGAGTCATCAAATAAAAATGTAATAACAAGAATAAAAAGGTCATTAGGCAAAAACAAAAGGGGATGGGACAGTGAACTTAAATTTGCTTTATGGGCTGATAGGTTGTCTGTTAAAAGAAATACAGGAAGAACCCCCTATGAGATGGTTTATGGAGAAAAAGCCCTACTACCCCCAAAAATGGAAAAAATGGCACTTTCCCTTTTATTGCAAGATCATGAAAACCCTGATCCCATTCAGAGAAGGCTTGACCAAATTGTCTTGTTAGAAGAACAAAGAAGAGAGACCCTCAATAGAATGATGGAACAAACCCAAAAAATTGTAAAATTGTTTAATAAGAAAGCCAAGGGTACTCCTTTTTCTCAAGGAGATATAGTCATCTATTGGGATCCTAAAAATGATAAGCATGGTGAAAAGGGTAAGTTTGAACCTAAATGGATTGGCCCATACCAAATTGCCCATGTTATCAGTCAGAATACTTACAAGCTACAGACTTTGCAGGGAGAAATAATGGCTATCCCTATTAATGGCCAACACCTCAAAATGTACAATCCCTGTTGAAGGTGTACTTTAAAAAAAAAAACATTAAAAAAATATATATAGAAAAACAAAAATCCAAAAATAGAGTGGTGTATTTTGTTTAGTAGTTAAGCTTCCCTTTTGTTCTTGAATAATTTTGAGTTTACTGTACACATGATATCTTAGTTTGATGAGTATATCTAACTATTTATTCCACCAAAGACAATAAGAAAAAAGGGGATTTATTTTAGATGTTGATGAGGTTTACAATTCTATCAAATATGAGTGTTTATGCAATAGTTGTTTGATATGAGATAAAACAGATAGAAAACAAAGTTGATTGAAACATCATGTCAAGCCTCACATTACAAATGATACTTAAGGTGACTTCAAAGGTCCAAAGAACTGAGTTATCTTTGAGAGGGTAGTTGAGCCAAAAATTATTACACTCATATTTTATAGCCAGAAACTAATCCTCAACTCAGGCATACTTATTGCACAATTTGCTTATATATCCAAACACTTCTCTCACGAGAAAGAAAAATAAAAAATAAAGTAAAACTGAGTCACTTCCTGAGATATCTTGGAAAACCTCTACCGGAGCTATAGACGCTTGACTGGTAGTAGGGTAAAACTAAGATGGGATTAGAAGCAACTCCACCGAGGCTATAGACGCCTGACTGGCAGTGGAGCCCTGTAGAATGGTGAAAATTTTTAAAGAGTGAAATCACATATTAGGCTTGGCTATTTTGATCGGATATGGTAAAGTTCTGAAAGATTTAGAAATCCAAAAAAGAATGCACAAACACACACATGGGCAAAAATATGATGAAACAAATGGTTGTGACAAAATCTGTGTAATCATATCTTATGACTTAGCTAAAACAAGCATTACAATATTTCAAAATAAAACTCATTGATTTCTAAAATTTCTAACCTTTGTTTCCAAATTGAATGAAAAGGGATCTACAGTTTTTCATACTCTACTTGCTTTGATATCATGTTATTCATACAATTTTTCAGTATATATAAAAAAAATGAAGAAAAGAAAGAAAAAGAGGAAGGAAAAATTTTCTTTTAAGCATTTCAAGCTTTACTTAGCAGTCAAATTTTTATTCTTGTTTATTTTCTTTTGCAAAATAAAACCAAGAGATTCTGGAATTCTCAAGAGCTTCAAGTTTTCAACACCTTGTCCCAGTCAGAGCCTATGTTGGAGCCAAATTTGACTCAACTTTGAAACCCCCAAATTTAAATTTTTGGTTTTAATCAAATTGATAATGATGTTGGTCACTGCTTGAGTTGTGGTGAGTAATTTAATTTTTCATTGGTTAAATTGATGAAGTCTAAACCTTGGTTGTTAATAAGGTATGCCTCTTTTTATTAATCGAAGTATCCCAAAAGAGAAAGGGCAAAGTTTCATTAATAAAAAATTCTAAAGTCAAAGTTCGACCTTCATAAACAATAAGTTCCCTTGGGCCTAAACTAACTTATAAAATCATAAAGTCCTAAGGTATGCTAAATATAAGGGAATAATTAATCATCGTGGTCTAAAAATCTAAAAAGCTAAAAGTCCGAAACAAAAATCTTAATTAAAACTTGAGGGTATGCACCCCACTAAGCTAACAAGCGAGCACCTCAGATTTAATCCAAGGGTCGTGCTCGATCCAGAAGAAATCGGACGATAGCGCATTAATAAAATCAAACCAAGGGATAAGTCAAAAGTCAAAGCCATGGTCAAAGTTGTATAACCTAAGGTCTAAGGCATTTTAATTAATTCAACTCAAATAAGAGTCATGCGCCCTTTTCAATTATAAATCAGGCAAGATCAAAGAATCTAAGGGTATCACTCATTCTTGTCTTAATATGATGGATGCGCATTCGTCAAAGATAATCAAGGTTAAATAGTAAATATTTATTAAGAAATAATCAAAGTTTTAAAATTAATAATCAAATGATTTATTTTGGGATTAAAATTATCCGCATTATAAAAACCAATGATTAAAAAGCGTGCATCTTCCCAAATATGAGTGACTGTGCTTAATCTTGATAAGATATGACGACCGCGTGCCACTCAGGTTAGCCAACCATTAACAACAGAAGGTTTCAAGCATCCAAGGATTAAATTTTAATTAAAAATTCATTAACTTCAGATAAACATGATTAATAAGGGTCCTAAGCACATAGTTAATCACTCCCTATTCCTTAATCGCTACTTTAAAAGTTTACCAAGGCCTAAAGGAAAATTATAACACAAGGTCTCAAGTAATTAACGGATAAAGGTATGCACCCCATGGTTAAAATGTGTGCAGGTCTTAAGATATCAACGGTTGTGCTCGAACCTTAGTTGATCCGATGACAACGCTCGTAGCAGATTGGCCAATTGTTAAAACTTCCATCCAAGTAGAGGATAATTGTATTGCATCTCCATCAGATCTAATAGTAGTGCTCGATCCCACCCTGATCCGACGACAACATTTTTCCAAGACATCTGAAGGTTATATTTGCGGTATTTTTATCGGATGATTAATTAAACTATTTTATTAAAAGCTAAAATCATTGCATAATAAGGATTAAGGAGGATCTAATACATTGTTAATGACCCCCTTTCTTCCCGATTAACTTTTGTGCATATCTGAAAGATTAAACGGGCACGCACATCATTGTTTGATCTAACGGTGAGTGTATGAAGGGGTAATTAGATCATAAGTGCCTTTGGTTTAATTAAAGTTTATTAAATTTTTTAATTACCAATTATGTGGGATTAATGCATTAATTACGATAGGCGTTCTACAATGGCAGCCAGGAAGGTCAACCACACCGTAAACAATATTAATATTTTATTAAAAAATCCAACATTAAGAAAATTATCAAAATATCTATCACACCCCCAAGAAATGAGATAGGCGCCTCGAGATTGATAACTCTCGGTGTTTATATATATATATATATATTATATATCTAAGCTAGTTACGTCGATAGGCGTCCTACAATAGCAGCCAGGAAGGTCAGCCACGCCGTAAACAATATTAATATTTTATTTAAAAAACCGACATTAAGAAAATTATCCATCGACATTAAGAAAATTATCTATCACACCCCCAAGAAATGAGATAGGTGCCTCGAGATTGATAACTCTCGGTGCTTATAGATATATATTTTATATATCTAAGCTAGTTAATAATGAGTTTAAGCCTAAGTACTATTAGTCAGATTATTGCTAATCCCCATGGTTTTCAAGGTTAATCAGGTTAAGTTGGCACATGTTTATATCTTTGGACTAACGACCATGCAGGTCCTCAAATATCAACGATAGTGCTTGGAGCAAACCAGATCTAATGATTGATGAATCTTTGTAGGTGCACACCTCCATGAACAGATCTAACGACAAGTGCTCGGAAAGGTGATCAATTTTTAATGGTATAAGCCTTATATGGTCTGGGATAGGTTTAATAAAAATTAAAATATTTAAAAGTTTATTCAAAGATTAAATTGCTTCTGATATGTTATCCACGGAGATAATGGAAACAACCTTTAAGGGATAAATAATTTTTTACACATCTAATTAAGAGTTTTAATTTGCCTAAGTTTTCAATAGGAGTTATTGAATTAATGATTGTTTTAATTTGACTTTCATCGAGGGCCTAAATTACGGAAGATTTAAATGAAAGAATTGAGCCTAAAGTTTGAATATTAAATTTCATATATGTGCAGTATACTTTGAACTAACCCCCATGCAGGATTCACATGATCTAGAGGAAACATTCACCTCAAAGAAAATCTACGAATGCACATGTTCAAAACTGCAAGGAAAATAAAAGTGTTTATTTTAAGCATATTGTCTAAGGTTTGAATGATCTAATGGAAGTGCTTCATCAAAAGTAAATTTAATGACATGTGCATCACAAGATGAATTATTTTTATCATCACAAACATAGTCAGCAATGACATTTATACCAAAGTACAATTGAAAGCTCAGTGATAGAAATACTACAAATTCAGACAATAGCCGAGGAAAGAAGTTTTTTCCACATATTGTACAGTGATAAGGAAAAGGTAAAAATGCAAGACTTGATCAAAAATATTGTAAGAACATGTCTCAGGTAAAAGATACACAAGTACAGCCTCCCTCGGTCAAGAAAGAGATAGATTATACAGTTTACCTCTCCAAAACCATGAGAGAAATATCTCTTAAGATACAACACAGAAAAGTAGGATCCTACAGGAAATGAACATAGTAAGGTTTGTTATAACCTTTCATATTGATGCATGGAGGCTCATTGGAAAACAAATCAGAGAAGTTCAATGAAATAAAAAAATAAAAGTAACCATAGTATGGGGTCTACAACTGAAGATAAACACACCTCTTGAAGAAGAAATAAAAAGCACTAAAATAGGGTAGAGTTCAAAAGCGGTAAGTCAACCAAAGGATGAGGAAGATACAAAAGGAGAACACTTATCAACAACTAAGATAACTGGTTAATAGAAATAATCAAACTAAAAAAATCCTGGCAAAGTATACAATATGAACAAAAGTAAGTAGTGGAGAACAGTTGTACTATATCTGAAGGATCAAACCAAAGGGTGACAAGTGTGGGGCTGAGATTGTGCCATAAATAACAGAATAAAAAACCAGTAGCTATAAAATGAAGCAGACAGGTACAAATTTTGCATCAAGTAATTAGAGAATAGCATTTTTGCTAAGAGGTATACTTGAGTGCCCGGTAGTTGTGTTGTTGTATTTCCTTTTTGTGTCTATTTTCTTTTATTCATTCTTTCTTCCTCCCCTTGTTGTGCAGGATCGTATGATAGGAAAGCGCTCAAGAAGCTGAGAATATTTCTAGTCTTATTTATCCTAGGATTCAGAGACTCTTATGTTATCAGATTGAAATAAGGAGAGTAGGAGAGACCTGTTACATCATTTGAATAGGAGTCTTCTTCATTGTATTGATGTATTCTATTGAGAAAAATAGAGTTTAAAGGCATCATGCCCACTCTGCATGTAATATTTCATAAATCAATACAATTCTGAGTTTTATTCCTATCATTTCTTTGTCTTGGTATTGTGTGTCACTGTATAATGGGTTACATTATTTGAATGCATTATATACGTTTCTCTCGTTGGTTAACTCTTGGTTTTATTATGATATTCGAATAATATTAAGAATACCAATTTCTCTCTTCCTCTTCTTTCTATTCATGATAGTATTGTTGTTAAATTGCTATAATAGCCCAATGAATCTAGGCACTGGTCTACATAAGGCATAATAAATGGTTGTTTTCATGCTTGGTCATTTTAATACATATAGTATAATATAAATCTGGAGAGTGTAATTAGAGTTTTAATAATAGAATTACCGTTGGGGTTTCCTTACCCATTCTATAGTTTTCCCTTAGCAATATTTGTGTTTAACAGAACATGAGGCAGGTCGAACAGAGCCTGTAATAGCTCATTGGTTCCAAATGGATTCTTGTAGCGTGACAATCAAAATCCTATGGATGGAAGAATTGGTTCCAACATGACCGTTGTAGGTAAATTATACTAAGTGCAAAAATCTTCCTATCAGGTTTTCTAAGCCATACAATACATGTGAAGCATGTCCTCTAAAACCCAATTTACCTTTTCAGTTTACCCATAGGTTTTTGGATGATATGCAAAACTAGTGTTTAATCTAGTGTCAATGTCTTGGTGCAAAGCTTACCAAAACTCAGATGTGAATCTTGAATCCCTATCTGAAATTATCACTTCTACAAAACCATGAAGCCTGAATATTTCTTTGGGAAATCTATTAGCCACAACCATGACATCATCCTTGGTATTTTTGGGTATAAAGTGTGCAATATTGGTTAGTCTATCAACCACAACTAGGATTACGTCATGCTGGAATTTGGTCTTTGGTAACCCTATAGTAAAATCTATTAAAATCACTTACCATTTCTGTGCTAGTACATCATGGGGGTACAATAGTCCTACAATATATCTATTTTTTACCTTCACTTTATGTCATTCAAGAAATTGGGCAACAAACTTAGTTATGTCCCTCTTTATTCCTGGCCAATAAAAAGTTTTCTTCATACTCTCTCATTTTTTCTCCTCTTGGATGAGCAAAATATAGAGATCTATGAGATTCATTCATGATCATTTTCTTCAAATTACTGACCTTCAAAACTACTACCCTATCTTTAAAACACAAGAAACCATCCTTGATGCTGAAATCCTTACTATCATCAAATTTTCTTTCCATCCTTTTCCAGATTTAGTTGTAAAACACATCCTGTTATTGCATTTCCTTAAAATGATTCATCAAGTCTACATGAATGCGATACAAGATAGTTATATGTCTTCTCCTACTGAGTGCATCAACAAAATTATTTTCCTTTTCTTTGATGTATTCAATACCAAAATCATATTCGAAGAACTAGTCCTCTACTGTTGTGTGATCTGCTGGAATTAGTCTAGATATGAAGTCTACGACTACATTGTCTTCCTCAGGGTTGTCGACTATGGTAAGGTTGAATTCCTATATTAACAAAAGCCATCTAATGATCCTACTGCTGATCACTGGTTTGCTCATCAGATACCTGATGGTTGCATGGTCCTTGTGGATGAATACTTTGTACCTAGTAATTTAGTGGTAGATTTTATTTATGACGTGTACTACTACAAGAAAATTCTTCTCTGTTATCATGTAATTAAGCTCAACCCCTACTAGGTTATTTATAATTTAATAGATGGCATAGAACTCTTCACCATCCTGCTACCCGAGGACCGCTCCAATTGTATTATTGGATGCATCACAATATATGTGGAATGGGACAAACCAATTTGGAACCTTCAACATTGGGGCAAAGATCAACTTCTCCTTTAGTGTCTGAAATACCTCCTCATAGTTGTTTGTCTACATAAATTCTATATCCTTCGTCAGAAGGACGTGAAGCAGTTTGGTGATTTTTTTGAAATCGGAAATAAATCACCTGTATTACCCAGAAGAGCCGAGGAAACTCCTTACCTCCCTTTATGTTTTTGGGTTGGGTAAGTATTTGATGAATTCTATCTTCTTGTGATGCAATTTAATCCCTTCTGCCAAGAGATGATGCCCTAACACTATGCCTTCTCGCATCATCATAAATAATTTCTCATTGTTGAGGGATAGATTGTTTTCCTCACACCTCTAGAGTACACGTGATGCGTAGTCATTATACACATCATTAATTCTCAATGAATTTGTCAATCCAGGGCAGTGTACAAGGCTATCTACGAAAGAAGGGGTGAATAGGGTTATAACTTAGGTCAATCTGGAGCAACAGGTCTTATTGGTGAAACCGATTGTGTGGGGGATTTAGGACATTCCTATCTCTAAATTGCATAAATTAAACCTTAATCTAATTGTAGAAATGGAAACTAATCATTAATTACAGAAATGAAATCCTAATTACAATTGCAGAATGAGACCTAATTATGTTGCAAAAATAATAGTTGCAGAATTAGAAGTCTGATTATAATTGCAAAAAGGAAATCTATTTACTTTTGCAACAATGGAAACCTAATTATAGCATGGAAATGAAACCCTGTCAAGACTCTGTAATAGAAGGTTGTCAATCTTCTGCACAGGGGTTGACAACAAAACACAAAATGCAAGAAATTACAGAAAACAACAAATTCTGGAAATGATAGTCTGCAATAAATTGAAAGCTTTGTTGAAAGTGGAGATTACAACCAAACCATTAATCACAAGATTAATCTAAACATAAAATAAGCTAAGATTACAAATGCTATTAGTTGTTTACAAAGAAATGAAATGACAAGTTCTACAACTCATTCTACTGTAGCAAAATCGAATAAAAACCCGTTGTTAGTCCTCCTCCTAGGTCTGGAAGTGGCCAACCTCCTTGTCCAGAAGAAGGTATGAGTCTCTCTCTCTCTAGATCTTACTCACACTCATTTACAAGCAATATGAAATAGAAATAGTACACTTTATTGATTCAAGAACATGATTACAATAATTCTACTGAAAACTTGTTACAGGACTGTAACAGTCACTTTTTTGATTATTGCCTATTTTCTCCTATATTTCTCTACTCTCTGCTTTCTCTATCTCCTACTAGCTCAACCTGAATGGGAGCCATATTTATAGATGTCCTAAGATCTACTGACAAACTGAGAATATCTCAAAAGATCTAATCCTATTATGCTTGCAACAATTCTTGGGTTTATCCTAGAAGAAGATCAAACTTGATCTTTCCATAAATGGTGGCTTTGGTCGGCAAGGACGGCAAAGTCAGATGGGAGATATTTTCCCTTACCCTTTTCAATATTTATTTCCCTTTTTCCAGCATCAAAAATCGGTCAACAAGTCAAAAAGCACATTCTGTTTTCATTCCGAAGATAAGTGGCTCATTCCGAAGAGACTGCAATTCTCATTTCGAAGATCCGCTCATTTCGAAGACACTGTGTTTTCTCATTCCAAAGATATCTGTTCATTTTGAAGAGACTTTGGAATGAACAAATGTGTGCTCTTTAAATGATTTCCTCTACATTTCTCAGGTGGGTTATCTCTCAGGATCAGATTTCAATGGTCTTCATCTTTTTCCATATGTGAATTCCATGCCTTGCCATTCATTGGCAACTGGTTGGAATTTACATTGAAAAACCAGTTTTTGCTGCACAGTAATAGTTTGCTTGCACTGTTGCCGGATTTAGGTAAAATAAATGCTTGAGACATATCAAAACATGATTAGTGAAATTCTGCTATCAACCTAAGCATATCTCATTTTAGCAAGTCATAACAAAATAACATAAAACTATGCAAAAAGTTGTAAAAATCAGAATATAGTATTTCAAATACATTTATCATGCAAATAGTTAATACATAGCATATTGAATCAACTTAACTAGCATATCAGATTAAACATAAGAGTTTGTAGGCAATTTCAGTGTTCAAAACATGTTATGATTGAGGCATTTCCAGGCCTCATCATTTTCCCCCCAACTTATATTAATGCATGTCCTCATGCATTCTGTTGGGCTATGGAATCACATATGTCCATGTTCAAATTCCATGACCTGTAGAACAATTTCTTGCCTATATAATATCCCCTATTCTCCTGAAGGTTTTTGAGCCATTCTTCAAACTGTTCATCAGGTTGGGCATCTTCTTCAAAGTAGAATGGAACTGGAGTAATGATGGTTGGAGGCCTAAATCTGAGACCTATCCAATGATGTTGCATGATTTCAATCAACTGTATCACTCCTTCTGCCCTTCTTCTGGACCATTCTAAGTTGATGGGGGAGATGGGTTCTCTTTTTTGTAAAGACATGGAAAGTTCAGCCCATCTATTTCTATAGATTGATAATGCTTGCACAAAATTGTCATTATAGAAATGTTGGAATCTGGTCACACAGTCCCTCAAGTTGTTCAAGTACATCCTCTTTACATCATCCCTGTTCATCATGGTGAAGTGTTTTCTGGTGATAATTGGGTGATTTGGTTGAATTGCTCTGACTAACAATTCAGCTCTTGTTTCAATTTCTTTATTCTACCTTTTCTCCCAGTCCCAATAAAACGATTCTGCAAAGTGGACATGAATGCCCTTAATTGAACATCTCCAATGTAAATTTGAGGGTGAAATTCTACTTCTTCTGGAATAAAGAAGCTATGTAAAAATAGTTCACATAGGAGATTTTTCTGCTCTATAGGGTTGTCAAAATATGCTTCCAGGAAATCTGTAGTTGTGTCCAATTTATATGGGAGACCTGAGCTAATCCTCATGACCTGCCATCTGAGGTATTTCTCCTTCAGAATAAGACTGTAAAATCTAGCTGGCCGTCTAAATTGGACCAAAAATTCAGCAATCTGACATAAATCAGTCACTTTTTCTTTTAATGCCTGGATCTCTGTTTCCTTTGCCTCTAGCTATTTTCCTTCCAATTTGAATTTTTCAGTCTTAGTGGCAAGCTTCTCATATCTAATCACCCAACTGGCTATGTCTACATTATATTGTTCTAGGGATATAGTATTAGGTGGTCTCACTACAGGTGGAACTCTAGGTAGCAGATCTACCTGAACCCCTTTTTCTGCCACTTCTACTGGTTGATCATCTGTCAACAATTCTACTTGTACCCCCTTATCTGCTATTTCTATTGGTTGGTCATCAGATAGTAATTCCACTTGCACCCCCTTATCTGCTATTTCTATTGAAGGTGTAACAGTTTGAAATATAGGGACATCAATAGAAGGAGTACTTACTTGAACAGTTTTATGATGCTGCTTGGATTGTTCCTATGCTGGTGACTCATCTCCAGTATCTTTTTCTATGCTTTTTGCCAATTCTGAAGCATCTTCAGAATGAGAAGGTAATGCTTCAGAATGAGAAGGCATTTCTTCAGAATGAAAGGGTGCTGCTTCGTAATGAGCACCTATGTCTGCCTCAACAGAGTCATCTGCCCTAGATAAATCCATAAGAAATTGAGCCAAATCATCCTCATCAATGGATACAGTTGGCTATTTTTTAGATTATGACAACCTTTTTCTCAATTCTGCCACTTCCTACTGTAATTCTACAATTTTCCTTTCCTGCATCTCAATGATGTTTTCTCTCTCTTCAATCCATCTGGTTTGTGTTTTGACAACACTTCTTGCTACTCTCAGTTGCTCTGTGATGTCTTCCTCCTCTATTTCTGCTTTAGAATCTGATGCAGACAAATTATCTGTAGTTGGCTACTCAACGACTATATCTTCTTCTGCTTCAGCTGTCTGCTCTTGTTCAGGAGGCTCTATGAAACTATCTATGACTGCATCTACAATTTTTGTGGCCTGTTGAACTGTAGCCACTTCAAAACTATCCTACCCAATTTCTTCCTCAATTATCTGTTCAGGGAATTCTGGAAAATTTTTAGGGGCTGGTTGTATTTCTGTGACATCTGGACTGCTTTGTCCACCTTCTTCTTCTATGACCTGTTCTGCCATTTCCCTCAAGTGGAGTCTTGTAGACCTCCTAGTTCCAGATGCAAACTTCTTCTTTTTGCTTTGTTTTCTGGTGACAACAGGGGTTGTGGGGATAGTTTTAGATGCTTCTGTTTCCCTTGTTGTTTCTTCCCCTGTTTGGCTAGGTGCTTCACTTCCCTGTTCTGACAAATCAGTAACAACTTCAAAAAAATGGACCTTCTATTTTTCTGTTTTGCTACCAGTTCCAGACCCTCTTTTCTTTTGTTTCTTAGCTCGTGAGGTTGAAGGTTCTAGAGCAAGGTGTTCTGTTGCTGCTGTTGGGTGTGTTTCTTCCTCTGCAACAACCTCTACAATAGTTTCTATTTCTTCTTCTGCAATAGCCTCTACAACCATTTTTGTTTCTTCTTCTACAATAGCATCAACAGCAGCCGTTTCTTCCTCCTCATCCTCATCTCCAAAAATTACATCATTTAGGGTAGAGTAAAACCTATCAAAGCTCCTAGGGTTTCCTCTAAAATGGTGTTGGCAAACTAGTTTGATGAGACCATGGTGGCGAAGGCTTCCTTTTCCTTCCTCGATATCTTTTTGCCATGTTTTTCAATTCTTGGTGCAGGTACAGGGGAAGATTTACCCTAACTTCTGGTTGTTGCCTACCATGTCTGAGATGGTTTAAAATTTTTAGATGATGCCCTGAAAACAATACATACTGCCCTTCATAAGTTAGAAATTTGATTACCCATGTGGCCACTTCATCCCAGGGTTCCTGCAGGCTGGCCCTTTTTACCCCCTTGCATGTGTTATTATGTGTTAAATATTCTGGCTCCCTATCGTTTTCTTCTAGAAATTGATTAACTATATTCACCAATATATTTTTTCCAGATCTAGAAATTGGAAGACCTTCTAATGGCAGCTCAATAATTTGACTCAAAACTTCAGGGGTTACCTCAATTGTCATGCCGTTAATGTGTGCCCGGTTGTTTCTGAATGTGTGGGTGAACATGCCGGCAAAATATTCAGAGGACCCATTAAACTTATCCAAAAATGGCATAAGCCCTCCATCTTCAAAAATCTGTAGCACTTCTGGATTCTCTCGGAGGTGGGTGGTATCTGCTGGTTCCATTTTTGTCTTTCGCCCCATTTTCCTATTTTGGTACGTTAAAAACCACTCACTTCTGCTACTATTCCTCTGCTGGATCTCTGGTTTCTGGTGTTTGTAGACTTGCAGGGTTTGGTTCCAAGTTTTCAATTGCCCTATTTTTCTTCTTCGGAATGAACCGTAATCTGAGCACTGTACCTCGTAATAATTTTGCGTTAGCAAATATGTCTTCAAAAATAAGGGTGGCACGCGTTTCTATTTTTGCTCCGAACACATGTCCATCAATGGTTGCATAGATGTCCTTGCCGTCAGATCCACCTTACTCATTTTTAGTTTTTCTGTTTCGCCCATAGACTTTCACGTGCATGTTTATTAGTATCAAAAAAATGGTGGCATACTGTTGGTCACGTCCCCCGTGATTCTGGTACTTTTCTAAATGGGTGCAAAAACAAACCACATCCTAACTGACACGTGTTCATTTATCGTATGCAGCCAAAAGAATTTTTACTTGATCGTATTTTTTCCTTCCTTGGATGCCACGTGGAAATGTTATATTGAATGCTTCTTTCCGAAGATTATGATTTATTGCAAAAACAACACCTCATTTCGAAGATTATGATTTCATTCCGAAGACAAGTCTTCATTCCGAAGATCATGCTTCTTTGTGAAGTCAAATCCTTATTCCGAAGATAAATCCTCTTTTCGAAGATCAGGCTGCATTGCGAAGGCAAATCGTCATTCCGAAGACAGAACTTCATTTCGAAGACAAATCCTGCTTCATTCTGAAGACAAAGCTTCATTCCGAAGATGATGCTTCATTGTGAAGGCAAATCGTCATTCCGAAGACAAAGCTTCATTTCGAAGACAAATTGTCATTCCGAAGACAAAGCTTCATTCCAAAGACAAAGTGCAACATTCATTCTGCTGTCATTCTGAAGACAATTTCAATCCGAAGACAATACAACAATTAATCTGAAGAAGATAGCAAGCACTGTTTTTGGCATTCTTGTTCTGAAGATTAGGCATAAATCAATATTCTCATTCTCAAAACATGTTTTAAGTATGCCAACTCTTATGGATACCTTTTATGCTAATGGTTAATTGTTGTATACTATATACCAATCATTTACAATGAAGAAATGTAAGAAATATATACCTGATTAAAACAAGTTAATGCAAGTTTTTGAAGAATGACTGCCTTTGTTGATGTTCTGCTGAGATTTTCTGCAATATTCAAAACAAGTGCAATTGGTGAATTTGTACAATGATGGTTCAAAAATTTTTCAAGGTTATGCATGCCAGAAAACTGGTTTTCATGCATACCAACCCAGTAGTGCCTTAGGAAAGGTTTTCACTACTGAGCTATTCATTTTTCTCTTTTTTTTTTTCTTGGTTTCCCTTTTTTTACCTCTCCTTTTCTCTCTTTTTTTCTTGATTCTGATTATGCCCATGAAGGAATTCACAATCAGAATTTATTCATCTTTTTGTTTTCTGCTTTTTCTGATTTTTTTGTATTTTTTTGCTTTTTCTTGAAATCCATGATCATGTTGATTGTTTTGAAGTGGAAGAGGAAATCTCTTCCACCTGTTGTGTATCCAAACTATCAAGTTGCTGCAAGAATTCCTTTTTAGTCAGAGGTGTATGGTACACCCTGAGGCGATGTCCATTCACTACCAACTTTCTCTGTGACCCATCAATAGGAGATAAACGAGCTGCTCCATTGTCAAATACCTCTTCAATTTGGTAAGGTCCAAGCCATCTAGTTCTCAGCTTTCTAGGGAAGTCCTCATAGCGAGAATCAAACAACAAAGCCCAATCTCCTTGTTGAAGTTTCCTCTGCTGAATGTGACTGTCATGCCACAACTTCCTCTACTCCTGAATTACTTCAGTTTGGTGCAGAGCATCCAACCTAAGTTCATCCAATGCATTCAGCTACAGAATCCTATCTGTCTGTGCCTGTGACAATTCAATTCCAATTTCCAATGTTGTGCGTAATGTTAGTAGCTCAAATTCAATAGGTAGGAGGGGCTTTTTACCAAAGACTAGTTCATAAGGTGTGAATCCAATAGTGGATTTCCAAGTAGTATTGTAAGCCCACACTGCTTCAGGTAATTTATCTAGCCAATTTCTCCTATGAAAAGCTACTATTTTTGTCAAGATTCATTCTAGTTCCCTGTTTGTTACCTCAACCTGACCATTTGCTTGTGGGTGATAAGGTGATGATTTTCTATGTTTGATTTCATATAATTCTGTAAATGCCTCAATGACTTTAGATGCAAATTGGGGTCCTTGGTCTGTGGTGATAGACCGGGGAGCTCCAAATCTCTAAAAAATTTGAGCATACAAGAAATCAGCGACCTTCTCTTCATGAGCATGTTTGAAAGCACGCACCTCTACCCACTTTGTCAAGTAATCAGTGCATACTAGAATATGCACCTTTCCTTGAGAAGGTGGATCAATAGGTCCTACAAAATCAAGCCCCCACCTCTCAAATGGCTCTAAAACCAATTGAGGCTGTAGTGGCATTTCATTTGTATGAGTGGGTTTCCCCATTCTTTGGCATGCATCACAATGCCCGATGTACTTTTTCACATCCTTGTGAAGAGATGGCCAATAATATCCTGTCCCTAAGATTTTCCTAATTGTGCTTTTTACATAGTAGTGTCCACCTGAGGGTTCATCATGACAAGCCCTAAGGATATCATATACCTCATCCTTTCGGATGCACCTACGTAACACATGGTCAAGACCGCACTTAAAAAGTATACCCTTAATCCATTCAAAAGAAGAACTCTGTTTGATCAATTGTTTTTTCTGTTTTGAAGTGAAATGTGGAGGAACTTTCCCTGTGACCAAATAATTGGCTATATCTGCAAACCAAGGTTATTGGACTGTTATAGCAAATAATTTTTCATCAGGAAAGGTGTCTTCAACTAATTCCCCTTCATCTGTGTTCTGCAACCTGGACAAGAAATCTGCTACAACATTAGCTTTTCCTGGTTTGTTGATTATAGTGATATCAAATTCTTGCAGCAATGAGTAACCAACGAATAATTCTTGCACTTACCATAGGCTTATTCATCAAATACTTAATGGTTGTATGATCTGTGTGAATAAATATTTGATAACCTTATGATGTAATGCCTGAATTTTTTGATGGCATAAATTACTGCTAGGAATTCTTTTTCGGTTGTGGTATAATTTTTCTCAGCTCTTGTCAAATTCTTGCTAATGTAGTAGATGGCATAGTGTTCACCATTGTCAATTTGTCCTAATGCTGCTCCAATTGCAGTATTGGAAGCATCAGCCTGTATGTGAAATGGTAATGTCCAATTAGGTCCTCTTAACACAGGTGGAGTTACTAATTTCTCTTTCGGAGCTTCAAATGATTCCCGACACCTTGCAGTCCAGGAAAATTTAGAATCTTTAGTCAATAGGGCAAACATGGGATTGGCTATTGTGCTAAAGCTGGGAATAAACCTGCGGTAAAAACCAATGTGTCCTAGGAAGCTTCTGACATCAGTCTAAGTTTTAGGAGGAAGAAGATTCTTGATAATTTCCACCTTCTTTGGATCAACCTGGATCCCTTGAAGAGAGATGTGATGACCAAGAACTATTCCTTCCTTCATCATCATAAAACATTTTTTTGGATTCAAGGATAACTGGTATGTTTCACATCGAGTTAAAACTTTGTCAAGGTTTTCTAATGTAAAGTCAAAAGTCTGTCCACATACTGTGAAATCATCCATGTATATCTCAACACTGTTGGTAGTCAGATAAAAAAAATTGCTAAGACTGCTCACTGAAATGTTGTTGGGGCATTACACAAACCAAAAGGTAAAACCCTATAGGCAAATGTTCCCCATGGACAGGTAAAGGTTGTTTTCTCTTGATCTTCAAGTGCAATCTGAATTTGATTATATCCACTAAATCCATCAAGAAAACAAAAGTATTTCTTTCCAGCAAGGGTATCTAACACCTGATCTATGAAAGGTAATGGAAAATGGTCTTTGTATGTCACTTTATTCAGCTCTCTATAGTCTACACATACTCTCATTTTTCCATTTTTCTTAGGAACTATAACCAATGGAGAGACCCACTGGCTATCAGAAATTGGGTAAATGAATCCTACCTCCAGAAGTTTTTCAATTTCTTCCTTTACAATATCCCTTAGGGCAGGATTCAGTCTTCTCTGGGGTTGTCTTACTGGCTTGACTTCTTCAGTATAAATTTTGTGGGTGCATATATCAGGGTGAACTCCTGACATATCTTTATAGTCCCAAGCAAAAGCATGAACATGCTTCTGCAAGACAACTATCAATTTTTCTTCCTCTTCCCTAGTAAGCCAGCTATAAATGTTCAAAAATTTGCCTGGTTGGACTTCTATTTGTTTTGTATTTGGAAGGACTAAATTCACTTCTTCATACCTGGTGATTAGGGAATTAAGAGGACACTGCTGAGATGGGAGGAAATAAGAAGTTTTTGTTTCATTGCTTCCTGATGGAAGCATATCCTGTATGGAACAATGAGAAGGAAAAATTAGGTGATGGTGCCACCCATGTGGTAGTGAAACAGAGTTTTCCTGTGATAGTGCAGATGGTTCACCTTCAAAATTTTGGTTCTCCTCATTCCTTAACAACTGATGGATATTTATTGCTTCCTCTTCTAACCCTTGTTCATGCAGAACATTCATTAGGATAGTTTCATTTTCTAAATTTTCTGTGTCATGGAGGTCTTCTGTGTGTTCCCTTACTACCAAGGTGGCTAGTGTGGAAATAACCTCCTCTGGTTCTTCATCTGAATCAGGAAACCATAACTGACCTAAAAAATTGCTAGATGGTCTTGCAGGAGGATACAGAGAGATCTGTTTTAGATCAATACCATTTGAAATAGTCATTTTTCCAGATCTGCAGTCTATGAAGGCTGCTGTAGTTGCAAGCCAAGGTCTTCCCAAAATGATGGGATATCCATGTGCTAAATTTCTTGGCTGTAAAACCAAAAAATCTATAGGGAATTCCCAAGAAGAAACTTCTATAGGGACATCTTCAATGATACCTTCAGGTTTTGCAACTGACCTATCAACCATTTCTAAAATTGTAAATGTGGGGCTGAGATGTTTGAGCTGTAATTGTTTCATTATATCCTTGGTCATGACATTTATTGCAGCTCCTAGATCTACTAAGACATTTGATATTGGTACTGAACCTATGGTAACTGTGATAACTGGACTTCCTGGGTCACTATACTTTGGAGGTACTAGTTTTCCAGACAAGAGATCAGCTATCTTTCCTTCAACCTGAACAGTCTTGGGAAATGCTTTCTTTTTTCTTCCTGCTCTTCTAATGCACAAATCTCGAACAATACTTTTAATCATTGGTATATCCTTAATGGCTTGCAATAAGGGCAATGATATAGTTAACTTTCTAAGTTCCTTGACCAGGTCTGACTCAGAATTTTCTACTGTGGTATTGAATCTTTCAGGATATGGAATTATCCTTGATGAAGGTAATTGTTCTGCCTGTGGTTCTATTTTTTCTTCTTCTTTCTCTATTGTTGGTTTAACTCTAACTGGTTCCAAAGGTTCTTGCTCTTCATTTTCCTTGATTTTAATTGAAACAGGTTTGGGTATAACTTTTCCTAAACGAAGTTGGATGTTACTACAATCAAGAACATTTATTTCAACATTTTCTTTGACTTTAGCCACATAGACAGGGGATGCCTGTCTCATGTTGTTTGGATTAGTGACTGATTGAGCTGGAAGTTGAGGTTGTTTCACCTGTTGTGTTTGTTGTGGTTGGTTCTATTTTTCTTGAAAACTTTGATTAGGTGCAGGCAGCAAATGCTGAGTTTGACCTTGATTTCTTTGTTGCCTTGGATAGGACTGGTATTGCTGATTCCACTGTGGTTGATTTTGCATCCAATGTGGATTATTCTGATTCTGATTCCAGGGTGGGTTGTTTTGATTCCATGATGGATTATTCTGATTCTGATTCCAGGTTGGATTACTCCAACTTGTTTGTGGCCATTCTTGGGAATTTGTCCATTGAGGATAATTCCAAGGACGTTGGGGTGGTTCTGATTGTCCCCAAGGCATAGTCCAAGGATTATGCCCCCAATTTGTAGGAAAACAAGGGGGATTTTGGTATTGAGAGAAATTTCCCCCTTGTTTTGGTCCAACATAGTTGAGTTCCTCAGTCTGATTTTCTAACATAGTTTTGAGTTGTGGTAGCAGGTGGCATTTATCAGTTGAATGCTTCTTTGAACAGATACTACAAATGGCTGAGATAGATGTTTTATTCAAAGGACATTCCTGCAAAGCATGTTTATTTCTACATCTTGGGCAATAAATTGCCAAAGGTTCTATGGTTTTTGCTTTTGCAGACATTTCCCCCAAAGTTGTGTTCAATTGCACTAGAATATCAGTTTTAAAATTTGCAAGTTCCTCTATTAGGTCCTTCACATCAGTGCCATTTGTACTCTTTTTTCTTCTTCCCTGCTTAGTGCGAGAGTAATTCCTACAGAGACCCACAATTTCCTCATTACTGAGAGTATTTACATCCCCTTTTCCCATCAAATCCAATACTTCTCTGGATTCATCTTGTAATCCTCTCAAAAATATGGTTTTACATAACTCTGGTTCTACAAGTCCACATCTCCTTTGAACAAAGGAGAACCTATCAAGATAGTCTTCTAATGTTTCATCATCTTCCTGTTTAATCCTGAATAACTCATCTTTCCTATTCCTTACATGGCAATACTCCTGATATTTGTCTAAAAACATAGTTTCCATTTGATCCCAAGTTCGGATGGAATTTGGCTCTAAGCTCATGAACCAGCGTAATTCTGAGTCCTTGAGTGTTGAGGGAAAGACCTTAAGTTTCTGATTGTCATTTACATAATCATAGGTTTGACACACTACCTTGAATTCAAACAAAAACTGATCAGGATCTTCAGATACAACACCTCGAAAGGTTGGAAGTACTGAAGGTGAAATGGTTTTCATGGGAGAGTTTTGTGTTGGATTCAAACGGATAGGATATTCAAATGTTCTGGAAGGTTGGGGCATATCCTGATCATCTCCTTCATTATGGACATAGCCATGTTGGCCATCTCTATCTAGATTGCCTCCCTCTGCCATAGTTTCCTGTTCCTTGGGAATAGTTAAACCTATCCAAATTTCACTCTCAAGAGGTCCAAGATCCTCTGTTGATGATGAGTCTGATGATTCTTCTTTCTTAGGATGTTCTAATGATGATGAGACTGGTGATTTTTCTTTCTCAGAATGTTCTAATGATGGTGAGACTGGTGATTTTTCTTTCAATATTTCTGGTAGTTCAAACACAGGTGATTCACCCCTTAGGCGTGAAGATCTCCTTAATGGAACAAGCCAGGGATCCTTTTGGGTAATTCTACCTTTTTCATCCCTAGACTTACTCATTCATGTTTACTCTTAAATGACATAAATTATAGGTCAATAGTTGTTACTTTAATCAGTTGTTCTATTCAGATTTTATCCTGAATCTTCACAACTCAGTCTAATTAATAGCTATTGGACTGTTGTCACCTTCTAGCAACACAATTCCCTAGAAACGATGCCAAAATGATGCGTAGTCATTATACACATCATTAATTCTCAATGAATTTGTCAATCCAGGGCAGTGTACAAGGCTATCTACGGAAGAAGGGGTGAACAGGGTTATAACTTAGGTCAATCTGGAGCAACAGGTCTTATTGGTGAAACCGATTGTGTGGGGGATTTAGGACATTCCTATCTCTAAATTGCATAAATTAAACCTTAATATAATTGCAAAAATGGAAACTAATCATTAATTGTAGAAATGAAATCCTAATTACAATTGCAGAATGAGACCTAATTATGTTGCAAAAATAACAGTTGCAGAATTAGAAGTCTGATTATAATTGTAGAAAGGAAATCTATTTACTTTTGCAACAATGGAAACCTAATTATAGCATGGAAATGAAACCCTGTCAAGACTCTGTAATAGAAGGTTGTCAATATTCTATGCAGGGGTTGATAGCAAAACACAAAATGCAAGAAATTACAGAAAATAACAAATTTTGGAAATGATAGTCTGCAATAAATTGAAAGCTTTGCTGAAAGTGGAGATTACAACCAAACCATTAATCACAAGATTAATCTAAACATAAAATAAGCTAAGATTACAAATGCTATTAGTTGTTTACAAAGAAATGAAATGACAAGTTCTACAACTCATTTCGCTATAGCAAAATCAGAATAAAAACCTGTTGTTAGTCCTCCTCCTAGGTCTGGAAGTGGCCAACCTCCTTGTCCAGAAGAAGGTATGAGTCTCTCTCTCTCTAGATCTTACTCACACTCATTTACAAGCAATATGAAATAGAAATAGTACACTTTATTGATTCAAGAACATGATTACAATAATTCTATTGAAAACCTGTTATAGGACTATAACAATCACTTTTTTGATTATTGCCTATTTTCTCCTATATTTCTCTACTCTCTGCTTTCTCTATCTCCTACTAGCTCAACCTGAATGGGAGCCATATTTATAGATGTCCTAAGATCTACTGACAAACTGAGAATATCTCAAAAGATCTAATCCTATTATGCTGCAACAATTCCTGGGTTTATCCTAGAAGAAGATCAAACTTGATCTTTCCATAAATGGTGGCTTTGGTCGGCAAGGACGGCAAAGTCAGATGGGAGATATTTTCCCTTACCCTTTTCAATATTTATTTCCCTTTTTCCAGCGTCAAAAATCGGTCAACAAGTCAAAAAGCACATTCTATTTTCATTTCGAAGATAAGTGGCTCATTCCGAAGAGACTGCAATTCTCATTCCGAAGATCCGCTCATTCCGAAGACACTGTGTTTTCTCATTTCGAAGATATCTGTTCATTCCGAAGAGACTTCGGAATGAACAAATGTGTGCTCTTTAAATGATTTCCTCTGCATTTCTCAGGTGGGTTATCTCTCAGGATCAGATTTCAATGGTCTTCATCTTTTTCCATATGTGAATTCCATGCCTTGCCATTCATTGGCAGCTGGCTGGAATTTACATTGAAAAACTAGTTTTTCTTGCACAGTAATGAGTTTGCTTGCACTGTTGCCAGATTTAGGTAAAATAAATGCTTGAGACATATCAAAACATGATTAGTGAAATGCTGCTATCAACCTAAGCATATCTCATTTTAGCAAGTCATAACAAAATAACATAAAACTATGCAAAAAGCTGTAAAAATCAGAATATAGTATTTCAGATACATTTATCATGCAAATAGTTAATACACAACATATTGAATCAACTTAACTAGCATATCAGATTAAACATAAGAGTTTGTAGGCAATTTCAGTGTTCAAAACATGTTATGATTGAGGCATTTCCAGGCCTCATCAACATGTTCCAAATTTTTCATCGCTTATTCAAAATTTTCCTCGTAAATGGTGAAATCGTCCATATATACTACGACCACTTCACCTATCATATCCAAAAATATGCTAAGCACTACCCTCTGGAATGTGGCTGGTGCGTTACATATCCCGAAAGGTAGCACCCTATATGCAAACGTTCCCCATGGGCAGGTGAACGTTGTCTTATCTTGGTCTTCTTCTGTGATCTGAATTTGATTGTACTCACTGAATCTTTCTAGGAAGGAAAAGTATTTCCTCCCAGATGTGTCTAGCACTTGGTCAATGAAAGAAAGTGGAAAATGGTAATTTTTAGTCGCTTTATGTAGTCAACAAAGATCATCTATTTCCCATTCTTCTTAGGGACCACCACGAGTGGTGATACCCATTCACTGTCAGATATTGGATAAATGAATCCTGCCGTTAGGAGCTTTTGTAGCTCGATCTTGACAATTTCCTTCATGGTCGGGTTCATCCTTCTCAATGGCTGTCTAACGAGGGTTGAATGTTATTCCAGATAGATATGGTGAGTGCACACCTCTGGGATGATTTATTTCATATCCATATAATCCCACGCGAATGCCTGTTGATGTTTTGTTAGGAGCTCTTTCAATTCTGCCAATTGTGCGATGATCAGCTCACTACTGACATTCAACGTTCTACTAGGCTCGATGCCGATTTGCTTTGTGTGGTGGTCCTGAGTACCCACCAATGATGACTCAAGAATTGGGAGGGAGGATTCTCCATGGAAGAATCTTAAGATAATGCCATCTTCTTCAACTTCATCCTTCAATTCTATTAATGCCATTACTGACTGGATCATAGATAGCGAATTGTCCTCCTGATTTTTTGTTTTAGGTTCTAGTGCATCCACCAATTAGGCCAGGGGAGAGATTGTTAATCTCTTAACGTTATGACCATATGAAATGGTCATCAGTCCATCATGAAAGATGATGTAGGCATCAGCTGTAGCTAACCATGGTCTCCCTAGGATGAGTTGGTAACCACCTAGTCCGATTTTGGATTGTAGCACCAAAAACTCCATTGGATACTCCCATGCATCGACTGTTACTATGACATATTCGAGCATTACTTCTGGTGCCACCGTTGATCTATCCGCCAATTGTAACACTGTTTTGGTAGGCTTCAGGTCAATGAGCTCCAACTTCTGCATGGTGTCTTGTGGCATTACATTGATGGTTGCTCCCAAGTCGACCAACGTATTCGCTAGTAAGTGCCCTACTATTTTTATCGTCAATACCGGGTTGCCTGGGTTTGTATATTTGGGATGATATGCATTCCCCATCATCAAGTCAGCTAAATTTCCCATGACGTTGATGGTTTGTGCTATCTTACATCCCAATTTCCTTAGGCATATTTATTTTATCACCTTAGTGTATATGGGCACATCTCGGATAGCTTGTAAAAGTGGGATAGTTATGGTGATATTTTTTAGGCTTGATAGGATATCAAATTTGGGCTGTGTCGGCTTCTTATGCTCTTGCAGCCGTTTAGGGAATGGGGCCCCTGTCTTGTCAACAAATTTTTCTTCCCCTACATCTTCTATTAGAAGGGAGTCTCCTAATTCCTCCTCCACTTCTACCAGAGAAGGTGTTTCTACTCCTAGTTGCTTTCCTGATCTAAGTTGTATTAGATTACAACTAATATGATACATTGGATACATCTCTCCTTCCACCTGGTATACCAGTTGGTTTACCTTGTTGTTTGGGTTCATCGTCGGTTGTGCTGGTAACTACACAGGTCTTACCGTAGGTAGGGCTAGTAAGTCTTGTTGAGGCGGTCCCTACGTCATGTTCTATGGAGGTGTATTCCATGGGAGATGGCTTCTCCACGGTTGTTGATATGGCATCCATGTTTGCTGATTTGGGAATACCGCACCTAGAGGTATGTTCATCCAGGGTGGTGGTCCCCACCATCACATGTTGAGTGGTGGCGGCTGCCCCTATGGCATATATGGTCCTCCTACATAAGGTGGCATCCTTGTGCACATATTTCCCATAGGATTTTGCTACCAATTCCTCCTATTTACCATGAAGTAGGCTTTGGTTACATTAGCATCTTCTTTGATGTTGGGCAGTTGTGGACATAGTCAAGTTTTATGATTATTTAGGTAAACTGCACATACTTTGACCTTGTTCTCTAGGCAGGCATTCCTGGCATGCTTCCCTCTGCATTTTGGGTAGAAATAAGTTAATGTTGTGTCGTTATCCTGTTTCTTCTTCTCTAGCAATAGTGTATCTATATGAAGAGCTAGAGTGGATAGCATTTCACTCTTTAAATCCTCCAGCATGTTGCCTATCTCCGTTTTTGTGACTAACGCGACCGCTTTCACTATTTTTGCGGTTGGCTTACCTCTCCTCCGTGAGTAATTATGGCACAATTACTGGATATGTTCCATAGCATGCTAGTAAACGTCTCCTCTGGAGATCATATTCGGTGCTTCTAGTGACTCGTTGTTAAGTCCCTTCAAGAAAATACCTTTAAGGGACTTATCCCCTAAATTTTCTTGATGGTATCTCTGCAAGTTAAAATTAAACCTTTCCTAGTATTCCTCCAGGGATTCATCCTCTTTCTGTGTCATGCTAAGGACTTCCTCTCTGGAATCCCGTGCTCTACCGAAGTCCTGATATTGCTTCAGAAAGAGCTTCTTCATCCCGTCCCATGTGGTGATCTACTTGTTCCCCAGCCCGATGAACCATCATAAGGCTGAGTCATCTAATTTTGATGGGAAGAGTTTTAGCTTCTTGGCATCCAATTTATAATCGATAGACCTACACAATATATCAAATTTAAATAAAAATAGATCAGGGTCTTTGGTTGGGTATCCCCTGAAGGTAGAGAGATGGGCAGGGGAAATATTTTTCATTTTGGTGTCTCCTACCCATTCCTCTATTGGGAAACTAAACCCATATGAGACTTATTCTGCCATTTTTAGGAAATGTGGTCTCTAATACAATGTCTATAGTCTCTCGGTCGTTCAAAAATCTCTGGGTCAGGGCCTTGAAGTTAGTTGGCGTTATAGTCCAATCCTCTATGGCTTTTCATAGCAGGGCTTCCTCTGAGGGTGCCCTCTTAAACAATGGGTTTACAATAGTTTGTTCTTCCCCAGGTCGGTGAGATGAGGCACTTTGCATGAAGTGAGGACTTTGACTCCAGTGGACTGCTAACGATGAGTCGAGAGAATCTAATTCAAACTCTAGGTCTTCTGCTGACTCTGACTAATCTAGTGGACTCTGTTTTATAAAACGACTGTCTAGTCCTCTTTTTATTGGTGGACTCATACAAGGTCAAGTCAAAGGTCTTAATGGGTAATATAATTAGTCTACTAGTGACACTTCCCCGACAATGATGCCAAAATTTTGGGTACCAAACACTGGTGAATTTGTCCTATATTTGTCACAACACTTCTCATTTAATTTGTCAATCCAAGGAACTCGTAAGCTTGCGAAGGGTCACGGTTGAGACTAGTCACACTACCACTTTAGAGATGATCCATTCAACTACCATTGGGGGGTGTTTGTATAACATCAACAATATCGTCCGCCTCAATAAAACTCACTCATAAATAATAATACAGATCAAATAAATACACCAACTGATACGAAATGAAAATACTTCTTATAAATAAACACACCTCTAAGATAACTAAGCTTAAGCCTAAGACATAAACATACTACCATGCATAATGAAATTACGTAAATAACTAAGAGGGGAGGAATACTGGCTTGGAGTGGGCCCGAGCTCCAGGAAGATCCCTCCCGATAAATCTCACAAACGAAATGTTGCTTTGACAAACGTTCACACTTTAGTAATGATGCAATAAAATATTACATACAATAATGCTCTATCAAATATGTCTCCCCTGCTACAAGTAAGTCCATGTGTTTATATACTATACACACATAACTTCTTATGGCAGTTCGGTTACAACCAGTGTGTCAGTTCATCCTAAACTGGGACAGTTCAGTTGCTGCAACCAGTGCATGATAAGTAACTCTGCATCGTTTCCTGGTATTTGAATAAATTCTGCTTCATTATGGTTCGACTTCGTGAGTAGTTTCCTGTCCACCCACTCTGGCTGGAACAACCCGTTTGTTTGCAGTTTCCCATAGATGACGTGGAACGGTGGTCAACAGGATCCTTCTCTAGTCATTTGGTCAACACACATAATTCAGACATCGGTCTTGGTAAGGTGCCTAACTCAGTAAGGCACCTACTCGAGTACGGTGCCTACTTTAGTAAGGTGACTACTTAGTGAGGTGCCTACTTCAGTAAAGCACCTACTTCAGTAAGGTGCCTAACTCAGTAAGGCGCCTACTTCGGTAAGGAACCTACTTAGTGAGACACCTAACTCAGTAAGGCATCTACTTCAGTAAGGTGCCTAACTTAGTAAGGCGCATACTTCGATTTACCTTTATTTGATTGAGAAAACCTATGTCAGGTCTACGTAGGACCTCGACTGAGCAAAAGACGACAAAATCAAGGAAATAGCTACACAAAACACACTTCACGCATGGATTAGATAATACACATGATTTTATTAAATATATACATAATACTTCATAAAAATATACAACTCATGATATAATTTCGTGCAAAAACCGTTAGTACATATACAAAAATATGAGCATTTCTGGTGCTCATCATAAACCATGATGAAAAATTAACCTATCAAGTAAGACTAAAAGTTAACATATCAATAAGCTGCAAGTTTACTGCAGTGGTAAGGGCTTTAGCCTCTCTTTGGAAGGTCTAAGGTTCAAATCCCATTAAGCATGAGGGGATCAAGACCCCTCATAAAACCCTGTGTAAACTCAAATTTTATCAAGTAACATCAGCTCAAATGGTTAGATAGTGGTGATGATGTAATACACATGAGATTGTTTCAATCCCATGAAAAAAAAGTTTACACGTATCAATCAACACCATCATTCAAAAACAAAGAAAACATATAAAATATTATTAAATTTATTTTCAAAACTATAAATCCAAAACAGTTACCATAATCACTAGTTTAAAATATATAATCTCAACCCATAACTTAACTAAATCTACTACAACTGCGACCCACTAAAAATACTATTACCAATTATAAATCAAATCCATAATATCAACCCAGAACTTAACTAAATTTTCTACAACTACGGCCCACTAGAGAATACTATTACCGATTATAAATCAAATGAACAAGTTCACTAGACATAACAATTTACTAAAAAATTCACAACTAAATTTTCAACAACTACTTCCCACTAGAGAATACTATTACCAATTATAAATCAAATCAACAAGTTCACTAGTCATAACAATCCACTAAGAGATTCAAGGCACCAAGGCATCCTAATTCATTGAAATGCCCATGCATTTTCACGCCATATTTCTTCCTCCTCCTTAGGGGTTAAGTTATTCTTTATGTTAACATCTTGCTAATCTCTCTAGTGGTTTTGCCTTTAATAATATCTGCTACAGTCTGACATGTTAAGTCCAACAGACTCCTTATGTTCAGGTTACTGGCAACCTGCACAGTCATTAAACAAGCATAATTAAAAATAATAAATAATTAAATAATATAAGATTACCACCTTAGCTTAGAAGGGAAGAGAAATACAAAAGTCTGGAAACCACAAGAACACATGTTAACAGAAATCCCAAGAAGCAAAGAGATTAATGATAGATATAATCTATTGTGCATAAAGTTGGAGACCAATAGGTACAAAAGAGTTTGATAACTTCAGTTAAATTCGTGTCATACAAAATCAAGGCATGCATGACTAGGCTAGAGCTCACTTACTATGTGAAAGACAGATGTGAATTACCAATTACATCGAAGGCGTAGATCTACAGGATCAACTGAAGCATAAAGGTTAACAAAGACAAAGGAGTCATAACCAAAGCAAAAAAATAATAATAGATGAAGCATATCACCAAATGGGGTGGAGGAATAAACAAATAAAGGACAGAAGAAAAGCATTTTAAGGAAATGTTTTCTACTTCCAACTGTCTTAAACATAGCATTTGAAATCTATGTTACTTGGATATACCCCTAAATTTTGGCAAAAGGGATCAGCAAAGGAGATGCCTAAATCAAAATAATAAAAAGTTTAGTAGTACAGAAACTCAAAGTCACAAGTAAGAAAACTATTTAAAAAGCAGAAATTTGAGTTAATCATTGGTTTTCTCATTACTAATCAGCAATTATAGGAAAAAAAAAATACGAGTACAGTGACTGATTCAATGTGATTCGGCCATAGGACTCTTCAAAGTATCATGTTCAACTTTTCGTTCCTAATGACGAATTTTCCAATCATCTTTAGCTGTCCTAAAACAGACAACTATTATGTGGCAATGTCATTCATTCACCATGTGCATAAATAGATTGCAGAATGTTCTTAGAGATGTCATAGAGTTATCTATTTCAACAGAAGCTATGCAAGTAAAGCACAAATATAATTGTATTTTTGTCTCACTAAAAAGTTATTACATTTTTCAACATGGAGGGAATTATGTTTCCAGAATTCAAATGTTTATCTAATCTGACAATTCTTGATTTTACACAAACAACTCTCCATATGTCAGTTGTGTAAGCACCAATCCATTCATATTCTTATTTCTCTATATCAAATCTTCTTACATGGACGTGTCCCCCGTCCCCAACCCCGCATACACATCCCAACATAACATAGTTTCAGATACTTTTGTCACTTATTTTTTTATAACTCAGCTCTATTTTTTTAATGGGCTGTAAAGATGTAAGGCTATGATTCTTTAAAGGAAAGACATGAATAAACAAAGGAACCAAAACTAAAACTCTCTCATTATAAAGAGTTCTCACCAATATAAGGATGTATAATACTGTAGTTCTATTAAAAAAAATAGTTTCAAACATATGTAAAGAAGGCCAAACATATTTGAAAGTCAAATGTATTTGCATGTGAGAAAGAAAACCAAGAATCTACTAAAGGGCAAGGACAATGATAAATTTTTTTTTTTTTTTTTTTTTTTGGGTGGTGGCCACAAGGGGTAAACAGGCTGTGACCATGAGGGAACCATTACATAACATATCCGCAACATGTGAGGCAAGAGATTTGAACCTGGGCCTCTCAGCAACTAGAGAGGTTTAACTACCCACTTGCTCTCCAACTCCTCTACATGGGCGAATAAAACATATCCGCAACATGTGAGGGGAGAGATTTGAACCTGGGCCTCTCAATAACTGGAGAGTTTTAACTACCCACTTGCTCTCCAACTCCTCTACATGAACGGATACAAAGACAATAATAAATTGATATTAGAACTCAAACAGTATTTTTTTGCAAACTTAAAATCAGATGAAGCTCGCACAAAGCAAATCAGAGAACAAAAGCATTCCATATGGAATGTCCACGACTGAAAGAACATGAAAAAAACCCTAAACAGAAATCACCAGACAAGGACAGTATGTATCCGCTACTGTTCCAGTCTTTACAATGCAGGTTACCCTTGGTTGCAAAATATAGAAACTTCTCCATAGACTTCAGGGCACATATTGCTTAGGAGGGGAGTGCTTGCACAACACAATTCAGGGATCTAAGTTCCAAATAAATTGATTTAATTTTGTAAATAATTTTGCACAAATTTGTTGAAAAGTAGTTTAAAAAAGAATTTTACTAAAATGCCAGTCTAGAAATTAAATGGTATTAATTTAATAGGTTAGATTTCTCAATTTTATTAATTTAATAGGTTAGATTTCTCAATTTTAAAAAATCAAGATTCAAATTTTATCAAGTAATAAATACTTAATTATAAAACTTGTTATAATACCACTATAATCACAATATAATACAAATAAAATGAAATTGTTACCTTCCATCAAACCGCAAGAGTTTCTCAAATTCATCCGTGGCCACCTACACAAGAGCACCTCCTAAAATTCTCACTATATCTGCGAATTCTTAATAAATATTTTCACAGGGTCAAAGGAGAACAAAAAGGGAAACTCTACGATTATTGCCGAAACAAGAAATCCTGAAACATGAGACAGAACCCTAAAATCCTTAAAATCCGTGGCTACCTACACAAGACCACCTTCTGAAATTTTCAGGATATCTGCGAATTCTTAATAAATATTTTCACAGGGTCAAAAGAGCACAGCACAAAAGGGGAAACACAAAAATTATAGCCGAAACAAGAAATCCGAGACAGAACCCTAAAATAATTCTCCCGACGAATGATGAAAATCATAAGCTTGGTTCAAACAATCCTTCGTTTGAATTGTAAGTGTAAAAACATGCTAGAATGGTGATAATGCATGTAAAAAACCTAAAATTAATCGTATGATCAAGCTCTTGGTGGTCTTGGTATGATCAACTTCTAGGATGCATGTTTTGTGAAACACATGTCAAATGTCTAACTCTATTCCTATTTTTGGGTTTTATGAAAATTAGGAGGCAAAAATATCATAAAAGATGGCAGCAAAGTGAAAATTAGATGAAAAAAAGAAAACCAAGATCACAAGTCAACATGGCTCATTGTTGTCCTACCCAAAGACTAACAAAGTTATTCTATCCCTATCCCATAATAAAAGGATGAGACTCTCCACCACCTAAAAAGTAAATTGTAAGTGATTTTCTACAAATGCACCTCTTTTTGTAGGAAAAATGGATTATCTTATATAATTATTCAAATAAATACCAAATAAACTATAATGCTTAAACTAAGCAAAATAGTAAATTAATAGTAAATGTTGAAAGCTATTATAATTGAAGCAAGAATAAAATAGAGCATTCAAGAATAACTACACCAAAAATCATCCTCAAATTGCTAACAAGTTAGGTCTAATCCTAATACAATAAAAACAATTACTAAACACCTATGGCATCAAGGACCAAATAATATCATAACAAGAATAATAAAATCCTCACTCCTATTTCAACTTGCTTTCAACATCACTATAGTAAGAAATGAGAGATCACACCTAGGATGTTCATAGAGGGTTTGACCTACCTTCGAATTTGGTCCTCAAATGGTAATATATGACCTTTGGTTGCAAATCTTGTTAAATCATCTTGTCTTTCATGGAAGGCAATGAACCAACAATTGATATCTTTGATTTTACCTACAAAGGATAAGAGAGTGTGTTTTGAGAGCAATGTTAACCTAAAAATATTTTGTAAATTTTTTGTGATAGTTTGGTCAAAAAATGAGGAAGTGAATTGGGTATTTATAGCAGATAACTCTCCCTTTGGAACCAACGAATAATTTTCTCCTTTTTAGGGTCATAAAATCATAATTGTCAATCCAAATCATGTTTCATTTGAACCCTATGTAAAAACATGCTAGAATCATGATCGTGCATTAAAAACCCTAAAATTAATCAAACGACCAAGATTTCCATGTAAAGTGGAACTAGTGGCATCATTAATTTTTAGGACATGTGATTTGAGGGACGCATGTCTTAATCACAACTCTATCCTTATTTTTGAGTTTTGGAAAATTTAGGAGGCAAAAACATCATGAAAGATGGCAAAAAAGTGATAATTGGGTGAAGAAAGGAAACCAAAACCATTGGCCAACATGGCTCATTGTTGTCCTACCTAAGGACTAACAAAGTTAGTCCACCTTTATCCCATAAATACGATGTGACTCATCACCACCTGCAAAGTCAATTGTTAGTGCTCTTTTTACAAATATAGATCTTTTTGCAAAAAAAAAAGGAATATCTAATATAATTATTCAAATTAATACTAAATAAACTAAAATTCTTAAACGAAGATAATAAAGCAGTAAATTAACACTAAAAGCCAAAATTTATCCTAATTCATGTAAGAATAAAATGAAATAAAAAAATTATAGCAAGGAGAGGAAGAATTACATGCATTAGGGTTTCGATTTCTTGGTACCATACTACCTCTCCACTCTGGAGTGTGTGTGGGACACCTCTTAGGGTATTTTTTTGTTGCTTTCACCAACTTTACTTTGTCGTTTTGTGGATTGAACCTCTTTTTTATGGATGGAGCTCAATCAACAACTCTAACTTCTATTGAAGTTGCAGAAGGGAGCAATGGCGCTAAAGGTGAACAAGCAACCACATAAGTTCATTCCCAAAGTTTATCATGAGGTAATATTTCTCCTCTAGATGTTGTTATCTCGTTGACTGAGTTTAATTCTACTTGTTCTTGGCTAGAAAACCATACATTGGTAGGGTATTTTCTAGGTCGCATCCCTAGTGAGACCCTCCTTCAAAATTAGATCCAACAAGCTTGGCATGGCATCAAGGTTGATGGTATCCAGAACCTCACCAAAGGGTTTTTTGTTTCATTTTTCTGACCTTGCTTAGGCCAAAGTGATCCTCAATCATGGGCCTTGTTCTATTAGTAGCTCCTTGTTGATTTTTCAGCCCTAGACCAAGGATTTTTCGATCACTAATGATGTTTCCTTGTGGGTTTCGATTTGGGTTGAATTCCTTGGTCTTCCTCTGCCACTCTAGCCTTACTATCAGAACCTTGTGGTCCCCATTGGTGAATTTGTCTATTGTGAAATGGATAAATTTTATGCCTCACACCCTCAAAAGTATTTTTATGTCAAATTTGATCTTTCTAAAGACCTCAAGGAGACTATTGGTGTTCAATTTTGTGACTATAGCTTCAACCAACGTGTTGTCTACATAAAAATGCCTAACACATGTTATCATTGCCAGTTAGTTTCTCATAAAATAAAATATTATCCTTTAATGACAGATAAGATTAAAGCTAAGGAGACAATTTTAAATCTTATTACTACTAGCTCTATTCCTACTTCCAAAGGAGGGAAATATGAATGGAAGGTAGTCTAGAAGAAGGGTAAGAATAAGAAAAATGTAAACCCTATGAATGATCCCAGAGCTCACCTCAACCCCTTGTGTCTTCTACACCAGTTGGGCATGGTGTGGTGATGGAGTAGCATACCACACAACCGACGACACCCAATTCTAGGGCTTCATAGATGGTTTCTAATGTACCACTGACTAGTGCTTCCTTTGCCAACATTGTTACTTCTTATACTCCTACTCAATCTATAGATTCTCCAATTTTGTATATCAATGGGCAATATTCCTCAAGCTTCATGGAACCTGAGCAGGCTTCTATTAATGGTTGAAGATCCTATAGCCCACCTCGAGGAGACTCCCTAGTTCACCAAGACAAAAGGCATCAAACTAGAGTTTTGGAAAGCAAATCAAGAGCATTTTCTCAGTAATATTTATGATTCTCTTTCAAACCTCGAAGACACTGAAGATGTAGTCGGACATATGAGTCTTGATCAATCTCCATGATTTTTTTATCATGGAATGTTAGAGGGCTAATGGACCCAATCCACAAATACTTGGTCCAAGATGAGATTGCTTTATGCTCTAGGTTTTATGGTAATCCTAACTTTCTCTGTCTTCAAGAGATTAAGATTTTTAACTTTATTTTATAATGTACTTGCCCTTTTCATTGGCCAAGTTGCTTTTTTTATGCCACTAGTCATTCCCATGGTAGAGGGGGAGCTATCATTCTTTTGGAAGCTAGGTGGAAAGATAGTTTTGTCTCATGGGGTGTGGACCCCTCCAATCATGTAGTTTGGGTTTTACTTGAGGTTGGTGGGCTGTCTTTTGGCATTATTAATGTCTATGCCTCCAATGATGCTTAGGAGCGTTGTAGCCTCTAGTGGTGGTGTGCTTTTTCTTTACCACCTATTGTTTGGGTTATGTGCGAAGATTTTAATATGACTAAAAATCTTACATACAAGATAGGACAACTTCCCATGCGATGGGCTACTAGGGAAAGAGAGGCCTAGTACTTCATGAAAAACAAATTGGGTTTGTCAAACCCCAATTCTTGTTTTTCTCCTAAGATTTTCCTAAAAATTTGTGGTATATATGGTCCAATTTCTAGGCTAGCCATGCAAGAATTATGAGAAGGTTGGATAGAGCTATGCTTTCAAATCATGTGCAGTTTTTCTTTCATAGGAAATATTTTTCAACTTCGTTTATGGAAACCATTCCTGGTACCACTACTTCCAACCATTCACCCATCATGTTTAATGTGCTAATGAAATCCTTACCTCAAAGACACTACAAGTCATAATTTTTTTAATACTTCCTTTCTTCAACACCCTTCCATGGTATGTCATATCTGAAGAGTCCAAAATCTAGTTCCTAGACCTAATGGAGAGTTTGGTTTGATAGAATGGTGGAATGATGCCATTTTTTGTACAATTATCTTGCTCCATACTTTGGGGAAAAAGGTGGCATATTTTGAAAGATATTCCAATGTTGTCCTTCATGATGAGCTTGCTAAATCTTCTCTTAGGCTTGATACATGTCCATTTAATCCTAAACTTAAGTCTCATGTTTCACAAATGAGGCATGAACTTAAACTTTCTAAACTTTATGAGGCTTGAGGAGCTCAAATTAAATCCTAACTTCATTGGCTTAAAGTTGGTGATAGGGTCACCAAATAATTTTTTCAAAGGCTTCGCCCTCCTAGGCAAGCTACTCAATTCAAGGTCATTTAAGACAATGGAATAAGGCTTACCTCTCTTCCTGATATGATTGATGCTTTTGTCAAGTACTATACTAATGTTTTTGTCATTCAAGCTTATTTCCCTAAGCGGGACCAAGCACTGGCAGCTTGTATGGCAGTTGTACCAGTTAAGGTTTTAGAGTCTCAAAGAGAAGGGTGTGATAAACTACTATCCCTTACAAATATGGAGGATGCATTGTCTCAAATAGTAAATGATAAAGTGCCGGGTCTTGGATGGCTTTCCCTATGAGTTCTACAAGGGTATTTAGGACTTAGTTGGTCATGATCTACATAAATTTTATCTAGAGGCTCTTCGAGTAGGCTCTTTGGAAGTAATTATTAATAGGGTCAATATCAAATTCATACCCAAGCAAGGGGACCTAGAGTTGATCACTAATTGGAGGCCTATTAATTTGTTGAATGTTAGTTACAAGATCATTGTCAAAGATTTGGCTCTTTGCCTTAGGCCTCTTCTTCCTTTGATAGTCAGATCAGAGCAAACTAGCTTTATTAAAGGGAGGTACATCCTCGATAATGTTTTGGCTTTTTGGGAGGGCATGGAATGGGCCCGAATGTCAAACCAGAATATGCTTTTTATTAATATTGATTTTGAGAAAGCTTATGACCGCATTTAATGGAGATTCATTCTTGCTATGCTCAAAGATTTAGGATCTAGGTTAATTTTCATTTAGACTATTTCTATGCTATTCATAGATGCTTCGATTATTCTCAACCTAAACAATTCATAGTCTAAAGTAGTGGGTATTTTTAGGTCTATTCAACAAGGGTGTCCTATTGCTCCCTCTTTATATGTGCTTGTTGCTAAAGCCTTATATATTTTAGCTACTCAAGCTTCTGTAGGTCGTATTAAAGGAATTGTGCTTCTGAATGATCAGGGACAACTTATTAAATTTTACTTTGCTAATGACTCATTTCTTACTATAAGGTAAGCATAGCAATATGTTTCTAATGCTATGTTTTGTTTGAACACCTTTTTCATAGTCTCTAATTCTAGCATACAATTGATGAAGACCTCCTACTTTAGAGAGTCTCCCTTGCCTATGCTGCTTTGGCTTCAAGGGTATCATTAGAATTGGATCCCTCCTAGAGAAGTTTTTAAGTTTCTTGGTATTCCTTTTGCTTTTCAAGGCTCCCCTACCCAACTTTGGAATTATGTGCTTGAAATAGTTGAAAAGAAAATTGATTTATGACTTACTAAGAAGCTATCATTAGCAAGTAAATTTTAGATTTGCTCTAAATTTTTAGTTGCCACTCATGTATACTATTCCTCTTGTTGGGTTCCTTCACAAGCTTGCTATAAGAAGCTTGAGAAAATCCTTCAAGATTTTCTTTGGAATAATTCTTCTAAAACAAAGGGATTCATAGAGTTTCTTGGGATATTTGCTATCTTCCCAGAGAATCTAGTGGAATGGGTCTGCTAGACTATAGATGGTAAGGTATTGCTCTGTGTTCTAAGTGGGTGGTCAGGGCTCTGAGGGGAGCTAAATATTGTAAAGTTTTGGTTCGAAATTTCATTTCCTCTGGTCTTCCCTTAAATTATAGAGCATGGAGAGGGTTGGATTTTCCCTCTCTCATTGTTGCTCTAGTTTTTGTTAAGATTTTTGGCTCCTTTGTTATTAAAAGTATATGGAAATCCTAGCAACAACTCACTCCTTGGATATGTTGGAGAGGAGATGGCTTCTATGAATATTTAGTGGTCCCTCAGTGTTTCTTCATCAAGGTTCTCCCTTAGATCGAGTGCAATGGATTCATGCTCAACAGTTTTTTAAAAAGGGTATTGTTACAATAGCTGATTTCTTTTCTTACCAGACTAGGGATTGGATCCCATGGAATGAGTTCAAATACACCTTCAGGTTGAATGGTGCAGATAAAGATACTTATGATGTTGTTATTTCTCTCACCCCTTTTCTATGTTGCACAAGATTGGTGTGTTCTCACAACATCCTTGGTAGTCATACTAGAGGTGGTATGTTGACACTCCTTTGCTTAATTATAAGGTTCATTTAGAATATAAATGGTTATCTCCTCATCTTCCTATGGTGCCTAAGCTCAATCAGTGTTGGAACTTATTTTCTACAAGGACTAGATGGAATTTTAGATTTCAGAATGTTTGGGATACATAGGTTGAGCCCAAGCAATATTTTTTTATGTGGAGCTTGTTGTTTCAAGGCCATGCATTGGGGGAATGTTTGAAGCACCTTAGAATTCTTTATCCTAAATGTCCTTTTTGTGGTGTACCCAAGTCTTGTACTCACCTCTTTTGGAATTGCAAAATATCTAGGTAAGCTTGGGAATGGGTTCTTTCCTTTTTTTTCCCATTTACAGCTGCAAGAGTTTCTTGGCCCCAAGCTCTTCTTGGGGATTCTTTTACTTTATCTCTCCCACTTTTTGAAGTGTGACAGGTTTTTAGGATTAGCATACTCTTTCATATTTGGAAGGCCCATAACATAATTATTTTTAAAAAATATACACCTTCTATCACATTTAATCATGTTGACAAATTATAAGTTTTTAAATACATTTGGCTACAGATATGTACTCAAGCCAACAAAGTTGCTATGGAGTTGGATCACCTGTAAGTTCTTCTGATACACTAGCCCAATGCTTCGGGTACAGTCAATCGGATCCCCCTAGAGCAATCTTCTCAGAAGCATTTTTGATCCTGCTCTTGCCACTGACCTCCATCATATGCAAGAAGTGCTCCCCCATACATGCACTGGTCCCAGTCCTCACCAGTTAGGAAGGGATATAATATTAACATTGCTTGTTCATCTCGCCAGGTTGGGGGATGGGATGATGTTCAACCAATTTTACTTGGGCTAGTTGTTGGTTGGAATGACATGGGTACTTAAGTCCTTAATAATAATGCAAAGGGGTGGATTCCCATCCCATAATCACTAGCAATTTATGCAAGACAATACTCCAAGGCACATTACTCCATATGATATGCTTTCTTTGATGTAATGATCATCATCATGATTGATAAAATTGTGTTTTGTTGGCCCCCCCTGTTTCCTAACCCTTGTCAATGAGGGTTAGATTGATTACAGTGGGTGTGTTAACCCACCCACTTTTTTATTTATTGTAAAAACTTTTATCTTAATTTAATTAAAAATTATTTTTTTCATAAAAAAAAGGAATAAAATGAAGCATTCAAGAATAACTGCACCAAAATCATCCACAAAATACTAGTAAGCTAGGGCTAATCCTAATGCAGTAAAAATAATTACTTGACACCTAGGGCATCAAGGACCAAATAATCTCATAACAAGCATAATAAAATTTTCACTCTCATTTCAACTTGCTTACAATGTCACCACAATAAGGAGAGAACACACTTGGTATGTTTATAGAGGATTTTACCTACCTTGGAATCCTATCCTCAAATGGAAGCCAGTAACATTTTACCACAAATCCCAATATGGTGTCCTATTCTCTTTCATGGAAGGCATTGAACCAATGGTCAATGGATTTTATTTTATGTGCATGGACAAGTCGAAGAGAGAAAAGAAGAGAGTGTGTGAAGTAGTAGCAACAAAAGTATAATTTTGAGAGCAATGTTAGCATAAAAACATTTTGCAAATATTATATGATAGTTTGGTAAGAAAATAAGAAAGTGAATCGTATATTTATAGCATATTACTCTCCCTTTGGAGAAGACGATTGATTTTATCTATTTTTAGGGTCATTAAATCAAAATCATTAGTCCAAACTATTTGTTGTTTGAGCCCTAGGTCTAAAAACATGCTAGAATCATGATCATACATCAAAAACCCTAAAATTAATTGAACAACAAAACTTCCCACTTAAAGGGGCATGTTGAGTGTGCAAATGACATACTTTAACTCCCCCTAATGCCAGTTTTGTTAGGTATGGAGAGGCAAAACCCAATTATTGGTGTATAGATCAAACCAACTTACTTGGAACAAATATTGTTCCCTCTTGAAAGGGAATTTGTTCCCCCAAGGCTCGGGTATGACTAGGTGTTGGGCGATGTGGATAAATCCAAGGGTTGATGATAGTTTCTCCTTCAAGGGTATTTGCTAGAATGAATCTAAGATTTATATTTTCTAGGTACATCATCTTAACATTAAATGCTTATTTGCATAAAAATAATTCCACTACATTGATATTATAACATATGTGAGATGAGTAGAATTGAAACTAGGCAAAAAAAAAAAGTTTAACCCATGCAAGTTGTAATTACCAAATTAACGTTCATTGCACTTAGATAATTAGCTTATAACATAAATGAAATTTTGATACATGCATAGAAAAAATTTAGTTTCAAAGCTTTAATTAATCTACCCCTAATATAAATAGGTTCCAAAGAAAAATCAAAGGTTTAAGGGTAAGAGAAAAGAAAGAAAATAAAACCAGTCTATATTACCCAAAATTTGATTATGATTTGGTAAAGCGATAAATTCTAATTTTAAATCAACCCTATCCCAACTAGTATTCACGTAGCCTAAGGTCCTAGATGGTGCAATATTCAAAGGGTAAATAAATTATAAAAATATGTTGAGTGCAACCACCATCATGATGCGTTGATTGAACACATAAATTTCAAAAGCCTTGCATTACAAATATAATCATGGAGTACATTTGATTCAGATTTACCCACTTTGGTGAAATCCATTTTGGTGAATTATGTTAGAATTTCATAATAGATATGCAAAGCATTACAAGATATGAAGAGAAGAGTAGAACTGATTGATTTATCTCTAGGATCAACTCTGTTTAAATAACATATTTGATCATTGAGAGTCGTTGGATTACAACAACTCATCAAACTTGATGAAGACACCACTGAGAGTTCTCCTAACACATGGAGGAGTGGGAACTCAAGTGTGTATCCTAGTGAAACTTAAGAGAATATTCACTTATTCTAACACCCTCCCTTAAGTGATACTAGGGGATATTCTACAAATGAGTCCTGATAATGAGGTATGATTAGGTACTCATGTAAAACATAGATAGTTGGTGGAAAAAATCCCTATGGGGAAAAACCAACTATCACCCCTTTGTTTTGAAATGATGGTAAAAACCCAGTGGAAAAAGCCATCAATAAAAAGCAAAGAAGTATGAAAGAGGCTTGTATTTGGATGGCAAATATTTTCCTCTTTAACAAATAAAATATGAGTCCCGTGAAGAAGGCTTGATGAGGTACTCATGTACAATATAGTGAGAGGTGGAAGACCTCTTTTTCAATGCAGTTGTAACACTCCAAGTTTTTCTCACAACTAAAGGTAACGCAAAGAAGGAAATAACTTGGTGAAGATGTCTGCAAGTTGATTCTCTATCGGAATATATTCTAAGTGTATATCCCCATTTTGAATATATTTCCTAATGAAGTGCATGTGGATCTCAACATGTTTGGTGCACTTATTCTCAAATAGATTGCATGCAATATGAATTATGCTTTGATTGTCACACCAAAGAGTTATAGGCCCCTTATGGAAGAAACCAAATTATTTGAGAATTTGACGAAGCCAAAGGGCTTCCTGACTGGCTGAAACTACTGCTCTGTATTGTTCCTCTATAGAAGATAATTCTACTATTTGTTATTTCTTGCATAACCAAGCTATTGGTGAAGAACCATGACAAAAAACATATCTAGAGGTAGAACATCTGTCATCTACTGATCCTGCCCAATATGAATATGTATAGCCAATGATATCCATGGATTATCCCTTATAGATGAGCCCAAAGTGTGTAGTACCCTAAAAATAATGAAGAATTATTTTAGCTGCTTGCCAATGACTGAAATAAGGGTTATGATAGAACATGGATATGAGCCCAACAATATAGGATATATCAGGGTGAGTATGAGTAAGGTATAACAAAATACCTACAAGATGATGGTATAGAGAATGCCAAATTAAAAGGGGGTGGGAGAAAGTTTGCAATCTATCATTTTAAACTTTTGAAGGAGATCTTGAGTGTACTTTTGTTGAAATAAGGTGATTCTTGCTTTATTTTGTTTTATTTGAATTCCAAGGAAGATATGAGCTAGACCTAGATTAGTCATTTCAATTTTTTTAGAGAGGGGGTATTTTATATTTTGAATGTGAGTGAGGTTACTACTAATGAGAATAATATCATTAACATAAAGAACAAGAATGGTGATATTTCCTTTACTTCTCCAAATGTAAATTGTATTGTCAGACTCACAATGAGAAAAACCTACTGAAAGAAGGAAGGAGTCCATCTTTTCATACCAAGCTCTAGGGGCCTGTTTGAGGCCATATAGAGATTTTTTAAGCCGACAAACAAGAGAGGAGTCTTGAGTAAAACTAGTAGATTGTTCCATGAATATTTCTTCTTTTAAATTACCATGTAAAAAGGCACTTTTTACATCCATTTGATAGACTGGCCATTTATGGGAAGTGGCCAGAGAAAGAACCAATATAACAGAATATATTTTAGCAATAGGAGCAAAGGTTTTTGTATAATCAATACCCTCTATTTGAGAAAAACCTTTGGATACAAGACAAGCCTTGTGTTTATCTATTTCTCCATTAGCCCCATATTTGGTTTTGAATATCCATTTACAACAAACTAATTTTCTTCCCTTAGGTAAGGTAAATCCCATGTATCATTTTTGATCAAGGAAGAAAATTTGTTATCCATGGAATCTTCCCATTCTTTTATACCTGAGGCTTGTTTGAAGGATTGAGGATCAGAGGAAATGGATTGACATACAAGACTAGTACCTAAGGGGTTGGATGATTTGTTTGAAGAAATATTTTGAATGTGGGGAGTAGCTTCTTTAACAATGGTGCGGGCCCATTTTGGCATAGAAGGAGTTGAAAGACATTGAGAAGGAGTTACAGGTTCTTCATATTGATTATAAATAACCAAATTAACTTCAAGGGTTGGCTCTTCATAATATTGAGGTTCTACTATAGGAGAAGGCTCAATGGAAGAAGATGCCTTTGGAGGATCTTTTTGAGGGAATGTTTCATCAAATTGGACATTCCTATAAAAGAATACCTCATGAGTTGAGGGATCAAGAATCCTATATGCTTTCAATTATTCACAATAACCAACAAAGATGAGTTTTTTGCTTTTCTTATCAAGAGCCTTCCTTTTCTTCTTTGGGATGTGAGCCCAAGCAGTACATCAAAAAATCTTGAAATTGGAAACATCTGGTTTTAAGCCAGGCCATGCTTCTTCAGGGGTTATTTGGTCAAGATCTTTATGAGGTGTGTGATTTTGAATATAATTTGCATAGTTAATAGCCTCTACCCAAAAAACTTTTGGAAGATCTCTTGAATGGAGCATACAATTAGCCATCTCTTTTAAAGTCTGGTTTTTCCTTTCTGCAATGCCATTTTGTTGAGGATTATTGGAGATAAAATTTTTGATGTATTATACGATGACTAGAAAGAATTATGGATAACTCATTACTGCATTATTCCCCCCATTATCAGTACAAATCTTCTTGATTTTACAATAAGCCTAATTTTCAACAAAGGCTTTAAAGACTTTAGAGTGGGATAACACATCACTTTTTATATTAGAGTAGCATCATAAGGAGGGTATGAGTAGGAAGTACTGAGATGAATGCCAGATTGAAAGGGGGTAGGATAAGGTTTGCAATCTGTCATTTTAAATTTTTTAAGGAGATAATGAGTGTACTTTTGTTGACATAAGGTGATTCCTACTTTATTTATTTTTATTTGAATTCCAAGGAAGAAATGATCTAGACCTAGATCAGTCATTTCAATTTTTTTAGAGAGGAAGTCTTTTATATTATGAATGTGAGTGAGGTTACTACCACTGATAAGAAGATCATCAATATAAAGAACAATAATGGTGATATTTCCTTTACTTATCAAAAGGTAAACTGTATTGTCAGACTCATAATGAAAAAAATCTACTTAAAGAAGGAAGGAGTCCATATTTTCATACCAAGCTCTAGGGGGTTGTTTGAGGTCATATAGAGATTTTTTAAGCTGACAAACAAAATATGAGTTTTGAGTAAAACTAGCGGGTTGTTCCATGAATATTTCTTCTTTTAAATTTCCATGTAAAAAGGCACTTTTTACATCCATTTGATAGACTGGCCATTTATGGGAAGTGGCCAGAGAAAGAACCAATATAACAAAATCCATTTTAGCAACAGGAGCAAAGGTTTCTGTATAATCAATACCCTCTATTTGAGAAAAACCTTTGGCTACAAGACAAACCTTGTGTTTATCTATTTCTCCATTAGGCCCATATTTGGTTTTGAAGATCCATTTACAACGAACTAATTTTCTTCCCTTAGGTAAGGTAAATCCCATGTATCATTTTTGATCAAGGAAGAAAATTTGTTATCCATGGCATCTTCCCATTCTTTTATACCTGAGGCTTCTTTGTAGGATTGAGGATCAGAGGAAATGGATTGACATACAAGACTAGTACCTATGGGGTTGGATGATCTGTTTAAAGAAATATTTTGAATGTAGGGAGTAGCTTCTTTAACAATGATGTGGGCCCATTTTGGCATAGAAGAAGGAGTTGAAGGAGTTGAAAGACATTGAGAAGAAGTTACAGGTTCTCCATATTGATTATCAATAACCAAATTAACTTCAAGGGTTGGCTCTTCATAATATTGAGGTTCTACTATAGGAGAAGGCTCAATGGAGGAAGATGCCTTTGGAGGATATTTTTGAGGGAATGTTTCATCAAATTGGACATTCCTATAAAATAATACCTCATGAGTTGAGGGATCAAGAAGCCTGTATACTTTCAATTATTCACAATAACCAACAAAGATGAGATTTTTGCTTTTCTTATCAAGAGCCTTACTTTTCTTCTTTGGGATGTGAGTCCAAGCAGTACATCCAAAAATATTGAAACTGGAAACATCTGGTTTTAAGCCAGGCCATGCTTCTTCAGGGGTTATTTGGTCAAGATATTTATGAGATGCGTGATTTTGAATATAATTTGCACAATTAATAGCCTCTACCCAAAAACTTTTGGAAGATCTCTTGAATGGAGCATACAATTAGCCATCTCTTTTAAAGTCTGGTTTTTCCTTTCTGCAATGCCATTTTGTTGAGGATTATTGGAGACAAATTTTTTGATGTATTATACGATGACTAGAAAGAATTATGGATAACTCATTACTGCATTATTCCCCACATTATCAGTACAAATCTTCTTGATTTTACAATAAGCCTAATTTTCAACAAAGGCTTTAAAGACTTTAAAGTGGGATAACACATAACTTTTATATTAGAGTAGCATCAGAAGGAGGGGATGACCAAGAAGTACTGAGAAGAATGCCAGATTGAAAGGGGGTAGGAGAAGGTTTGCAATATGTCATTTTAAATTTTTTAAGGAGATAATGAGTGTACTTTTGTTGACATAAGGTGATTCCTACTTTATTTTGTTTTATTTGAATTCCAAGGAAGAAATGATCTAGACCTAGATCAGTCATTTCAAATTTTTTAGAGAGGGAGTCTTTTATATTTTGAATGTGAGTGAGTTTACTACCACTGATAAGAATATCATCAATATAAAGAACAAGAATGGTGATATTTCCTTTACTTATCCAAAGGTAAACTATATTTTTAGACTCACAATGAAAAAAACCTGCTGAAAGAAGGAAGAAGTCCATCTTTTCATACCAAGCTCTAGGGGGTTTTTTGAGGCCATATAGAGATTTTTTAAGCCGACAAACAAGAGAGGAGTCTTGAGTAAAACCAGCGGGTTGTTCCATGAATATTTCTTCTTTTAAATTTCCATGTAAAAAGATACTTTTTACATCCATTTGATAGACTGGCCATTTATGAGAAGTGACCATAGTAAGAACCAATCTAACAAAATCCATTTTAGCAATAGGAGCAAAGGTTTATGTATAATAAATACCCTCTATTTGAGAAAAACCTTTGGATGCAAGACGAGCCTTGTGTTTATCTATTTCTCCATTAGGCCCATATTTGGTTTTGAAGATTCATTTACAATGAACTAATTTTCTTCCCGTAGGTAAGGGAACTAAATCCCAAGTATAATTTTTGATCAAAGAAGAAAATTCATTATCCATGGCATCTTACCATTCTTTTATACTTGAGGTTTCTTTGAAGGATTGAGAATCAGAGGAAATGGATTGACATACAAGACTAGTACCTATGGGGTTGGATGATCTGCTTTAAGGAAGATTTTGAATGTAGGGAGTAGCTTCTTAAACAATGGTGTGGGCCCATTTTAGCATAGAAGAAGGAGTTGAAGGAGTTGAAAGACATTGAGAAGGAGTTACAAGTTCTTCACCTTGATTATCAATGACCAAATTATCTTCAAGTGTTGGCTCTTCATAATATTGAGGTTCTACTACAAGATAAGGATAAATGGAGGAAGAGGCCTTTGGAGGATCTTTTTGAGGGAGTGTTTCATCAAATTGGACATTCCTATGAAATAATACCTCATGAGTTGAGGGATCGAGAAGCCTCTATGCTTTCAATTCTTCACAATAACAAAAAAATATGAGCTTTCTACTTTTCTTATCAAGAGCCTTTCTTTTCTTCTTTGGGATGTGAGCCCAAGCAGTACATCCAAAAATATTGAAATTGGAAACATCTAGTTTTAAGCCAGACCATGCTTCATTAGGGGTTATTTAGTCAAGATCTTTATGAAGTGTGTGATTTTGAATATAATTTGCACAGTTAATAGCCTCTGCCCAAAAAAAATTTGGAAGATCTCTTGAATGGAGCATGCAATTAGCCATCTCTTTTAAAGTCTGGTTTTTCCTTTCTGCAATGCCATTTTGTTGAGGATTATGGGAGAAAAAATGTTGATGTATTATACCATTATTAGAAAGAAATATGGAGAAGACATCACTTTTATATTTGAGTAAGTAGACCCAGGACCTTCTAGAAAAATCATCAATAAAGTTAACAACATACTTTGCTCCTTTGAAAGATGTTTTAGGAAAGGTCATTAAGTCACTATGGATTAAATATAGAGGAGATGAGATTTTTAAAGAACTACTTGGGTGGAAAGGATCTTGATGCTGCTGTCCAAGAGCACATCAAGGACAAAACCCATCACTGGAAGAGACTTGGGGTAATCCTTTAACCATATTATGGGTGCATAAATCCTTTAGGTAGTTATAATTAATATGATCAAACCTTTCATGTCAAATTTGACTTTCAAGATTACTATGAGACACAAAATAGGAGGCTCCTTCTAGATTTTAAAAACCTTTGAAGTGGAAAAAACAAAATTTATGATCAATATTATCTTTAGCTACAAGTGAATTAGGGAGTTGAAAATATCTTATCTCAACTCTTGTTGGGGAGAAGAGAACATTTTTACCATTTACAAAAGTACAAATTTGATAAAAGGATATGATATTGGTGGCAATGTTTGGAACATAGAGAACATTGTTTATAGAGCCACCATCAATGGTTATATCCCATTTACATTTGACAGGGATGAAGGGAGAGTCCCCTACTTCTATTCTATGAGTAAAGCTAGAGAAGATAGAAGAGAAAGACTTGTCTAAAGCAGACATGTGATGAGTTGCTCCAAAATATAGGACCTAGTAATTAGAGGAAGCATTGGAGGTTTTTACTTGAACACTAAGGGATTTTCCTATTTGCTTATTATTTTCTATATTTTGATACTTTATAGCTTCTTGTATTTGTTGTAATCTTGTCCAGCATTTGTTAGCAGAGTGACTATTATTTTCACAGTCAATACAGGTAATGGTAACTCACTGTAATCAGGAAAAGACTCCCATTAGCTATACTCACTGTAGAAAGAATGGTAACTTTGCTAACAAATGCTGGAAAATATTATAGCAACTAGAGGCAGCTATAAAGTATCAAAAGATAGAAAATAACAAGCAAATTGGAAAAGCCCTAAATTTTCAAGGAAAAACCTCCAATGGTTCCTCTAATTACTGGGTCCTAGATTCTTGAGCAACTCATCACATGTCAGATTCAAACAAGTCATTCTCTTCTATCTCCTCTAGATCTACTCATAGCATATAAGTAGGGGACTCTTCCTTCATCCCTGTCAAAGGAAAATGGGATATAACCATTTACGATGGCTCTATAAATAATATTCTCTATGTTCTAGACATTGCCATCAATATCCTATCCATTTATCAAATGTGTATTTCTGGAAATGGGAATATTGTTCTCTTCTCCCCAACAGGAGTTGAGATAAGAGATTTTCAACTTACTCATTCTCTTGTAGCTAAAGGGAATATTTATCATAAATCTCATCTTTTCCACTTCAAAGGCTTTCAAAATCTAGAAGGAGCCTCCTGTTTTGTGGCTCATAGTAATCTTGAAAGTCAAATTTGGCATGAAAGGTTTGATCATATTAATTATAACTACCTACAGGATTTTTGCACCCATACTATGGTTAAAGGATTACCCCAAGTATCTTCCAATGATGGGGTTTGTCCTGGATGTGCTCTTGGAAAGCAACATCAAGATCCTTTCCACCCAAGTAGTTCTCTAAAAACCTCATCTCCTTTAGATTTAATCCATTGTGACTTAATGACCTTTCTTGAAACATATTTCAAAGGAGCAAAGTATGCTCTTACCTTTATTGATGATTTTTCTAGAAGGTCCTAGGTTTGCTTACTCAAATATAAAAGTGATGTGTTATCCCACTGTAAAGTCTTTAAAGCCTTTGTTGAAAATTAGGCTAATTGTAAAATCAAGAAGATTTGTACTGACAATGGGGGGATAGGGAAATACAAGACGCAAAAAGGAGACAACTAGAGGATACACATCCCAACATAACATAGTTTCAAATACTTTTGTCACTTCTTTTTGTATAACTTAGCTCTATTTTTTAATGGGTCGTAAATATGTAAGGGCTATGATTTTTTAAAGGAAAGACATGAATAAAAAAAGGAACCAAAACTAACACTCTCTGTATAAAGAGTTCTCACCAAAATAAGGATGTATAATACGGTAGTTCTATTAAAAAAATATAGTTTCAAACATATGTAAAGAAGGCCAAGCATATTTGGAAGTCAAATATATTTTCTTGTGAGAAGCAAAACCAAGAATCTACTAAAGGGCATAAAATATTTTGAAAGGACAATGATAAATTGATATTAAAACAAAAACAGTAACTTTTTACAAACCTAAAATCAGATGAAGCTCTCACAAAGCAAATCAGAGAACAAAAGTATACCATATGGAATATCCATGACTGAAAAAACATGAAAAAGAACCCTAAAATAAAAAATGAAATCACCATACAAGGACAAGAAACATCTTCACATACATCAGGGCACATATTGCTTAGGAGGGGAGTGCTTGCACAACACAATTCAAAGATTCAAAAGAATAAAAACAGTTTTACTAAATAAGTCTTAGCATAAATGAAATTTCCCCATCCTACGGAACTACTTAGCCTAAATATTTATCCATACATACCAAGATGAGTTCAAAAAGTGTGGATTGATCAATTTTGACGAACTACTCATTCCAGGGCTTGATGTCCTCCTCAGACAAAGAAGATTCGCAAAAAATTAAGAATATGATAGTTATGATTTAAAAAAAAATTCTATAGTACACAAAATTATTTACTAGTTGTTATCCTCCATGACTCACACTACCTGTGCACTCCTAGCTCATGATAACGAAATATACAAGCCAAGTATTATCTCTATAAATATAAACCTCTTCAACCTTTAACCAAAACTTACTCTAGGTATCTTAGTAAATAAAGTATGTATACAACTTATAAGAAATAACTAAATTGAACGGATGAGAGAATAGTTAGGTAGAGCAAATACATGTTAAATCATAACTAAATTGAAGATCTAATTCTTATGGGTGATTTTTTTGATTTTTTGAATTCATGAGACATATTTTTTTTTATGGTTTGCAGCAATCTTAAATTTTCCTTCCCTTTTCACCTAGACCATTATGCAAGTTATACATTATTTTTTTGCATATGCCATGGGACTGATTCTTAGGGATGATTTTGTTCATGACCATTACGCAAGTTATGCTTTTTTATTTTTTGCATTAGTAGTGGGGGCTGATTCTTATGTGTGATTTTGTTGATTAAGACAATGTTGATTTCCTCAATTCATGAGACGTGACTTGACCAGTTTTTTTGTACCAAGAAAAAAATGGTCAAACTCATTTATTGTTTTTTTTTTTTTTCGGTGTGGTTGATAATAATTTCATATTTTCCCTCATTTTTCACCTAGATAATTATGCAATCTATAAATAATATCTAAACTAAAACATAAGACCCATATAATGGTTTTAAAATGGTTAGAACATATCCCTTTTCCACTAAGATATGATACCAATGTCAAAATTTTTAAAGAAAACAAAATCTCATATAGTTATCATTTCAAAAAATAATCTATAGTACACAAAATCCTTTACTAGGTGTTATCCTCCATGACTCACACTACCTATGCACTCCTAGCTCATGATAAGGGAATATACAAGCCCATTATTACCTCTATAAATTTAAACCTCTTCAACCTTTAATAGGTTTTGGTATCTACAAATTACTCAAGGTATCTTAGTAAGGAGAGTATGTATAAAACTTACAAGAAATAACTAAATTAAATGGATGAGAGAATAGATAGGTAGAGAAGATACATGTTAGATGATAATTAATTCGAAGATCTAATTTTTATGGGTGATTTTTTGATTAAAATAATGTTGGTTTCTTAATTCATGAGACATTTTTTTAGGGTTTGCAGCAATCTTAGATTTCCTTTTTTTTTTCACCTAGATCATTATGCAAGTTATTCTTAATCGTTTGCGACTCGAACGTCACCTCTTTCTTCACCTTAAAAATCTGGTCATCCGAGCTCTTCAATCGCAAAGTCGTCACCATCTCACCTCCTCTTCTGGTTTGGGAATCAAACATAGAATCTCCAACACAAATACAATAAAATAGAGCGAATCACTAGTCTACGAAGAGTCCAGAGCACAAAGAATTCAAATAATAACTTAAAGGTGGTTATTCTCCTATTTATAATGCTTCACATATATATTTTTTATGTATAGTATTCACTTTGAAGATTTAGGTTTAAATATTGTTAAGTTTTTTAGAAGTCGAGTGTTTGTGAGTTTGAAGTTGGTAATTCCAATATTAAGCTCTTTTTAGGTCCTCTCACTTGGAGTAAAATTTTATCAAGACATGGTAGGTGTTATTGTGGTAGCTTAGATCCTCTCACTTGAAGTAAAAGTTTAATGAGGCGAGGCAAGTGGTAGCTTTTTCACTTTGAATAGACATTGTTAATTTCCTATTTGAGAGAAAAAAATTTAAGTTTTTTTTATTTTTTTAATCTATATTATTTAATTAAAAAATATAATAAAATATAAATATAAATAATAATCAAATATTATCAAGTGAATTAATGTATAATCATAAAGTTGTAATTTTTTTTGGATTTGCTTAGTGTGAGAAACCTCTATGAGGCTTAAGGCTCTCCATCCCACCATGACCTTTCATAAGGAGGAGAGTTGAACTTATCAATAAGAAATTTAACACACCCACACATATTTCTGTTTGAACTTTGGACCTCCCGAAGGAGAGTCAAAGCCCATGCCAAAGCTTGTATGATTGTGTTCTCCTTGGACCAAAAGTTGTATAATATATATATATATATATATATATATATATATATATATATATATATATATATATATATATATATATATATATATATATATATATATATATATATATACATATACATAGGGGGACTTGGCTACATCCACACACTATTTGTGTTCTCCTTGGGGTATATAGATAGATATTTGACCAAAGTTATATATATATATATATATTTGATCAAAGTTGTAATATATATATATATATATATATTTGATCAAAGTTGTAATATATATATATATATATATATATATATATATATATATATATATATATATATATATATATATATATATATATATATATATATTGGATACATAGGGGGACTTGGTTACATCCACACACTGTTTGTGTTCTCCTTGGACCAAAGTTATAATATATATAGATATTTATTTATTTATTTATTTTAGATATATAAGGGGCTTGGTTACATTCACACTATTTTTAATAATTGCTAAGTGTAGGGTTCAAACCATAGGGGCTGCTCTCAAAAATTCTATAAAACCTCGTTATTATTGACAAGACATAAATAGGATTAGTTGTTTGTATTTGTACCATCGTCGACTTGATGTGCACTCAGAAGATTTAGATTAGACTACTACCTTTACAAATAAACATGCATGCCCCTTGAGGTTTGAACCTAGGTCTCTTTTTAGTAAGTGCCTGCCCAGATAAATAATTACCAATCCACCTAGACTTCTATCACCAATCCACCTAGATCTTGGGGGCATTGTAATATTTTTCTTTATTTTTTTAATTTTTAAGATTTGGTTAGTGTGAGAAACCCCTATGACCAATGCTCATGGTTAAGCATCCTCATCCCAGCATGACCTCTCATAAGGGTGAAATTTGAGCTTATCAATAGGGGCCAAACACATAATCATACACATCCCCACCTCCTCACACATGTGTCCATGTCATGGTTTGAACCTTGGGCCTTCCGAAGAAGAGCCAAAACCTAAATTGTTGTGTTGTCTCCATGAAATAGGGACATTGTAATATTAGTATATGGTCATAATTTAATATAGTAATACAAGTAACCCCAAAGGGGTAGGTGGATTGGTAAGTGCTAGTCTGGCTAGGTATTTACCAAGAAGAGAACCAGGTTCAATCCTTAGGGAAGCCTATTGCAAAGGTAGTAGTCTGATTCAAAGCTAGTATGGCTAGGTACTTACCAAGAAGAGAACCAGGTTCAAATCTTAGGGAAGCTTGTTGCAAAGGTAGTAGTATGATTTGAATACTTTGAGTGCACATAATATTGATGATGATGGTATGAATTCTAAGCACCTAGTGGTCTATTTTACGTCGGGTTATAAACATCCAATGGTATATTTTAGTTGGACTATAAAACAATGAGGTGAAATAGGTTTGGTGGATGCAGCTCTCTATAGTTTGAAATCTGCACTTTTTAACTACTAAAAATAATGTGGTTGTAACCAACTCTCCTATCAACCAAAAATAATAATTTAATACAAATAACTAGTTAAAAAAATAAAATAAAAAGTATATTTTATATAAACTTTCATTAACGATCAATAAAATACAATTACTTATCTCAATAAGAGGGTTGCAATAAGAGGGTTACAACCAACTCTCCTATCAACCAAAAATAATAATTTAATACAAATAACTAGTTAAAAAAATAAAAAGTATATTTTATATAAACTTTCATTAACGATCAATAAAATCCAATTACTTATCTCAATAAGAGGGTTGCAATAAGAGGGTTACAACCAACTCTCCTATCAAACAAAAATAATAATTTAACACAAGTAATTTTTTATTTAGTTAGTGCAAGAAACTTCTATGACCAAAGTATAGGTCTGTGCAACCTCCTCCCAACCATGATCCCTTGTAAAACCGAGAGCTATGCTTATCAATAAGGAATTTTCCTCATAAAGCCAAGAGTTATGCTTATCAATAGGGACTTGATTTAATACAAATAACTAATTAAAGAAAATAATATAAAAAATAAATTTTATATAAAGTTTGATTAACGAGCAATAAAATCCAATTATTTATCTCAATAAGAGGTTTTTAATTTTCATAGTGCTCCTCAATAGAAGAAATAATAATCACTTTGATATCTAAATTCAATCAATACATAAATTAATGTAAGATAGACCCCATAATTTTTTGTATTATAAAATTTCAAAACAAAAGAACATTGTGAGTACCACAAGTATCGCTTTTGAAATGTGTATGAATATCACCTAACTCCTTGAGAATGAAAAATATTAAATCCAATCAATTCAAATTATATAATATTTATAATAATTTCTATAAAATATGGATAAAATATGGTAGAAAATTATGTTAGGAAGGATGGTTGGTCATGGCTCAAGTGGTGGTCGTAGTTCTAATGAAGTTGGTGGTGGAGATATAGGACTTAGCTTTGGAGGTAGCGATTTTGGTCTTGGTAGAGGTGAAGGCAATGATTATAAATATTTGGTGGTAGAAGATCCTAACATGATGGTGGTAGAGGTAGTATTGGCTTTGTTGGTGGTAGAAAATCCTTTATGGATTCAAGTCAAGATTGAACATTCAAGGGCATTCATGTATATTCAAATTTGAAGAATCATAAGCTCGTTGATATAGTTTATATGAGGGGATATAACAAAAGATAACCTCTTCTAATAGCTCAAATATCTCACAATAAATTGACAAAATAAAAAAATAAACAACAATTTACTTACAGTCAAACAATTTTTTTAATTCACTAGCAATTGTTCATCATCTAAAATTAAAAACCAACATTACAAAAAAATTGCAGTCACAAAAAAAAACTTCCCTTGTTGGTAAACTAGAATTTGTAGTAAAATTTCAAACCTTCTTAAATTATTTCTCTTGTCGATATTAGGATTCAATATGTTAGTTTCATTATGCTTAGGCTCACATTTCTCAAACCATGGCATAAGTGCTTGACATATAGTCAAAGATTCATATGCTGATTTTGTAATGAAAACCCTTGCATTTTATATCATATGAGCTTCATTTTGTAGACATCATGGCACCATAGGATGCATATAGGATTTGATGGGGCTATGTATTTGGGACATGGGGTAGCTTATGATAATGGAACTTAGTGGCCCATTGGACTATATTATACCCACATGTACTTATGATTTTGACACACACACACACACACACACATATATATAGCACATGATAATATATCCATCAAATATTACCTCCCTCTAGAATTGGTCATGCATGGGATGGCATGCCACTCATACATGCCATAAAAATAGTTTGTATGTAATATTCATCAACTTCCAAGCACCAACAAACACACTTGTCACTAGAGTAGGGTGGTTTAGGAGAAACCAACCCAAACTATAGTAAGACAAATCTTCATATAATTTAGAAAAATTTCAACAAAAAGGATGAGGAAAAACTACTATGCTAGGGTTTGATGAAGAAAAACTGCTCTACGGATATGGCAGCAGCTTCCAAAGGAGGTCTAAAAAATTGGAGGAATGTCGTGATGGCATCGGGTCCGGTACAAAGAGTGCATGCTCAAGATGTTTTATCATCTAAAAATTACTAGAAGGAACATTATTTTCTAGTGCATGTCGGGAACCGCTTGTTAAAGAACAATGGATGTTTGGAACGATCTGAAGCCAGGCCATTTCTAGTGGTTCAACCAGACTCGGTGGCAGAAGATGTGGAGTATCTAACCAAACATGCCCTTATTGGCAAATTTTAGGGCATCCAAATTTCTCTCCCCTTTGTGGAGGCTTGGGTAAGGAAGACTTGGACTCCTGAAGGTGATGTGGAGGTGATGCTGAGTGCGAACAACTATTTTATGGTGGTTTTCTCTTGTATTACAGATCGTAACAAAGCATTTGAAGGGGGTCCTTATTTCTATAACCATGTGGGACTCTTTCTTAAACCCTGGCATGTGGGTTTCAACCCATCAGAGAAGCGGCCATCGCGGGTTCTAGTATGGGTGCGGCTTCCATGGCTCCCGTTGGAATTCTAGAGAACTGATATCTTGCATAAGATCGCCCTTCTACTTGGGAATCCAGTTGGACCGTCACAACAGATAATGGATAAAAAGGTAATCTCTGTTGCTTGTATTTGTGTTGAAATTAACTTAAATAATCCTATTCTAGATTCTATTGAAACACAATTTGGATCAACTACATGGGTTCAAAAACTTGACTATGAAACTCTTCCATTTTGTTGCCGAATTTACCATGAATATGGCCACCTGCAAAGAAAATGCCCTAATTTTGTCCCATCTGTGGCTTCAAATCCTAGGCCCTCTCAGTCTGGACAGAGTTTGGATAAAGGAAAAGCCCCGATAAAGGAAGGGGAACAGGATAAGGAAGGTTTTGTTCCAGTAAAATCTCGAAAAATAGGATGAAGAGCAAATAAAGACCTTAAGGATAGCCAGGTAGATGCTCTACTCAATTGTTTTGAAATATTAGATGATCTTGATCAATGCATGGAGATACTTGAAACGTCGCTACCTGATGCAAATATAACAAGGCCAAATTAGATGTCTCTTCTTGAGGGGGAACTTACGAAATCAGATCTAGGGGGTTTAAATGAAGAACAAAGGGCTTTGGATCTGAGTATAGGGGACATGATGTAGTCATCCTTAGACTGCAAAACTCCTACGGTGTTGGGATTGCAATAGAAAATAATTAATTTTTTTTTTCGAATAAGAATATGAAGGTGGATCGAAAGAAGGACCAGGATAAAATTAAGTTAATGGGGGAGACTTTGGTGGATTGAGGCTTGGTGAGAACATTGGACTCCCATTTTTATAACCCCCAAAAATGATTATCCTCTCATGGAATGTAAGGGGGTTGAACAACATCCCCAGACAACAAGTTATTTGTGATTTGGTTTGTGTGCATTCTTCGGATGTGGTGTTTATTTAGGAGACTAAATTTGCTATTGATAGTATGTTCAATATTGCTCCCAAGTTGTGGAGAAGGGGGTAATTCCAGTGTATTGGTGCATGTGGATATGCTAGTGGCATTGCTTGTTTATGGGATCCGGTTAAGATATCCCCTCTTACTTGGATTTCCAGCAGATGGTCTATTTCGATGGTCGGGCATGATAATGAATCTGGTGAAACCATCCTACTTACAAATGTGTATGCTCTTATTGATTACAATGGTAAAGTGAATTTTTGGGAGCACATTTGCTTTGTGAGAAGTTTGGTTCCCCTATACCCATGGATTTTGTTTGGAGACTTCAACTCTATCACTTGTCTAGAGGAGAAACATGGTGGGGTGGACCATCTCGAGCCTTTTTCTTCTGTCTTCAGTGCTCATATCTAGGCACTAAACTTGGTTGACATCAAGCCAGATAATGGGATATTTACTTGGCACAATAAAAGGTGTGGGGAAGCTTCCATATTAGAGAGACTGGATAGATTTTTGATATCGAGTTATTGGATGGGTAATAACATAAATTCTAGTTCTATGATTTTGGAGGGTAGGGGATCTGATCATTGGCCTATCAAAGTCTCTGCTTTGGAGTTAAGGCTAAAAAATAATCCATCCTTTAAGTTTTAACTTATATGGCTTCATGATCCTAAGCATCATGATTTCATGCGAGGCTGGTGGACCACTGGCAAACCTCCTCATGGCACCGCTATGTATTCCTTTATGAAGCGACTACAATTTTTAAAACATAAATTAAAGAGATGGAATAGACTAAATTTTGGAAACCTTTCCTTGGCTAAGTTGGAAGCTCTTAGGAGGATGGAATAAGCTTCAAGGAATATTAGAGATTAGAGATTCATGAAGGAGCTTCTTGTTGAGGAATCTGAGGCTGTGAAAGACCTTGTTGAATGGGAACTAAGGGAAGAAATTTTTTGGAAACAAAAATTTCGAGTAGATTATCTTCAGGAAGGGAATAGGAACACAACCTTATTTTATAACTTTGTTAAGGCTCGTTGTAATGGTAACTTGATTACCTCTCTTGTGAATTCTCAAGGTGCCCTGCTCTCTTCTTTTAGGGATATTTTAGAAGATACTAAGAGGTATTTTTCCTCTCTCTTCAAGGAGGACTCCTTATCAAATGATGATAATGAAAAGCTTATTCTAAACTGTATTCTAGAAATTTTTTCTATAGAGATGAATGAGCACTTGATGGGTCCAATTTCCCTTGAGGATCTGGAAAATGTTGTATTCAAGATGAAAAAAGAAAAATCCCTAGGCCCAGATGGATTCCCGATTGAGTTTTATCAAGATTTTTGGGATTTAATCAAATTTGATCTTTTGGAGGTGGTCCATGAGTCCCAAAAGAAAAAATAGATGCTAAGGGCCCTAAATGCTACCTTTGTGGTGCTTATACACAAAAATGAGGGAGCAAATTCCTTGGATATGTTCAGGCCTATTGCTCTCTTCAATATTGTGTATAAGATCATCACAAAAAAATTTGTTGAGAGGCTGAAGATATGGTTGAGCAAAATCATCTCTAAGGAGTAAGGAGGGTTTGTTGCTAGTCGACAAATCTTGGATGGGGTTGTTATTGCTACAGAAGCTATTCACTTGATGGAAAATTCTAAGGAGAAAACTATGTTCATTAAGTTGGACATGGCCAAAGCCTATGATCGCATCAGATGGTCCTTTCTTTAGAAAGTTCTTGCTGCTTTTGGATTTGAGGAGGAATGGATTATATGGGTGATGAGTTGTGTTTCTTATTCATCATTTTCCGTTCTTGTTAATAATGAGCCATCAGAGTTGTTTGAGGCCTCAAGGGGATTGAGGCAAGGGATCCTTTATCTCCTTATTTGTTTATCATTATGGTGAAAGGGTTGGGAAGATTGCTCAAGTCTCAAGTCATGCAGGGTATCATTTAGGGGTGGAAGTGGGATAGTAGTTTGCCACCTCTTTCCCATCTTCAATTTGTTGATGATACTGCTTTGTTGGGAGCTGCCACTATCAGGGAAGCTGGAAATATTAGACAGTATCTTGACATATATCTTGGTGCTTCTGGATAGTTGATTAATGAGGAAAAGTCTTCTATTTTCTTCTTCAATACACTTCCTCTTATTCAATCCAGGATTGTTCGCATTCTAAGATTCCAGGTTGGGACTCCCCCCTTCATTTATCTTGGTATTCCAATTTCATCTCATCCTCTATCTAGATCTTCTTGGCAGTCTATGCTTGATAAGTTTAGAAGGAAGGTGAATCACTAGACTTTCATATGGCTATCCACTACAGGTAGAGTGTTGCTTTTAAAATCTATTGTTCAAGATTTACCTATTTATAGATGTTTTGTACAAATAGCTCCCTCTCACTTCATCAAGGACATGGATGCTTTGTCAAGACAATTTTTATGGTATAGAAAACTTGATCAATCTAAATGGAGTTTGGTTAGGTGAGATTCTATATGTAGGCCGGTGCAAGAGGGATGCCTTAGGTTGCGATAGACAACTCTTGTTGGGTAGGATTTGGCTGCAAAAATTTATTGGAGATGGTGTACCTCTCAATATTAGATTTGGGTTAAAATATTATCTTGTAAATACTTGAGAGGTATTTATGAGGCTGAGATCCTTAGAGTCAGCTTGGTTGGGAAAGGTTTAGTTATCTGGGACACTCTGAAAAGAGGAGCTAATTTAATCAAGCAAGGTTTGTTCTAGATTTGCAATTAGGGATCAAATGCTCTTTTTTGGGAGGATTCTTGGGATGGACACCCTCTTATCTTGAATCAATATCCTAGGTTACGTTCCCTAAGCATTTTTTTCTTAGAAGCAGGATGGTCTCGTATGGAGGACTTTAAAAAAATCTAGTCTTTTGGAATATAGAGATGTACAGGTGGAAATATCCACAAGAATGGCCTCAAGGGGGACTAGCCATGGATAGAGAGGTTTTTGCTCTTATTATTACGAGGAGGTCTTGTTATTCATTGAGGGGTAAAGATATTCTGGCTTAGAACCCTGATCCTAAGGGAATCTACTCGGTAGCCTATGGTTATCAAGTTCTTTATAAGCAAAAGTATGGGAGTCTTCCTATCACTTGGTGGAAAAAGGTGTGTAACAAATTTGCCTGGCCAAAATGTAACTTCTTTCTTTGGTTGGTAGCTCGTAATAAATGCCTCACTTGGGATAATGTGAGAAAGAGGGGATTTCAAGGTCCTTCTTTTTGTGTCCTTTGCAGTAAGAATGAGGATAACTCTTCTCAATTATTTTTCCAATGGTCCTTTGCCAGAGATATTTTTTACCATTGGTGGAGTGCTTGGAACCATCCATGTTTTCATGTGTTGTCCCTGGTGGAGTTTTAAAGTAGTATGGGCAAACCTCCGACCAAGGCTCCCTTATTTTGGGTGGCTAGGAATTTGGGCCTTCTTACATCATCTGGTAAATTTGGCTAGAACAAAATTGATGCATATTTCAGGGCAGTTATTTGGTTTTTCAATAGATCTGGCAAGGGATCCTGTATATGGTTGAGGAAACCATCCATAGCAAATGTGATGTGGATCCTCTTTTGGATTCTTGGGAGGAGAAGGTACAAAAATCCCTTGGTCTATTTGGGGATGGTGTGAACTCTTCTAGCCCTAGTAGGGTTCCTCAACTTAGCAAGAAGGTTAGGAAAGATGGTAGGTGGAAGCCACCCCCTAGAGGAGTTTTAAAAATTAATACTGATGGATCATCCAGGGGTAATATTGGACATGCTAGCATTGGTGGTGTTGGGAGAGATTCTACTGGTGGTGTTAGTTTTTTCTTTTCCATTTATAAAGGTGTTCACTCCAATAATTTTATGGAAGCTCTTGCAATTCTTGAGGCCTTGCGGATGGGGTTTTATCTTGGCTGGCATAGGATTCTCTACGAGTCTGAATCTCAAATTGTGGTTAATATTTTAATCAGTAAAAGGGTGGAGGAAGTTAATTTATAGTTGGCCTATGTAGCCATTCAGATTCTCAGAATGAGTGAAGAGTTTGAAGTTATATCCTTTGTGCACATTACAAGGGAATGGAATGTGGTTGTTTATTACCTGGCCAAAAGGGCTTATGAGATGCTGGATCCTTGGAGTATCGATAATTGGGAGAGTCTCCTGTCTGGGGACTCTCAACACCTATGGGAGTTGATACACAAGGATGTACAAACTTAATGTGGTTTGTTATTGTTGTCTTTTTCGGGTGTCATTCTAGTCTAGTGGTTTTAGCCTATTTGGCTATTTATTTGAGTCCTGGTTGGAAGCTCAGTTGTACTCTGTAATCTAGACTTTTTATCAATAACTTTTTACCCCTTTATTTAAAAAAATAAAAAATTAGAAATATTTCAACAAATATCTATATTGACAAATCTAGAATATTAAACCTACAATTTGATTATATAACCTTATCAAAAATTGATAAACACAACAAGCATGACTATATGTTACGTACTTTGTTAGAACCAATACACCAATATCAAAGTCATAACAATTTAGTGTGTCCCCTAGAAACTTGAAATGGTGTCTTCAAGGTGGGAGCCCAACTATATTTCGCATTCAAGTTCATCTTGCTAGACAATAATATTAAACCATATTTTAACATGTTAAAAGCATATTTAAAAAAAAATAAGAAAATACCCTCATTTGATTTTATGAATTTAATGTCTAAGGAGTGCCAAATTCCTAAATTTAATTTATTAAAATTTTCTTTGTTTTGGATTTTACATCACTAATTAGAATACATAATTTTTTATTAATAATGAGATTATCTACATAAATTATTAGAGAATTTTACAATATGATATTTTACAATATATAATCAAACTCATTATTTAAGTAACTAATTAATTGATAATTTATCATTGTTCATCATCATGCCATATAAACCTTTTTAACTAAAAATTCTTAGATTTTATTCTACATAACTAATACATAATTTTTTTTTCAAAATCTTATACTAAGGAGTGAAAGAATGTTATATATAATTGGGTATGTGTTCTATGAATATTTCAAAATCTTTACTACAATTCATTAAGATTGAATGTGAATCAAGAAAATAAGATGAAGTAAATTATGAAAATATTGCATTTTGATGCTGCAACTGTTATAGTATTAGACACATGATAAAATATTAAATAATAAAAAAAACGAGAAAAAAAATTAATCATAAAACAACTTCAATATAAAGCAAAGAAATCATTATGTAGTAAAAGCCTTAATAAACCATGGTAAAAAATAATTAACATATCAAATAAAACCAAAAGTTAACATATAAATTAAGGCCATGAAAAGCCTATAATATATAAACAACTTCAATATAAAGTAAGATTATGCAGTAAAATCTTAAACTAAACCGATATAAAAATTTAAAATATTAATTAAAACTAAAAATTAACATATAAATCAACCCGGTCATTCAAAAACAGAAAAAACCTATAAGATATTATTAAATTTCTTTACAAAACTATGGATCAAAACAGTTACCATAATCACTGTTTAAAATATCTCATGTCATCCCACAACTTAACTAAATTTAGTACAACTACAACACACTAGAGAAAACTATTACCAATTATAAAGAAAATCCACAAGTTCACTAGTCTTAACAATCCATTAAGAGCTTCAAGGCAACAACGCCTCCTAGTTCATTCGAATACCCATGCATTTTCACGCATGATTTCTTCCTCCTCCTCAGGCGTAAAGTCATTCTTTATGTTAAACGTCTTGCGAATCTCTTCAGGGGTTTTGCCTTTAATCATATCTGCTACAGTCCGACATGTTAAGTCCAACAGACTCTTTATCTGCAGGTAATTGGCAGCCTGCACAGTCATTAAAAAAACATAATTAAAAATAATAAATAAATAAACAATGCAATACTACCACCTAAAATTCAAATATCTGCATTGAAAGCCTAATTATTTATTCATACCGTGACGAGGTCACAAGTCATGGCTAGATCGACGCTGACGAACTCCTCATTCCAGCGCTTGATGTCCTCCTCGGACAAGGAAGAGTTGCCCCTGCGCGCGTCCACGTGGAATCTGCAATACTCTACCACGCGACCCAAAATTTTGCCCGAAACATTCAGCAACGGCACCGTAGTGTCAATGCCAATGTCGTCCATAATATTCCTAAGAATCTGCGACTCAAACGCCACCGCTTCCTCCACCTCAAAAATCTGGTTATCCGAGCTCTCCAATCGCAGAGTCGCCGCCATCTCGCCTCCTCCTCCGGTTTGGGAATCAAACGCGGAACCTACAACACAAATAGAATAAAATACAGCGAATGGCGAATCTGGAGTCTAACCTTAAGCGCGAAGAATTCAGAGGATAAAGAATTGAGATAATTACTTAAAAGCGGTTATTCCTCTATTTATAATGTTTGGGATATAATTTTTTTATTTTTGGAAGCGAGCCGACTTCCTCTATTAAAAGATGGGCTAACTTTGTCAAAATTGTATTATCCCCAAATTTCTAAACTTTTTGGGTCAACAGATCTTATTCCAATTTACAAGGTGATCTTTAGAGTAAAAGAAAATTTATGAATTCTTTTTTCTTTTTACTTATTATGGACTTAGAGCTAAAAGTAAGGATTATTGGAGATTGTAGACAAGGTTGCAAAAATTAACATTATTTTATCTGTCGGGTTCAAAATTTGATTTTCCCAATTGCTTATTGTTTTTTATTATTTTGTTTGCCAAACAAAATCAGTTCACAGTATGGTGGTTTTTTGTTTTAATAGGAATGTCTAGATACTTGATTGTTGAATTATCTTCTCTTCCTTGGAATTGAAGAATTATGTAAATTTTCCTCTTTGGATGGAGCAATGTATTGAGGAAAAAGAAGAGACTTTTTTCCTTGTTTATCACACTCCGAGAAGTTGAAGTGAAGTTTGTCAGAATGTTTTAGATAGCCTTGGTTGTTTGAATGCTAGCTAAACCCATTAACAACATGTCATCAACAAAGAGAAGATGAGAGGTTGTTTTCACATTAGCAGTAGCACTTAAGCCTTAAAATTTTTTATTTTTCTTTCTTATTTGGAAGGACCTGTTCAACCATTTTGAGACTAAAATGAACAAAAAGGGTGATAAAGGGTATCATTGACAAATACCCCTTAATATCTCAAATAAGAAGGATAGGCCCTCATTTATTAGAATTGTATCCTTTGGATTACATAGACATACTTGCACTCAATTCGTCCACAAATCATTAAAATTCATTTTGTTCAACATCTTGTTTATGAATTGCCTATCCAACCTATCATAAGCATTCGAGAGGTCCACCTTGATTGCCATGGATATTTTTTTATTGATCACTACAAAATGTAAATTTTCTAGAGTTACTATAATATTGGCTTGTATGTGTCTACTCAGAATGAAGTCACCTTGTTCCACCAAGATCAAATCATTTATGAAGGACTTTAGTCTATTAACGAATAACTTGGTTCTTATCTTATAAGAAGTATTACAAAGATAAATAGGGCAAAATCTATCAAAGGCTACTGTATCTCTATTTTTAGGAATGAGTGCAATGAAATAGGCATTGATAGCCCCTAAAACTGCACCATTATGTTTAGATTCCTCAATCATTTTTACGAAATCTCCCTTTATGATTTCCCAATAGGCCTTATAAAAATTTACCTAAAAACCATCAAGCCTTGGGGCCTTATCCAAGCTCATACTATTCATCATCTCATAGACCTCTTCCTTTGCAATGGGTTTCTCTAGTTTCACATTCATTTGCGGTGTGACCAGATCATAATGCAGTTAAGAATTATTTGTTGAACTTCTTTATTATTTTCTATACTCTTATTTAAGGACTTCAAATAATTAATTGCTTCCTTCTTAATTAATTCTTGATCTTTGACCTCCTCTCCCTTTAAGTTCTTGATCATAGAAATCTTATTGACTCCTCTTCTTTGGCTAGATGTCTTACGGAAGAAGGGTATGTTTGAATATCCTTTTTGAAGCTAAATTATTCATTATTTTAACCTCCAAACTTGCTCTTGTCTCTCTTCTTTCTCATCAATGATTTGTTTCAATTTTTTCTCTTCTTAGAATAAATCACCTTCCCAACATTCCTCCAAGGTTTTCTGCTTGGTTTGAAGTAATTTTTCTCTTATTGTTCTCACTTGTTCTTGTTATCGAGATTTGATATTTTAGGTCCATATATTTATACCTCTTTTTTACATTCAACAACCTCTTGTGGAATTGATGCATTTGAGACCCATGATTAGGGGTAGTATTGTCCCACCATAATTTGACCTATGGTAGAAACTCTTCGTGCTCTATCCATATGGGTAGAAAATTGAAAGGATTATTTTTTACTTTCAAAATGAATTAAAGCTCAACAACCACTAGCCAATGATCAAATATAGTGCTTGAGACTACCCTTGTTTCCACAATAATGGAGTTGATTATTAAGCTTTCGGATAATAAAACTAGTCAAACTTTTTAGCAATCATCACTTTTCCTTTCCTTTCCTTGTTAAATTTCAACAAGTTTAAACTGTTGAATTCCTCCAATAATTTTGGATTGAACTTGATCATTGTTTTTGAAACGACCTCCTTTCTTTTCATTCATATCTAGAATCAAGTTGAAGTCTTTTCCAAGAATGACATACTAATTTTGTAGAGAATCCACTAGATTCCACACTTGATACCACAGTTCAAGCTTGGCAACAATATTTTTTGGTCCATGGAGATTAATTAAACTTAAAGTTATCTTTAGGGATGCTTCAAGGAATTTTAAGCAAATCCAATTGTTTCCTAATATTTTTTCAATAATTTCAAAGGTATTGCCTTTCCACATAATGGCTAAACTGTATGATTGCTCACTTACGTTGATTGCTATTGTTTTATTATATTTCCAAATATGATTTTTCACTTGTATGAAATCTTCTTCATTCGTCTTTGTCTCTTGAATTATGATGATATCTAGTTTTTTTTTGGTTGATTTTTCATCTCAAAAATATTCTTTTGTTATGAGAGCCAAGGACCCTAATGTTCCAAGAGAGAAACTTTATTTAGTTGATTTTTTCTTGCTCTCGTCCTAAGTCCTTTGTCCTCAAGCGTGAGCTGGGCCCCATCAACAATTGACTCATGAATTTGCTTCTCTTGCATTTTCTTACTATTGGGTCTACTCACTATTTTAGGTGTGCCTCCTGTATTTCTATTTCACAGTAGATTTTTTGGGAAGTCGTTTCAATGTCATGAACAATTGGAGTTTGAAGTGATCAATTTGGATTGTTCACATTATCCATTTCAAAATTATTCTCAAAATAATTAAGTTAAGGGAAGGAATTCAAACATATAACAAGAGATGTTTATCTAGATTCCATAATGTTGACCAACTAGAAAATAAAGTCATCTTGGGATCCTTTTTCATTGCTTTTTTATTTTCTATATTTTCATTTAGACCCTCTTCCATTCCTCCTTTATTTCATTGATTTAACTTTTTGAGGCTATCTTCAACTGTGTTTGCCCAAAATATTGTAGTACCTCAATTTTTTTGGAGGTTTTCTTTTTAAAAAAAAAATTGTGAGGTGAACAACCATGATTTGTCCTGTCTATGTTCTCTTTTGTTGTGGACCTGCTAGTAACCATCCTTATTAATATCTTGCACCTGATGTTCTGCTAGAGGGATCTTAGGAAAATAATGGGTGAAATGACCATACTCATGACACCAAATACATTTAAAAGATATTCATAATATAATTTTTATTCAATATGGAAGGAGTCCACATTAATCATTATTACTTATGGTAATCCAATTTTAATATTTACTTGGATGCAAATACGGATCACTACCGAATTTGCACCATTGCTCTCTACACATTTGATGAATGTCTCTAATTTATTGTCTATCTCCTCCAAGATCAAGTCATTTCTCAAAAACCTAAGTCAAAAGGGTAAACAGACCCAAAATAGCACTTTCCTAGGGTTCTCCTCTAATGGGTTGAAGCTGATAAGCCATGAGACCATGTACAAATCACTTCTACTCGTGAAGGACCCTCCTCAAACACATTTTATTTATCCTTCAAGGAGCTAAAAATAGCAATAAAATATGCCCTACCTCCCATGTAAATCTCAATGCTTCCTTGAAGCTTTAATATCCAATTAATTTCAACCTAAGCCCTAAGTGTAGTATCTCTAGGCCACATTCCACAAAAATGACCAATCAATTCTTGGTTCTTCAAAAGAACAAATTTTCATTGAAATATTGGATTCTCACTTCCACTAATGGATTGCCATCCAATTTTTTCACAAAGATCTAGTTTTACTTTCTCTTTTTCATCGAATTTCTTGCATAGGATCTTTGAACCACCCTCTGTGTTTCAAACAAAGTCGCACTTGACAAACCTCCTACATTTTGGTTTGGGAGGGACATCATGACCCCCCAAGAAGCACATTTCATAAGTTGTAAAGACCAAGAAAACAACGAGTGACACACAAACCTTCTAGAATTCATGATCACCCAGAGCAAGCCATCCATAAACTACATGTTGTTATTACAACAAACCATATTATTATTGTACCTATGAGAATTGCATAAAGTTTTTATTTTTTGTTATACAATTTAATTTTTTTAAATTGTTTAACTTTATCTTCTCACCCTTTGTAACAACCCTCCAAAAACCCATTTTATTATGTGCTTAATCTATCACCCTTTGTTAAACTTTCTCTTTCTGACCCTTGAATCCACCAGATAATAAGTTTGTAAAGAAAGAGCCAAGTGAGTTCTGCATAGCATATCACTTACTATCTCTTAGCAGTTTATACTACACTTGGTGTCAAAGAAATAAGTCTATTGGACAAAGATATTGCCATGCATGAAGAGGAACCTAGAATTTAGCTCTCAAGGGTGTGATAGTGCTTGAGTCATTGAAGGATATAGATAATATTTTATTACATGCATTTGTGTTAATTATGTAAAACCTGGGAAAGAGCAGGGAAGAACCTTGTGACTGCATTAGAAAATCATGCAAATGTGTTAATTATGCAAATCCTAGGAAAAAGCAGGGTGGAACCCTATGATTGCATTAGAAATTTAGAGAATGTATTTTGAAAATCATGCCTGAAAGGAACCTAGGGAAAAATAATTTTAGCTTGTAGTTGCGAGTAAAACTCCGTGGTTTTCCATTTGCCTGGTTGAAGGTGTATTATATACTGTCTTGTATAAAATATTCTTAGCAATTCAAAAAGCCCAAATTTGCATATGAATTTATGTATGTTATATTTATATTGAACGTCATCTGATATAAAAAAAATAGAATCTTTATGTATCGTGATATTTAGGCAAATTTTATTAGAGATTCATGGGTTTATAGGATGAGTTCTTCCATACGTATGGTAGTGGCTATATGACAAATGTTTTCAACAGAGAAAAATTTTTGTCCGTGAATCACACTTAATCATTGTGTAAGCCTGAAGTTTATTGTTTATATTATAACCTTGGAACTCTTATTTTATGGGCAGTGAATGTTATTTTGTATATCATTTTCGTAGAATGTAGTGCACCTAAAATTAAACCTTTCAATTACTTGAAATCAACTTCTTACTATTTTAGCATAATTGTGTATATTTAGACTTGAATGATATAGAGAATAGCGAAAATGAATTAGGCATGATATAAAAGCTGAAATCTACTGTAACATACTTTGTAGGATTTCTTATGAAATTATTATTTTCTTTAAAAATGAAATTTAAGGTAAGGTTTACACTAGAATCCTAAAACGCTAGTTAAAGAAGATATAGTGTAGTGTGCAATGATAAACTATTTTTAGAACAATGATTCCTTTACTTAAAACCAAAACCATTCTGAAATTCATAGAGAAATAAATATTGTTTATTTTTGTTGTGAAAAATTGAAAGAAGACAGATGTGGAATGTCTTTATACTTTTGCATAACTTTTGAAAGTTAAATTAGCATGTAAATTGTCATAGGCATTTAGTATGATTAGTGCTGAATGGTGTTATTTCTTTATATTGCAATTCCGAAGGGGTATATATGTTAAAGAAAGTATTGCCTTTATACTTAGTTGGGTATTTGTAGATAACACAGTCTCTTATTCACATATTAAATTAAATAATGGATTTTATAATGAGAGATGGTAATTTTACAAATGAATTTTAGGAGAAATAGTTCTTACTTCTTAAATGAAAGAATAAGAAGGAGACGTATAATGTAGTAATATTGTAGATTGAGGACTCTTGATTTATTTGCAAGGAATATAAAAGTTCTTTGATTTTTATACAACTTAGTGATAAACACTTAGATAGAGATAGGGAAACTAGTTGAATTTCGATATACAATTAAACCATGAAACCCATTAGGAAATGGTGATTATTTACAAATATTTACCTTAGCCAAAATTTTATAGATTTTTCAAGATAGTAGAAAATATTTTCACGCAACCTAAGGTTGTGGGCAGGACAACCTTGACAATGATACAAGAATTGTGGGAAGGACAATCTTGTAAGAGATAATTTTAATGATGATGTGGGTAGGCAATCATCATGGAAATAAATTTTAATGATGATATGGGTAGGTAATCATCATGGATTAGGGATCTGAAATGACAAGGATACGAAAACAAAAGACAAAAATCCCAAGTGCGATGTATGCAAAAGCGAAACGTAACGCTAAGCCCTATGAAATGATACGCATGAAATGAGAAACATAAACCAATTGAAACAAGATAGAAAGCAAATGTTGAGTACAACCCTTTTTATTAATTTGCTTTAAATATCATGTTACAATACGTCTCCTCCATTTTGGGGGCTAGGAGCATTAAGTATGGCTCTATTACACCACAGATTGATACGCTTTCTTCTACGTGCCCACATGTAAAATGGGCGGACCAAACATCGTCACCGCTTGCGTTGATGAGTCTTGACTCCTTGTTGCTCCTCTAATGTCGAGACCCTACGTTCAAGAAAACAAAAAATAGTCAGTAGCATTTGTAGATAAAATGAAACATGCAATCCCCAAGCCTGCGGTCAGTGTATGCATAAAATGATTAAAGCGATAACTAAAACATATCAGAATGAGCTAAAAATTTTATAGAAGCAATAAAACCTTACCAGGAAGCCACTACAAAAGGAATAGTCCAGAAATTTTGCACATATTTCTAATCGCTCCGGGGTGGGACGATTAGAACTGTCATAACCTGTCCAAGAGCCACCTCCTAAATGTCAGGTCCAAAAACCTCCAAATCACTGGAAGAGTTGGGGTTAGGTAAAACAAGGTATTTTGGGATGACCCAGATGGTCATATTTTGTCAATTCAGCCTCTATCACCCAGAATCTGATGATGCTACCTGCGTGTTAGTGAAAGCGGGAAATGATAAAAGCATGATAAAAACTTGTCAGAATCACCTGAAATTTAAATGACAGCATATGTAAACAACCTAGAATCATATGAAAAATAAAAATTAGGTAAATCTACCACAGATTTCTAATCGCTATAAGGTGGGGCGATTGGAACTACGACAGTTTGGGGGGCGCCCGGGGGCAGGACGCCCATCGTTTGGGACTCTGTTTTGACACCAATCCACTTGGGATGGGTCCAAAACATCTTATGGGGTTGTTTCAAAAAATTTGGTGGGATATTGTGGCCAAATTTTTGGGTTTGGGTCCGGATTGCGCTTCCAATAATCACCCAATAACCTCCCTTCCAAAAGAGAGATCAAGGATGTGAAAGCACAAACGATGGGTGAGGATGTAATTTGGCAGCACTTCATTGCTCCAAAAGCTCCTCTCTGTTCCTTTTTTTTGGGTGAGAAGACTCACCAATTTATAGACCTAGGGTCTCTCTTTGAATGCACATGCGAGGGTGCCACTTGAGTTGCTTGTCCTATTTTGAGAGAAAATATTATTCCTTGATTTAGAGTCTCCTTGCATGAGGCCTCCAAAAATAAAGGCATGCATGACTGAAGTGTCTCTCCTTGATTTGAAGTCGTCCCTCGTAATTGCATGTCTTGAAGTTGCAGTTAACTGGCGGACCTATCGAGGTTTGAATTTTTGCTAGTCAAACCTGCTATTCGCCCCACCCTGGGACGAATGTTGATATTCGTCCCAAGGTGGGATGAGTACCATTTTGTAATCGTCCCAGGGTGGGACGAGTAGGAAGCAAAGTTTCAAAAAGGTGCCAAATTGACCTCTAACTTGCCAAACTATTGTGGGAGTGGTTAGGACCACTGTTTAACCTCTAGGGGCTGCCCTAGGGGCTGTGTGTGTCAATGCGATCAGTGCTTATCGTCACATAATCAGATTGGTGCTATTTTGGTGTCTACAGATGCCCATTTTTAGGATGCGCTGTGCGTGGCACAGTGCTGAGAAAAAATATATAACCAAAGCACTAATGATTAGGGTTTCTTAGTAACCTAACCAAATATTGATACCCCAAGTATGGAAAGGGCACACATTCTTGAATCCTTGCTTCTGACAATCTAAGGAGCTTAATTCAAGTGTTAACCTTTTTCAATGAGGTGTTACTTGATCTTGGACATTGTTCAACCATGAATAGGCAAAGGGCGCAACCTTTTGTCTATGGGAACTTTAAGTTCATGATTCTAGAATGCCAAGTTTTTGATCAGCTTGTGTTATTGCTTGTTTGTTGCCCTAAGTAGGGGCATGATTGTCTTTGTCAATGATCTTTTGAATTCATGCCATTTCCTTGATTGGGTGTGTTTTTGTTGATTGGTGACTAAGTGTGACTACCCCCTCAAGCCACGAATCGATGAGGGAATGACCAAAATGAGAAAAACAATGAGTCGCTTGACCCAAGATGACTTAGGTAAGGGTGCCTTCAGTTTTTTTTCGTTGAATTCTTAAGCAATTTTTGAACATTCTGACCTATTTTTGGTGGGTTTGAACCCTTTTTGTGACGCATTATGGAGCTGAAATTGTCAAAGATCCGGCCTCTTGTGGAGTAGTCTGGCTATGGTAGCCTTATTATGGAGGAGGATAGTGAAAATTTATCACCCCAAAGTTTGTTTTTGATGTCAGGCATAAATGCGCCTTCGTTTGGCAATGTTATTGCTATTTTTGGTTAGGTTTTGACCCTTTTTGTGATGTCATTTGGGGATGAAATTCTTGAAAATCCTTCCTCCCGTGGAGTGGTCCGGCTATGGTAGCCTTCTTAGGGAGTAGGATAGTGAGAATTTGTGACCCCGACGTCTATTTTGCATGCCCAGAATGTCAAGTGCAAAAGCACTTTTATTGGACAATTTTATTGCTTGTTTTGGTGCATTTTTGTGCAGTTTTTGCTATGTTTTAAAATTTTTGCTTTGTAATCATCCCTGGCTGGGATGAATACCATTTTAGTAATTTTCCCAGGGTGGGACAAGCACTAACTTGAGCGCTTATCCCAGGGGGGAACGATTATAGGCCTAAAAGCCTATTTAAGGACCAAAACTGGGTTTTGGGCTCATTTGCATTTGTTTTTCCTAGCGATTTGGAGCTCTGAGGAGGAGGGGGTCGAGTTTGCAAAGCGAAGCGCTGCCAAATTTATTGGATACCATGAGTTCACGGACCGGATCATCAAGCGGCAGAGCTGAAGTGAGACCGGTGAGTGCTCTTCCTCTTTATTGTTTGTTTGCGTTACAGTTTTAAAATGACAATTTATTTGTTTTTTCTTTTGTAGTTTGTTTTTCAAATTAAAAATGAAAACCCTAATTAAATGTGTGTTGTTATGTGTGATTTTTTTTACATTTTATATGGCTTCATGAGATCTTAGAGTGAAACCCTAGTGGAAACCATGTTGATGTTGCATTGGTTGTAAACTAACAAAAACCCTAGGTTGACAAAAAACAAAACTTAGCTTAAAAACGTAGGTTAACCCTAGTTGAACAAAGATCACAACTTAGCTGAAAAACGTAGGTTAACCCTAGTTGAACAAATATCACAACTTAGGTTAAAAATTGCATTTAAAACTTAGCGTAAAACGTAGTTTAAAACTGAGCTTAAAAACTTAGCTTAACCCTAGTTGTTTTGTTGTTTTTTTGTTTATCAGTGTAGACTAAGGGTAAACCCTAGGTGAACTAAAAAAATTGTTGTGTTTTTATTTTTATTTTTATTTTTCAGTGTAGACTAAGGGTAAACCCTAAGACTGACAAACTATTTTTTGAATTTTGTTTATCAGTTTAAACTTAGAGTTAAAAACCCTAGGTACTAACAAACTATTTTTTGAATGTTTTTGTTTGTAATTTATCAGTTTAGACTTAGAGTTAAAAAAACCCTAGAACTGACAAACTATTTTTTTTTTTGATTTTTTTTTTGTTTATCAGTTTAAACGTAGAATTAAAAACCCTAGGTACTGACAAACTATTGTTTGAATTGTTTTTGAATTTTGTTGCTCGTTATTTGTCTATTTTTAGCTGTACATTATTTTATGCATTGCTGTATATTCATGTTATTGTTGTACAATTTATCATGTTTTTAATGTTTTTGTTTTGTTTTATTTGGCAGGTTGTGAAGAGTCGGTACCGTGTGCCTACAGTTTTTTTGAAGCGCGGGAAGTGCTAACTTTGGCTAACTAGGAGTGGCTTGATGCCCTTGGGCTCAAGAAGGCAACTCAGCTAGAGCCTGTGGTCGGGGAGCGGGCCTATCTGACGGCCCTGATCAACTTATGGGATCCTCAGACCAATACCTTCCATCTCCCAATAGGGGAGATGACAGTAACCTTTGTTAGGAAAAAGGTTAGAGTGCTAACAAAAATATATTAACCAAATAATAACCTTAACCATTAACCTTAGCATAGGAATAAGCTAGGTATTTATAGGTTACAATATGTAGGATAGATATTAAAATAATATCTAATCTAAGTTATCGCTAACCTACGCGCTTAGAGAAATAAGCGCCAACAACTAACAACTAACCTAGAATATTTAGAAAGTTATCTAGGTTAACCATTAGATATTTTTAACAATAAATATCTACATGGTAAATAGTCAAAGTAGATGTAATAATCTAACTAATGTAGTATAATGCAATATACTACCTCATTTTACCCTAATGGAGTAAATGGTAATTATCCCAAGTAATGGAATATTACTCTAACATCCCCCCTTATTACATTATTTGGGTAATACATACATATCCCTCTATACAACAATATTTGGGTAAAAGTATATAACTGCCCCAATACAGTGAAGAAGATGTTGATCTGCTGGTTCTTTGCTCTATCACAGTGCTCTAGTTGCTTCTAAGCAAAAAGTGGGTCATTCCTCACTTTGTCTTCATGCCAACGAATGTCCTTATGGTAATCACATCATCCAATCGATTTGCATGGGTAACCAACCACTGCAATCGCTAGGTGTAGTAGAATAGATCACTTCATACAAGGTTCATTCATTTACAATATGAATTTGCAAAAGATAAGGTAGCTAAGGTGTCGGTCGTTGCCAAAAATGCACCCTTATAAGTTCCCCCCTTCTTGTTGCAAAACATAGTGTAATTAATTTCTGAAGGAAGTGTGACTAAGGTGTCGGTCAAAGCCGAAAATGCACCCTTATAAGTCATCTTCCCTATTTACAAAAAATTGTGAAGAAAAGAAATGGATATCCCCCCTCAATTGCATAAAGGTATGCAACTCAAGAGTGTTGTGAAGGATTTTACAAATATTGCCTCCTAGACAATTTTACATCACAAAAAGTCGCTCCTCTTGTTACAAGTACTTCAAACACTTAGAATTTGCTATTTATGAAGCCTAAAAGAGGTACAAGCACCCCTTATTGCAAGGTCTTCAAACAAAATACTTATGCTATTTATGAAGCCTAAAAGAAGAGAGAGAGAATATGGTGCTTTTGCCCAAGGGACACATGTGTTTTCCCTCTACAATACTGTCTTTAGCAATTTTAGCACTCCTTGTGCTATCTTTGAACCAGAAACAGAATCAAAATGAGACACTTCACAAGAAATATGGCTTCTGTGTTGTGCCTTTGCCATTTTAGTTTTGCTTGTTTTGAAACCAACACTGAATGGTGTCTTGGTTGTCATTTTTACAATCTGTGCAAAACTAGTCTTTCTAGGCAATTTGATCAAAAAAGTTCACCACTTTGTCCTTTCTTATTGTAAGTACTTCAAGCATGATTGCTATTATGAAGTCTAAAAGAAAAGATATAGTTTGTATGATGACTTCTACTTTTCTGAATGCCTTTACAAGTTTTATCTCCCTCTTGTCAAGATCTATGTTTGAAGGAAGAAAGGAATTATCCCCCCTTAGTGCAAAGGATTGCAACTTTTAAGGTTCCTTATTTTCAAAAAACTTGTTCTTTCTTTTGATTACCCTAAAAAGAGTACCAAAAGATAATTCACTCAAACAGATATTTAATGGCACCTGCCTTAACTCCCTTCAAGAAGGATGAAAAGTTGGAGGAAATTAAGCCAAACAAATAAGAGTGAATTAGGGGTTTTGTTGATTTAGGAGAGAATATCAAGTAATTTTGGCTTTAAATCTGTGCAAGGATTTACACAAATTTGTGAAATTTTGGGGTTTAGTGTGTTCTTGATTCTATGACTTATAATTGCAAAAGAAATAATGCAATAATCAAACAAGAATTCCCACAAAATTCTTATCACCTAGGTGTCGGATGCTACCGAAAATGCACCTAATTTGCCAATAAAGGTGTCGAGTAAAATCGAAAATGCACCTTTTAATTTTTGCAACAAAATGTGTGTTTTGTGTTGTGCAAAAAATGATATTTTTATGTCTCCTACTTTGTTTTACAATTTTGCAAAAGAAGTACAATGTTGTCTTCCCCCTGAATTTTGCAAAATTAACAATTTTGAGCACTCCTTCCAAGACAAGTCGACACACGACCCGCATTTGGAAGGCTTCCAGAACTAGTCGACAAACGACTTAGTTTTTGATGGACCCAAGGTTACAATTTCTTCTCAAATTTTTGCAAAAAATAATGTGCAATTTTATGTCTTATATCCCCCCTTGGAGAAAACAAATGCACACTTTGCCTTTGAATTTTACAAAAAATTTCAGTCTCCTTGTGTTACAATTTGGCAAAAAAGAATTCAGGTTTGAACCTTTATTGTATGCTAAATTAACAAGGTTTGAGAAGAATTAAGGTTCCCTAATTTTGCAATAAAAAGTTGCTCTTCTATGTCTTATATTCCGTTTTATGGAAAAACAAAAGCACTCATTTGTTTGTGTTGCAAAAAATAGGTTTTTAATTCTCTATTTTAATGCAAAATTTTAATAAATCTAATCATATTTATTTAATAATAAAATTTAATTTTGTAAAAAATCAATGTAATTTTTGAAAAAAAATTGATTCTAAACAAAAGATATTAAATTATTAAATAAAAAGATTAAAAAAATATTAAAAATTTACAAAAAAAATAAAAAAATTTTAACCTTTTACCTTGTCTTTTCCTCCGCCGCGTTTTAGCAAAAAAAATATACCATTTTTGGAGCCGACGGGGTTTGAACTCCCGACCTCCTGGTCGGGAGACTGGCCGACTGGCTCTCCTGCCAGTCGGGCTACGCCACCCGACGGGAAGGGAAGGGAATTCCTTCCCTTTATTCCCGTCGGCCGTGGGAAACCCAAAAAAAATTGGGTTTTCTACCCCGCCGGGAGTCGAACTCCCGACCCCGCGGCGGTAAGCGCCCCGACTGGCGCTCCTGCCAGTCGGGCTATGCCGCCCGACGGGAAGGGAAGGGAATTCCTTCCCTTTATTCCCGTCGGGGTGGGGAAACCCAAAAATGTGGGTTTTAATCCCACATTCATCCCGCGAGGGATGAATAAGGCCTTTAAAGGCCTTAACGCGTTCATTAACGCGTGATTGCCTTTGGGCAATCAGGGTCCGAGTGGACCCCTTTCGCTGTCGCCCACGTGGCGCGGTCGGAGGGGTCCACGTGTCCGGTGGTCCACGTGGCTCTTCGCCACGTGGCCACCACGTGTCCAGTCAGTCGCGTTAGGTGCCACGTGGCCTGTCCGCCACGTGTCGCCTTGTGTGTGGTCTGTCCAGCGTCGTCTAGTGGCTGTCTGCCACTTGTCCGGTCTCGGTCGGTCCAGTCTGCGTCGTCCAGTGGCTGTCCGCCATGTCAGCGCCTCGAGATCTATGCCCGAGGTCGAGTCAGCGGTTGTCTGCCATGTCAGCGCCTCGGGATCTATGCCCGAGGTCGCGTGGGTGCCGTCAGTTTAGGTCGTCGAAGATCAGAGGGCGCTCCTACCCTTGTAGATCTTGGTCGTCGGTTGTCGGATCTGTGTCGGCGGTCCTCTGTCGGCCTGTCAGTCGGCCTCGAGATCCATGCAGCTGGAACGGGATGTCACGCCCGCCTTGTCCAGGGCCTGCTTCCTCGAAATACGGGTCCTGTCCAAGGGGTCCCGTGTCGGGATTTGAGCCCCTGGTCCAGCTGGAATGGGACGTTGCCCGCCTTGTCCAGGTCCGCTCCTACGGGCCGCCTCGTAAAGCATGTCGATCAGCCTGAGCCACCTCAAGAAGCATGTCTGGAGTGCTACGGGCCACCTCCTCGGGTAGCATGCCACGAAGTGCTGCGGGCCTCTCCAGCTCCTACTCCAGCGGAATGGCTCTGATGCCAATGTTAGGAAAAAGGTTAGAGTGCTAACAAAAATATATTAACCAAATAATAACCTTAACCATTAACCTTAGCATAGGAATAAGCTAGGTATTTATAGGTTACAATATGTAGGATAGATATTAAAATAATATCTAATCTAAGTTATCGCTAACCTACGCGCTTAGAGAAATAAGCGCCAACAACTAACAACTAACCTAGAATATTTAGAAAGTTATCTAGGTTAACCATTAGATATTTTTAACAATAAATATCTACATGGTAAATAGTCAAAGTAGATGTAATAATCTAACTAATGTAGTATAATGCAATATACTACCTCATTTTACCCTAATGGAGTAAATGGTAATTATCCCAAGTAATGGAATATTACTCTAACAACCTTGGAGGACGTCTATCGAATTCTGTGGATTCTGATAGACGGGCTACCGATCAGGACGACATCGTGTGATCAACGGACAACTATACTGACATGATGCTTCGAGCATGGGGAGGAGTTGGGTGTGGACAACCCAGTGGAGAGGGCAGAGGGTGACTTCCAGATTGGCGACATTTTGGTTCGATTGTGGCTAGAGAGGGGCATGTTGGGAGTGAGGCACGCAGTACTAATGGGCCTCATTTCCAACATGCTACTGCCCGACTCTTCGGGCGCGAGGTTCCCATGGAACCTGTTGGAGGTGGTTTTTAGGTTAGTGGAGTGTCCGACGGAGGCACCCCTGATCATGAGGTGGGGGAAGACACTACTAGCATAGCTCTACGATGAGCTGTACGAGGTTCGCTGCTAGACACGAAAGGGTATTGGATGCAGTTATTTGTTGCAGTGCTGGGCTTGGTAGCACATAGCGATGGAGAGGCCAGTGGGGTTGCCATGGACAACTCGAGCGGATATGGTGGAGCGAGAGATCGTATACAGGGCATTATGGCGGAGGTCGAAGGAGCAGGGACAAAGTTGGCGGTGGGTATGTGCTGCAGGGAACTATGCTGATGCCTTCGCTCGGATTGCTCTAAGGGAGGTGTTCTGGCGCCCATACCATGAATTTCTAGCCTAGCCTGAGGCTGGAGAGTTACTCCGACGAGTTCACAGGGGGAGGTGGCTGATTGGGCAACACGGGACCAAGCATGAGTTCTTCTTGTATGGTCGAGTGACACGACAGTTTGGGGTGCGCCAGGGGTTTCCTGGTGAGCCTATGATCTATCAGCACTAGGGGGACGAAAGGACTTTGGTCTGGCTGGTCATTGCACCGTTGGGTGAGGATTCAGATACGATAATTGACATCCTAGACATGGATGACATCGGGGTGACCGCTAAGTATGACCAGTGGTGGACTCTATGGTGGTGGCAAGGTGAGGGGCCTCTAAGGGGTGTAGAGACGACATCAGCAGGTGGTGAGGATGCAGAGGTGGCAGGAGAGGGATGGGGGATTCTTATAGAGGATGCGGACATGGTCGAGGTGGAAAGCTTTAGGGGGGATGATGTTGGGTTTTTGGAGCATCCAGATATGCAAGATTTCCCAGAGCAGTGGGAGCCTAAGCAGCCCACAGTCCCGAATATGCCTATGTACCAGGTAATCCCGGAGGGTGTGGATGCAAGGCATTGCGCTGAGTTAGTGTGATTGGAGGACCTGCTTCAGAGGTGAGATGAGGAGCTGGGGGAGGCTCTACAGGAGGGATCTCCTACGAACTCAGTTGGCTAAGCAGGAGAACGCATTTGCTACATACCATCGATGGGATGGGGACACAGATGCTACACGGGAGAGGGATCTCCTACGAACTCAGTTGGTAGAGAGGGAGAAGGCATTGGCACAACACGATGATGTAGTGGTTGCATACTGGCGATGGGAGGCATAGTGGTTTTGGCACCAGATGGATTTGGAGGGAGATATTATCCACCTCGGGGGGTAGTTACCTGAGCCCTCTAGAGGTGGGTCTTCACATCGGACGAGGGGCAGTGATACTGAGCAGTCAGCATCATCTCATCGTAGGCGATTGGATGAGGGGAGTGCTAGTGGTCGTGATGCAAGGGTGAGCAGTAGCCACCCTGAGAGGTCCTATAGGACCCACACCACAAGGGGTAGTTCCCGTCGCACCGATCCTACGTGATCATGGTGGCTGACGCCCTAGGCTTGGGGGTTTTTGAGTTTTTGCTTTGTTGCGAGGTCAGAGGACTAGTTTATTGTAGCCTACGGGTATTTTTGATGATATATATATATATATATATATATATATATATATAGATGACTTTATTTGTGTTTAGAAACTTGTCGTGGTTTATTTTTTTGTTTATGCACAGTTATTTAGGATGATGTATGCATGTGGTATGATGAATGCGATGTGTCTAATTATATGATGTATGCATGATGAAATGAATTGTTGATAACTGGTCGATGGCACCATAGACTATACAAGATTTACTAGTTTTCTGTACTTATGTGATGGCTTTGTGGAATGACTTTTGCATGTGATAATTTTGTTTTTGTATTTTTCGTATTATCTTATGGTGATGTAAGTAATGAAATGTACCAATTGTTTTAAAATGTAGTTAAGATTTTCTGAGATTCAGATATTTTAACTAACTAGCCAAGACTGTACATTTATCTCGCAAGACTTTTGAACAAGGTATAAATCAGACTTGAGTTTGACCAAGTTATTTCACATCCCTGTGTGTGCAATTGAGTTCGTTTATGTGGTATTTGTCAGGATACCGCCAGTGCTAGATAGGTTGTCAACCAAACCTATACTAAGGATCACCTAATTAGCTCCACTAACTCCATTGTATTTAGTAAGATTAATCCATCAAAAAATCTAAGGTACCATAAGCTAGCTCATCCACATGCAAACATTGGTCTACTCACAAGCAAAGCTAATGTGATAGACATATCGTCATGCGTTTCGGATATCGCCATTGTCAGGTAGGTTGTCCACCAAACCCGTAATGAGGATCACCTAGATGATTTTTTGAATGCTGAGAATTCCACGGATTCAAGTTCAGGTGTCTTTCATTTGCTCAACTTGTTGGGATACTTGCTCGTATACATAGTGATAAAAATCACTGTTTATTTTTATTCTCTTTTTGTTTTTCGTTTTGAGCAAGGATTTTGAATAGTGGTGATAACCACTATTATTTGATTTTGCATTTTGATCTTCGTAAGGTTGAGCTTGTAGGTTTTTGGCTTGTGAATGACCTTGATCCTCTTGGCCTTGGGGATGACTACCTATCCTGTTCAGGGACGTGTAGTACGAATCCTTACAACTTTTGGAACCAAAGGGGATTAGGGATATTATGAAGTAAGGGCATTGATATTTTAGGCCTTGGGGATGACTATCCATCCTTGTCAGGGGTGTGTAGTATGAATTCTTACGACTTTGGAGACCAAATGTGATTGGAGATGGTCGTGATGATGGCTTGTGGGGATTTTTTTTTTGAATAGCATTGATCCTTTTAGGCCTTGGGGATAACTACCCATCCTGTCTAGGGATGTGTAGTACAAATCCTTTCAAATTTTGGGACCAACGGTGATTGGTATTTTTGCTAGTGGTGAAAACCACTGTTTATTAGGGGGAATTGATGGGGAAGAGCTTGTCCTTTTGTCAATTCTTAGCACTATTGAACAATTCACACAGGGGGATGAGCAGGCTAACCTTTTACCTATGGTATCCTAGACTGCTTTGTAGTTTTCATCTTCCATTCACACAACTTGGGAATTATTTTATGTGTTTTAAATTGTGTAGGGATGTTACGTAACGAGGCGTGATCAAAGTAAAACTTTCCCTTGTAAAATCCGTTTAACTTTGTACAGTTTTTGGCTAGAAATTTAAAGAAAGATGAATGACGAAATCCCTACATACATTAGGAGACAACTAACTATGCTAAAAGTGGGGATGGTGTTATTTTGGATGTATGTATTTATAAAATGGGTGGAATGTGGAAAATGAAGGAATTGTCGAGCAATTACAGTCTATGGTGTTTAGGACATGTATGACCAACAAATATGCAATGTATGGATGCAATGCCTAATGCAACTTATATTTTTGTATTTTGATTTTTAAGAGTATGCATGGAATTGAGATGTAATTTTTTTGTTATTTTTGATGATTTTATTGTTTTTGTTTGTTTTTGAATATTTATTTTGACCAAGCGGTTATGGTAACCCTTGGAGCTTTTGGTTTGACCAAAGGGTTTATGGATACCTTTGGGGCATTTTTGGGGTTGACCAAGTGATTGTGGGAATCCTTAGAGCTTTTGGTTTGACCAAAGGGTTTATAGAGACCTTTGGGGCATTTTGGGATTGACCAAGCGATTGTGGGAATCCTTGGAGCTTTTGGTTTGACCAAAGGGTTTATGGACACTTTTGGAGCATTTTGGGTTTGACCAAGCGATTGTGAGCATCCTTAGAGCTTTTGGTTTGACCAAAGGGTTTATGGACACCTTTGGGGCATTTTGGGTTTGACCAAGTGATTGTGGGCATCCTTGGAGCTTTTGGGGTGGCCTATGGCTCTCTAAATGTGGAATGGCCTCAAATGACTGATGTTCAAGGGTTCTAGTTCCTTGATTCCTTTAAGAGAGGCAAGCCAGTATGTTTTAGGTCCTATTTTACTATCAATAACATAAGGACATAACCAGTTTTCCATGAACTTGTCCCTGAGATGGGGCAAAAAATTAGAATTATGTTGGTTCTCTTTTAAGACCAAGTCACCAACTTGAAAGTCCCTTAGGTGGACCTTCATGTTGTATGCTTTCTTAAGTCGCTCTTGATAGATATGTAAATGCTCGAGAGCATTGGCGCATCGTTCGTCGAGCAATGTAAGTTGGTCTAACCGGGCTTGCCGCATAGTGTCATCATCGATGAACTCTTGCATTAAAATGCGCAGGGAAGGGATTTTCAACTCAAGAGACATGACTGCCTCGGAGCCATACACCAACAAAAATGGAGTTGCCCTAATGGGCGTACAAATGCTAGTGTGATAAGCCCACAGGGCAAGTGGGATTTGAATGTGCCAATCCTTGTGACTATCTACGATGGTATTTTTGAGGATGGCGACTAACATTTTGTTTAACGCCTTTGCTTACCCATTTGCCTACGAATAATAGGGTGTTGAAAAACTATGCTGAATTTTGTACTTTGTTGTCAAAGCATGCAAATCTTTATTCTTGAATGACGTCCCATTATCCGAGATGATCTTGGATGGAATACCAAAATGACATATGATGTTATGTAAAATAAACTCTGCAATGCGGGTTCCAGTCATAGAGGTTAGTAGAATTGCTTCCACCCACTTGGTGAAGTACTCTGTAGCCGTTATGATGAATGTATGATGACCTGACAACATAGGGGAGATATTTTCGATTAGATCAAAGACCCACTATGAAAAATACCAAGCCGATTGGATCGATTGCAAGGACTGAGAAGGTACGTGTGTCAAATTGGCATGGTTTTGACACTGCATGCACTTCTTTACATATGCACAACAATCTCGCTATAAATATGACCAATAGTAAACCATGCGGAGAATGCGCTTTGCGATGGCCATACCATTGAAGTGGCCATTGCATGTACCATCATGGGATTGGGTGATCGCCCAAGCGGACTCCTGCTGGTCCAAGAAATGGAGGAGGATTCCTTCATATCTCCGACAATACAAAATGTCTCCTAGCAAGACATGTTTTGTTGCTTTTTGTTTAAATGATATTATTGCGGCATGTGTCAATCCAAGTGGGAGGTTACCTAGCTTGAGGTAATCCCTGATGGGTGTGTACCAATCCTGCAGATCAAAATCCTCAATGGTATGAACGACCAATCCCTCTTGAAGTTCAACCCTAGCAAAAACTGAGCGGGAAAGAACTTGTAAAAACAACGTTGTGTTGCTATTAAGAGGGGTCGGGGAGAACAAGGACCCCCAATTGGCTTGACTCAGACAATATTGGATTCAAGAGAACATATCCTGAGATGGTTCAATCTGGATCAGGTGGATTCCTGGTGTTAGGTCAGAGCTTGCACGCTCCATTGCAGATTACGATAATGTTTTGACCTGAATGGTTGTCATCTCATCATAAGGGTCTTGTGGGATTAGTGACCCCAAGGAGGCCATAGTATCCGCAAAATGATTCGATGATCGAGGAAGTGCCTCAATGTCGTACCATTCAAGCTGTGCCAGGAATTTATCCATAAGGGCTTTGTAGGCCTATAGAACTGGGCATTTACATTGGAATACCCCTTTGACTTGATTGATAATTAACAACAAATCACCAAAGATGTTTAAAAGTTTGATGTGCATGGTGATTGCTATCTGAAGACCTATGAGCAAGGCTTTGTATTCCACATTATTTTTGGTGCACATGAAGTCTAATTTAAATGATAGAGGCATTGGAGCCCCTTGCGGTGTGAAGAATACAATTCTCATGCCACCTTCTTGCTCACATTTAGAACCATCAAAGAATAGGGTCATGTCAGCCTGTGACTCAGGCTCATTAGAATCCGGCGATTCTGAAACATGGAAGACCCCATCATTAGGTAGTTCTACGGTTAGAGGCTGATCGTATTCAAGAGGAGCCTCTACTAGTTGATCGGTGATGACCTGACATTTTATGGATTTATGTCCAATGAATTATATGTCAAACTCTATCAAAAACATGATCCATTTTGCTATGTGACTACTATGATAAGTATGACTCATCATGTATCGTAATGGATTCTCCTTAGACACAACATATGTCGTATTGCTGAGCATGTAGTGTCATATATTTTTGGTAGCAAACACCACTGCCAAGCAAAGCTTCTCAATGTATGCATAGTTAAGTTCATAACTGACCAGGGTGCGGCTAAGATAGTAATTAGCATGTTCTTTATGTAGTTCATTTTTTTAGGACAGCATGGTGCCCAGTGCCACCTCAGTAGCTGAGATGTATAAGTAGAACGACAATCCTGGTATAGGTGGTGCCAATACTTGTAACGAAGCCAAGTATTATTTAATATCATCAAAGGCTGACTGGCACTCATCATCCCAATGAAATGCTACCCCTTTGTGCAATAATTTATTCATGGGTCGGCACTTGTCAGATAGTTGCGCTATGAAGCGCTTGATTGACGCGACCTTTCCCTGCAGGCTTCTGAGCTGCTTGATGGTAGTTGGGGGAAGCATTTCAAGGATTACCTTGACTTTATGTGGGTCTACCTTGATTCCTCATTTGGAGACTATGTAACCTAATAGCTTTCCAGATGTGATGCAAAATACGCACTTATTGGGGTTTAGTCTGACTTTATGTTCAATGAGGCGATCTAGGATATTGCTTAAGTCATCGAGATGATCTGGGTGCAAAAGAGATTTGGCCAACAAATCATCCATGTAATATTCCAAAGTTTTATGCATGTGATCATGGAAGATATACGTCATGGCATGTTGGTAGGTGGCGCCAGCATTTTTAAGGCCAAAGGGCATGACCTTATAACAAAATGTCCCCAAGGCGTTGTGAACGTCATTTTTAGTTGGTCCTCGAGATTAATACAAATATGATTGTATCTTGAGAAACCATCCATGAGGTAAAGCATTTCATGGCCCGCTATAGCATCTACCAATGCATCGATGCTAGGCAAGGGGAAATCATACTTAGGACTCACTTTGTTTAGATCTCAAAAATCAGTGCATATGTGAATCCTCCCGTCGAGATTTTTGATGGGCACCATGTTAGAAAACCATGGTGGGTAATCCACACAGATGAAAAACTATGTATCCAACAACTTTTGTAGCTTATCTTTGACCATTAAGGCTACTGTTGGATGCATCTTACATAGTTTTTGTGTAACAGGCTTGACTATCGGATCAAGCGTTAGATTATGCATGACTAGCTGCGGGTCTAGCCCCGAAATGTCTTTATAGGACCATGCAAAAACCTCCTTCTTCTCTTTGATAAGGGTAATGTAGTCGGCTTGCTCTTCGAGGGATAAAATTACTCCTAGCTTGATGATTTGCAAATTCATTGGATCAGAGCCGATGTCCACGTCAGTCGTCTCCTCGACTGACATGTGGGACCCGTCCTCCAATTGGTATGGAGTTGGGATCAAGTGGATATCATTTGCTAAATTTAGATCTATTTTGGGAACCTCGGGTTCCTCTTCAACATGGAAGATATCCTGAGTCTATCCTAGGGTGAAATGGAACATCCCACCGCAAAGCCAGTACTCTTATGGGGATGGTGATGTGTCAGCGTGATCCCAATCTATAGCATCTTGATCTAGATGCAATGATCGTGTTGGGTCGACTGGATTGTGGATGGGGGCGATTAAGTCAATGGAAATCATGTTGATGAAATGATTTTGGTCTCCATTACCGTGGGTGTGGTTACTCGGACATCTTAGGTTACCTTCATGCTCTGGATCTGGCTTTGTGGGTACTGACACAAATGGATCGGCCCTATGTGTGGATAAGAGGACAAGGTCCGCCCTAGGCACTAATGGCTCTATAGGGTCTCTAGGCAGAATATGTTCTTTGTATACCTGGAGTGGCAAGTGCAGTAATTGGTCCAACTGTGCCTGGTTTAGGTGCCACCTATGCCTTGGCCCTATGTGTAGTTGTTCAAACATATCGTCTATGTCCAAGGGATATTATTGTTGTCACATATGATTGAGATAGGCCATCTCAATTTCATCTTCATAATCACTGTCGGAGATCCAAAGGCCTTCATTAGCTTCAACAATTATTTGTGACATATGAGGCTCGTACTGCTTGAGTAAATTAATGTGGTCCCATCGAGGTTGTTCCGCTCTCTGTGGGGGGACCTGATTCTCTTGAGGTGGCACATGCTCGATTGGAGCATCCAAAGGGAACATTGTCAGGAAGCTCTCCTGATAATCATCCATGGGAGTTACTTGTGAATGATTGCTATAAGACTCGAAAGGATCCCAAGGCGCTACCTCATATTCTGAATCATCTTCTAAAGACCCTTCTTGGTCTTGTCTATATCCCTCTTGTAGGTGAGTCCTCGAACTTTCTCCCTTTTTGACCAAAGGGAAAGGGTTGTTAAGGTCAACAAGGTTGGTTGTTAGCAATGGGAGATAATCCCCCAATGTATATGTTGTGTTAGGATTGGCATATGGATCTAATTCCAACCCATCCTTGTTGCCTATCCCTAGGCCTTGCATGTTATCTACCAAGATGTCAAGGGGCAGGGGGTGGTTGAACCCTACTCTTGACTTATCATATGGCATTTGATATCTTGGTTGGCAAAGAACACACACTCCTTGCTCATACCTGCCCAACCCATATCCATGCCAATTACATTGGCCAAGATATCTTAATGTGAAGTCTGGGTTGGACAAATAGTTGATGTCCTCAGCAAAGGGCTCTTCATCTTCATCTTCTTACATGTAAGGTTCAATGCCATTATCCAAGCCCCCATAAACAAAGTTTGTCTGATTAGGTGGGTAGCCTAGAGGAACCACAGTGCTGATGGGGAGTCGAGGTCTCCCCATGTCTTACATGGACTCAAGTGCGGGTGTTGCTAAAATGTTCCGCACTAGATACTCCCCCAAGCCCGTACTAGCCATTTCAACGGTGATCATTGGCGGTTGAGGGGGAGCGAATGGGAGTTCTTCCTGAGTCCACTCCATGTAGGGTGAACTAGGCATCTTGACTTCCATTCGGCTAGGCATCTCTTTGGTAGATATGGTTGAGACTAGGGGTGGTGCCTCTTCTAGGGGTTTCTTTCCCTTGTCCTTCGATGTGGCCACCGTAGGTGGCGTTGTTGGTGAAGGACCAGATGAGGAAGATGGACCCAACTGGGGATTTGATGGACTTGTTAGCTGGATTCAACTAAAAATCCAAATGTGTTGATAGAAGGGTCGACTGCGGCATCAGTTGCATCGTATTGCAATACTTGAAGGGCTCTAAGTCTGCCAGGACTATATGCACCTATCCTTAAAATGTATACTTTAGGCACTGATGAGCTATCGAAGGGACACACTTCATGTCCATGATCCAAGGCCGCCCTAGCAAGATATTATAGGCCATCTCACCTTCCAAGATGTGGCACAATGTATGAATAGTCTTTTGTCCCACTTGGATGGGTAGGACAATTGTGCCAACTGTCGAGCATATCGCATCATTGAATGCTCGAAGAGTATAGGTGAAGGTGACGATGTGAGATGCCAACAACTTGAGGTGTTTCAATGCTACTGTTGTAATGATATTACTGGATGAGCCAATGTCCACCAACACCCTCTTATACGAAATCTCGTTGACCCATGCAATGACGTGTAGGGATGGATCCGCCACATCACCAGTCATCGATTTCAATTCATCTTCTCTAAATGTGATGACTGGTTCTGTACATTGTTTTACATGTCCCACAAAGTTGTTGAAAGAGTTTGCTTCATGGGCTGTAGCTCAATGGCTTTTAATATCTCCATTAGGGCCTCTTGATGGGGCGATGATTGTTGAATGAGCTCATAAATGGAGAGCCTAGCTGACGTGGTCCTTAGACTTTGGGTAAGTCTAGTTTGAATCATGGCCACTGGCCTAGGTGAAGGAGGTTATGCAAGGTAATATTGCAGTTGTGATGTTGTTGGCACCTCTCCTGTAGCTGCCACGGGGGCAGCTATGCTCGGGTACCTCTTGTTCCGAGTCACTATACTGATCATCCCTACATACCCTTGCATGGGGCAGTTCTATGTTACCTCATTGACTTGAAGGGGTTTTGCCTGCTCATCATGGGAAGGCAGGGGGTATTCGAAGACTCCCATATTTTGGTTGTTTGGTGCTACAAGGATGTCCACCGCCAGCGTCTTATTGATGATTAGGTCTTGCACCAAGCCTTTAAACTTCCAACATGCATTAAGGTCATGTCCCTTCCATCTATGGAAATGACAGTACAAGTCCTCCCTATATCCCTTAGGCTTTGGCGCATTGGGGTCTATGATTTGAATCTAGGGCAGGTTGATTAAGTTTTCTACTGACAAGCGGTCAAACAGGGAGTCCCTGGACTCTATGTAAGGTGTGAATTTTTGCCTAGGGTGACGCTACTGATTTTGTTCTTGCATCTGATTTTCTCTATCATAACTATTAAGAGGCACCGCTTGATAGTTAGCCTTTTGGGGTTGTGTTGCTTGTGCAGGCTTAGGGATGTCTATAGCAACCTGATTGACCGTAGCGGGTTTCTGTTGCGTGGTCCCTATTTTGGTGTTCTTAGACCATTCTTTCTTCTTTGGCTTGGCAATCTCGCCATCCTGTATCTTGATCTCCTCAATGATTCTAGCTTGTGCCAGGGATTCCTCTAAAGTGGCATATTGCTACAGCTACAATAGCACGAAGATTGATCTCAAATAGCTCTTTGAGAACATTTGGGTCAGGTCAGACATGGGATGGAGGTAGGGCAGCTTTGAAAGCAACGCCCTCCACCAGTTCCCATAGGCCGCCATGGTTTCTTCCTCATACTGCCTGAGGCTAGCTAGATCGCTTAGTGATGCCTTCTTCTTGGTTTTGAAGGCAAAGAGTTCGAGGAACATGTCCACTAGCTGATCTAAGTTACTGATGCTATGTTTTGGCAACTGAGTGAACCAATTTGAGACAGGGCCTACGAATGTGGTTATAAATGTTCTTATCAACATAGCATCGTTGTCCTGAATGCTGAAGCATTGTCTCAGGAATATAGTCACGTGCTCTTAGGCATCCTCCTCCCCTCTAAAGAGTGCCAACTAGGGTAGTTTAAAGTGTTCAAGGTATGGGGGTACCGGCACTGACGGATGCATAGGGTGACTACGGAGTTGGTGTAAAGTGGGATTTTGGGGCCCAGAAGTCTTGGTCTCCATAGAATCTAAGTGCTCTAGAAATGCTTTATATGCATCGAAGGATTTGATATCTTTCTCCATGGTTTGCTCCCACTATGGGTTGCAGGGAACTTGAGGCCTATGGAGGGGTAGCCGACTAGCATCCCCCCTGCCTTGATAGGGTGTTTCAACCCACTCTTCTTCTTGTTCATACTCCTCATAGGCTTCTTGAGGAGTGCCTAGACGAGACCTATAAACATGGGTGGGTTCCCGTGGAGGGTGCCCATCGTTGTTTCTGGGAGTGGCCTCCCGCTTAGGTCTAGGAGGTCTTGGAGGTAATATTTGATAAGGTCGTGGAGACTTGTCTTGCACCAAGGGGTTGTGCCTCTCATACACTTCTAATTTATGCACACGAGGGGTTGGGACCTTCTCAGGCACAATGTTCTAAAGTAATTCAACTATCTGACATCGAATGCGATCTTTGTTAAGGCTATATAGATGCTCTAACTATTGTTGATCTTGCCTGAGCTGCATGATTTGTGCTTGGTGACCGGCATGTTTGGAAAATGCCAAGTCAATTTGTTCCACTGTATTGTGTTTAGGAAGCCCAGATGCCTCTCCTACATGTCTATCTCGGTCGTGGTGATTCGAGATCCCTATGGGTTTCTTTCCTCTATCGAGGTTAGCGGCATTCACCCGAGGTTTTGGCCTTAGTGGGTGATCCTGATACATAGCAGGTGCAGAGGCGCATTGCTCCCATGCTATGTATTGCTCTTGAGGAATGTAGTGGTCTTCCTCATACTCCATTTTGTATGTGTGAAAGGGGCGGGTAGAATTGGCTTGCCCTGTCTGGAGAGCCTTGTGCTCTAGATTTTTTCTAATGTTTCTAACAGTAATAAGGGGTAAATGAGGGATGACAAAATAATGTGGCCCCTCCTTATGGACCCTATGTTTCTCTAGTGCTTCATCACTAGGCCACTCATAACGAGCGTCTAATGGAGCCCTCCTGTCTATGTTAAGTGCCACGTGTATGTCCTCTTGAAAAGGTCTATGCTGAGTCGGGGTGCCCCTCAAATAGGTGCCTCTATAGTCCTATTATGTAATGGCATTGTTGGTTCGGCTTTCATACGCACCCTGCGAAGGATGAGCAGGAAGCTCGGAGACACCCACGGGACGAATCCCACTCACTTTAGGATCTAGCTGGTTATCCAAGGTGCGAGTTACAGAGTCGGGTCGAATGTCTATTCACTCTTTTCCGCTTCTGGAATAGATTTCAATATGGACTGTCTGTTACCTTACAAGGGGTCCCTGAACTTGTTCGGTAGTTGCAGAAGTTTCTACTTGTTAACAATCATATTTAACTTGATTCTTGATCTAGCTCTCATGGGTCAGCAGATTCAAATAAAAGACAAATAAAAAAAGTAAAAATGGATCATTTCACCGAAAACAAGGAGAGGGTAGGGTAGGGCAGAAAAAGAAGTTTATCAAACTTTAAACTGTAAAACTTAAACTGTTAATTTTATCTATGCTACTAGCTTCACAACAAAAAAAATCCAAGAAGAAAGTGTCCAGATTTCTAAGATCACTTTCAACTAGGAGAACAAGGCAAAGTGAAATAGATCTAGCAAAAAATTATAAATCCAAGGGCAGCTGGTTAAAACTGGTATCTTTCACCGGTAGCCTAGCTCACACAGTGAAGACAGAGCAATTAGAACATACTTGAACCTCAAATCTATAATTTCCCCTAGCAGACAGTAGAACAACTGAAGCCTAACAGCATATTTAAACTTGATAATGGCAGATTTATAGCATATATCTAACAAAATTTAATGGAACGAATAACAAAAGAAGATACACTTATCACAGATCTGTAAAAGATTAGGCTCCTGGCCATGCTACCACAAAAAACAACAAAAGCACATCAACTCCCAGTCCAGAAAACAAAGGATTTCACAAAATTTGCAAGAAATTGCTTATAAGCCTTTTATTTCTAAGTCTCCGCCTCCTGTGATTACATTTAGAACTTGTATTTATAGACTCAGGACAGACCCTGATCTTTTCAAAATATCTTGCTCAAACCCTAAATATTATCACACTTAAACCCGAGGACCGGGTTTTACAATATAAAGCCACCTTAAAATCAAATTCCGGATAGAACTTAACCCCTCTGCAAATCAGTGCAGTTAGCTACCATAAATGGAGAAGATGAAATTCGAATTCCACTTGCATTCACCCACAACTACAAAATAAATACCCTCATTAATTCCTGTTGGTAAGCCGGGTGAGTCACCACTTCTCCAAGCAATTGGTCTCCGCAGATCCATTATCTGAGTTGAAATGGTCTTCATGCTATCAAGTTTGCAATAAATTTGTCATTGAATGCTCTCACCGACATCTTCTCTTCTAGCATGGCGGTCCTTGATTAAATCTGCACTTTAAATTTGTATTTACGGCATTTTTCTAGTTGTCCCGCAGGTGACAGGTGGAATCCTGTATGAAAGAGAAAAGATGCATTAGTACCTTAATAAAATTATCAAATCCAAGCTTAAAACATTAAAATCAGACTAAAAACCGCAAAATAAGCTTGCATGTCGGCCTAATTTGTCCCATTCGTGCTTTGACACGTGTCGCTATCCCAGGATGCCTTCTATTTACAGCTGGAATGCACTTCTGGCCCTTTGGGGAACTTTCTCTCTTCTGTCGCGATTCTGCGACATGTCGCGATTTCGCGACATGTCGCGAAATCGCGACGTCCCTGGCTCATCGGCAACTTCTTCCTCGCAGGTCACAAAAATGCGACATGTCACGATTTCGTGACATGTCGCGAAATCGCGACCTTCCCTGGCCTCCGTACAACTTTCCTTCTCTCTCCTCCTGTCGGTAGCGATTTTGCGACGGTTTTCAAAAATGGAAAGTGTCACGATTTCGCTACACTTTTCCGACTTAGCTGCTTTTGCCAAAATTCGTCGCGATATCGCGACATTTCTGAAAATGGAAGTGTCGCGATATCGTGACACTACCAAAAATGGAAAGTTTTGGTTTTAAGTGAATTTATGCAACTGCTTTCTAGATTTTTCTCGGTACCGGTGCGAGATTTTCTTTGTGCATGAATGATTCTAGCATGTAGAAAGTTAAGTCCAAGAAAACATAGGCTAGAAAGACAGGAAAAGCACAACTTAAAAAGGAAACAAGCAAAACTGGATTAAGACTGGAAAGGATCAAGAGGGTCCCTGCTGCAAAATGAAATTTCAAAGTTTTCAAGAGGATTGGAATGCATTTTTCAGTGGGGGTGTGTTGCTTCTCAACAAATGGCGATATCTGCGGGTAAAATAGTAGCACTATTTTAGAACCCAGGACTCTAGTTTCAAAAAAAAAAGACCATGCATCATGCCTTGCCACAAACATTCTTCACAATAAATTGACTGCCAACTGCTAGCTGTTAAAATTTCCCAAGGACATACTAGGTTGAATTACTTCAAGGAAGATTTCTGATGTGCAATTATAAAGGGTATAAAACTTTCTTCAGGATGACCGGATTGAATGATGAACTTTGGACTGATCAACTTTTCTAAATTGTAAAAAGGGGAAACCGAGTAGAGCTTTGTTTACTAGTTTAGCCTTTTAAAGCCTAGACAGAGTTACCCTTTAGATTTACATGACCCAAATTTACAACTGTAAGGAAGGATATTCAACTTGGTAAAAGAAAAAAAGCTTTTGGAATCTGGCTGCCTCTCTCTCATATAACTCTTTTTTCTTTTTTTTTTCTTTTTTTTATCTCTCTTATTTTTGAAATGCATCAATATCTGAAAGGCATTAGAGAAATTACAATTTTCTTTTAACACTTGATCAATCTATAGTTGTTTCAGTCTAGGCACTGATAGCCTCTGGTGACACCCAAATAATTGCATGAACCATAGTCCCCTCTTATAACCAGCTTTTCTTGGATTCCCCGAGAGTTCCTCCAACCAAACAGCATAGCAGTTTTTCTATCATTAAAACAACTGTGGCAAGCAAGACACAAGATCCAATCACCTCTCTACCGTTGTCCTGACTAACAAAATAGTTCCACTGTTCAATTTAAGCAGACTATCTGAATTAGAATAATGAGCATTGGATGGAGACTGGATTGATCAGCTCAGACTAGAGCAAACTTTTAGAAGGCTGACTTTTCATTGATGCTCAGGCAAAGGCAAAGAACAAAATTTTTTAGAAGCCAAAGGACTTTGTACAGGCTTCCAAGGATAAACACAGGCCTCTAAAGCAAAACAAAATAAAACTGCACAGACTTTTAAAATTAAAACTGAAGCAAATAAATTAAAACTGTACAGGCAGCAAAAGGAAAAAGAAGCAAAATAAACTGCAAAGTTATTTACAATGTATACACATGTTACAACTTCCCTTCATACTCAATATGTAGCAGATGGAAGAGCAGAGAAATGGTGCCTTAAATTTTTTTTTGACCATGTGCAAGTAATTTAGAAAAATTACCTTTCAGGTCCTGTTGACGAAATGCACTCCAGACTATGCTTCAAAAATTTGCTATCTGGGAAAGACTTGTTTTTACTGTCTTCCCTGTCCCATTTGAAAAACATATCTGCAACTCCTTCAAATTAAACAAATCATATAATAACAAATCATATGATAACATGTTTATGCTTCTAATTGAAGGGTTTACAGAGTTCTTTCAAAAGTACTGAATGCAAAAAACCTCCAGGATCAAATACCTTAAAATCTTGACAGACCCAGACCACCACATCTTCAAAATTATGTGACAACTGAAAGAAATCATGCTTTATCCGTATGCCCTGGTTATTAACAACTTGAACATTTTGTGGTTGCTGTACTGCTTCAATATCCAGGACTTCAATTTTTATCCCTCTAGCAGAATGCTTATAATTTGCTTTTTCACCTGAGCTTTGCTTAGATTTAACCTCATCAATGTGTAATATCCAACTGTCACTGTTGTGATGGATTAGAGTTGTAACTGTTCTCACCTTCTCAGTTGCCAACTTATAAACTCCAATATTTACATCAACATGATTTACAACCTTTTCTTTGATATTATGTTCAGAAGTTGCAGGCTTATGTTGAGACAGTTCATCAATTCCAAGTTGGCTGACCACATTCATATTTACTATCTTTTCCTCCTTTTCTTGAAATCCAACAGGTGGTCCAGAGTAAGCCTCAATCAAGTTAACCTTTTGTTCAACAATGCAGGGCAGTTCATAGGGGGTGATGTCGACTTTAAGTTCCCTCATATCCTCAATGATGTTATCCTCTTTCTCGATTACTTCTGCATAGTGACATTGAATCTCACTTTCATCATCCTCTGATGAGGAAGGATCATTGTTAGGTTCTGGACTCTGACATCTCAAATTATAACTGTTCATTTTGAACTGTTGAAAATCTTGCATTTCATCCACAGGAGTCTGTACAAGACTTTCTGTCTCTTCAGGAAAAGTGAAAGAATCTGAAACCCTGGTTGTACTGTTTTTGGGTGAACTAGAAATATCAATATTTCTTTGATCTCTAGGAAAATTTAACTCACCAGGAAAAACTTCAGATTTGGGTAATGCCAGATCACAAGTGTTTACTTCCAACACTTCCACTTTGAACTTGTCAGAACCTTTCTCCGTATTTTGCACATGCTGAGTGGATGTCACAGTTAACGGAGTCTCCTTGGGTAGAGCATGACATGTTGGCACTAACTCATAATGTGGAATGGGATCTGAAATAGGCATGTTCTGTGTAACATAGGATATCAAAGGACTGCTCAGAATTTGAGGCCCTAACTGTCTTTCAAGAATTAAGGCTTCTTTATAAGCCCCTTCCAGGGTTGTGATATTAATGTCTCTCTTGAGGAAAATAGAGGTCACCGAATCCAATGCATTCTTGTAGATTTCTAAGGCCAGATTTGCATTTGGGATGTAATGGCCAGTCATTCTACCGTAAGCTCTTTGGAACCTCATATTGAAAGACCTGACAGTTTCTCCCGACTCTCTCTTGATGCTAGAAAATTGTTGGTATAACACACTGGGGTCTATCACTTCCCCAAATTGTGATATAAAAGCTTTCTCTAGGTCATCCCAGCTAGTAATGGAATTTCTGGTGAGATTTAGAAACCAGTCATAAGCTCCCTCCTGGAGAGTGAACGGAAACAATCTGCAGGCAACATCTTCATGCTATATATTCAACAATTTTAGAGCATTTTTGAAAGCTAGCAGATGTTCTTCTGCAGTTCTTGTCCCATCATGTTTATATCTGGGGAGATACATTTTCGGGCTTCTGGGCAGGTCATGGGCTATACCCGGGATATTCAAAGCAGTGGGGCCCAACCAATTTGCCATTATTACTTGGCTGACAGTGATATTTTGAGTTATAATTGGATAACTGCAAGTGGAGATAAAATTGTTCTTAACTTGAGGTCTTCTCTGGAAATTTTAAAAACTATACTGACAACTTACAATACTGCCTGGATTTCACTGGGCCAGTTTTAAAATGTTGGTGTTAAGTCCCGCTGTTCAGGCAAAAAATCTAACCACAAAATTTTAAAAGAGCTGAGGAGGAGGGAAAAGGATTCAAAAGATAAAATACCAGACTCAGCACATACAACTTTACAGTTCTTAATAGACTACTGAACTTGAACTGAGTTCAACAGGCCCTCCTTCTAGTTCCAATTAGATGTTGGTCCGGATTTCATACGCACCCTACGAAGGATGAGCAGGAAGCTCCGGAGACACCCACGGGACGAATCCCACTCACTTTAGGATCTAGCTGGTTATCCAAGGTGCGAGTTACATAGTCGGGTCGAATGTCTATTCAATATTTTCCGCTTCTGGAATAGATTTCAATATGGACTATCTGTTACCTTACAGGGGGTCCCCCGAACTTGTTCGATAGTTGCGAAGTTGTTACTTGTTAACAATCAGATTTAACTTGATTCTTGATCTAGCTCTCATGGGTCAGCAGATTCAAATAAAAGACAAATAAAGAAAGTAAAAATGGATCATTTCATCGAAAACAAAGAGAGGGTAGGGTAGGGCAGAAAGAGAAGTTTATCAAAATTTAAACTATAAAAATTAAACTGTCAATTTTATCTATGCTACTAGCTTCACAACAGAACAAATCCAAGAAGAAAGTGTCCAGATTTCTAAGATCACTTTCAACTAGGAGCACAAGGCAAAGTGAAACAGATCTAGCAGAAAATTATAAATCCAAGGGCAACTGGTTAAAACTGGTATCTTTCACCGGTAGCCTAGCTCACATAGTGAAGACAGAGCAATTAGAACAAACTTGAACCTCAAATCAGTAATTTCCCCTAGCAGACAATAGAACAACTGAAGCCTAACAGCATATTTAAACTTGATAATGGTAGATTTACAGCATATATCTAACAAACTTTAATGGAACGAATAACATAAGAAGATACACTTATCACAGATCTATAAAATATTAGGCTCCTGGCCATGCTACCATAGAAAACAGCAAAAGCACATCAAATCCCAGTCCAGAAAACAAAGGATTTCACAAAATTTGCAAGAAATTGCTTATAAGCCTTTTATTTCTAAGTCTCCGCCTCCTGCGATTACATTTAGAACTTGTATTTATAGACTCAGGACAGACCCTGATCTTTTCAAAATATCTTGCTCAAACCCTAAATCTTATCACACTTAAACCCTAGGACCGGGTTTTACAATATAAAGCCACTTTAAAATCAAAGTCCGGATAGAACTTAACCCCTCTGCAAATCAGTGCAGTTAGCTGCCATAAATGGAGAAGATGAAATTCGAATGCCACTTGCATTCACCCGTAACTGCAAAATAAATACCCTCATTAATTCCTGTTGGTAAGCCGGGTGAGTCACCACTTCTCCAAGCAATTGGTCTTCGCAGATCCATTATCTGAGTTGAAATGGTCTTCATGCTATCAAGTCTGCAATAAATTTGTCATTGAATGCTCTCACCGACATCTTCTCTTCTAGCATGGCAGTCCTTGATTAAATCTGCACTTTAACTTTGTCTTTACGGCCTTTTTCCAGTTGTCCCGCAGGTGACAGGTGGAATCCTATATGAAAGAGAAAAGATGCGTTAGTACCTTAATAAAATTATTAAATCCAAGCTTAAAACATTAAAATTAGACTAAAAACCGCAAAATAATCTTGCATGTAGGCCTAATTTGTCCCATTCGTGCTTTGACACGTGTCGCTATCCCAGGATGCCTTCTGTTTACAGCTGGAATGCACTTCTGGCCCTTTGGGGAACTTTCTCTCTCCTATCGTGATTCTGCGACATGTCACGATTTCGCGACATGTCACAAAATCGTGACGTCCCTGGATCATTGGCAACTTCTTCCTCGTAGGTCGCAAAAATACGCGACATGTCACGAAATCGCGACCTTCCCTGGCCTCCGTACAACTTTCCTTCTCTCTCCTCCTGTCGGTAGCGATTTTGCGACGGTTTCCAAAAATGGAAAGTGTCGCGATTTCGCTACACTTTTTCGAGTTAGCTGCTTTTGCCAAAATTCGTCGCGATATCGCGACATTTCCGAAAATGGAAGTGTTGCGATATTGCGACACTACCAAAAATGGAAATTTTTGGTTTTCAGTGAATTTATGCAACTGCTTTCTAGATTTTTCTCGGTACCGGTGCGAGATTTTCTTTGTGCATGAATGATTCTAGCATGTAGAAAGTTAAGTCCAAGAAAACACAGGCTAGAAAGACAGGAAAAGCACAACTTAAAAAGGAAACAAGCAAAACTAGATTAAGACTGGAAAGGATCAAGAGGGTCCCTGCTGCAAAATGGAATTTCAAAGTTTTCAAGAGGATTGGAATGCATTTTTCAGTGGGGGTGTGTTGCTTCTCAATAGGCATGATGTGTACTATCTTGTGTTTCAGGCCGCCAAGGCGGTATGACCAAGTCCTTCGGACTATATCGGAGGTGACTTGTCCCCCTTTGTACACTTTCTGTAGCTCCTGCCCGTGATTGGGCTTGGCTACGGGTGTACACCATGGTGATGTTTACCTAAAGCTATGTACATTTTTATATTCTTTAGGATTTCTTATGCTACACTAAACAAAAGGGAAACACATAATCAAAGCAATGATTATCTTGTTTATAGATTAAAAGTGTGCCCTAAATCTGGTTCAGTGTGTTTTGATGTTTGTTTTGATAGTTTTGTGAAGAACGTTTTGTAGCAAATGCAATATGATGGCTCTTATGACTCCCAAAAATGGTTGCCCCTTCAATATACCATTGCCAGACCATTATACCAAACCTCTCTATATACCCGCCCTTACGTGATGGAAACTATAGGTACGTGAGAGCAAAACAGTACGTGGAACATAGGCGATATGAAAGGGGAATCACTCTATTTATGATACCTACCATAGAAGACTTATCCTCATGTGCTGGGAATCACCCCAGCTACACTTTTTCAGCTTTCATCAGGATTTATGTCTAGCAACATTCATGATCAGGGTTATGTATGCAATATTTCAAGCTAAGGTGGTGATGAAATCCACCGTTGGTTTTGATCAAGGGTTGAGGTTTTACGACCAACTCCTTGTCATTTAAATTACCATGTGGTGTGTGGGGTTATTTTTAATTTGCATAAATGAAGAAAACAAGCATTAAAACTCTCCTATGCAAGCAAATAACCAAAAAATAGAAAATAGAAAGTAGAAAATGACAGAAGGTGTTTAGGACCCCTACCTCTTCTCTGCCCAAATCGGATGCCTCTAAATTTTTGCCCTAAAATTGCATAGAGAGCTATTCATCTCGGGGTGAAACGAATCCCAAAACTGTATTCATCATAGGGTGGGGAGAATGCCCATTTTTCCTTGGTTAAGACAAATTCCAACTTTGTACTCATCACAGACTGGAACGAATAGCAGTCCAACGTTTGAAAACTTGGTACCTATAAACAAAAACAAGCAAATTTTGATTATAAATTTAATCTTAAAATCAAGGGACAGAGGTCCCACCATGATCGCCACTGAAAGCACGAGGATACGAAAACAAAATACGGAAATCCCAAGTGCGATGTATGCAAAAGCAAAATGTAATGCTAAGCCCTACGAACTGAAACACATGAAAGGAGAAACATAAACCAATTGAAACAAGATAGAAAGCAAATTTCAAGTACAACCCTTTTTATTAATTTGCTTTAAACATCATGTTACAATACGTCTCCTCCCTTTTGGGGACTAGGAGCGTTAAGTATGGCTCTATTACACCACGGATTGATACGCTTTCTTTCGTGTGCTTGAGTTGATCTACAGGATCTAACCATAATTTTGGTGTCTACAGGATCTAACCATAATTTTTATGGGAAAATATCAGATTAGGAGCTAACAAGGGGTTGTATAGGTATCCCTTCTAGTTTATCATTGCTAGTGATGAATGGCTAAATGTGTTTGACTAGATGTTACCGACAACACGATGGTATGGGATATCATGTTGGTTAATCAACACATGATGTTGGGTGGTTACCAGGGCATTGGTAAGACCCTAGATGATGCTCCATGGAGAATGGTTGATCGTCTAGCTTGAGCATGTATGCACTAAGTCTTACATGATATAAGACATAAAATTTGGCAATCATGTTAAGACACGAAAAAGTATGTGTCACACCTCTAGGTGTTATGGGCCCTAGAGGAAAAGAAACCCACTGCCTAAACTTAGGATCTTGAGAGGAGAGTGAAGTTCAAAATGGAAAATACATAGGATCTGGCCAATATCGATCTCATGAGTATTCAAATTGTAGCGGAATGGCACTCGTGAATATATTTTTAACATGCTCAAACTAGAAATAAAAATTGATAGATTAAAATAAAGAACTATTTTCTCATATAGAAATATTTGATATTAGACAACCAAGTGGTAGTGACTTGGGGTGATTAGAAAACCAAGTGGGTAGACTTGGGGTGTTACATTTGGTATCAGAGTGAAGGTTGTGACTCCATAGACAATAAAATTTTAAAAAGAACAATTTTTCCAAATTAAAATAATACTATTAATGTGTGTACTTCAGAGTCAAATTAAATTATTTGACAAGGCTCCCTATTTTCTATGCAAACAATGGCATTTATACAAAAATATTATTCCTCGAAATGAACTGTAGCGGTTTAGTAGAAGGGATGACCGAGAACCCTAGAAGAGCCATCCAAAAAGTTATGCAAATCAGGGTAGCAGGGAAAACTGCAAAACATTCTCAGGAAAAGAGAAAAGAAAAAGAACCAGTTAATAAATAGGATAAAATTGTTTATATGGTACAATTATTGCGAGAGCAAATGAGCCAACAAAAAGAACAAATGGAGCAGCAAAGTGCTCAAATAGTTGAACATATGGCACAAAAAAACACCCAAATGATAGAACACATGGAGCAACAAAAATCTCAGCTGGCCCAACAACACGAAATGCTTTCCCATCAACATAAAATAATAGAAAATCTATCTAAAGGAAAGGAAATGGTAATAGTTGAGGATGAGATAACTATTGATCTAGAAAGGAAACAAGTAGGTTTTGAGCTGGATAAGGATATGAGAAGAATTGATATATCTAAATTTGATGGAAAAGGTGATGGGGAAGAGGTTAAAATATGGTCGAATAGTGTGCAAGCATATTTTACAGTTAGGAAACTATCATCTAAATCAAAAACTTTATAGGAAATTTTTTTACTGACAAGAGCTACCGCTGATTAGTGGGATATGTATAGGAAAATTCATAATGTAGAGGCTACCTATGTCCATTGGGACACATTTGTGTTGGTATTCAAAGATAGATTCTTAAAACCACAATTTTACCTTTAAAGGACTGTAAAAATTTCAAGGTTAACTCAAGAGAATATGACTATAATTGAATACTATCAATGATTTGTGTAGTTGCTCAAATACATGCCTGCATATAAGTAGTGAAATAAAATCAAAATTCAAAAATTTCTCCTAGGGTTACTTCCAAAAATTAGACATCTAATTCTTATGCTAAAACCTACTACCTTAACTATTTCCTATGACTTGGCTCGCAAAGAAGAGGATAACCTTAAGGCTAATAAATCTTATTATCAATAATCTTCTAAAAAGGAAGAATCACAAAAAAAGAAAAATGAGGGTCCATCAAGAAAGGATAGAAATTGGACCAAGAATCATGGCAATGGGAGCATAAGTATATTTGATAGGAATAAGAATAGAAACTAGGGAAATAGGGGAAATAAAAACTATCGAAATGGTTGAAGGAATTTTAGGGAAAGATCTGACCAAAGAGCTAATGCACCAAGAGTTGGTACACATGAAGATAGTGGGGAAAATATGAAAGAGAGGGCACCACGGACTGGGTGTTGGATTTGTAAAGAACCCCATTATGCAAATAAGTATCCATTGTGAGATGATAAGAGGAAGGAACTGGTGGAACCTACTCATAAGATATATGCAGCAATAGGTAACTCTAAACTCAATGGTCAAGCAACAACTTTTTTGTTGAAAGGTAAACTTTATAATAGAAATGTTAGTATTTTGGTTGATTCTAGAGCAAATGATAGTTTTGTTTCACCAAATATTTTGAGGGACATAACAGAAGTACCTGGATTTATGGCTAATGGGTGTAAAGTTGAGTATGGGTTTGGGTAAACCTATACCATTAATCAATGTTTATTTGACCTCCAAATTATACTACCCCAAGGACAAACATGATGACATTTATATGTCGCTCCATTACATGACTTTTACATAAGTTTGGTAATTGATTGGCTCAAGACATATAAGGTATTGTTAATATTTAAATATAGATGGATGGAGTTTACTAATGATACCAAGCAAAGGATTTGGATTTGCTGTGGACGAGAATCAGTGGAACCACATATTTTGACAACAATGCAAGTTAAAAGAGCACTAAAAAATGGTAGTAGAATATTTGTGGTCAAACTTAATAAAAAGAAGGAAAATGAGTCTGGAGCAAGTATTTTTCAAACCTATCCAGTATTGAATGATTTTTGGGATGTCTTTCCTAAGGAACTACCGGGTCTTCCACCTCAAAGGGAATTTGATTTTTCCATAGAAATTTTACCAGGAGAAACTCCTATAGCTTGTGCACCATATAGAATGACTACAATAGAGTTGCAAGAGCTTAAGACTCAACTGCAAGAACTTCTAGAAAAAGGACATATTAAACCTAGTGTATCACCATGGGGTGCACCAATATTGTTTGTGAAAAATAAATATGGAACACTAAGGTTATGCATTGACTATAGAATGTTAAATAAAATGACTGTAAATAATAAGTATTCTCTACCCATGATTTGTTTTATCAACTAAAAGGAGCCATAATTTTCTTCTAAAGGAGTATAGAAGAAAATTGTGGCTCCTTTAAGGAGCCACTTCCTAATATTAGCTTTTATTTAAGTACACTAAATGCTTCTTCACATCGTTCTATCCATTTAAAAGCTTTTCCTTTTAGTTGATCAATGTTAAATAAAATGACTGTAAAGAATAAGTATTCTCTACCGATGATTTGTTTTATCAACTAAAAGGAGCCACAATTTTCTTCTAATGGAGTATAGAAGAAAATTGTGGCTCCTTTAAGGAGCCACTTGCTGATGTTAGCTTTTATTTAAGTACCCTAAATGCTTCTTCACATAGTTATGTCCATTTAAAATATTTTCCTTTTAGTTGATCAACGTTCTGCAATTTAAAAGCTTTGATCAATGTTTTATTTAGAATTTGAAAAAGGAGTATTACTGGTCTAGAATAAAAAATAATATTGCTAAATTTGTGGCCAAATATTTAGAATGTCAAAAGGTGAAGGTAAAACACTTACATCCAGCTAGATGCTTATTTTTGCATGATATTCCACAATACAAATGATAGGTGGTGACTATGGATTTTATTGTGGGGTTGCCTAAGAATTATTTTTAGCATGATGCTATTCTAGTAGTAGTGGATAAATTGACTAAGGCAACATATTTTATGCCTGGAAATATAAAATATGGAGCTCCCACTATAGCTCAAATATTTGCCAGAGAAGTAGTACGGTTACATGGATTCCTTGAAACAATTATATCTGATAGGGACTCCCGATTTACATTTGAGTTTTGGTAGACTTTGCATCAGGCATGGGGAACAAAGCTAAATATTAGCACTGCTTATCATCCTAAAATAGATGGACAAACTAAAAGAGTAAATCAAGTCTTAGAGGATATGCTCTGCATGTATTGTATGGATCACCAAACGAAATGGGAAGATTACATTTTCTAGTGGAATTTGCTTATAATAACAACTACCATACATCACTAGGTATGGCTCCATTTGAGGCTCTGTACGGGAGGATGTGCATAAAACCATTTTTAAAGAGTAATCCACATGATCAGGTGATGATCAGGTCGGATATGGTCAAGGAAATGGTTGACCAACTCAATGAAATTATTCAAAGGCTTAAGGAAGCCTCATATAGATAAAAGAGTTATACGGATATTAAGAGAACACCAAGAGAATTCTGTATGGGAGACACAGTATTCCTAAGATTTAAACCTACCAAAAGTTCTATTAAATCCTCTAAGCTTAGTCCATGATTTGTGGGGCCATTTGAAATTGTTGATAAACTAAATCCAGTCGCCTACAAATTAGACTTGCCACCTAATTTATCAAAAAATCATGATACATTCCATGTGTCCCTTATTAAGAAATATGTTCCTAACCCCTCACATGTTTGGAATGTTGATCAATTGCATATGGATGACCCTCTATGCATTGAAGTACAACCAATTAAGATCCTAGGATATCAAACAAAGCAATTGAGAAAAAAGAACATTGAGCAATGCAAGGTCCAATGGGATCAATTTTCTAAAAATAGTGCCACCTAGGAAGATGTGGCCATGATGAAAAGACAATTTCTATTTTTGTTTGATTAATGTTTGGACATTGTTATCATCATGCTATAGTTTTATTTTGACTGAACAGTAACAGTATCATATCTTGGTTTGTGAAGTATGATACATATACTTGATATTTATGCATGTTTCATGTCATACTTTTATTTTGAATATATTTATATCTTGGTTTGTGAATAAATGTACATAAATTTATGCATGTTTTGATAATAGATGATGAATCAGATTTGAAAGAGTATAAATTTGAAAATATGTTGAATTATCATGATAATACTGATATTTTATTTACATGCTTAATATGGTGAATGTAAACACAGGGACTATGTTTAATATTAGGGGGGAGTATGTAACAACCCTCCACAAACCCATTTTATTATGTGCTTAATCTATCTGCAAGAATGAGATACTGCTAATGTATCTATGGATGCAGGAGACAAGTATCATTGTTGGTGAGTGCAATGTAAAGGAAGGAGGTCTCTTCAACAGATAGATAGATTATTCCTATGTAAGGTAAGTCAAGGGAGATGATGAGCGATGGTGTAATTACTAGTTGATAGGGGCAAAGAACCCTATAGGCAATGCATTTGCCAATGGTCCATGTAGTTGCACAACATGTAGTTGCATTGGTAGGAATGCTTGGTGTTTGTTCAATTATGAAAATATAATGATTGGTTGGCAATGAAAGTGCTTATATGCATGGGAGCCATAGTTTTAGATAAAAGGATTAATGTGAAATAAAGATATAGTTTTATTTAAAAAAAAAAAACTATAAGGGCTAAAGTAAAGATAATTGACCATTATGTATTTATACTAAATATCAATGTATGCTTGAGGGATCTATTTATTTGAAATAATATATATAATAAATAACAATATATATGTTGGTGGCGTATGCTAAACCCTTGGGATATTGTTCTTCATAGGTGGCAGAAGAAAGGTCGGCATATTGGGGAATTTATTTGCTAAGAGAATTTAATTTTAAAAAATTAGTTATTGAGGGTGACTCTCTAAACGTCATAAGAATGCTAAAAGGGGCCTGCCATGTCAGTTGGAATGTGGCCAATCTCATCCATGAAGGAGTTGCGTTGTGTAAAGTTATGGAGGAAATTCAAATTACTCATACGTTCAGAGAATGTAATGGTACGAGACTTTATGGTAAATGTGGGAGAGGATCTTCACAGATACACTATCTGGCAAAGATATTTCCCATTGAACCTCATTAATCGTGCCCAAATTAATATCCATTAATTGTATGTGGGTTATGGAGGCTCTTGTAGTGGTTTTTTTAGGTAGCAAGTGTAATGGCTCTAGAATGAGGATGTTCCCGACTCTTCCACATATTACAATTATTAAAGTTTTTTAAAATTTTCTTGTTCTGTGCACTCGGGTCTAGGGATTGATGTATCAGAGTATGTCCCAATAAAAGTATTTGAAATGATGGTACTTGATTACTTCTCGATGTATCTTTATGTCTGCATTTACCTTGGTTGATCAAAGGTTTCTTCACAGGCATTGGGAGGCCTGTAGAATACCTTTTTCTAGGCCCTGTACTTCACTTGGAATGAAGTACCCAATGATGTCTATGCTGAGGTGGCTTCCCTTTAGCTTTGTTTCCTTGATGGGCCTTAGTTTGGGGATGTTTTTATGTCTTGGGAATCACTTTTTCTCTAGGGATCGTTGGTTCTCTAATTTTGGGAATCCTTCCTCTTATGTGTCTCATTTGGTGTTGTTCGAGGTGACGTGGCTCTGTGTGGTTGTTCCACCTTTCCTTTTTTCTTGGCAATATGGAGGTTTCTCGATGTTTGGTCATATGCTGAGGTGGTATTACTTAGTCCCAAGTGCTTCTCGTTCTCCACTCCGTTGGCCTTTTCTCTTGACTAGGGTTTCTAAGTCTTTTATGGAATTCATGGATCGATGTGTTCCAAAATCTTATTTTTTCCAATCCAAGTCTTGTATGAGTCCCTCTATTAGTTTCGGTGTTCACATGATGATTATAAGTTTTAGTAGTGCCTTTAAAATAGATGGCTTGGTATGGTTAGATGCTATCTTTGGTGTTGTTTTAATTCCTAGCTGGGTTTGGGTCTTGTGTTATTTTTCTGAGAGCGTTGGGGTTTCTTTGTCAGAGTCATGCATGTGGTGTTCTGTCTTAGTTCCCCTTCGAACTGTGGATTTAGTGTAAGGATGGGCAAATCCAAATTATGCAAATGAAATTCTATCCTCCCTAAGTCTAGAATCAAACTAGTGTCACTAATTGTCAATGAGGTTATTAGCATTTTGAGGAGTGAGAGCCTTTTGGATTATATCTAGAAATTCCATGGCCACAATCCAATTCTCTTGAACTGGATGGCGGTTTCCTAGAAGGAGGGGTGGATCTGAGTCGGAATTTGGTCCTTTGAAGTCTCGGATGATCTTATGAGTTGTGTTACTGGGATTATTATGGACGACGCTACACATAATAGGGAGAGGCACTCGTTGGTCTAGGAGATCAGGTTTTTTGGATGAAGATGAATTTTTATCGCATATCTAGAATGAGTTTAGTGCCAAAGCCCTTTCGACACCGTGGAACAGGGTCATTAAGGTAATTATGGACTTCTTCACAGTGGAATCTTCTTAGGATATTGTGTGGAGAATCCACATGATGTTTTTGAACCATATTAGGAGGCAAAGGTGGATGAACATCCCATAGTTTCTATTTCACTCACTTCGAAGGTCAATGCTAGTTGTAGAGAATGGCAGAGGCAAGATCCCACTGCATTAGGGGCTGGCACTTCTCCTTTTTGAACATGTTGCACAAAAAAAAGGTATGGCTTCTAGTGAGATACATAACTCACTAAATTCTATTCTCGTTCTAGTGAATTATGATCCTTTGGTGATTTTAGAATATGGTGTTAGCTCAGAGGAGGAGCTAGGACGTTTTTCCTCTCTGGGTTTTGGATCGAGGAAAACGATTGCCAAATGCTTTGAGTTTGTGAAGGGTGTTTCAGTTATGTAGCAAGGAGAGCTTCTGATGGAGGGGGATATATTCATTTAGTGTTTCCTATTCCTAATCCAATTGATGTTCGTGAAGGAGATTGTAAAGGGGCTTTTGGGGTTCGCAAGTCCACCCGCTTGAGTGGTAAGAAAGGTAATTTGGTGCAATATTCCCCTAGCTCTAAAATGAACATTATGGATGAGGAGATTGAAGTCCTTCCCAGATCTGTGTCGAAGGGAAAGTCTATCAGTGATATGTATTCTCAAGGTAACTTTGTTGTCAAGAAGAGCGTCATTCTTCACAGTCTCCATCTGATGGAGATAAAACATCACGTTGTGTGATCTATGAGGATGGTGTTGTATTATGATGAAGAGGTGGTCCAAATGTTTGTTCTTCCATAGGTCTGCTCGAGATTTTTCAGCTTCTGTGGTCCCTCTAGTTTTTGGTGTTGTTCCTTTTTTTGTTCTGTTATGTGCTTTTTTGTAGTTTGCTTTGTGGCACAATATTTTTTTTTGTTATGTGATATGATGTACAAGGTTTAGGGGTCCCTTTAGAAACCCTTTTATCTTAATTTTACCAAAAAAATAACAATATATATAATAAATAATAAAATTAAATATTAGTAGTATTAATAATGTGTTAAATATAACACCACAATGGGTAACGAAATATATATATATATATATATATATATATTAATACATGATAATATTATATTGATTATCTAAGAATTTTGGGCATTGTATAATGAAAGGAATGGTAATTTAATTATCAAAAATTGCTTTGGGTAAATCAACAACGAAGTTAAGTTGTTGAACGTGGAATGAAATGGAGGACCATCTGGCACGCCGTGGAATAGAGAGTTGGAAAAAACTAACAAATAGTGCTACAAAAAAAGTGGAACAAACCTCTAGAGGGGAGAGGAAAAAAGAAATGGAGTGTAAAAGAACGGGTGGAGGCACGGAGACAGGGCTTTGGATATTGAAAGTGTAGATACAACAAGAGTGGAGACTGATAGCAGGAGGAAGCGCAATGATAAGTGTGCATGTTTTCAGCAAGATATGATGAACTACTGAGGAAGGATTTGGCATTGGAAGCAAAGAGAAAAACTATTAGTTCTTTTTGAATTTAAAAAAAAATTATAATGAAATTAAAATGGAAAATTTTGGTAGAGAGTTTTTATAAATAAAAACATTGCATGTTGCGTTGTGTGAAAGCTTAAATATTTAAATGAGTTATTGAAAGGTGAATTTTTCTTTGTGTGACTTGTAAATGTTGTGTGTTGCATGCATTTGAAGGAATAATGGAAGACATTTATTTGATTGTATTGAGAAATATTTGGTTGGTGGTGAACCAAAGATTGAATCTATTTTCTTTCAAATTAATTATTGATGCATGCTGAGCTAAAAGTCTCTACGATGTTGTATGATGTGCTGGGTAATCTGGATAAACTTTGCATGTTGTTCTGTGTATGAAAAATATATGTGTGCATATAGGGTATAGATGCATGTCATTTTAGGATGACCGTTCTGACCCTTGAATCCATCGGATAATCAATTTGTAAAGAAAGAGACGAGTGAGTTCTGCATAGCATGTCACTTACTATCTCTTAGAAGTTTAGACTATGCTCGACATCAAAGAAATAAGTCTATTGGATAAATATATTGCCATGCATGAAGAGGAACCTGGAATTTAGCTCTCAGGGGTGTGATAGTGCCTGAGTCGTTGAAGGATATAGATAATATTTTATTACATGCATTTGTGTTAATTATGTAAACCCTAGGAAAGAGCAGGGAAGAACCTTGTGACTGCATTAGAAAATCATGCAAATGTGTTAATTATGTAAATCCTAGAAAAGAGCAAGGTGAAACCTTGTGATTGCATTAGAAATTTATACAATGTATTTTTTAAAATCATGCATGAAAAGAACCTGGGGAAAACAATTTTATCTTGCAGTTGCGAGTAAAACTCCATGGTTTTCCATTACTTGGTTGAAGGTATATTATATACTGTCTTGTATAAAATATTCTAAGCAATTCAAAAAGCCCAAAATGGAATAGGAATTTATGTATGTTATCTTTATATTGAACCTCATCTGATATAAAAAAAAATTAGAATCTTTATGTATCATGATATTTAGGCAAATTTTATTAGAGATTCATGGGTTTATAGGATGAGTTCTTCCATACGTATGGTAGTGGCTATATGACAAACATTTTCAATAGAGGAAAATTTTTGTTCGTGAATCGCACTTAATCACTATGTAAGCCTAGAGTTTATTGTTTATATTATAACCTTGGAACTCTTCTTTTATGGGCAGTGAATGTTATTTCGTATATCTTTTTTCTCAATATTAGTGTGTCAAAAATTATACGTTTCAATTACTTGGAATCAACTTCTTACTAGTTTAGCATAATTGTGTATATTTATACTTGAATGATATAGATAATAGAGAAAATGAAGTAGGCATGATGTACAAGTTGAAACCTATGTAACATACTTTGTAGGATTTTTATAAAATTATTATTTTCTTTAAAAATGAAATTTAAGGTAAGGTTTATACACTAGAATCTTGAAATGTTAGTTAAAGAATATATAGTGTAGTGTACAATGATAAACTATTTTTAGAATAGTGATTCCTTTACTTAAAATTAAAACCGTTCTAAAATACATAGAGAAATAAATATTGTTTATTTTTGCTTTGTAAAACTGAAAGGAGATAGGTGTGTAATGTCTATAATTTTGCATAACTTTTGAAATTTAAATTAGCATGTAAATTGTCATAGACGTTTAGTATGATCAATGTTGAATGGTGTTATTTATTTATATTGCAATTTAAAAGGAGTATATATGTTAAAGAAAGTATTGTCTTTATACTTAGTTGGGTATTTGTAAATAACATAGTCTCTTATTCACATATTAAATTAAATAATGGATTTTATAATGAGAGATGGTAATTTTAGAAATGAATTTTAGGAAAAATAGTACTTCCTTCTTAAGTGAAATAATAAGGAGACATATATTGTAGTAATATTGTATATTGAGGACTATTGATTTATTTTTAAGGAATATAAAAGTTCTTTGATTTTTATATGTGATAAACACTCAGTTGGAGATAGGGAAACTAGCTGAATTTTGATATACAATAAAATCATAAAACCAATTAGGAAATGGTGATTGTTTACAAATATTTACCTTAGCCAACCTTTTATAGATTTTCCAAGATTGTGGAGTAGACAATATTTTCATGCAACGTAAGGTTGTGGGAAGGATAACCTTGACAATGATACAAGTATTATGGGAAGGACAATCTTGTAAGAGACAATTTTAATGATGATGTGGGTAGGCAATCATCATGGAAATAAATTTTAATGATGATGCGGGTAGGTAATCATCATGTATCAGGGATCTAATCGTACTTCTAATGGGAAAAGGTCAGAACGAGAGGTAACAAAGGGTTTTATGGGCATTCCTTCTAGGTTATACTGGCTAGTTATGAGTGGAAAAATGTGTTTGACTAGGTGTTACCGATATCACGATGATATGGGATATCATGTTGGTTAATCAACACATGATTTCGAGTGATTACCAGGGCATTGGTATGACCCTAGATGATTCTCTAGGGAGAATGGTTGATCTTCTAGCTCGAGCATGTATGCATTATGTCTTACATGATATAAGACACAAAATTTGGCAATCATGTTAAGACACATGAAAGTATGTGTCACACCTCTAGGTCTTATGGGCCCTAGAGGAAAAGTAACCCACTGATTGAACTTAGGATCTCAGGAGGAGAGTGAAGTTAAAAATAGCAACCCACAAGGGATCTGGCCAATATCAATCTCATGAGTATTTTGACTACAGCGAAATGTCACTCATGAAGATATTTTTAACATGCTCAAACTAGAAACAAAAATTGATAGAGTAAAATAAAGAAATTTTTTCTCATATGGAAATCTATGATATTAGACAACCAAGTGGTAGTGACTTGGGGTGATTAGACAACCAAGTGGTAGTGACTTGGGGTGATTAGACAACCAAGTGGGTAGACTTGGGGTGTTACACCCTTATAGATATTTTTAACATTATGATCTCAATACCATAATATTTACATAGTGATGTACTTGTAGAGCCATGGGGAAACTTGCAGGTATAACAATCTATTGACCAAGAATTTGGGATAATCACATTATGAATTTAATCTCACCTTCTTATATAAATGTTAAATTTGAGAGTTTAGAAATAATATCAAGCTAAGCTTGACTTCTTCAAGAATAATATTCCATAAATAAAACCAAATATATATATATATATATATATATATATATATATAAGCCTAGAGTTTATTGTTTATATTATAACCTTGGAACTCTTCTTTTATGGGCAGTGAATGTTATTTTGTATATCCATTTTCTCATAATGTAGTGTGTCAAAAATTAAACCTTTCAATTACTTGGAATCAACTTCTTACTAGTTTAGCATAATTGTGTATATTTAGACTTGAATGATATAGATAATAGAGAAAATGAATTAGGCACGACGTACAAGTTGAAACCTACTATAACATACTTTGTAGGATTTCTTATAAAATTATTATTTTCTTTAAAAATGAAATCTAAGGCAAGGTTTATACACTAGAATCCTGAAACGTCAGTTAAAGAAGATATAGTGTAGTGTGTAATGATAAACTATTTTTAGAATAGTGATTCCTTTACTTAAAACTAAAACCATTCTAAAATTCATAGAGAAATAAATATTGTTTATTTTTGCTATGTAAAACTGAAAGGAGACAGATGTGGAATATCTTCATACTTTTGCATAACTTTTGAAAGTTAAATTAGCATGTAAATTTTCATAAGTGTTTAGTATGATCAATGTTGAATGGTGTTATTTCTTTTATATTGCAATTTTGAAGGGGTATATATGTTAAAGAAAGTATTGTCTTTATACTTAGTTGGGTATTTGTAGATAACATAGTCTCTTATTCACATATTAAATTAAATAATGGATTTTATAATGATATATGGTAATTTTACAAATGAATTTTAAGATAAATAGTACTTCCTTCTTAAGTGAAATAATAAGGAGACATATATTGTAGTAATATTGTATATTGAGGACTCTTGATTTATTTGTAAGGAATATAAAAGTTCTTTGATTTTCATATGTGATAAACACTCAGTTGGAGATAGGGAAACTAGTTGAATTTTGATATACAATAAAACCGTGAAACCCATTAGGAAATGGTGATTATTTACAAATATTTACCTTAGCCAACCTTTTATAGATTTTCCAAGATTGTGGAGTAGACAATATTTTCATGCAACCTAAGGTTGTGGGCAGGACAACCTTGACAATGATACAAGAATTATGGGAAGGACAATAATGTAAGAGACAATTTTAATGATGATGCGGGTAGGCAATCATCATGGAAATAAATTTTAATGATGATGCGGGTAGGTAATCATCATGTATCAGGGCTCTAATTGTACTTCTAATGGGAAAATGTCAGAACAAGAGGTAACAAGGGGTTGTATGGGCATACCTTATAGGTTATCCTTGCTAGTTATGTGTGGCAAAATGTGTTTGACTAGGTGTTACCGACATCACGATGATATGGGATATCATGTTGGTTAATCAACACATGATTTCGGGTGGTTACCAGGGCATTGGTAAGACCCTAGATGATTCTCTAGGGAGAATGATTGATCATATAGCTTGAGCATGTATACACTAATACTTACATGATATAAGACACAAAATTTGGCAATCATGTTAAGACACATGAAAGTATGTGTCACACCTCTAGGTCTTATGGGCCCTAGAGGAAAAGTAACCCACTGATTGAGCTTAGGATCTTAGGAGGAGAGTGAAGTTAAAAATTTTAACCCATAGGGGATTTGGCCAATATCGATCTCATGAGTATTTTGACTACAACGAAATGACACTCGTGAAGATATTTTTAACATGCTCAAACTAGAAACAAAAATTGATAGAGTAAAATAAAGAAATTTTTTCTCATATGGAAATATTTGATATTAGACAACCAAGTGGTAGTGACTTGGGGTGTGTTGAGTGGATATTTTGCCCTATAACAAAATGATCATGCAACTAGAGTCTCTGACAGGAAACTCTCTCTTGCAAAGAAATTAGTTATTTCTCCAAGGTTCTTATGAACAAACATTCATATGCATAAATAATAATATTCAATTTAAATGCTTGGAACACCTTAGTGATTGCAAGTAACTGTAAACAAGGGGCAATGTTGATTTATTTCACCATGAAACTTTAGTGATTGTTCATTGTTTTTTTTTTTAAGATTTTGATATTTTTTAGATGTTTATAATTTTAACGATTGCAAATTAAAATAAAGTAACAACTTCTGGAAAAGTAAAGTGTAGAAAAATAAAAATAAAATGCCTTCAGTATGATGCTATCCTATTTCGACAAAACCAAAGATATGAGGTTTCCATGCATGCAACCTAACCTATTGGACTTGCAAAACATGCACAATCCTGATAAGCTAAGTGCTGGATCCTAAGGATTTGAATGAGGTTTTCAAATTTAAGCATTCGCATGCAGCAACCAAGAAAAAATTGTATCAACTACATTTACAAGCCTAAAATCTAAAAAGGGAAAATAGACATTTAATCTTGCATGCAGAAAATGACTCCTTATTTCTTGCCCATAAGATGCAAATTTATGAAATGTTATCTGCATTAAATATTTATCATTTTACAATAGCAGACATCTGGTTTTCCAAAACCAAAAAAAGTGGAAGAAAAGCACTCCAAAGCAGGCCCAGAATGGCTCATCACCCTCAGCTCTGCAACCCTGCTCCCAATAGTTTTTGACCTCCGTATCTACCTTTGGCTTCTACTTTTAAACCCTCTGGTATGGTTCTCCATTTCGTCCTATGATTTTTTGCTTCAAATCCTAGGTCTCTTCGTTTTATCTTCCCACCTCTTTGCATTATTTTTGGCTTTTGTTCGAGCGTCAAAACGTTTGATCTTCTTGCTAAGTGTAACTGTTCTGTAACCCTTATACCTTTATGCCACGTGTTCAGTGCTTCCATGCCTATTCCATAACGGCCCCCTGTAAATCATGACCAAAAATAGCATGTCGCAATATCGCGACGTTTTTATGTATGTAGCTTTGCTCCTCTACCTATATCACGAAAATGAGACATTTTTATGTTAGCAACATTGTTTGTCATCATGCATCACAAAAATGATACATGTCATGATATCGCGACATTTTTTTGCTTCGGACCGCATGGATGCAACCTGTCACAAAATCGCGATGTTTTTCTCCTTCGTTGTGTTTTGTTGCACTTAGCCGTGAAAACGCAACATGTCGCGAAATCATGACACTTTTTCATTCTATACCATCTTGCTTTCTGTCATGAAATCATGATGCTTTTCTCTTTTGGGCTATCTTGCTACTTTCTATCATGAAATCGTGACACTTTTCTCTTTCAGTACCGTCTTGCTACTTTCTATCGTGAAATCGTGACACCTTTTCTCTATGTTCACTTTGGCTGCTCCAGGTCGTGAAAACGTGACATGTCACGATTTCGTGACACATTTCCCTCGCTTAGCTTGTCAGTCATTGTGAATCACAAAACTGAGACATGTCACGATTTTGCGATGTTTTCTTTCATTTGTTCCTTCCTCACTTTTATGTCGCAAAAACCTGACTTGTCGTGATATCGTGACATTTTTTATCTTTTGCCCTTCATCTCGTTTTTAGGTTGCAAAATGATGACATGTCGTGATATCGCGACAAATTTTGCATTGAATCTTCTCTTGCTACCTTCGACCACGATTTCATGACAAGTCGCGATATTGCGACATTTTTCATTTTGTCTTTCTCTCTCCTCTATGAACCGTGATTTCACAACATGTCACGATATCGTGACATTTTGAGTCTTCAACTTGGTTCTTTGTCTTGCACCGCGATTTCACAACACGTTGCGATATCACGACATTTTCTCTTCATGATGCATTCTGCTGCTCTTAGCCACGAAAACGCGACATGTCGTGAAATCGCGACAATTTTCCATTTCACTGCACTTCGCTTGTCTGAGCCACGAAAACGTGACCTGTCGCGATATTATGACACTTTCTTTTTCTTAGCAGCAACACATCACGAAATTATGACAACTTTTCATTTCTAGCCATGAAGAAGCAACATGTCATGAAATCATGACAACTTTTCATTTCTAGACGCGACAGAGCAACATGTCACGATATCGCGACAACTTTTCATTTCTAGCCGTGACAGAGCAACATGTCGCGAAATCATGACAACTTTTCATTTCTAGCCACGACGGAGCAACCTGTCGTGATATCGCGACAACTTTTCATTTCTAGCCGCGATGGAGCAACATGTCGCGATATCGCGACACTTTTTCTCTTTTGTGAAATTTTGCCTTTTTCCTTGATTTTTTAGCATCTAGGTCACTACGGTCTTCTTTGAAAACATGCAAAAATGTGGGTCCCCAATTTTGGGGTGTGTTGTGGATCAGCCACAACAAATTGCGACTCTGCTATCAAATGCTCTTGAGAATTTTGGTGAGAACCCAACTTGAAATATACAAGCTTAGATACAGGCGTCAACACATAAAAGATAAACCAATACTGATAGATCAAAAATACATGAAACCTCAGAATCATTAAGTATCATCTCGGTGTGTGCAATGTGTTTTCATTCCCTATCGCTTGAACTGGATCAGCATTCCATTGTCAGTTTCACTTATGATTTGTATGCAAGGCTATGAATGATTTGTGCAGGATTTGATGCATGATGAAGATACTAGAGATATAACAACCTACTTTACAAAGGCTCAAACCTTCTAATATCATGAACAAACATATTAAAGCTGTCAAACCCTCTTAGGACCAAATATATGTATACTGAATTAATTTACTAGACCCCAAAGTTGGTTATGTGTCACTACCATCTTGAACCCATGTGCAGGTGTAAGTGAGATCAGAGCTTTGGGGAATTGGATTCCCAACCTAAGCGAGATGGGAATTTAACCCTATCCTTACTACTATGATCTGGAATTCATTACCTCATCTTGAGAAAAAGAATTTAACCAATTATGGATGAAATGGTCATGCTAGTCTATCCGTTTGAACAGTCAGTGGTCTTGTTTTAGACAAGACATGCTGCCACGCATGAGCATACTTAACCCCATAATCCATGATTTAGCTTCATTTTTTTATTTCTTGGACCTTGGGGATGACTACCCATCCTTTGCATAGGACATGTAGTACGATCCTTCCAATCCAATATTAAGATGAAATGGGAAATATTTAGTTTTTATTTCTTGGACCTTGGGGATGACTACCCATCCTTTGCAGAGGACATGTAGTACGATCCTTCCAATCCAAGATGATAAAATGAAATATGGAAAGTATTAATTTTATTTTTGTTTCTTGGACTTTTGGGATGACTACCCATCCTTTGCAGAGGACATGTAGTACGATCCTTCCAATCCAAGATTTATGATGAAATGAGACATAGGAGCTTTGGGGAATCTAATTCTCAACCTAGGCGAGATGAGAATTATGCCCTATCCTTACTACTCCATGTAGGTCAAATCAGAGCTTTGGGGAATTGGATCCTCAACCTAAGTGAGATGAGGATTTAATCCTATCCTTACTACTCTATTTTAGGCTTTAAGCATTAGGGGAGTGGTAAAAACCATTGTTTTAAGGATTATGTTGCATGATAGGATAGACATGAAATATTCTTTCGCCTCACCTTTTCTTCCAAGTATGGTTTTGACCATTTTGCTCAAGATTCTCTTTAATATGCGTAGAATGTGCTTAGTTCAAGATAGTTTGGGCATCAGTTCCCAACATTAGGATCCTTTTAATATATATTATGTAATAACCCTAAGAGGATTCAACACCTTCTCAATGATTGCACATGAAATGAAAATGTAACTGAGATGACATGTATATGCAATGTGGAATGTGACATGAGATATGAATGCACTGCTTCTTTTGAAATGTGGATGGAGTATTGCCATAAAAAATATATATATATATAAAACTGACTACTTCATGCATCACAAGTTTCAAACGATATTATTAAACTATTTGTGTTTCTTGTGGAGCTTTCTACAACATAATTCCAATGTTTCATATTTTCCTAATCTTAGGCATGAGTTGACATCTCAAATTTTTATTCATTTTTTTTATTTTTATTTTTTTATTTTTAGACAAACCAAACATGTCCAGAGGACTAACACACAAAACTTAAAACCAAACCCAAAAAGCAACTTCAAAAACAAACTTGAAAACACAAACCAAAACCCAAAAACCAAAATCTATATACAAATGTACAATATAATACAAGATGATGCAAATCTTGAACTATCACTTTCCTAGATCCCAAAAATGATTAGAACACTTCAACAAAAATGTAATGTGATATGCATGCCAAGTGTTGTAGGAATCCAACAAAAACAATATTAGACCACACCATGCACCAAATTTTAACTTCCCTTGCTCACCCCACCAATTAGATTTAATTCCATTAGTACTCTCATAGGTGAGCGTTAAAATACTAAAATGATTAGACAATAAATGATATTCAATTTTATCTTGTCTATTCTTGAAAGTATCCATTTCATAGTTCGATTCATGATTTAGAACTAGGCTCCCTTTATCCAAAATGAGACTTTGTAAGCAAGAGCCTATTTCTAAAAATTTTAAAGCCAAATCATTTTCCAAATTTGTAGGCCAATCAAATTTATGTAACAGTTTGCAAGCATCTAGGATATTTACCAAATTGAGATCATTAGGAGTTTTTATCCTAGGTTCAAGAATTAATTGTTGATGAATTTGATTTAGCAATTTAAATGCATCAAGCTCCTTTTCATTCATTAAAGTAATGTTATCAAAGGTGTGGTTAGAAATTAATCCTTGTTCTACATTCACCTTCAATGGCATTTCATCATAATGCAACACTTGTTCTTTCTCCATGATTTGTTTATCAAAGGCACCAAACTTAGGTACCCAATTGAACACGTGTCCATCCCTTTCAAACCATAAGTCTTGTCTATCTAGGGGTGGGTTAACTAACATATTTCCATGATCAATCACTTGGGTTGTTTTGGATAACGTGGGATTTTCAATTGGATCATCAATGATATCAAACCCAAATGATTTAGGTTTTGTAATTTTCTCATTTTGAAATGGCATAATCGTTGTAGCACAAGTAAGTGGATCAAGATTTTCAACTTCTTTTCCTTCAAAGGAATCTAAAGAAAGTGACTCTCTTTCTTGATTCATGATTGTAGAATCCTTATCATGCTCCAAAATTTGATGAGATTCAAATTTCTCTTCCAAAACTTTCTCAAATTGTACAGGATTTATAGTATCCTCATGTGAGGAAGCAATTGAGTTATCTTGCATATTAATTGACACAACAAGTTTGTTAGAAGATTTAGATTGATAATATTCTTCCCATTTCTTCCACGAATCATAGTAATCATCTTCCAAGTTCAAGTTGTGACGTTCAAGTATTTCTTCTTCATCTTGATTCATCAACCTATTTCTCATCCAATTCATCTTCACCTTCCTTAGATGGTCCCGTTATTTCCAAAAGTGGGTTATTTCTTGAATTCAAATTGGTAAAGCTATCATAATCCAAATTTGTAACCCATGATTCAATTTTATCACAATTTGGAAGGTGTGGATCCTCTTGGTCATCACTTTCGAGAGCATCATCCAAAGTGTCTTTCGAGAAAAAGTGGTGAAATTCAATTATGTCTTCAACTTCATTTGTTGATTTTATTTCAAATTCATTTTCAGCCACTTGTGATGACTTAGGAGCTTCTACAATGGGATCAATTTTTGAATTCCGTGTCATATAGTTGCTCCAATCCTTTGCAAGTACATCTGCCCAAATCATATCCACATAAGTTTGTTCATCCAAATACTCCTTTTTGGGTAATGATTCTGGATATTTATTTTCCAAAACAAGATGGTGATTATTTGATTCCAACTTCTTGTTACCCATCCATAGAATTTATTCTCCAAAATCTTCATGCTCTTCAAGACATTTCGAATAGGTATTCACTTCAACGTGAGTCACCTCAAAATTTCTTGTATCATTTGAAGAAGCATAACATGAAATATCATTAAGATCGACATTATGAATTTTCTTCCTAGGATGATTTGGATGCATACATTGATGTGCTCATTTTTGCGGTGGAACATGCCTACATACCTTCTTAACCACTTTCTTTTACTCTTTTACCTCCAATACGAACTCTTTGGGTTGAGTGGTAGAAGTAGTAGGATTAGTTGGATTGATATCCACGGACAATGCTTGAACATTTGTTGCAATGGTTCCATGAGTGACCACATGATTCTCTAACTGAGGCATAGTTGGATGGATGGAAGCACTTGTATAAGCACACATGGGAGCATAAGTTGGTCTGGTAGGATAAAGTTGATTGTAGGGAAAAACATTTGATATCAAATTTTGTTGTGTCCACACTTGATTTACCATCGAGGTTTGATTGCAAGCCCCTAGTTGTCCTACCATAGTTGATTGTTCCATTCCATAACCTTGTGGCCTCAATTGTTGATCTACAATCATAGCTTTCATGTAGGCCGATGCAAGATTAGTAACCAAGGGATTCATCCTAAAAAATATGGCAAACAATGGATCCAATGCTCGAAAGTATATTTGAAGAGCACCACTTTCCTCAATAGTATAGGGAGAAATTAATCTCGCATAAAGCTTTCGAAACCTCACGTTGAAACTTCTCACTGGCTCATTAGGTTCTCTTTTGCAAGAAGCAAATTGTTGAAATATCATGAGAGGATCAATGAACAACCTAAATTGATTGATAAATTCATCTTTCAATTGAGTCCAAGATGTAATAGAACCAGTGGGTAAATTGATGTACCAATCATATGCCACCTCATCTAGGGTTCCAGGAAACATTCTACATGCCACATCCTCATGTTCGACATTCCATCTAACTAGGATATCCACATAGGCTTGAATATGCTCCTCGGCTAATGTTGGATCATTGTGTTTAAACTTGGGCAAATGCTTTTCTACATTCTTGGGTAAATCATGAAAATCTCCACTAATGTTCAAAGGATTAGCATGTATCCCATACCACATTCTTGCAGTTGTAGCCATTAATGAAACTCAGAGAATAATTTCAAAACCAATTTGTTAGTCATGAATAAAAGAAGGAACCATGACCAAGCAATATTCTAAAAATTTAAATTAGTTTCTGATTCACCAGATCACATATGCGTAGGTGAAGAGCATACTCCTAGTGTTGTAGGCTTTCTGATTCACAAGATCGCATTACACGTAAGTGAAGAGCATAATACTAACAACCAATACATTTTAGACAAAATAATTCCTTACAAGTGAGCATGAAATGACTAGCAAATATCAAACCTGTAACATGTTAATAATCATGTTAGCATCAACCAAGCAATGTATCCATTAAAATCAAATGAAAGTAATTGCATGGAGACAACCTCGTTAGTCAAGAAATTTTTTTTTTTATTTTTTTTTTAAATCCAATCAAGACACATTATTCCTATATGAACAATAAAAAAATGTTAGAACAATGCATAGCAATTCATGTCCTCCTTTTAACAATACAATGTTGTATTGTTAAAAGAGGGCTAAAGATAATAACCAATAGGGCATGAAATATTCAAAATTTAAATCCCTATAGCATTTAAATCACACTTGAAATAAACCCATTCAGGCCCTCCTTCTAGCACCAAAATGTTGAGTGGATATTTTTCCCTATAACAAAATGATCACGCAACTAGAGTCTCTGATAGGAAACTCTCTCTTGCAAAGAAATTAGTTATTTCTCCAAGGTTCTTATGAACAAACATTCATATGCATAAATAATAATATTCAATTTAAATGCTTGGAACACCTTAGTGATTGCAAGTAATCGTAAACAAGGGGCAATGTTGATTTATTTCACCATGAAACTTTAGTGATTGTTCATTGTTTTTTTAGATGTTTATAATTTTAACGACTGCAAATTAAAATAAGGTAACAACTTCTGGAAAAGTAAAGTGCATAAAAATAAAAATAAAATGCCTTCAGTATGATGCTATCCTATTTCGACAAAACCGAAGATATGAGGTTTCCATGCATGCAACCTAACCTATTGGACCTGCAAAACATGCACAATCCTGATAAGCTAAGTGCTGGCTCCTAAGGATTTGAATGAGGTTTTTAGATTTAAGCATTCGCATGCAGAAACCAAGAAAAACTTGTATCAACTACATTTACAAGCCTAAAATCTAAAAATGGAAAATAGACATTTAATCTTGCATGCAAAAAATGACTCCTTTCTTGCCCATAAGATGCAAATTTCTGAAATGTTATCTGCATTAAATATTTGTCATTTTAAAATAGCAGACATCTAGTTTTCCAAAACCAGAAAAAGTGGAAGAAAAGCACTCCAAAGAAGGCCCAAAATGGCTCATCACCCTAGCTCTGCAACCCTGCTCCCAACGGTTTCTGACCTCTGTATCTGCTGTAGACACCAAAACAACACCAATCCGATTATGTGACTGCAAACACTGATCGCTTTGACAAACACAGCCCCCAGGGCAGCCCTCAGAGGTCAAACAAGTGGTCCTAACCACTTTCATAGCAATTTTGTAAGGTCAAGAGGCAATTTGGTACATTTAGACACTTTGCTCAGTATTCGTCTCACCCAGGGACGAATTCAAAATGGAATCCGTCTCACCCAGAGACGAATTCTGAATTCGTCTCTGGTAGGGACGAATTCTGAGTTTAACGGGCAAAAAGAAGAATGGCGCCAAGTGGCAGCCCAGGACGGTCAGTTGATGACTCCTGCCTCGCACGCGTGTGTGGGTGGATAGATAGGCCGTTAGAGGATTGTCACAAGGGCAGTTATGAAAGCCCAAGTCATGGAGGACTCCCCTCCCTCATGGGAAGACTTGACTGCCACATGGCACCTATGACCAACACATGGCGCTTATGCTTCCCTCTCAAAAGAGACCCCATGGGTCTATAAAAGGTGGGACTTTTCTCACCCAAAAGAGGAGATTGGAGGCGATTTCAAGCAACGAAGTGCTGTCCGATTGATTACCCACTTGCATCCTTTTGATTCACCTTCTCACATCCACTAATCTCTTTTGCAAGGGAGGTTATTGGGTGGCTTTTGGAAGCGTGGATCCAACCCAAATCCAACATTTGACCACCTTACACCACCAATTTGTAGACATCCCAATCCTAAGAGGTTTTGGACCCATCCCTAGTGGATTGGTTCCGAAATCAAGTGCCAACGGTGGGAGGCCCACTTGGGCACCCCCGCATTTTCCAAGTTTTGTTTTAAAAGCATTCTAGATTATTGTTTCAGGTTGCATCTCATGTTATTCTATTTGGTTAACTCATAGCTTCAATTTCATAACATTTTGATCAGATTTTATCATGCCTTTTGTCGCTTTGTTGTCCTACTAACTTGCAGGTGGCGACATCGAATTCCCGAGGATAGAGGCCAAATTGGGAGAATCCGACCATCTGGGTCATCCCAAAATGGCCCCAATTACATAACCCCTCTATTTTCAGGTGTTTTGGAGGTCTCGGGATTCGACATTGGAGCGGTGTCAGTTCGGCTTTTCCAACACAGTAGAATTCGTCCCACCCAGGGACGAATAGCAGTCAGAATTCGTCCTGCCCAGGGACGAATTCCAGTTGAAGGCAGATTGGCCGATTGTTTCAATGGCAGTGGCCCTCTGGTGATGTCTTCTTCCTCTCGTCAGGTTTTCAGGTCATTTAGAGTCATTTTGTCTATCGATTTGGCTAATTATTTACATGCATCTTTTGGCGATTTTAGAGAACAAACACTTACTATTTGCAACAGGTGCTACTGACATCTTTGTTGTTTCTTTGTTCGTAGGAGGAGCAGCAGAGGTTAAGGACTCATCAACATCAGCGGCGGCATCATCTTGGCCCGCCCATTTCAAGTGTGGGCACGCGAAAAGAGGAACCTTAAGTCTCGATTGTAATCAAATTCTTTTAACGCTCCTAGCCCCCGAAAAGGGAGGAGGCGTATTTGTAAGAGAGATCAAGAGAATTTAATGAAAGGGTTGTGTTTTCTCCATTTTGCTTGTATCTCATTTCAATGCGTCTCTTTCATTTCATGCATTCTACATTTCTAGGACTTAAGCGTATTTGATTTTGAATGCATCGCAATTAGTGTTTCCTTTGCCCGAAATCTCGTGCTTTCAGTGGCGATCACGGTGGGACTCTGTTCCCTGGTTTTTAAGATCACAGAAACTGATTAAATTTTTGTGTTTTGTGCTTGACAGGTACAATTTTTTTTTGTAGACTGTTATTCGTCTCTGACTGTGACGAATTCTTTACTGTAATTCGTCTGACCCTGAGACGAATTCAAATTCATCTCTGGCAGGGACGAATTTTGTTCTGAAATTCGTCTCACAGAGGGACGAATTCCTGCCTGTGGATTTTCAGAGCAGAAATTCAGAAGCAACCGGTCCAGGCAGAGAAGAGGTAGGGATTTTTATAATCTCTGTTAAATTTTCTGTTTCTGTTTCTGTTTCTTTGATTGTTTTCATTTTATCCTGCATTGCTTAGGGAAAGTCATTTATGCTTGTTTCATTTTCGTTAAATAAAATGAATCCCACACACTTCACGCAATAACTTTAAACCAAGGAGCTGGTCGTAAGACCCCAGCCCTTGAGCAAGACCAACGGTGGGTTCATCACCACCTTGGCTTAGCTTTGCATCCATTTCCTCGATTGTCACTGTTGTTAGGCGTAAATCCTGATGAAAGCTGACCGAGTGTCGCTGGGGTGATTCCCATGCGCGCGAGGATAAGTCTTCTATGGTAGGTGTCATTAACAGGACAATCCCCCTTCCGTACCGCCTACGTACCATGTACCTTCTGCTCTCACGTACCTATAGTCTCCCTCTCGTAAGGGCGGGTATATAGAGAGGTTGGTATATCGGCCTGGTTGGTATATTGAAGGGGCGACCATTTTGGGAGTTATATGAGCCTTCATTATGCATTTAAACGTTCTTCAAAAACATTCAAAAAAATAAAACAAAACATCAAAATGCACTAAACCAGTTTAGGACACACCATTAATCCTTAAAAGAGATAATCACGATTTTTGTATGTGTGTGTTCATTTCTTCTTAGTGTAGACAAAAAGAAAAATCATCATAAATGAGATAAAAATCTACTTAGATAGTAGAGAAGCACCGCAATGGTGTACACCCGTAGCCAAGCCCAATCAAGGGCAGAAGCTCCGGAAGGTACACAAGAAGCAGGCACAAGTCGCCTTCGCTTCAATCCCGAGGACTTGGTCATACCGCCTTATCGGTCTGGCCTACAAAAGAATCCATGTCAGAATCCTCGGTGGGGTATGCCCATTCAAAACAGCCCCTTTCGGGAAGACGCTTTACATGTAGACCTTGATGTAAACAGAGAATCGCCTTCTGAGGTTAGACATGAGTGGCCACAGCATGATGAAGCGCTAGAGAGGCACACTGTCCATTTGGAGGGACAACGTGGATATGGCGTCCCTTCTTTACCTCCCATCAGGACAGAAAGACAAAATCCAGAGCACAGGGCTCCTTACACAGGGCGAGCTAACTCCGCTCGCCCCTTTCAAACCAATGAAAGGGAGTACGAGGAAAGCCATCGCATTCCTCGAGGACAACAAATAGTGTGGGAACCTTGCGTTTCCGCCCTTGCTAGGTATCATGATCATACATCGAGGCCAGAGCCTCGAGTAAATGTCGCCTACCTCGACAGAGGGAAGCGACCCATTGAAATTTTAGATCATCAAGATCGAGGCAAACACATAGGAGAAACATTCCAACCTCCTGAGCAAAATAGGGTAGACCAAATTGACCCGATAGTCGCCAGACATGCCACCCGTCAAGCCCAAATCACGCGGCTTAAACAAAGTCATCAGGAGATAGAGTATCGACACCGCTTGGATAGAGAGCGCATGCAACGTGAAGCGGATGAGTTACGCTATGAACTACCTGAGAGGGGGCCAACCCCTCGCACCCAAAGAGCCAAACAATATGAGAGGCATAATCCATTGGTGCAGGACAGGTCTCCACGACCTCGTCAAGCTTTGCCTCCGAGACCTTATAGACCCGAGAGGGAGGCCACTCCCCGAAACAATGATGGGTACCCATAGCAGGGACTCAATCAGGGTCATAGGTCTCGCCCAGAGACTCCTCAAGAATTTTATGAGGAGTACGAACCAGAAATAGAATGGGCTGAAACACCCCATCAAGGCAGGAGGGCTGCCATTCGACCACCCCTCCATAGGCCTCCAGTCTCCCATAACGCACAACGGGAGCAAACAAGAGAGGAAGAGATAAAATCTTCCGATGCATACAAAGCGCTATTAGAGCGTTTGGAGTCTGTGGAGACAAAAGCTTCTGGGCATCAAAAGCCCACGTTACGTCAACTCCGCAGTCATCCAGTGCATCCCTCAGTGCCAACACCTCTTTACCCCGAACACTTCAAGTTGCCTCAATTGGCAATCTTTAAAGGTGAAGAGGACGCACAAGAACATGTAACAAGGTTTCTAAGCCAATGCTTCGGCATCCAAGATAATGACGCATTGTTGCTTAGAACATTCATAACCACATTCGTAGGCCCCGCCTCGGATTGGTTCACACAATTACCCAAACACAGCATAAGCAACCTAGATCAATTAGTAGATGCGTTTCTTGAACGCTTTGCCTTCAACACAAGGAAGAAGGCATCACTGAGTGATCTGGCTAGCCTCAGGCAATTTGAGGAAGAAACAATGGCAGCATACGGGAATCGATGGAGAGCTTTGCTTTCTAAGTTACCTTACCGTCCCCCTATGTCCGATCTCACACAGATGTTCACAAAAATTTGCTTGAAATCGATCTCTGGGCTATTGCAGCTGCAGCAATACGCCGACTTAGAAGAAGCTTTGGCACAAGCCAGAGTTATAGAAGAGATCAAAATAGGCGAAGGCGCAATCGCCAAGCCTAAAAAGAAAGAGTGGAATAAAACCACTAAGACCGGGACAACGCAATCACAACACGCTGCGGTTAACCAAGTTGCGATAAATGTTCCCGCGCTTGTGCAAGAAATGCAGCCCCAAAAGGCTAATTACCGAGCGAGTGCCTCCCGGTTATGAAAGAGATAATAGAAGGCAGGAGCGAGAATCGGCAACGTCGCCCTAGGCGACAATTCACCCCTTACACGGAGTCCAGGGACTCCCTATTTGACCGCTTGTCAACGGCAAATTTAGTCACTCTGCAGAAATCCAAACTATAGACCCTAACGCTCCTAAGCCTAGGGGATACAGAGAGGAATTGTATTGTAGATTCCATAGGCGCAGAGGACACGACTTGAATGGATGCTAGAAATTCAAAGAATTAATCCAAGATTTGATCGACAATAGAACATTGGCCGTGGACAACCCCATAGCGCCAAATAATCAACAAATGGGGGTATTCAAGGACCCTTTGCCTGCCCACGAAGCACAGGCAAAACCTCTCCAGATTAACGAGGTGCGACAGAATCTTCCCATGCAAGGATTTGTGGGAATGATTAGTATAGTGACAAGGAACAAAAAGTACCCAACAGTTGCCCCCGAGGTAGCTACGAGGGAAGTTCCGACAACATCGCAGCCTCAACAACGCCCAACGCGAGTTGCCTCCGCCTAGACCCGAGGTCACGATACGGACCAAACTCACGCAGAGTTTGCGGACCACATCGGCTAGGCTATCCATTTACGATCTTATTCAACAGTCAACACCCCATAGGGAAGCTCTTATGGACATTTTAAAAGCCATCGAATTACAGCCTCACGAAGCAAATTCTTTCAACAACTTCGTGGGACATGTGAAACGATGTACGGAGCCGGTCATCACCTTCAGAGAAGATGAAGTCAAAACAATATCGAATGACATGGCAGATCCACCCCTGCACGTTATCGCGCGGGTCAACGGGATCCCGTACAAGAGAGTGTTGGTAGATACTGGCTCATCCAGTAACATCATTACCACTGCAGCCTTAAAACATTTGAAGCTGCCAGCCTCTCACATCACAGCCTCCACGTACACACTGCGAGCTTTCAACGATGCAATATGCTCGACAGTCGGCACAGTTGTTCTGCCTGTCCAGGTAGGACAAAAGACAATACCTACATTGTGCCATGTGTTGGAAGGCGAGATGGCTTATAATATACTTGCTAGGGCGGCCTTGGATCGGGGACATGAAGTGTGTCCCTTCGATCGCTCACCGAGTGCTTAAAGTATGCTTTTGAAGGAGAAATACATGTAGTCCCAATGGACTTAGAGCCCTTCAAGTATTGCAATGCGGTACAATTCATGCCTCAATCGACCCTCCCTTCAACGCATTTGGATTTCCAGTTAAATCCATCTAAACAGGGTCCAATACCGCAAGCACCACCGGTGACCAAATCAACAAAATCCCAGCCAGGTGAGCCTTCATCATCTGCTCCTTCATTATCAATGCCACTTGCCATGGCCAAACAGAAGGACAAGGGAAAACAGATCATGGAAGAGGCTAAGCCCCTAGAAGAGGGGTTGCCCACAATTTCAACGGTATCAACAGAAGAAACACCTCACACACAGTGAGCGGAGACTCCTAAAATGCCGAACATGGAATGGACTCGGGAAGGACTCCCGTTTCCTCCCACCCAATCATCAACAATCATTGTTGAAATGGCCAATACGGGCCTGGGGGAGTATTTAGTGCAAAATGTTGTGGCAACCCCCGCATTGGAGTCAGTACAGGACATGGGAAGACCTCGCCTTCCCATAGGGACAGTTGTTCCTCTAGGCTACCCACCAAACCAGATAAATTTTGTGTATGGGGGCCTTGATCATGGTCTTGAACCATGCAAACAAAAGGAAGCAGACGAAGAGCCTTTTGTTGAAAATATCAACTATCTGTCAAACCCAGAATTCGCTCTAAGATATCTCGGCCAATGCAATTGGCATGGATACGGGCTAGGCAGATATGAGCAAGGGATGCGTGTCCTTTGCCAACCAAGATACCAGATGCCATATGATAAGTCAGGAGTAGGGTTCAACCACCCCCTGCCCTTAGACATCTTGGTCAAAAATATGCAAGGCCTAGAAATAGGCAACAAGGGGGGATTGGCACCAGATCCTTATGCCAACCCAAATACAGAATATACCTTGGGAGATTACCTCCCATGGTCAACAAACACCCTTGGCAACAGCAATAATCCCTCTCCTTTGCTAGAGAGAGGTGAAAGTTCGGAGATTAATCCTCAAAGAGAACATCAACGGCTTCCGGACATCTTTTTGAAGCTATTCCCCTTAGAGGTTCCAGCTGAACCAACACAGTGTCAAGAGAATCAGGTCCCTCCACCAAGAGTGGAACAACCGCAATGGGACCAGATTAACTTGCTGGAACAAGGAGAGCCTTCAATGTCGCAAGTAACTATTGCTGAAGAGAATGAACATTTTTGGGTCTCCGAAAGTGATTCAGAAGATGAGACTGAGATGGACTATCTCAGACATGCGCGATGACATCACCGCCCTTTAACTCATGAAGATCTAATGGGACAAATGGGCATACTGCTAGGGCATGAATGGTGGGTAGACCCAGCAAGGTGGGACCAAGTGTTGGATCCATGGCTCCAAATTCAAGATGAGCACCGTCCACCCCGAGACCCTATCATGACAATAGTACCGAGGGAAGACCCTGTCCTCCTTTTAGCACATAGGGCTGATCCGTTCATACCCGTCCCTATAGAACCTGATCCAGAGCATAGGGAGCATCCAAGATGTTCGAATTATAACACCCACGGTAATGGAGACCAAATTCATTCCATCCACATGATCTCCATTGATTTGACCGCACCCATCCGCAATCCGGCCGATCCATCATGGTCATTGCATCTAGACATAGATGCCATCGACTGGGATCACGTCAATTCACCTTTATCACCATCATAGTACTGGCCTTTCGGTGAAATGCTTCATTTTACCTCAAGGACAACTCAAGATATCTTTCAAGCTGAAGAGGGACCCGAGGTTCCAAACGCAGATTTAAACTCAGCCAATGATATCCATTTGATCCCGACTCCACATCAGTTGGAGGACGGATCCCACATGTCAGTCGAGGAAACGACTGACGTAGACATCGGCTTAGACCCAACGAATCCACAGATTATCAAGCTCGGGGTAAGCTTATCCCCTGAAGAGCAAGCCGACTACATTACCCTTCTCAAAGCGAAGAAGGAGGTTTTTGCATGGTCATACAGAGACATGCCGGGACTAGACCCGTAGCTAGTCACGCATAATTTAACGCTTGATCCGACAATCAAGCCCGTAAAGCAAAAACTACGAAAGATGCACCCAACAGTGGCCTTGATGGTCAAAGATGAATTACAAAAGCTGTTGGATGCACAGTTTGTCATCTGCATGGATTATCCGCCATGGTTGTCCAACATGGTTCCCGTCAAGAAGCCCGATGGGAGGATTCGCATATGCACCGATTTTTGAGACCTAAACAAAGCGAGTCCTAAGGATGATTTCCCCTTGCCGAGCATCGACGCGCTAGTAGACGCTACAACAGGTCATGAAATGCTCTCCCTAATGGATGGCTTCTCAGGATACAATCAAATTCGTATCAATCCTGAAGACCAACTTAAAATGGCGTTCACAACGCCTTGGGGGACATTTTGTTATAAGGTCATGCCTTTTGGCCTTAAAAATGTTGGCGCTACCTACCAACGTGCCATGACATATATCTTCCATGATTACATGCACAAAACTTTGGAAGATTACATGGATGATTTGTTAGCCAAGTCTCTTTTGCGCTCAGATCATCTCGGTGACTTAAGCAAGATCCTCGATCGCCTCATAGAGCATAAGGTCAGACTGAATCCCAAGAAGTGCGTATTTGGCGTCACATCTAGAAAACTCTTGGGTTTTATAGTCTCAAAATGAGGCATCGAAGTGGACCCAAAGAAAGTCAAGGCAATCCTTGAAATGGCTCCCCCAACTACCATCAAGCAGCTCAGAAGTCTACAAGGAAAGGTCACGTCGATTAAACGCTTCATAGCGCAATTATCTGACAAATGCCGACCCATGAACAAATTATTGCACAAGGGGGTTACATTTCACTGGGATGACGAGTGCCAGTCAGCCTTTGACGAAATCAAACAATACTTGGCTTCACCGCAGTATTGGCACCACCTAGACCAGGAGTGCCATTCTACTTATACATCTTAGCTATTGAGGTGGCACTGGGCGCCATGCTAGCCCAGAAGAATGAACTTCACAAAGAACAGGCCACTTATTATCTTAGCCGCACCCTGGTCAGTTACGAACTTAACTATGCATACGTTGAGAAACTCTGCTTGGCGGTGGTGTTTGCTACCAAAAAGCTACGCCACTACATGCTTGAGCAACACTACGTATGTTGTGTCTAAGGAGAATCCATTGCGATACATGATGAGTCGTACTTATCATAGTAGTCGCACGACGAAATGGATCATGTTGTTGACGGAATTTGACATTGAGTTTATTGGGCAAAAATCTATCAAAGGACAAGTCATAGCCGATCAACTAGCAGAGGCTCCTCTTGAAGACGATCAGCCTCTGGTCATAGAACTACCCGATGATGGGGTCTTCCATGTCTCAGAATCGCCGGATTCTGATGAGCCTGAGTCACAAGCCGACATAACCCTATTCTTCGATGGTTCTAAATGTGAGCAAGGTGGTGGTGCGGGAATTGTATTCTTCACACCGCAGGGTGCTCCAATGCCCCTGTCATTTAAATTAAACTTCCAGTGCACCAACAATAATGCAGAATATGAAGCCTTGCTCCTAGGTCTTCAGACAGCAATCGCCATGAACATCAAAAGACTGAACATCTTTGGTGATTCGCTGTTAATCGTCAATCAAGTCAAAGGGGTATATCAATGCAAATGCCCAGTTCTGAAGGCCTATAAAGCCCTTGTGGACAAATTCCTGGCAAAACTTGAGTGGTATGACATCGAAGCACTCCCTCGATCATCGAATCGTTTTGTGGACACAATGGCCTCATTGGGGTCACTAATCCCGCAAGACCTTTCCGGTGATATGACAACCATTCAAGTCAAAACCTTATCGCAATCCACGATGGAGCGTGCAAGCTCAGACTTGACGCCAGGAATCCACATGATCCAGATTGAACCATCTTCGGATAAGTTCTTTCGAATCCGAGATCGTCTAAAACGTGCCAACTGGGGGTCCTTGTTTTCCCCCACTCCCACTAATAGCAACACAACGCTATTCTTACAAGTTCTATCCCATTCAGCATTTGTTAGGGAAGAACTTCAAAAGGGATTGGCTGTTCATACTGTCGAGGTTTTCGATCAACAAGATCGGTATTTACCCATTAGAGACTACCTCAAGTTAGGTAATCTTCCCTTTGGATTGACGCATGCCGCAAAACGAACATTCAAGCGAAAGCGGCTAAGTATGTCTTGATAGGAGACATTTTGTATCGTCGCAGCTATGACGGAATTCTTCTTCGTTGTTTGGACCAGCAAGAGTCCACTTGGGCAGTCGCCCAAGCGCACGACGGTACATGTGGTGGCCACTTTAGTGGTATGGCCATTGCAAAGCGCATTCTTCGCATGGGATATTATTGGCCATCTTTAGAGCGAGATTGTTGCGCATATGTCAAGAAGTGCATGAAATGTCAACATCATGCCAATTTGATGCACGTACCTTCCCAGGCCTTGCAGGCGATCCGATCTGCTTGGCCATTTTTGCAATGGGGCTTCGATCTAATTGGAAAGATCTCCCCTGCATCATCAGGCCGTCACACGTTTATCATAATGGCCACAGAGTATTTTACTAAATGGGTGGAAGCAATTCCGTTAACTTCTACGACAGGACCCCGCATTGTGGAGTTCATCTTGCATAACATCATATGTCATTTTGGTATTCCATCCAAAATAATCTCGGATAATGGGCCATCATTCAAGAACAAAGACGTGCGTGCTTTGACCACAAAGTACAAAATTCAGCACGACTTTTCAACACCCTATTATCCGCAAGCAAATGGGCAAGCAGAGGCGTCAAACAAAACGCTAGTCGCCATCCTTAAAAAGACGATCGCAGACCGTCACAAGGATTGGCACATCCAAATCCCACTTGCCCTTTGGGCTTATCGCACTAGCATTCGGACGCCAACTGGGGCAACTCCGTTTTCGCTCGTGTATGGCTCAGAGGCAATAATGCCTCTCGAGTTGGAAATTCCTTCCCTCCGCATATCAATGCAGGAGTTCATCGATGATGACATTGCATGGCGAGCCCGATTAGACCAACTTACGTTGCTCGACGAACGACGCGTTAATGCTCTCGAGCACTTACGTATCTACCAAGAGCGGCTTAAGAAAGCTTACAACATGAAAGTTCACCTAAGGGACTTTCGGGTTGGTGATTTGGTTTTGAAGGAAAACCAACAGAACTCTAATTTGCCGTCCCACCTAAGGGACAAGTTCGCGGCAAATTGGTTAGGTCCATATGTCATTGATAGCAAAATAGGACCCGGGACATACCGGCTAGCTTCTCTTGACGGTATCAAGGAAACAGAACCCTTGAATATCAGTCATTTACGACCATTTCATATCTAAGAGAGCCAAAAAAAAAAAAAAAGCTCCAAGGATTATCGCAATCACTTGGTCACCCAAAAAGCTCCAAGGATTATCGCAATCACTTGGTCAAAACCCAAAAGCTCCAAGGATTATAACAATCACTTGGTCACCCAAAAAGCTCCAAGGATTATCGCAATCACTTGGTCAAACCCAAAAAGCTCCAAGGATTATCGCAATCACTTGGTCACCCAAAAAGCTCCAAGGATTATCGCAATCACTTGGTCACCCAAAAAGCTCCAAGGATTATCGCAATCACTTGGTCACCCAAAAAGCTCCAAGGATTATCGCAATCACTTGGTCACCCAAAAAGCTCCAAGGATTATCGCAATCACTTGGTCACCCCAAAAAGCTCCAAGGATTATCGCAATCGCTTGGTTAAAACAACAAAAAATTTGCATCTCATTTCTAGGCATACTCAAATTCATCAACAGAGAGCTCTTCTCGCATATTCACAAAAATCAATCCATCAAAAATACAAAAATATGTAGCTGCATCAAGCATTGCATCCATACATTGCATATTTGTGGTCGTACAGGTCAAGGGCACCATAGGCTGTAATTGCTCTGCTAGTCCACCTTGTTCCACACTGTTTCATTCTACAAAACAACAAAAAAACATTGCCTTGTACCACACTAGAGTCAGTGGTCTTTTAATGTATCAAGAGTTTTTCGTGATTCAGTCATCATTTTGCTCTTTAGCCATGTAATGTATCAAGTCAAACAGATTTTACGAAGGTAGAGTTACACTTGAAATACACCTTGTTACGTAACATCCCAACACAAACTAAAAAAACATAAAACAATTCCCGAGTTGTGTGAACGAAAGATGAAACCTGCACAGTAATCCAGGTCACCAAAAGCGAAACGGTTATCTTGCTCATCCCCCCGTGCGAATGACCCCAAGAATGCTGAGAGTTGGCAAAAGGACAAGCATCCTCCCTACCCAATTCCCTAAGAATCCCTAGTTCTCAATAGTTGCAAAACATCAAAAATTTGCAAAACATCAAAAACTCAAATATTTGACATCCTACAGTGCACACATCAAACGGCACAAACGATAGTGATTTTCATCACTCCATCTCCCCAATCCCTTGCTCAAAAGAAAAACAAATCAAAATAAACAGTGATCTTATCACTACAAACGAGCAAGTATCCCAATACAATTGAAGAAAAGAAGGGAGTTGAACTTGAATCCCTGGAACTCTCAGCATTCTAACAGGTCATGAGGCAAGCCTCAGTACCGGTTTGGTTGATAGCCTATCGATAACTGGCGGTAAACTTCTCGCATGACGATATATCTGTCACATTAACTTGCGTACAGATCAATGTTTGCATGTGGATGAGCTAGCTTATGGCATCTTGGATAACATCGTAGATTAATCTAACTGAATACAACAAAGGAGTTAGTGGAGCTAATTAGGTGATCCTCAGTACAGGTTCGGTTGAAAGCCCATCTGGCACTGGCGGTATCCTGATAAATACCACATAAATGAACTCAATTGCACACACAGGGATGTGAAATAGCTCGGTCAAAAACAAGTTCGATTCATACCTTGTTCAAAAGTCTTGTAAGACAAAGTACAGTCGTGGCTAGTGAGTTAAAACCGTCTGAGTCTCAGAAAACCTTAGCTACATTTCTAAACCAACTGCGCTACTTCTCATTCTTACAATACCATCAAAAAAATACACAAAAAAAGAAAAAACCATAGCTACATATACAACGTCATGCAATAGCATAAAAACAAAAATAAAAAGCATCCTAAAATAGTCTATGGTGCCATAGCCAAAAATCACAAATTCCATTCATCCATTTTGCATATCACATAAGAATCAAAAACATTTGCATTCATCATTTGCATAAGCATTCATCAAAATAAATAAACATGCATAGTCATTAGCCATCATGAATAAACATCAGATCATCACATGTACATAAACAAAATAAAACCGGTATATATATATATATATCGTCAAAAAAAATGCCAGCAGGCTACAAAACTGGTCCTCAGACCCAGCAATCATATCCAAAAACCCAACCTAAGGCGTCGACCACCATGATCACGTAGGATCGGTGCGACGGGAACTACCCCCCGTGGTGTGGGTCCTATGGGACCCAGTAGGGCGGCTACTACTAGCCCCCGCATCACGCCTGCTACCACCTCCCTCATCTAATCGCCTGCGACGAGATGATGCTGACTGCTCAGTCGCACTATCCCTCGTCCGGCGTGAAGATCCACTGCCCGAGGGCTCAGGCAGCCGCCCGCCAAGGCGGATGACCTCCCTCTCCAAGTCTAGCCGGTGCCTACACCATTCTGCCTCTCGTCGATGATAGTACGATATTACATCGTCACGCTGTGCCAGAACCCTATCCCGCTCTGCTAGCTGGGCCCGCAAAAGATCCCTCTCCCGTAGCGCGTCCCCCAGCTCCAGATCCCGTATCCACAGCAGCTCTGTCAGTCACGCAATCTCAGCGCATACCTCAGACTCCATCTCCTCTGTATCTTCCTGATGAACAGGACCCTCTGGAACAACAGCCTGCTCTGGCTCCCATTGCTCCTCCACATCCTGCATGTCCGGCTGATCCGGAGCACCAAAATCAACATCCTCATTCCCCACATCCACCATGTCCGCATCATCCAACGGACCTCCCCAATCATCCCCTGCTGCCTCACCACCCTCCACTGCCGCCTCTGCGCCTCCTAGTGGCCCCTCCCCTCTCCATCGCCGTAGCACCCACCACGAGTCATACTCAGTGGTAGTCCCGACGTCATCTACGTCCGGGACGTCAATCACCGCATCTGACTCCTCGCCCAATGGCGCGGTGACCGGTGGATCTAGAGCCCTCTCATCACCCCGGCGCCGATAGACCACAGGCTCACCAGGAAACCCCTGGCGCACCCCAAACTATCGTGTAACCCGGCTATATGAGAAAAACTCATGCTCGGTCCCGTGCCGCCCAATCAACCACCGCTCCCTGCGTACCCGTCGGAGCCACTCTCCAGCCTTCGGCCAGGCTGGACAGGTCCCGATAAGGGCGCCAAACCACCTCCCCTGGAGTGAGCCGAGAGAAGGCATCAGTATAATGCTCTACAACACCTGCCCATCGCCGACTCTGCCCCTGCTCTGCAGACCACCGCCACAAAACTGCATAGCCTATCTCCACATCATCCATCGCCGCCCGAGTCATCCATGGTAACCCGGTTGGCCTCTCAACTGCTATATGCTACCAACCCCAGCACTACAGTAGATAACTGTAGCTGACCCCCTTCCGCTGTCGACAGCGGACCCCATACAGCTCCCCGTAGAGCTGTGCCAACAATGTCTGTCCCCATCTCAAAATCAGCGGTGCCCCTATCGGGCACTCTACCAACTGCCACACCAAATCTAGCAGGTTCCACGGGAACCTCGCGCCTGACGAATCAGGTAGAAGCATGTTAGAAATGAGGCCCATCAAGAATGCGTGCCTCACTCCTAACACCCCCCTCTCCTGCCACCAGCCAACCAAAATCTCGCCAGCCTGGCAGTCCACCTCGGCTGTCTCCACTGGGTTCGTTACACCCAGCCGCCCCCATGCCCAAAGCATCTCGTAAGTACAGCAGTCCGCTGATCACGCGGCGATGTCCTAATGGGCAGTCCATCTATCGGAATCCGAAGCAACCGATAGACATCCTCCAAAGTCACAGTCATCTCCCCTATCGGGAGATGGAACGTGTTGGTCCACGGATCCCAAAGTTTGATCAGGGCCGTCAGATAGGCCTGATCCGGGACCACAGGCTCCAGTCGAGACACCTGCTTGAGCCCAAGGGCATCAAGCCATTCCCAATCATCATCAGTCAGTGCACCCCGCGCCTCAGTAAAAGCAGCAGGTACACGGTACCGGCTCCTAACCTGCAAAAGAAAACAATTCAACAAAAAAAAATTAAAAATCATGGAAAAGAACTGTACAGCATAAAAAGAAAATTCAAGTAGTTGTCTTCAATCCAGTTTCAGGATTTAAGTTTTAAAACACATTTTGAAAAACAGCATCACAAAAACAATTAAATAAAACAAGTGCAAATTTAAACAAAAATAAACTCTAGGAGACACTTACAGGTTTCGCCTCGGCTCCGCCGCTCGAACCAGTTTGTGCACTCATGATGGCAGAGAGAATTCCAGCAGCGCTTCGCTTCGCAGAATTACCTCCTCCTCCCAGAGCTCCAAAATCGCAAGAAAAAAAATGACACAAATGAGCCCAAATTCAAGTTTTGGCCCTTAAATAGACCTATGAGCTGGAATTCGTCCTTGACTGGGACGAGCACTCTGGTTAGCGCTCGTCCCACCCAGGGACGAATTCTACAGCTGGAATTCGTCCCACCCAGGGACGAATTCAGGCCAGAACTTCAAAAACATCAAAAAATGATCAAAAATGCACTAAAAACAGACAATAAATTTGCCCGATAGGAGTGCTACTGCACCTGACATCCAGCGCATACAAAATAGACATTGGAGTCACAAATTATCACTATCCTACTCCCTAAGAAGGCTACCATAGCCGGACCGCTCCACGGGAAGACGGATTTCCGATAATTTAATCCCCAAATGGTGTCACAAAAAAACAACAAAAACAACAAATAAACGCAACACAAAAACACAGCAATAAGCATTGCCGGACACAAGTGCTCTTGCACTTAACCTCTAGGCAAAGAAATACGATGTCGGGGTTCAAATTGTCACTCTCTTACTTCCCCAAGAAGGCTACCATAGCCGGACCGCTCCACGGGAAGATGGGTTTTTGATGATTTCACCCCATTATGGCATCACCAAAAGGGTTAACACCCACCAAAAACAGGTCCAAATGTTGGAAAAATTGCACATTCTTAAATGGTAAAACATCTAAAGGCACCCTTGCACAAGTCATCTTGGGTCAAGCGACTCGTCGTTTTTCTCATGAAGGTCATTCCCTCATCGATTCGTCGCTTGAGGGGGTAGTCACACTTAGTCACCAATCAACAATCACACACCCAATTAAGGAAAACGACATGCATTCAAAGAATCATTGACAAAGACAATCACGCTCCTGCTTGGGGCAGTAAACAAGCAAAAATCGAATCAATCAAACACTTGGAATTTCGTGAATCATGAACACAAGGTTCCCCTGAGGATAAAAGGTTGCGCCCTTTGCCTAATCATGGCTGATCAATGTCCAAGCTCAAGTCACACCTCACCAAAATAGGTTAACACTTGAAATCAAACTCCTTAGCTCGTCAGAAGCAAGGATTCAAGAATGCATGCCCTTTCCATGCTTGGGGCATCAAAAGTTGGTTAGGTTACCAAGAAACCCTAATCATTAGTGCTTTGGTTATCTATTTTTGCTCGACGCTGCGCTATGCACAGCGCATCCCAAAAAGGGGCATCTATAGACACCAAAACAGCACCAATCCGATTATGTGACTGCAAACACTGATCGCTTTGACAAACACAGCCCCCAGGGCAGCCCTCAGAGGTCAAACAGTGGTCCTAACCACTTTCATAGCAATTTTGTAAGGTCAAGAGGCAATTTGGTACATTTAGACACTTTGCTCAATATTCGTCTCACCCGGGGACGAATTCAAAATGGAATCCGTCTCACCCAGAGACGAATTCTGAATTCGTCTCTGGTAGGGACGAATTCTGAGTTTAACAGGGAAAAAAAAGAATGGCACCAAGTGGCAGCCAGAGACGATCGATTGATGACTCCTGCCTCGCACGCATGTATGGGTGGGAAAATAGGCCATTAGAGGATTGTCACAAGGGCAATTATGAAAGCCCAAGTCATGGAGGACTCCCCTCCCTCATGGGAAGACATGACCGCCACATGGCACCTATGACCAACACATGGCGCTTATGCTTCCCTCTCAAAAGAGACCCCATGGGTCTATAAAAGGTGGGACTTTTCTCACCCAAAAGGACAGATTGGAGGCGATTTCAAGCAACGAAGTGTTGTCCGATTGATTACCCACTTGCATCCTTTTGATTCACCTTCTCACATCCACTAATCTCTTTCGCAAGGGAGGTTATTGGGTGGCTTTTGGAAGCGTGGATCCAACCCAAATCCAACATTTGACCACCTTACACCACCAATTTGCAGACATCCCAATCCTAAGAGGTTTTGGACCCATCCCTAGTGGATTGGCTCCGAAATCAAGTGCCAACGGTGGGAGGCCCACTTGGGCACCCCGCATTTTCCAAGTTTTGTTTTAAAAGCATTCTAGATTATTGTTTCAGGTTGCATCTCATGTTATTCTATTTGGTTAACTCATAGCTTCAATTTCATAACATTTTGATCAGATTTTATCATGCCTTTTGTCGCTTTGTTGTCCTACTAACTTGCAGGTGGCGACATCGAATTCCCGAGGATAGAGGCCAAATTGGGAGAATCCGACCATCTGGGTCATCCCAAAATGGCCCCAATTACATAACCCCTCTGTTTGCAGGTGTTTTGGAGGTCTCGGGAGTCGACATTGGAGCGGTGTCAGTTCGGCTTTTCCAACACGGTAGAATTCGTCCCACCCAGGGACGAATAGCAGTCAGAATTCGTCCTGCCCAGGGACGAATTCCAGTTGAAGGTAGATTGGCCGACTGTTTCAATGGCAGTGGCCCTCTGGTGATATCTTCTGTCCTCTGTCAGGTTTTCAGGTCATTTAGAGTCATTTTGTCTATCGATTTGGCTAATTATTTACATGCATCTTTTGGCGATTTTAGAGAACAAACACTTACTATTTGCAACAGGTGCTACTGACATCTTTGTTGTTTCTTTGTTCGCAGGAGGAGCAGCAGAGGTTAAGGACTCATCAACATCAGCGGCGGCATCATCTTGGCCCGCCCATTTCAAGTGTGGGCACGCGGAAAGAGGAACCTTAAGTCTCGATTGTAATCAAATTCTTTTAACGCTCCTAGCCCCTGAAAAGGGAGGAGGCGTATTTGTAACAGAGATCAAGAGAATTTAATGAAAGGGCTGTGTTTTCTCCATTTTGCTTGTATCTCATTTCAATGCGTCTCTTTCATTTCATGCATTCTACATTTCTAGGACTTAAGCGTATTTGATTTTGAATGCATCGCAATTAGTGTTTCCTTTGCCCGAAATCTCGTGCTTTCATCTGCCTTTGGCTTCTACTTTTAAACCCTCTGGTATGATTCTTTGTTTCACCCTGTGACGCTTCGCTTCATATCCCAGGTCTCTTCATTTCATCTTCCCGCCTCTTTGCATTATTTCTAGCTTTTTTTCAAGCTTCAAAATGTTTGATCTTCTTGCTAAGTGTAACTATTTTGTAATCCTTATACCTTTATGCCACGTGTTCAACGCTTCCCTGTATGTTTCATAACGGCCCCCTGTAAATCGCGACCAAAAATAACATGTCGTGATATTGCGATGTTTTTATGTATGTAGCTTTGCTCCTCTACCTGTATCGTGAAAAATGAGACATGTCGTGATATCGTGACATTTTTCTGTCAGCAGCCTTGTTTGTCATCATGCATCGCAAAAATGATACATGTCGTGATATCACGACATTTTTATGCTTCGGACCGCGTGGATGCAACCTATTGTGAAATCATGACGTTTTTCTTCTTCCTTGTGTTTTGTTGCACTTAGCCACGAAAATGTGACATGTCACGAAATCGTGACACTTTTTCATTCCATACCATCTTGCTGCTTTCTGTCGCAAAATCATGATGCTTTTCTCTTTCAGGCTATCTCGTTGCTTTCTGTCACGAAATCACGACGCTTTTCTCTTTCAGGTTGTCTCGCTGCTTTCTGTCACGAAATTGTGACACCTTTTCTCTATGTTCACTTTGGCTGCTCCAGGTCACGAAAACGTGACATGTCACGATTTCGTGACACATTTCCCTCGCTTAGCTTGTCAGTCATCGTGAATCGTGAAACTGAGACATGTCACAATTTTGCGATGTTTTCTTTCATTTGTTCCTTCCTCACTTTTATGCCACAAAAACCTGACCTGTCGCGATATCACAATGTTTTTTATCTTTTGCCCTTCATCTCGTTTTCAGGTCGCAAAATGATGACATGTCGCGATATCGTGACAACTTCTGCATTGACTATTCTCTTGCTACCTTCGACCGCGATTTCATGACAAGTCACGATATCGTGACATTTTTCATTTTGTCTTTCTCTCTCCTCTATGAACCGCGATTTCACAACATGTCGCGATATCATGACATTTTGAGTCTTCAACTTGGTTCTTTCTCTTGCACCATGATTTCATAACACGTCGCGATATCGTGACATTTTCTCTTCATGATGCATTTTGCTGCTCTTAGCCGCGAAATCGCGACAATTTTCCATTTCACTGCACTTCGCTTGTATGAGCCGCGAAAACGCAACCTATCGTGATATCACGACACTTTCTTTTTCTTAGTAGAAACACGTCACGAAATCGTGACAACTTTTCATTTCTATCCGCGACGGAGCAACATGTCGTGAAATCACGATAACTTTTTATTTCTAGCCGCGATGAAGCAACATGTCGCGAAATCACAACTTTTCATTTCTAGCCACGACGAAGCAACATGTCGCGATATCGCGACAACTTTCAATTCTAGCCGCAACGGAGCAACATGTCGTGATATCGCGACACTTTTTCTCTTTTGTGAAAGTTTGCCTTTTTCCTTGATTTTTTAGCATCTGGGTCACTGCGGTCTTCTTTGAAAACATGCAAAAATGTGGGTCCCCAATTTTGGGGTGTGTTGTGGATCAGCCACAACAGGGTGATTAGACAACCAAGTGGGCAGACTTGGGGTGTTACACCCTTATAGATATTTTTAACATTATGATATCAATACCATAATATTTACATAGTGATGTACTTGTAGAGCCATAGGGAAACTTGCAGGTATAACAATCTATGGACCAAGAATTTGGTATAATCACATTATGAATTTAATCTCACCTTCTTATGTAAATGTTAAATTTGAGAGTTTAGAAATAATATCAAGCTAAGCTTGACTTCAAGAATAATATTCCATAAATAAAACCAAATATATATAAATATAAATATAAATATAAATAAATATATATATATATATATATATATATATATATATATATATATATATATATATATATATATATATATATATATATATATATATATGTGGTGTGCGCTTGATCCTCGGAGTACCCTAACCTCATCATAAAAAAAATTCATGATAACCCATTTGAAAAATATAGGAAGATAAAGTGTAAGTGTTCTTTTTATTTTGCATAAAAAGGAAGAAATATTTTAGAAACCTTTCCTGTTGAATGGTGTTAGTAGAAATTATATTTTAAACCCAACTCTATAAAAAACATTGTCACCCTTTAATATTAATTCATAGTTAATATTTTTAAGTTATTTAAAAAAAAAGTAAATTTCATTATAAACATGATTTTTAATTTTTTATTTAATTGTATTTTTTAATAGTTATATGGATGGAACAATCTTATTAATCTAGGACTCTAGTAGTTATTTATATATCATCCATAATATTGATAAATTATATATATATATATATATATATATATATATATATATATATATATATATATATATATAGTAGAAAGGATCGTGAATGTAACCAACTCTCTTATGTATTATATATATATATAGGTTTTGTTGGAGGTAACTTCGAAGATTTAAACTCTACTTGATAGTAGAAAAGGATCATGCATGTAACCAACTCCCTTATGGATTATATATATATATATATATATATATATATATATATATATATATATATATATATATATATATATATATATATATATATATATATATATATATATATATATATATATATATATATATATATAATCCATAAGGGAGTTGGTTACATGCACAGTCCTTTTCTACTATCAAGTAGAGTTTAAATCTTCAGGTTACCTCCAACAAAACCATATATATATATATATATATATATATATACATAAGGGAGTTGGTTACATTCACAGTCCTTTTCTACTATCAAGTAGAGTTTAAATATTCAGGTTACCTCCAACAAAACCTATTACACCTTGTTGTTTTATAATCCTACATGAAGAGGACCATCAATTTCTTAGGATTGAACTGTCATAGTTTGGCTAGCATGCACTTAATAGATTTAGGTTGGACTACTACCCCTACAAATAGGTATGATCCCAGGTTTTGAACCTAGGTCTCCTCTTGGAAAACACTAGAACTTACCAATCCACCTAGCCCTGGGATAAAAGTATATATATATATGTCATTGGCAAGAGTTTCAACTTGGAAAAGTCCATGTTTTTAATCATTTGAGTTTAGGTAATTTCATTAAATGTTAATATTTATCATGGAATTAGAACCTTGGTCTATAATGTGAAAGTATATTAAAAAGCACCCAGGTGTTGTAGGTGAGTTGGAAAGGAGAGGGCAATCCTCCAAGGGAGGTCCCAGGTTCAAATCTCCAACCTACCAAAAAGTTGAATTGGGTATCCAAAATCCAATTGATAATGTTGGTGCGGGCAGGGTCGGGTGCGACTCCCGGGTGACTTTGACGGTGTAGAACCCCTTGTTCGTGGTCTCTCAGACCAAGGCGGCTCCACAAGCGGTTTTTTGCTTAAAAAAAAAAGTATATTAAAAAGTCTATATATATATATTTATTTATTTTTCTTTTTTTATATGTTGGAATCAATAGTTGCCATGATGATTTGGGCATTCTATTTAATATTTTATGGTCATCACAGTATTATGTATTATGCTATTTCATCTTTTATACCATTGAAAGCACAAGGAAATGGACAAACATTCAATCCAATGAGGCCCAATATTTGAACCTTGGGCATCCATCCCCCTTATGGGGTTTTTCACACCAATTGATCTACACCTCGGACCTAAAGTTTACATTTTTAACTACTTCAATTTGTATTATTTATTTAAATATTAAGGTTTATCAAAGTATTAAATCCTTCATATATAATGTGAAACTCTGTATTTTTTATTTATATTATTTGGTTAAATATTAAGCTTTACCTAATGAAATTATAACTTTAGTTTATCGTGTGAAAATCTTTCTTTCTCGCTACTTACCTTATACTCCATGAGTAGTTATTAAAGTTTACATATGAAATGAGAACTTTAATTTATGATTATTTATATATCATTGGCAAGGTTTTTCATTTGGACAAGTCCATGACCTTAACCATTCAAGTTTAGGTGATTACATTTTTTTGTGGAAAACACCCTAATTGGGATACCACTTTTGAGTAATTCCTAAGGAGACAAGGGTATCTATTCTACCAAAAATACCTAGGGCTTGCACTTGGCCTGCCCCATTCAACACACTCAAAGAGCATGCATAAATAAATAAAAATAGAAACAAACATAGAAAACATAACAATAATAAACAATAACAACAACAAAAACACAAAAACAATAAAAAACATAAATATAACAAAAAACGTAAAAAAACAACAAACAACAAAACACAAAACACACATGCAAAAACCACAAAAACAACACACAAATACAACAAAAACAAAACACACAAAAAATAGAAAATAAAAAACAAAACACAAAAATAAATACAAAAACATATAAAACACCAAAAAAAACACAAAAACATAAAAATAAAATAGAATAAAAATAATACAAAACAAAACACACACACACACACCAAAAAACTGAAAAAAAAAAAAACAAAAACAAAATATAACATTGACATTTCTAGGCCAAAAGACAATTCAGACAATATTCAATAGAGAAAACATAAGAATGATCAGTTTAAACAAGGGAACTAAAATACCCTGACCAAACCAAAGAGAAGCAAAAACAAAGAAAAAAGGAACTAGCTACCTCTAGTGCTAGAACCATTCAGATAAAGGATAGAAAGAAGAGCTTCACTTATTTGTGAATCCCACCATCTAGGAGGGTGGGCATAGTAAGTAATATCACCTTTGTCCAATGCCCAATTAGCTAAAGCATCAACACTCTTGTTTTGTTCTCTGATCACATGATTGTATTCAACTTTCAAAAATCCCATCTGGATTAATTGAATCTTTTCAACAATTATTTTTATTCTCCAATCAACCTTTTGATTCTTAGAATGAGTCTTCAATATATTAATCGTGACTTGAGAGTCAAATTCAACCAACACTTTTTCCATATGACCTTAGTAGCCTCTTGAAGGCCTCTAAGGATACCATACCCCGCAAAAATATTATTAGGAAGGATACCCAATTTCTCAACAAAAATGAAAACCAAGGAACCATATGAAAATCTACCAATTCCTCCCACACTAACTTTTCCAAGGTTCCCTCTAGATACTCTATCAGTGTTGAATCTTCCAAAATCCTTGGGAGGAGGTTGTCATTTCCTTATTCTATCCATATTTTGATTATTCATATTTTATTTACGTTGGTTTCCCTTAAAATAGTTAATATTAAATCTTTGCATCACTTGATCCGATATTTCATGGGATTTTTTAGGATGTTTAAGAAGTTTTTGGAGTAATTCAACTAAGATGGTAATGATATTTTGCTAGATATAGTGATTTTCCTTCATTTCTTGATTTAAAATTTGGTTGTTTCTTTCCTTTCAGATATTCCAAGCTAGAATGGTAGAACCCATCCAAACTAGCTACCTAATAAAATGATCAACACCATCCTGATTATGCCAATCCCTCCAAAATTATTCAAAAGTAAAAAATTGGACCATTGTAAGCCAATTAAGATGGACACTCTCCTCCATATATAGCTCAGAGGCTAAGGTACACTCAATAAAAATATGATTGAGAGTTTTCACATTCTCTCCACACATTTTACATCTAAACTATTAGAATAAGTGAATATTCTCTTAAGTTTCACTAGGATACACACTTGAGTTTCCACTCCTCCATGTGTCAGGAGAACTCTCAGTGGTGTCTTCATCAGGTTTGATGAGTTGTTGTAATCCAACGACTCTCAATGATCAACTCTGCTATTTATACAGAGTTGATCCTAGAGATAAATCAATCAGTTCTACTCTTCTCTTCATCTCTTGTAATGCTTTGCATATCTATTATGAAATTCTAACATGGTACCAGAGCAGGATAGATTTTGCTAGCATTCTCTCTTGAAGGTTCTAGGATCTGGTTCATTTACTTTGGATAATTTTTTTTGGCTATCTTCTTGAAATTATTTCAGTAGTCATTTTTCGTTATCCATTGTTTAATTTTTTTTTCAGCAAAATCTTTATTGTTGAAAATATTTGATGCAATATTTTTTAATATATTTGTTCTGAGTCATCTTTTGAGGGTATTCAAAATATTAAAGCTCTTCCTTTGCTTCGAATCAGGTTTACCCTATGCTATGGGCTATTTTTAGCCCATTTAAAAAGGAAGGATCTTATTTTTTATTTTTTAATACTCCCTCTCTTCGATTCATCTTTTAGCCCTTTTTTAAATAAGTTGAAAAAAACTCCTTTTATCTTAAAAGTAAATAAGATATTTTATTAGGTTCAAGTTTTTTTCATCTTTCTCGGGCTACGTATTTAATCCACACCCGTTAGAACTTAGTGTGGTGTTTCTTTTAATATCATGGGAGACTTCGATCTTAAAAGAGAATCGCGTATCCTCACAGCTTGGTGCTCGAAATATTAGAGTATCGTTTATTCCCGTTGACGCTCTATTTGTGATCCTCTCTCCAGCTGTCCCTTGGCGTTCGATTCCTTCTGGCACCCGCGATAGCTCGGACGATCATTTTTTTCTAGTTGGCTCCATGGCGAACTCAAAATGAATCTCTCTAAGATTTATTTCTCTTCTCTGGTGCTCTATCAGTCGGTCCTTATAACCTGCATTGCCTGTTGTAAATCTCTAAATCAATCCTGCCATTCAAGTTCTTTCAAAACATTAATCTGTTATAGTTTTTTTTATATAACATTTTTTGTAGGATCGCCATCATTTATAGAGTATATCAGGTTAAAGTTTTTGCAGCTCAATCTGGTTGGCACCCTCTGGTTAACGTGTATTTTGCAGATTACCCTCTGGTTACGTCTGTGCAATATAAACACTGGTTATTTTTATAAAGTCTTTTTTGCAGGGGCATGATAAAGTGTTTTTGCAGGTTAAAGGAGAAAGGGTCGAGTTCACCTCAGCTCGATGCAGTTTAACGTTCCTTTGAGGAACACTGTTTATATTTTATATACAATGCTTTTGCAGGGGCGTCTAACATGTTTTTTGTAGGTTCCCTCTTCTGAAGGTTAAAGGAGCAGAATATCGAGTTTCTTTCAGCTCGATATAAGTCTTTTGCCCTCGTCGATCCAGAGTAATTTTGGGTAACTGCATTCCTTTTCTGCCCCCATTCTCAAAACATCTCTTCAGAGCACAGATGGTCGACTCACCGAGTTTCTAAAGCATCTTCTCCTTTCGGTCATTGAAGAGCAGCACCTTCATCGATTTTCTAGAAATTATATAATTTGTTTTGCAGATTTTAGACCCGAGTGTCTCTGTATTTTCTTTCATTCGTTGTCTTCTATCGCCGCATTGTATAATTTCTTTAGTGTTCCCTATATTATTTTTTAAAAAATAGGTTATCCCTGCTTTGTCTCCGGGCCTTTCATCTATTCTCAATAGGCTCTTATCGTGAGACACAATTGTACTTTTTTTAATAAAAGTTTTTTTTGGGAAGGGGGTGAGTGCATTTTTTGCACTCAATTGGTCCATCATTTAAGGGGGGTGTGCTTTCTTTTGTCTATCTTCATCTATGCCTTTTATTTATTTCAAGTAAATTTATGAGGTTATATTTTTTAAATGTTAATTTAAATTTCATAGAGAAAATCACATTAAATCCTTAAAATTGCTTTATACAAAAAGGGGGGCCTATCTTTAAATTATTGCTATCTTTGTCTTTTATTTGATTTAATATAAACTTTAAAATTTCTCAAGTTTACTATTAAATTCAAAACATTTAAGAGGCCCATCTATTTTATACAAACAATTTTCTCTTTGGCAATTATAAATTATATTTGTTCATTATAACCTTGTTTATTTCATAGATAAGATTATTTTTTAAAAGAAAATTTTGTTTCTCCCATCATTTCCTTTTAAGTGTTTTTTAAAAAATCATTAATTTAAATTTACAAGATTTCAAAATAATTCCTTCTTTTTTCAAATATCTTTTGCCTACGTTCCATGTATCAGTACCTATAAAAACTTATAGTTTCCCTCTCGTAAGGGTGATTTTTTTGAGGCAATTGGTATAAAGGCCTGGCAAATATTTTTCTATAATCCGTTTCTTTGGGTATCTCTCTAACTTATAGTTTCCCTCTCGTAAGGGCAAGTTTTTGAGAAAACACCAAATAAACTGATTGTTTCCCTGCATATCAAGCCAACACCCTTCCAAATTCTTCTCTCTACTTACAGTCTCCCTCAAGTAAGGGCGGGTATTGTGAAGAATAAAAAAAGGATTTGGCTCTCTCAAAGCAAACAATATTAAAAACTCATTATACTTATAGTTTCCCTCTCGTTAGGGCGGGTATTTTGAGTAATATATATTGAAAAGCTTCATATATTTTCTTTCTTCCATTTGCATTAATCAATTAATTGAAGTTCTAAGGGGGATATATTGGTTAATTATAAAACTTCAATCCTTTTAAAAATATGAATTCAATTGAACCTCTCACCCCTCATAACTTTCACACTTGGAAACCTAAAATTTTAAATCTTATCTCTCAAAAAGGTCTTACTCATTTGTTAGAAGAAAAGCAACCAAAATTTGATAAAGAATATGAAATCTTTGTTCATAAAGGAAAAATGCATGAAACTATGGGTATTATTAGCTCTAATGTTCATGAAAGTTTGTGGTTTCATATTACAGATTGCAAAACTCCTTATGAAAGTTGGGAGAAATTGAAGACTCTGTTTGGGAAAGTAGATCAGATGAGATCAATGCAATTAGAAGCCGAACTCACATCTCTATCTCCTGAAGATTTTAGTAGTATTGTTGACTTCCTCACTAAGTTCAAAGAAGTCCTCACTCAATACAAAGGTAGTGGGAAGACTAAGACAGAAGAAGAATGCATTTATCTAATCCTTTCTAAGCTAAATGGTGTTTTTCAAATTTTTGCAACCACCTTCATATCTACTAAAGATGCTCTTGGTGCAACCTTTAAAATGCCCTCTTTAGAAGAATTTTGTGATAGATTAACTAGGGAAGAAACCAAACTTGCTAGATATGAAATCTCTTCTTCTTCTTCAAAAGCCTTAGTAGCCTCCACCTCCTCTAAAGAAAAATTCAAAAAGAAGGAAAAGACTCCCATTACCTGTACTCACTATAAAAAGAATGGTCACTCTGCTAACAAATGCTGGAAAATATTACAACAACTAGAGGCAGCTATAAAGGATCAAAAGATAGAAAATAATAAGCAAATAGGAAAAGCCCTTAATGTTCAAGGAAAAACCTCCAATGCTTCCTCTAATTACTGGGTCCTAGATTCTGGAGCAACTCATCACATGTCTGCTTCAGACAAGTCTTTCTCTTCTATCTCCTCTAGCTCTACTCATAGCATAGAAGTAGGGGACTCTTCCTTCATCCTTGTCAAAGGGAAAGGGGATATAACCATTGATGGTGGCTCTATAAACAATGTTCTCTATGTTCCAGACATTGCCACCAATCTCCTATCCATTTATCAAATTTGTACTTCTGGAAATGGGAAAATTGTTCTCTTCTCCCCAACAGGAGTTGAGATAAGAGATTTTCAACTCCCTCATTCTCTTGTAGCTAAAGGGAATATTGATCATAAATCTCATCTTTTCCACTTCAAAGGCTTTCAAAATCCAGAAGGAGCCTCCTATTTTGTGGCTCATAGTAATCTTGAAAGTCAAATTTGGCATGAAAGGTTTGGTCATCTTAATTATAACTACCTAAAGGATTTGTGCACCCATAATATGGTTAAAGGATTACCCCAAGTCTCTTCCAGTGATGGGGTTTGTCCTGGATGTGCTCTTGGAAAGCAGCATCAAGATCCTTTCCACCCAAGTAGTTCTCTAAAAACCTCATCTCCTCTAGATTTAATCCATAGTGACTTAATGACCTTTCCTGAAACATATTTCAAAGGAGAAAAGTATGCTCTTACCTTTATTGATGATTTTTCTAGAAGGTCCTGGGTCTACTTCCTCAAATATAAAAGTGATGTGTTATCCCACTTTAAAGTCTTTAAAGCCTTAGTTGAAAATTAGGCTTCTTGCAAAATCAAGAAGATTCGTACTGATAATGGGGGGAATACTGCAGTAATGAGTTCTCCATATTTCTTTCTAATCATGGTATAATACATCAACATTCTATCTCCCATAATCCTCAACAAAATGGTATTGCAGAAAGGAAAAACCGGACTTTAAAAGAGATGGCTAATTGTATGCTCCATTCAAGAGATCTTCCAAAAGTTTTTTGGGCAGAGGCTATTAACTATGCAAATTATATTCAAAATCGCACACCTCATAAAGCTCTTGACCAAATAACCCCTGAAGAAGCATGGTCTGGCTTAAAACCAGATGTTTCCAATTTCAAGATTTTTGGATGTACTGCTTGGGCTCACATCCCAAAGAAGAAAAGGAAGGCTCTTGATAAGAAAAGCAGAAAGCTCATCTTTATCGGTTATTGTGAAGAATTGAAAGCATACAGGCTTCTTGATCCCTCAACTCATGAGGTATTCTTTCATAGGAATGTCCAATTTGATGAAACATTCCCTCAAAAAGATCCTCCAAAGGCCTCTTCCTCCATTGAGCCTTCTCCTATAGTAGAACCTCAATATTATGAAGAGCCAACCCTTGAAGTTAATTTGGTTATTGATAATCAAGATGAAGAACCTGTAACTCCTTCTCAATGTCTTTCAACTCCTTCAACTCCTTCTTCTATGCCAAAATGGGCCCGCACCATTGTTAAAGAAGCTACTCCCTACATTCAAAATCTTCCTTCAAACAGATCATCCAACCCCATAGGTACTAGTCTTGTATGTCAATCCATTTCCTCCGATCCTCAATCCTTCAAAGAAGCCTCAGGTATAAAAGAATGGGAAGATGCCATGGATAACGAATTTTCTTCCTTGATCAAAAATGATACTTGGGATTTAGTTCCCTTACCTAAGGGAAGAAAATTAGTTCGTTGTAAATGGATCTTCAAAACCAAATATGGGCCTAATGGAGAAATAGATAAACACAAGGCTCATCTTGTAGCCAAAGGTTTTTCTCAAATAGAGGGTATTGATTATACATAAACCTTTGCTCCTGTTGCTAAAATGGATTCTGTTAGATTGGTTCTTGCTCTGGCCGCTTCCCATAAATGGCCAGTCTATCAAATGGATGTAAAAAGTGCCTTTTTACATGGAAATTTAAAAGAAGAAATATTCATGGAACAACCCACTGGTTTTACTCAAGACTCCTCTCTTGTTTGTCGGCTTAAAAAATCTCTATATGGCCTCAAACAAGCCCCTAGAGCTTGGTATGAAAATATGGACTCCTTCCTTCTTTCAACGAGGTTTTTCTCATTGTGAGTCTGACAATACAGTTTACATTTGGAGAAGTAAAGGAAATATCACCATTCTTGTTCTTTATGTTGATGATCTTCTTCTCATTGGTAGTAACCTCACTCACATTCAGAATATAAAAGACTCCCTCTCTAAAAAATTTGAAATGACTGATCTAGGTCTAGCTCATTTCTTCCTTGGAATTCAAATAAAACAAAATAAAGCAGGAATCACCTTATGTCAACAAAAGTACACTCAAGATCTCCTTCAAAATTTTAAAATGATAGATTGCAAACCTTCTCCTACCCCCTTTCAATCTGGCATTCATCTCAGTACTTCCTGCTCATCCCCTCCTTGTGATGCTACTCTATACCGTCAGCTTGTAGGTAGTCTGTTATACCTTACTCATACTCGCCCTGATATCTCCTATGTTGTTGGGCTCATATCCAGGTTCTCTCATAACCCTCATTTCAGTCATTGGCAAGCAGCTAAAAGAATTCTTCGTTATTTGTAGGGTACTACACACTTTGGGCTCATCTATAAGGGAGACTCCATGGATATCATTGGCTATACAGATTCAGATTGGGCAGGATCAGTAGATGATAGATGTTCTACCTCTGGATATGTTTTCTGCCTTGGTTCTTCACCAATAGCCTGGTTATGCAAGAAACAACAAACAGTAGCATTATCTTCTACAGAGGCAGAATACAGAGCAACAGTTTTAGCCAATCAGGAAGCCCTTTGGCTTCATCAAATTCTCAAAGAATTTGGTTTCTTCCATAAGGGGCCTATAACTCTTTGGTGTGACAATCAAAGCACAATTCATATTGCACGCAATCCAGTTGAGCATCAACGCACCAAACACATTGAGATCCACATGCACTTCATCAGGCAACATATTCAAAATGGGGATATACACTTGGAATATATTTCGATAGAGAATCAACTTGCAGACATCTTCACCAAGTCATTTCCTTCTCCACGTTACCTTCAGTTGTGAGAAAAACTTGGAGTGTTACAACTGCATTGACAAAGAGGTCTTCCACCTCTCACTATATTGTACATGAGTACCTCATCAGGCCTTCTTGCCGAGACTCATATTTTATTTGTTAAAGAGGACAATCTTCACCATCCGAAGACAAGCCTCTTTCATACTTCTTTGCTTTTGATTGATGGCTTTTCCCACTGGGTTTTTACCATCATTTCAAAACAAAGGGGTGATAGTTGGTTTTTCCCCACAGGGGTTTTTTTCCACCAACTATCTATGTTGTACATGAGTACCTAATCGAGGCCTCGTTGTCGGGACTCATTTGTAGAATCTCCCCTAGTATCACTTAAGGGGGGTGTTAGAATAAGTGAATATTCTCTTAAGTTTCACTAGGATACACACTTGAGTTTCCACTCCTCCATGTGTCAGGAGAACTCTCAGTGGTGTCTTCATCGGGTTTGATGAGTTGTTGTAATCCAACGACTCTCAATGATCAACTCTGCTATTTATACAGAGTTGATCCTAGAGATAAATCAATCAGTTCTACTCTTCTCTTCATCTCTTGTAATGCTTTGCATATCTATTATGAAATTCTAACATAAACGAGCCATGAAAACCATGTTTCATAAGTTGCTCATCAGTAAGCACCTTGTGAAGTAATAAAAGTTATGTAAAGAACATCACCTTAGGCCAGAGCTTGTGAGCCCACAAATAAATAAATATGTCATATAATTGGCTAGTATTATTATGACATAAGGTAAAATAACCTTGAGCAAATGAATACTCACCCTTAGTAGTGTTGTTCCATCCAAAATAGTCTTTATCATGGGACCAATAGAGAGATATCATATGAAGGATGCTTTGGATATATTTTCTTTGCTCTTTTAGTATTTGGATAGGACAATCCTCAATAGAGACTCAATATCTACAAACCTCTTAATTACCAGTATGGTACTGATAGTAATTAGCAACCTTTATCCAGTTAGCTCGATGAAGCTCATCCATCCAAGACCTCCAATTAAGAAACTAAGTTATCAAAGGCTGGTGACCATCCCAATAATCTATCCAAAAATTTACCTGTTGACCATTATGAATGATTCAAAATAAATTTTTCTTAATCAAATCCTAACCAATATTAAGAACCACTAAAATAAGAGAACCTTTGATAGGAAATTGATAGCAAACAAGGCTTTTAGAAATTTTGTTCTTTGCACATTTAGCAAAAATATTCTTGGCCCAAAGAGCATTTGAATTATGTAAAATCCTCCAATATATTTTAGTAGATAAATCCTTATTATTATTAATAGCATACCAAAAACCTAACCTCCCTTCATTCTTTGGAAGACATAAAGTATCTATTTTACCAAGGCCTATTTTATTTTTTTTCTTAGTGCCACTCTAGAGGAACTGATGATTGATTTGTACCAATTCTTTAAGAAATACCTTTGAGATATTCAACATAGTAGAAACATAAATAGGTATAGCTTGAAGGACTAATTTTACCAAGGTAATTCTATCCCCAAATGAAAGCCACCTATTGGTACACTTTCTAATTTTCTTCTTAACTCTATCGAAAAACCAATTCTAATATTTTATTTTTCTATATTTAAATATTGATAGGAATACCTAGATAAGTGATTAGAAGGGAGGTATTCTTATATATTAATTTATCCAAGACCATGGATTCTTGTCTGGGAGAGCAGTGAAATAAAATGACTTTATATTTATCTTCATTGATTAATTTCTTGGTAGCATTAGAAAAGCAACTAATGATTTGCTTAATTTTAGAAACTTCCTTAACTATAGATTTACCTAACAGAGTAGAGTCATCAAAAAATTGAAAATGATAAATTGGCCTAGCTCCACAAGCAATGGTAACTCTCTCAAGGATTTCGTTTTCTCTATTTTTACTTATAGTCCTTCCCAAGCATTCAACAAGAATGATGAATAAATAAGGGGAGATGGGTTAACCTTGCCTAATACCTCTAGAAGCAAGGAATAGCTAAGAATATCTACCATTTATAAGAATAGAGTAGGACATCGAAGAGATACATCCCATAATCTAGTCCATCTAGTCTTGAAATAAGCCAAACTACTTTAAAACGTTGACAAAGAAGTGCCAATCCACTCTATCATAAGCTTTAGATACGTATAAATGAATGAACATAGATGGATATTTTTGCATTTCCATGGAATGGATGGATTTCTGACCAAGAACTATCTCATCCACTACTTGACACCCTTCCACATAACCCCCTTGTCTAGAAGAAATAATCCTATGCAAAAGAGGCTTCAACTTTTCTACCATGATATTTGTAATGATTTTGAGAAGAACATTACATAAAGATATAAGTCTACAAGTTGAGATATGACCTACCTCTTGAGATTTTGGTACAAGATATATATAATTTTTATTGATAACCTTCAAAATTTCTTTTGCTTTCCTAGTTTCTTTCACCACATCTAATAAATAAGCATCAAGGATTTCCCAAAACTCTTGATAGAATTCATTGGGAAAACCATAAAGACCTAGGGTTTTTCCTTTTTATATTTTAAAAACCACCTATTTAAGGTCATTGATAGTAACTAGAGAATTCAAAACAAAATTCTCCTTAGAAGTGATAAGAGTAGGGATCACTTGCAAAATATTATGTTGAGAAGTCGAGTGAAGAGGTGCAGTAGAAAATAGATTGAAAAAGTAATTGACAATAACAGAGATCATGCCATAAAAAGTGTAGATAATGTCTCCATAATCAGATTTTAGGGAAGAAATAAAGGTGTAAGATCTTCAAGCTAGAAGATATTTGTGGAAGAAATCTATGTTTCAATCTACTTTGAGCCATTGGATCCTAGATTTTTGATTCCATAAGAGTTTTCTTTTTTTCCATTCCTCTAACTGAGTTGTGAGTCTAATTTTATTTTTACTTCTATTTTTTGTGAGGCCATCTAAATGGGTTTTATTTTTCAAAATTTTAAGCTCATAAATAACTTCATGTTTTTTATCGAACATCTCCAAACTTCTTCCAGTTCCAAATCTTGAATTTGGATTTAATGTATTGCAACCTTTTGGAAAAAACAAATTATATTTTTCACATACCTTGGTTTACCTTCCTTCCACCATTTTTGCACTCAAGGTATAAATGAACTATCTCTAAGACACATTAACTAAAATCGAGAAGGCAAGAAACTCACATTGGTTTTATAAATTTCCACCGTGACTAGCTAGTGATCTAAGCTAGCATTGTTAAGAGTCTTCACCTTAGGAATGCAACCGTGGATTAAGAAATTATTAGAGAACAAGAACTTATCCAATCTCTCCATGATACAAGCTAAGCCTTACCTTATTTAGACCAATTCGTAAGGCGATTATTTGGTTGGATGTAAACATGATAAAGCTTTGTAATATATTTACTTATGATATCAGTGCTTTTATCCAAATTTCTATTTCCTACCATTTTTTCTTCTAGAGAGATGATGATATTGAAATATCCTTTTATCAAGATCCAAGATTCAAGAAAATGAGATATAATATAAGTTATATCCTTCCACTATCTTATTTTTTCCTCCAAAGTAGTCGGATCATAAAAAATTATGCAAAGTATAATTTGGTTAGAATATCTACTTTGAATAGCTATAGCTAAAAGACCCCATATGCCAACCATATGGTGAATAACTACCTATTTTGGGTCCTAGAAGCAACCAATACCACCAGAAGTCCCTTGGGAACTAAGGAAAGTAACTTTTTTAGCTGGCCAAAATTTACTAGTAATTGAATCCATTTCCTCTATTGACATCTTCATTTCCTAAAGGAATCAAGATGTGGATGGTTTGTTTGAATCATTCTTCTAATTTTGTTTTGTTTTGAAAGACTCCCTTTGAGTCATATATATTTCAAATGATGATCTTCTTTAATACGAAGGTTAAAAAAATTTGTAAGGGCATTAATATTACCTTCCTCTACAAGATTTTCATCTTCTTTTACCATATAATGTTGATTGGTCTTGCAACCTACCTTCTGGATGGAATCCATCTTTAGTTTTTCTCTTGTTTCTTGAATTACCCCAATTGAACCTAGGATGCCTCTCAACCTTGAATAATACATGTACAAAGTCAAATTATTACTCGAAGGTTCAATATAGTCTATCATGGAACCTATATTATTTGAAGTCTTAGCATTTAAAATATTGTTATTCTTGTGTATATTTCCCTATTTTTTCTATTGAAAACCTTTAATTTGTTGGTTTGTCTTTGAGTCCTTCCCTACATCTTTAAATTGTGTTTCTATGATTTTTATCTCCATTATTTCCTCTTCCTCACTAGGGACATCATTTATGAAAATAATTTCAAACATATTAGCTGATAACTTTGATTGATCCTTCATAACTAGTTTTTTTAGTGTTCTTCTTCCTAGAAATTTGGAAACCTACTAAGTTTTTATCTTTTTTCTTTTGATCTATAATTTTATTTGGGCAGGCACTAGCCAAATGACCATATTCATGGCAAATTCTACAATGAAACAAAATATTCTCATAGTCTACCACTTGCTCCCAAGTGTCCTCCCCATATTGTAATGAGATATTTTCAAGTAGAGGTTTGTCAAAATCCATTAAAACACAAATTCGAGCATAAATAATATGTTCAATTTTTTTATTACAATCATCATAAAAGTTCCCAACGAGTTTCCAATTGAATAAAAAATAGTTGGATTCCAGAATTCAACTAGGAGATCAAAGATTCTAACCCATACAAGACCTATAGAAGGCATATGTTCTTTGGCTTTAAATTTAGTATGCCATGACTTCATGAAAAGCCCTAACTTCCAAAGAACTAGGGACCCCCTTGAAATTTTTTCTCTCTATCTTCATTGTTAGAAAATAAAAAAATAAAATAACCGTTTGGATAAATAGAGAATTGTAATTCACCTTTTATTTTTTAGTTTTTTGTAGCCCAAACTTTGAAAGCAGATAGGCTTGCATGAAAACCCAAGAAATGATAAAATAGTCCTTTTTTTTTCATTTCTTGAGATATCCTAGTTTGAATGATGCTCATATCTAGCTTAACAATCGTAGTTCCATTATATTCCCTCATATATCTTGACTCAATTTTACTAGGATTAATCTTAGGCATACTCAAATGTTTATGGGAAACCCTAAGATTATTTGTAGCATTAGGCTGAGGCTATCCACAACGGAGGGCATCCCTAAAATTTATTTTTGGGGCGAAGTGTTTGAAATTCTTGCCCTTGAAAGGGGTTTCCATAGTGGATTTATTTTGGGGTGGTCCTTAGCACCAGATTCGTTTGACATCTAAACCATTTTTATCGACTGCTTGAAACTTGTTTCAAGAGCTCTTTAATCCAAGTGTTAACAAAAATGGGACTAAGCCCACAAATGAAAACAAAAAATGACGATGAAAATTATAACTTAGAATAGTAGATGTATGAATAAGACCCATTAAAAAAGTAGTATTATGGAATTGATAGCTTGTTATAGCCAACATAGTTATAGTAAAGAAAACTGGATAGCAAATATCATTTTAGACAAATTCAAAATTTAAAATTCAATTGATCAAGTGAGATTTTATCTTTTAATGCAAATGACATCAAGAAGTTGATTGCAAAAATTTAAAATTTAAGGAAGATATTGATAGAAATTAGAATGAGGAATATTTTTTTTATATAAAGACAAATGAAGAATATCTTTGATAAAAAAACAAGCTAGATGTGGTTTAATTAATTTGATAATAATGTAATGAAATTAATGTATATTGTTTTTTATGGGAGTATCCTCTAATAAAAACTAGAGATAGCTTATTATAAAAAATTTAAATGGTGTATCAAATATTTATTACTTATTTATTTATCAAATGACATGAGCCTAACTAGTTAAATACTTTGAATTTCAAGGAGGAAACCTAGGTTCAAATCTTGTTAAATGATACAAGTAGGAAATGTTGTTGTAATGTCACAATAACACAATCATGATGTGATATGGGTGGGACCCATTTCAATCCCATACAACCAATTTAAAAAAATATTACTTATTTTTATTAATTTTAGTTTATATGATTTTATTAAATGATTTGTTTTTATTAATAATTGTGATCTGAAGGAGAAGGGAATGAGTGCAAGAAAGAAGCAGGGAGGAATTGTGTGTGCAAGTAAGAAACAAGCTTAATATTAGAAGTTTTTTATCTAAATATTTGAATAAATTCAAACAATTAAGGATTTTCAAGAAGGAAACTTGATATGAGCAAAGTAAGTATTTCTTAAAGTCCCATGGAGCATGATACCAAACCCATCATAAATTACAAACCTTGATGCCTATCTACACTCATAACCAAATTAGTTAGTGTCAAGTCTTATTGTGGTGCCATGACTTCTTTGGCACCAAAACCCATCATGTCAATGTTCAAAATTTGACAACCCTTAGGTGCCAATTTTACATGCATCATTTTATGATAAAATAAAAAGAAATTTTATAATACCAGGTTTCTAACACCTCTTTGTGCAAGATCAACTCAACCATTTATTCATCCACACACTAACACTAGATTCAAAGGAAGATAAAGAGGCAATTCATGATTTGATTATAATTTTTTACTATAATCAATCTAAATTGGTTCATCTTCCAATAGATTATATGGCAATTCATGATTTGTGTATAAAATTTTACTATAATCAATCTAAAGTGGTTCATATTCCAAATGATTTTTAACTTATATACAAATATTTTATAAAATATAGTGTAGGAACTCCTTTCTATGTTCTTGGTCTTCTTAGTTCCTTCGTGATATCTTCTTTCCTTTCACTTCTTTCCTCCAATTATTTTTTCTACTAGTTGTTCCTACCATCCTAGGAGAATAAATTTCCCTACATCCTATAATGTAGCATCCTTCTATTAAACACTTGTATAATTATTTCATATTTATTACAAGAGTCTTATCTTCTATAGCTATGTTGTTGCATTCGTCAAATTTTATATAATTCACCTTTCTAAATTTGGGTGCCCTTTTAATTTTACTTTTGATGTTATAATATTTATTAGATGTTATAGACTTCTATAATATTTAAAAAATAAAATAAAAATTGAATATATATTATTATTTTTTAATATAATATTATATTAAAATTATATATATATATATATATATATATATATATATATATATATATATATATATATCTTTATATATATCTTGAATAGAATAACGAACTTCATTATATCATTGCAAAGGATTAAGGCATTTTTCTTAAAAAATGTCTTATCTTTTAGGAGTCATATCTTTGTGAAGAATAGTCCAATTCAATTAATTATTAGACTAATTTGTGCAGAATTTGAAGAGATTTAAAATGATTTGGGACCTGATTTTAAGGGGAAAGGTTATTCTACCACTAACTTCTCACTCCATTGGCAAAGGCCCTAATGATGAGATGGGATTTGTGTAATACTTGTTTGGTCAGCCTGAAATTACTAAGAAATTTTATATTGCAAATATTGAGTGTTGAACCATTATTGGCAAGGATTTATTTAATTAGTTTATTTCCAATATATGTTGTGATGTAAAGGAGTAAATCCCTTAACATAGAAGATAAAGGGATATCACTTTCATGAAATGGTAGGATTGTATTGTTGACCCCAATAGACCCTAGCACATAAATAACATCATCAAGAGAAAGTTCTTGGGGGATGCTCAAAAGTTTGAGTAGGATGTCTCTATGGGTGGAAGAAGTTTTAAATAGTTCTATAAAAGAGATCTTAGCAAGTGTATTCTTGAGCTAATAAAAAAATTGAAAGCATTTTGGTTATCATTAGTAGGTCATAGAACCAAAGGAGGTTTATAAGAGGAAAATACCTTAGTTTTTTTTGACAAAGGATCAAAGGAGATCGTATATTACATACCAGAAATAATATAGTCGTCAGCTATATTATGAGACATTATATTTTAATTATTATTTATATCCAAGTGTAGCTTAGGAAATAATCATCTATTATCAATTACATTAATCTTTATCATTTGCGTATTCGCACATTGCCCTTGTAGCGGGGATATGCCCTCATGAATGGTAATATTGTTTCAATTGAATTTATATTATTCATAATCGTGTTTAATATCTTTCTGTTGTTTATACTATTTCTGTCAATAATTGGTCTTGTTTGTTATACTGCATTGGACGAAGGATAGTTGTATCCTTACAAGTGGTATCAGAGCAACGCGGAAATCGTGTAGTTTTTTCAAAAAAAAACTGCACCTTTTGATTGGTTGGTATCTGCTCCAGACTACCAGCGCACAAGGAGATTACTAGCACTACAGAGTTAATTTGGGTCTTCAATATTGCAAACATTCTGACATGTGATGATTACAAGTGACGTTCATGCAATTCAAGTAGCAGCAATACGAATGCAGTGTTGCTGGAAAAAGTCACTCAGAGTCATTAATCATTCTCAAGAATATACACAGGTAGCAGAAATAGGAATTTTTCTCACCACAATCAGGAAATTGTGTAGGTTTCAGGCAAGAAAACAAAAATTCAAAACAACAGATAAAAGGTGCAAAAGTTTGTTCATTCTGTCAAAGGTAGAACTGGTGTCCTAAGTATAGTCAATCATGTTCGTGGAGAAATTTTTTTCTTATAAATTTTATTCAGTTATAGTTCTATGATTTTTGTACCCACTATGTCCTTGTGCTAGGTTTAGACTTCTCCTAAAACCAGGCGTTTTACTTTTCTATACTCCAATATCTTTAGCAGTATTCCTTGATGAAGCCTAGTGTGCTATTGAATCATCTCCGAAATTTGAGCTTCACAGCATAAATAGATGACGCATTAGATTACCAAGTAAATTAACCTTCCTTAAATTAAAAAAATAAACCCTTTGTTTGCATCCCATTCCAACGTTGGATAACTTTAGATGTTCAACATTGTGGGTTCAAATTGCACATGCAGCAAAAGCTTGGTTGCAGTGTCGAGTAGTGTTCAGCATGGTATCATTTTAAAGAGAAGAAATATTTTTTGAAGAAATTTATTTGTTTAACGATAATATTCGTTGTCTGACTCAACATCATTTTAGTTGGTGTCCTAAAGTTTCATTTTACTTTAATATGTAACCCTAATACCACTTCACCACACTCAAATATACCATCCATATCTACGTCATATTTTGTCGTCACATTATTTCGCCTTCGTTGATATTAACAGTAGCACCAAATATATAAGGTTTTAATTTTACACAATCACAAAGAAGAGTGAACGAAGGTTTTAATATTTTGAACAACTTATTCGGTTGTTTTTTTAAGTGGATCGTGATTATTGGCAAAATAGTACTAAATATTTGAAAAATATTAAAATTATTAGCATATTGAAGCCAACAAGGAAATTTTTTTTAGGGCAGATCACCAGTGTTCCAATCATTCTCAAAGATCTTTGTCAAGGGAGATAACATCATATTTATTTTTTTAATTGTTCAAGGAAACCTATGGAAAACAACAGCTAGAACTGTTCGCAAAATAGAATACTGTTGGAAATGTTAAATCCAACTTCATGCCCGAAAGCGCTTCGACGCGAAGCACTTTCGAAACGGCTTCAAGAAATGCTTCGGCGCGAAGCACTTCCGAAACGTCTTTGAAAAATGCTTCGGCGCAAAGCACTTTTAGATTGCCCCCCAAAGCAGAAATCAGCCAAAGCAGAAATCAGGCATACAGATCGGGACATTAATTGTTCAAGCGTGCGAGTAGTTGGAGTGTTCAGTGATTTGTCAGAAAGCCATTTCGGCGTTTAATTCTTGTCAGTCAGTTGGTGGATTTATCCCGCCTTCTGTCCTCTTCCCCTATAAATACCGGGGCATTTGTCATTTTGTAGAAGAGGGGAATAGGGTTGATAGAGGAGGAACAGAGAGTGCAGAGTAGCAGCAGAGCTAGGATTTCGACCATCAAAGTCGCAGAAGTGTGAAACCAGCAGCCGCTTGCAGTCGGAGTGTGGAGCAGCAGTCTCCAAGTAGTGTGTGTGTTTATCCTGCAGATTTCTATCTTGCAAAAGTTTGTAATTGCTTCAAAAGGAAGCTTTGTAATCCGGATTTATAGTGAATATATAAAATATTTATTTCGCTATTCGGGTCTTTGTGTATCATTTTGTTCATTGATATTCCTCAAGTAGGGTTTGCCCCGAAGTGGCAAAACACATGTTCGGTCCAGAAGGGATCTAGTTTGACTGTGCCAAAGCACATTGCAGTGAGCTACAGAGCTTTGTAGCTTTTTTGCCCGAAGAACTCACTTCGACATGAAATTTGATGAAGTAATTTCACTTCGGAGCCAAACTGAGCGAAGCAGTTGCTTCGCTAAGAAGTTCACCGAAGTAGTTTTACCTCGGCAGTCTCTCCCCCAAAGTATTTACTTTGGCAGCCACTTCCCCGAAGTAGTTTCACTTCGGTAGTGCTTCCCTGAAGTATTATTTATTTCGACAAGATATTCCCTGAAGTAGTTACTTCGAGAGAATTCTCCCCGAACCTTGTTCATCAAAATAGTTTTACTTTGGGACTTTATTCCCCGAAGAAGATTCTTCGGGAGCTCTTCCATCGAAGTTCCTCCCGAAGCCAAAATTTTGTGAAGCGTTTCTTGATGCGACGCGGATCGGAATTAGCGATTCAAATTCCTTCAAATTGGTATCAGAGCCAGTGTTGTCATGACACAGAGATAGAAGCATGGCTTCCAAAAGAAATTCCCTGCAGTTGCAGATCCCATGATTTAACGGCAAGAACTATGATTACTAGAGCATCCAGATGATGATTCTCTTCAGGTCTCGGGACTTGTGGGACTTCGTCGAGAATGGTTACCCGAAACCGGTAGATGCAGCAGCACTGGCCACCCTCTCCCAAGCTGACAAAGATCTTCTGAAGGAGAACCGAAAGAAATACCAAAAGGCCCTATTCTATATCATGCAAGCGGTTGAGGAGACCATCTTCCCATGGATCGCATCAGCCACCAAGGCCAAGCAAGCCTGGGATATCCTGGCAAGTTCGTACTAGGGCACCAACAAAGTGAAGTTGGTGAAACTACAGATGCTCAGGAGGGAGTTCGAGAACCTGCAGATGAGTGAGTCCGAGTCAATGAGTGACTTTTTCACCCGAACGACAGATGTCATCAACCAGATGCGGTTGAATGGTGAAATAGTGTAGAATCAAAGGATCACGGAGAAAATCCTACGGAGTTTGCCAACAAAGTTTGACTCTATGGTAATTGCAATAGAAGAGTCAAGGGATCTGACAATCCTCTCTATGGATGAACTGATGGGTTCTTTGCAGACACATGAACAGAGGTTGAGCTGCTCAACTCAGTCCTCTCTAGAGCAAGCGTTCAAAGAGCAAGTCTCAGTCTGAGATAGTAGCAGACAAGACTCCCACCAAGGCGCCTCTAGTTCTCAAGGTGGAAGAGGTAGAAGCAGGCATGAGAGAAGTAACAAGCAAGGAGGGAGATCAAACCCTCATGTCAGTGAGATCAGTTGCAACTTTCATCAGCAAGGAGGAAGAGGCATTGGCAAAAATCAGCAAGGTTGCTCTCATCAGAAGGACATGTCAAAGGTCCAATGCTACTACTGCAAAAAGTTTGGCCATTACATCTCATAGTGCAGAATGAAGATGGTGAATGAGAATTAACAACAAGCCCATTATATAGAGGAAGCTAGAAATGCGATAGGAGGAAATGTGCTACTGACTTGCAGTGTTGAGGAAGAGAGCAAGAAAAACATTTGGTATCTTGACAGTGGGTGCAGCAACCACATGACTGGGAACAGAGAGATGTTCTAAAAATTGGATGAATCAGTCCAATAAAAAGTCAAGATGGGGAACAACAGCACAGTTCCTGTGATGGAGAAAGGTAAAATCCTCATTTACACCAGGCACGGCGAACGAAAGCAAATCTGTGGCGTGTATTATGTGCCTGGGTTGAAACACAATCTACTAAGTGTTGGACAGCTTTTCCAGAAGGGACACACTATGCAGTTCAAAGACGATTTTTATTCCATCAGAGATAAAGTGCATGGAAAAATCACAATTGTATCCATGATGAAAAGCAAAATATTTCTACTGCAAATTTAGAATGAATCTTTAATGTCTCTGAGTGCAGTTGTGAAGGATGCTACCTGGTTGTGGCATCTCAGATTCGGTCACCTAAGTTTCAATGGCCTGAATTTGTTGTACAAGAAGCATATGGTGAAGGGTTTACCCCTTATTGAGCAACCAAACCAAGTTTGTGAAGGTTGCCTAGTTGACAAGTAGCACAGGGATGCATTCCCTGTAGGACAGTCTTGGAGAGCATCACGGCCATTGGAGCTGGTGCACTTAGACATTTACGGTCCCATGTAGACCAGCACATATGTCGACAAAAAATACTTCCTGACCTTCATTGACGACTTCAGCCGAAAGACCTGGTTTATCCCATCAAGTTAAAGTTAGAGGCGTTTGCGAAGTTTAAGGAGTTCAAGGCTCTGGTTGAGAAACAGAGCGGATATTACGTGAAGACTCTCAGAACTGATGGAGGAGGAGAATACATCTCCAATGAATTCCATAAATTCTGCAAGCAGCATGGAATTCGAAGGTAGTTCATTGCCAAATACACACCGTAGCATAATGGTGTAGTTGAAAGGAAGAACAGAACTATCATGGAGATGGCACAGAGCATACTGAAGGTGAAAAGCTTGCCACATGAGTTCTAGGCAGAAGCTGTAAGTTGTGCAGTTTATCTACTGAACAAATGTCCCACCAAGAGTGTGAAGGACAGAATTCTAGAAGAAGCTTGGAGCAATATGAATCCAAGTGTGGCTCATTTGCGAGTTTTTGGGTGCATCGCATATGCACATGTTCCATATGAGAAAAGACAGAAGCTAGATGACAAATCTGAAAAATGCATTTTCATGGGGTACAACGAACAAGCAAAGGCATATAGGCTATACAATCCGGTGATGAAGAAACTTGTCATCAGTCGAGATGTGAAGTTCTTGGAGAACGAAGCCTGGAACTAGAAGTCAAATACTGGTGAGCCTAAACTAGTAACTGTTGAACCTGTAAACTTGGAGGAAGACAGTGTACAGCCACCTGTACCTTCAAGCAACAACAGTGGTGCTAGCAGTAGCACACCCTCATCATCTCGGTCACCTTCACTTACAAGCAAAATTTAAAATTTGAGGACACCTATGAAGACTCACAGCTTGCAAGACATTTATGAGGTAACCCGTGATCAGTTAGATGAAGAATATTTTGATTTTGCCTTATTTATTGAGTGTGATCTAGTGGAGTTTGAAGAGGCAAGTCAGAATCGCACATGGGTAAAAACGATGGATGAGGAGATAGCAACCATTGAGAAGAATGAGACATGGCAGTTGGTTGATCTTCCAGCAGGGAAGAAGACCATTGGGGTCAAGTGGGTGTATAAAACGAAGTTTAATGCCCAAGGAGAAGTTGACAGGCATAAGGCCCGATTAGTGGCGAAAGGCTACAAGAAAAAGTCAGGAGTTGACTATCATGAGGTGTATGCACCTGTAGCCCTACTTGACACAGTTAGAATGGTTCTGGCACTAGCAGCTCAGAAAGGTTGGAGTGTGTACCAGATGGATGTCAAGTCTGCCTTCCTGAATGGAGTGTTGGAAGAAGAGGTCTACATAGACTAGCCACTAGGTTACGAAATTGAAGGCCAGGAGGGCAAAGTCCTGAAGCTGAAGAAGGCCCTGTATGGGTTGAAGCAAGCACCCTAGGCATGGTACAGCCGGATTGATGGCTATTTTTAGGAGAATGGGTTTCAAAAATGCCCATATGAGCACTCCCTATACCTGAAATCAAATGAAGCAGGGGAGATGATAATCGTCTGCTTGTATGTAGATGATCTGATATATACTGGCAATAGCAACATCCTATTTGCACAATTCATAACAACCATGAAGACCAAGTTTGAAATGATAGACATGGGGCTGATGAAATTCTTTCTTGGCATTGAAGTTGACCAATCAGCAGATGGCATCTTCATTTCTTAGGGCAAGTATGCAAAGGATGTCCTGAAGCATTTTAAGATGGAGGACAACAAACCTGCCATCACCCCGATAGCCACTGGTTTGAAGTTGAGCAAGACCGACAATAGCAGAAGCGTTGATCCAACTCTCTACAAAAGGTTAGTTGGAAGCCTGATGTACTTGACTACAACTCGGCCAGATATGATGTTCGGAGTTAGTCTAATCAGCCGCTTTATGGAGACTCTGAAAGACACTCACTGGCATGCAGGTAAGAGAATCCTATGATATGTCAATGGCACGAGGAACCATGGAATTTGCTATGCTAGACAAGACCAGCTTGAGTTGATTGGCTACACTGACAGTGATTGGGCCGGTAGCGTAGATGATCGAAAGAGCACTTCGGGATATGCCTTCCATTTTGGATTCGAAGTTGTCTCTTGGTCCTCAAAGAAGCAGTCGATTGTTGCTTTATCTACAGCAGAAGCAGAGTACATTGCTGCCACCTCAGCCGCCTGTCAGGAAGTTTGGCTGAGAAGAGTTCTGTGTGAACTACATCATCCACTCGAAGCAGCAACAACAATATTTTACGATAATAACTCTGCCATCGCGCTCTCGAAGGACCAAGTCTTCCACGATCGGATGAAGCACATCGATATCTAGTATCATTTCATCAGAGAGCTAGTGAAATTCGGTGAAGTACAGTTGCAGTTTTGCAGGTCGAAGGAGCAGCTAGTTGACATCTTCACAAAACCCCTGAAGGAGGAGGACTTCGCCAGATTGCGAGATATGTTGGGCGTTAGAGAACTTGTGAAGTTTGATTTAAAGGAGGGTGTTGGAAATGTTAAATCCAAATTCACGCCCGTAAGTGCTTCGGCGCGAAGCACTTTCGAAACGGCTTCGAAAAATGCTTTGGCGCGAAGCACTTTCGAAACGTCTTCGAAAAATGCTTCGACGCGAAGCACTTTTAGATTGCCCCCCGAAGCAAAAATCAGGTGAAGTAGAAATCAGGCGTGCGAGATCGAGACATTAATTGTCCAAGCGTGCGAGTAGTTGGAGTGTTCGACGATTTGTCAGAAAGCCATTTCGGCATTTAATTCTTGTCAGTCGGTTGGTGGATTTATCCCGCCTTCTGTCCTCATCCCCCGCCTATAAATACTGGGCCATTTTGTCATTTTGTAGAAGAGGGGAATAGAGTCGATAGAGGAGGAACAGAGAGCGCAGAGCAGCAGCAGAGCTAGGGTTTTGACCAGTAGAGTAGCAGAAGGGTGAAACCAGCAGCCGCTTGCAACCGGAGTGTGGAGCAGCAGTCTCCAAGTAGTGTGTGTGTTTATACTACAGATTTCTATCTTGCAGAAGTTTGTAATTGCTTCAAAAGGAAGCTTTGTAATCCGGCTTTATAGTGAATATATAAAATATTTATTTCGCTATTCGGGTCTCTGTGTATCATCTTGTCCGTCGATATTCCTCAGCTAGGGTTTGCCCCGAAGTGGCAAAACACCCGTTCGATCCAGAAGGGATCTAGTTTGACTGTGCCGAAGCACATTGCGGTGAGCTACAGAGCTTCGCAGCTTTCCTGCCCGAAGAACTCACTTCGGCACGAAATTCCCCGAAGTAATTTCACTTCGGAGCCAAACTGAGCGAAGCAGTTGCTTCGCTGAGAAGTTCCCCGAAGTAGTTTTACTTCGGCAGTTTCTCCCCCAAAGTATTTACTTCGGCAGCCACTTCCCCGAAGTAGTTTCACTTCGGCAGTGCTTCCCCGAAGTAGTTACTTCGGGAGAATTTTCCCCGAACCTTGTTCGCCGAAATAGTTTTACTTCGGGACTTTATTCCCCGAAGAAGTTACTTCGGGAGCTCTTCCGCCGAAGTTCCTCCCGAAGCCGAAATTTTGCGAAGCATTTCTTGACGCGACGCGAATCGGAATTAGTGATTCAAATTCCTTCAAATACCACCATCACAGTACAGGTATATTTGTTGTCAACCAGGGCGTCAAGATTACATAGTGCACAAAATTGGTGGTTCTTGAGGATGTACTTCAATTAAATGTAGCTCTCTTATCCAGTTACCCCGTAGTCTTTTGATAGAAAGAAGAGATGCCATAAGATAAATAATAATCATCATCTTTTTCTGAAATAGTCGAGGGCATCGCGGATAGTTAAGAATAAATATTGTGGTTCCTGGTGTTTCCCTTCAACATCTAGAACGGATAAATCCAGTTTATCAGACATCACCTTATCCCACCTCAACACGTTCAATCATAGGCTGTCTACAAACACAGTCTTCATGCAGGCGATAATTGAATCGCACTCAGCAAAGGAGAAGAAAGATTCAACTAATATTTTATTTTTGTGAATCCTAAAGTTTATACTGGTAAATCCTCACACGTGTTTGTTGAATTAGCAAGTGGAACAGTGATATCTATTGTTGAATAAGCAAGAATAGCTGCTTTGGAAGCGTGAAATAAAAGGAAAATTAGTGGCATCAAAGCCCTAAAAATTTTTCCAATAGCAGCACGCCATGGAGAGAGGGAAGGTAATGTCCTAAGGTTTTTTCATAAAAAAAAGTTTTAAGGCAACCAAATCAAGCATTTCTCCACTAATTAGAGTAATAATTTTATCCGATGGTCATTACTATTTGCTTGTGATAAAATTAAACAGTGAAACCTAAGTTCACATCCCTACGTATTGCAAAATCCCGTCAATGCCGCGTATTAGTCCTCTGTATTTCCTCCGTTGACCACTCTCTCTCACCACTGCCAAGTGTCCATTCATCCTCCGTGTCGCGCTCCTGTGTTGTCATCCACCCACCCCACTCGTTCGAATCTATTTGACGTCTAATTTTTTTGAGCCAAATGACCGTTGTGCTACTATCCGTTTGAAATCGTAAGTAACCATTGTGCGTAATCTAGCCATTGACAAGCATAGCTATCCATTTGAAACATCAAGACTAGAAATCATCGTGGAGCACAGACTAGCCGCTGACAACACAGTTGTCTGTTTGTAACAGCAAATTATTATCATTGATAATTCATGAATTATATCCGTCCATTGAAGTTCTAACGTTAACCATATTCCATGCGAAATTAGTCGTTGAAAGTCGATATAGCCGTTTGAGCAATTACAAAGTTTTTATAGCCATTGGAGCAATTACAAAATTATAAAATTGACTAGCCGTTATAGAATATTTTTTTGACTTCTCCGGATAAATGTTGGAGCAATCCAGAGTAAACCATCTTCGCGCTTGCCAAATTCTAGAGTTCCTCATTAAGTGGAAGGACCTTCTAGAAGATGATGTTACATGGATGACAAAGAGTATTTTTCAGATATTTTCAGCTTTGAGGACAAAGCTTTCCGAGAAGGGGAGTCATGTTACATACCAAAAATAATATAGTTGTCGACTATATTATGAGATATTATATTTTAATTATTATTTATATCCAAGTGTAGCTTAGGAAATAATCATCTATCATCAATTACATTAATCTTTATCATTTGCGTATTCGCACATTGCCCTTGTGGTGGGGATCTGCCCTCCTTGAGTGGCAATATTGTTTCAATTGAATTTATCTTATTCGCAATCGTGTTTAATATCTTTTTCTGCAGTGCATACTATTTCTATCAATAATTGTTCTTGTTTGTTATATTGCATTGGATGAAGGATAGTTGTATCCTTACATCGTAAGGGTTGACCTGAAGGTTGATTTTTATTTTATTTTTAGGTTAAGTCATATATGGGAGAAAAAATAATTATGCCTGCCATATTTTGACGTGGAACATGATTAGCTACTCATTAATTCTGATTAGTTAAGGTATCTTGGAAGATTCCAAGATCTTTATTGGAAGAAGACTATGCATTAGATTCATTGACAATAATTTGGTCATCCTGTATAAGTTCTTGGATGAGGTTACGTAAGGTATTAGACCTATCAATATTGTGACTAGGGACATGATGAAAATCATAATGTTCATCATGGCTATACTAATGAGGTGAACCTTTGTAATATTTACAGCTTTAATAATTGGGATTTCTATCATTTTTTCTTTAAAAAGTTGTTTCAATATGGTGGAAGGTTATTGGTTAAGCCTAGTAAAGGTATGTTTAGGTTTTAATTATTTTATCAAGATAATCTTTTGAGATGTTGTTGTTGTACTTACATTGTTGGCTTGATAAGAATCTCTAACTTTGTCACCTACTACATGCTTGTTCTTATATTACCCTTTGTTATTAGAGGACAACTTTTCCTCTTATTTCATGAGTTTAAGTTATCATCATAGAAGATCAACTTCTACACATTTAGCAATATCAACCATCTCTTCGAAAGAGGAAACGTTGGTTATTTCCAAGGGAAAGTTGCATATGAAAATATGCAAGAGATCCATTTATGGGGGAACATATTGAAGTGGCTTGCCATTTAGCCAAGAAATCAGTAAAGGTTTCACTTTTAGCTTTTTTAAGTGGTTAAAGATCACCAATCATGATCTTTCCCTCAATATACACAAATTATTGGACAAACATCTTCACAAGCTCTCTAAAGCTCTTAATTAAGTGGGTAAGTATCTAGAAATACCATTCTAAAATAGCACCACTACGATTTTTAGAAAATATCTTGAGAAGCAAAATTTTATAATGGACAATGTCACTATAAGAAACTTGAAAGAGTCTAAGGTGGTTGACTAGATCTTGTTTACCATTGTATATTTGAAACTTGGGAGTTTCAAAGTTGGGTGGGAAGGATTGACTAGTTATGATAGGTTCTAATGGTTGTTTATAGAATTTATCATGAGAACATGTATAATTAGATGAGAATCCTTGAAGAGAGACCATTTGTCGTTCCAATTCCTTTAATTTGGAGTTTTATTTTATAAGTTGCTCCATTTTGGCATTTATAACTTGGTATTCAAGGGAAGGTGGATTTAGAGTTGCTTGAGGTAATATTAATGGAGGTTGTGGATTTATATAGGGTTGAGCTACTTGAGGGAGTGTCACCAATGGTGATATCACATGGTTAGACACAAAAGGGTGTGTTTTATAGTTTATCCCCAAAATATTTGCTACAAAAATATTAGTAGAAGCACCATTTGAAGTAGTAGGAACATGATTGGATACAAAGGGAATATTAGAAAAGGGATTAGTTTTAGGTACATCTATGGGGATTGGTTGTGTCATGGGTTGAATTATGACAAGATAATAATAGTCTACAGAAATATTTGAGTTTTGAAGATTAAATTTATGCTTGAGGTTAGGCCAAAGAATCCAATCTCGAGAATGCACTAAATATTTAATAAAGCAAATGCCTTTGCAAAATAGCCTCAAAAATTAACCCTTGCCATATCAGTAAGAAGAATAAAAGAGTTAGAAAAAATAGGAGACCACAAAATATTCTAATAATTAAATGAAATACCATTACGAAAACCATTACCAATCCAATGAAGATGAGGATTCATTACCTTAAAAGCTTGTCAAATATTTTTAACAACAAATAAACCTTGAATCTTAACAGAGGAGAAAGTAATGATAAGAGTGTGAAAGCCAATATTAGCCCAAGATTTATGCCCATAAGACAAACCTAAAGAGATACAATGGTGAATTAAAATATTTTAGGCTTCAACGCCTGTTGTGACTACCGCACAACTAGCCCCAAATATTAAGCACCCACCTTAAATTTCGAGTTTTTAAGGAATTCTGTTTATCTTTTGAGTAGTATTTTTCATAAGACATTCCCCTTTAAATTTGTAATGTGGATTGTTGGTATTGTCTTTTAATCTTCTCTTAATTTGTTTTTGTTTGATTGGAAATGTTTTTAACTGATTTTAATACCTTGGGTGTAATCAACTCAAACAATTAAAGTTAATTAAACTTGTATAAAAACAAAAAAAAAATAAAACAAATAAAAGGGAAAAAAATAATAAAAAAAATAGAAAAAAAAATTAATAATAAGAAGGAGGTTAATATTATATATATAATAATTTCCTATTATACTTCCTTAGTTTTATTTGACTTAGTTTTAAAGTTACTTTTATATAACGTAGATTTGATTTTCATGTTAATCGTGTTATGTTTCTTTCGTTCAGGATGTAGACCACGGAGGATCGTGAAGACGCGGCAGAATAGATTTGACCAGCTGGCGCGCATGGTTTTAGCGGGAGTGGTCAACCAACATGCCGAGGGAGACGATGAATTCGACGCCGGTGAGCGATAGCTCGAATGCAGGTTTTGACGCCAGTGAGCGACGGCGTGGTGGAAGCGAAGCGAATACCCTCGCTTGGGATGGTTTTCCAGTGCTATTCATGTCACTGCAGATGGTAGTAAGATTGATTTCTCGCGAAGCCTGGCGACTGGCTCAATATGGTTTATGGTTGAGAGACCCGTTACCAAGGAGATATCTAACCATTTTCATCCCTAACACCACCCACTGATTTGTTCGTAGCAAGTCTGGGTCGTTTCACGATGTCAGAGCGGTTTTTGGCGTTGGCAGCCACGTAAGACCGTGGTCAGAGGAAATAACCATGGCAACATGTTCGACACTACTAGAGCGAAGATGATATGCCTGCAGTGGCTGTACACATATTTGACATGTAGTCTCTCTCATGTAATCTCTCTCGAGGTCTACTAACGATGTTAAGGTTAGTTGATTTGATTCTTAGACAATATATTGTAATATCAATGTGTAGTTAGTTGAAATGCAATAAATTGAAATGCAAAGGTAAATTTCCTTTCATTGATGTTATATTTTGTTTATTTTGTTTATTTGAGAAAATTAACCTAAATAAAATATAAATTATTAAAAACATGGGCTTTATTAAGGTTAATTGGTTTAATTATTAGATAATATATTGTAATATCAATCAATAGTTAGTTGAAATTCAATGACATAATAATGTAATATAGATCAAGTTCATTTCATGATTATAATGGTTCAATTAACTATATATTTTTTATTAATTATATGGATGTTGCTTTGCTGCCAACTAAGCAATTTAGCCCTAAAATTCATATTATTATTGGATAAAAATCTTCCAATGTATCATTTTTATACAATTGGAGTGAAGAATATAATTCAAATGTAATTAGCATAAGAAAATGTTTCAGTCCATAATCTATGTTTTAAGGATTTTGTTTATAGCTTTCATTTGATAATATCTCTCTTTTAACCTAGCCCTTTTGTTGTGATGCATATGGAGGTGCTTTTTTCAGCTAATGTTATTTATGAATAAGAAATTTTCAAAAGCCAAAATCACATTTTACAAACTTTTGCTAGATGCAATTTTCAATAATCAATAATCAATAATACATTATCAATTTCATAAACTTCATATTTTTGTAACTAGGTATCATAATCATCTATCATAGAGTTCACTTACATTATATACTCCAATGGTAGGAGCTTCATATCTTGATACGTATTTGTGGAACATGAAAAATTGAAAACGTATATAATTCATATTGAGAATAATTTAAAGTTAGTACCCAAAATTCAACTTTTTTCTCATCTTGTGATAAATAAAAGATAATGAGATATTTTTGGATAGGGTTATGTACAAGCATGAAATATCATAAATTGGCTCTATTTAGGATTTTTAAAATTTTAAAAAGGCTAATTTTGGATATTTTCATGTTGGCAATTTTGGGTACTTTGGGTACATTGCCTTTGCTCAAGTGTATAAGTTGTCATTGATGTCAAGAAGCTCTTGAAGGAATTTGATTTGATGTCAAACAACTTGTTTTGATGAAGGTTATGAAATGACAGCTTCAAAGGTCTTTGGCAAACCCCAAGTTGGCAGGTTTAAAGATTACAGGTGGATGCATTAGTTTAATGCATTTGGGTCCAGGAGGAAGTATTTATTTAATAATTAAAAACCTTGTTAAGGTTCCTTTAAATAAATATTAAATAAATATTTGTTTGCATTGGGTTCTCCTAACCCATGGCGCAAATGTCTTAACTTTGATGGCGCTATGTTCTAAGATTGTGGGCGCTAGCCAAGACCTCCGTCGACGTGTTAAACTCCTCCGCCGACGTGTTAAACTCCTCGCCGACGTCAAGATTTTATGGGAAATATGCATATAAATCTCCCACGATGAAGATCAAAGATTATCCCATCTGCATTTTCGAAAAGTGTTGCTCGCTGTGAATTCGCGATCTGATGTTCGATTTCTTCCTCGCTGTGATTTCGTGATCCGTTGTTCGGATATCCGTCGTTCATTTTTTGTATCCGTCGTAAGGTTTCATCATCGTCGTTCACGTCAGAAGACAGGGAGGCCTATTGTTTATTTTAGCCCTGGCACAAAAGGTACAAGGGAAATAGAGTGAGGTTTAAACCTCACCGGACGCCTTTGGCGCACCGGTAGTGGCTAGGCTATTGGCGCGCTACCCGAATGGGAGGTTCCGCGTTCGAATAACGTGAAAGGGTTTTTTCTTCATTGAAGTGGACGCAGCGGGTGGTGTTAGAGTTCATGCGCAATTTCTCCATAGCGTGATTTTTGGTGTTGGCCAAGGTATTTTTGAAATTAATTTTTGCTAGTGTATTTTGCGGATGGAGGAAGTTTATTAGAGAGAAAAACAACTTAGGAGTTATAAGGAGTTTGAAGCTTGCTTTATTTTGATAAAAGATTCTTTTGAAGGTGTTGTTTGCATTATCTTATTGCATTCTTATGAGAGATAAAGTTTATTGTTGATAAGACTATAAGGGAGAAATAAGGTGTATAAGGGATAAATATTTCTTGTAATGTTGAGAGTGCTTTTGGTTGATTATGGAAATGAAAGCATGATGTTTTAAGGTTAGAATTGCTTCTTGTGTGAAGTTGTGAAACCTTAAGTGGGCAGCTTTGAGATTGACATTAGCTTTCATTAAATTGGTTATAATCAAGCTATTCTTTACTTGGTTAAAGTGTTGGGCTTACTCCTTTGTTGATGATTTGAAAAGTTGTTTTGTGCTATGGTGATTTGAGTTGGTGGATGCTTTTTGTTCAAACAATATTGGAGAGAAAAGGAGTTCTACTTGTTTCCTTTTCTAATGTTGATTGTGAAATGCTTCAAGGTTGTGTTTTGAGTTGAATGGTGTTGATTGAACCTTGGTTGATGAGCATTGTTGTTGAAGCCCTAATTGATGGTGAAAAGAACATGAGTATCATTGTTATGTGATTCTTTGCATAGTTGGCAATTGTTGGGGTTTCATGTTCTTGAAAGAAAGCATTCTATCCTATCCATTTCAGATATTGAGTTGAGTTTTCAGATTTGAGATTGAGATTGAGCTGAGTTGATTTGAGTTGAGTTTTGAGATTGGGAGTTGAGTATAGAACATATTGAGTCTCTAACAATTCTCTTTATGCTTCTATGAGTTTGAAAAATCACATTGGGTCTCTAACAATTCACTTTGTGATTTCCTACTAAGAAAGTTTTTCTTGGTGAGCTTGCTAAGTTTTTGGACAGGTTTCGATGGGGACTTGTGAGCAGTTTTGGACAGGTTTCGGTGGGGACTTGTGAGCAGATTTGGACAGGTCCTAGCAGAGGACTTGTGAGCTGAGTTTGATAGTTCTATCATAGAACTTGAGGACAGAGGTGCACTGGTTCTATGAGAAGAACTTGAGGATAGATTTGGCAAGTCTTTGAGAAGGCTTGTATGCAGAGGATTGATTTGTTCAAGAGTTGGATAGATATGACAGATAGAGGAAGACTTGTACTAGATCGACTGACCGTGTTTGGTACAGGTTGTTGAGCTGCTGTGGACGTGATCATAGAAGGCAGAGGTCTCTTAGGCTAAGCATTGAGGATAGGAGGTCTTCGATGGAAAGGAGTTCCACGTGCTGGCAAGAGGTAGAGGCAGTTGATCTTCTGAGGGATCATTTCTAGAGTAGAGGGGAAGGTATCTCCTTTGAGTAGAGGCTCATAAATTCTGATTGGGGGAAGGTATCTCCTTTGGGCCGAGGCTCATAAACATTGTAATTGGGAAGGATTCCCAAAGAACTTTGAGATAACTTTTAGAGAAAAGTTTTGTGGACGTAGCCCAACCATTTTGGGTGAACCACGTTAAAAATGGGTCTTCAATGTGTGATGCTTTCTGTCTTGATTAATGTTGTGTTGATGCCACTGCTATCTAAAGTTAAAATTATTAATTGGTTAAGTCTTATACTGTTCACCCCCCCTCTCAAGTATAAGTCCATGTTCTTCAATTGGTATCGGAGCAGGTCTCTCCATAAAGAGCCTAACAGACTTGGAGAAGGATCTATCAGAGGAACATACAGATTTAGAAAGAGATGAAGAGGTTGAGTTCGATCTCAAAGGTGAATTCTTCTTGGCTTTAAGAAAGCTTGAGAAATTCAGGGAAGAGAATTTTGTTCTCAAGCATCAATGTCAGGAAGAAGAGATAGCAAGATCAGAATTGTCTCAAAGTGTTATAGACTTCAAAATTCTAGCTGAAGAAGGGAAGAAGGTTGAACAGGTTCTGACAGAGGCTCTCAAAGGAAAGGAAGTTGATTGCGAGAAACTAGAAGAAGAGGTTATGTCTCTTAGAGTGAAGTTGGAACAGTTGGCTCTTAGACAGAATACTCCGTGTGAAAAGCAAAAGAAGGATGGTATCACCATTCATGAAACAGGGTCTTCGAGCAAGATCAATCTTCATCCTGAAGAGCGGTGGATTCCAGTTTGGTCACAAGAAGAACAATCATCCAAGGCATCAAAACAGGTTACATAATACTTTCCATGGCTATTGTTTTTCCTGCAAGAAATTTGGTCACAAAGCTATGCATTGCAATAAGTCTTTGAATAGCCATAGTAAGGAAAATGTTAACTCTTTTGCACCTCTTATGAATAAAAATGTCATGTGTTACAAGTGCAAGAATTTTGGGCATATAGCAAGGATGTGCACTTTGGATAGATCTAGCCTTGAGTTCACTAAAAAGAGAAATGAGATCAAATCTAAGTCAATGATAGTTCAAACTGCTTTTCATGCTCAAGACAAAGTAGAAAAATGGTATCTTGATAGTGGTTGTTCAAAACATATGACTGGTGAAAAGGAAAATTTTTTGGTCTTAAAAGAAACAAACAGAGGAACAGTTAGTTTTGGAGATAACAGGTCAGCTAAAATCTATGGTAAAGGGACTCTTAGTTTGGATGGGAAATCCAAAACAGAAAATGTGCTTTATGTAGAAGGCCTAAGACATAATCTTCTAAGTGTGAGTCAACTTTGTGATCAAGGGCACATAGTATCTTTCTTTTCAGATAGATGTGAGATAAGTAAAGAAAAAAATGGAAAACTCATTGCTAGTGCTACAAGGACTCCAAACAATCTTTACATGCTAAGTGAGATAAAAAAGGAAAAGTGTTTTCTAACTCAAGAAGATGAGAGTTGGTTATGGCATAAAATATTGGGGCATTTGAGCTTTGATAATCTTGTCAATATTAGTAACAAGGAAGAAGTTAGAGACTTGCCCAAAATAAAAAGGCCCCATAACATCATTTGCGGTCCTTGTCAACATGGAAAATAGACCAGAACCAGCTTCAAATCAAAAGGGTATACTTCTTCAAAACCATTGGATCTTATTCATACCGATTTATGTGGCCCTACCGTAACTCGGAGCATTCAGGGAGAAAGCTACTTCATGTTGTTTATAGATGATTATTCTAGAATGACTTGGGTTACTTTTCTCAAAGAAAAATCTGAAGCTTTTGAAAAATTTAAAGCTTTCAAAGAAATGATTGAAAATGAGATCGACAAGAGAATCAAATGCTTAAGATCGGATAGAGGAGGAGAGTTCACTTCAAATGAATTTGTGGAATACCGTGAGCAACAAGGAATCAAAAGAGAATATTCAGACAGCAAGAACTCCTCAACAAAATGGAGTAGTTGAAAGGAAAAACAGAACTATTGAAAATATGGCTAGAGCTATGTTAAATGAGTCAAAACTTTCAGATGGCTTTTGGAAAGAGGCAGTCAATACAACAGTCTACATTATCACCAGGGCCCAACTTAGAGTCAATCATCATAAAACTCCTTATGAGTTGTGGAAAGGAAGACCAGCTATAGTAAAATACTTCAAAGTGTTTGGGAGTAAGTGCTTCATCCGAAGGGAAGATCAGAATTTGGGTAAGTTTGATCCTAGGTGTGATGAGGGAATATTTCTTGGATATTCCAATAGAAGCAAGGCCTACAGATGCTTCAACAAAAGAACTCATACAGTTGTAGAGAGCATAAATGTAACAGTTGATGAAAAGACAGGGATAAGAGAACCACTCAAGGAACTCAGTGATGAAATTTGTCAAGAAGAATTCAGAGAGGTTTCAGATGAAGAAGAGGAAAGACAACAACTGCTTCCCAAAACTCCTTCACGATATGTTCAGAAACATCATCCCAAAGATTTGATCATTGGTGATCCAAATAGCAGGCAAACAAGAAGAAGAGTCATTCCTTCACATGATTCTACAAATGTTTCATTATTATCTCGGATTGAGCCAAAATATTTTAGTGAAGCATGTGCAGATAAGTTTTGGGTAAAAGCAATGGATGAAGAGCTAAATCAAATAGAGAAAAGTGAAACTTGGGAATTGGTTCCAAGACCTAAGGACAAGAATGTCATTGGCACAAAATGGATATTCAAAAATAAACTCAATGAGGATGGAAATATTGTCAGAAACAAAGCTAGGTTAGTCTGCAAAGGTTATGCTCAAGTAGAAGGTGTTGATTTCGAAGAGACGTTTGCTCTTGTTGCTCGTCTTGAAGCTATCAGAATGTTTTTGGCCCTTTCAAGCTTCAAATCATTCAAGGTATATCAAATGGATGTAAAGTCAGCTTTTCTAAATGGGGTGTTGGTAGAAGAAGTCTACATAGAACATCCAGAAGGAGTGTCTCTCTCAGAATAGTCAGACTATGTGTGTAAACTAAAAAAGGCCTTGTATGGGTTAAAGCAAGCACCTAGGGCTTGGTACTCAAGACTTGATAGGTATCTTCATGAGCAAGGCTTCAGGAAAGGCATGGCAAATAGCAATTTGTATATTAAGAATGAAGATGATGATATGTTGATTATGGTTGTCTATGTTGATGATATTATTTTTGGGGGAAATAATACTCAGATGTGCAAAGTTTTTGCTAACACCATGCAGAAGGAATTTGAGATGTCTATGATTGGAGAGCTGTCATTATTTTTAGGTCTTCAGATTGCTCAATCAAAAGATGGTATATTTCTCTCTCAAGGAAAGTATATCAAAGAAATGTTGAAGAAATTTGGGATGATGGACAGCAAACCAATGTGTACTCCAATGATTACAGGGTGCAAGATGAGTAAAGATGATGAATCTCCAGCAACATATCAAAGGTTGTACAGATCTATGATTGGTAGTTTATTATATATTATAGCTACCAGACCAGATATCATGCAGGCAGTTGGGTTAGTAGCAAGATTTCAAGCAGCTCCAAAAGATTCTCATGTTATAGCAGTTAAGAGGATATTCAGATATCTAAAGGGCACTATGGACTTTGGGCTTTGGTATCCCAAAGGTGATGATTTCACCCTCACAACTTATACAGATGCAGATTGGGCAAGCAGTATTGATGACAGGAAAAGCACTAGTGGTGGAGCATTCTTTCTGGGAAAGAGTTTGGTTTCTTGGCTAAGTAAGAAACAACCTTCAGTTTCCTTATCTACAACAGAGGCTGAATACATAGCAGCAGTGGTCGGGTGTACACAGGTTTTATGGATGAAAACCACCTTGGAGGATTTCAAAGTCAAGCATGAACAACCCATCTCCATACTTTGTGATAATACAAGTGCCATAAGTATTTCCAAAAATCTGGTAATGCACTCAAGGACAAAGCATATTTCCATCAAGTATCACTTTCTAAGGGAGAAAGTGCAAGACAAGCGAGTCAAGGTAGAGTATGTGTCTACTAAAGAGCAGATTGCAGATATCTTCACCAAACCTCTTCCAAGAGATACGTTTGAGTATCTAAGGGAGAAATTGGGAGTTGTACTCCCACCCCAAAATTAATCACCTCATCAGGAGGTGGGGGAGGGACCAAGCTAAGAGGCTCATTCTTAGTCCCGAGCCCCAAAGGTGACCCTTTGCCATTGATGACAAAGGGGGAGAGATATGAGTAAGGGGGAGAGCTTCAAAGTGAAGAGGAGAGCTTCAAGTCAGGGGGAGCAAAACTTCAAAGGAATATTCTCAGTTGTGGGCATAGTTGGTCAGTTGTTAGCACAGTTGGTTTCAGTTTTGGCTCTTGAGAAGTGTTTTCAGTAAAGGTTTGCCATCAATGACAAAGGGGGAGATTGTTGGCAATTTTGGGTACTTTGGGTACATTGCCTTTGCTCAAGTGTATAAGTTGTCATTGATGTCAAGAAGCTCTTGAAGGAATTTGATTTGATGTCAAACAACTTGTTTTGATGAAGGTTACGACATGACAGTTTCAAAGGTCTTTTGTAAACCCCAAGTTGGCGTGTTTAAAGATTACAGGTGGATGCATTAGTTTAATGCATTTGGGTCCAGGATGAAGTATTTATTTAAATAATTAAAAACCTTGTTAAGGTCCTTTTAATTAATTTTAAATAAATATTTGTTTGCATTGGGTTCTCCTAACCCATGGCGCAAATGTCTTAACTTTGATGGCGCTATGTTCTAAGATTGTGGGCGCTAGCCAAGACCTCCGTCGACGTGTTAAACTCCTCCGTCGACGTGTTAAACTCCTCGCCGATGTCAATATTTTATGGGAAATATGCATATAAATCTCCCACGATGAAGATCAAAGATTATCCCATCCGCATTTTTGAAAAGTGTTGCTCGCTGTGAATTCGCGATCTGATGTTCGATTTCTTCCTCGCTGTGATTTCGTGATCCGCTGTTCGGATATCCGTCGTTCATTTTTTGTATCCGCCATAAGGTTTCGTCGTCGTCGTTCGCGTTAGAAGACAGGGAGGCCTGTTGTTTATTTTAGCCCTAGCGCAGAAGGTACAAGGGAAACAGAGTGAGGTTTAAACCTCATCGGACGCCTTTGGCGCACCGGTAGCGGCTAGGCTATTGGCGTGCTACCCGAACGGGAGGTTCCGCATTTGAATAACGCGAAAGGGTTTTTTCTTCGTTGAAGTGGACGCAACGGGTGGTGTTAGAGTTCGTGCGCAATTTCTCCATAGCGCGATTTTTGGTGTTGGCCAAGGTATTTTTGAAATTAATTTTTGCTAGTGTATTTTGTGGATGGAGGAAGTTTATTAGAGAGAAAAACAGCTTAGGAGTTATAAGGAGTTTGAAGCTTGCTTTATTTTGATAAAATATTCTTTTTAAGGTGTTGTTTGCATTATCTTATTGCATTCTTATGAGAGATAAAGTTTATTGTTGATAAGACTATAAGGGAGAAATAAGGTGTATAAGGGATAAATATTTCTTGTAATGTTGAGAGTGCTTTTGGTTGATTATGGAAATGAAAGCATGATGTTTTAAGGTTAGAATTGCTTCTTGTGTGAAGTTGTGAAACCTTAAGTGGGCAGCTTTGAGATTGACATTAGCTTTCATTAAATTGGTTATAATCAAGCTATTCTTTACTTGGTTAAAGTGTTGGGCTTACTTCTTTGTTGATGATTTGAAAAGTTGTTTTGTGCTTGGTGATTTGAGTTGGTGGATGCTTTTTGTTCAAACAATATTGGAGAGAAAAGGAGTTCTACTTGTTTCCTTTTCTGATGTTGATTGTGAAATGCTTCAAGGTTGTGTTTTGAGTTAAATGGTGTTGATTGAACCTTGGTTGATGAGCATTGTTGTTGAAGCCCTAATTGATGGTGAAAAGAACATGAGTATCATTGTTATGTGATTCTTTGCATAGTTGGCAATTTTTGGGGTTTCATGTTCTTGAAAGAAAGCATTCTATCCTATCCATTTCAGATATTGAGTTGAGTTTTCATATTTGAGATTGAGATTGAGCTGAGTTGATTTGAGTTGAGTTTTGAGATTGGGAGTTGAGTATAGAACATATTGAGTCTCTAACAATTCTCTTTATGCTTCTATGAGTTTGACAAATCACATTGTGTCTCTAACAATTCACTTTGTGATTTCCTACTAAGAAAGTTTTTCTTGGTGAGCTTGCTGAGTTTTTGGACAGGTTTCGGTGGGGACTTGTGAGCAGTTTTGGACAGGTTCCGATGGGGACTTGTGAGCAGATTTGGACAGGTCCTAGCAGAGGACTTGTGAGCTGAGTTTGATAGTTCTATCAAAGAACTTGAGGACAGAGGTGCACTGGTTCTATGAGAAGAACCTGAGGACAAATTTGGCAAGTCTTTGAGAAGGCTTGTATGCAAAGGATTGATTTGTTCAAGAGTTGGACAGATCTTACAGATAAATGAAGACTTGTACTAGACCGACTGACTATGTTTGGTACAGGTTGTCGAGCTGCTGTGGACGTGATCATAGAAGGCAGAGGTCTCTTAGGCTAAGCATTGAGGACAGGAGGTCTTCGGTGGAAAGGAGTTCCACGTGCTGGCAAGAGGTAGAGGTAGTTGATCTTTTGAGGGATCATTTCTAGAGTAGAGGGGAAGGTATCTCCTTTGAGCAGAGGCTCATAAATTCTGATTGGGGGAAGGTATCTCCTTAGATAACGCCACGATTGAAAAATATGTGCGATTGAAAAATATGCAGCATCAGTCAACAACGGGAGCTACGGGCAAGTCATAAGGCCTATGCGCGATCGAAGGGCGGACAGATGTGGTCAATGAAAATGGTCATGATATTCCCCATTGCGGATGTGTCACTTCAGGGAGAACCCAATTTTGAAGAAACAAACGCAAGTGGAGGATGTGTAGGAGTTTGTTGTAGTTCAGAGTAGAAGAAGAGGTATTAAAGTGGAACAAAATTCCAACAAATCAGTAGATATGTCTAGTGAATGAAATCACAGTGGATACATGTGGGCAAATAACTTTCCCATTGCATACGATAGAGGACAGCATTGGAAACTGGCACAATTTAACAGCGTTATAGAAGTTGGAAGTCGCATTTGGATAGGCATATGTTTCGAAGGTAAATTTGACGACAATCATGGGATATGATTTGCTCGAGGGCATCATTATACAGAAGTAGTGTGGAACCAAGAACGCCAAGGATGAAAAGTACTTCAGTTTGAATGGAAAGCTCTAAAAGTTCTCGAAGACTAATAGTGTACAGCCAAAAAGTAACACACCAGAGAAGCAAAGTCATGGTACCATTATTGCTGCATTGAATGGCACCCATACTCGCTACTGTTAGAAGATATAGTGTAACGAAGGCACCCAGTACAGTCATATGCAGATCTGTCTTACCAAGATGGCTACAGTATAAGATTTAGCATTGGTGGATTCTACATCGCAGATTCGAAGGAACACGTATTGACAAAGACAATGCCCTCCTTTTATGCATAGCCCTTTGCAACAAGCCAGGCCTTATGCTTATCAATTTTCCTATCTTCTTTGTACTTGAATTTGTACACTCATTTGCAGCAAATGGGTTTCTTTTCGTGTGGCAGATCGACAAGCTCCCAAGTTTTTCTCTTTTTTAGAAACTTATACTCAGCATCCATGGCAGCCTTCCATTGTGGCTCACTAAGAGCATCTTGTACAAAAGCAGGTTCATATTCATTTATTGAAGACATAAACACCCTATCATCATCCATGTCTATATCCTCTATTTCTTTCTCTAGATCTATAGAAAGTTCCTCAAAATATTGATATAGATCATCAACCTAAGTAGTCTTTGTTGCTACTATTTCCTGTCGAGCCATACTGCGAGTACGAGGTCTATCCAAAGTCAAAGTTGGTGGTGTGGATAACTTAGAGTCTCTGATAGTACTTGTATACCATTTTGGATTCTTCTAATGTGGTAACAAAGAAGAATAAGTAGAAGGACCTCCAGTCTGTGGTGATGAAAGGTTCGTCACCTCTCAATTTTTGATTCCACAAGATCTAGGTGTACATCAGATGTTTTTTGTGATGTTAAAGCCTCATCAAAAACATCTCTACTAACATGAATCTTCTTGGTCAAAGGATCAATCAAACGATAACCTTTAGAGTGCTCATCATAGCCAAGAAGAATACATTTCAATGTCTTATCATCTAGCTTCTTTCTTTTCTCTTTTGGTATGTGCATAAAAGCTTTACATCCAAAAATGATAAGATGAGATATGGAGGTTTTTCGACCACTCCATGCTTCTTGTGGAGTTATTCCTTTTAGGGCATTTGTGGGTGCCCTATTCAATAGATATACTACAGTTGTGACAAATTCTATCCAAAATTGTTGCCCTAGACTAGCTCCTATGAGCATACAACGAACCATTTCCATGATGGAACAGTTCTTCCTTTTAGCAACTCCATTTTGCTAAGGAGTGTAAGAAGTAGTTAACTTTCTCATGATTCCATGTGTATTCAAAAATGTAGAAAACTCTTTAGAGGTAAAATTCCCTTTCGATCTGAGTAGAGGGTCTTTATAGAAGTCCCTGACTCCTCAACAGATTTCTTTAATTACTGGAAGAAACTAAAGGCTTCATATTTTAGATGAAGAAAGAACACCCACATATTTCGTGAGTAGTCATCCACAAACAATTGAAAATACCTCTTCCCTACACAACTATTTGGTGTGAAAGGACTGCACAAATCGGTGTGAATTAACTCTAGAGGTTTCTTTGCTCTTGTAGAGCTCTTCTCAAAAGGTACTCTATGCTGCTTTCCTGCCAAGAAGTAAGAGCACACTGGCAGTGTGAAAGAAAGGGAAGGAATACCCTTTACCATCTCATACTTAGCTCAAGTAAGTAGCCAGAACTAAGATGCCCATATCATTTGTGCCATAGGAAAGTTGCCTCCTTTGTAGAGGCTGTCATGGCAACATGGGAAGTAGAGATAGCATCTAAGGAAAATAAGCAATGCTTATAGGAAGTTGTTGCAATGTTCTTACCTCTCCTGGTAATAGAGCAACACTTTTTGCCATCCTCAACACGAAATTTCACAACCATATCTTTATCTAGAATTTGTGTGACTTCCCCTAAACACTTTGGAGACACTTCGTCAGGATTTACGCGTAAACACAAGAACAATTAGGGTAGTGGAATTAAGTAAAAAAATAGCAAAATGGTTTTATCTCCCTGACGATTGATAGAGGACAAGCTCAGATGTCGTTGTTGCAACTATGTTAGGCATCAAATACAATAGCCCAATCACGACAACATTACCAGTAATTGCAGGCCAGAGTTATTGTATATACCGAACACTACAGTGCAATTGAATTGCACAGATAGGTTTCAAATTTTGGAACTTAGGAGTGCTTTGTTTTTTTACTTAATGAAGTAGTGTAGAAAAGAAAGTGCATCATACATCAGAAAGCATCCAAAAATGAAACTAAGGTGTCGGTTTCCACCGAAAATGCACCTTTTACAATTTGCCAATTTTGAAGAATTGCTGAAAAATTTTCTCTCTTCCCCCTTGTTTTTGCAGTTTTGTGCTTTTAGAAAAAAAAATTTCCCCTTTCACTTTTGAAAAAAAAAAATTGGGCCCCCTTTTTAAGTTTGAAAAAATCTTCTCCTAATGTCATAATTTTTTTCTAAAGTTTAATTAAATATTTTTTTCTAAAAAAAAATTATTTCAAATAGTTTTTTAATTTAAAATAACTTTTTTTAAGGAAAAAAATTAAAAAATTTAATTAAACTAAATTTTTTAAAAAAAAAGACATTATAAAGAAAAATTAAAATCAAACTAAAAAAAAAATTTCCTCGCACGGGGTGGGGTCGTAGGGAGTCGAACCCTCGACCTCTGGCCTCGAGCGCCTTAGTGCCCGACCACCAACCGGCGGAGCTAGGGCACTCAGAGAGAATAAGGGGAGGCTTCCCTTACTTAAAGCCTATCCGGACGATGCGCTTGGAAAAATGTCGCTCATCCGCAACTCCTCTACGGGCAGCATAGTGGTGGCAAAACTCTATGACAGATTTTTTCAACTGCAACCAGACCTCGGCATTGAACAACACACAAACACTGCAACTCAATTTTGGTCCTCTGCCTGCAACTCACACACCTCTTATGTGAGGGCTAGGGAGGACGAGAAATGGCTATCCTGGCCAATATGAGGACCAAAAGAGAAAACTAATCCGGCCAAATTCACCGCAATGGCCTGAAATTTTGATCCAACAATTTAGTATTTTCAATCTGGCTTTTCAGGAGGTAATGAAAAATCAGGTTGGATTTACAGGGTTGACGCTGGGTAGCTGTGTTCTGTTGTGGCTGCTCCACAACTAGCCCCAAAAATTTCGGGACCCACCTTTAAAATTTTGGTATTTGGGTGTTGGCATGTCGGTTTTAAGTGTCTAATGTTTGGTTTGTGTTGAATTTGCAGTTATTGTTAGTTCTTGTCAGCAATATTTTGTTGTCGATGATATTTTATTGTTGAAATTTTTTTTGTCGACGGTATTTTATTGTCGATGACTTTTTCCTGTCTACAATATTTTATTGTCGATGACTTTTTCTTGTCGATGAATTTTATTGGCAAGTTTTATTGTCGACGATTTTTTATCGTCAAATTTTCTTGTCGATGAATTTTGTCGTCAAGTTTTATTGTCGATAATTTTTTATCGTCAAAATTTCTTGACAACGATTTTTATCATCAAGTTTTATTGTCGATGATTTTTTATCATCAAATTTTCTTGTCATCTAGTTTTATTGTCGACAATTTTTTTTTTCGTCTAGTTTTCTTGTCAATGATATTTTGTTTTTTTTTCAAAGTTTGTTGTTAAATTTTATGTCTTCTTTCATGTGTATGTTTGAAATTAATAATAAAATCAAATTAAAAAATTAAAAAATAAAAAAAAAAAAATTCTAATTCTAATATATATATATATATATATATATATATATAAAACATTCAAATTTTTTTAATAATTTATATATATATATATGAAAATAAATTATCACGTGGAATCTCATTCCACTTTAAAAGGCCTTTATTTATTTATTTATTTATTTATTTATATATATTTATTTATTTATTGGAAAAAAATAAATAAACAATAAAAATAACATCCAATGATCATAATGCTAATGAGATATGGTCATCTATATAAAGTAATAATCGTTCCCCGATTGCTTCTAATAATACAATAAAGGGAGGGGAGCGTAATGGTCTTTCATTTATATTTACATGAGCCTAATGTTGGTGTCTTTGGTATTATGCAGGCTTACGGTGGTCGGTGGCAGCATCAGTCAGCAGCGGGAGCTGCGGGCGAGTCATAAGGCCTAAGGGCGGACAGATGTGGTCATGATATTCCCCATTGCGGATGTGTCACTTCAGGGAGAACCCAGTTTTGAAGAAACAAACGCAAGTGGAGGATGTGTAGGAGTTTGTTGTAGTTCGGAGTAGAAGAAGAGGTATTAAAGCGGAACAGAAATTCCAACAAATCAGCAGATATGTCTAGTGAATGAAATCACAGTGGATACATGTGGGCAAATAACTTTCCCATTGCATACGACAAAGGACAGCATGGGAAACTGGCACAATTTGACAGCGTTATAGAAGTTGGAAGTCGCGTCTGGACAGGCGTATGTTTCGAAGGCAAATTTGACGACGATCGCGGGATATGATTCGCTCAAGGGCATCGTTATATAGAAGTAGTGTGGAACCAAGAACGCCAAGGATGAAAAGTACTTCGGTTTGAATGGAAAGCTCCAAAAGTTTTCGAAGACTGATAGTGTTCAGCCAGAAAGTAACACACAAGAGAAGCAAAGTCATGGTACCATTATTACCGCATTGAATGGTACTATTAGAAGATATAGTGTAACAAAGGCATCCAATACAGTCATATGCAGATCTGTCTTGCCAACGTAGCTACATTATAAGATTTAGCATTGGTGGATTCTACATCGCAGATTCGAAGGAACACGTATTGACAAAGACGATGGGGTTTAACGAATGAAGCGCAACAAATTCGATGCAGAAAAGTCATTAAAAGGTATCCGTCAAACATTAAGTTTGACTTGATGCACGTTACGAAGATTTTAGTGCACATAGCCAATGTGGCTATCTTATAATCACAAGTGCCATGTTACCTCCCATTTCAAGAGAAAAAGGTAAATTAAAAGCCTATAATAGAATGTGTCAAGGAAATATAAGAAAGCCCCCAAAAGCATTACAAAGGGCTTTTAACAAACTAAATGATTATATTACCACGGGGTTAAGGCACTATGCAAAGATTAATGAAAGTGAAAAGGAAAACAACTATGCAAAGATTAATGAAAGTGAAAAGGAAAACAACAGAAACGTTATTGAAGCATCGGTGAAGGAAAAATAAAGGTGTCATTGTAATTGTAACGGAAAACAAATGGAGACCAAACGCAGAAATCATAGGTCGCCTGAAAATTTAAAAAAACAAAGGCACAGGGGTTGGACCTTTTGGAAGGCCAAATGCTGTCGAAATGTAACAGAAAATTTTTTTTAATGCAAAAGCCTTTTAAAAAAATTTAAGGCTTTGTTAGCAAGAAAGAATGAGATGATTTTTGCATGCTCAAATTTAATTGTTTATCTTTCCCCTTTCAGATTTTGGACTTGTAGATGAAATTTATGCAATTTTGTTTTGGTTATTTTATGTGAATGTTTGAATCTGAAAATTTTATTTTTGAACCCTAGGAGCTAGCATTTCGGTTGCGCAAACTTGTGGGTCGAATAAGCTAGGTTACATTTATGAACTTCTCACATATTCGATTTTGTAGGACGGGGTGCTATCAAACTGATGGAGCTTTGCATTTTTTCATTTTCAGCACTTAATTTACTTTAAATTTTCATTTTTTAGTTTTTCAAATTTTATTTTACAGAATTTTTTATTTTATTTTCACACATTAATATAAACATTTAAAAATTTTCAAAATCTAAAAATAATTGCATGGCTGTCTAGAATGATCATTAATATTCAATACACAATATATATTTGGGCTAATTCTGATGTCATTTCAATTTTATATTAATTTTTGAAAACTACTGTTTTTCAAGGGTTTTATAATTTCGAAAATTCATTTTTTTTTCAGTTTTGGAGGCAAATCAGATTTTAAAATTCTGTATTTTTTTTTGATTGGTTGATAAAAAGGGTTTTGAAAGGTCCTGAAACCTTTTACACAAATGCAACAAAGACAGCTAGCTAGAAGCGAATTAACTAAATTGAAAACAAACAACCCTAGAGGGGAACAAAACAACCAACTTTAAACTAGAAAGAAGGCATAGACAAAAACAAAATTGATCTAGATATCTAGCCACTAGTCCCTAAATCGGCCACATCAACACCAACAACTAGTTAAAGATTAAGATTTCTAGAACCATATAAGGGAAAAGGGGATATGTGTTGGCATTCATGTTAGACAAACCATGTCCATCCACTAGGTTCTAAATCAGCCACATCAGTACCAACAACTCCATGTCAGACAAACCATGTCCAACCACTGGGTCCCAAATCAGTCACATCAGCACCAGTAACTCTATGTCAAGCAAACCATGTCCAACCACTAGGCCCTAAATCAACCACATCAACATCAGCAACCAATTAAAGATTAATATTTCCACTTACACATAAGGGAAAAGGGATATGTTCTGGCATCCATGTAAAACAAACCATGTCCAACCATTAGGTCCCAAATCAGCCACATTAGTACCAATAACTCCGTGTCAGAAAAACCATGTCCAACCACTAAACCCCTAATCATCCACATCAGCACCAATAACTCCATGTCAGACAAACCACGTCCAGCCACTAGGCCCAAAATCAACCACATCAATAACAACAACAACTTAAATATTAATATTTCCACAACCACATAAGGAAAAAAGGGATATGTGCTGGCATCCATGTCAGACAAACCATGTCCATCCACTAGGTTCCAAATCAGCCACATCAACACCAGCAACTCCATGTCAGATAAACCATGTTAGACAAACCATATCCATCCACTAGGCCCCAAATCAACCACATCAGCACTAGCAGCTCCATGTCAAACAAACCATGTCTAGCCACTAGGATCCAAATCAGCCACATCAGCACCAACAACCAGTTAAAGATTAATATTTCCACAACCACATAAGGAAAAAGGGGATATTTAATGTCATCAATGTTAGACAAACAATATCCAGCCACTAGGCCCCAAATCAGCCACATCAACACCAACAACTCCATGTCATATAAACCATGTCCAACCACTAGGCCCCAAATCAACCACATCAGCACCAATAACTCTATGTTAGACAAACCATGTCCAACCACTAGGCCCTAGCCACATCAGCACCAAAAAATAGTTAAATATTAAGATTTCCACAACCACATAAGAGAAAAGAGGATATGTACTGGCATCCATGTCAAAAAAACCATGTCCAACCACTAGGTCCCAAATTAGTCACATCAGCACCAACAACTCCATGTCAGACAAACCATGTAAAAAAAACCATGTTCAACCACTAGGTCCCAAATCAGCCACATCAACACCAAAAAATCCATGTTAGATAAACCATGTCCAACCACTAGGCCCCAAATCAGCCACAACAACACCAACAACCAATTAAATATTAGGATTTCCACAACCACATAAGGTAAAAGGAGATATGTGCTGGCATCCATGTCAAATAAACCATGTCCAACCACTAGGTCCCAAATCAACCACATCAAAACTAGTAACTCCATGTCAGAAAAACCATGTACAACCACTAGGTCCCACATCAACACCAACAACCAGTTAAAGATTAAAATTTTATGCAACCACATAAGGGAAAATGAGATATGTGTTGGCATCCATGTCAGACAAACCATGTCCAGCCACTAGGTCCCAAATCAACCACATTAGTACCAGTAACTCTATGTTAGACAAACCATGTCCAACCACTAGGCCCCAAATCAGCCACATCAACACCAACAATTCCATGTTATACAAACTATATCCAACCACTAGGCCTCAAATCAACCACATCAACACTAGAAACCAATTAAATATTAAGATTTTCATTTGCATCAGTGTGGTCCATTATACGTTAAGGGAAATTATCATACCAAAATTGGAGGTTATCCTGTTCAACTCCTTGATTGGCAAGGAGGTCAAAACTCTGTTTCCTTCTCGGTAAACATGTTGAATTGTAACATGTTTAATACCTTCAATTATCTTCAAGCTTTCTTGGATAGCGTTGAACATGCTCCAGGCAGGAAGCTGATATTTCTGAATGCATCGAATGACGTTTAGATAATCACTCTCTATGATAAGTCTTTCAAACCGAAGTTGCTTGTAAATGAGGAGGCCAAGGTATAATGCACATGCTTCAACAAAATTATTGGTTTGACTGCCCATGGGCTCATCAAACAAGCATAGGACTTTACCTTAACTATTTTTGAAGAGACCACCTCCTCCAGCTTTGCTAGGGTTTCCCTTTGAGGCTCCATCAATATTGAGCTTGACCCATCCACAAGGTGAAGGAATCCATTTCACCATTGACCTGTTAGCTTTTGGAGGACCCTGGGGGGTGCCAATCTGAAATTTGAGTATTGAAAATAGATAATTCCCATTAGTTCTTGGGCTTTTCGGCTTGGATGAGATTAGCATTCTTAATGGTAATCGATAAAGCTCGAGAGAACACTAATTTGGCATCTTTTGCAGAAGTGCTAAAAATTTTGTTGTTCCTCTCCAACCATACCTATCACAAAAAATGAGGAAAACAATATGACCAAAAAGCATGAATTTTTTTATTCAAAAACGGATTTGGCCACTGATGGCATTCATCAGTAAGGGTGTTTGGGTATACCTAGGATATGTTGGCCAACTTGAGAAAGGAATACAACACTTCATTAGAGAATGAACACTCAAGAAAGATATGAATCACAGATTCACAACTATTTTTATAGGGGACACAATGATTAGGGAGTATTAGGCCTCTTTGGATTAAATTGTCAATGGTCAAGATTTTGTTTATTCATTCATAAGCCTATGATAACATTTACTTCACGAAAACTTCAATTTCATTGAAGGGGTTATGTTTTATGGCATTTCACAAATTACCATTTTTGGAGCAATAAATGCACCCTTTCTTCATGAAAATTCTGATTTCATTGAAGGGGGTAATTTTACAGGTTATATTAAAAGGTTGTTATTCCAAAGCATTAAATTACCTTTCTTTATGAAAAATCATTTCATAAAAGAGGGATAATTAAATGACATTTTAAAGCCTTTATTTTAAGGTCATAGATTATTGTTTTTTTTTTAAATTAATTTCACCTAAGAGAGATAATTTATTATTCATACTAAAGGCTATCTTAATTTTCATGATAAGTAGCTACATTTGGAGCCTATTCATCATTTCAGATTCAAATTCATAGATAGATGGCTTCTAATTGAATCTGAGATGGCTTCTAACCTTGAAGAATGCTCGTACACAGCCAAAATTTTACTAGAGGGTTCAACGGAGTCTATATTGGGACTTGTATTATTTGAAGTTTTGACATTTAAAAGATTGTTTTTCTTGTGTAAATTTTCTCCCTTTTTTTTCTTGAAAACCTTTGATTTGTTGGTTTGTCTCTAAGTTCTTCCCTTCATATTTAAATTGTGTTTCTAAGATTTATGTTTCCATTATTTCCTCTTCCTCACTTGGGACATCATTTGTGGAAAGGATTTCAAACATATTAGCAGATGACTTTGCTTGATCCTTCATAACTATTTTTTTTAGTGTTCTTCTCCTTAGGCATTTGTAAACTTGTTGAGTTTATATCTTCTTTCTTTTGATCAAGAATTTTATTTGGGCAAGCACTCACAAATGACCATATTCATGGCAAATTCTACAACAAAAAGGAATGTTCTCATAGTCCACTACTTGCTTCCAAGTTTCTTCCCCAAATTGTAATGTGATATTTTTAGGTAGGGGTTTGTCAAAATCCATTAAAACACAAATCTGGGCATAAATAATATGTTCAAAGTTTTGAGTACAATCAACAGTCATCATAAAAATTCCAAAAGAGTTTCCAATTTAAGAAAAAACAGTAGGATTCCAAAATTCAATAGGGAGGCCAAAGAGTCTAACCCACACGGGATCTATAGAAGGCATCTCTTCTTCAACTTTAAATTTAGTATGACAGGGCTTCATGAAAAGCCCTGCCCTTCCAAAAAACCAAGGATCCCCTTGAAAATTTTTCTCTATATCTTTAATATTAGGAAATAAAAAAATAAAACAACCATTTGGATAAATAGAGATTTGTAACTCACCTTTAGTTTTCCAGCTTTTTGTAGCCCAGAATTTGAAAGCAGATAGTCTTGGATGAAAATCCACGAACCAAAAAATTAGTCCTCTTTATTCCAAATCTTCAATGCCAGTCTGAATGTTACCCATATCAAGCTTAACAATAGGAGTTCCATTAGCTACTTTAAGACATCCTGACTCCATTTTCTTGGGATCAATCTTAGGCATTCTTAGAGGTTTATGGGAAGCCCTAAGATTGATATTAGCATTGGGATGATGTTTTCCACCACGGAGGGTATCTCTAAAATTTATTTTTGGGACTGAGTCTTCAAAATTCTTACCCTTGACAGGGGTTTTCATAGTAGAATTATTTTGTGGGTGCATCTTAGCACCAGATTCACTTGAGATATGAGCCATTTTTTATCAACTACTTGAAACTTGTTTTGTCATCTCTTTAATCCTTGCCCTAGACACCGTGAAAAGGTATGGTTTTTACTTTTCTTTTGTGCAACAAATTGGAAGTCATTGTCACTCAAGTTCACAATATGATCTATTGAAAGACAAATTTCTAACCCATATTGGATCCCCTGCAACATTTTCTACTAAAATATTGAGCATAAACCACAAAAATATTGGTCGTTAGGGCCTGAAGGCCCTAAAAACCAACCCCTAGAGCTACTTGCACTCAACCCAGATGAAACCCTCACATAGCCGCTTGCCAAAAATCTTGTTCACACATAGGGATTCCCTAGGCTATATGTTGCTCCAAATGATGTTAAAATTGGTGGAGACGTTCTAGGGTTTTTCAGACATCTACCCTTAAAATTTTAGCTCAATCCGAGTTTGGATGAGTGAGATATGGTCGAAACAAGTTCGATAGTTTGGGCAGTCCTACGAAAAACGTCCCTCCTCTAAAAATTTAAGGCATTGTTAGCAAGAAAGAATGAGATGATTTTTGCATGCTCAAATTTAATTGCTTATCTTTCCCCTTTCAGATTTCAGACTTATAGATGAAGTTTATGCAATTTTGTTTTGGTTACTTCATGTGAATGTTTGAATCTGAAAATTCATTTTTGAACCCTAAGAGCTAGCACTTAGTTTATTTCGGTTGCGCAAACTTGTGGGTAGAATAAGCTAGGTTGAATGTATGAACTTCTCACATATTTGATTTTGCAAAATGGGATGCTATAAAACTACTGGAGCTTTGCATTTCTGCATTTTCAGCATTTAATTTACTTTAGATTTTCATTTTTTAGTTTTTCAAACTTTATTTTACATAATTTTTTTTAATTTTCAGACATTAAAATAAACATTTAAAAAATTTCAAAATCTAAAAATAATTGCATGGCTGCCTAGAATGATCATCAATCTTCAATACACAATATATTTGGGCTCATTCCGATGTCATTTCAATTTTATATTAATTTTTGAAAACTGTTGTTTTTCAAGGGTTTTATAATTTCGAAAATTCATTTTTTTTAGTTTTGGAGGCAAATCGGATTTTAAAATTTTGTATTTTCATTCATAAGCCTATGATGACATTTCCTTCATGAAAACTTCAATTTCATTGAAGGGGTTATGTTTTATGGCATTTCACAAATTACCATTTTTTGAGCAATAAATGCACCCTTTCTTCATGAAAATTCTAATTTCATTGAATGGGGTAATTTTACAGGTTATATTAAAAGGATGTTATTCCAAAGAATTATTACCTTTCTTTATGAAAAATCATTTCATAAAAGAGGGATAATTAAATGACATTTTAAAGCCTTTATTTTAAGGTCATAGATTATTGTCTCTTTGTGAAAATTAATTTCACCAAAGAGAGATAATTTATTATTCATACTAAAGGCTATCTTAATTTTCATGATAAGTAGCTACATTTGGAGCCTATTCATCATTTCGGATTCACATTCATAGATAGATTTAATCTTCATTTACATGTTTAAAAGTAGGATTTAATGCAATATAGAACTTGATTAAAATCTACTTAATAAGGAAGATAAAATCTACCTTAAAACCCTCAAGATAAAAGGAATTAAGGCACTACATCATGGTCATATGAGGGCCAACTCACATTTTCTTTATTTTGGTTCAATGAACATTCATTAAAATAGCATGGTAAAATAAACCAACATGTGCCCCTTGTTTACAATTACTTGTAATCACTAAGGTGTTCCAAGCATTTAAATTGATACATATTTATTTTATCTTATTAATACACACATGCAAATGCTAATATAGCGGAGACCTTAGAGAAGTTATTTGTTTAACTTCTTTGCAAGAGAGGGTGTATATACAAGCCCTAAGGGAGAGTTTAATTTCACAATTGGATAAAATTAACACTCAACATGTTCTAAAATTTTTAAAAAATAATATCCCACATTCGTGGGAAGGGAGGGGCTAGTGGGGTTTAAAAGAAAAAATGCCACTAGCTCTATTGTCTCCTCTCGAGGAGACTATGCCTAAGAGGGTGGTTGAGCCTTACCCGTGTGGGGGCCACCTTGGATGCCATGTTGGGGGGCACCACCGTTGTTTGCCTCCCTTGCTCATTCATTGCTTTCGTTGTTCCTTCGTTGCCCCGTCATTTCTGTTGTTCCTCCATTTCCTGGTCAACTGACGAGGTTTTAGTCATGAAGCCCGGGTTGCATTGGTCAGTCTAGTTGTGTAGTTCGTTGATTGGTCAAATATGGGTGGTCCATCGTCTTGGGTGGTGCACTACCTCAACAGGCATGCAAATTTTGCTAGCCTCAACTGGTGTGCTACCTTGGGAACTGTGCCCAACTCTCCCTAAGCCTCCCCAAAACCTATCTTATGTCCTCCTATGTAAACTAGCTCTGATACCATGTCAAAGAACGATCAACTTATCATTAATCAAACATTGCTTAAATAATACAATGAGCGCTTAGATTAGCCCATAACTACCGAAGCTAACTAGCTGACATTAGGTAGGAGTTGCAACAATATGAACAACCCAACAATAATGTAATAACCTAAGTATATGCTAAAGATATACGCTAACAAGATTCCTTAAAGCTCTAACTCTTTTCATAAAAATAATATAACATAGAGTGAGTAGTAAGGATAGGGTAAAATTCTCATCAGGATTTGATTTGAGTGGTTGAGAATCTAATTTTCCAAATCTTTAACTCTCTCAAAAATACACAACAACAATAAATAATGAGTTTCCAAGTAGTAAGGAGAGGGTAAAATTCTCATCAGAACTTGATTCAAGTGGTTGAGAATCTGATTCCCTAAATATTGGAGATCCTAATATTGGAATATGATCATGGATGGTGACACATCTCTCTTGAAGAGACATTCGAATGCACATAAGTACAAGCTAGCTTCTTGGTTCTCTCTATGACTGGTTTACTCCTACCTTGCTCAATATTGGTCAATGAACTCACTTGCACACATTTTGGTTCCTGATTGGCTTGCGTTATTACCTTACTTAAAATTGGTAAATGAACTCGACAACCACACACATTGGTTCTTTAAATATTTGTGTCACATTCAAGATCAAGATAGGAAAAGAATTCATGAATCACACGCTGGTTCTTGATACAATATGATCTCACTTCGAGAAACATCTAATATTTTAGATGAGCTTGAATAGCCAAGGTCATGATATATTCATGGGTATGTATGACCATTCTCACAAGCATTTTTCACCAAATAAATCATTAGTCTTTCTTTTTATATCCATATCCATTGCATATAAGCATTTCCATGATTGCTTAGTCACATTGCACAATAGATTTTTAGGGTTTAAACATTTTGTATACTTTGCACATCCATTCTTTGATCATATAGTTGCATAGGGACTTTGCTATGATGACATGGGACAATACCTAGTTAGGTTTTTTTTCATATACACTTTGTTTCATGCTAGGAGTCTCATGTCTAGCACAAGTCCCCTATATAAGACAAATTGCATTCTTCATGTTAAATCATTCACATCATTCTTCACACCCTTAATTTTAAGGGTATACATTGTCCATCATCCACAATATCATATTGCCCATCAATTTCAATCATATTTTGAGTCATATACCTATGATGTCAACATAAAAATATCCCTCACATAGGATCCACTTCATAACCACAAGTGAGAAGTAGCCTCCATTTAGGTATTACGCAAGCATACATCCTCGAGGGTTACTGTTGAAAGCTCATAGTCATAAGGATATGCCACCCAATGCATCATCTTTATAATATCCACTACAATTCATCAAATCACATTCCATTTCCATTGATCACATTTTTTCAAGCATGATAGATGTGCATTAGAAATCATCAAACATAATTATAAGCATTCCAATATGCATTACCATTACCATAATCATTCATAAAACATTAAAAACAACAAAAACATTTTGCATAAACACACATAAAAATACAAAATGCAATATGGTATTATATCTCAAGAAAGGGTATATATGCATAAGTTGATTGGTATGCAACAATAAGTTGACTGGTACTACTAGAGAAATCTGCAAACCTACTCAAAGAGGGCATAACTCTCGCTTGTTTTTGTATTTGGACGTGTGCCTATGATAACTGAGCCTCAAGTGACTGAACGTACCCTACCTAAGTCACTACCTGAGCACTCAAACTTGCTATATTGGTCTTTTGAGTAGCTACCTCTACCTCCAACTCCTAAACTCATTGATGATCCCCTCCATATCCATCCCCCCAGCATCATGTATATCCATCTCACCAATTACCTCTATCTATGGTTTTTGAGGTACCTCCTCCTATCGAGGTGCATCCTCTTATTGAGATACCTCCCCTATCAAGATGCCTTCTCCTATAGAGGTACTTCCTATCTCAAGATGCCTTCTCTCACCCTAGTTATGTGCATCACTATCTATCTACACCTAGGAACCTCTATTGGTCTAGGTCTAGGTGCAACTCCCTATGCCTACCTCTAACGAGTAACTACTCGTGCCACTAGTACTATTCAATGATCCCCTATTGGTCATGGAGGTTGAGCCAAATTTGTAGTAATACTTTGGGATCTAACACCCTTATACCACTACTCATATCCATCCTCAACCCCTATGTCATCCATCCCAGGGCTCACTATAAGAGGATCATCCTTCTAGGGCTCTCTAAACCATGTGATGTCAAGGTCACCTCCCACTACTAGAGAATATTTAGTCACCCATCAAAACTAGATATCTCTCACCTCTGGTATCCCTTGTCATAGCTCAAATTGATGCTACACTCAATCAAAATGGTATAGCTCCACCTCTCCCTTATTTGAATGTAGCCACTGTATTTGCCACATCGGAGCTAGCTCTACATGGTCCTCATCTCAATATGGAAGCATCCTCCAATATCTACATATGATTCGATGAGATAGCAAGTCATATATCACTTACTCGCTACCTTACATGTTATATCCTCCTCTCCCAGGAACCCATTGGTATACAATGGGTTTCCTTGCATCCAACTCTCCCCAAGGTAATCCATAGGGCCTCCTAACTACTATATGCTCTCAACTCCATACCTAGAGCAGAGTAGTAACAACAATACAACTATATCGCTTGTGCATGACATTCCATAATGACTTGTACAAGTGGCATAATGTAAACGAGCCCCACCTAAAGCACCTCCCGATCTCCATCATCTCAACCACAATCCCAACCAAGGCCCATGGTAGATACCATCTACTCATGTGATAGTCTAGTAACCTTGCAACCTTATGAGTGTTGGAAATAACCATGAAATGCAATTTTATTTTTGGTTTTATGCAAATATGATGATTACGACTATGCCTTACCAATAAATATGCATAATTTATGTGATTTTTGATATATTTGATCTATGTGGTATCATGTAATATATGTTGGATATTTTAGACGAATTGTGCAAGATTGGTTATGTTTTTAGGAGCTGGATATTACAGGTAGTATGCAAGGATAATATGTGTGAGTAGTTGAAATAACCAGTGTGGAAAAGGATACCACATATATTTAATATAAATAATATTTAATATTTACTATAATATTACCACTACTTTTAAATTGGTTACACAATATGTTGTTTAATCAAAGTTTATGTAATTCAAATGTAATTTGACTTTGTCCTCTCCTAAAGAAAAGGACAAAGTCATTTATAATAAGTCCAAGTTAGTTTAGTCATTTTATTATATGAATATTATTTAAAATTTGTTATGTAATATGTTATTTAATTAAAGGTTGTGTAATTCAAATGTAATTTGACTTTTTCCTCTCCTAACGAAAAGGAAAAAGTCATTTATAATAAGTCCAACTTAGTTTAGTTGTTTTATTACAGAAATATTATTGACCATAATAGCATTTGCTTTATAATTTGATAAAGATATGTAATTTGTTAATTCTCGTTATGTAATGAATTTATCCTCCTATAGAAAAGGACAAAAAGTTGTATTTTCTTATCAACAAATTATTTAAATTTAGGCCTTTATTACGTTTGTTTGGCATTATTCCACTTGGACAAATCCATTTGTAATAAGTCCAAGGTAGTTGTTAGGATTGTCTTAATTTTAGATTATTTTTGTTATTACGTTGATAGGTGTCCTACAATGGCAGCCAGGAAGGTCAGCCATGCTGTAAGTAATATTAATATTTTATTAAAAAGCCGACATTAAGAAAATTATCCGTCGACATTAAGGGTTACGGTGGATTTAAAATATTTAAAAATATTTAAACTATTTAAACTAAAATGGTGCCCAAACTTTCTAATACTAGCTTAGATATATAAAATATATATCTATAAACGTCGAGAGTTATCAATCTCGAGGCGCCTATCTCATTTCTTGGGGGTGTGATAGATAGGTGCCTCGATATTGATAACTCTCGGCATTTATAGATATATATATTATATATCTAAGCTAGTGTAAATTTAGCATTCAAATTTTTAAGTGTTCAAGATGTAACAAAAAGGGTAGAAGACTTCTATTGTAGATGTCCAACATGACATTATAAATTACATGTAAAGACCTTTAAAAAGGCCTAGTTGTGACATGAATAATCTACAAATTATCTGTCATTTGAATAATTCTATCCACATAGTCTATATGAAGATCGGAGACTAAGTAATAAAATAAGCAACACTTTCTTCCATGAATTTGGTATCTTGTATTTCTGCATAATTTATTCATTTATGTAAATTTCAGCTATTTTCTTGCATATATGAATTAATTTAATATTAAGTTAGTTTAATGAAATATTAGTTACTAAAATAAAATAGATTATAAAGGAGAAGAGAATTATATTGATCTCTACTAGGCAAGGCCCACTCCCAACAATCAGTCCCTTTATCTCTTCCTCCTAAATTATAGTAGGATTAGTTAGAATTTAGAATAAGTCTTAGAGCATAGAATTAATTTAATTTACATAAGATAGAATTATAAAATATATTAAATAATTGCATTATTTGATCATACATGGATCCACACATCTATATAGACTTAGTCATAAAATTTCATCTCTAATTAAGCATCAATTTCATTTCTATTTCCTTTATTGAAAATATTTATTTCCTACAAATGAAACTAAAAAAATAGAATAAAGTCAAAAATTAAGAATTGTGGAATAATCTATATGGGATTTCTTTTATTTATATCTAACCTTGATTAAAAAACTAAATATGAGACATCACAGCTCGACATTTTGGTGTTGTTGCTGAGGAGAATAGTGTCGTAATTTTTGATCACGGATTGCTATATCGACAAGGAGGCTTACCTACAGATTGGAAAGAAGTTCCAAGTACATAGAGGTCAAATTTGGAACAAGGAAGTTCCAACAAGAGTCTTCATCTCAATATTTCCAGGTTCCATTTTCTTAGGTTCAAATTTACTATTGTCTAGTTAGTACTTTATTTTAGCAACTTTGTTTTCAGTAAATTTATTTACAAGTATTAGATTTGATTGTTACCTACTTAGGTCTAGGTTCTTTAACTTGTGAAAACAAGATGGGACATCTGCATGGCCATTGGTAAGTGGCCGCTTCGTTCTCAAGGGTAGGGATAGACTTGGACTTCTGACTGGTTAATGACGTGGACAAGTTGAATGAGTCCAGGAAATTTTGTGTTGTGGTCATTACGTGGACATTTTTTCCTTCACTTTGGACTGGGTCCAGATAGGGAGGGGCATGGCTCACAAAACTTTAAATTTTAAAATAGGAAATTTAAACTTTTAAATTTAATGTGAATAAAATTATACATTATACTCAGAAACCAAATTTGGGTAAATATATATTAAGTTATAGGAGACATAATTTAATTATTGCATCCAATAAATCCATCCCTTCGATGGTAACCTGGCATGAGATGGAGACCGTCAGACGCATAATGTTTTTACTGTTGTCACCAGTTGGATCAACACACGACAGGAGATGGGGACCGTCGGACATGCAGGGAATGAACTATCTTTGGACATGCAGGGAACAAACTACCGTCGTAAAACACAACATGCAGAGGATTCTGATCAGACTACTGACTATTCATGGGCATGACCATGAGATTGGAACCTAGGTCTCCTCTTGATAAATACCTCAAACTAGCCTCACGAAATTTCATTTGGATAAGTTAAAGGAACTATGATTTTCGAGGGTATTGAATTGGAGAAACTAAATTTAGATAAATATATGTTAACTTATAAAAGACATAATTTAACCATGGGAACTCTGATTTTCTTAGGTTTGGAATTGAAGTACGTAAATGACAATCGCTCAACCTGTTTTATCTAACATATTTTTTAATATTTTAAAATTTAAACTTAATTTTTTTTTTAAAAACCAAAAACTTAAACACGATACATTCATATTCTATGAAAACTTGCCATGGTTGAAAACATGCCATAATAAATGCAACCATTCAATGGAGAGCGGGAAATGGGTGTGAGCCCATTTCTTTCTCTTGAAAAGTCTCCATAGAATTTTAAGGCAGGATAAAAACAACCATGCAGAAACTTCTCACAAATTGAAAGAGTGATGTGACTTGTTAGTTTCTTTTTCATTGATTGAGCTGGGCCATAATTATTGACTGTTGGATGTCCCATAACTTTGGGTAGAATTGGAGATATCTACCTCCTCTGATGTTAGGTACCACTGTAACTCACTTTCAGCATCGACAGAGATGATGGTGGGTACCACTATAACTCACTTTCAGCATTGGCATGCCCTTCCAGTCCAATTGGTACATTTTGTCTTCGGTCCCTCTTGAATTTAAAAAAGGCAGCTGCTGTACAATACTACAGGAAATATTTTGCATCATAGAGAACACACACAGTGCAAAAGGATACGCACAAACAAACTTATTTTTTTTATTTACATTGAACATAATAAATAATTTACATTGTTATTGTGGATGTTTCTATATTCCACAAAAATCAAAACTAGATGCAGAAAAGCAAAATTCAAAATTACATGCAGAAAAGCAAAATGCTAGCAAATTGTAGATTTTTCCAAAAACCTATGGATGTGCCAGCCGAGACTTTTCTGAGATAATTTTAGAAGTTTCTCGATCCTTCATTAAGCATTAGCTGTAACATTCTCCCCCTTAATGCTTAATGAAGTAACACCTAATAACCTTCTCATCTTAACAAAGCTTTCTTTAGACAATGCTTTAGTAAATACATCTGCTAATTGATCACAACTTTTACAATACTTTAACTCAATTTGTTTTGTTGTTACAAGACTTCTGATAAAGTGATATTTAATATCAATATGTTTAGTACGACTATGAAAGACTGGATTTTTTGTAATAGCAATTGCAAATTTATTGTCACAATATATAGTGGTTGGTTCATCTTGTTCACATCCTAAATCCACCAAAATTCTTTTCAACCAAATTGCTTGGCACGTTGTTGTTGATGTTGCAATATACTCAGCTTCAATCGATGATAATGAAACAGTGGATTGTTTCTTTGACAACCAGTAAATTGCACCAGAACCCAAGCTAAAAACATATCCAGGAGTGCTCTTTCTATCTTCAACATAGCTTGCCCAATCACTATCTGAATATCCAACCGATCCAAAAATTTCATTAGACTTGTATAAAATGCAAAAATTGATTGTACCACGCACATACCTAAGTATCCTCTTTACTATACAAAGATGAAATTCAATTGGTTCTTCCATAAATATTGAAGTTAAGCTCACTGCATGCATGATATCTGGTCTTGTGGTTGTTAAATACATAAGACTTCCAACTAATCTCCTGTACATTGTAGCATCCACCTGTTTACTTCCATCATACTTAACCAATTTTTTGTTTTGATTCAAAGGTGTAGACATAGGTTTGCAATTCTTCACCTTACATTTATCAAGAAGATCAATTGCATATTTTTCTTGAGAAATAAAAATACCATAATTCAACTACTTTACTTCTATACCAAGAAAATAATGCATCATGTCTAAATCAGTCATTTCGAATTCACATTTCATAGCATTTCTAAATTCTTGTATCATCTCTTCGTTATTGCCAGTATAGATTAGATCATCAACGTATAAGCAAACAACAAGTAGGTCATGAGTACCTCTAGATTTGATATACAATGTGGGCTCACTTTCACTTATGTTGAAGCCATTTTTTAGAAAATAGTCATCAATTCTACTGTACCACGCCCTGGGAGCTTGTTTGAGGCCATACAGAGCTTTCTTTAACCTATAAACTTTATGCTCTTGCCTTGCAATATTAAAACCTTGTGGCTGCTCTACAAATGTTTCTTTAAATAACCATTCAAAAATGCTTATTTAACATCAAATTGAAAAACTGGCCATTTAAATTGTGCCGCCAAAGATAAAATACTTCTAACAGTATCTAGTCTTGCAAAAGGAGCATAAGTTTCATCATAATCTATACATGTTTGTTGAGAGTAGCCTTTAGCTGCCAATCTGGCTTTATGTCGATCAATTGATCCATCAGCTTTATATTTTGTCTTGTAAACCCACTTTAATCCAATAGGTTTCTTTTTTGGTAGAGGATCCACAAGCTCCCATGTTCCATTTCTTTCAATGGAAGCAATCTCTTCCTTCATGGCTTCATGCCAAACTTCATATTTTATAGCATCTTCAAAATTTCTTGGCTCTGCTTCGATATTAGTCACTAATGCATAATTCATAATGGAACTTAAACTTGAAGTTCTTTCATAAATTTCTTTAAAATATTTTACCTTTGATGGAGGACTAGCAAGAGGACTGGGACTAGATGAAGAAGATGATGAATTTGATGGAGTGGATGAAGAACTTGAGCTATTGTATGGCCAAGTAGAATGAGGTACCATTCTTGATTCTGTGTCAATAAATACTAGATTTTTCTTTTGTATATTTTCATCCCACTGTCATGCTTCCTTTTCCACAAAAATCACATCATGACTAACACACAAGTTTCCTATCAAAGGATTATATAACCTGTATCCTTTTGATTCTTCACTATAGCCCACAAAAATACATTTTTCACTTTTATTATCAATTTTTTGTCTCTTTTCTTCAGGAACATGAGCATAGGCAATACAACCAAATATCCTGAAATGTGTTACACTTGGCTTCCTACCACACCATGCTTCATGAGGAGTTATATTTTTCATTGATTTTTTTGGGCTTCTATTTAGAAAATAGACAGAAGTAGCTATAGCTTCAGCCCAAAAATAATTTGGAAGATCCTTTGCTTTAAGCATACTTCTGACCATCTCGTCAATTGTTCTATTCTTACGCTCTACAACTTCATTTTGTTGTGGAGTATAGCTTGTTGTCAATTGCCTATTAATTCCATGTTCTCTACAAAAATATTGAAATTCATTAGACATAAACTCTCCTCATCTATCAGTACGTAAAGTCTTTAAACAATAGCCACTCTATTTTTCTGCACTAGCTTTGAACTGCTTAAAAATAGAGAATGCTTCTGATTTTTCTTTGATAAAATAAACCCAAGTCCTCCTACTAAAATCATCAATAAAAATGATAAAGTACTTGATTTTATTCAGTGACAAGGTTTGCATTGGACCACAAATATCTTCATGTACTAACTGAAGTGGCTCTTTAGCTCTCCAAGCTCTTCCTACTGGAAATGAGTCTCGATGATGTTTTCCAAGAACGCAGCCTTCACAAATATGATCATATCATTCAATCAATGGAAGACCATTCACCATGTGTTTTTGATACAACAACTCGAGGACTCTAAAATTTAGATGCCCATATCTCATATGCCATAACCAAGATGTATCATTTAAAATAGCTTTCAAAGCTTGAGTTTGCGCATATGCCAATCTCAAAGGAAAAATTTTGTTGGGTAGCATACTAACTCTTGCTACTATCCGGTTGCTACCATTTTTATCATAAATTACACACTCATTTTTATCAAAAATAATAGAATATCCCTTTTGAATAATTTATCCAATGCTTAATAAATTATGAGCTAATTCAGGAACATAAAGAACATCATGAATGTACTTTTGCTCACCTTGTTTTGTTTTGATGGCAATGGTCCCTCTACCTTTTGCTTCAACTTATTTTCCATCTCCAATTTTTACTGAAGAATTAACAAAATTATATAACTTGGCAAATTAAAATGAAGGGAAATCGTTAGTAAGATTGAAAATTAGAGAAAATATGTGTTAGGAAAGATATCGTCAAGCTCAAAACACCAAATACTCCCTTCTCCTTGCTTCATGGTAAAGTCGTTCTAGCTTCGCAAGAAGATTTTGGTAATACTTCATTGCTTGTTCACTTTGAATGATAAGTTTGATAGCACTTCATTGTAAACGAAAGTCCTCCTCAATCCTCCTCCAAGGGACCAATTTATATCATTTGGCCCTCTTAGAGTTTTCCAAATGGGTGAGGTGAGATGGTTGGCATGCGAATTGGCTTGGTTTCCTAGTTGGTAGGCTTGGCTAGTTGATTTGCTAGTTTTGGTTGATTTGGGCAAGTTCTAGGTATTTTTGGAAGTAGAAGGGGATTAATCTAATTTCTTCTCCTATTGGAAACTCACTGTGCTTGTAGGTAGTTAGTTGGAGTGAGATTTCAGCCCTGGAAAGATTCTATATGCACAATATTTTTTTTTTGGTATAAATAAGTCGCCTCGATGAATACATCGTCTATATAGATTCACTTATCAATGTATTCAATTCAAATACCATTGGGTATGAAATTTAGAAGTTGAAGGGGTGTTTTTAAACTTTATGAATATGCCAGTTTGAGAGCAGATTCACTCTAAGTCGATGGATTTGCCTTTGTTGGGTTTTGTTTGCAATTTTTGTAATTGAGTATTTTGTTATGATTAGTTTCACTATTTTGTTGATTTACTTTGAGAATTGATACAATATAGGTGATACATTTTTATATATCTACAATATGATATACATATAAAAAAAAGGATGCCCCCAAGGGGATTTTAGATTTATTATAGATGTAGGAATTCACAATATTTTTAAATAATAAATAGAATCAAATCATCCACTTAAATCTTATGAATAAAATGAAAGAAATGATGTAAAAAAGAGATATGGTGGGTTTCCATATGCACCATAAACAATCACTATATCCATAGATAATAGTATAAAACACATTATAATCAAATTTAGTTATATCAATAAACAATCACTATTTTCAAAATTGATCTCAAATTTAGTTATAATCAAATTTCATAGAGCCCACTGACGTATGTAAGACTACATTCAAATCTGAAGATTTATTTGAGTGGATGGTTATACCTTTTGGTTTGACCAATGCACCTACCATATTCATCAAGATGATATATGACATATTGTGTCTCTACACCAACTTATTTATGATAGTCTACTTAGATGACATTCTTATCTACAGTAGGATATGGGAGGAACATCTACAACATGTTTGAAATATGTTTTAGATTCTTTGAATACACAATATTATATGCTAGTTTGGAGAAGTGCTCATTTAGCATGACAAATATTTAGTGCCTTGGGTATATTGTTGATAAAGAGGGAGTCCATGTTGATCTTGAGAAGATTCAAGTAATTAGAGGTTTACACCTACCCCAAATACTCTATTAGAGGTTTACACCTTTTTGGGTCTTATCAATTTCTATCAAATATTCATATTGGGATTCTCACATATTGCTTGGCCACCACACCAAGTGACCAAAGGATATGTCAAATTCAAGTTCCATTGGAAAGCTACACAACAAAAGGTATTTGAGAGGTTGGAGGACCAACAGTGTTTAGCTCCCACACTTTTTGTACCTAATCTGCATCAATATTTTGAGGTAATAATTTCTACTTTAGAGTATGCATTGGGAGCTATTATCAGACAACATGGGCATGCAATTATCTATCATAGTGAAATATTCGTGAAGTAGTTCAAAAATATCCCATATGTGGTGAAGAGTTCTATTCCACTATCCAAGCAAGTAAGAAGTGAAAGCACTATATTTTGGGTAAGGAAACCATCATCCATATAGATCACAAAACTTTAAAATTTATTCAAATATAGTGTAAGCTAAGTAATGAAATACATCACAAGTGGGCCATATATCTATAAAAAAATTATTTGATTATCAAGCATAAGAAAGGAAGTGTCAATTCTTAAATATTATTTTATTTTCATAATAATTTTAATATATAGAGCCTTGTAAATTGTACAAGTACTTCAATAAATGTTAATATCAAAGAGAAGAAAGAATTCTAACATATGAACTTGAAGACTCATCCCAATGTCTTCTTCTAGATTGATAAAACTTTAGTACATTTAATGCCTTGTAAATTATTGGAGATATTACATTATTTGGTACATTAAGTACCATTGGGTACTACTGTAAATATTTGTTCTAGGGAGTGAGTTTAATATTTGTATAGAGTATGAAAAACAATGTCATATTCTTTAAAAAAATAAAAATATAGAATCATGAATAACAAATTTTGATTGCGAGAGTAGGAGCGAGAGCAGGCGTAGGAATGGGAGCAGGAGTAGGTTCAGGAGTGGGGGTTGGTTCAGTGCTTGGTGCAGGGTCCCAATCAATATCGGGTTCGAGGTCGAGGACAGGAACGTCAGGACCCGGTCCTGGGTCTACAGGTCCCCCGGTGGGCCCAGAGGATGGGTCTGCTCGTGATCCGTTTGGGGGCCAAGGTGTCTTGGGCCCTGGCCCACAGGCCAGCCTCGATGCGAGCATAGGGCTGGGGAATCAGTCCCCTGCTCTTGAGTGGGGATTTGTCTCGGGTGGGCTCAAACCTTCCTATCAGCAGATCCTGACGGGCTCCAGGGCCCCTTCCCGGGCCCTGGGGTTAGGTCTTTTCCTCGAGGGCACTCACATTTCTATCCAGGATGAGGTCTACTCCTCCTTGGTAGCTGGTTCTTCTGCCTCCCTGATAGGGAAATTTGTGGGAGGACGTCCTGACATGGAAACTATCCGTAGGTGGGTAGCTACCAAATGGAAGGTTTTCAGGAACCTCCAATTGGTGGACCTGACCAAGGGTTTCTTCATCATCAAATTAAACAACAGTGAGGATGTTGAGCAGATCCTATCAAGCGGGCCCTAGTTTTTGGGGTCCAAGAGCCTCTTCCTCATGCGGTATGGAGCTGATTTCCACCCCAACACCCAAAGCATCAACTTCACCCCGGTCTGGGTTCGACTCCTAGACCTTCCATTCCATCTGTGGCATGAAGACGTCCTTAGACTCATTGCGCAGTCTATCAGGGACCCTATGGCCTTTGACCCTACTACCAAGGTAGGTTCTCGGATGGTGCATGCTTGATTTTGCATCAACACCAACCTCGAATCCATTCTCCCATCCTCGGTGACCATCTCCTCTAGGTCCTTCTTCTGGAGCCAGCCCCTGATCTATGAAAATAAACTCGCCTTCTTCCCTACCTGTAGCACTCAGGGCCACCTCTCCCACCAATGCTAGTTTCCAGAAAGGTGAAAGGCCCTCCCCCCAAACCCCCTTCTCAATATTTCCAGGCCCCATCTCGCGGTCCCCCTTGCAACGGCCCCAGATCCAAAGATTGGACCACCAAGGGGGCCTCCCCCGGCCCCTCAGGATTCTCACATGGACCTCGGTCTGGAGGGTGACCTCCCCCAGGTTTCCCCCTCTGTTGCTCCCTCCCTTGGGTCATCTTTCGTAGCCCTAATCCCAGGTTCTTCCTCCCAGCCCGCTTCGAACCCCTCCTCGCAGGGCCCTGCTTGCATGGCAAGCGATCTACCCAGGCCTTCTTCCCCATTGTCTCCCTTAGCTAGGGGCTCCTTTCCCCCCATCCCTGCACCTCCCTGGACCCCCTCCTGGCCCTCCCAATGATCCCTATTGGGCTTCCCTTGGAGTGTGGATCTGATAAGTCCAATCAAGAGACCGAAGCTAGCTCTTCGTCCAGAGCCAACGAAGTCAGTCCGAAGATGACCCAGAGTAGGTCTTTTGCCATAGAATTTGGTAGCAAACTCAAGTGAGGGCACCCCTCCCTGGGTGATTAGTGAACCAGTATCACTGAAGATGACATAGCCAATGGCTCCCAGGCAATTATTTTTGACGTGGGGGCAAGCTTCTCCAAGGTGAATGCCAATTGATTCAAACCCCCCGCTCATTCTGGGAAATGGGGCAAGCGACCCCTCAAGGGTGTCAAATTAATCTCATCACCTAGAATATTAGGGGCCTCAATGGGGCCCCCAAGAAAAGGATCCTCGACCAACTTCGTAGGGATCACCGTCTGTCCTTCCTCCTCCTTCAAGAAACCAAAATATATGAGGTTGCTGCTCAGCGTGTAGCCCAAGCTACCTAGAGCAATTGTGAGTCCTTGTCCACCCCTACGGCTGGCATAGCGATGGGTATGCTGCACATGTGGGACCCCCGATGCTTCGAAGGAAGACTCATATCTTCGTCCCCTAGAATCATCAACATGTTGGTCCACTGCGTAAAGTCAAGACGCTCATGGATTCTGTCCAACATCTATGCTCCTAACAGTCCCATCAAGAAAGTGGCCTTATGGGAGGAAATTAGCTCGATAATATAAGCCTTCATCCCCCTACCTTGGATCCTATCTGGGGACTTCAACAACCCCATGTTCCTCTCTAACAAAAGCGGGGGATCAACGGCTCAGGGCAAGAGCATGGGGGACTTTGGTGCCTTTATTTCCCTTAACGATCTCATGGACGTCAGCCTGAAGGGTTCCAGGTTCACTTGGACCAATAGAAGAGTGGGAGTAAATCATATCCAGGTCAGACTAGATAGAGTTTTCTTGTCCAAGGAAGCCCTGCCTATGTTTGCTGAAGCCACCCTGCTGGCCCTCCCCAAAATTGAGTTTGATCACAGCCCCCTCCTCCTTGAAACGGATCACAGGCCCTCCCCCAAGAGGCCTTTCTGGTTTGAGTCCATCTGGCTGCATCACCTTGACTTTCGAGCCCAGGTTGGGAGCTGGTGGGCTCCCCCAGTCCCTGGACGGCCCGCTGAGCAAATCTTCCATAAACTGAGATGCCTCAAGGACCAACTCAAGGTATGGAACAAGGAGGTGTTTTGCAATATCTTCAAGAACAAAGCTACTCTCAAAGAAAAACTCAAAGCCCTCGAGGCCAAATTTCAAGCTGGCTCTCAAGACTCGAGGCTCAGGGACGAGGATCGCCTTATTCTCAACGAGTATCATAAAATCCTGGCCCAGGAGGAAATCTTTTGGAGACAAAATTCGAGAGCCCTGTGGCTCCAAGATGGTGATGCCAACACTAAGTTCTTCCATGCGTTGACTCTCAAGAACAGGGGCTCTAATAGAATTGTTAAGCTGGTGGGCAGCAATGGCAGAATCATCAAGGAAGAAGAGGACATCCGAGCTGAGACCTCCTGCTACTTCTAGGAGATCCTAGGTGACAGCCCCCCCATGTCCCCAGATGTGGCTAACTCCCTTCTGGAGCACATCCCATCTTCTGTCATGGCCATGTCAAATCAGATGCTACTGCAGCCTCTTATTGACTCTAAAATCCATGCGGCCACCTTTTCCATGAAGTCTGAGGCAGCCCTAAGCCCGGATGGTTTCTCCCCTCGATTATTCCAATATTTTTGGGACATTGTTGGGCTGGAAGTGTGTGCTACCATCCGGGACCTACAGACTGCCTGATCCATTCCCAGAGACATCAACTCCACCTTCATAGCTCTGATCCCCAAGACCCAGGCAGCCCGATCCCTCTCGAATTTCTGCCCCATTAGCCTATGCAATGTCTTATACAAAATCTTGACCAAATCCATGGATTCTCGTCTCAAGCATATCCTCCCCCTGATTATTGCCCCCTGTCAGGGTAGTTCGATCAAAGGCAGATTTGATCACTAATGGGATCATCATCATGCACGAGGCCATTCACTCAGCTATCCTATCCAAAAAGGCTTCCTTTCTACTCAAGCTCAACATGAACAAGGCCTTTGATAGAGTTAACTAGGATTTATTGTCCAAGGTTCTCCTCAAGTTTGGGTTCCACCCTTCCTAGGTCAGGCTCATTAGTAACTGTGTGTCCTCCCCATGGTTCTTTATTCTCGTCAACGGATCCCCTACTAGATTTTTCCCCAGCTCCAGAGGCCTTTTCCAAGGTGACCCCCTGTCCTCGATCCTCTTCATCATCCTGGCTAAGGCCCTGGGGTGTACCATCTCAGGTGTTGTGTCCTACACCGGGCCTACCCCTCCGCCTCTATTCCCCAAGCCAAAACTCTCAAGCATATTTTGACCTTGTACGAGGAGGCGGTCGACCAGAAAATCAACCTCCAAAAAAGCATGATTTTCTTCATCCACACCCCCTTGGCTAGACAGATTAGAATTGGGTAGATTTTGGGCTACACCCCAGGCTCCCTCCCATCCTCGTATCTCAGGCTCCCTCTGTTCACAGGTGCGTCCTCCATGGCCTTGTGGGGCGGGGTGATTGAGCGAATCCAAAGGAAGTTGGTCCCCTAGAAAGGTCACCTCCTTTCGCAAGCTGGCCGAGCCACCCTCTTGATGGCAGTCTTGCAAAGCATTCTGATTTACCTCATGTCGGTCTTTAGAATCCTGGCCTCCGTTGCAACTCATATCGAACAAATTTAGAAACACTTTCTTTAGTCGAGAAGTGAAGACAAGAAGAGGATTACCCTGGTCTCTTGGCCCCTGGTCTGCCACCCCAAATCTGAGGGAGGGATTGGGCTCAGACGAGTGGTTCCCATGAACAAGGCTCTCATGGCCAAGCATGCCTAGAAGGTTCACACCAACACCCCTGATGAGTGAGTCAGCATTGTGCGTAGAAAATACTACCATAGGCATCCCTTCCTCAGTGATTCTCAGCCCTGAGATGGATTAGCCTTTTGGAAGTCCTTGATCTCCACCAAAGACATAATCCAGAAAGGGAGCAAATGGATCCTCGGGGATAGAGCCAACATCAATTTTTGGTACGATAGATGGATCCAGGATGAGGCCTTGTCTTTCGATAGAGAGCTCCTCGTTCTCAAACCAGGACTGGTGGAAATAGGTCCCAGGGTTGTAGCCTATCTCTCTCAAAACCTGGGGCGTGCCACCTGGATGCCCATCATGGACCCCAGGCACCCACTCTAAGCTGCCAGACTCCAAGGCCTCCTTAATACGATTGTCATCCCGTCCTCCAAAGGAAACGATAGATGCATTTGGCATGGAACTCCTAATGGAGTCTTTTCTATCAAGTTTGCATACAATTTTCATAGAGTCCCCAACGAGGCTCCATTCCCAACCTGGTAGGTGTGGGCCAATAAGTTAATCCCCAAAATTAGCCACTTCGTTTGGGCAGCCATCCAAAATAAGATTTTGACGATCGAGAATCTAATCAAGAGGGGCTTCCAGATCCCAAATAGATGCTACCTTTGAAATGATGCTTGGGAATCCACCAACCACCTCTTTATCAACTATCCCTTTTCGTTTGAAGTCTTGGGCCTCATCCTCTCCCAATTCTCCATCCACTAGGTGGGCCCCAAATCCTTATATGACCTCCTGTTGTAATGGCCCAACCCCTTTGCCCATCCCTTCACTCATTTCCTCTGGAGGTCTTGCCTTCCTCACTTACTGTGGCAACTTTGGCTTGAGCACAACAGTAGAGCCTTTTCCTCCTCAACCCATTTCCCCCAGTGGATTGCGACCAAGGTTGTGACCTTCGCCCTTGAGAATTCTCGATCCACCCACTTGACCGAGGCACCCCGATGGCTGGGCGAAGCCGCTCTCCTATCCTCTCTCGACATGCTGCTCCCCCCTGGACCCCCCCTCGTGATCCCTCCTATCGATCTTTGACCAGGTGGTTTTCCCCCCCTGGTTGGGTTAAGCTCAACTTCGACGGTGCGTCTAAAGGCAATCCCAGGTCCTCTAGGGTGGGTTGGGTCATTCGCGATTGCCATAGGGTCCTGATCTTGGAGTTTGTTGCTTCACTCGGCTTCCAAACTAACAACTTTGTCGAAGTAGTAGCTCTACTAAGCAGGCTGACCACCCTCAGGGAGTCTCCCTCATGAGTCATCATCGAGGGCGACTCCCAATTCATCATCAATGATAGTCACAGTCTGGACAATTGCTTATGGCGCTTCCACAACTTCATCCGAGAAGCCCTCTTCGTCCTTTAGGGATTCCTCGATCATAGCTTTTGACATGTGTACATAGAAGGCAACAAGGTGATCTACTTCATGGCGAACCAAGCCATCTTTGCTAACGTCTTCACTACCTAGACCATAAAATTTCCTAAATCTCTGGTTCACATTATCATGCAAGATCAGCCTAGCAATATGGAGGACCCTGGTGTCTAACTCACCCCATGTCAGGGCCCCATATTTCCATTGGCATAGTTTCCAGAAGATAGAAGGTCCCTGTGGTGCCCCTTCACCCGACTCAGGCCCGTCTCCTACCAGTCTGTTGGCCTCCCAGATCTCCCTTGCGATGGTAGGACTGCTCGGCCACGTCAGAAGCTCGACTATTTTTGACATGGACCTGCATTGCCTAGTTGGCACTTCTGGCAGTTTCAAATTTGTCTCCTCGTTGACCTTCCTCAAAATTTATGTCTCAATCACTGCGAGGATAGATCCTCATGCTGCGTCAGCTCGCTCGTGGCTTTATCTCGTGTTGCTCCCTCAAGCCGCACCCCCACTCAGCCTGCGCCACCTGGTGCACTAGTAGTGGCCTCTCCCACCTGCCCCATGTGGCAACCTACAGTCGCATCCCCTCAGCCCCCCCTCATGTCGCACCCGACCTCGAGCGCCCATTCTCGATGTCGATAGCTCCCCCCTTCTTCGGGCCCCGACGTGGTTTTATATTCTTCGTGCGCTAATTTTTCCCATTGTGTTTGTTTCCCCTATTCCTTGTCCCCATGCCCATAGTCTGATTTCCCCTCCCTCCCCTACCCCATGGCTACCAAAAGTGTTTTTATCGAGCCTTCCATGCTCTCTCTGAGCAAGTTGGCCAAACTTTTTTCCAACGCTAAGCATTTCACTCCCTTCTTCAACAAATTCGATGGAGCTGATGACGAGATCACCCAATGCTTCCTGGACTTGTGGATCGACGACGAGGTTACGATCAAGGGGCTTCATTTTAAAGTTAACAAATATTTTTTAACTAAGGTTACAGGGCTCCACCATGAGGAAAAGGGGTGTGTAGTCAGGTGGGACAAGCATAATTGAGAGGAAGAGTTGTCTCACTTCCCGAAGCAGCAATGGGACAAGGCAAACCTATTTCGATCCAACCTCCTGACCCCCTTTGATGAGGCCATCGTCTCGATAATGCAATACATTACCTGTGATGACCCAGACCAGAGGCTTTTCAGCTTCCACCTGAGCTACTGCAACCACCTTCGAGGCGCCATGGTGGTCAGCACTCCCTGTTTTCTACTGTATTCCCTAGGTCTTGCCATTGACCGTGCCTGTAAAAGCCATTTTTGGCCCTCTCACCAAGGCCTCATGGCTATGCTGTACAGGCACACTCTGGCCAACCAGTCGTAGCTCCATCGCATTCCTCGCTTGTCTACTATCCCCCCCCCGTGGTGGCTAATTCCCCTGTTGGCTCCCCTGCTGCTTCCATTTCTAAGGAGTCCCCCTTGCCTTTATGATCCCTTGCCCCGAAGCACTGTAAACCAACTCGAAAGTGTAGGACTTCAACCCAGGGCACTGGCAGGGCCCCGACCCTTGGGGGCGCCTGCACTAGCCCCTCCCCTGGTAGAATCAAGGTTGCAGGCAGTGCCAAGAGGACCAATCAAGAAGCCCCGAAGCCCACCGATGTTAGCTTCAAGTCTGGTAGCAAAATGCAGAATCTAGCTATCAGAGCCCTCCTTGATGCGGCTATCAGCTCTCTGACTACGGTTGCCCAAGCAACCTCCTTCGCTGCCACTGCCCTGGCTGAGCTCCGATGTAGGCTGGGAGATGGCCCCGATAGGGAGTATTTTTGACTGATGAGGGGCCCTGTTCTGGCCTAGGATGGCCGCTGGGCCCACTGGTTTACTTTTGGCCAACTTCTGCACATTGGGTGGTGGCGTTTTTTGGTTTTGGTGGCTTCTAGCCAAAGTCTTGTTGTTGTTTGTTCTAGGTGTTTTTGTAGGCTTCAGGGCCCAGGGCCCCGGGCCCCGGATTTTCGCCTTTGGGCGCAGCCCCATTTTTTGTTCTTATTTCAGCCTAGGCTTATGATGTAACTAAGGTTTTGGGATCCTGTTTAAAAAACCCGCTGTAAATATTCTGTTACTTACCAAAAAAAATATATTTGTATAGAGTATGTGCCAAAGTGTGAAGAGTATTTATGTGTCTTGTAATAAATTATGAGAGGTGTCAACTATGCAAGAGTGTAAGTGTAAGTGAAATATGTCAAGTGTGGAAGTGAATATTCATAGGTTATAGATGTAAAGTGTGGAAGTGAAAAGTCATAAGATGTGTCAAAATGTGAAGTAGGAGGTTATGTAATCATGAGAAGCTATGTCATAATGTGAAACATGTGAAAGGTTGCATCTCTCATGTGTTTGAGGAGAACAATAGTTAAGAGTATTGAAAAGTAATTTTCTAAGGTTATACACTGGAGACAAAGATCCATGTTATGTAATCAAATATATGTGAAAAACTTGATTAATGAATAAATAAATAAGTATTTTTATTATAAATTATGTGTGTTTTCATTGATAGTGATATTTTGTAACTTTATAATCCTAGAATCCTAGACTTCTAAAATATTTGGGCTCATTTGGTAATAGGGGTATTAGAACCACTTTGACAAGCCCTATCCATAGTGAAGAGGAAGAGTGAGAATATTGAAGATGAAGAAAATAAGTGTGATAAGAATATTGGAGAAGAGAATATTGCTAGAGAAAAATAAGATTGGATAAGAATATTGTTGAAGAAGAAGAATATTGAAGAAGATATTTATAGAAGAAAAACTAGAGAAGAAGAGAATATTGATTGGAGAAGAGAAGAACGTGAGGATTTTTGGAGAGAAGTAGAAGGAAGAGATTGGATATTTCTTAAAAATGGATGATTACAATAAGAGAACGTTGAAGACTAGAGAAGACAATATTGAAGAATATTGAGGACTATAAAAGTAGCATCTAAGAGTGTTTGAATAAAAATATTGGAATGAGATTGAAGGTGATCGCACCTAATATTGAAGACTAGAGAGGAATGTAAGGAGAGATAAAGTAAAGAGAATGGAAGAAGGTGAAATCAAGAAGAACATCTAAAGTAATAAATAATGTGTTTGGAGGAATGTGGAAGCCATGAACGAGAGCCTAGGAGTAGAAGAGTAGCTTGAGTAGTAGAGTAGCTTGAGAGCAGTGGATAAATCTAAGAGCAATGAAGGAGATTGAGAGCAGTGGAGCAACCCAAGATTAGAGTCCGAGAGTAATAAATAAGCCTAAGAGCAACAAAGGAGCCTAAGAGGTACATTAGGACCCTGAGCATAGAGGAACATTAGGACCTTGAGATTAGAGTTAGGGTTAAATTGAAATTTAAAAATAAAATTGTAAAATTGAATCTTTGGGAGACACAAGAAGAAACTTGAATTTGATTGAACTAAAATTTAGGGAGCCATAAGAAGAAGTTTAAACTTGTTTGAATGAAATTGAAATCTAAATTTGAAAAAAGAGGGAAGAATTTGAAATTAATTTTTGGGATTTATAAGAAGAGAAAAGTGAAAAGTAAATTTGAAGAATAGAAGATTGAATCTTAAACCTTCGAGTCATAAGAAATTCTACATCAAAGGAAATTTAATTTTGAAGAATGAATACATCAAGAAGACCATACAAATTTAAAGGATCAAATTTTATGAGAAGAAATTTTCAAACTCAAAGGCATATGACTAGATCACATGAACTATCAAAAAATGATAAATGAAAATGATTCATGGTACATAGATTCATGTGCAAGTCACCACATGACAACAAACTTATATTGGTTTGATTTATTACAAGTAAAACCAAATATTCCAATCAATATAGAAAATGATAAGGTTTACCATGTACAAGGATCTAGGAATGTCACACTTGGTTTACCATATTCTAAATGCATATTAGAAGATGTGTTGTATGTTTTGGGTATAACAAATAACCTCATTTCAGTATCTCAATTGGTTAACCAAGGAAGAACTATGGAATTTAAATACATCAATGGAAAAAAGAAATGTCTATTAAGAGATAAAACAAATATGAATCTATGGATGAAATTTTTGCATTGGATGTATGTGATTATCACAAGAGGTTTTAAATCAACTTTTGTCACAAGAGCAGTATAATGATGCATTAATTGACTTCTCAAAATAATAGGAAACAAGGCATTGGACAAAACACTGTGACAAAATATCAAGCAAAATGCATTGATGAAAACAAGATGAACAAAAAAGATGAAGACTTAAGACTAAAAGTCTTCACACCAAATAATGTAATACTAGGGGTGTTTGAGATATTACATTAGTTGGTACTTTAAGTACCATTGAGTACTATTGTAAATATTTAGTTTAGAGAGTGAGTTTAATATTTGTCTAAACTATGTGTCAAAGTGTGAAGAGTGTTTATGTGTCTTATAATTAAGTGTGAGAGGTATCAAGTGTGCAGGTGTACAAGTGTAAGTGAAAGGTGTCAAGTGTGCAAGTGAAGAGTCATAGATGATATGTGTCAAGTGTAGAAGTGAAGAGTCATAAGATATGTCAAAATGTGAAGTAGGAGGTTATATAATCATGAGAGGCTTTGTCATAATGTGAGGCATGTGAAAGGTTGTATCTCTCTTGATGAGTTTGAGAAGAGCAATAGTTAAGAGTATTGAAGAGTCATTTTACAAGGTTATCTATTGGAGATAAAGATCCATACTATGTAATTGAATATATGTGAGAAAGTTTGATTTATGAATGAATAAGGAAATATTTTTATTATGCAAAATTTATGTTTTCATTGAATGTGATATTGTGTGAGTAACTCTACGATCTTGAAATTTAGGACTTGTAAAATCTTTGGGCTCGTTAACACAAATCCCATCATATATTTACACAATAATACATAAAAATAGCACGTTAATATATATACTATAGAAAAATATTTTCATAAAGGAATTGTATGAAAGAGTTATATAAATTTATATATTTATTATTTTTTATGAATTTTTTAATAAATAGTCATTAATATTGATAATTTTTAAAAATCTAATACAATATCTATATTTATGATGGCTTTAACTACAATATAGTTTACTTATAAGACATTACATATACTAAAAATATATATTTTTAAATATATTAAATTTATTGTTGAGCAAGGTGCAGCAAAAGAATTGCAAAAGTATTGTCATTGTTGTCAACACAGTCAGATTGATGCAGTTGATGCAGTTCAGAGGTCAGTCAGATCAAGTGCAGAAAGTTTCAAGGAAAATGCAGTGACCCGATTCGAACCGGCAAAAAGAGACAAGGAAGAAATCGCGACATGTTTTCTGTCGCGATTTTGCGACATGGTCGAGGAGAGAGAAGGCGCAGCCAAAAATGTCGGGATTTCGCGACATGTCGAGTTTTCGTTGAGGAGAGAGAAAATGTGTTGCGATTTCGCGACAAAAAGTAGGAGAGAGAAAATGCACGCCAAATTGTCGCGATTTCGTGACATGTCCGAGGAGAGAGAAGATGCGAGCAAAACTGTCGTGATTTCACGACATGTCCGAGGAGAGAGAAGATGCGAGCAAAACTGTCATGATTTCGCGACATGTCCGAGGAGAGAGAAGATGCGAGCAAAACTGTCGCGATATCGCGACATGGCAGAGGAGAGAGAAAGTGAAAGGTAAACTGTCACGATTTCGCGACATTCTGGCAGAGAAGGAAACAAAGGTGTAGCGATATCGCTACATGTTGAAATGAATGGAAACAAAGGTGTAGCGATATCGTTGCATGATGAAAATACATGGAACTAAGGTGTAGTGATTTCGCTACATGTTGAAACAAAGAGAAACTAAGGTGTAGCGATGGCGCTACATGTTGAAACAAAGGGAAACTAAGGTGTAGCGATTTCGCTACCATTCAAAGTTGCAAAAATTAAAGATGTAACAAGTCAAAAGCACAAGGCACAAAGTTGTAGCGATTTCGCTACTGCATGGAGCAAAGAGCGTACGGAAGCCAGAAGCGTCGTGATTTCGCGACAAGAAGATTGATGACGTCAGCAAGAGCCGAAAGCGTCACGATTTCGTGACAAGAAGGATGATGACGTCAGCAAGAGCCGAAAGCGTCGCGATTTCGTGACATGTTCCATTTTCGTTGGAGTTTGCAAGCAAAGTTGTACGGAAGAGCAAAGTGTCACGATTTCGCGACATGTTCCATTTTCACTGGAGTTGGCAAGGAGAGTTGTACGGAAGAACAAAGTGTCGTGATTTCACGACATGTTCCTTTTTCACTGCTGTTGGCAAAGAAGAGTGTACGAAAGCCGAAAGTTTCGTGATTTTGCGACAAGCAGGATGATGACGTCAGCAAAGTTGAAAAGTGTCGCGATTACGTGACAGGATGAAAGGAAAGCTGTTGGAAGCCGGAAGCGTCGTGATTTTGCGACAGCATTGAGGATGACGTCAACAAAAGTTCAAAGTGTCACGATATCGCGACAAGATGCAGGGAAAGCTTCCAAGAGCCAAAACGGTCACAATTTCATGACATGTTTAAGAATGACGTCAGCAAAAGTTCTAAGTGTTGCGATATCACGACATGAGCGGGGGAAAAGCTTTTAAGGCCAAAATGGTCACGATTTCGTGACAACCTTCAGGGTGACGTCAGCATAAGTTAAAAGTGTCACGATATCGCGACAGGTAACAGTCTGGCAGGTAAAACCCGTAGGAGCATGCAAGGTGACACGTGTCGGAAAAAGCAGACAGTTAAACGTTGATAGATGTTGGACATGCAATGCAACAGCCAAACATGCATAATTGAAATGCATTCGAAAAGTCGAATATGAAGGATAATAAAATCATTCGAAATGTCGTATTTGCAGGCATTCTAACAGACGTATTTGAAGCATACAAAAAGCCGAACATGAAGAATCGAAAAGCTTTCGAAGAATCACATATGGAATTTCGAAAAAGCATTCAAAAAGCCGTATTCAAAGAAATTGAACAGTCGAAGTGCATGAAACAAAATTGCCGTATTGCATGGTTTCAAAATACGTATTGCAGGGTTTCGAACAGTCGAAGTGCATGGAACTGAATAGCTATATTGCATGGATTCGAACAGTCAGAGTATGTTATTCGATTGCATGCAGGATTGAAAGGTTATAAAAGAATAATCGTACAGAGAAGATGTTGCTTCTGTTAGAGAGAAATTGCTGTAAAAGGAGAGTTAGAAAAGAATCAAGAGAAAAAAAAGCAGAGCCGTGAGAGTGTGCAGAGTTGGGTTAATTGCAGACCAGTCAGGGTCGTGCATAAAGTGAAGACATTTTTATGTCATTCTAAATTTATCAGAATTGTAGTCCAAGTTGATGCTTGGTACTAGGAGTTGGTGCTCCATCTGCTGCAGCAGAAAATTACAGGGGTTGGTGCTCCTTCCAGTTGGTGCTGGTAAAGTGTTTGTAAAATTGATTTTGCAAAGACTGGATTTGGATTGGAGTCCAAGCAGTCATTTTTGAGGAGTAGCCAAATTGGTGAACCTCGGTATATTGAGTGTTGTGGTGTGCTCTCTTGTTCAAGTTGTTTTTCAGTTGTCAAGTTCTCTTTATTTCATATTAAATGCTGTAGATATAAAAATTAATAGCTACACTGATTCACACCCCCTCTTAGTGTCATTGTGTAATCATCAATTGGTATCAGAGCAAGGTTCCTTGTACAAGCTTAATCGCCTAAGGAGATCTTGGAAGGAACAATGGCAGGTGGTGAAGGATTTTCATCCAACAAAGCTCCCTTATTTGATGGAACAAATTACACCTTCGGAAACTTAGAATGCAAACATATCCGAGTGCATTGGGATACGATATTTGGGATTCCGTAGATAGTGGATACACAAGCACCCACTACCCCTCCAACGGATATCGCTAAGAAAAAGAAATTTCAAAACAACTCCAAAGCTAAGAATGCCATAATGTGTGGGCTTGTTGACAAGTGAACCGATAAGAGTCATGAGTTATAAATCAGCAAAGGACATGTGGGATAAATCGAAGAGCATCCATGAAGGAGAAAGTAAGATTAAGGAAGCAAAACTGCAAACTCATCGAGCACAGTTCGAAGCACTGCAAATGAAGGAAGATGAAAACATAGAAATTTATATGCTGAGAGTCAACGGAATTATTAATGCAATCAGAGGACTTGGTGAAGAAATTGATGATGTAGTTGTTGTGAAAAAGGTTCTCAGAACACTTCACAAAAGATTTAACTCCAAAGTCTCTGTAATAGAAGAGGCAAAAGATCTAAACAACTTCAGCATGGATGAGTTGCATGGTTCCCTGACAAGATATGAAATGAGAATAGGACAAACCAAGTCTACAGACGAGAGAAGCAGCTTTTAAAGCACACAAGAATGTAAAAGCCGAACATGAATCTGAGGATGAAGGAACACTGGATGAAACAGAAGCCAATTTTGTTCGAAACTCACAAAAGGAAAAGGAAAATATAGAGGGAAGCTACCTTTTAAATGCTTCAATTGTGGAGGAGTCGGTCATTTTGCAGCCAAATGTCCAATGCAGGAGAGAACCAAAAATGGTGAAGGTTCACACCAAGAAAAAGGTGACTGGAAGAAGAAACAAAATTTCAAAAAGAACAACTTCAAGAAGAAAAGCTTCATAACCAAGAATGTCAGCAGTTCTGAAGAAAGCACAGATGAGGAGTCTGAAGAAGAAGGAGGTGAAGCTCTGTTCATGGCACTTGAAGAAGAAAGAACAGAGGAAAATCGGGAAGGTGATGAAAATTCCAAGGATGAAGCTGAAGTGTATTTGGAAGGAGAATTGGTTGCTGCACTTGAAGAGTTGAGTGCAGAAAGGAAGAAGAATAAAAAATTTTCAAAGAAATTAGAGAATGCCATAGACATAATAAAAAATTTGAAAATACAGACAGAGGAATTCAAGAAAATGTCTGAAGTTCTTGATGAAAAATTAACTGTAAAGACAGTTGAATGCAGCAAGCTAGAGGAAGACATTGTTAAGTTAAGGATGCAGTTAGAAGAGATGAATAGAAAATTGAAGCTGTTTTCATAAGTTTGAAGAAAGTATTGTAAAGCTGGATAAAATGTTAAATAACCAAAGGCCTTCTGGCATCAAATTTGGTTTAGGCTTTGATGAAGGAGAATCTTCAAAGGATTCAAATAACTTGAATATAGAACCCATAAAGAAAGAAGAAAATATTAGGGTTGAACCAGAAAAACAAAATCATGCAAAAGAAAACAATAATGCCAGATTCAATAAGAATACTGACAAAGATGGATTCACAAAAGTCACACATCCGAAGAGGAGAAGAGTCATGGCTCCTAGCAAAGACCGGCACCCAGGTTTAATCATGCATTTTTTGGTTATTGTTTTAAATGCAATGCTTATGGCCATAAGATTTCAGATTGCAGGCATAATGTATCTCAAAGGAATTTTACCAGCAGAAATTTTTTTTCTCCTTTAATGAATTATGCAATTGAATGTTATAATTGTCATAATTTTGGACATATTGCTAGAAACTGCAGAAGCACTTTTGCATCAAATAATTATCAAGGTAGAAAATCTCAGCCAAGTGGGTTGAAACAAAACTAGAAATTTCTGAAAAACAGTGCACATGCTAATGAAAGGACAAAGGCAAAACAAATAGCAAAATCTGCTATCAAACCCGAATGGAAAGAAAAGGAATCTTTGATTGTCCAGACCGCTTTTAAAGCTCAGAACAAATCAGCACCTTGGATACTTGACAGTGGTTGTTCTAGTCACATGACAGGTGACAAGCAAAAGTTTGAGAATTTACAGAATTATGAAGGTGGTTCTGTGAAATTTGGAAATAATGATGGAGCAAATATTGTTGGAAAGGGATCAGTCAAGATCAGTGATGGCAATATAAAATCAAAAGAAGTCTTGTTTGTAATTGGCCTGAAGCATAACTTGCTAAATGTAAGTCAAATATGTGACAGAGGTCATGATGTAATCTTCAATAAGGAGGGTCGTGAAGTAAGAAAGACAAAAAATGAAAAGTTAATAGCCACTCGGATCGAGAACTTCAGAAATCAGTATACACTTTCGAAACTGCAGAAGGAACATGCTTGATGGGACAGGAATATGGAAAACTGGCTATGGCACAAGAGGCTTGGGCATATTAGTTTTGACAATCTGGCAAAAATCAGTTCAAAAAGAGCAGTTAGAGACATACCAAACATTGGCAAACCTGTAAATAGCATTTGTGAGTCATGCCAAAAGGGAAAACAAACCAGAGCCACTTTCAAAGCAAAATAATACTTCACTAGCAAGTCATTAGAACTAATTCACACTGATCTATGTGGACCCATGAGAACTGAAAGCATAAATGGACACAAATATTTTATCCTGTGTATAGATGACTACTCAAGAATGACATGGGTACTATTTACGAAACTCAAGTCAGAAGCCTTTGAGATGTTTAAAACCTTCAAAAATCTTGTTGAGAATCAATCAGAAAAAAGAATTAAATGCCTAAGATCAGACAGGGGAGGAGAGTTTATCTCCAAAGAATTTGCAGAATACTATCAAAAACATGGGATAAGAAGACGAGTTAGCAGGCTAGGACACCTCGATGAGAATGGTGTTGTAGAAAGGAAGAATAGAACAGTGCAAGAAATGGCAAGGACAATGCTGGCAGAAAACAAAATAGCTGACAGATTTTGGAAAGAGGCAGTTCATACTACAGTTTACATTCAAAACAGGTGCATGCTGAGACCACATGAAAGAAAAATAGCTTATGAGTTATGGTTTGGCAGAAAGGCAATAGCAAGACATTTCAAAGTATTTGGTAGCAAGTGCTACATAAAACGGACTGAAGATAACCTCGGTAAATTTGAAGATAGAGCTGATGAAGGTATCTTTCTCGGTTACTCAACAAAAAGCAAGGCATACACATGTTACAACAAGAAGTTGAAAAAAATTGTTGAAAGTGCTGATGTAAAAGTTGATGAAGGTAGAGAACAAGAAACTACTTATCAAGAAAACTACCCTATGTATGAAGAAGTCATTGAAGGTGATGATGAAAAAGAAACAGAAAAGAATCAGAAAATTGATCCAGATAGTGTAAAAACTGAATCTGAAGAAGAAGAAAACAAAAAATTTAAAACAGGCAACTGACAGAAAAATCATCCAAGTGAACAGATTATTGGGGATCCCATAGATGGTATTCAAACAAGAAGAACAAAGAGTGAGGAACTATTCTCTCGTTATCTAGTATTGAACCTAAAAATGTTGTTGAAGCAAGCACCGATGAAAGTTGGATGAAGGCAATCAATGAAGAACTAGATCGGATAGAGAAAAACAATACCTGGAATTAGTACCTAGACCAACAAATAAAAACATAATTGGTACTAAATGGGTTTTTAGAAATAAATTGAATGAAGATGGGCAGGTTGTCAGAAATAAGGCAAGATTGGTATGTAAAGGCTATGCTCAGAGTTGAAGGCATTGATTTTGAAGAAACTTTTGCACCGGTAGCCAGACTAGAGGCAATCAGAATGTTTCCGGCATTAGCAGTTCATAAAAACTTCAAAGTATATCAAATGGATGTAAAATCAGCATTTTTGAATGGAAAACTGGAAGAAGAGGTTTACATTGAACAACCCGATGGCTTCCAACTTGGTGAAAATCCAGATTTTGTTTGCAGGTTAAAGAAAGCTTTATATGGATTAAAACAGGCACCCAGAGCGTGGTATGCAAGGCTGGATAATTATCTAATTAAACAAGGGTTTAAGAAAGGTTTGGTGGATAGCAACTTATATGTCAAAATAGAGAAGGGTCATCTTATTGTTCTTGTTGTTTATGTAGATGACATAATATTTGGCAGCAGCATGGATGAATATTGCAAAGACATATCAATTAAAATGAAAAAATAATTTGAGATGTCAATGATTGGTGAACTTTCTTATTTCTTAGGACTGCAGGTCAATCAAAATGAAAAAGGCATTTTTATTTCTCAAGTTAAATATGTAAAAGAAATGCTGAAAAAGTTCACAATGGAAGACAAGAACCGGTCAGCACTCCCATGACAACAGGCTGCAAGTTGAGCAAGGATGATAAATCTCCAGATGTGGATCAAACAATGTACATGTCTATGATTGGAAGCCTGCTGTATTTAACAGCCACTAGACCAAATATATTACAAGCAGTATGTATGGTTGCAAGATTTCAGGCCAGTCCCAAAGAAACTCATGTAACATCTATAAAGAGGATTTTCAGATATCTCAAGGGCACTATGGATTATGGGTTGTGGTACCCAAAAGATAAATATTTCACTTTGATTGCATATTCTGATGCAGATTGGGCAGGATGTATTGATGACAGAAAGAGCACAATTGGAGGAGCATTTTATCTTGGTGACAGGCTGGTAGCATGGCACAACAAGAAACAATAATCAGTATTTCTATCCACTGCAGAGGCAAAATACATTGCAGCAACAACATGCTGTACTCAGATATTATGGATGAGACAAACGTTGAAAGATCTTGGTATTCATTTCAATGAACCAATTTCAATTAAATGTGATAACACTAGTGCTATCAACATATCCAAGAATCCAATGAATGCATTCAAGAACCAAACATATTGCAATCCGATATCATTTCTTGAAGGATAAAGTTGCGAGAAGGAGAGGTTAAATTGGATTTTGTTCCAACTACAGAGCAAGTAGCTGATATATTCACAAAACCTTTGCCAAAGGAAGTATTTGAATATCTTCGAAAGAAGTTGGGAGCAGTCACACCATCCAAGCACTGACTAGCTATGGGAAACACATTCTCAGGGGGAGAATTCAAACTTTTTAAGTCTAAGAATGTTGTGCATAGACTCAGGGGGAGTCTACAACAGCCCTTTGGTATTATTGGCAAAGGGGGAGAAGAAATTAAGCAAGGTTGCAGTGTGTTGCCAACAATTCCAAAGGGGGAGATTGTTGAGCAAGGTGCAGCAAAAGAATTGCAAAAGTATTGTCATTGTTGTCAACACAGTCAGATTGATGCAATTGATGCAGTTCAGAGGTCAGTTAGATCAAGTGCAGAAAGTTTCAATGAAAACAAAAGTGACCCAGATTCAGAAACTGGCAAAAAGAGACAAGGAAGAAAACTGTCGTGATATCGCGACATGTTTTCTGTCGCGATTTCGCGACATGGTCGAGAGAGAGAAGGCGCGACCGAAAATGTCACGATTTCGCGACATGTCGAGTTTTCATTGAGGAGAGAGAAAATGTGTCGCGATTTTGCGACAAAAAGTAGGAGAGAGAAAATACACGCCAAATTGTCGCGATTTCGCGACATGTCCGAGGAGAGAGAAGATGCGAGCAAAACTGTCACGATTTCATGACATGTCCGAGGAGAGAGAAGATGCGAGCAAAACTGTCGTGATTTCGTGACATGTCCGAGGAGAGAGAAGATGCGAGCAAAACTGTCACGATATCGCGACATGGCAGAGGAGAGAGAAAGTGAAAGGTAAACTGTCGCGATTTCACAACATGTTGGCAGAGAAGGAAACAAAGGTGTAGCGATATCGCTACATGTTGAAATGAATGGAAACAAAGGTGTAGCGATATCGTTGCATGATGAAAATACATGGAACTAAGGTGTAGCGATTTCGCTACATGTTGAAACAAAGAGAAACTAAGGTGTAGCGATGGCGCTACATGTTGAAACAAAGGGAAACTAAGGTGTAGCGATTTCGCTACCATTCAAAGTTGCAAAAATTAAAGATGTAACAAGTCAAAAGCACAAGGCACAAAGTTGTAGCGATTTCGCTACTGCATGGAGCAAAGAGCATACGGAAGCCAGAAGCGTCGCGATTTCACGACAAGAAGATTGATGACATCAGCAAGAGCCGAAAGCGTCGTGATTTATTACAGCTAGAATTTCTCTTTTGGACCTTTTAATATCTTCTCCTACACATCGAGATGAATTAATGCTCACATTAAGCCAGATGATGGTACCACAATACATTCAACCGAAAGCCATGGCTAATACTATAATAACTTGTGAAGTTGATTGTATTGACTTTCGGGATAGAGACATACCGCAACATAGTTTACATAAAGATAACCCCTTGTATATTACTGCCTTAATTGGAGATGTAGTAGTCAAACGAGTCTTGATTGATAATGGTTCATCTTTAAATATTTGCACTTTTGACTTCTACCAAATATTTGGGTTTAGAAGTGATGAAATGAAAAGAACTGATATGATCATAAAAGCCTTCAATGACAAAACACAAGAAACGTGTGGAGTTATTACCATCCCATTGCAGGTTGGTCCGAGAACCTTGGATACGACCGTGTTTATTGTACATTGCCCTGCATCGTACAATATACTCTTGGGTCGCCCTTGGATCAACGCGATGCGAGCTGTTCCCTCAACTTTACATCAGTGTGTTAAATTAGAATTTAAGAATAATTTGGTTACCATTCATGGTGATCCTAGACCCTTTGATATGTGTGCTTTGGCAGAACCTGTTAGGGTTCAATTTTGCCCTGCTCTATCATCCACACATCCTAATTCTCACTATCCATCTAAACATGTGAAACTCACACCCACAACGTCATCTACTTATCCTCCATCAGTTCCACCTTCACATATGCTCCCTCCATCTTATCAAGACTTGGAATATAGTAATAAGAATGAAGAACTTTCTTATCCTTTTGACATTTTATTTTGTAACATGATCAATTTTACACATATAAAAGTCAAATATTTTGCTACATTATTTTACATTATAACAAAGCTTTTGTTATCGCTACCTTTTAATCATCATCTTTTGTTCTTACCTTCACCACAACCAAATTATCCTTCAAAATCGCCTTTGATTTTGAAGCAACCTTAGACATGCTATACTCAAATAACCTTGTATAGTGTATATAGATCATCTTGTATATACCACCAATTCCATCATAAACTAAAATCAAAATATAAAATCACAACAAATAAAAAAATCAAAATCATCAAAATCCTCAAAAATATCTTTTAATTTTGCACCTGTCAATTCTTGAAGTATTGCAGTTATATTTTCAATTATTTTGGATAAATTAGCATTTATTCGAAATCCCTCACTTTCACACTCACATGAATAAATATCTTGATTTTATTTGGTATGATTATTAATCTCTCTTATATCAAAGTCCACAGTTGAATTAAATAAAGTTTTACGCATAGAGAACTGATCTTGTTATTTACTTGAACCAAGTACACCTTTTCACATTAAAATGATTTCATTGCAAATTCAATACGATGCTACATAGTAGAAGTGGTTTCTTGAGCGAAAAGTTTCCCCTGCTATCCTATCATGCACATGGTCTAGAATCTTTGAGAATTGACAAAAGGACAAGCTCACCCCTACCCAGAATAAAAATCCCTTGCTCTACAGCTAATCCGAGCAAGTATCCCTAGTACAGGAAGAAAAAGAAAAAGAAAATCAAGAAAAATCATGAGAAAAAGAAGCATTATTGCAATATCATTTTGTACCATTTCAGTAATATTTCAGCATTATCTCAGTGACAAGCAAAAAAAATAATCAGCAAATTGAAAAGAAAAGAAAAGAAAAGAAAAAACAAAAAGCACTAAATCCCTTTCCCCTACCCTTTGAAAGAAAAGAAGGGTGAATGAGCTTGAATCCCTAGAATTCTCAATTATTCAAAAACTGTGAGGTAAGCCCCATAACAGGTGGTTTGTGCCCAACCCGCTTGGCCTTGGGTAACTCCTAGCATGGTGATATGTTTGTCACATTAGCTACCTTCTTTTGTACAGACCTATGTCCGCTCATGGATCAGCTAGCTCTTGATGAACCGACTTACATAATAGTCTGGTATGGTTACATGCATATAAATCATGGTCAACAAACAGTCATTTGGTTAATTCAAATTACTTGTATCAAATTATCTTGCTCAAAATTGGTAAATGAACAATACAATTGCACACACATTTGTTTTTGAGATATTTTGCATCATTATGATAGATCAAGATCAGCAATGAACTCACATATGCACATGGGGTTCCTTATAAATCTAAATGTTGTCTTTGAGATAATTTAAAATATTTATGCAAATCTTCTAGAATAATTTGATTTTCTTACTTGAGAATATTTGTTTAGTGTACAAACAATTACATATATATTTTTTCAAAAATCCAAAATTTCTTTCACAACATGTTCAAAAATCTAGCAATAAAGTCATATTTATATATTTTCTACTTTTGCAACGATGGTATAGTTCCTAAACCTAAATTGGAATTTTATGCCTAGTGCAAGTCCTCATTTTATATTTTTTGTTTATCTCAAAATCAAAAATCAACTATGCAAAAAATTATTATATCAATTCTTTGGATTTCGCGATGATGGTATAAGTCTATGCCTAAAATTCTATGCCTAGCGCAAACCATTGTTCTAATTTTATTTTCCATTTTATTTAATCCATAAAAGCATATGGCTTAAATCATTATGTTACACAATTGTGCTTTAAAAATAACGAACGCTGTTTCTATTTCATTTCATTATGTCAACATTCAGGCAATTATTCAAATTTCTATTCTACTTAAGAATTTTATGCCTAGCAAAAATCATATTTTTAATATATTTCATGCATAATATTTTCATGGAAATCTAAAAACAAATCATCACCATCATCATTTTTCATCATCACAACACAAAGTCTTAAGACAGTCTCTTAAGCACTTTTTTACTTTTAGCAATATTTCTATACTGGGATTAGCTTGATGATCTAGCGAGCAACGACTCCATGAAATGGTCATATAACAGCGACAATGTCCTTTGAAATTATTGTTAGATGTCAATTTATTTTTCATCAAATTAGGCCACAACAACCAATTTGTTTACATCAGATTATTTCATTTAAATTTTATAGCATGACATAAAATTATAATATTTTCAAACGACATAATTACATGAATCATCAATCAACAATTCAAATATTAAAGCATCATAAAACATGTGCACAAGTCATATCACAAAAAGATCATATATATATCAAAAATATATGTACATCATATCAAAACGGATTGGTATGCCACAATCTATACCCTGGCATACTCAATCCTCTCAAAAATATACAGTCTCTGTGCAGTGAGCAGCTAGCCTTAAGAAGCCCTCGAGCTCTCAGCCTCATCTCCTCTCCTGCCTTGAGGTGGAGGAGGTGGTACCATCAATTTTTGTGTCATATCATGGGTCCTCGATGTCGATTGTGATGATGTCCTCGATGACCCCATCCTGATCTGCTCTGCAATGTCGACTGGCAGCGATATCCTCGGCTCCTCTGGAACCAGTTGGAAGTATACTACCTGATAGAACACAGTCTGAGAAATCGACCGTGCCAGCTCCAGAATGCTTGCCCCTCCGCTCTAAGCCCTAAGTCGTGTAGCCTCATCCTGTAGTGTCTGCACCTGAGATCGAAGGCAGACATTCTCTGCCCGAAGAGCCGCCATCTCGTTGCTCTCCCCCACCTTGACACCCTTGCACTTATCAGATGATGTTGGCCTATCCCTCTATTGAGAAGGGAGTCCCTCATCCCTCCTCTCTGGCTGCTACGGTCTCTCCTGTGGCACTCTCTGATGTCTCTCTTGAGGAGACCGTCGTTGCTCCCCCCCTCCGTGACTCCTCACTACATCAATGGCAGCCTGGCACCACCTCCCCATCCGTCGCACAACAGCATGCATCGGACCCTGTGCCCTCGTCATCCAAGGAGGGCAGATGCCTGCATACCAGGCATCATACGTGTCTACAACCCTAGTGTCGTCCCCATCCACTGGCTAAATGGGGGCATCATCAGCATCCTGACTCTAGAATCACTGCATATCTGGAACCCCGCTCAGTGTAGTGTTATCCTGGACAATCCAAGAGTACTCGTAGTCTTTGAGAGATGGGATCCCCTACAAAAGATCGAACTGCCTTAAAACTCGGTCATAGCGATGGAGCTCCACCTCTCCCCACTCCATCCTCAACCAGAAGACTCGCTTGATGCGAGCCAAATCCTGTTCATCGTCTCCCCACCCTAGATGCTCTCTCCATGGCCTCCAGGTGATCTAATAAGGGATGAGGTCGTCTAGCAACCTTCGGGACATCGACAGATCTATCCGTTGATGTGACCCTCTCTGGAGCCACAAATAGAAAACCCGAGGTCTCTCCCAATCAAGCCATATCAATGGAAGCCCTACCGGCCTCTGCATCGCAATGTGATCCCAACACCAAACCTGTAGCAGTGATGTCAAAACCAGACATCGACCTCCCTTGTATACGACCTCGTACATGATCCTATACAAGCGACATAGTACAAAACTACTCCAAACAAACCTGTAGTCATGGTCTCTCATGTCGAAAACCACATCTGAGAGGCGCCATGGTAACCTACATCCACTCTAGTGGCATAGAAGAAGGCCACCCACCACCCTTGCCAAAACCTGGGTCAATTGAGACACTCCAGGCATCTGCCTCAATGCCTCGATGTTCACTCCGCCCTTCTCTAGGGCGAAGCTCGGGTCATCGCACAGTCTCATCATGGCATGGCCCTGATTGGCCGTAGGAGTCATAAACTGCCCGTGTATAGGGATCCTCAAGATCCTCCATACATCCTCTAGAGTGGGAGCCATCTCCCTTATCGATATCCGAAAGAAGGATGATTTCGGATACCATCTCTCCGCTACGGCTGTCAGTAGCCCCATGTTTGTAGGAATTTTTGGCATCTCTGCCACATGTTGTAGTCCAACCTCCGATAGTCGATCTCGCTCGGCCTGATCGAGCGCGGCTACATCATCTCTCAGACCCCTGTATTTCCACTCTTGACTTTTTAGCAATCCCCTTTGCAAAATAAACAATAAAACAACAAAAATCATTAATAGATAGTCATTAAAATCAATTAAAATCAATTTTATCTAAAAAAAAAATGATATTGTCCATTATTGGACGATATCGTACCAAATTTAGCTAAATCGTCCTTAGTAAGACGAAATCGTCTCTAGTTTCTCAATTTGGGGATCGTCACTTATCAGACGAGATCGCCTCTATTTCGCCGATTTCACCCCTAGACGAAATCGATGATCTAGAGACGATTTCGATGAAATTGGGATGATTTCGTCCCGACGTCGTCGTCGGCCTAAAAACATCCGTGATGCCCTAAAAGCAATCAAAATTTAAGTTAAAATCAAACAAATCAAATTAAAAACATAATACATCAAGTTTAGATCCTTACCCGCAACCCGCGCCAGACTTATGTCGATCTGTGCACCGTTTCAACCATTTAGCCTACAGAGCTCTGAAAACAGCAAAAGTGAACAGTAACAATGAATTAGGGTTTTACCCTATTTTTCTTAAGTTTATTTAAAAACAACATTTTTTTAATTTTTTCTTTTTTGCACTTTTACCTCAAACGTTATATTTGGGTAAAAACACGGAGGGGACACCATAGTAAGCAGTCGTACGATTCGACCTAGAATCGTCGTCTAAAAAATGGAATAAATTTTTACTTTCTTGTAAAGCGTAAAGAACTCGTCTTTAACGCATTTTATTTGGAAAATACGCTAAAGAGGGAGCAAACTATAGCACCCTAAAATTGGTGCAGTTAAACCCTTAGTAAAAAGATAAAAATTTGAATTTTAACCCCAAAACCTCCCGTTAACCGCTCACCTCATTTTTCGCACCATTTTTAGAAGTTGTTTGACTGTTGGATGATATCGTCATCGATCATACGATATCATCCTAGATTGAACAAATTTTTCTAGAACATAACGTCCAAACGATTTCGTCCCAAAATCAAATTTTCATAATTAGCTTTTGTTTCAACAACCTCTCCAACCCGGGCAGAAGCGTGTCTGCGCAGTTGGAGATTCCTACATTGGAGATCTCCTAGATTGGGATGATCCCCAACATCCTAACCTCCCCCTAATCCTATATAAACTAGGATTTTCTTAGTTTATCCCCTTGACCCCCTGAATCTTTGACTCTTTCCCTGCTTACTCTCCCTGACTCCCTGTCGAATTTTATATTTGTGTTTGCAAGTCTTTTTTGTTGCAGGATTTTACTGTGCTTCAGTTGGAAGAAGCTTGGATCATTGCAGGCGATTCCACATGATTTCGGACGATCCTGTCGAGATCGACGACGATCTTGTACGATGGGAGACAATTTCAACTGCAGTTAATATTGGGGGCAATCAGATCCCTAAGTTTACATTTCCTATCTTTCTTTCTCATTTTATTGTGCATTAAGTCAATTTATTTCTATTTTGCATCCTGAGTTCACCTCACTTAGCATAAATGCATGATAAATTTTAAAATAAGTTATTAAAATAGTGCATTTCCTTTAATATGCTATCTGGATTTATCATTTAAGCATTTATACTGTCATTTTTATCATTTTGCATTATTCTTGCAGCTACATTTTCATTTTTTTGGTGTCTATTTTTGTGATTGTAGGTTTCTGACGAATTCGTCTGGTCGACGACGATCTTGTCTGATCTTAGACGATCGCCTGTGATTTGGGATGATTTTGTACAATTACAGATGATCCTGTCATATCCGAGACGATCTGGACTCCTACAAGCTTTAGAATCTTCATCAGACATCCGAAATCAGGTGCATTCTTCTTTATCTCACATATTCTCTGTTTTTAGGATTCATTCATGCTTTCTATATTCATATAAATCAACATTTTCATATAGAATAACTTAGATTCATTTTGGCCAACCTAGGAATATGAATGATTGAACATAAAATGAACACATCAAACCCATTCTCAACCTAGGCGTGGAAACTGCCACTCAAAGTTTCCTGGTGAACCCCACCATCCGTCGAAAATTCACCCTGATACCCATCTCCCGAGAGGTGCAACCTTCAAAGGGTCTCTCAGTTTGAGGTATTGTCCCATCCTTCTCGCATCCCCCTTCCAGGGCACGGATCCTTTATCCTGAAGGTAAGGGTGTGAAAAATTTGGACGATACATCTGCATGATGTAGAACAGGGTCTTCTAGTCCTTCTTTCGGTTCTCCTTCAATAGGTCCTTATTAGCTTGGGAGAGTGTGGCCAATGCTGCTGCATCTATCGATTTTATGTATCTTATTTCCACCAAATCCCAAAGCTCCTACAACCTAAACATGATCTTCATATGGATGCTCCAGTAGTCGTAGTTCTTGCCATTGAATCGTAGGATCTACAACTGCAACTGGTTTCTACCAGAAGCCATGCTTCAATCTCTCATAGACATGCTCTAGCTCTAATAAAAATTTATGGGAATAAAACCCTCATGACAGTTTACAGGCGACAAGGGGACAACTGACGCTTGGTGGTTTGCTCTAAAATGATAGGACGCAGTGGTTCACTCACCAAACTAGGTGAACAAGAGCACATAAAATACTGCACAACAGTTTGTTGAGAATGAGTGACAAAACAAAGTTCATCGAAGATTTATTACAAACCATGGATTTGCTCAACGATTTGCAAGAATTTGCTTTCGAACGTGGGAGGCAGCTTTGTTCATAGAGAATGAGAAAACAGATACCTTGCTCTGGTTTGATGGCGATGAAGGAAATATTAGGGTTTGCATGGGAGATGGACTGAGATATAGTTTACCAAAGTTCACTCGACTTATGAGAATATTGTTGTTCGCATAGCAAGTGACACAAGCTTTGGGTTTGGGAGAAATACTCCCTAAATAATAGTGTTTGGGTGAGTTTGGCCTGAACCGAGGCTTTGAAGCCAAAGAGTCCCCGAGGGTTTCAAAGCTTGGCTTCGATATAGCTGCACTGAAGCCTATGTTTAGGGAAAGTGATGGAGAGCATTGAACTTGGGAGGAATAAGGAGCGAACAAAGGTTTTGGCAGGAGGGGTTAATACACAATAGTTTAATAAAATCTTCATGAAAACTTGAAGAACTAAACAGATATTTTATTGATTTAAAAACAACTGGATTACAAAACTTCTGCAAATGATTGCAGGATAAACAAAAGATAAAATACACCCAAGATTGCTACTCGATTCTACCAGATTTTTGATGTTGCTTTCTTCTACTGCGCTGCTCCTCTCTACTTTGCTGCTATCGTTTTCTCCCTCTATTTTTGCTCTCCACTCCATTGTTGTTGTAGTCTTCTAACTAGTTCTCTTCCTCTCTCCACCTTACTACTGCAAAATGCCAGCATGGTTTTATAGTTGGGCTTGGAGGACAAAGGTGGGAAACTAATTTAATGCCAGGATAGGGTTTCTGAGTGCCCACAACTACCCGTACGATTGATGTCAGAGCTCTGTTTTCCCAGCCTGGTCACTAGTTCATAGATTTGATGAGCGAACAACAAGGTTCGCATAATTTTTGAGCGAACCACAAATTGGCCTTCCTCGCAAGTGAAATTTTTTTAGGGTGAAGTCTGGTTTAATATTTCTAACACCCTCCTTTAAACCAGACTTCACAAAGTCTTTGACGCCTAATAATTCCTATAGTCTGCTGAAGTCCTCCTTCAAAGGCTTTGTGAATATGTTAGCTACTTGCTCTAATAGAAGGACGTGCCATTCATTTACATCCATTGGTTTGTGCAAGATTTAATGTAGATTTTGATGGGGATTAGCAATTGCAATAATAGGGTTCATCGATATTCCTAGTATAGCAGATGTTATTGAACATACAATCATACTTACAGATTGAAGTTATTTCTCCATTTCGTTTAGTCATTAATAACTTTATTATTTTTAGATAATAATATATGGACCTGCAAAACTGTAGCTGAACTTAACCCAACTTCACCAGCCCTATGATGAAGTGATACCGGATGTCGATGTGCTTAATTCTTCCATGAAAAATTGGATCCTTCGACAGTGCTATGGCATAATTATTGTCACAAAATATGGTTGTCGCATCTTTTTATGGATGGTTCAGCTCACCCAAAATCCTTCATAGCCATACTGCTTGGCATGTGGCTAACATGGCGATGACATATTTAGCTTCAATAGTGGACAATGCAACGATTGGTTGCTTCTTAGATGACCATGACACTGCTCCTGATCTAAGATGGAAAGCATACACAAAAGTGCTATTTCGACCATCAGTGCTGCCATCCCAATCGCTATCCATGTAGCCCACCATTTCCAGATGGTCTTGTTTGGCATAGAAAATTCCATGGTTTTGCATCCAATTGACATAGCACAAAATCTGTTTACCTGCTTGCTAGTGCGTGTCCTTCGTAGTCTCCATAAATCTGCTGATCAAGTTGAATCCAAACATTAGATCTAGCCGAGATGCAATCAAATACATGAGATTGCCAACTAGTCGCTTAAATAGAGTTGGATCAACATTCCTACTGGAATCTAACTTGCTCAGCTTCAGTCCTGTGGCAACAGGTGTGATGGCAGGTTTGATGTCCTCCATCTTAAACTGCTTTAGGACATCATTCGTATACTTGCCTTGAGAAATGAAGACGTCATATTCTGATTGGTCAATTTTGATGCTAAGAAAGTATTTCATCAACCCTAAGTCCGTCATCTTGAACTCCTTCTTCATGGTTGTTCTAAACTAGTCAAATAGTGCATTGTTGTTACCAGTGTAAATCAGATCATCCACATATAGGTAGATGATTATCATCTCCCCTGTTGCATTTATCTTTATATCTCATATGGGCATTTAACAAACCCATTCTCCATAAATAGCCATCAATCTGGCTATACCATGCCTTGGGTGCCTGCTTCAACCCATACAAGGTCTTCTTCAACTTCAGAACTTTGCCTTCTTGCCCTTGCAATTCATAACTTGGTGGTTGGTCTATGTAGACCTCCTCCTCCAAAATGTCATTGAGGAAGACAAACTTGACATCCATCTGGTATACCTTCCAACCCTGTTGGGATGCCAATGCCAGGATCATCTTGACTGTGTCAAGTCGGGCTACAGGCGCATACACTTCATGGTAGTCAATCCCTAATTTTTTCTTGTATCCTTTCACCACCAGTCTGGCCTTATGTCGATCAACTTCACCTTGGGCATTAAAATTGGTTTTATAAACCCATTTCACCCCGATGGTCTTCTTACCTACTAGAATATCAACCAACTACCATGTATCGTTCTTCTCAATGGCTTCTATCTCCTCATCCATCACCTTCACCCACTTCTGATTCTGACTTACCTCTTCAAACGAATTTGGATCACACTTAGTAAATAAGGCAAAATCAGAATGTTCTTCATGATTTCTGGTTGCCTCATATATGTCTTATAAGCTCCTCGTCTTTGTGGGTGTCCTCAAGTTGGGAATCCTGCTTGCAAGTGGAGGCGATCAGGATGATGAGGTTATGTTGCTACTGGCACCACCGCTATTGGTTAAGGCTATAGGTGGTTGCATAGTGTTCTCCTCCAAGTCCACATACTCAATAACTGTTGGCTCTGGCTGGCCAGTCTTTGATTTACAGTTCTAGGCTTCATCTTCTAGGAACTTCATGTCTCGGTTGATGACAAGCTTCTTCGTCATAGGATTATATAGCCTATATGCCTTGGCTTGTTCACTGTACCCTGTGAAGACACACTTCTCCACATTGTCATCCAACTTATGCATCTTATCTTCTAGAACATGTGCATATGCAATGCACCCAAAAATTTGCAAATGAGCCACACTCGGCTTATAGTTGTTCCAGGCTTCCTCGAGAATCTTGTCCTTCACACTATTGGTGGGACATTTTTTAGCAAGTAAACTACACAGGTTACAACTTCTACCTAGAACTCATGCGGCAAGTCCTTCGCCTTCAACATACTTTGTGCCATCTCCATGATTGTTATATTTTTTCTCTCAACTACACCGTTCTTCTGTGGTGTGTATCTTGCAGTGAGCTACCTCTGAATTCCATGTTGCTTGCATAAGTTTTGGAATTCGTTGGAGATGCATTCACCTTCGCCATCTGTCCGGAGAGTCTTCACCTGGTAGCCACTATGTTTCTCCACAAGAGCCTTGAACTCCCTGAACTTGTTGAAAGACTCTAATTTTGGCTTGATGGGATATACCCATGTTTTTTGGCTGAAGTAATGAATGAAGGTCAAGAAGTATTTTTTTCCAACAAATGTGCTGGTATGCATCACACCGCAAATGTTTGAGTGCACCAACTCCAATGGCTGTGAAGCCCTCCAAGAATGTCTTATAGGGAATGCATCTCTATGCTACTTGTCGACTAAACATCCTTCACAAACTTGATTTAGTAGCTCAATGAGGGGTAAACCCTTCACCATCTACTTCTTGTACAACAAGTTCAGGCCACTAAAACTCAAGTGACCAAACCTTAGATGCCACATCCAGGTAGCATCCTTCACAACTACACTCAGAGACATCAGAGATTCATTTTGAATCTCCAGTAGAAACATTTTATTTTTTGTCATGGACACCGTTGCAATTTATCCATGCTCTTTGTCTCTGATGGTGTAGATTCCATATTTAAACTGAATAGTGTGCCCCTTCTGCACAAGTTGTCCAATGCTCAATAGGTTATGCTTCAGGCCAGACACATAGTAGATGTCACAAATTTGCTTCCTCTCTCCATGCCTAGTGCGGATGAGGATTTTACCTTTCTCCATCATAGAAACCTTGTTGTTGTTCCCCATATTCACCTCAAACTAGATTGTTTCATCCAGTTGTGAGAACATCTCCCTGTTCCCTATCATGTGGTTGTTGCACCCACTATAGAGATACAAGACATTCTTCTAGCTCTCCTCCTCAATACTGCATGTCAACAACATGTTCCCACATGCATCTCTACACTCAAATTTTTTAGCATTAGCTGTGTAGTGGGCTTGATGTTGGTTGTCCTTGGCCATCTTCTTTCTGCACTTAGAGATATAGTGGTCAAAAATTTTGTAGTAGTAGCATTAGATTTTGGACTTGTCCTTCTTCTATCAAGATTCACCTTACTAATTTTCCCAATCCCTCTTCCTCCTGCCTAATGGATGTTGTAGTTGGTCTCACTATCATTGTAGTTTGGCCTTCCTCCTTGCTTGTGGCCTTTCCCACGCTTGCCTCAGCCTCTTCCTCCTTGAGAACTGAAGGCACCTTGGTGGAAATCTTGTCTGCAACTATTTTTGAATGAGACTTGCACCTTGAATTCCTGCTCCAATGAGGACTAAGTTGAGTGGCTTAGCTGCTCATGTGTCTGCAAGAAACCCATGCGTTCATCCACTGAGAGGGTTATCAAATCCCTCAATTCTTTGATTACTATCACAACCGAGTCAAATCTCGCTGGTAGGCTTCATAGAATCTTCTCCACTATTCTCTAGTTTTGTACGATCTCTCCATTCAACCATATCTAGTTGATGACGTCTTTTGTCCGGGTGAAGAAGTCGCTCATGGACTTTGACTCGATCATATGTAGGTTCTCAAAATTCCTCCTTAGCATCTGTAGCTTCAACAACTTCACCTTGTTGGTGCCTTGATACGAATTGGCTAAGATTTCCCAAGCTTTCTTTGCCTTGGTTGCTGCTGCAATTCATGGAAAAATTGTCTCCTCGACCGTCTGCATGATGTAGAATAGGGCCTTTTGGTCCTTATCATCTTGGGAGAGTGTAGCTAGTGCTGCTACATATTCCTATTTTGCGTATCCGATCTCCACCAAATCCCAAACCTCTTATGGCCCGAACAAGATCTTCATCAAGATGCTCTAATAGTCGCAGTTCTTGCTATTGAATCGTAGTTCTTGGTTGTTATCGAAAGCCATGCTTGAATCTCCCACTAACAGGCTCTGGCTTTGATACCAATTTGTGGGAATAAAACCCTCACGACGGTTTGCAAGCAACAGGGGGACAGCCGACGCTTGGTGGTTCGTTCTCAAATGGCAGGATGTAGTGGTTTGCTCACCAAACTAGGCAAACGGGAGCACATCAAAGGTTGCACGACGGTTCGTTGAGAATGAGTGACAGAACAAAGTTCATCGAATATTTATTGCAAACCATGGATTTGCTCAACGGTTCGCAAGAGTTTGCTTTCGAATGTTGGAGGCAACGTTGTTTGTAGTGAACGAGAAAATAGATACCTTGCTATGGTTTCCTGGCGACGAAGGAAGTCTTAGGGTTCGCATAGGAGATGGACCGAGATATAGTTTACCAAATTTCACTCGACTTATGAGAATATTGTGGTTCCCATAGCAAGTGACACAAGCTTTGGGTTTAGGAGAAATACTCCTCGAACGATAGTGTTCGGGTGAGTTTGGCCTGAATCGAGGCTTTGAAGCCAAAGAGTCCTCGAGGGTTTCAAATCTTGGCTTCGAGAAGTTGCACTGAAGCCGATGTTCGAGGAAAGTGATGGCGAGCACCAAGCTTAGGAGGAATAAGGAGTGAACAGAGGTTTTGGTAGGAGGGATTAATACACAATAGTTTAATAAAATCTTCACAGACACTTGAAGAATTAAACAAATATTTTATTGATTTAAAAAGAACTGGATTACAGAACTTCTGCCAATGATTGCAGGATAAACAAAAGATAAAATACACCCGAGACTGTTGCTCAATTCCACCAATTTTTTGATGTTGCTTTCTTCTGCTGCACTGCTCCTCTCTACTTTGCTGTTGTAGTTTTCTCCCTCTGCTTTTGCTCTCCACTCCACTACTACTGTAGTAATCTAATTGGTTCTATTCCTCTCTCCACATTACTGCTACAAAATGCTAGCGCGGTTTTATAGCTGGGCTTGGAGGACAAAGGTAGGAAACTACTTTAATGCGAGGCTAGGATTTTTGACTGTCCGTAACTACTCGCACGCTTGATGTCAGAGCTTCATTTCTCCTGCATGGTCATTGGTTCACAGATTTGATGAGCAAACAACAGGGTTCACATTATTTTTGGGCGAACCACAAACTGGCCCTCCTCGCAAGCAAACTTTGTTGAGGGTGAAGTCTGGTTTAATATTTCTAACACAAATTTTGTTTTCCAATGATTTGTTACTATGGATGACTATATCAAAACTCCTCCTTTTCATGACCTTGGAGAAGAGCTTGTAAAGCAAATAGCTTACAAGTTAAATGAAAATAAAAGAATAGGGAGATTAAAGGGTGAAAATGCAAATACTTGGCTAAATAGAAAATTGAGTGGAAAAAAAATTCATTTTGTTTCTAGATGATGTTTGGGAAACAAGTGCAAGCTGCTTGTTGGAGGAGCTGGCTCTGCCTTCATTATATCCTGAATCGTCTAAAGTCATAGTTGTGAGTTCAAGGGACAGAAGGGTTCTTCTACATGTAGGAGTTCAACCCTCTTCAATAGTAGATATGCAATACTTGTTGAAGAATGATAACTATGAGTTCAAGGGGCAGAAGGGTTCTTCTACATGTAGGAGTTTGACCCTCTTCAATAGTAGATATGCAATACTTGACGGAGAATGATAGTTGGCAATTGTTTGGTTCTTATGCTTTTCCACACAATGATGGGAATTTCCCTCCAAATATTAGTGAATAAATAGCCAGAGGTATTTGCAAAGAGTGTGGGGGTATTCCTTTAGCAATAAAGGTAATTTCTCGGTCCATGGCAAGCGTCCTTGACTCAAAGGAATGGGAGGTCACACTCAGAAGGTTGCAAAATACAAAGTCCATAAAAAATGACGATGCTAGAGACTCACTTTATGGCAGGTTTACGACCAAGTTATGACAGTTTGGCTAAAATCAATATTTCTATGCAATTGTGTTTTCTTTACGTTGCTGCCTATCGAGAAGACGAAGTCATGAAAATTAATCATATCAGTTCGCTATGGATGGGAGAAGGCTTATTGGAAGGGGAAGATCTGTTTCAAATTGGACTAACTTATGTTAATTTGTTAGTCGACTGCAGTTTGATTGAAGCAATACAAAAATATATATATGGCAATGTGCGTTCGTTCAGAGTGCATGATGTTCTGTATGATATGGCAAGATTGATTTTCAAGAAAGAAGAGAATTGTTTCTTCAGTGCAGGCAAGTGCTTCAAACAGTTTCCAGCAATTTGAAAGTAATAAAAAATATTCAAATCGAATAAAGTTTAAAAAATGATTATAATAATCTGCACCACGTACCTTATTGGTAAGTTTCATCAATCCTTAGAAGGAGGTTCGGGGTTCGAGTTTTGCGGCCTGAGTCGGATACCAAAAAAAACCTCAGTTAGCTTGAAGGGTATACCCAGATAAGACAATCCCCATGGAACATAAAGTCTTGGCCCCCATGGGATATGGAGAATGATTTTCCTTAACATAAGGTTTTTGTCCCATGGGGACAGCGTAAAGAGTCAGGCTTTGGTTCTTCTTAGAGTCCCTTGGATGCATTTCTGCACAAAGCCCCCCAGATATAGTTTTGCACCTGGGCCTTCCTTGGATGTATTTATGCACCCAGCTCCCCCAAATAGAGAAATGCACCCAACCCAACCCTCCCCAACCGGGTGCAAAATTGCATCCGATCCGAATCGGGTGCAAAATTGCATCCAACCCGAACCGGGTGCAAAACTGCATCCGAGGGAGCCAGTGCAAAAATGCATCCAATCCGGTGCAAAACTGCATTCGACCCTAATCGGATGCAAAACTGCATCTAGAGCAGTCGGTGTAGAAATGCACCTGATCCGATGCAAAACTACATTCAGCCTGAGATGGGCACAAAAATGCACCCGACCTTCCCTCGGATGCAGTTTTGCACCCGATCCAACCTTCCCCAGATGGGTGTAAAATTACATCCAGCCCAAACTGGATGCAAACTGCATCTAGGGGAGCCAGTGCAAAAATGCACCTGATCCGATGCAAAACTGCATTCGGCCCAAACCTGGTGCAAAACTACATCTGGGATAGCCAGTGCAAAAATACACCCGATCCGGTGCAAAACTGCATCCGACCCGAGATGGGTGTAAAATTGCACCCGATCGAGGGAGGGTCGGGTCGGGTGCAAAACTGCATTCGGGGAGTCGGGTGCAAATGCTTCCACTACTCCTCTATCAAACCACTGCTCCTCTGCAACATTTTTCTCCATCGATCATTTGTTCTTCTAATAGTTTGAATGTTTTAAGTGAAAAAGTATTGTTGGCATGTTAGTTATTTATAGTGTTATAGTTGGCGAGTTGGGTGGGATAATTTAAAAAATTTATAAATTTAAGAAAAAAATGATCCACAATTTAGACAGGAGTGTTGGCGAGTTTTAAAAAAAAAGGTAATACCATTATCAATGAATGTCGATCTGACAACTAAAAAAAACCTTGAAAATTTTAGGCGAAAGGATCGACGTCCAAAGTCCTCCAAACTCGCAAATTTAAATTTTCGAAAATGCAAATATTCACCCTATTGACGAATATTCGCCGTTGTGCATAACCCTGTCGTAAAATAAACAACTACCAATCTACCTGACTTTTGAAGGTAAATAACTATAATAATTAATGACCACATAAGTCAAATTAATATAAAAAAAGGTCTACAAAACTCTTTATGAATATATATTTTTTTGAATAAAAATCCTTTGATATTAAAATTTTGTTGTTAATAAAAGACAAGTTAAAATCAAATAAAAGTAAAATCGTAAACTATAATATTTAATGTTGAAAAAAAATTGGAAGTTAATCCCTTTACAATAATCATTTCAAAATAAATGTATTACCACTACCACACAACAATTGTGTTATTTAGGCGGTCGTTACCGACTCCTCCTTCAGCTGGCGGAGTTCAGACCCACCAAGGGCGTTGGAACCCCGCGCCCTGGTTAGAGCCTGAAAGGGACTTTTTCTGTCGGCAGTGGTACCGTACTTACAAGGTAATTTCGGCGGGCGCGCATCTCAACATGCTGACGTGGACCTTCGATGGGACGTTGAACTCCAGTTAGTTCCTTGCCGTTTCGTTCTCGACGGTGGGGATTGACTTGGACCAGTCAATGGCGTGGCGGTTACGTGCACGTTTTTGCCTTCACTTTGGACTGGGTCGAGAAAGAGAGGGGCTTATACAGAAGCCTAATCGAGATGTATAATTTAACTATCTTTCATTCGGGGAAGTCTGGATCTTTAATCTTTAGGCAGGACATCGAATTGGACTGTATCCTGAGTTTTTAGGTAGGGTATCTTGGGGCAGTCATTCCGCGGGCCGCTATTTTAATTATTATAGGAAAATTTCACCATCCAGGCAACCGTTCAATTTGAAATACGGTTGACTTTCTTAAAAAAAAAAAAAAAAAATTCACAATCACGCAACCGTTCAATTTGAAATACGGTTGACTTTATTACACAAATATTAAATTTTTAACTATTACAGGAAAATTTCACCATCCACGCAACCGTTCAATTTGAAATACGGTTGGAATCTTGTCATATTAAATGCAACCATTCAATGGATCGCGGAAAATAGGTGTGAGGTACATTTCTTTCTCTTGAAAAGTCTCACTAATAATTTTATGGGTGTGAGCAGGACCATAATAGCTTTATGTATTGCTCGTCTATTCAGTTTGGGTAGAGATGGAGATACCTACCTACATCGATGGTATGTAGTGCGGTTGGTACATTTTGTCTTTGGTCCCCATCTTTTCATAAGCATGACCGTACCTTTAATCATTCCACTCAACCAGAGTTCGAATCAAAGCGGGGTTAAAATGGAGTTGGCTTACGACACCATGATGAAAACACGAGTCACAATTTACTATAAATCAAGCAGGGGCTTCTACCGATTCTCCTGCAACATCTCAATTGTTTAAAGCTTCTACTGATTCTCCTGCAACCTGTGCATTCTCTGATTCTTTGTGCATTCTGTGCGTCTGCCCTTCTTTGCTTGCCATTGGCTTCCTTAGAGCTTTTGAAAATCAGGGAAGCAACCCAAAAAGAAAGTAGCATTCCCAGAACTGAGAGAATCTTTGCATAGATTACCATTGTTTTTAAGAAGATGGCTGACCCTGGTTTCGTTTCTGGATTTATTGGTGTGGGCATCGACATGGCAATCAAGGAGATGCTTCGCCACATCAACATTGCCGTCCGTTGCAGGAAAGAATTGGAGTCCCTTCGAGACCTGCTTATCAGTCTTCAGGACATCAACTCAGACATGCAGATGTATCGAGCGGCTTTAAACTCAGGTCAGTTTAAGCCTTCTGAAAATCTTAGACCTGCGTCAGTAGATAATTGGCTTAGAAAACTGGACATGCTTCTTCAGCAAGCAGCTGAAATGGTTCAAGAGTGCACAATTCCCAGATATAATATGATTTTTCGTTATAGAAAGAGCAAAAATATTTCTCGCATGATTACAAGAATCAAGGAGCATCTGGAGAATGCAACGTTGATTGGCATTACCACTCAGCTTGCCCAATCCCTAAGACAAGTTCAGCAATCCAACAGAGAAATGATTGCATCCTCAAGCTTCAGCTCAGCACCTCCTCTGACCGAAAGGTCCATCTATATAGGGGAGCCACTTGTTCTTGGACAAGACATGGCTTTGGAAAGGCTTCAGGAGTTGGTGCAGAACGCGTCTCGAATCGGCGTCTTCGGTACAGGAGGATCGGGAAAAACTCTTCTCCTAAAAAGGCTATTCAACAGTCAACAGGTACAAACTTTGTTTTCCAATGAGTTGTTACTGTGGCTGACTGTATCACAAACTCCTTCTTTTCATGACCTTAGAGAAGAGCTTGTAAAGCAAATAGCTTACAAGTTAAATGAAAATAAAATTATAGAGAGATTAAAGGGTGAAAACGCAAAAACCTGGCTAAATAGCAAATTGAGTGGAAAAAAATTCATTTTGTTTCTAGATGATGTTTGGGAAACAAGTGCAAGCTCCTTGTTGGAGGAGCTGGCTCTGCCTTCACTATATCCCGCATCGTCTAAAGTCATCGTTGTGAGTTCAAGGGACAGAAGGGTTCTTTTACAAGTAGGAGTTCCAGGCTCTTCAATAGTAGATATGCAATACTTGACTGAGAATGATAGTTGGCAATTGTTTGGTTATTATGCTTTTCCACATTCTGATGGGAATTTACCTCCAAATATTAGTGAAGAAATAGCCAGAGGTATTTGCAAAGAGTGCGGGGGTCTTCCTTTGGCAATAAAGGTAATTGCTCGGTCCATGGCAGGCGTCCTTGACTCAAAGGAATGGGAGTTCACACTCAGAAGGTTGCAAAATGCAGAGTCCATCAAGTATGGCGATGTCACAGACTCACTTTATGGCAGGTTACGACTAAGTTATGACAGTTTGGCTAAAATCAATATTTCTCTGCAATTGTGCTTTCTTTACGTTGCTGCCTACCGAGAAGACGAAGTCATCCCATTTTATCATATCGTTTCGCTATGGATGGGAGAAGGCTTATTGGAAGGAGAAGATCCCTTCCAAATTGGACAAACTTATGTTAATTTGTTAGCCGACCGCAGTTTGATTGAAGCAATACAAAAAGATATATATGGCAACGTGTGTTATTTCAGAGTGCATGATGTTCTGTATGATATGGCAAGACAGATTGCTGAGAAAGAAGAGAATTGTTTCTTCCGTGCAGGCAAGTGCTTCCAACAGTTTCCAGCCATTGACTGTTCGCGACACATAAGGATTTCATTGGCCAACTGCAGCTTGGGAAGTGTTCCTGGAACATTTAGAGGTCCACATATCCGCTCCTGGATAATGAATGCTAATTATAATCTGAAAATAATCCCAAAAAAGGTGATTGGGAGTATGACATCTCTCCGATTGCTGGATTTGTCGTATACATCCCTTCAGTCGTTGCCAGATAGCATAGGATCCTTGAAGCATTTGGTTTGCTTAAGGTTAGTAGGTGTGCCCATCAAGAGACTCCCTAATTCTATCACTTCTCTTAAGAAGCTTCAAGTACTAAATCTGCATGGGTCTAACATCCAGGAACTGCCGTCCAGCATAAGTAAGTTGAGTTCTCTAAAAGGCTTTAGCATGGGTGATTGTAAAGATTTACAGTCTATACCTTATGGAATTTCGCAACTCCCCTCTTTGGAGTTTTTGGATGTAGTCGGTTCTGCAAATGCATGGATAGAGACTGGGCGGAGTAAGAGCAAAAGGGATCTTCTGTCAATTAATGATTTGAGCAGTCTAAAACAACTGAGAAGGCTGCATCTTGAGTACAATGGGGAAACACTCCAAGAGGGAACTCTGGGAAGCCTGCGGCACGTGGAAAACCTCTCCTTGCAGCTCGCAACGATGGAAAAACTACCGGCAGACATGACTGCCATGTCAAGCCTGAGGAAATTGCGGTTACAGTGCCCTCAATTGAGAGTCACGGAGCTTACATTTTGTGGATTTCAACACTTGGGCTTTCTCAGTCTGTCGGGATGTAAGATACTGAAGGAAGTACCTGCTGATTTACACAAAATTGTGAGCCTTAAGCAACTAGAGATCATTGACTGCCTCAACATAGAGAAGTTGCCCCAGGAATTTGGTGAGAGAGGAGCGTTTCCTATGTTGGAGGTGTTTTCCTTGGTGGGTTTAGATAAGTTAGAGGAGCTGCCCACCGTGGAGGAAGCAGCCATGCCTTCACTTAAGACGTTTACAGTAGCGCTATGCGAGAGATTGAAGATGATACCAGAGAATTACTGGAATTTGAAAAGCGTGGAAAAGATAAGAGTGTACGGTTGTTCAATGGCTGTCAAGGAGATGGAAGAAAACTTCAGAGGGAAAAGTAAAAATGTGCAAACAATTACAATGACCACCGCAGAGACGACCTCATTTATCACCAAGTTCGATGAACTAAGGCAAGGAGGAGGAGATTTCTGGCAATACGGTGAACATTGGTCTAATGATTTCTCGATGTTTTTCAGTAATATTTCCTTTACTTCAATGTAGTGCTTCTCAATGTTTTTGAGTCATATTACCTTTATTTTTATCTAGTGCCCCGTTGAATTTGGTAAATATGATAATTTAAAGTTTCAAAATACTAGTGAAAAAAAATTGTGTAGTACCCCCTATATTTCTTTATCAGAACTTTTATCAAATTTGTTTTGGATTTCTTTGTTCACACAAGCACCCCACAAATATTTTGAATCTTTTGTTCAAACAAGTAGTTCACAAATTTGGATGTTTTTGATATATTTATATATGGAGGGGTAAATTATGTTCTTGTAAGATATTTTAGTGAATCCTTTTTTTGTTTTCTTTTAGAGATTCAGGTTCAAACCATAGTGGAGTGTGTGCATGTATGAGAGAGCTTGTTAGAAAAAGAAAAAAAAAATTGTAAATTATTTTTATATGTTAAAAGTTTTGTTATAAGATTGAAACCTTAATTTTTAGTGTAAAATTCTTAACTTTCGGTCACTTCTTTCCAATGAGCAAATATTAAAACATAAAATTCATATACATGAATAAAACTTGAGTCTATTATCTATAACTTCTTGTTACCTATTACTTAATAAATGTTGAATAACATAAAATAACTTTAAACGTATCTCACTAATCTATTCAACAACATTAGAAGCAAGACAATAGTACCTCCTTCATCCTTCTCCACTCTTGACTACTTATTTAAAATGGTCAAATATTAAAACTTAAAATTCATACACATGATTAGAACTTGGGTTTATAATATGTAACTCCTTATTACCCATCACTTCATAGATGTTAAATGCAACAAAAAATCTAACTTGAAACATGTCTCACTAATCTAGTCAATAACATTAAAAGAAGAAGAATTATGCCTCCTTCAACCTAAACTAATCTAGTTCAAGTAAATAAAATAAATGCATAAAAGTAAACGTGTGGAAGGTAAGGATGCAAGACATTAAAATAAATTGCATAAAATAATAAAAAAAGTGCATGATCACTCAAAATGTTGAAGAAATCAAATAACAATAGTATGCTCCCACACATATGAAATCAAAATATTAAAAAGGAATGTTTAGAAGGAAAAAGAGCAATGTCACAATCACCATGGCTTCCTCAATTCAAATGAAAATGCCATAATTATAAAATGAATGTATTGCACAATCTTTCCCTTATATTCAAAATTATAGCAATTAAAATGTGGGATTCACATAGATTTAATTTCCTCAAAAGCCAAAAGATGTTTACAGTGGACTTATATAGAAAGATATTTACCCAAAAGTTAGGGATGGGTGTGTGGTGGCTTTATGTTAGATTCCCTATTGATAAGTGTAAGTATAGCTCTTTGGGAAGGATCATGGTTGGGAGGAGACTCCTCAACCCTATCATAAATTTTTTCACAATAATCAAATAAAAAATAACATATAATATAATATATCATTTTAACGATACCATAGTACCATACTAACGATTGCCCCGCTAAAATCCAACAGAACTTTCTCTTTCGGAGCGAAGATTGTCCAATAGACAACTTAACACCTAAACAAAACTTCAAAAGTAAAGTTACGATTGTTGATGGTAATAATAGACAAACAGTGGGAACTTAGAAACTATAAAGAACACTATTATAAACAGAATTAAATATTGTAAAAAAAAAATTAAATAAATATGAGAACTAAAATAATAAAGAATATAAAGTCGGAGGGTTGGGTCTGGTTTGCAGGTCAAAGAGCTCTCCTAGGAGGGTAGAGGGCGTGACGTGGACCTTCGATGGGACGTCTGCACGGCCGTTGGTAAGTGGCCGCTTCGTTCTCGAGGGCAAGGATTGACTTGGACTTCTGACTGGTTAATGACGTGGACAGGTTGAATGAGTCCAGGAAATGCTGTGCTGTGGCCGTTACGTGCACGTTTTTGCCTTCACTTTGGACTGGGTCCAGATAGGGAGGGGCTTGGCTCACAAAACTTTAAATTTTAAAATAGGAAATTTAAACTTTTAAATTTAATGTGAATAAAATTATACATTATACTCAGAAACCAAATTTGGGTAAATATATATTAAGTTGTAGAAAACATAATTTAATTATTGCATCCAATAAATTCATCCTTTCGATGGTAACTTGGCGTGAGAGATGGAGACAGTTACGCATAAAGTTTGTATTGTTGTCACTAGTTGGATCAACACACCATAGGAGATGGGGAACGTAGGACATGCAGCGTGAGAGATAGAGACAGTTGATGCATAAGGTTTGTACTGTTGTTACTAGTTGGATCAACACACGACAAGAGATGGGGACCATAGGACATGCAGGGAATGAACTATCGTCGTCGGATGCAACACACAGAGGATTCCGATCAAACTACTGACTATTCATAGGCACGACCGTGAGATTGGAACCTAGATCTCCTCTCGGTAAATGCCTCAAACTAGCTTCACCCAAGTTCATTTGTATAAGTTAAAGGAACTATGATTTTCAAGGGTATTGAATTGGAGAAACTAAATTTGGATAAATATATATTAACTTATAAAAGACATAATTTAACCATGGGAACTCCGATTTTCTTAGGTTTGGAATTGAAGTACGCAAATGACAATCGCTCAACCTGTTTTATCTAACCTATTTTTTAATATTTTAAAATTTAAACTTAAACTTAAAAAAAAAACCAAAAACTTAAACACAATACATTCATATTCTATGAAAACATGCCATTGTTGAAAACATGCCATAATAAATGCAACCATTCAATGGAGAGTGGGAAATGGGTGTGATCCCATTTCTTTCTCTTGAAAAGTCTCCATAGAATTTTAAGGCAGGCTAAAAACAACCGCGCAGAAACTTCTCACGTTGAAAGAGTGATGTGACTTGTTCCTTTTTCATTGATTGAGCTGGGCCATAATTATTGACTGTTGGATGTCCCATAACTTTGGGCAGAATTGGAGATATCTGCCTACTCCGATGTTGGGTATCACTGTAACTCACTTTCATCATTGGCAGAGATGATGGTGGGTACCACTATAACTCACTTTTAGCATTGGCAGAGATGATGGTGGGTACCACTATAACTCACTTTCAGCATTGGCATGCCCTTCCAGTCCAGTTGGTACATTTTGTCTTTGGTCCCTGTTGAATTTAAAAAAGGCAGTTGCTGTACAATCACAGAGAACACACAGTGCAAAAGGATACGCACAAACAAACTTATTTTTTATTTACATTGAACAGAATAAATAATTTACATTGTTATTCTGGATGTTACTATATTCCATGAAAATCAAAACTACATGCAGAAAAGCAAAATTCAAAATTACATGCAGAAAAGCAAAATGCTAGCAAATTGTAGATTTTTCCAAAAACTTATGGATGTGCCTGAGAAGTTCTGTAAAAACCTATGGTTCGCTGAGAATGAGTGACAGAACAAAGTTTGCTGAAGATTTATTGCGACAAAGTTCGCTGAAGATTTATTGCGAACCATGGATTTGCTCGACGATTCGTAGGAATTTGCTTCCGAACAGGGAAGGCAGCGTTGTTCACAGCGAACGAGAAAATAGATACCTTGCTCTGGTTTGGTGGCGACGAAGGAAATCTTAGGGTTCTCATGGGAGATGGACCGAGATATAGTTTACCAAAGTTCACTCGAGTTATGAGAATATTGTGGTTCGTATAGTAAGTGACACAAGCTTTGGGTTCGGGAGAAATACTCCCCGAACGATAGTGTTTGGGTGAGTTTGGCCCGAACCGAGGCTTTGAAGCCAAAGAGTCCTCGAGGATTTCGATGCTTAGCTTCGAGAAAGCTGCACTAAAGCCTGTGTTCGGGGAAAGTGATGGCGAGCATCGGGCTTGGGAGGAATAAGTAGTAAACAAAGATTTTTGCAGGAGGGATTAATACACAATAGTTTAAAAAATCTTCACGGACACTTGAAGAACTAAACAAAGATTTTATTGATTTAAAAACAACTGGATTACAGAAGTTCTACAAATGATTGCAGGATAAACAAAAGATAAAATACACCGAGACTACTGCTTGGTTCTACCAAATTTTTGTTGTTGATTTCTTCTATCGCACTGCTTCTCTCTACTTTGCTGCTGCAGTTTCTCCCTCTGCTTCTTCTCTCCACTCTACTGTTGTTGCAGTCTTTTAACTGGTTCTCTTCCTCTCTCCACCTTATTGTTGCAAAATGCTAGCGCAGTTTTATAGCTGGGCTTGGAGGACAAAGGCGGGAAACTAATTTAATGTGAGGCTAGGGTTTCTGACTACCCGTAACTACCCGCACGCTTGATGTCAGAGCTCCGTTTCCCCTGCTTGGTCACTGGTTCGCAGATTTGATGAGCGAACAACAAGGTTCGCATCATTTTTGGGCGAACCACAAATTGGCCCTCCTCACAAGAGAATTTTGTTGACGGTGAAGTTTGGTTTAATATTTATAACACCTTCCTTTAAACCAGACTTCACAAAGTCTTTAACACTCAATAATTCCCGTAGTCTGCTGAAGTCCTCCTCCTTCAAAGGCTTTGTGAATATGTTAACTACTTGCTCCTTGGACCTACAAAACAGTAGCTAAACTTTGCCCAACTTCACTAGCTCTCTAATGAAGTGATACCGGATGTCGATGTGCTTTGTCCGCCCATGAAACATTGGATCCTTCGACAGTGCTATGGCAGAATTGTTGTCACAAAATATGGTTGTTGCCTCTTTCGTTGGATGGTTCAGCTCACCCAAAATCCTCCGTAGCCATACTACCTAGCGTGTGGCTGACGTGGCAATGACATATTCGGCTTCAACAGTAGACAATGTAATGATTGGTTGCTTCTTGGATGACCATGACACTGCTCCTAATCCAAGATAGAAAGCATACCCAAAAGTTCTCTTCCGATCATCAGTGTTTCCAGCCCAATCGCTATCCATGTAGCCCACCAGTTCTAGTTGGTCTCGTCTAGCATAGAAAATTCCATGGTTCCACGTCCCATTGACATAGCACAAAATCCATTTGCTTGCTTTCCAATGGGTGTCCTTTAGAGTCTCCATAAATCTGTTGATCAAGCTGACTCCAAACATCAGATCCGTCTAAGTTGCAGTCAAATACATGAGACTGCCAACTAGTTGCTTAAACATAGTCGGGTCAACATTCTTGCTGGAATCCAACTTGCTCGGCTTCAGTCTTGTGGCAACATGTGTGATGGCAGGTTTGTTGTCCTCCATCTTAAACCGCTTCAGGACATCCTTCACATACTTTCCTTGAGAAATGAATATGCCATATGTTGATTGGTCAACTTCGATGTTGAGAAAGTATTTCATCAACCCTAATTTTGTCATCTTGAACTCCTTGATGGCTATTCTTAACTGGTCGAATAGTGCAGTGTTGTTGCCAGTGTAAATTAGATCGTCGACATACATGCAAACAATTATCATCTCCCTTGCTTCATTTATATTCAAATACAAGGTATGCTCATATGGTCATTTAACGAACCCATTCTCCATAAAATAGCCATCAATCCGGCTATACCATGCCCTGGGTGCCTGCTTCAACTCATATAGGGCCTTCTTCAGCTTTAGAACTTTTCCTTCTTGCCCTTGCAATTCATAACATAGTGGTTGGTCTATGTAGACCTCCTCCTCCAAAACATCATTGAGGAAGGCAGAATTGACATCCATCTGGTATACCTTCCAACCCCGTTGGGCTGCCAATGTCGGGATCATTCTAACTGTGTCAAGTCAGGCTATAGGCGCATACATTTCATGGTAGTCAATCCCTAACTTTTGCTTGTAGCCTTTCACCACCAGTCTGGCCTTATGCCGATCAACTTCACCTTGGGCATTAAACTTGGTTTTATAAGCCCATTTCACCCCGATGGTCTTCTTCCTTGTTGGGAGATCAGCCAACTGTCATGTCTCGTTCTTCTCAATGGCTTCTATCTCCCCATCCATCGCCTTCACCCACTTCTGATTCTGACTTGCATCTTCAAAAAAAATTGGATCATGCTCAGTAAATAAGGCAAAATCAAAATATTCTTCATCTTCATGATTTCGGCTTACCTCGTAGATGTATTGCAAGCTCCTCATCTTCACGAGTGTCCTTAAGTTGGGAATCATGCTTGCAAGTGGAGGCAATCAGGATGATGAGGCTATGCTACTACTAGGACCACCGCTGCTGCTTGAGGCTACAGGTGGCTACACAGTCTTCTCCTCCAAGTCCACAGACTCAATAACTATTGGCTCTAGCTAGCTAGTCTTCGATTTCTAGTTTCAGGCTTCATCTTCACAGAACTTCACGTATCGACTGATGACAAGCTTCTTTGTCACAAGATTAAACAACCTATACGCATTATCTTGTTCATTGTACCCTGTGAAGATACACTTATCTACCTTGTCATCCAGCTTCTGTTTCTTCTCTTTTGGAACATGTGCATATGCAATGCACCCAAAAAATCGTAAATGAGCCACATTCGACTTCTGGTTGTTCTAGGCTTCCTCGAGAATCTTGTCCTTCACACTCATGGTGGGACATATGTTCAGCAAGTAAACTGCATAGGTTACATCTTCTGCCTAGAACTCATGCGGCAAGTCCTTCGCCTTTAGCATACTCTGTGCCATCTCCATGATCATTCTATTTTTCCTCCCAGCTACACCGTTCTGCTATGGTGTGTATCTGGAAGTGAGCTGCCTTCGAATTCCATGTTTCTTGTAGAAGTTGTGGAATTCATTGGAGATGTATTCACCTCCACCATCTATCTGGAGAGTCTTCACCTGGTAGCCACTCTATTTCTCCACCAGAGCCTTGAACTCCCTGAACTTGCTGAAAGCCTCCAATTTTTGCTTGATGGGATACACCCATGTCTTCTGGCTGAAGTCATCAATGAAGGTTAGGAAGTATTTGTTGTTGAAAAATGTGTTAGTCTGCATCAGATCGCAAATGTATGAGTGCACTAGCTATAATGGCTATGAAGCCCTCAAAGATTGTCCTACAGGGAATGCATCCCAGTGCTTCTTGTTGACTAAACAACCTTCACAAACTTGATTCGATGGCTCAATGAGGTGTAAACCCTTCACCATATGCTTCTTGTGCAGCAAGTTCAGGCCACTGAAACTCAAGTGACTGAACCTTAGATGCCACAGCTAGGTAGCATCTTTCACAACTGCAATTAGAGACATCAAATATTCATTCTGAATCTATAGCGAAAAACATTTTGTTTTTCGTCATGGACACCGTTGTAATTTTTCCATGCTCTTTGTCTCTGATCGTGCAGACTCTGTCTTTGAACTGAATAGTGTGCCCCTTTTGCACAAGCTCTCCAATGCTCAACAGGTTATGCTTTAGGCCAGGCACATAGTAGACATTACAGATCTGCTTCCTCTCTCCATGTCTAGTGCGGATGAGGATTTTACCTTTCCCCATCACAGGAACCTTGCTGTTGCTCACCATATTCACCTTAGACTGGATTGTTTCATTTAGTTGTGAGAACATCTCCCTGTTCCCACTCATGTGGTTGTTGCACCCACTATTGAGATACCAGACATTCTTTTGGCTCTCCTCCTCAATATTGCACATCAACATGTATCCACATGCATCTCTACACTTAGCATTTCCTACGTTAGCTGTGTAGTGGGCTTGTTGTTGGTTGTCCTTGTTAGAATTAAAGTGCACTATGCCTTCACCTTGACACTTGTTAGTTTCTCTTGACAAGTGTCATGTGTTTCATATAGGCTTATGCCTATATATTATAACCCATTTGTATCAATAAAATATCTCATTGTGTTCATTTAATATTAGTCCAAACATTTGGTATCAGAGCTCCAGGATTTCTCTGGTCTTGTGAGTTTGAGGGGGGATTTCTCTCATGGAAATCCCCCCTTCATTTTTTCCCTGCTCCCATTTTTTTCCTTATTTTTCAACATTTTTTTCGGATACTGAGGGAGTATGCTCTCCATCCTTAATGGATGGATCAGAAACCTGACGTTGAAGAAATTAATGGCTGAAATTAGGGGATAACATGTGGAGATTTCAGACTCCTCCGGTGATATGGTGGTATGCTTACATGATGGCGGTATTTTTTCGATCCCAACAATAGTTTTTTAGCTCTTCTATGACCGTGGCGAGAGATTTTCTTCCTTGTTGGATACATGTTTTTTTTTTTTAAACTAGGAACAATTTTGGGAGTGATGGTTCTATAAAATCTGGAGGCAACGATTTTTTTTTGAGCCATGAAGATTTAGTTTCCTGTGAGGGGTACGGCCAAATTTGTGGATCTATGGTTTCTTCTCCTTCTCTGCAGTCGTACCTCGACCTGCAGGACTTCCCGTGCGAGAATCCTTCGGTCGTGGCTTCTGGCCATAGAAGGCGAATGACGTGATTCAATCTCGAGAATTTGGATGAAGTGCCATCAATTGATGAAATTTTGGCTGCCAATGGACCACTTAAAAGCTGGGACTGAACCAGAGACGACATGGCGAAGGGCCAAGCTCTACGAATTTCATGGACAAACAATGAAACTGACAATGAAGGAGATAAATTGAACGGTGAAAGAATGGAGATGGGAATACTTAGCGCGTCTGAAATGATGTTTTTGGAGTGGAGCCCTACGATGGCGACAGAGGAGGAGCGGTGATTCTGATGGCAAAACCTGTAGAGAACCCAGAAGTCGCTGCCCCCAAGCCTGCGGAGGGCGTCACGAAAGATGGACGGTTTGCTATTGTAGCCTCTCCAAAATTTATATTATCGCCAGATACTTAGCTCTGACTGCACCAAACCCAGCCAGATATTCTTTGATTTCTGTTGCAGCTTCTGATGTTCCCATTTCTATCAGGAAGCATTACTATAGCTGCATCAACCTGAAGAAATACCTTCACTACTTCCAAGCAGTTTGCACATTTGGCTACCATGTGCAATGTTGTCTGCCCTTTTCTGTCCATTCTTCTTGCCAAATCTAACTATTTTTGTGTAACCACCTCTTGCTGCAAAATGAAGTGTAGTCTTGCCATTGTTTCTAGCAATCCCTATCAACTGATAGTCCTTTGCAAGCTCTTCCAGAACACCGTTATGAGAAAAGGGTGCAAAAAACTGGGCTACAGGGTCGACAACGTTGCCCGAAACTCTACGGCGGATCACTTCTGCGGCTCGTGCTGCTTCGGCTGCAGGGTCGGGAACAAAAAGGGCACGAACGAGACGTGGCTCGTGGATGCCGTCCGTGCTGGCATTGCTGTATTGGTGGGATGCAGGGCAGAGAAGGTACTATGCATGCCAGATGACGAGAAACAAAAAAATGCAGCTGGGGTCGTGGCATCGCTCTGTGGCAGCGACGAGCGGATCGTCGTGGCTCCTTTCATTTCTTCTTTTGCTGCCATGTGGTGTCGACTGGAGGATGTCTACGTCCATCTGGTGCATCGATGTTATTCGAATCATGGAGATCGGCAAAACCAACTCCGGCATGGTGCCACCTAGAGATGTGCATTTCTACCTACTTACTAGAAGTTTACACACCTAGAACTTGAACTTATGATAAATTGTGTGATACAATGTTATTCGAATCATGGAGATCGGCAAAACCAACTCCAATGCGGGAATGATTTTAAATGGGAGGATTTGGAGCACCATTAGTGGTGTGTTCATCATTCGTGTAGCAGCGAACATTGGTGGAAAGTTTTATAAAAACTCTCAAGTTAAGCATCAAAATTCAGAGCACAACTCGGAGGGGTGACCACTTTGGGATGTTCCGGAGCTACACTATCTTTGAACTAGTATTGTTATTTTGCCTCTTTAAAGCATCAAATTGTATCCGACTATAGGCTTATTTATAGTCGTTGGAAAGATTTTTTCGAGATGAACACATTGGTGGTGTTCATTTGTAATTCTGAGGCTCTTTTAATTGAGTTTTTTTAGCCTCAAAGTTTTTCTACCTTGGAGTGCACTCTCGGTTGTACTCGACACTCCCAAGGCACTTGTAAGTGAACCTAGTATCAAGTATTATCCTCTTTCTACTTGGCAGATGCAACGACTAGTTACCCATGCATTTCGGTAAGATGATGTGACTACCATAAGGACACTTATTCTAGGTACTATAGACGTAGACACCCTAGACTCTATCCAAGGTTTTTCTGGATCTACTTCTGAAGACTATAGACGAAGACACTTCTTCTTTCTTCTACTCAATTTTTGGCTTCTATGGCTCATTTATTGTATTTCATGGCTCATTTTTTCTTGTATTAAGGTGCATTTTCGACAGAGATCGACACCTTCTAGATTGAGTTCACCATAAGGAGGGATTTGATATTTATGGTGGAGCTAGTCAGTGACCTACGAGAGGCAACATCCTCTGAGGATGACCTGCAGAGGCAACAGACCCAAAAGTGGCTGACCCTAAGGCACCCATGATGACCCTGAGGCACTTAGATGGCTGATCTAGTGGCAACAGACCCGTGGAAGTGGCTGACCCTGAGGCAACAGATCGAGATGTATACATAGTTGATCTAGCATTATTCACAGTTGGAGAGCCAAGCGCAAAGAGCACGAGCCTAGACCAAATCAACAATAAAAGATGATGATAGGTTGCTTTTAGAGAAGTCAACATTAAGGGGGAATGTTACCTAATGTTGACTTGTTTTTTATCTTCTTTAGTTAGGATAATGCACTTTAAGGGGGAATGTTAGAATTAAAGTGCACTATGCCTTCACCTTGACACTTGTCAGTTTCTCTTGAGAAGTGTCATGTGTTTCATATAGGCTTATGCCTATATATTGTAACCCATTTGTATCAATAAAATATCTCATTGTGTTCATTTAATATTAGTACCAACAGTCATTGACCATCTTCTTTCCGCACTTAGAGATATAGTGGCCGAAATTTTTGCAGTAGTAGCAATGGGTTTTGGATTTGTCCTTCTTCTATCCAGATCTACCTTGCTAATTTTTCCTACTGCCTCTTCCTCCTTCCTGATGGAAGTTGTAGTTGGTCTTACTGTCATTGTAGTTTGGACTTCCTCCTTGCTTGTGGCCTTTTCGATGCTTGCATCGACCCCTTCCTCCTTGAGAACTAGAGGCACCTTGGTGGGAATCTTGTCTGCCACTCTCTTTGAATGAGACTTACACCTTAAATACCTCCTCCAATAAGGATTGAGTTGAGTGGCTCAGACTCTGCTCATGTGTTTGTAAGAAACCCATGAGTTCATCCATCGATAGGGTTTTCAAATCCCTCAATTCTTTGATTGCTATCACAATCGAGTCAAATATCATTGGTAGGCTTCGTAGAAACTTCTCCACTATTCTCTGGTTCTACACAATATTTTCATTCAACCGCATCTGGTTTATGACATCTATTGTTTGAGTGAAGAAGTCGCTCATGGACTCTGACTCGCTCATCTGTAGGTTCTCAAACTCCCTCCTTAGCATTTGTAGCTTCACCAACTTCACCTTGTTGGTTCCTTGATATGAACTGGCTAGGATTTTCCAGGCTTGCTTTTCCTTGGTTGCTACTGTAATCCGTGGGAAAATTGTCTCCTTGACCGCTTGCATGATGTAGAACAAGGTCTTATGGTCCTTTCGGTTCTCCTTCAATAGGTCCTTATCAACTTGGGAGAATGCGACCAATGCTGCTGCATTTATCGGTTTTACATATATTGTTTCCACCAAATCCTAAAGCTCCTACGACCTGAACATGATATTCATATGGATGCTCTAGTAGTCGTAGTTCTTGCCATTGAATCGCAGGGTCTGCAACTGCAACTGGTTGCTGCCATAGGCCATGCTTCAATCTCTCACAGACATGCTCTAGCTCTGATAACAATTTATGGGAATAAAATCCTCACGACAGTTTACAGGCGAGAAGGGGACAACCGATGCTTGGTGGTTTGCTCTAAAATGATAGGATGTAGTGGTTTGATGACCAGACTAGGTGAACGGGAGCACATCAAAGACTGCATGACAGTTCATTGAGAATGAGTGACAGAACAAATTTCATTGAAGATTTATTATGAACCATGGATTTGATCAACGATTTGCAAGAATTTGCTTTCGAACGTGGGAGGCAGCTTTGTTCACAGAGAACGAGAAAACATATACCTTGATCTGGTTTGATGGCGACGAAGGAAATATTAGGGTTTGCATGGGATATGGACTGAGATATAGTTTACCAAAGTTCACTCAACTTATGAGAACATTGTTGTTCGCATAGTAAGTGACACAAGCTTTGGGTTTGGGAGAAATACTCCCTGAATAATAGTGTTCGGATGAGTTTGGCCTGAATCGAGGCTTTGAAGCCAAAGAGTCCTCGAGGGTTTCGAAGCTTGGATTCGAGATAGCTGCACTGAAGCCTATATTCGGGGAAAGTGATGACGTGCATCGGACTTGGGAGGAATAAGGAGCAAACAGAGGTTTTGGCAGGAGGGATTAATACACAATAGTTTAATAAAATCTTCACGGACACTTGAAGAACTAAACAAATATTTTATTGATTTAAAAACAATTGGATTACAGAACTTCTGCAAATGATTACAAGATAAACAAAAGATAAAATACACCCGAGATTGCTACTCAATTCTACCAGATTTTTGATATTGCTTTCTTCTATTGCGCTGCTCCTCTCTACTTTACTGCTACAATTTTCTCCCTCTGTTTTTGCTCTCCACTCCATTGTTGTTGTAGTCTTCTAACTAGTTCTCTTCCTCTCTCCACCTTACCGCTATAAAATTCCAATGTGGTTTTATAGTTGGGCTTGGAGGACAAAGGCAGGAAACTAATTTAATGTGACACTAAGGTTTCTAACTGCCCACAACTACCCGTACGCTTGATGTCAGAGCTTCGTTTCCCCTGCCTGGTCACTAGTTCATATATTTGATGAGTGAACAACAAGGTTCGCATAATTTTTGAGCGAACCACAAACTGGCCCTCCTCGCAAGTGAAATTTTTTTAGGGTGAAGTCTAGTTTAATATTTCTAACACCCTCCTTTAAACCAGACTTCACAAAGTCTTTGACGCCCAATAATTCCCACAGTCTGTTGAAGTCCTCCTTCAAAGGCTTTTTGAATATGTTAGCTACTTTCTCTAATAGAAGGACGTGCCATTCGTTTACATCCATTAGTTTGTGCAAGATTTAATGTAGATTTTGATGGGGATTAGCAATTGCAATAATAGGGTTCATCGATATTCCCAGTATAGCAGATGCTATTGAACATACAATCATACTTACAGATTGAAGAAGATATTCTATAATTTTGGACGTGAGGATTTATTTCTCCATTTCGTTCAGTCATTAATAACTTTATTATTTTTAGATAATAATATATGGACCTGCAAAACTATAGCTGAACTTAACCCAACTTCACCAGATCTCTGATGAAGTGATACCAGATATCGATGTGCTTAGTTTTTCCATGAAAATTTTGGATCCTTCGACAACACTATGGCAGAATTATTATCACAAAATATGGTTTTCGTATCTTTCTATGGATGGTTCAGCTCACCCAAAATCCTCCGTAGCCATACTGCCTGACATGCGGCTAACATGGTGATGACATATTCAGCTTCAACAGTGGACAATGCAACGATTAGTTGCTTCTTGGATGACCATGACACTGCTCCCGATCTAAGATGGAAAGCATACCCAAAAGTGCTCTTTCGACTATCAGTGCTGCCATCCCAATAGCTATCCGTGTAGCCCACCATTTCCAGCTGGTCTCGTCTAGCATAGAAAATTCCATGGTTTCACATCCAATTGACATAGCACAAAATCTGTTTACCTGCTTGCCAATGTGTGTCCTTCGAAGTCTCCATAAATCTGTTGATCAAGTTTACTCCAAACATTAGATCTGGCCGAGTTGCAGTCAAATACATGAGATTGCCAACTAGCCGCTTAAAAAGAGTTGGATCAACATTCTTGCTGGAATCCAACTTGCTCAGCTTCAATCCTATAGCAATAGGTATGATGGCAGGTTTGATGTCCTCCATCTTAAACTACTTTAGGACATCCTTCGCATACTTGCCTTGAGAAATGAAGATGCCATCTTCTGATTGGTCAACTTCAATGTCGAGAAAGTATTTCATCAACCCTAAGTCCGTCATCTTGAACTCCTTCTCCATGGTTGTTCTAAACTAGTCGAACAATGCAGTGTTGGTACCAGTGTAAATCATATCATCCACATCTAGGTAGACGATTATCATCTCCCTTGCTGCATTTATCTTCAGATATAGGGTGTGCTCATATGGGCATTTAACGAACCCATTCTTCATAAATAGACATCAATCTGGCTATACCATGCCCTAGGTGTCTGCTTCAACCCATACAGGGTCTTCTTTAGCTTCAGAACTTTGCTTTCTTGCCCTTGCAATTCATAACTTGGTGGTTGGTCTATGTAGACCTCCTCATCCAAAACGTCATCGAGGAAGGCAAAATTGACATCCATCTGGTATACCTTCCAACCCTATTGGGCTGCCAATTCTAGGATCATCTTGACTATGTCAAGTTAGGCTATAGGCGCATACACTTCATGGTAGTCAATCCCTAAATTTTTCTTGTATCCTTTCACCACCAGTTTGGCCTTATGCTGATCAACTTCACCTTAGGCATTAAAATTGGTTTTATAAACCCATTTCACCCTGATGGTCTTCTTACCTACTAGAAGATCAACCAACTGCCATGTATCGTTCTTCTCAATGACTTTTATCTCCTCATCCATCACCTTCACCCACTTCTGATTATGACTTACCTCTTTAAAAGAATTTGGATCACACTTAGTAAATAAGGCAAAATCAGAATGTTCATGATTTGTGGTTGCCTCATATATTTCTTGTAAGCTCCTCGTATTCGTGGGTGTCCTCAAGTTGGGAATCCTGCTTGCAAGTGGAGGCGATCAGGATGATGAGGTTATGCTGCTACTGGCACCACCGCTATTGCTTAAGGCTATAGGTGGTTGCATAGTGTTCTCCTCTAAGTCCACAGACTCAATAACTGTTGGCTCTGGCTGGCCAGTCTTTGATTTACAGTTCTAGGCTTCATCTTCTAGGAACTTCATGTCTCAGCTGATGACAAGCTTCTTCATCATAGGATTATATAGCCTATATGCCTTGGCTTGTTCACTGTACCCTGTGAAGACACACTTCTCTGCATTGTTATCCAGCTTCTGCATCTTCTCTTTTGGAACATGTTCATATGCAATGCACCCAAAAACTCGCAAATGAGCCACACTCGGCTTCTAGTTGTTCCAGGATTCCTCTAGAATCTTGTCCTTCACACTATTGGTGGGACATATTTTTAGAAGGTAAACTGCACACGTTACAACTTCTACCTAGAACTCATGCGACAAGTCCTTCACCTTCAACATACTTTGTGCCATTTCCATGATCGTTCTATTTTTCCTCTCAGCTACACCATTCTTCTGTGGTGTGTATCTTGTAGTGAGCTACCTCCGAATTCCATGTTGCTTGCATAAGTTTTGGAATTCATTGGAGATGCATTCACCTCCACAATATGTCCGGAGTGTCTTAGTAGCCACTCTATTTCTCCACAAGAGCCTTGAACTCCCTAAACTTGTCGAAAGCCTCCAATTTTGGCTTGATGGGATATACCCATGTTTTTTTGTTGAAGTCATGAATGAAGGTCAAGAAGTATTTTTTTCCAGCAAATGTGTTGGTATGCATCACATCGCAAATTTTTGAGTGCACCAGCTCTATTGACTGTGAAGCCCTCCAAGACTGTCTTGTAGGGAATGCATCCCTGTGCTACTTGCCGACTAAACATCCTTCACAAACTTGATTTAGTAGCTCAATGAGGGGTAAACCCTTCACCATATACTTCTTGTATAGCAAGTTTAGGTCACTGAAACTCAAGTGACCAAACCTTAGATGCCACAACCATGTAGCATCCTTCACAACTGCACTCAGAGACATCAGAGATTCATTTTGACTCTACAGTGGAAACATTTTATTTTTCATCATGGACACCATTGTAATTTATCCATGCTCTTTGTCTCTGATGGTGCAAATTCTATATTTGAACTGAATAGTGTGCCCCTTCTAAATAAGTTATCCAATGCTCAATAGGTTATGCTTCAGGCTAGACACATAGTAGATGTCACATATCTTCTTCCTCTCTCCATGCCTGGTGCAGATGAGTATTTAACATTTTCCATCATAGGAACCTTGTTGTTGTTCCCCATATTCACATCAAACTAGACTATTTCATCCAGTTGTGAGAACATCTCCCTATTCCCTATCATGTGGTTGTTGCACCCACTGTAGAGATACAAGACATTCTTCTAGCTCTCCTCCTCAATATTGCACGTCAACAACATGTTCCCACATGCATCTCTACACTTAAAGTTTTCAGCATTAGTTGTTTAGTGGGCTTGATGTTGGTTGTCCTTGGCCATCTTCTTTCTGCACTCAGAGATATAGTGGTCAAAATTTTTGCAGTAGTAGCATTGGATTTTGGACTTGTCCTTCTATCCAGATTCACCTTGCTGATTTTTCCCACTGCCTCTTCCTCCTACCTAATGGAAGTTGTAGTTGGTCTCACTGTCATTGTAGTTTGGCATTCCTCCTTGCTTGTGGCCTTTCCCATGCTTTCCTCAGCATCTTCCTCCTTGAGAACTGAAGGCACCTTGGTGGAAATATTTTCTACAACTATTTTTGAATGAGACTTGCACCTTGAATTCCTACTCCAATGAGGACTGAGTTGAGTGGCTTAGCTGCTCATGTGTCTGCAAGAAACCCATGCATTCATCCACTGAGAGGGTTATCAAATCCCTCAATTCTTCGATTACTATCACAACCGAGTCAAATCTCGCTGGAAGGCTTCATAGAATCTTTTCCACTATTCTCTAGTTTTTTACGATCTCTCCATTCAACCACATCTAGTTGATGACGTCCGTTGTCTAGGTGAAGAAGTCACTCATGGACTTTGACTCGCTCATATGTAGGTTCTCGAACTCCCTCCTTAGCATCTGTAGCTTCACCAACTTCACCTTGTTGGTGCCTTGATACGAACTGGCTAAGATTTCCCAAGCTTGCTTTGCCTTGGTTGCTGCTACAATTCATGGGAAAATTGTCTCCTCGATCGCCTGCATGATGTAGAACAGGGCCTTTTGGTCCTTATCATCTTGGGAGAGTGTGGCTAGTGCTACTACATCTTTCAATTTTGCGTATCTGATCTCCACCAAATCCCAAAGCTCCTATGGCCTGAACAAGATCTTCATCAAGATGCTCCAATAGTCGCAGTTCTTGCTATTGAATCGTAGTTCTTGGTTGTTATCGAAAGCCATGCTTGAATCTCCCACTAACAGGCTCTGGCTTTGATACCAATTTGTGGGAATAAAACCCTCACGACGGTTCGCAAGCAACAGGGGGACAACCGATGCTTGGTGGTTTGTTCTCAAATGGCAGGACATAGTGGTTTGCTCACCAAAATAGGCGAACGGGAGCACATCAAAGGCTGCACGACAGTTTGTTGAGAATGAGTGACAGAACAAAGTTCATCGAATATTTATTGTGAACCATATATTTGCTCGAAGGTTCGCAAGAGTTTGCTTTTGAATGTGGGAGGCAGCATTGTTCATAGTGAACAAGAAAATAGATACCTTGCTATGGTTTCCTGGCGACGAAGGAAGTCTTAGGGTTCGCATAGGAGATGGACTGAGATATAGTTTACCAAAGTTCACTCGACTTATGGGAATACTGTGGTTCCCATAGCAAGTGACACAAGCTTTGGGTTTAGGAGAAATACTCCTCGAACGATAGTGTTCGGGTGATTTTTGCCTGAACCGAGGCTTTGAAGCCAAAGAGTCCCTGAGGGTTTCAAATCTTGGCTTCGAGAAAGCTGCACTGAAGCCTATTTTCGGGGAAAGTGATGGCGAGCACCAAGATTAGGAGGAATAAGGAGTGAACATAGGTTTTGGTAGGAGGGATTAATACACAATAGTTTAATAAAATCTTCATGGACACTCGAATAATTAAACAAATATTTTATTGATTTAAAAAGAACTGGATTACAGAACTTCTGCCAATGATTGCAGGATAAACAAAAGATAAAATACACTCGAGACTATTGCTTGGTTCTACCAATTTTTTACTGTTGCTTTCTTCTACTGCGCTGCTTCTCTCTACTTTGCTGTTGTAGTTTTCTCCCTTTGCTTCTGCTCTCCACTCCACTACTACTGTAGTAATCTAATTGGTTCTATTCCTCTCTCCACATTACTGCTACAAAATGCTAGCACGGTTTTATAGCTGGGCTTGGAGGACAAAGGTAGGAAACTACTTTAATGCGAGGCTAGGATTTTTGACTGTCCGTAACTACCCGCACGCTTGATGTCAGAGCTTCATTTCTCCTGCATGGTCATTGGTTCACAGATTTGATGAGCAAACAACAGGGTTCGCATTATTTTTGGGCGAACCACAAACTGGCCCTCCTCGCAAGCGAACTTTGTTGAGGGTGAAGTCTGGTTTAATATTTCTAACACAAATTTTGTTTTCCAATGATTTGTTACTATGGCTGACTGTATCAAAAAATCCTCCTTTTCATGACCTTGGAGAAGAGCTTGTAAAGAAAATAGCTTACAAGTTAAATTAAAATAAAAGAATAGGGAGATTAAAGGGTGAAAATGCAAAAACTTGGCTAAATAGAAAATTGAGTGGAAAAAAATTCATTTTGTTTCTAGATGATGTTTGGGAAACAAGTGCAAGTTGCTTGTTGGAGGAGTTGGCTCTGCCTTCATTATATCCTGAATCGTCTAAAGTCATAGTTGTGAGTTCAAGGGACAGAAGGGTTCTTCTACATGTAGGAGTTCAACCCTCTTCAATAGTAGATATGCAATACTTGTTGAAGAATGATAACTATGAGTTCAAGGGGCAGAAGGGTTCTTCTACATGTAGGAGTTTGACCCTATTCAATAGTAGATATGCAATACTTGACGGAGAATGATAGTTGGCAATAGTTTGGTTCTTATGCTTTTCCACACAATGATGGGAATTTCCCTCCAAATATTAGTGAATAAATAGCCAAAGGTATTTGCAAAGAGTGTAGGGGTCTTCCTTTGGCAATAAAGGTAATTGCTCGGTCCATGGCAAGCGTCCTTGACTCAAAGGAATAGGAGGTCACACTCAAAAGATTGCAAAATACAAAGTCCATCAAAAATGACAATGCTAGAGACTCACTTTATGGCAGGTTTACGACCAAGTTATGACAGTTTGGCTAAAATCAATATTTCTATGCAATTGTGTTTTCTTTACGTTGCTGCCTATCGAGAAGACGAAGTCATGAAAATTAATCATATCAGTTCGCTATGGATGGGAGAAGGCTTATTGGAAGGGGAAGATCTGTTTCAAATTGGACTAACTTATGTTAATTTGTTAGTCGACCGCAGTTTGATTGAAGCAATACAAAAATATATATATGGCAATGTGCATTCGTTCAGAGTGCATGATGTTCTATATGATATGACAAGACAAATTTTTGAGAAAGAAGAGAATTGTTTCTTCAGTGCAGGCAAGTGCTTCAAACAGTTTCCAACAATTTGAAAGTAATAAAAAATATCCAAATCAAATAAAGTTTAAAAAATGATTATAATAATCTGCACCACTTACCTTATTGGTAAGTTTCATCAATCCTCAGAAGGAGGTTTAGGGTTTGAGTTTTGCGGCCTGAGCTGGATACCATAAAAAACCTCGGTTAGCTTGAAGGGTATACTCGGATAAGACAAGCCCCATGGAATGAAAAGTCCTGGGCCCCATGGGATATGGAGAATGATTTTCCTTAACATAAGGTTTTTTTCCCATGAGGACATCATAAAGAGTCAGGCTTTGGCTCTTCTTAGAGTCCCTTGGATGCATTTCTGCACAAAACCCCCCAAATATAGTTTTGCACCCAGGCCTTCCTTGGATGTATTTATGCACCCAGCTCCCCCAAATAGAGAAATGCACCCAACCCAACCCTCCCCAACCATGTGCAAAATTGCATCCGATCCGAATCGGGTGCAAAATTGCATCCAACCCGAACCGGGTGCAAAACTGCATCCGAGAGAGCCAGTGCAAAAATGCATCCGATTCGATGCAAAACTGCATTCGGCCCGAATCAGATGCAAAACTGCATCTGGAGCAGCCGGTGTAGAAATGCACCCAATCCGATGCAAAACTACATTCGGCCTGAGATGGGCACAAAAATGCACCCGACCTTCCCTCGGATGTAGTTTTGCACCCGGTCCAACCTTCCCCAGTTGGGTGTAAAATTATATCCAGCCCAAACTGGATGCAAACTGCATCTGGGGGAGCCAGTGCAATAATGCACCTGATTCGATGCAAAACTGCATTCGGCCCGAATTGGGTGCAAAACTACATTCAAGATAGCCAGTGCAAAAATACACCCGATCCGGTGCAAAACTGCATCCGACCCGAGATGGGTGTAAAAATGCACCCGATCGAGGGAGGGTCGGGTCGGGTGCAAAACTGCATTCGAGGGAGTCGGCTGCAAATGCTTCCACTACTCCTCTATCAAACCAGTGCTCCTCTGCAACATTTTTCTCCATCGATCATTTGTTCTTCTAATAGTTTGAATGTTTTAAGTGAAAAATTATCCTTAGCATGTTAGTTATTTATAGTGTTATAGTTGGCGAGTTAGGTGGGATAATTTAAAAAATTTATAAATTTAAGACGAAAATGATCCACAATTTAGACAGGAGTGTTGGCGAGTTTTAAAAAAAAGGTAATACCATTATCAATGAATGTCGATCCGACAACTAAAAAAAGCCTTGAAAATTTGAAGTGAAAGGATCGACGTCCAAGGTCCCCCAAACTCGCCAATTTAAATTTTTGAAAATGCAAATATTCACCCTATTGGCGAATATTCGCTGCTGTGCATAACCCTGTCGTAAAATAAGCAACTACCAATCTACCTAACTTTTTGAAGTAAATAACTATAATAATTAATGACCACATCAGTCGAATTAATATAAAAAAAAAGTTGCAAAACTCCCTATGAATATATATATATATATATATATATATATATATATATATATATATATATATATATATATATATTTGAATAAAAATCCTTTTATATTAAAATTTTGTTGTTTTTTTTTTTGATATATAGAAGCAATGGTTACAATCATGATTTTTAGTAATTACCAGCACAGCTGGTAGGGTTCAAACTATATGCAAAGGCTCCCAAGACTTCCACCGTATCGGTACATGGTAACCCGGCGTGATATGGGACCGTCGGATGCACAGGGGTTGCAAAATTTTGTTGTTAATAAAAGACAAGTTAAAATCAAAGAAAAGTAAAATCGTAAACCATAATATTTAATGTTAGAAATTTTTTTAGAAGTTAATCCCTTTACAATAATCATTTCAAAATAAATGTATTACCACTACCACACAACAATTGTGTTATTTAGGCGGTCGTTACCGACTCCTCTGTTGAGCAGAGGCTCATATTTTTCAATTCTATCTAGTGTGATCGGATATTGGTAGATCAAAAACCAACATGCATATTTTTCTGCTTGGCATTAGGCACAACTTCAGTTAAAAAATTCTGCAAGGAAACCATGATCTAGCTTTGATGGAAGAATCACACAAAGAAGTCAATAGGAATAAATTCTTGAAGGAATCTTGGACGTTGGTGCATTGGGGTGTAACAAAATCATCTAAAAATCAGTTATTTGGTCATTGAATTCACTTTTCCTTGTGCATTGGAAATTTAATTTTGCTAGGAAAGTACACCAATCATTAAATATGCTTTGAAAACTGGCAAGGTTGATAGGTGGTGCATCGAAAATGCATACCCACCAAGGTGGATGGTGCGATGAAAATGAGAAATATTACATTGGAGTCAAAAAGCCATGCTTAAATCCTGCATTTTTTCAGCAGTGATCTCGGATATATCTCAAAAATGGATTTTCACTCAACATTTTGCTCGAAATGGGCTTTTATCTTCTTTTTGCCCAAGTTACACCTAAAATGGGATTTTTCTGATGAAATTCCCAAGAAATGTTTTTGTTGCACGTGGGAGCGAAAAATGCATTTAGGGGAAAGAAATAACTATTTTGGGGGATGAAAGAGCATTTTGAGCGAAAAAGACATTTCAGATAATGAAACAGCCATTTCGGGGAACGAAAAAGCATTTCGCTTGAATTTTACCCGAAACTACTCCCATAAAATACTTAGAAAAAATTTCAAAAAATGTTTTAATGTGTGAACAACACTTCAAATATATTTGGGAATTTTATTGGAAAAATGCTTATATGCTCCAATCAACTCACATACTTCAATCAAAACTTTAAAAAAATTCAATGTGGCAAAAATGCCAACAAGAGCCGTGATGAGGGATTGGAAGTCTTCAAGCTATTGCAGACACTGATTTTTCCACCTTGTATGTAGCCAAAGAAGGTTTTGAATACAATTTTAATTGCACATATTTCTCATACATGTATGGAGTTCATTCTTTTGATGTTTTATGCATGGATATGGTATCATCATTTAATGTTTTTAATGCATGCCTTTATTCGTTAGAATCTTGCACTTAATTAGATTTAGATTGTGTGGATGCAATCCTAACCTGGATTTGTTTTAATATTCATAATCTTCCATTTTCTACAGAATAGGAGAAATTAATTTACAATAGCTATCTTTGATCGCTTTTTAACACTTTGTTTCATATTATTTCAGATTTTTTATTTTTTCTCTAACCCTAGCTTTTATCTTTATTTATTTTTATTTTATTTTTTAAGTTCCATCTAGCACTCAAATCCCTAAAAATATTATATCGTTTTGTACAAAAAATCAATAATGGGGGTTTTGAAGTAATTAGAGCATCCAAATAATTTTTTTCTTAAGGCTAACATATCAAATTATTTGGACACATTTAATTAAGAATTTTTTTTAAGGTTCCAAAACAGATTCTTGCACTCAATAGGTTTTATTATTTTGAAATTTGTTTAACAAAGAAAGATAAAATTTGTTTCACAAAGTAATATAAAATGAATTAAATCACCGTTCTGAGATTTACATTTTAAAATAACAAAGCTTAAACAAAAGCTTAAAAAAATAATTAGTCATTTTATTTCATGCTCAAACAAAGCTTAACAAAACAAGATAAAAACTTGTTAACAAAGAAAGATAAAATTTGTTCACGAACCAAGATAAAAAGAATTAAATAACTGTTATGGATTCACATTTTAAAGTTAGATTTTAATCTTTTATTTTATGCTCCAAGAAAAGATTAAAAAATGAAAATAAAATTTGTTAAAATCTGCTTAACAAAAAAAGATAAAATCTACCTTAAAAATATTGAAGATAAAATAAATCAAATCATCATTCCAATATGGTCATAGAGGACCAATAATGTTAAATTTTCTTTCTTTTTAAAATTTCATGAACAACAAAGAGCATAACAAATTAAAGTCATACCAAACCATAGGTCCCTTGTTAATAGTTACTTGCACCTCTAAGGTATTTCAGCACATTTTGCATATTTTCACAGGCATTCAAAAACACATTAAGAAAATAAGAACCATGGAGAAATTTTGAATTTATTCTCAAGAGAGGGTTTTTAACGAAACCCTGACTATGAGTATGGTTTTGCAATTGGGTAAAATTATCACTCAATAGAATTGGCACTAGAAGGAGATCCTGAATTGGTTATTTTATTGTTATTGTAAATTCTAAATTGTTCACTATTACTTGAAATATTATCTAAAGGTATTGGTTTGGTATTTCATTTATTGGAAATTTCTTTGATTGATAATGCGTGATGCTAACCATTTTTTAGATTATTTCTTATTGTTATGGTTTAATTGATGTATTTTTAACAAACGATTGTTGTTATCATTGTTAATCTGAAACCTAAGGGTATCATTACTAGATATAAGGTTGTAGAAGATATCATTTTATAAATTCTATCTCCTACTCAGAGACACAGAAGATCCAAGAGTGAGGTGACTGTTATTCCACCTAGTGGGATTTCAATTGAACCACTTATTTTTCATGTTCTTCATGTTGTTCCTTTAGTCACACTACAACCAAATCCAATGGTTGCAAATGCTGCTTGGATGGGAGGGCGCAATAAACCCTTGATCATTGCTAGAGATGCCCATGATATACCTAAGAACATAGAGAAATTCTTACCCAAATATAAATATGACGACACTATATTAGCTGAGGAACACATTTAGGATTATAAAGACACATTAATTAGATTTCAAGTGGAACATGAAGATGTTGCTTGTAAAATATTTCTTTTGACCCTAGATGACTTGTCCTATGATTGGTAGATCAGCCTACCTGCAAAATCCATTATGTCTTGGGTCCAGTTAGAAACTACTTTTGTGAATCAGTTTAGGTTGCCCTTAGATCCTACCATAATCTTGTAGACATGGAAAATTTACTTACTTTAGTGGTCAATCTTCCTTGAACCCTCTAAGAGGCCTCCAACACTTGTCCAAGGTATGAGATAGGCCCCTTTCCTTTTGTTTTTTATTTTTTCCTCCTCTATGAAAATAATGCCTTGTTAAGATGGGTCATGAATTTGCATAGGTGAAATTGTAGTTAGTCGAGATGGGGTACGATTTTACATTTTTAGGCTTTCTCCCATAGAAACCCTAATTCTTCCAGTTGGCATGTTTTGGCATCAAACTTCCAAGATTTTTTCTGATCTTTTCACCTTTAAACTCACTATAAAAGGAGGGTTTGATCTCTCATTTTAAGAGACATGATTCAATGATTTTTACATGCAATTATTCTAACATGCTCCCAATTGTTTTCTATTTGCTTCATTTTCTCCTACAAGCATGCTAACTCCTAAGTGCAAATTTTGTCTTCTATTGTATTGATCTAATTTGTTGTTCCCTCTAGTGGATCCATGTCGTATTATGAAGGAGAGATCAACTACTTGGAGGTATCAACCCTTTTGCCTGCTTCTACGCCATTCACTAGGTGTTTTCATTTAGTTTAGAAATCTACATTGCATTTTGTGTTCTACTTTTATTTTCTTCGCATACCAAGTGAAGTTGCACTAGGTATTAATGAGGTGCAACCTCGTAGGCTCAAAATTAAGGTATATTTTCTATAGAGGTAAAATCATGCTCGATTCAGATGGGATGTGACTTTATCTTATGCATTATCGAGCCAGCTCTGTGAGGAGCACAATTTTACCTAAAATTAATCGAGGGATAATTTGATATTTTTAACTACATGATAGCATCTTAGAATGCATTTAGATGATAGTTGTATGATATTTATTCTATTTGTATTCTATTGCATTGTTATTTTATGATTAATATCCAAAGATAATTTTTTGCTTATATTATTAAAGGTCATCTAAAAGGACCTAGGGAGATTGATTGTTGTGCCTCCAAGAATTATTTTACATTGACCTAAGTAGGCCCCCTAACGCTAATCATATTTTCAAATGTTTCTTAAGTTATCTTGCAGAAACAAGAATTGCTAATATGATTGGATAAGATGACGAAAGCTTAGATCAACCATCGGTTAAGGTAAATGTTGCCATTAAACTATAGCTTGTTTGCTGAGTGTTTATATTTTTGGTTTAAAATCCTAGATCTAATTTTATATTAATTTCTAGGTATTTAAAATATAACAACATATAGTATGAAACTAGGGTTACTTCTATTTGTGCATTCTTTCTTGATCCCTAGCTTAAAGATTGTTTATTTAAAACCCCAGGTTAGAAAGCATTCAAATAAATAATCATTCAAGGGTTATCTCTTATATTCTTGCATTTGGTATCTATGTGTTGTCCTTTATATTTCATAGCATAGATCTAGAAAGGCCAAATTTAGGTGATTGATTTTAACTAAACACATCAAACATTTCCAAAATGGTGGGTTTGTCTTTTCATCATTTGATCATATTTGGGGTTTCATGAAATCTAATAAGAATAAGTTTTTGGAATGTATAGAATGAGAAACTTATCTTGAAAAAAAGGGTGTTCTTCATTCTCCTTCAATTAGGTCTCCTTTTCTTAATCATGATAACCATACATACCAATCAATGCATTTTGATAATCTAAAAAAGCAAGTGACTAGTACCACTACTACAACCACCAACATTGGAAGGAATTTGCAAGTCCCTCCAATTAGTAATGGCACCTAGAATTGTTTTCAATTTCCTTCTCAATATCCAAATGTAAACACTTTTACTTTTATCCCAAAAAAATTTAGTCATTCATTTTCACAAAGCATCATAAATAATAAAAGTATCCATATCCCAACTTAAATCCTCAATATACATACATTCCTTCTCTTGATAATCTAGGGAACACACATTGTAGTAATCCAGAAGTGCAAAGTTTGGAAAATATAGTAAAATAGTTAGCTTCAAATATAGAAATTATTTAGACCTTAGGTTTCACTTACAATTATAAAGGGATGTGTAATCAGCTATTGGATCCCGTCGTTGCTACTAGACCTTATCCTAAGTATTTTTCTATGCTATGTTACCAATTTACAAAGGTATAAAATATCCAATAGATATTTTTAGAAGGTTCATAATAGCTTGCCATGATCTCATTTATGATGATATGTTATTATTGAAAACTTTTCTGAAGAGTCTTGTTGGCACAACATTAGAATGGTACTATCAGTTGCCTAATTATTCTTTGAAAATTTTTGGAGAGACTGCAAAATTATTTGTTCATTAGTTTAGTGCATATATTGAAAAAGAAGTATCAATGAAAGATCTTTATAATTTAAAGCAAAAAGTTTTTTCAAAATTTTTAGCTTGTTGGATAAGTTTAGCGGGTCAATTAAAACATCTTGTACCTTGTTGGAATATTTTCAACATTGCCTCCTTAGTCCTAAGTATTAAGTCCTAGTATTTAGTTTTAGTTTAATGTTTTGATTTACATATTTCTAGCTAATTTGATTAGCATACGTTGAGGTTTTGGCTTGGTTGATTAATGTTTGACCATAGTCCAATATTAACATGTTGTTAGGATAAGAGCTATCTTTAAGTTAGTTTGTTGTAATAAGTTTAAGAGGATTTCTCTCAACCACCGTGTCTATTTTTAGTTCTTTCAAGAACTATAAAACTATGTAATGCATTGTTGATCAATAGAACAATTTCACCATTATTTCTCATTTGGTATCAGAGCGGGTTTTTTCATATGGATCAAAACCTATGTATAGTTGCGTGAAGAGATCTGAAGCACGCACTTTGTCAGAGAAACTCAAGTGGCCAACACTCAGCAGAGTTGCAAGGAAGAGCTCTAGTAAATCATTAATATATCATGCATCCTAAGGTATTTTATTATGAAATTTTGAGGGTTGTTAGATAATTGTACCAAGAGGATTTTGTAAACATTTTAGGTCATTTGGAGCTAATTTACAGATTTTATTAGCATTTTGAGTTTTTTAATAAAATGGTTGTATAAGGTGGAACAAAGGGTATTTTCTTCTCAAAATTTGTGAGAAATATTATTTAGATAACATTATAATTCAGACAAAATTTTAGGTCATTTGGATCTATATTGATTTATTTATGTGAATATTGATTTTTTCTTCAAAAAATCCTAGATCCAGAATTGTGATAAAAAGGGAAAAAGTAAATGATCACATATTTTTCACCTTTGTGATTTTTCTTCTACAATTTAGAGGGTTTTCATATTATTGTCTCAAGAATACAAACTTTAATTTTTAGAAATTTTGGAGTTATATGGATTTATTTATGTGAAGAACATTGAGGTTGTCTAAAAAACACTCTAAGATCTAGAAAGGGCAAAAGTAAATTGATCACATATTTCTCATTTGTGTGAATTTGGATTTGAAATTTAGTGGATTTTTAGATAAGAATATTAAAAATCTACAAGAAAAATTTTAGTCTTTTTCAATCAGTATTGGCCGATTTATGATAAATTGGGTGCTTGAGACTATGGTAAATAAAAGGAAGCCATGTATGTAGACGTGGCTGTACCAAAATTTGATGGAGATAATTATGCTATTTGGAGCATAATGATGAAGACCTTATTGAAGGCTCAAGACTTATGGGATATAGTTCAAGAAGGCTATGAGGAACCAACTTAGAGCAAGCTACAAGGTGAGGAGAAAAAAGAGAAGAAGGAGTAGCAATATGCAAATTGTTTAGCTCTTATGGATTTGAGGAGAGGAATGGAAAAGAATGTTTTTCCTCTCATATCCAATTGTAGATCAGCTACAATGGCATGGCAAGTGTTGAAGTATGCTTATGGGTTTGATGAGGATACCCATAAAGCCATGTGTGACAATCATGAATATTGTTTAAGCAAGGAGGAGCCTTGCTTCCTTGAAGAAGTTTCTGAATTAGATCATTTTGAAGGAGCTTTTGAAGAGTCTTGTGAAGACTCATATGAAGGTATGTCTTTTGCATAATACATACATTCTTATAATGAAGAATTCTTTCTTGAAGAGCAAGACATACTTGAAGAAGAGCCTTGTGTGAAAGAGAGAAAAGAATCCCTTAATGGAGAAGAGGATAAGAAAGAGGAAGAGCCTTGTACAGATTTCCTTGGAGAGAGTCATTGTGAGACATAGATCATTGAATACATGTCTTGTAATGGCATGGAAAATTGTAATAGTCAATTATTTCTTTTAGGAGGAGAAAAATATGAAAAGAAAAATTGTACTAATATTTTTTTTGTAGGAATGGCATGCTTGGAAAGCATTCACATTGATAGCAAATAGGATGGATGTCTAAATGGAGAGTGTATTTTAGATAATGCACCTACAGTTCTCATGGAGGAGAATAAAGAAGTTTTATGGGATGAATATGGAGAAGCAATGCTCATGGAAGGCCATTGGCTCATTTATCTTGAAAACCGTTCACTTGGAATGGATGAGTGCTCTCTTGAAAGAGCATATGAAGTGATGTGGGATGTTGATCCACAAGAAAATTTTGATGAAGAGGATTTGGAAGTGATAGGCTTCTTGTTTGAAGATCACTCATCAAGGGTGAAGGATGTGTTGTGTGAAGAAAAGAACACACAAGACTCTCTCATTTGGGATATGGAAAGTGAGAGGGCAAATGGGATAGAAACAAAAAATGGAAATGAGATTACTGATTTTATTGTTGTAATGGCAAAGAAAACATCACTCATGGATGATGATCACTCACTTGGAGTGATTACATTGCAGAAAGAGAGTTGTCTTGAAAATGCAACAATGTATGATTGCTTGAATGAATGGTGTTTCAACACACCAACATGGATTGAACAAAGGAGGAGAACTCTTAGTGAAGAGTTGATGGTTGATCTTGAAGCACCATACAATGAAGGAGAACTACTACAAAATAGCTTTATGGGAAGCACCAAATCTACTCATACTAAATGTAATGTTTTTATGATTAATGTTTTGTTTTTTGTGAGAAGGAATGAAAAGAAAGGCGATTGTCTCATTGAGACAACTTTGATGAAGAGTATTTTTAGAGAGAATACAGTGATGGAGAACTTGGGTCACATGGATCAAAATGACGTGTTCAAAATTCCTTGGGATAAGGATTCTTGTAAAGTCATTGTTGTGAGAGAATATTTGTGTGAGGAGCAACTTTATGTTGCATATGTAGTTGGTCATTATATGGCCATATTTGTTGTGATTTTTTGTGTGAAAATATGTGAAAGAGTTGTATGGTATAATCATCTATGTGATATTATTAATTGTAAATACTCATGTGGAGTATTGTTTAGTGTTGAAGATGTAAAAGAAGATCAAAATGTGAGATCATGGTTTAAAGACCATAATGATAAAGATGTAAGAGAGTGGTTGCTGAAAACCACAAGAGGAGATACTTTTGTTGAAGGGGGAGCTAATCAAAAAAAGAAGGCACTCAAGCATTTGCAAAAAATTCCACATGAAGAGTGGAAGGAGTGCCACCATAAGTATTTTGTAAATTCTGATTTCTTGATTCAAGATTGGAGGAAACGTAAGAGAAATATTTTCTTCCAACTCTGTGATGCTTAAATAACTCTTGCATGAGTGTCTTTAGCATCAAGGGGGAGAATGTTGGAATATTTTCAACATTGCCTCCTTAGTCCTAAGTATTAAGTCCTAGTATTTAGTTTTAGTTTAATGTTTTGATTTACATATTTGTAGTTAATTTGATTAGCATACGTTGAGGTTTTGGCTTGGTTGATTAATGTTTGACCATAGTCCAAGATTAGCATGTTGTTAGGATAAGAACTATCTTTAATTTAGTTTGTTGTAATAAGTTTAAGAGGATTTCTCTCAACCACCATGTCTATTTTTAGTTCTTTCAAGAACTATAAAACTATGTAATGCATTGTTGATCAATAGAACAATTTCACCATTGTTTCTCATACCTCATAAATATATGCTTAACATATTTATTGGTAATCTATAATAATATATTACTTATGCATTACTACTACTGTCATATCTTTTGATCAAGCAATTGATTTAGCTAGAAAAGTGGAACAAGCCCTTATTAAAAGAGGTCAACTTAAGGTTAAATAAGATAATCCCACTAAATCCCAGCATAATAATAAACACATAGTAGGTGATAATGATAGTAGGCCTGTTATCAATGTCACTAATATCCTAAAATAAAAGATAATACTTCAAAAAACTCCTCAAAGAAATTTTACAAGACTTAACATGACTATGGAAGCAGTTTTGAGGTAACTTTTATAATTCAATGCAATTGAGTTACCTCCCATAAGGTAACTAAATACTACAAGTCATTGGTATAAGGTAGGTCAATACTGTGCATATCACAGAGTAGGACATTGGATGAATTTTTATAAAAAGTTGAAACATGTGATTTAGGATTTGATTGATGTAGGACGTATTGATTTAAGGAATGCTCAAACAATGAACAATAAGATTCCCTCTCAACAAGCTTCAACTAATAATCAAGACATGGGGATATTCAAAGATATGCTACCAATATATAACCAACAAATTGTAAACTAGGTGGCACACCATAATGAGCCCCCACACCATAATAATGTGGTTGGCATGGTTGGAATGACCATAATAAAACAAGCTCTGAATAAACATAATCAACAAGGACAAAGTTCAGTGTTGTATCCCAACTCAATTTTAAAGGAAAATTAGAAAAAAGATTCAGCTACAAGGATTCCACCTTTAGTTTTGAAACCACAACCCAAGATTTCATTTGATATTCAAAAATAGTTAGCTAATACGCCAATGAAGATATATGTTTTAGAAATTTTATAGACCTCTCATAATCATAGAAATACTTTGATGGAATATTTAAAGCAACAATCAATTGCTCCATATATTTACCCTAATTCCATAGTTGATGTCGTAGGTTCTTTTGGGATACACCACGTTTCATTCTCAGTTGATGATAAAACTTCCTCAAAATTACATGGAGATTCTTCACTTTCCATCATTGCACTTATTAGGGATACCCTTATCAAACAAGTCTTGATTGATAATGGCTCCTCCCTCAATTTGTGTACATATCAATTCTTTCAAAAATTTGGTTTAAGAGAAGAAGATTTAACAAAAATTGATATCATCATACAAGCTTTCAACGATGACTCCCAAGAGGCATATAGTGTCATTTATCTTCCCCTCAAAGTTCGACCTAAAATATTGGATACTTTATTCCATGTGGTACATTATCCTGCATATTTTAATCTTCTTCCTGGGCATCCTTGGATCAATGCAATGAAGGCCATCCCTTCTGATCTTCATAAATGTATTAAATTTGAATATAATAATTAAGTTGTCACCATTTTGGGTGATCCTCGACCATTTAAATTTTGTTCAAATATAGAGTTAGCTCAATTCGAAGTCGAGTCATATCTTATTGCTTCAATAATTTCACCATGTTCCTCATCTCAAATATCAAAACATTTTCAAAGTCTAAAAGTGAGTGAGTAACATATCTCCAATTTTTCATCTATGCATCATGATAATCAGTTTCTTCAAGAACCTTTTATGGATCTGGCCAAGCTACCACCTTCACCAAGAACCATGGGCTTGCCCCATAAGAAAGGTGAAGTTGTACACATTGGCACATGTACCTTTATATTCATAGAAATTTCCTTTGAATAATGTATTTGTGGTAGCAATCCCTCTCCTACTGAGCAATATTTTGATTAATGTTACCTCACTAATGATTACCCTCTTTCTAAGAAGATCATATCTAGTATGAGATATGTAGGTAAATTTTTGGAGCCAAACGAGAAGGGAAGTAAAAAATCCTTGGATATTGATATTTGGCCTAGGATATGTGTCATGGATTTTATACCTAATAAAAATCAACCTTTACCATTTGAGGATGATGATCATCTTATAACTTATGCAGAATATATAGATTATCAAAATTTAACAAAATAAAAAAAAAAAAAAAAAATGAGGGTTCTCCTTTTTCTTTAAAAAGATTGTTTTATAATATGATTGGTTCTATTTGTTCTCACACTAAACCTGATACTTTAAAAGAAAATCATGATTTGTCATATAGTATTTATTATGTTAAAAAGAATGGTGTTATTGGAAAATGTAATGACTAACGTGTCATGATTGTCAAAAGAGAAGCCTTAGAGGAACTCCTCCATGATTTTTATTACTGATAGAACATACTTTATTGGAATCTCATCGATCTGATAGATCAGGATACACTTATTTGTTATAATAAGATAAATGGTGTATTCAGATTTTGCATTGAGTATAATTTTGTTCACTCAGAATAAAAGAAAAAAAATTATAATTTAGCTGTATTTGCATCCACCTGCTTGCTCATATTGCATTTTTGCCTATCATACTTGCATGATTTCTTGACATCTAAAATAACTTGCATGATTGAGTTTCATAAAATTGCATGATTGATTTCTCATGATTATTTAATCATGCATCTTTTTGGGGATCTGGTGACAATGACACATGATGATACCTAATTAGGTCATAGTTCGCATGCATTGCACTATCAATAGGATTTTTATGCCTAACTAGATCCCCACATACAAATTCTTCTTTCGTCTTCTCTTTGGTGCTGCTTCTTTCCCCTTATTTCTTCTTGCTCTTGTAAATACACAACTTTACTTTATTTTCCTCTTCAACCTCTTTTTCACACTAGTACAAACTCATAGTGTCATTTGTATCTTAAAACCCCTATCTAGGTTAACACTTGCAAAATTTCATACTACACCCCACATGGTATACTTTTACATCCTAGGGGGTATTACATTATATATGATATTCTATCGGGTCATTCTCTCTTTTAATTTAGCAGGATCAACACCCCATTATAGGATAATCTCCTTGATCGATATCAGTAGACCTCAACATACATCCTAGCAAGTAATCGCCTCACAGTAGTCAATAAGAGAGCATCCACCTATAGTGGGTTAGAATCTAAGTATTTTTTCACCACAAGCGAGTGCTAGGCCCATAGTGAGTTTAACCCTTCATTTTTGGTACGATCCATAGTATTTAAGTACATTGGTTCCTTGCAAACTATTCTAGTTTTATACTGTGAATTGCTTATCGTTCTCTGTTTCAGATGGTTGACCTTTGGACCTTCTTATTATCCTTCTTCTTCCTTCTTCTCCTTCTTCTTATTCCTTATTTTTGTTCTTCTTCTTCTTCCCTATTCTTATTACTTCTTCTCCTTCTTCTTCTTCTTTGTCTTTCTTCTTTCCTTTTTATCAATGCATTTCATGTAGTTTTACATTTACATAGTTTTTGCATACATAAAACATGAAATATAAAGTAATGATCAAAATAAAATTAAACCATCATACATGTATAACACATAAAGTAAAATAAAGGAGCATATTTGTATTAATTAAGATAAAAAGATATACAACATAGAGTCTTTTTGGTGTGCCACAATCCATACTTGGTACACTCAACCTAGGGATGCACACCACAATACAAAATCAATGCACCATCCTGATCCTTAGTCCTAGCTTTCCCTAGCCCTAGATCTGGGAGCTTGCTCTCTCTGACCCATCCTAGGGAGGAGGCAGCTTAGGCTATTGCATGCCCATGGACTATGCAGTTGTCAGTGTTTGGTATTAATATTATGATCTACTAGTCGACTGTAGATCCTCTTGTAAGAGTTGGGCTCCATAACTCGCTTAGATTCTCTTGATGATAGTCATCCCCTCAACCTTGGATCTTTGAATATTCCCATCCAAATGGATCACCTCCCCTCAGAGTCAGCTAGCCTACACCCGAGCCATGTCTCTCTGTCTCTGCAACACTTAGTGAACTCTGTAGTACCTCTAAAATCCTAGACCTATCCTCCTAGATCTGGACCATCTACTCTTTTAGAGTCGCTACCTACACTCATAGCTCTTCTATCTCTCCTTTCCCATAGCCCTAGCCATCCACCACTACAAATATCGATGCCTCTCCAGGATCTCTGCTCGGTAGCCTCTTGGAAAATATGGGGGTAAATCTTACTATCCTTGTCTCCCCAAATCTTGTAGAGTTATCCCTACTACCTCTAGTCGAGTTGTCTCCACTGAACCTAGTGCATCTAGCTCCACCTCCAGTGAGCTTACCCGCCACTCTCAGCTTTCGAGTACACTAAGATGCATCCACAAAAAGAAATAAAATTTATCAATTTCATAAATCTAATAAAATCACAAATACATAATTTTTTTTTTAATAAAAATAGCAGTCAACTAAATTGAGTATTTTGTACTTCACTTAGCTTGCTTGCCTTTCCTTCTTCTTCTTCTTTGTTTTCTTTTTTCTTTCTTTCCATTTTGTCAAAATCACACTTGATTTTTTGGGTGCACGATTTCACCAAAGTGAAATTGTGCATCTTGTTTAAAAGAAACGATTTTACAACGCATCAACCAGGGCATAATTATGAACGAGCTACAAAGTCACACCCTAATCAAGTGCAAAAATTGTCACCCTTCAAAACAATGAATTAAAAAATACCCTAAATCCAAAAAAATATTCAATTCAAACAAAGAAAAAAAGTTTGCATAAATAAACATTTCATTTACACCTTATACCTCCTTCTTGATACAAATTAATTAAAGCACTTCAAAATTTCAAAAATACCATTAAAGCTTCACTTTATCTCATACCTTATAGCATTAACAAGAATTCAACTTCATATTTTTATTCAAAAATTAAACCATTACTTTTCAACCTTTTTAATTAAAAATTAAAAGCAAAAATTATTTCTCCTTATATCTCCCTAAACAAGCACGTGGCACATACCTTTGAATTGGGCACAAAATAATTTTCCAAAAATTATTCCCTTGCTACTGCCTACCACCGTAATTTGAACTTGTGTTGCCTGTTGGCCAGTGCCTTAGCCACTGGCTAGGCCATCGCATGGGCTAGCCACCCACACAACACCAAAAGGTGCTCATTGTCCTGTTTACCCAAACTCCATCACAAATCAAAGAGGTTTTTAGAACAAAACTTTATCACCTTGCTATCGCTGTGTCTCAAACTCGAGACCTCTCTTTTGTCATGCCCTAGCATCAAGAGTTCTATCGTCTGGGCTACCTACCTGTATGGAACCAAATATTTGTCCTCTTCTCCTTATTATGTACTCTGCTTTGATATGCAAAAATGTCTTGTTGTCTTCTCCTTCTCCACCATGAATTGAACGAACTTAGGTGCATCCTTTTTCTCATCAATTTCTCCACCTTGGCTTAGCATTATATATAATAAATTTGACATGGTCCTTGATGTCGGTGCATTTAATTTTCAAATAAAATTTTGGTGCTCGATTTGATTTTTTAATTATTATAATTATTTAAATCCTTAAGGATTTAAATATTATAATTTTTCCTTTGGACCTTAGGATAAAAACTTTACCACCATAAATCATTTTTTCTTTTCTTTTCTAAATGCCACCATGGTAAAACCATTTAACCTTTATTTTCCTTGACATAAATGAAAACGAATATCATTAGCTTATGTCATTAATTATTTGACATCAATGACAATAATATACTCAAAATTTCCAACAATATACACTTTAGCGTCCCCTAGAAACTTGAATTGGGGCCTTCAAGGTGGGAGCCCAAATATATTTGGCATGTAAGTTCATCCTTCTAGACAATAATATGAAACCATTTTTAAACATGTTCAAAGCATATTTTAAAACAAATAATAAAATACCCTTATTTGATTTTATGGCTTTAATGTCTAAGAAGTGCCAAATTACTAAATTTAATATATTAAAGTTTTCTTTTGTTTTAGGTTTTACATCACAAATTAGAATACATCATTTTTATTAATGATGAGATCATCTACATAAATTATTAGAGAATTTTAAATAATATTTTTTACAATATTATGATCAAACTTAGTATTTGAATAACTAATTAATTGATGATTTATCATTGTTTATCATCATGCAATATAAACCTTTTTAACTAACAATTCGAGGATTTTATTCTACATAACTAATACTAGTTTTTCCATAAAAAAAATTTCAAGGTTGCTATTAGTAAAGTAGTTTTTAATGTTGTTTATCTAACTAAACTTCGATTTCCAAAGCATGGTGTACAACCCTATCCACTTTCCAAAAAAAATTTGATAGTATAGTTGTATTATTTATCTATAATAATTTAATCATCTAATCAATTATATCATTGTTTTTTTTATAATTAACCCTCAAAGTTTTAGTTTGTGAGTGAAAAAGTACTAGAACTATCAAGCTCATGGTTCAAACCATGAGGGTTGCTCCTACCAAACTTGTTCCACCTAGTTGTTGTTGACCCAGCATGAGAGGGACCGCCTATCGCTTAGGATTTGTATCATCATCGTCATTTGGCACACACTCACAAGATTCAAATATGCTCTTTATTTAATATTAAGGAAAGTTATTTTATGTCAAGGTATACATTTTTCAAAAGGATTCAAATGTGGGTTAACCTTTTTGGACTTCCATTTTTGTTTATCATTAAATAAATTTTGAAGAGTATTGAAAATAACTTAAGGAATTAGTTCCAAGGATTGGGTGTATTGGTAAGTTCTAGCGCTTACCAAGAGGAGACCTATGAGGTAAACATGTTTGTGACAAATGTAGTAGATTATCTTGACTCATTTTTTGAGTGTGCACCAATCCAACGACAACAGTTCCAATCTTGAGCCACTAGTATTTTCCTTCATGCAGGGTCACTATTACAAATATGAAATGGAGTTTATAGAGGCAGCTCCAAGGATTTGAACTCATGTTTGGTAGTAAAAAAGGAAGGGAATGCATCCCCTATGAATAAAAAAATTAATTTTAGGAATTCATCCAAGAGGGACCAACTACTAAGGAATGAAACAATGTTATATATAACTGGGTATATGTTATATGGACATTTTAAAACCTTTGCCACAATTCATTAATATTGAATGTAAATAAAGAAAATAAAATGAAGTTAATTATGAAAATATTGCAATTTGATGCTGCAATTGTTATGGTATTAGACACATGACTAAAGGTTACAAATGGAAACCGAGAAAAAAAAATTGATCATAAAACAACTTCAGTATAAAGGAAATCATTGTTGTAAATGTGAACAGGGATTCACATAACTAGGCTTAGAAAGATCCCTTTCCTAAGCCTAAGTGTGAACACACCCTACATTTGTCGGCAATTTTCTGTCGGCAAATTCTCGTACCTTCTCTCCTAATATCCCTCCTATCTCCCTCGTATTTTTCCTCCTCCTTATCCCTCCATTTCCTCCCTTTTTCCTTATCCCTCCAACCTCCTTATCCCTCCGCGCCTTTCTTTCCCCTATCTTCTCCCTCCTTATCTCCTATTTCCCCTTATCTCTCCTTTGCCGACTTTCCTCCTATTCCCTTTCTATATATTATGCAATTTGAATATATTGTAAAGGTTGAATGCTTCAATATTAATAAAGTTGTTAATTTTTTCTGCATTTTTCTGTGATTTGACTGCGTTCGGGTTCAATATCTGGTATCAGAGCCAGACTTCGTCGTCTGATGGGCATGATTCCCGAGGCGAAGTTAGGCAGGCTCGAGCACGGATCCCGAGGCAGTTTGGGCACGGATCCCGAGACGGATTGTTGAGGTCGCGACACGTGGCAGCACGAGGTACGACACGCAGGTCGAGACGGCTGAGCTGATTGAGCAAAATACCGCCACGTGGCGGATCATGATTGGTAAGCAGTGGTGCGTTTGACTCCACGTGGCGGACGGCGGCAAAGGTTGGTCGAAGCACGACTGCCCGAAGGCAGTCGAAATCATCTACGAGGGTTTCTGTTAATAAACCCTCGCGCGTCCGTTTTAGGACGCATGTGGGATTTATCCCACAGTTTTTTTAAAAAACAAAATCGCCCGCCGACGATTACAAAGCGGACGGGGCTTAGTTTATTTCCCGTCCGCGGCTGTGGTGCAGCGGACAGAGCTGTCCGCTTGGAGGGTGGAGGTACGCGGGTCGATTCCCGCCCGCTCCACGAAAACAAATATTTAAAAAAAAAAAAAAAACGTGCCCGTTTTTTGGTTTAAATCCCTGCGCCCTCCGTTCGATTTTCGTCGGACGCATTTGGCGTGACGGTGAAGCGGATTAGTGGCTGTGCGTAGGTCTGCGGGTCGAATCCCGCTAAGACATAAAATTTTGTTTTAAAATCTATTTGCCGTCGGGGAGTGTTAAAAGGGTGGTGTTCCCTTTTATTTTTAGCAAGACCGTGAGGTCGCGTGGCTAAGGCGCTCGCGCAGCATTCTACCGATCGCGAGTTCGAATCGCGCAAAGTAAAAAGGTATTTTTTTTAAATTATTTTGTTTTTTAAAGGTTTTTGGATTTATTTAATAATTTCTATATTATTTATTTTTTAAATTTATCTTTTTTAAATAAATTTGTTTTTTTTAAAAAAAGGATAATTTAAAAAATAAAAAGGATTATTAAATTTATTTAAAAACTTTAGAAAGCATTAAAGAGAATTTGTGAAAGGAGGATTAATGTGCTTGTGAAAATGGTAGATGTTCCGATCTGAAGGAAGTTATCATGCTCTTATCTCTCTTTTGAAGAGAGAATCGCCGGAATCCTTTGATGCAAGGGTTCGCCGAACTAGTCTTCACACTGTATTTAGTCAGTTGGAGAATCAGGTGATTTCTCACCTAAGAAAGCCAGACTCAGGATACGAAGCTGACTCCGAAGACAATATCTTCGGACAGAGAATTGAAGAATCCGATACTGTGCAATTTGTTTTGGATGTTCAAACTGGTGCCAGTTGTACACCGGGTGTACCAACAGATGAAGTGAGTGTGGGCTATACACCACGCTCTCCTGAGCCTGATCCTGACCCAGCGGAAGCAAAAGAAGAGGAAGAAGAGGAAGAGGAAGAAGAAGAAGAAGAAGAAGAAGAAGCAGCAGCAACAGCAGCAGCAGATCCAGTGGAAGTGAAACTTGAGATTGTCATCATTAGCAGCAGTTCTGAAGGAGAACATAGATGCACTAAGAAGGCGAGATTTGATTTAAATTATTAAATCATATTGTACTGCTTTGTAATTCCAGTTTACCTCAATAAAAGTACTTGTTTGCTTTGAATAAAAAGTTGTTTATTCTGCAATGGCTGCAAACACTAGTCTACCAATCCCTGAATTTAATGGTAGTGACTATGAATACTGGTCAATAAAAATGAAGACTTTGTTGATAGGAAAAGGTCTTTGGGATGTAGTTGAGGAAGGTTATATAGAACCAAGCTGTCTGTGAATGGGCAGCATTTTCAAATGCTGATAAAAAGACAAGAAAAGAAGCACAAAAGAATAATGCTTTTGCTTTATATCACATTCATGTTGCTTTAGACAAAACTATCTTTCCTAGGGTTGCATCATATGTCATTGCACAAGATGCATGGAATGCCTTAAAAGAGAGCTATAGAGGCAGTGACCAGGTGAAGCAGGTAAAACTGCAAACCTTGAAACGAGATTTTGAGAATCTCAAGATGCAGGAGAATGAAAGAGTTGGAGATTACTGCGTGAGAGTGAAAGCAGTAGTCGACAAAATGGTCACACTAGGAGAGGATATCAAGCCAGAGATGATGGTGAAGAAAGTGTTGAGAACACTTCTTCCAAAATGGAATTCTGTAGCAATAATTATTGAAGAATCAAAAGACTTATCCACATTGTCTTTTGATGCATTAACTGGATCACTTCTCTCACATGAAGAGAGGTTGCAGGAAACTCCTTCCACCAGTTATGGAGGAGATGACAAAGCTTTTGCCACACATGAAGGCAGAGGTAGAGGCCGAGCAGAGGTCAACAAAGATGCAGAGGCAGGAATAATCAAAGAGGGGGCACTCCTAACAGAGGAGGATCATCCAATAGAGGTGGAAACCAGAATAGAGGAGGACAACAACAATACAGAGGGAAACAATCTGGAAAAGGAAAAGGAGGAGACAAATCAAAACAAGTGTGCTACAATTGTGGCAAACCTGGCCATTATGCTCGTGATTGTTGGTCAAAGACTTCACAAGGAAGCAGCAGCAACCAGAGCAGCAGTCAGTTTGGGAATTTTGGAGAAGAGGAAGAGTCCTCAAATCTCTTTCTCTCTTATGGCCAGACAGAGCAAAATTTGAATGATACATGGATTTTGGACACGGGGTGTTCAAATCACATGAGTGGCAAAGAAGAACTCTTTGCTAAGATAGACTCCTCATACAAATCCAAAGATCCGGTTGGGTGATGACAAGTCATTGGCGGTTGAAGGCATTGGAGCTATGGCAGTTCCAACAAAAGAAGGCATAAAACATGTAAGTGATATCTATTACACTCCTCATCTTTAGCACAATCTGTTAAGTGTTGGTCAAATGCTTGAAAAGAATTATAAGTTGATTTTTGATGAAGGTAAATGCACCATTTTTGACAAAAACAATAGTAATAGAATCATTACACAAGTGCCAATGTCGAAAAATAGATTATTTCCTTTGAAGTTTGGCCAGCTAGGAGGAAATAAGTTAGCAAATATAGCTATTACCAATCCAAGTGTCCTATGGCACTTGAGATATGGTCACTTGAATTCTGCAAGTTTGAAATTTCTAACTTCACAAGCAATGGTGACTGGACTTCCCAAAGTTCAAGATAGTAAAGAAGTCTGTGAAGGGTGTGTGAATCATTACACAAGTGCCAATGTCGAAAAATAGATTATTTCCATTGAAGTTTGGCCAGCTAGGAGGAAATAAGTTAGCAAATATAGCTATTACCAATCCAAGTGTCCTATGGCACTTGAGATATGGTCACTTGAATTCTGCAAGTTTGAAATTGCTAACTTCACAAGCAATGGTGACTGGACTTCCCAAAGTTCAAGATAGTAAAGAAGTCTGTGAAGGGTGTGCCTTGGGAAAGCATGCCAGATTGAAATTTCCTCGTGGACAAGCATGGAGGGCCAACTATCCTCTTCAGTTGATACATTCAGTTTGATGTTTCTCGCCAACACTAGACCAGATATTCAGTATGCTGTATCTCTTGTTTCTAGATTTATGTCTAACCCCTCTGAGTTGCATTTGAAGGCAGCTAAAAGAATTTTGAGATATGTGAAGGGTACATTGGATTTTGGAATCCAGTACCGTCAATGTAACACTATCAAGCTTGTAGGCTTTAGTGATAGTGATTGGGGTAGCAATATTGATGACAGAAAGTCAACATCAGGCAACTGTTTTAGTCTTGGATCAGGACTAATAACTTGGAGTTCAAAAAAGCAGACAGTAGTAGCGCTATCTTCAACAGAAGCAGAGTATATAGCGGTTACTTATGCTAGTACTCAAGCCTTGTGGTTAAGAAAAGTACTAGAAGATATTGGAGAACAACAAAATGGTCCGACCAGAATCTACTATGACAACATCAGTGCCATCCAGTTGGCATATAATCCGGTCCACCATAGCAGAACCAAGAATTTTGATCTGAAGTATCACTTCATCAGAGATATGGTGGAACAAGAAATTTTTGAGCTTCAATACTGTCACACTTTGGAGAACGTTGCTGACATCTTCACCAAGGCGATGACAAAAGCTCAATTTGTAAAGCTGAGAGACTGTGTAGTCAGTTCTCTCAACTTTAAGGGGGAGAATGTTGTAAATGTGAACAGGGATTCACATAACTAGGCTTAGAAAGATCCCTTTCCTAAGCCTAAGTGTGAACACACCCTATATTTGTCGGCAATTTTCTGTCGGCAAATTCCCGTACCTTCTCTCCTAATATCCCTCCTATCTCCCTCGTATTTTTCCTCCTCCTTATCCCTCAATTTCCTCCCTTTTTCCTTATCCCTCCAACCTCCTTATTCCTCCGCACCTTTCTTTCCCCTATCTTCTCCCTCCTTATCTCCTATTTCCCCTTATCTCTCCTTTGCCGACTTTCCTCCTACTCCCTTTCTATATATTATGCAATTTGAATATATTGTAAAGGTTGAATGCTTCAGTATTAATAAAGTTGTTAATTTTTTCTGCATTTTTCTGTGATTTGACTGCGTTCGGGTTCAATAATCATTATGTAATAGAGGCTTAAAACTAGACCATGATAAAACAATTAATATATCAAGTAAAACTAAAAATTAATATATCAATTAACACTATCATTCAAAGCACTTGGGGGTGCAGCGCAACAGTTTGGGCTTTGGCTCTTCTTCGAGAGGTCCAAGGTTCAAACCGTGGCGTGGGTGAGTGTGTGAGGGGGTGGGTGTGTGTCTCCCTGGTGTGGTGGAGTTGTTGTAACAGGTTGGAGAATTCTTCGTAAAAACCCCATTTCTTAATATTACTACTTTAAAAAAAAAAAAAAAAAAACCATCATTCACAAATTAAAAAAGTTTATAATATATAAACAACTTCGATATAAAGTAAAGAAAATCATTATGTAATAAAAGCTTAAACTAAACCACCATAAAAAATTAACATATCAAATAAATTAAAAATTAACATATCAATCAACCTATCATTCAAAAACATAAAAAATCTATAAAATATTATTAAATATCTTTACAAAACTATGAATCAAAACAATTACCATAGTCACTAGTTTAAAATGTATTAAGTCATCCCACAACTTAACTAAATTTACTACAACCCATTAGAGAATACGATTACCAATCATAAATCAAATCAACAAGTAATTGGCAGCCTGCAGAGTCAAATAATAAATAAATAAACACAAGACTACCACCTAAAATTGTCTGTTAAGCAAAAGAGACCCTGGTTCAAATATCTGCATTGAAAGCCTAATTATTTATCCATACCGTGACGAGGTAAGTCGTGGCCAGATCGACGCTGACGAACTCTTGTCCCTGCGCTCATCCACGTGGAATCTGCGATACTCCACCACGCGACCCAAAATATTGCCCGAAACATTGACCAACGGCACCGTGGTGTCAATGCCAATGTCCTCCATAATATTCCTAAGAATCTGCGACTCAAACGCCACCGTTTCCTCCACCTCAAAAATCTCGTTATCCGAGCTCCTCAATCGCAGAGTCGCCGCCATCTCGCCTCCTCCGATTTGGGAATCAAACGCCGAACCTCCAACACAAATAGAATATAAAAGAGCGAATCGCGAATTTCGATTCTAACCTTTGAGTGCGAAGAATCGACAGCATAAAGAACTGAAATAATTACTTTAGAGCGGTTATTCCTCTATTTATAATGTTTGGATATAATTACTTAAGAGCGGTTAGTAGGTAGGGTTATTGTGGTACTTCACCTCCCTTCATTTGTAGTAAAAGTTTAATGAGGCAAGATAAGTGTTATAGTGGTAGTTTTTGGGGTTTGAATAGAAGTTGATTTCCCATTCGAGATAATTTTTTTTAAGATTTTATTGGATTTTTTTAACCTATATTATTTAATTTAAAAATATAATAAAAATATAAAATATAAATAATTATCAAATATTATCAAACGATTCATGTATAATTGTAAAGTTGTAATTTTTTTTTTTGGATTTGGTTATTCTTAAGGCTTCTCATCCTACTATGACCTTTCATAAGGGGGAGAATTGAACTTATCAATAAGAAATTTAACACACATCCGCACACATAAAGGGGACTATAGGTTCCCCATCCCACCATGACCTTTCATAAGGGGAGAGTTCAACTTATCAATAAGAAATTTAACACAAATCCACACACATTGTGGTTTGAACTTTGGACCTCCCAGAGGAGAGCCAAAGCTCATATGATAATGTTCTTCTTGGGACCAAAGTTGTAATATATATATATTTTTGGATACATAGGGGACTTGTCACATCAATACTATTTTTAATAACTGCTAAGTGTAAGGTTTAAACCATAAAGACTACTCTCAACAAGTCTATAAAACCTCGTTATTGTTGACCTGACATAAAGGGGACTATGAGCTCTGCATACCACCATGACCTTTCATAAAACCTTGTTATTGTTGGCCTAACATAAAGGGGACTATGGGCTCCCCATCCTGCCATGACCTTTCATAAGGGAGAGATCTGAGCTTATCAATAAAAAAATTAAAACACATCCACACACATTGCGGTTTGAACTTTGGACCTCCTCAAGGAGATCCAAAGCCTGTGCCAAAGCTTGTATGATTGTGTTCTTCTTGGGACCAAAGTTGTAATATATATTTTTGGATAAATAGGGGACTTGGTCACATCCATACTAATTTTAATAACTGTTAAGTGTAAGGTGTAAGGTTTAAACCATATGAGCTGCTCCCAAAAAGTCTATAAAACCTTGTTATTGTTGACCTAACATAAAGGGGACTATTAGTGGTTTAGATTTGTACCATTGTCGAGTTGACATGCACTCAAAAGATTTATATCAGACTACTACTTTTACAAATAAACAGGCATATCACCGAGGTTTGAACCTAGGTCTCTTCTTAGTAAGTTTCTGCCCAGATAAACAATTACCAATCCACCTAAACTTCTATCACCAATCCACATAAACCTTAGGGGAATTGTAATATTTTTATTTATTTTTTAAATTTGGTTAGTGTGAGAAACCCCTATGCCCAACACTCATGGTTGAGCATCCTCATACAACATGACATCTCATAAGGGTTAGATCTGAGCTTATTTATAGGGGCCAAACACACAACCATACACATCCCCACCTCCTCATGGACTTGTCCATGGTTTGAACCTTAGATATTTTGAAGAAGAACCAAAACCTGAATTGTTATGCTGTCTCCATGAAATAAAGACATTATAATATTACTATATGGTAGTAATTTAATATAGTAATACAAGTATCCCCCAAGGGCTAGGTGGATTGTTAAGTGCTAGTTTGGCTAGGCACTTACCAAAAAGAGACCAGGTTCAAACATTGAGGAAGCCTATTGCAAAGGTAGTAGTCTAATATCCGTGTGTGTTGTGGTCTACCGACAAGGATGCCACTTGCATTATCGGTGATGTGACCCATGTTCAATCCCCACGATGGATATGTATATGTAGAAGAAGTATTTACTCAATAAAAAAATGGGTAGTAGTCTAATCCAAATATTCCAAGGGCGTGTTAGATTGATGATGCTGGTACAAATCCTAACCACCCTATGGTTTATTTCATGTCGGGCTATAAAAAAACAAAGTGGAATAGGATATAAAAAAACGAGCCGAAATACAAATCCTGACCACCCTATGGTCTATTTCATGTCGGGATATAAAACAACGAAGTGGAATAGGATATAAAACAACGAGCTGAAATAGGTTTGGTGAATGTAGCCCCTATGATTTGAACCCTGAACTTGCCAACTACTAAAAATAATGTGGTTATAACCAACTATCCTATCAAGCAAAAATAATAATTTAATACAAGTAACTAATTAAATAAAAAATATATATTTATATAAAGTTTCATTAAGAAGCAATAAAATCCAATTATTTATTTCAATAAGAGGGTTGCAACCAAATATCTTATCAAGCACAAATAATAATTTATTACAAGTGTAGCCCCTATGATTTGAACCCTACACTTGCCAACTACTAAAAATAATGTGGTTATAACCAACTTTCCTATCAAGCAAAAATAATAATTTAATAAAAACTAATTAAATAAAAATATATATATTTATATAAAGTTTCATTCAGAAGCAGTAAAATCCAATTATTTATTTCAATAAAAGGGTTGCAACCAAATCTCCTGTCAAGCACAAATAATAATTTAATACAAGTAATTTTTTTTTTATTTGGTTAGTGCGAGAAACCCCTATGACCAGCGCTCGCACAGGGCTGGGCAGACTCCTCCCAATCATGATTCCTCCTAAAGTCGAGAGCTATGCTTATCAATAGGAAATTTTCCTCGTAAATCCTAAGAGCTATGCTTATCAATAGAAAAATTAATATAGCCACAACACACCCACCATCTCATACACTCACCCACACAATAGTTTGAACCTTGATTTAATATAAGTAACTAATTAAATAAAATAAAAAATATATTTTATATAAAATTTTATTAACCGAAAATAAAATCCAATTATTTATCTCAATAAGGGGGTGTTTAATTTTCAAAAATTCTCCTCAATACAAAAAATATTAATCACTCTTATCTCTAAAGTCAATCAATACATAAAGTAATGTAAGATAGACCCCATAATTTTTTGTATCGTAATTTTTCAAAACAAAAGAACATTGTGAGTACCACAATTATCACTTTTGAAATGTGTAAGAATATCACCTAACTCCTCATATTCGAGAACAATAAATATTGTATAAAATCAATTCAAAATATACAATATTTATAATAATTTCTACAAAATAGTGTAGAGAATTATTTTAGGAAGGATTGTTGGTCATGGCCTAAGTAGTGGTCCTAGTTCTCATGAAGATGATGGTGGAGATATAGGACTTAGCTTTGGAGGTAGTAGTTTTGGTCTTGGTAGAGGTGAGGGCAATGATTATGAATATTTGGTGGTAGAAGATTTAGACATGATGGTGGTAGAGGTAGTCTTGGCTTTGGTGGTGGTAGAAAATCCTTTATGGATTCATGTCAAGATTGAATAGTCAACTGCATTCAAGTATATTCAAATTTGATGGATCATAAGCTCATTGATGTAGTTTAGATGAGGGGGTCTAATGAAAGACAACTTATTCTAGTAGCTCGAATGTCTTACAACAAATTCACAAAACCATAAAATAAATAAAACTTTACTTGCATTCATACAATTTTTTTTATTTGACTAGCAATTGTTCAACATTTAAAATTAAAAAATAAGAGTACAAAAAAATTGGAGTAACAAAAATAAACATCCCTTGTTGGTAAACTAGAATTTGTAGTAAAACTTCAAACCTTCTTAATTATTTCTCTTGTAGAAAAACCTAAAAGTACAACAAATTTAAAACTTCATTGTATTGTCTCTTGCCAATGATTTGGAAATTACAACAAAACTTGAACCTTCACTTGTTGATCATCTGAAAATTACAGCAAAACTCTAATTTATGATTTTCCTATAATGGGAATGAAGATGGGACAAGGAAGACTTAAAGTCATGCTCCTTCTTCTCTTCGCAACAAGATATATCTTCAATTTGTTTTCTTTACATGAATGCTCCTACAATACTCATCATTTTATTCCATTCAATATTAAAATATTAAGGGTAAGGACAAGTTAAATAATGTGTTTTAAGGCTTCATACTAGTTTGGGTTTTGAATTACATGATCGGATTTCATACATGCAAAAGCACAAATAATAAGAAGAGTACTAATAAGAATCTAGCTATGAAGGAAGGAATACCAAATGGGGAAGAATCAAGTGTACAAGGCCATGCAAGATGGACTTTAGTGATGGGCCCAAGGAATGTAATCTAGTGATGGGCCCAAGGAAATTGAAGAGAAAATATGTACACTTACATACTTTTTTTTTTAACTTTTCCTATCACTTTTATGATTTGTCTAATACCTTTATATTTTATTTTAAAATTTGTAAAGCCTTTAAATTCAATGGCGATATTTATTTATCTCAAAGTTTGTGGTTTTTCTTTGGTTCTTCAAATAGGGGGTCTAAGGAGATAAGGTTGTACATCAAGTACTTTGGTTATCAAAGTTTGGATATTGTTCCATATTATGACTTACTCATTATGTTTATTTTGTTGTAACTTTGTTGTTTCAACACAAAAATCTATATAATGATTTATTATTGTTAACATCAACAAAATATTGTTATTAAAATAAACCATATTATTATTATTGTACCTATGAGAATTGAATAAAGTTTTTATTTTTTATTATACTATTTAAAATTTTGAAATTATTCAATTTTCTCTTATCATCCTTATAGATATTTTTAATATTATAATCTCAATACCATAATATTTACATAGTGATTTGTTTGTAAAGCCATGGGGAAACTTGTAGGTATGATAATACATGGAGCAAGGATTTGGTGTAATCACATTATGAATTTAATCTCACTTTAAGATTTTAGAAATTCTATCAAGCTAAGGTTGACTTCTTAAAGAGTAATATTCCATAAATAAAACCAAGAAAAAGATATATATATATATATATATATATATATATATATATATATATATATATATATATATATATATATATATATATATATATATATATATATATAAGCGACACACTTGACCCTAAAGTACCCTAACGTCATCATAAAAAAAAATCATGATAACCCATCTAAATAATATAGGAAAATAATGTGTAAGTGTTAAATTTATTTTGCATAAAAAGACAATATTTTTCAAACCTTCCTTATTGAAAGGTTCTAGTAAAATTTATCTTTTAACTAAAAAAGAAACCTTCAATTTTGATTCTTTGTTAATATTTTAAAGTTTTTTTAATTAAATTCCATTATAAACATGATTTTTATATTTTTATATTTAATTGTATTTTCTAATAGTTATATGGGATGGACCAATCCTATTAATTTAGGACCCTAGTAATTATATATATATATGGGAAGGGTTTCCATTTGGACAAGTTTATGTCATTCCATTAAATGTTAATATTTATTAGGAATTATAACCTTGGTCTGTAGTGTAAAAGTATCTTAATTAGTTTATATTTTTAACTACATGAATTTATGTTTTTTTCTCAAGGACAAGGGGTTGTAATTGGGTCCCCACCCTGGAAAAATTACAACTCTATTCTTTAGAGCTTGAGTGTTTACAAATAGATTCATTTCTCATCTCAATTGAGATGCTATAGTTAGAAACCTACATCATTTTACATTAAATGTCTAAATTCTTGATTTTCTTTTTTTGGATGTTTTTTAAATTTTCTATGTGAATACACATATTCCAATATTTAGCATCTTTTTGATATTTTCCTATAGAAGCCTTCATAATACCAAAATTTCACCTCTATTATCTATGCATTGCATCTTAGTAGAGCAATATTTCCAAAACATTACACTATCATAGTCCGTTTTACAAAATATGGATTACGAGTTTCCTTTCTGAGGTACAAGTGCAACCACAAAAATTATAATATACATTTGGTGTAATGGTAGTTACCTAGTTATTATCATCCATGTGGTTGTGAGGTCGATTCCTCTTGTGTTTGCTCGAACGAGCACTGATATTTGTAAATATTTTTAAACGATGTTCAATATAAAAGAAATTATAATATATACTTTATATGAAAATACATTAATGTTATAAAATAAAGTAAATATTACCAATGAAAAAAATTAAAGTGAATCTTAATCATTATTTGATTTAGGTAGTCAACATTTTCTTGCCAACTTCAGCTAAACTTACTACTTCCTCTAACCATGGAAAATATAATTTAACTTCATGATGCTCAAATAAAACCCCTCTATTGGATAGCCTATTTACACATTTGTTTCCTTCCCTTAATGTATGTGTAAATCTAATTTCTTCAAACTCTTTAGCAAGATCTTGAATTTCCACAATTATCTCTTGTATGTTCTATGGAGCCTTTTCTTTCCTTAAAATTACATTTATTACTATGAGTGAATCGGCTTCCATCCATACTTTGTTCCATTTCATTTTTTTGTATATTTTTAACCCTTCTAAAGCCTCCTAAGCTTTAGATTAATTATTTATCTTAAAACCACTATTGAAAGCATAATGAGACAATATTTCCTCCAATATTTCTAATTATTCTTCCTTCTCCTATTGGTATTGGATTTCCTTTAAATGATCCATAAAAATTCAATTTGACCAACTCCACATCTCGTGGTTTCCACTTTATATTATTTGCCTTCTTTTTGTTTATCTTGTAACCAATATCATAATTCCATTTGATTACTTGACTCAATCTATCAAGAATCTCTGCTTGCAAATTTGGAATTGGGTGAGTTCATAGGGTTGGATTAGACTCTTCTATGGCTAAAAATATCTTCCTTTTCATTACCTCTAAACTACTTTTATTTCTTTTAAGTATTTTTTATTTCTTTCTAGCCATATAGTCCATGGTATTGTATCTTTTTGTTATATCTTAGATTGTCTGTAAAGCCTCACTTTTAAAATTTCTTTGTCATTACTTTAACCCTTATTCTATTCTACCATTCATCATCTTGCATTTACTAAACATATTAATAATCCTTTGCCATAGTTTCCAAACTATTGAGCTATATCCCAAGGGATGGTCTATACTCTCCTCCTCTTTACAAAGAACACATTGTGAGTGCTGGAATATATTACATCATTTATTTTATGCTAATGTACCACCTTGGGTACATATTTATATTAATTAAGTTTCTTAGATTAGAATGAAATTATTTACTTTATGCAATGTAATAAATGCACAAGTGTGCAAAGTATTTTGGCAATGTAAATGTGCATAGTTGTCCACATGCACATGTGTCATAGAATAGGAATATGAAGAGTCATAGGAAGAGTGAAGGCCAAGAAAGCTCCATATGAAGAGTCACATTCCTTTGTATATATGTGTATATGAGGGTGTGAAAGATATAGCAAGATATAGAAATATATAGAGTGATTGGTCATATACAATCATAATGGAGAGTGATGAAGTATGATGTATTTTATGTCTTTATTCAATCATATTTTCATGAGCATTTATTAGTGGCATTTATGTGATTCATTTTTGAATTTATTTATGATTTTTATATGCTTAATATATTTTAATTATCTTATATTTCATATTGTAACTTTATTTTAGATATTGTGGTTACTTTGTCATATATATCTAATTTCAAAAGCTAACAGTGAGGGGCTATAATTATAGGTTTTTGGTTGCAAAAGAGATTTCTAGTGGTTAATGAGAGACCTGTAAAGTTGAAGAAATTACCTCTGGAAAATAAAACCATATAAGATAGGATTTCTCATTATGTAGAAGGAAAACCAGTGAAAGTTGAAGATTTACCTATTCCAAACACAAATTTGGAATAGAAGGGTATTTATAGGTCTTCAAGATAGACCTCGACATTGAAGAGATTAATATACCCTTGAAGGAGGTATTATTGAAAAGAGAGAAAAATATTTTAGATTAAATTTTTGGCTAGAATTTTTCGACAAGGTTTAAGGAAAACTCGTGAAGACTAGGACTCAACATAGATTTGGTTCCACTAGTTTCAAGAATAACTAGTGAAGATTATTGATTTTAGAATTTTAGAAATTTGAATATATTTGGCTATTATTGTCTAACTCTTTGTTGTAGAAAAGTAGCCATTGAATATTAAGGAGGTCCAAGAAAGAAGGCCTCATTGAAGATTAAGGAGGTCCAAGAAAGAAGACCCCATTAGAGATTGAGGAGAAGCAAGAAGGAAGTCCTCATTGAAGATTAAGTAGGTCGAGGAAAGAAGGCCCCATTGAAGATAGAGGAGAACCAAGAAGGAAGTCCTCATTGAAGATTGCCAACTATAGATTGAATATTGAAGAGACCCATAAAAGAGGTCACATTGAAGAAATTCTAGATTTGGAAGATTCAATATTTAAGATTGAAGTTTGAAGACTAAAGATAAATGAGGACTATAAAATTTCCTATTGTAGAGTTGAGAAGCAACATATTTTGGAGATCCAAGAAAAGAGATCTCATTGTAGAATTTCCATTACTAGAAGATTGAAGAAACCAAGGTAAGGTTTTATTAAAGAATTGATTAAGAAGATTTGAGTAGTTGCAAGATTAGGTCTCAAGAAGATTTTGGAGAAGAAGAAGAAAGCTAGAGAAATCCTCATTGCAAGATTATAAGACCCAATAGAAGAGTTCTTAAGAATATTTTAGAAAAGAATAAGGCTAGAGAAAACCTCATTGCAGAATTGAAGTAGTCGGCATTGGAGGATATTTGAAGAAAAGTTTATGTCAAAATATTACAAGCAGGAGAAGCTCCTAATAAGAAGAAGTTGGGAAAATTTTCACCATACGACAACAAGCCCAAAAAGAAAAAAAGGATTTGGCAAGAATTTTACCAAAATTTGAGAAGGTTTTGAACATATGAAGGCATCCAGATTCTTGAGGAAGAAAACAACGAATGAGAAAAGATTTGAAGTCAAAATTTGACAAGAATATTGAAGAAAGAAGAGGGATTAAAGAGGCCACATATTTTATATATTTGAGAACAACTACGAAGGTTTTGTAGGCTGATTTTTAAAAGAGGAATTTGATGATTTTAAAAAGAGAAGATGAAAGGTCACATGACAAACAATTAAAGAAAGCCTAGAGCTACAATTTGGAGAATCTTTGAAAATGTTTTGGAGTATTTTTGTATAGCCAATTAATTAAAGGCTTGACAGTAAAAGAGAGCAGTAAATTTGAAGATTCGTGGACACCAAGGAATCAAATTTTGTAAGCAACAATGCAAGAGGTTTGAGCTGCAAATTTGGATAGCATTGAAAGATTCTAAGGAAAAATTTGGAAAAGCTTTGAAACAAAATCCTAAGAGGATTTAGCAATATCTAAATAAGGATAATTGTTGCAGATTTGGACAACAATATAGCAGTATTTGTAGCTTCAAAATCTAGAAGATGATAGCATATAGTTGAGATAAAATAAGAAGGAAAAGGCACATCAAGAAAGCAAAGTTTTGGGCAAAAACTACAACTTTAAGATAAAGTTCTACAAACAAAAAAAGAAGAGAAGTATTATTGTAGATTCAAGACAACAAGCTATCAAGAAGAAAAGCTACAAAATATTTTGTAAAAAAGTGTGCAAAATTGATGCTATAAAAAGTATTATTTTCAAGTTTTTGAAAGTAGATATTACAAGTTTTTTAAGCAATGATTTTCAGAGCTATTTAAAGCTATAAAAAATGAGTCTTAGTAGAGTATATCTAATCCAAATGAAAATACACCATTGTCATTATAAAATCTACAAATTATAACAACAATAATTAAAGTTTATAAAGTGCTAAAAGGAGTGATAAGGAAACTAGTATATGTTGTTTTTTTATATAATAAAAATATAGATTTTTTTTTAATTTGTGGAAAACATCCCAAAAGGGATGCCACTTTCGGGTAAGACCCAAGGAGGCAGGGGTATCCATTCCGCCAAAAATGCCCAGGACTCGGACCTGGCCTACCACCTTTGACATACTCAAGGAGCAAACAAACACACAAAACCAATTTAAAAATAAGTAAATAACAACAAAAATAATAAAATAAAATAAAAAACATGCTCCTTGAGTGTGTCAAAAACAAAAGCACAACCAAACACGCACAATAAGATAAAAGAAACCACAACACAAACCACATAGAAAAACACAAGAACCACATAACAAAACACAAACAAGACAAAAACAACAAGAACACTACAAAAAAAAAAAAAAAAAAAAAAAAAAAAAAAAACAACAAAAACAAAAAATTAAAAAAAAAAAAAAAAAAACAACCAACAACAGACAATAAACAAAAACAAAATACATAGAAAACACTCACACATAAAAACACGAAATAACACAAACAAAGAGAAACCCAAGAACAAGAACGAAAAAAACACAAGAACAATAACAAAAAACATTAAAAAAAAACAAAACAACAAAAACACAAGAACAACAAAAAACAACACAAAGAACACAAAAACAAAACAAAACAAAACAAAAGAACCCACCCACCTTAAAAAACTAAACAAAAAAAAAAAAAGAAAAAAAATGAACAAAACAATGACCTATCTAGACCAGAAGACTATTAAGGCAAGAATCAACAGAGGAAACAAAATAAAGAATAGAATGAGCTAGGGAACTAAAAAAAACTGAATGAACCAAAGAGAAGCAAAAAAAAAAAACAAGAAGAAACTAGGTACCTTCAGAACTAGAGCCATCCAAAGAAATGATAGAAAGAAGAGCTTCCCTAATTTGAGAAGCCCACCATATAGGAGGGTGGCCATAACAAGTAAGATCACCTTTGTCCAAAGCCCAATTAGCTAAAGCATCAACACTCTTGTTTTGATCTCTAACCACATGATTGTAATCAACTTTCAAAAATCCCATCTGGATTAACTGAATCTTCTCAATAATTCTTTTTATTCTCCAATCCACCTTATGATTCTTAGAAGGAGTCTTCAAGAGATTAATCATAAGTTGAGAGTCAGACTCAACTAACACCTTTTCCCATCCAACCTTAGTAGCCTCCTGAAGACCTCTGAGGATACCATACCCCTCAGCAAGGTTATTGGAAAGAATACCCAAATTCTTAGCAAAAGTAAAAACCAGGGAGCCATCTGAAAGTCTACCAATTCCTCCCACACTTGGATTTTCCAGGGTTCCCTCTAGAGGCTCCATCGGTATTGACTTTTCCAAAATCCTTAGGAGGAGGTTGCCAATTTCTAGTCCTATCCATCTTACTAATACTCACATTCCCTTTAAGTTGGTTGCCCTTAGAAGGTTTAATCTTCAATCTTTGCATCACTTGATCCCATATTTGGTGGGAGTTTTGGGGGTGATTAAGGAGTTGATGGACTGATTCAACTAAGTTGGCTATGGTCTTTTGCCAAATATAGTGAATATCCTTCCTATCTTGATTAAAAATTCGGTTGTTCCTTTCATTCCAAATATTCCAAAGAAGAATGGTAGAACCCATCCAAACTAATTGCCTAATAAAATGATCAACACCCTCTTGATTAGGCCAATCCCTCCAAAGCTGTTCAAAAGTAAAAAAATTGGACCACTATAAGCCAAGTAAAGTGGCCATTCTCCTCCATAGCTCAGAGGCTAAAGTACACTCAATAAAAATATGGTTGATATTTTCTACATTCTCTTCACACATTTCACATCTAAAAGGGCCATGAAAACCACGCTTCATAAGTTGCTCACCGAGTAAGCACCCTACGATGCAATAAAAGCCAATTAAAGAACCTCACCTTAGGCCAGAGCTTTTGAGCCCACAATCGAGAAAATATGTCAGAAGAATGGTTGGGATTATTATGGCATAAGGTCAAATAACCTTGAGCAACTGAATACTCACCCTTAGTAGTGTTGTTCCATCCAAAACAATCTTTTTCATGGGACCAAGAGAGGGATCTCATATGAAGGATGCCTTGGATATCTTGTCTTTGCCTTTATGGGATTTGAATAGGCTAGTCCTCAATAGGGATCCAATATCTACCAACATTTGAATTACCAGTATGGTACCGATAGTAATTAGCCACCTTTATCCAATTAGCTCGGTGAAGCTCCTCCATCCAAGGCCTCCAATCGGGAAACTGAGTTATCAAAGGCTTGTGACCATCCCAAGAATCTGTCCAAAAATTTACATGTTGACCATTATGAATGATCCAAAATAATTTTTTCTTTATCAAATCCTCACCAGTCTTAAAAACTGCTAAAATGGGAGAACCTTTGGTAGGAAGTTGATAGCGAACAAGGTCTTCAGGACTTTTGTTCTCAGCATATTTAGCACGGAGATTATTGGCCCAAAGAGCATTGGGGTTATGCAACATCCTCCAATATAATTTAGCAGCTAAAGCTTTGTTGTTATTAATTGAAGACTGAAATCCTAACCCCCTTTCACTCTTAGGAAGACATAAAGTATCCCATTTCACCAAGGCCCATTTTCTTTTCTCCTTAGTACCACTCCAAAGGAAACGATGACTGATTTGATCCAATTCTCGAAGAACAACCTTTGGGATATTCAAAATGGAAGAAACATAAATAGGAATAGCTTGAAGGACTGATTTTACCAAGGTGATTCTACCCCCAGAAGAAAGCCACTTGTTGGTCCACTTTCCAATTTTCTTCTTGACTTTGTCCAACAACCAATTCCAATATTTATTTTTTTGCCTTTGAATATTTATGGGAATACCTAAATAAGTGATTGGAAGAGAGGTCTTCTTATATCTTAATTTATCCAAGACCATGGATTCCTGTCTAGCGAAGCAGTGAAAGAAAATAACTTTAGATTTGTCTTCATTGATCATACTGCCCGATAGCCTTAGAAAAATAGCTAATGATTTGCTTAATATTAGAAGCTTCCTTAATTGTAGCTTTACCTAAAAGAGTAGAGTCATCCACAAATTGAAGATGAGAGATAGGTCTAGCTCCATGAGCAATGGTAACTCCCTCAAGGGTTTTGTTTTCCCTCTTTTTGGTTATAGTCCTACCCAAGCATTCAGCAAGAATGATGAATAAATAAGGGGATAGCGGGTCACCTTGCCTAATACCTCTGGAAGCTAGGAAATACTGAGAAGGCCTGCCATTGATAAGAACTAAGTAGGAAACTGAAGAGATACATCCCATAATCCAATCCATCCAATCCTTAGAGAAACCAAATTGCCTCAAAACTTTGATAAGGAAGTGCCAATCCACTCTGTCATAAGCTTTGGATAAGTCTAACCGAATGAACATGGAAGGAGAATTTTGCATATCCATGGAATGGATGGCTTCTTGAGCAAGAACTATCTCATCTACTATTTGACGTCCTTCCACATAACCCCCTTGCTCTGGGGAAATAATCTTATGCAAAAGAGGCTTCAACCTTTCTGCCATGATTTTAGTAATGATTTTGAGAAGAACATTACATAAAGCAATAGGTCTAAAAGCTGAGATATGATCAACCTCTTGAGCTTTTGGAACAAGAGTAATATAAGTTTTATTGATAACCTTCAAAATTTCTTTGGCTTTCCTGGCTTCTTCCACCACCTCTAATAAATCAACATGAAGGATATCCCAGAACTCTTGGTAGAACTCAATAGGAAAACCATCAGGACCTAGGGTTTTCCCTTTTTGCATTTTAAAAACTACTTGTTGAAGCTCATTGATAGTAATAGGAGTAGTCAAAATAGAGTTCTCCTCATAAGTGATAAGAGAAGGGATTGCTTGAAGAACATTATGTTGAGAAGCTGAGTCAAGAGGAGTAGCAACAAAAATATTGGAAAAGTAATCAACAACAATAGAGTTCATGCCATCCCAAGTATAAACAACATCTCCAGAATCTGATTTTAAGGAAGAAATAAAGTTGTGAGATCTTCGAGCTAGAAGAGATTTGTGGAAGAAATTTGTGTTTCGATCTCCTTCTTTGAGCCATTGAATTCTAGATTTTTTCTTCCATAAGATTTCTTCTCTTTTTTCCCATTCCTCTAACTGAGTTGTGAGTTTAATTTCATCTGCACTTCTCTTCTCTGTGAGGCCATCTAAACGGATTTTCTTATTCAAATTTTCAATATGAGCAATAACTTCATGTTTTTTTTATGAACATCCCCAAACTCTTTCCAGTTCCAAGTCTTGATTTTGGATTTAATGTATTGCAGTCTTTTGGCAAAATAGAACATCTTAGTCCCATGCCTAGGTTTACCTTCCTTCCACCATTGTTGCACACGAGGTCTGAAGGAAATGTCTCTAAGCCACATTAATTGAAAATGAAAAGGAGAGAAACTCACATTGGTTTTCCACATTTCCACCATGACTGGCCAATGATCCGAACCAGACATTATTAAGAGTCTTCACTTTAGGAATGTGACCATGGATTAAGAAATTTTTAGAGAGCAAAAACCTATCCAATCTCTCCATTATACAAGCTAAGCCTTGCCTTCTATTAGACCAAGTCATAAGGCCATTATCTGGTTGGATATCCACAAGATGGAGGTTTGCAATATATTCACTCATGAGGTCAGTGCTTTTGTCCAAATTTCTATTTCCCCCCATTTTCTCATCCAGAGAGAGGATGGTATTGAAATCTCCTCCGATCAAGATCCAAGCTTTAGGAAAATGAGAGATAATATGAGTAATATCCTTCCACTATCTTCTTTTTTCCTCCAAAGAAGTTGGAGCATAAATAGTAATGCAGAGCATAATCTGGTTGGAATGTCTACTTTGAATAGCTATAGCCAACAAACCCCAATTGCCAACCATATGGTGAATAACTACCTCTTTTGGGTCCCAAAGACAAGCAATGCCACCCAAAGTCCCTTGGGAACTGAGGGAAACCACTTTTCCAGCTGGCCAAATTTTATCGGCAATTAAGTCCATATCCTCCATTGACATCTTTGTTTCTTGAAGGAAAACAAGATGTGGATGATTTATCTGAATCATTCTTCTAATTTCATTTTGTTTTGAAAGACTCCCTTTGAGTCCTCTAATATTCCAAGTGATGATCTTCATTAATACCAGGGCTAAAAAAGTTGGGAAGGGCATTAATCTTACCTTCCTCTACAAGATTTTCACCTTCTTTTACCATATGATATTGATTGGTCTTGCGACCTACTTTTTGATTAGAATCCATCTTCAATTTTTTTTTCCTATTTCTTGACTTATTCCAATTGAATCTGAGATGGCTTCTAACCTTGAAGAATGCTCGTACACAACCAAAATTTTACTAGATGGTTCAACGGAGTCTATATTGGGACCTGCATTATTTGAAGTTTTGACATTTGAAATATTGTTTTTCTTGTGTAAATTTTCTCCTTTTTTTTCTATTGAAAACCTTTGATTTGTTGGTTTGTCTCTGAGTTCTTCCCTTCATATTTAAATTGTGTTTCTAAGATTTTAGTTTCCATTATTTCCTCTTCCTCACTTGGGACATCATTTGTGGAAAGGATTTCAAACATATTAGCAGATGACTTTGATTGATCCTTCATAACTGGTTTTTTTTTAGTGTTCTTCTTCTTAGGTATTTGGAAACCTGCTGAGTTTATATCTTCTTTCTTTTGATCAGGAATTTTATTTGGGCAAGCACTAGCCAAATGACCATATTCATGGCAAATTCTACAACGAAAAGGAATGTTCTCATAGTCCACTACTTGCTCCCAAGTGTCTTCCCCAAATTGTAATGTGATATTTTTAGGTAGGGGTTTGTCAAAATCCATTAAAACACAAATCCGAGCATAAATAATATGTTCAAAATTTTGAGTACAATCAGCGAGTCATCATAAAAGTTCCTAAAGAGTTTCCAATTGAAGAAAAAACAGTAGGATTCCAAAATTCAATAGGGAGGCCAAAGAGTCTAACCCACACGGGAGATATAGAAGGCATCTCTTCTTCGGACTTTAAATTTAGTATGCCAGGGCTTCATGAAAAGCCTTGCCCTTCCAAAAAACCAAGGACCCCCTTGAAAAGTTTTCTCTCTATCTTCATTATTAGCAAATAAAACAAGAAAATAACCATTTGGATAAATAGAGATTTGTAACTCACCTTTAGTTTTCTAGCTTTTTGCAGCCCAGAATTTGAAAGCAGATAGACTCGGACGAAAACCCACGAACCAAAAAATTAGTCCTCTTTTTTCCAAATCTTCAATGCCAGTCTGAATGTTACCCATATCAAGCTTAACAATAGGAGTTCCATCGGCTACTTTAAGACATCCTGACTCCATTTTCCTGGGATCAATCTTAGGCATTCTTAGAGGTTTATGGGAAGCCCTAATATTGATATTAGCATTGGGCTGAGGTTGTCCACCATGAAGGGCATCCCTAAAATTCATTTTTGGGATTGAGTCTTCGAAATTCTTACCCTTGACAGGGGTTTTCATAGTAGAATTATTTTGTGGGTGCACCTTAGCACCAGATTCACTTGAGATATGAGCCATTTTTTGATCAACTGCTTGAAACTTGTTTTGTGATCTCTTTAATCCTTGCCCTAGACACCATGGAAAGGTATGGTTTTCACTTTTATTTTGTGCAGCAAATTGGAAGCCGTTGTCACTCAAGTTCATAGTATGATCTGTTGAAAGACAAATTTCTAACCCATATTGTATCCCCTGCAACATTTCCTACTAAAATATTGAGCATAAACCACAAAAATATTGGCCGCTAGGGCCCGAAGGCCCTAAAAACCAACCTCTGGAGTTGCTTGCACTCAACCCAGATGAAACCCTCGCATAGTCGCTTGCCAAATATATCGTTCACACATAGGGATGCACTAGGATCTGTGTTGCTCCAAATGATATGAAAATTTGTGGAGATGTTCTAGGGTTTTTCAGGCATCTACCCTCAAAATTTCAGCTCAATCCGAGTCCGGATGAGTGAGATATGACCAAAACGAGTTTAGCAGTTTGGGCAGTCCTGCAAAAAATGTCTAATCAATTTTACAAATGAGATCCTATTCATTTACCTTCTATTGTTCAATTATGAACCTAAACAAGAAGAAGAGTATCCAAAATATGAATATCCATATTGAATATTGAAGTCTCCAATAACCAAATAATGTAATATAGGGGGGTGTTGGAATATATTACATTATTTGGTTCATGCTAATGTATCACCTTGGGTATATTTTTATATTATGAAAGTATATTTAGATTAGAATAAAAGTATTTACTTTATGCAATGCAATAAATGCACAAGTGTGCAAAGTATTTTGACAATGTAAATGTGCATAGTTTTTCACATGCACATGTGTCATAAAATAGGAATATGAAGAGTCATAGGAAGAGTGAAGGCCAAGAAATCTCCATATTAAGAGTCACATTCCTCTGTATTCATGTGTATATGAGGGTGTAGAAGATATAAAAAGTTATAGAAATATATAAAGTGATTGGTCATATACAGTCATACTGGAGAGTGATGAAGTATGATGTTTTTGAGGTCTTTATTAAAAAAAAATTATATTTTCATGAGCATTTATTAGTGGTATTTATATTATTCATTTATAAATTTATTTATGAGTTTTATATGCTTAATAGATTACCATTATCATATATTTAATGTTACAAGTTTATTTTGGATCTTGTGGTTACTTTATCATATGTATCTAGCTTCAAAAGCTAACATTAAGGGGCCATGAAAACCCCTTTTCATAATATTATCCTAGGATTAAATTCTTCTATGACCTACTAGCCAAACAAACATTTTAAATTTAGAAATTCTTGGGTTTTCTCCAATATCTCTCCATATTCTTGTGATATTCGTATTTTCTTAGTGCTTTACATTATATCCATTTCTTGTTGTGTATTCTCCTATTCAAATTCCAAATCAATTTATCCTTGGCTCCCATTAAAATAATCACTATTGTTATATTTCTACTCAACTATTGGAATTATGTTGAATATTTTTTATGTTATTTAGGAGGGGTTAAATTTGAAAGGACTTTACATTCTATTAAAAAAAAAATTGGGATTTGGAAAATGTTTTTAGGGGTTTTATCATTTTTTAGACCCATATGGTTGTTTTTGGGTTAATGTAATGTCGCCCCATGATTTTTTTCCCATGGTATTGTAAAACCCCTTCTTGTGTTGTTGGTATATAAAGCAACACTTGCATGAGGGTTTGGTAATGAATTTGCAAGAAATGTAATCACAAGTGAATAGAGAGCAAAAGGATATTATTGTATTGAATATGGTCAAGTTTATACAATAAGGAAATATTCTTGTTAGGGATTTTTCTGAAAGGATTTTTTAGGATAATGTTTTGTGTAATGTGTTCTTCTTCTCTATTTTTCATTTGATTTTGCAATTACTATTTTTCTAGAATTTATTTATTTGGGTTTTATTTCTCTTCATCAACTACCTCCTAGCATCAATGTCTTATATACTTGTAAACATTCTTCTTTTCATTTGTATCTTCCTTAATGATCCTTGTACAAAATATTTGAAACCCTATCACCATATTTATTGTAAAATAATATCATCCAAGGTTTAAACATTGGATCTAGATTGAGTGGTTTTTTATCACACCAAGTATCTATCCAATTAATTTTTTTCTCCAATTTCGACTAGCAATAGTAAACCTTTAATCACTAGATCAATAGATTTTGTTAAACCATTTCAAAGGGCAAAATAATCTGGTAGAGATAATATAGTAAATATTAAGCTTGGATCATTGGGCTCAACATACTTAGAAGAATTATTGTCCGTTATATTTGATTCTCTTTGTACAATCTGCATATTACGTTTCCCCCAATATATGAGTTTGCATCTGTAAAAACTCCTAAATTGATACCTCCTCTAGTTTTATCATCACACACCTTGCTTTATTTCACCAAATAAAAATTCCTTCTATCATGTAATCCTAACCACAAAAAGGATCACATAATATAGATTAAACTTTTTTATTGATTTAATATGTTGGAATGACCTGTAAAACTGACTAAATTTGTTGCAGTCTTCCTACTAATGATAACCATTTACATTTAAATATTGGTATTATATCCTAAACATTACTTATATAGATTCTATAATTCTATCCTCATTCTCCCCTCATATAAGGGCATCCCTAGATAAGTTGCTAGTAAAGTTGTCCTCCTCCATTTGAAGTAACTTGCAAATCCCTTCTTTGATTTTAGATGGAGTGTTTAGGAAGTAAATTTTGAATTTTGTCCTATTAAATTTTTGCCCTGATGCTCTTTCATATTCTTTTAATAATTTATTCAAAGCTACGACCTCGTTTATCCTTGACCTCCCAAAAACAATTGTATCATATACAAATTATTGATGGGTGATGTTGTCAATGTTATTACTAGCATTAAGTCCACTTATAAGCTCATATTTGTTATCCTTATTCAATTTCCTACCCAAAACATTTGCCATAATAATGAACATATAAGATGATAAATGATATCCTTGCCTAATACATGTCTTGGCTTTAAATGATTTTGTTTCTAACCCAATGACCAACACTCAATATGAAATTAAAGAGACATAAGCTTTAATCCATCTATACCATTTCTTCCTAGATTCAAAATTTTCTAATGCTACAAAAATAAAATCCCATTTAACCCTATCGTAGGTTTTACTCATATCAAGTTTTAAGATGATTGCTTCTCTTTTCTTGAAGTTGTTGAATGTATAACTTCACGAGCTACTATGATCCCATCTATAATTTATCTCTATTTCACAAATCCTCCTTGCTCTTATAAAATAATTTTGTCTAAAAATGACCTTAATTGATTCACCATAAATTTGAAGATAATATTATATGCCATATTATATAGGGATATGAGTCTAAATGAACTAGAAAATTCAACATCTTTCTTTTTTAGAGTCAGGGTAAGACATATTGCATTTATTTTATAAGTTATATATTGTTTTACCCTATACTGTTCCACTACCACCAATATAGAATCCTTCATCGTATCCCAATTATGTTGGTAAAATATTGCATAGAGCCCATCCAAACCTAGGTATTTATCCTTATTAAAAGATAAAAGATCTAAATGAACTTCTTCCAGAGTAATAGGCTCCATCAATTTTTGTCTTCATTCATTATAATTGAAGGTATTTATTGTAGAATTTTATCATTAAGAACTGTTGGCAATTTGAGTTGTTTTATGTTGTCATTGATGTCACATTAATGTCACAAGGTAACATTGAGTTTTGATGACCAAAGCATTCATATTTCGGAGAGCATGGATATATACAGGGTTTTTGTGAAAACCAAGGCAGGTAAAATAAAAGGTTTTATTTAAAACCATGGATGGCAGATTTGAAATGGGTTTTTCTTAAAACCCAGGTTGGCTTTTCGTTTCATCGAAAAAGGTGCCCCGGAGATGGAGATATTCAATTTTGAATATTTGGTTTAAATTTTAATATTTAAAATTTAATTTTAAATTTTAAAATTAAAATTACCTCAGCGCCGACGTCATCATCAAAAAGAAATTAATTTAAAAGCGCCACCGACGTTTGCAAAATTAAAGGGAAGTTGCATATAAATGCAAAGGCTTTTATTTCAAAAGCCTTGGAATCGAATGCAGAGGAGATAAGACGAAAAGCGCCGAAATCTTCGTGTGGTAGCGTGGTCCAACGACGAGCGAGGGGAGTGCAAAGGTTTTTGCTTGTGAAAGAGACGAGGTTCGATTCCCACGGGTTAGAGTTTCGAGCAAGAGAATTGGCCCACGTTTTTGTTGACGTGAGCAAGGGGAGAAGGACAAAAGCGCATTCTACGCTCTTCGTCCTATGCGAGCGCGTAGCTCGCGTGGTCTTTGGCACCGCGGTTGAGGATTGTTTGGGCAAAGACGAGGGTTCGATTCCCTCTAAGAGGCAAGTAACATTTTTATTAATAAATTTTTTATTATTGCCTAATGTTGGAGGAATAAGGTGATGAGGGTTGATTTGATTTTTTATTGGAAGGCAAGTTTAAAAGCACTTTTAGAAAAGAAGATATTTTTGGTATTTTCCTTTTATAAAAGTATATCATATTATATATCGTTGGAAAGCTTATTTCGAGGGCTATTTGACTAACTCATTTAGAAGGAGAAATAAGGTGTATGTAGAGAGATATTTCTATTTTTGTAAAGGGGTTCAAAAGTGAAGATTGTTGTGCTCTTTTTCAAAGTGTGTTGAGTGTGGCAGATTTCCAAAGGGGTTTCTTCACTTCATAAAAGGTATGGGCACATTCTCCTATTGATTGTTTATGGTGGTTGATTTCTGAAATATCATTGGAGGGAAAAGGATTGTTTGTGGTTTCCTTTTCGAAAGTGGTTGGTTGAATGCATCAAGGTTTTCTGAATTGAGAGTTGTGTTTAAAACCTTGTGTTATAAGCATAGTGGTTGAAGCCCATTGGTTGTGAAAGAACTTGAGTTAGAAAAGAACATGAGTATCATTGTTATGTGAGATTTGTGGTTGAGCATTGTTGGAAACATTTGAGTTGGTTGATACATACTTGGACTAGGGTTGTGTGAGAAAGAGTTGTCCCTTGTGATGATTGGTTGAGTTGAGTTGATTGAGCCTAGTCAAGTGATGTGTGAAGTGATTGTTCAAGTTCTATGAAATAAACTATTCCATCATTCTATGTTGAGTTGAGATTGAGGTTAGAACATATTGAGTCTCTAACAATTCTCTTTATGGTTCTATAAGACTTGAGTTGAGTTGAGGTTGACTTGAATTGAGTTGAGGTTGATTTGAGTTGAGAGTGAGTTTAGAACATATTGAGTCTCTAACAATTCTCTTTATGCTTCTATGAGTTGAAGTTGAGTTTAGATTTATTTGGGTTGAGAGTGATATTAGAACATATTGAGTCTCTAACAATTCTCTTTATGCTTCTATGAAGTTGATTTGAGTTGAGATTGCCATTCATTGTTGAGTTCATTTTGAGTACTACTTGAGCATGATTGATTGAGCCTTTGAGAAGGCCTTTGGGATATATTTGAGGACAGTGTTGGGATAGATTTGGGAAGGGTTTGGAGGAGTGAGGGTGTAGAGAGATTTGGGCAAGTTCTTGGTGAGCTTGCTAGAGAGATTTGGGCAAGTTCTTGGTGAGCTTGCTAGAGTATATTTGGGCAAGTTCTTGGTGAGCTTGCTAGAGCATATTTGGGCAAGTTCTTGGTGAGCTTGCTAGAGCAGATTTGGACAAGTTCTTTGTGAGCTTGTTGGAGCAGATTTGGATAGGTTCTGTGTGAGCTTGTTAAATCATTGGACAGGTGAGATTTGTGATTTGGTTGGTTAGTTGTGTGAGCTTTTTATTCAATTGGACAAGTTCTTGTGTGAGATTGTTAAGCAGGTTCTGTGTGAGCCTATTGAGTAGGTTCTTAGTGAGCCTATTGATAGAGCTTTGGAGGTGATAGAGTACAGAGGATAGAGTCTCAGTGGATAGAGATCCAACAACCAACATAGTTGAAGATAGATCTGAGTGAGGAGTCTTCAAGTGGAGAGAGGTCCACCAGTTAGTGCAACAGAGAGACAAAGTCTTCTAGAAGATCACATAGCTAGAGTAAAAGGGGAAAGAGTTCTCCTTTGGATAGAGATCCATAAACATTGTAATTGGGAGTGATTCCCAAAGAGATTGATTGAGAAAGTTTTAGTAAAATATTTTCTCCATGGAGTAGCCCACATTGGGTGAACCACGTAAATTGTTGTGTCTCAATTGTGTGGTGACTTGTGCTCTTGCTTACTACTACTATCTGAGTTATTAATGCACACTACTATATTTGGTTATTGCAATTAAGGACATTAATTGATATTGGTTTGGAAAGAAAGTAAAAAGTGGTCTTATACTTTTCACCCCCCTCTCAGTATAAGCTTGTGTTCTTCAATTGGTATCAGAGCGGGTTCCTTCGAAAAGGCTAACAACTTGAGGGCAGATTCTACAAGAACACAAATGGCTTCACAGAATGGATTATCTACAAATAAGGCTCCATTGTTTGATGGTAACAATTATGCTTTCTGGAGCATGAGGATGAAGAACTACTTGATATCACAAGGATATGAGGTATGGCAGATGGTTGAAAAAGAGTATAGGGTTGAAGGTGATCCCGAGGAAGATAAGACTACCAGGAAATTGGTTGAGATAAATGCAAGAGCAATGAATTGTATTTTGAGTGGGCTACGTGAGACAGATTTTGCAAAGGTCATGGTATGTACTTCAGCTAATGAGATGTGGACCAAGTTGCGGAATACTTATGAAGGAGATTCCAAGGTAAAGTTGGCAAAACTACAAACTCATAGAAAAATATTTGAGGAATTGAAAATGGAAGATTCTGAAGATATTGCAAAGTTTTTACTTCGAGTTGATGAGATTACTAACACCATGAGAGGCCTAGGTTTTGAGATGAAAGAATCAAAAGTTACTCAAAAGGTTTTGAGATCACTTCCCATGAAATATGATTCTAAGGTTTCAACAATAGAAGAGACAATGGATATCAACAAGCTAACAATGGAAGAATTGCAAGGTACTCTCACAACTTATGAGATGAGGGTAAGTAAGCATCAAGCTCCAATAAAAGAGATTGCATTCAAGGCTTCAGAAAAAGAGAAAGGGAAAGTTTCAGAAATAGATAGAGTTTTAGAAAATGATGAGGAAGCTAACTTCATCAAAAGGAATAAGGACTCAAGGAATTTTAGGGATATAAGGAAAGTTAGATGCTACAAGTGTGGTGATCTTGGTCACTATGCATACAAGTGTCCACATGAAGAAAATAGTGATGATGAAAAATAGGGTCATAGAAGAAAAGAAGATGGAAAGCATAAGCATGACAAAGATGACAGATTCAAGCAAAATAGGTATGAGAAGAAGAAAATTTTTTGTAAGGTAAAGAAATCTTACTACATTGTAGAAGCAAGTGATAGCTCAGATCATAGTGATAGAGACAAATCATATGATGAAAAGGAAGAACATCTATTCCTAGGAATAGAAGGTGAAAGAGAATAGTTTTTTGTGTGTGGTCAAAGAGATCACATATCAGGATATTGCAATGGTTTCAATGATAGTGAAGATGAGATGACACATCAAGGAAACAGACATGGTCAAATAAATCTTGAGATTTTGTTTGCTATAGAAGATTATAATGATCTTAGTGATAGTGAATATGAAGAAGGGTTTTTCTATGGAATAAGAGAAGTAGAAGAAGAACATTCACTCCAAATATAAGAAGTTAAACAAGAGGATAATGTCTCAGTTGATCTAAAGGAAGACTTCAATGTTATCCATGAGCAACTACAAGAGGTTAAGGAGAATCTAAAAGAATTGAGATGTTCCCTACATGAGAAGTTTGATCCATCACATGACTCAAAAGGTCAAGATATTTGTACTAAGAAGGAAAAATGTATTTTAGAGGCTATAGAGATGGATGCCAAGTTGCTACTTGACACAAATGAAGAGAAAGAAGAGGAAGATTCCAAAGCACCAAAGGTCTCATATTTCAGGTTTGGGGAATCACACTCAAAAGGAAAGGAAGTTCTAAAATATGAAAGCAAAGAAGCACCTAAGATTTGTGAGGAAAGTTCCAAAGTTCCTATGGCTCCAAATATTCAGTTTGGATCTTGTTTTGAGATAGGTGAATCAAGTTCAAATGGAAAAGAAATTCTTGAAGAGAAAGGCAAGGAAGAAACTAAAGAAGAGGTTTTAGATGCTACAAAGAAGGTTCAAGGATGCAATGCACAAGTTGAAGATGATCATAAGGATAATGGTCAAGAAAGGTATGAGGAACCAAGGCATGAACAAAGGGCTTTTCAAGGACATTGTTTTTCTTGTAATGGATTTGGACACAGGGCTATACATTGCAGAATCCATGGATCAAAGAAGTTTGATTTTTCTAGAAGAAACTTCAAAGGAAGAAGGTATGATTTTCAGGGACATTGCTTCTCATGCAACATGATTGGTCATAAAGCTTTTTAGTGCAAATGAAATGAGCAACATGGTTTTGGTTTTAGAGCTACACAATTCAGAAGTCATGGTAATAATGGTCATGAAAACAGAGCTTCACAATATAGGGTTCAGGAAAGGAATGGATATGGAAATTACTTCAAGAAAGAATTCAGGATATGGGCACCATCCAAAGGCTACAATATCAAGTGTTTTAATTGCAATAACTTTGGGCATATTGCAAGATGGTGTAGGACTCAATTCCAAATAGGTTCAAGGCAAGAAGGTCAAACAGGTTCTAGACAAGAAGATCAAGTAATTCATCAAGAGAAGGATATCAGAAAAACATGGAAGGAAGTTGATAGAGGAAAGAAATCAATGTAATATGGGAGTAAAGGTACTCCCACCCCAAAATTAATCACCTCAAGAGAGAAGGTGGTGAGGGGGCTATGCTTAAGAGTCATATCTTTTAGCCCCATAGGTGTCCCTTTTGCCATTGATGTCAAAGGGGGAGAGATTTGAGTAAGGGGGAGAGCATTGAGTTAGGGGGAGTAGCCTCCAAAGAGAGTATTGAGTTAGGGGAGCAGCCTCCAAAGAGAGCATTGAGTTAGGGGGAGCAGCCTCCAAAGAGATTATTGAGTCAGGGGAGCAACTTTGATTCTCAGAGATGGTTTTTGTAGTGATTGTGGTTTTTGCTTTAGAGGTGTTGCCATCAATGACAAAGGGGGATATTGTTGGAAATTTGAGTTGTTTTATGTTGTCATTGATGTCACATTAATGTCACAAGGTAACATTGAGTTTTGATGACCAAAGCATTCATATTTCGGAGAGCATGGATATATACAAGGTTTTTGTGAAAACCAAGGTAGGTAAAATAAAAGGTTTTATTTAAAACCATGGATGGCATATTTGAAATGGGTTTTTCTTAAAACCTAGGTTGGCTTTTCGTTTCATCAAAAAAGGTGCCTCGGAGATGGAGATATTCAATTTTGAATATTTGGTTTAAATTTTAATATTTAAAATTTAATTTTAAATTTTAAAATTAAAATTACCTCAGCACCGACGTCATCATCAAAAAGAAATTAATTTAAAAGTGTCACCAACGTTTGCAAAATTAAAGGGAAGTTGCATATAAATGCAAAGGCTTTTATTTCAAAAGCCTTGGAATCGAATGCAGAGGAGATAAGACGAAAAGCGCCGAAATATTCGTGTGGTAGCATGGTCCAATGATGAGCGAGGGGAGTGCAAAGGTTTTTGCTTGTGAAAGAGATGAGGTTCGATTCCCATGGGTTAGAGTTTTGAGCAAGAGAATTGGCCCACATTTTTGTTTATGTGAGCAAGGGGAGAAGGACAAAAGCGCATTCTACGCTCTTCGTCCTATGCGAGCGCGTAGCTCACGTGGTCTTTGGCACCGCGGTTGAGGATTGTTTGGGCAGAGACGAGGGTTCGATTCCCTCTAAGAGGCAAGTAACATTTTTATTAATAAATTTTTTATTATTGCCTAATGTTGGAGGAATAAGGTGATGAGGGTTGATTTGATTTTTTATTGGAAGGCAAGTTTAAAAGCACTTTTAGAAAAGAAGATATTTCTAGTATTTTCCTTTTATAAAAGTATATCATATTATATATCATTGGAAAGCTTATTTCGAGGGCTATTTGACTAACTCATTTAGAAGGAGAAATAAGGTGTATGTAGAGAGATATTTCTATTTTTGTAAAGGGTTTCAAAAGTGAAGATTGTTGTGCTCTTTTTCAAAGTGTGTTGAGTGTGGCAGATTTCCAAAGGGGTTTCTTCACTTCATAAAAGGTATGGGCACATTCTCCTATTGATTGTTTATGGTGGTTGATTTCTGAAATATCATTGGAGGGAAAAGGATTGTTTGTGGTTTCCTTTTCGAAAGTGGTTGGTTGAATGCATCAAGGTTTTTTGAATTGAGAGTTGTGTTTAAAACCTTGTGTTATAAGCATAGTGGTTGAAGCCCATTGGTTGTGAAAGAACTTGAGTTAGAAAAGAACATGAGTATCATTGTTATGTGAGATTTGTGGTTGAGCATTATTGGAAACATTTGAGTTGGTTGATACATACTTGGACTAGGGTTGTGTGAGAAAGAGTTGTCCCTTGTGATGATTGGTTGAGTTGAGTTGATTGAGCCTAGTCAAGTGATGTGTGAAGTGATTGTTCAAGTTCTATGAAATAAACTATTCCATAATTCTATGTTGAGTTGAGATTGAGGTTAGAACATATTGAGTCTCTAACAATTCTCTTTATGGTTCTATAAGACTTGAGTTGAGTTGAGGTTGACTTGAATTGAGTTGAGGTTGATTTGAGTTGAGAGTGAGATTAGAACATATTGAGTCTCTAACAATTCTCTTTATGCTTCTATGAGTTGATTTGAGTTGAGTTTAGATTGATTTGGGTTGAGAGTGAGATTAGAACATATTGAGTCTCTAAAAATTCTCTTTATGCTTCTATGAAGTTGATTTGAGTTGAGATTGCCATTCATTGTTGAGTTCATTTTGAGTACTACTTGAGCATGATTGATTGAGCCTTTGAGAAGGCCTTTGGGATAGATTTGAGGATAATGTTGGGAAGATTTGGGAAAGTGAGGTTTGGAGTTGTGGGTGGTAGAGTTTGGGCAAGTTCTTGGTGAGCTTTCTAGAGAATATTTGGGCAAGTTCTTGGTGAGATTGCTAGAGTAGATTTGGGCAAGTTCTTGGTGAGCTTGCTAGAGTATATTTGGGCAAGTTCTTGGTGAGCTTGCTAGAGCATATTTGGACAAGTTCTTAGTGAGCTTGTTGGAGCAGATTTGGACAGGTTCTGTGTGAGCTTGTTATTCAAGATTGTTAAGATTGAAGTTGTGTGTTTTGAGCTTGTTATGGATGTGTGAGCTTGTTATTCAGATGGACAAGTTGTGTGAGCTTGTTAAGTAGGTTCTATGTGAGCCTATTGAGCAGGTTCTTAGTGAGCCTATTGATAGAGCTTTGGAGGTGATAGAGTACATAGGATAGAGTCTCAGTGGATAGAGATCCAACAACCAACATAGTTGAAGATAGATCTGAGTGAGGAGTCTTCAAGTGGAGAGAGGTCCACCAGTTAGTGCAACAGAGAGACAAAGTCTTCTAGAAGATCACATAGCTAGAGCAGAAGGGGAAAGAGTTCTCCTTTGGACAGAGATCCATAAACATTGTAATTGGGAGTGATTCCCAAAGAGATTGATTGAGAAAGTTTTAGTAAAATATTTTCTCCATGGAGTAGCCCACATTGGGTGAACCATGTAAATTGTTGTGTCTCAATTGTGTGGTGACTTGTGCTCTTGCTTACTACTACTATCTGAGTTATTAATGCACACTGCTATATTTGGTTATTGTAATTAAGGACATTAATTGATATTGGTTTGGAAAGAAAGTAAAAAGTGGTCTTATACTTTTCACCCCCCTCTCAGTATAAGCTTGTGTTCTTCAATTGGTATCATAGCGGGTTCCTTCGAAAAGGCTAACAACTTGAGGGCAGATTCTACAAGAACACAAATGGCTTCACAGAATGGATTATCTACAAATAAGGCTCCATTGTTTGATGGTAAAAATTATGCTTTCTGGAGCATGAGGATGAAGAACTACTTGATATCACAAGGATATGAGGTATGGCAGATGGTTGAAAAAGAGTATAGGGTTGAAGGTGATCCCGAGGAAGATAAGACTACTAGGAAATTGGTTGAGATAAATGCAAGAGCAATGAATTGTATTTTGAGTGGGCTACGTGAGATAGATTTTGCAAAGGTCATGGTATGTACTTCAGCTAATGAGATGTGGACCAAGTTGCGGAATACTTATGAAGGAGATTCCAAGGTAAAGTTGGCAAAACTACAAACTCATAGAAAAATATTTGAGGAATTGAAAATGGAAGATTCTGAAGATATTGCAAAGTTTTTACTTCGAGTTGATGAGATTACTAACACCATGAGAGGCCTAGGTTTTGAGATGAAAGAATCAGAAGTTACTCAAAAGGTTTTGAGATCACTTCCCATGAAATATGATTCTAAGGTTTCAACAATAGAAGAGACAATGGATATCAACAAGCTAACAATGGAAGAATTGCAAGGTACTCTCACAGCTTATGAGATGAGGGTAAGTAAGCATCAAGCTCCAATAAAAGAGATTGCATTCAAGGCTTCAGAGAAAGAGAAAGGGAAAGTTTCAGAAATAGATAGAGTTTTAGAAAATGATGAGGAAGCTAACTTCATCAAAAGGAATAAGGACTCAAGGAATTTTAGGGATATAAGGAAAGTCAGATGCTACAAGTGTGGTGATCTTGGTCACTATGCATACAAGTGTCCACATGAAGAAAATAGTGATGATGAAAAATAGGGTCATAGAAGAAAAGAAGATGGAAAGCATAAGCATGACAAAGATGACAGATACAAGCAAAATAGGTATGAGAAGAAGAAAATTTTTTGTAAGGCAAAGAAATCTTACTACATTGTAGAAGCAAGTGATAGCTCAGATCATAGTGATAGAGACAAATCATATGATGAAAAGGAAGAACATCTATTCCTAGGAATAGAAGGTGAAAGAGAATAATGTTTTATGTGTGGTCAAAGAGATCATATATCAGGATATTGCAATGGTTTCAGTGATAGTGAAGATGAGATGACACATCAAGGAAACATGCATGGTCAAAGAAATCTTGAGAGTTTGTTTGCTATAGAAGATTATAATGATCTTAGTGATAGTGAAGATGAAGAAGGATTTTTCTATGGAATAAGAGAAGTAGAAGAAGAACATTCACTCCAAATATAAGAAGTTAAACAAGAGGATAATATCTCAGTTGATCTAAAGGAAGACTTCAATGTTATCCATGAGCAACTACAAGAGGTTAAGGAGAATCTAAAAGAATTGAGATGTTCCCTACATGAGAAGTTTGATCCATCACATGACTCAAAAGGTCAAGATATTTGTACTAAGAAGGAAACATGTATTTTAGAGGCTATAGAGATGGATGCCAAGTTGCTACTTGACACAAATGAAGAGAAAGAAGAGGAAGATTCCAAAGCACCAAAGGTCCCATATTTCAAGTTTGGGGAATCACACTCAAAAGGAAAGGAAGTTCTAAAAGATGAAAGCAAAGAAGCACCTAAGATTTGTGAGGAAAGTTCCAAAGTTCCTATGGCTCCAAATATTCAGTTTGGATCTTGTTTTGAGATAGGTGAATCAAGTTCAAAAGGAAAATAAACTCTTGAAGAGAAAAGCAAGGAAGAAATTAAGGAAGAATATTTAGATGCTACAAAGAAGGTTCAAGGATGCAATGCACAAGTTGAAGATGATCATAGGGATAATGGTCAAGAAAGGTATGAGGAACCAAGGCATGAACAAAGGGCTTTTCAAGGACATTGCTTTTCTTGTAATGGATTTGGACACAGGGCTATACATTGCAGGGTCTATGGATCAAAGAAGTTTGATTTTTCTAGAAGAAACTTCAAAGGAAGAAGGTATGATTTTTAGGGACATTGCTTCTCATGCAACATGATTGGTCATAAAGCTTTTCAGTGCAAATGAAATGAGCAACATGGTTTTGGTTTTAGAGCTACACAATTTAGAAGTCATGGTAATAATGGTCATGAAAATAGAGCTTCACAATACAGGGTTCAGGAAAGGAATGGATATGGAAATTACTTCAAGAAAGAATTCAGGATATGGGCACCATCCAAAGGCTACAATATCAAGTGTTTTAATTGCAATAACTTTGGGCATATTGCAAGATGGTGTAGGACTCAATTCCAAATAGGTTCAAGGCAAGAAAGTCAAACAAGTTCAAAGCAAGAAGGTCAAACAGGTTCTAGACAAGAAGATCAAGTAATTCATCAAGAGAAGGATATCAGAAAAACATGGAAGGAAGTTGATAGAGGAAAGAATCAATGTAATATGGGAGTAAAGGTACTCCCACCCCAAAATTAATCACCTCAAGAGAGAAGGTGGTGAGGGGGCTATGCTTAAGAGTCATATCTTTTAGCCCCATAGGTGTCCCTTTTGCCATTGATGTCAAAGGGGGAGAGATTTGAGTAAGGGGAGAGCATTGAGTTAGGGGGAGCAGCCTCCAAAGAGAGTATTGAGTTAGGGGAGCCTCCAAAGAGAGCATTGAGTTAGGGGGAGCAACCTCCAAAGAGATTATTGAGTCAGGGGAGCAACTTTGATTCTCAGAGATGGTTTTTGTAGTGATTGTGGTTTTTGCTTTAGAGGTGTTGCCATCAATGACAAAGGGGGAGATTGTTGGAAATTTGAGTTGTTTTATGTTGTCATTGATGTCACATTAATGTCACAAGGTAACATTGAGTTTTGATGACCAAAGCATTCATATTTTGGAGAGCATGGATATATACAAGGTTTTTGTGAAAACCAAGGCAGGTAAAATAAAAGGTTTTATTTAAAACCATGGATGGCATATTTGAAATGGGTTTTTCTTAAAACCCAGGTTGGCTTTTTGTTTCATCGAAAAAGGTGCCCCAGAGATGGAGATATTCAATTTTGAATATTTGGTTTAAATTTTAATATTTAAAATTTAATTTTAAATTTTAAAATTAAAATTACCTCAGCACCGATGTCATCATCAAAAAGAAATTAATTTAAAAGCGTCACCGACGTTTGCAAAATTAAAGGGAAGTTGCATATAAATGCAAAGGCTTTTATTTCAAAAGCCTTGGAATCGAATGCAGAGGAGATAAGATGAAAAGCGCCAAAATCTTCATGTGGTAGCATGGTCCAACGATGAGCGAGGGGAGTGCAAAGGTTTTTGCTTGTGAAAGAGATGAGGTTCGATTCCCATGGGTTAGAGTTTTGAGCAAGAGAATTGGCCCACATTTTTGTTTATGTGAGCAAGGGGAGAAGGACAAAAGCGCATTCTACGCTCTTCGTCCTATGCGAGCGCGTAGCTCGCGTGGTCTTTGGCACCGCAGTTGAGGATTGTTTGGGCAGAGACGAGGGTTCGATTCCCTCTAAGAGGCAAGTAACATTTTTATTAATAAATTTTTTATTATTGCCTAATGTTGGAGGAATAAGGTGATGAGGGTTGATTTGATTTTTTATTGGAAGGCAAGTTTAAAAGCACTTTTAGAAAAGAAGATATTTTTGGTATTTTCCTTTTATAAAAGTATATCATATTATATATCGTTGGAAAGCTTATTTCAAGGGCTATTTGACTAACTCATTTAGAAGGAGAAATAAGGTGTATGTAGAGAGATATTTCTATTTTTGTAAAGGGTTTCAAAAGTGAAGATTGTTGTGCTCTTTTTCAAAGTGTGTTGAGTGTGGCAGATTTCCAAAGGGGTTTCTTCACTTCATAAAAGGTATGGGCACATTCTCCTATTGATTGTTTATGGTGGTTGATTTCTGAAATATCATTGGAGGGAAAAGGATTGTTTGTGGTTTCCTTTTCGAAAGTGGTTGGTTGAATGCATCAAGGTTTTCTGAATTGAGAGTTGTGTTTAAAACCTTGTGTTATAAGCATAGTGGTTGAAGCCCATTGGTTGTGAAAGAACTTGAGTTAGAAAAGAACATGAGTATCATTGTTATGTGAGATTTGTGGTTGAGCATTGTTGGAAACATTTGAGTTGGTTGATACATACTTGGACTAGGGTTGTGTGAGAGAGAGTTGTCCCTTGTGATGATTGGTTGAGTTGAGTTGATTGAGCCTAGTCAAGTGATGTGTGAAGTGATTGTTCAAGTTCTATGAAATAAACTATTCCATAATTCTATGTTGAGTTGAGATTGAGGTTAGAACATATTGAGTCTCTAACAATTCTCTTTATGGTTCTATAAGACTTGAGTTGAGTTGAGGTTGACTTGAATTGAGTTGAGGTTGATTTGAGTTGAGAGTGAGATTAGAACATATTGAGTCTCTAACAATTCTCTTTATGCTTCTATGAGTTGATTTGAGTTGAGTTTAGATTGATTTGGGTTGAGAGTGAGATTAGAACATATTGAGTCTCTAAAAATTCTCTTTATGCTTCTATGAAGTTGATTTGAGTTGAGATTGCCATTCATTGTTGAGTTCATTTTGAGTACTACTTGAGCATGATTGATTGAGCCTTTGAGAAGGCCTTTGGGACATATTTGAGGATAGTGTTGGGATAAATTTGGGAAGGGGAGATTGGAAGTTGGGATTAGATAATTTTATTTGTAGAGATATTTGGAAGTTTTTTTGAGTGTAGAATTTGGGCAAGTTCTTGGTGAGCTTGCTAGAGCAGATTTGGGCAAGTTCTTGGTGAGCTTGCTAGAGAGATTTGGGCAAGTTCTTGGTGAGTTTTAGAGAGATTTGGATAAGTTCTTAGGTGAGCTTGTTGGAGCAGATTTGGATGAGTTTTGTGAGCTTGTTATTGATGGAGTTCTGTGTGAGCTTGTTATTCAGCATTGGATAGGTTCTATGTGAGCTTGTTATTCAGCATTGGATAGGTTCTGTGTGAGCTTGTTATTCAACATTGGACAAGTTCTGTGTGAGCTTGTTAAGCAGGTTCTGTGTGAGCCTATTGAGCAGGTTCTTAGTGAGCCTATTGATAGAGCTTTGGAGGTGATAGAGTATAGAGGATAGAGTCTTAGTGGATAGAGATCCAGCAGCCAACATAGTTGAAGATAGATCTGAGTGAGGAGTCTTCAAGTGGAGAGAGGTCCACCAGTCAGTGCAGTAGAGAGATAAAGTCTTCTAGAAGATCACATAGCTAGAGCAGAAGGGGAAAGAGTTCTCCTTTGGACAGAGATCCATAAACATTGTAATTGGGAGTGATTCCCAAAGAGATTGATTGAGAAAGTTTTAGTAAAATATTTTCTCCGTGGAGTAGCCCACATTGGGTGAACCACGTAAATTGTTGTGTCTCAATTGTGTGGTGACTTGTGCTCTTGCTTACTACTGCTATCTGAGTTATTAATGCACACTGCTATATTTGGTTATTGTAATTAAGGACATTAATTGATATTGGTTTGGAAAGAAAGTAAAAAGTGGTCTTATACTGTTCACCCCCCTCTCAGTATAAGCTTGTGTTCTTCAATTGGTATCAGAGTGGGTTCCTTCGGAAAGGCTAATAGCTTGAGGGTAGATTCTACAAGAACACAAATGGCTTCACAGAATGGATTATCTACAAATAAGGCTCCATTGTTTGATGGTAACAATTATGCTTTCTGGAGCATGAGGATGAAGAACTACTTGATATCACAAGGATATGAGGTATGGAGATGGTTGAAAAAGAGTATAGGGTTGAAGGTGATCCCGAGGAAGATAAGACTACCAGGAAATTGGTTGAGATAAATGCAAGAGCAATGAATTGTATTTTGAGTGGGCTACGTGAGATAGATTTTGCAAAGGTCATGGTATGTACTTCAGCTAATGAGATGTGGACCAAGTTGTGGAATACTTATGAAGGAGATTCCAAGGTAAAGTTGGCAAAACTACAAACTCATAGAAAAATATTTGAGGAATTGAAAATGGAAGATTCTAAAGATATTGCAAAGTTTTTACTTCGAGTTGATGAGATTACTAACACCATGAGAGGCCTAGGTTTTGAGATGAAAGAATCAGAAGTTACTCAAAAGGTTTTGAGATCACTTCCCATGAAATATGATTCTAAGGTTTCAGCAATAGAAGAGACAATGGATATCAACAAGCTAACAATGGAAGAATTGCAAGGTACTCTCACAACTTATGAGATGAGGGTAAGTAAGCATCAAGCTCCAATAAAAGAGATTGCATTCAAGGCTTCAGAAAAAGAGAAAGGGAAAGTTTCAGAAACAGATAGAGTTGTAGAAAATGATGAGGAAGCTAACTTCATCAAAAGGAATAAGGACTCAAGGAATTTTAGGGATATAAGGAAAGTTAGATGCTACAAGTGTGGTGATCTTGGTCACTATGCATACAAGTGTCCACATGAAGAAAATAGTGATGATGAAAAATAGGGTCATAGAAGAAAAGAAGATGGAAAGCATAAGCATGACAAAGATGATAGATACAAGCAAAATAGGTATGAGAAGAAGAAAATTTTTGTAAGGCAAAGAAATCTTACTACATTGTAGAAGCAAGTGATAGCTCAGATCATAGTGATAGAGACAAATCATATGATGAAGAAGGAAGAACATCTATTCCTAGGAATAGAAGGTGAAAGAGAATAGTGTTTTGTGTGTGGTCAAAGAGATCACAGATCAGGATATTGCAATGGTTTCAGTGATAGTGAAGATGAGATGACACATCAAGGAAATAGGCATGGTCAAAGAAATCTTGAGAGTTTGTTTGCTATAGAAGATTATAATGATCTTAGTGATAATGAAGATGAAGAAGGATTTTTCTATGGAATAATAGAAGTAGAAGAAGAACATTCACTCCAAACATAAGAAGTTAAACAAGAGGATAATGTCTCAATTGATCTAAAGGAAGACTTCAATGTTATCCATGAGCAACTACAAGAGGTTAAGGAGAATCTAAAAGAATTGAGATGTTCCCTACATGAGAAGTTTGATCCATCACATGACTCAAAAGGTCAAGATATTTGTACTAAGAAGGAAACATGTATTTCGGAGGCTATAGAGATGGATGCCAAGTTGCTACTTGACACAAATGATAGAGAAAGGAAGAGGAAGATTCCAAAGCACCAAAGGTCCCATATTTTAGGTCTGGGAAAATTCACACTCAAAAGGAAAGGAAGTTCTAAAAGATGAAAGCAAAGAAGCACCTAAGATTTGTGAGGAAAGTTCCAAAGTTCCTATGGCTCCAAATATTCAGTTTGGATCTTGTTTTGAGATAGGTGAATCAAGTTCAAAAGGAAAATAAATTCTTGAAGAGAAAGGCAAGGAAGAAACTAAGGAAGAGGTTTTAGATGCTACAAAGAAGGTTCAAGGATGCAATGCACAAGTTGAAGATGATCATAAGGATAATGGTCAAGAAAGGTATGAAGAACCAAGGCATGAACAAAGGGCTTTTCAAGGACATTGTTTTTATTGTAATGGATTTGGACACAGGGCTATACATTGCAGGGTCTATGGATCAAAGAAGTTTGATTTTTCTAGAAGAAACTTCAAAGGAAGAAGGTATGATTTTCAGGGACATTGCTTCTCATGCAACAGGATTGGTCATAAAGCTTTTCAGTGCAAAGGAAATGAGCAACATGGTTTTGGTTTTAGAGCTACACAGTTCAGAAGTCATGGTAATAATGGTCATGAAAACATAGCTTCACAATACAGGGTTCAAGAAAGAAATGGACATGGAAATTACTTCAAGAAAGAATTCAGGACATGGGCACCATCCAAAGGCTACAATATCAAGTGTTTTAATTGCAATAACTTTGGGCATATTGCAAGATGGTGTAGGACTCAATTCCAAACAGGTTCAAAGCAAGAAGGTCAAATAGGTTCTAGACAAGAAGATCAAGTAATTCATCAAGAGAAGGATATCGAGAAAAACATGGAAGGAAATTGATAGAGGAAAGAAATCAATGTAATATGGGAGTAAAGGTACTCCCACCCCAAAATTAATCACCTCAAGAGAGAAGGTGGTGAGGGGGCTATGCTTAAGAGTCATATCTTTTAGCCCCATAGGTGTCCCTTTTGCCATTGATGTCAAAGGGGGAGAGATTTGAGTAAGGGGGAGAGCATTGAGTTAGGGGGAGCAGCCTCCAAAGAGAGTATTGAGTTAGGGGGAGCAGCCTCCAAAGAGAGCATTGAGTTGGGGGAGCAACCTCAAGATTATTGAGTCAGGGGAGCAACTTTGATTCTCAAAGATGGTTTTTGTAGTGATTGTGGTTTTTGCTTTAGAGGTGTTGCCATCAATGACAAAGGGGGAGATTGTTGGCAATTTGAGTTGTTTTATGTTGTCATTGATGTCACATTAATGTCACATGGTAACATTGAGTTTTGATGACGAAAAGCATTCATATTTCAGAGAGCATGGATATATACAGGGTTTTTGTGAAAACCAAGGTAGGTAAAATAAAAGGTTTTATTTAAAACTATGGATGGAATATTTGAAATGGGTTTTTCTTAAAACCTAGGTTGGCTTTTCGTTTCATCAAAAAATGTGCCCCGGAGATGGAGATATTCAATTTTGAATATTTGGTTTAAATTTTAATATTTAAAATTTAATTTTAAATTTTAAAATTAAAATTACCTCAACGTTAAGTCATCATAAAAAAGAAATTAATTTAAAAGCGTCACCGACGTTTGCAAAATTAAAGGGAAGTTGCATATAAATGCAAAGGCTTTTATTTCAAAAGCCTTGGAATTGAATGCAGAGGAGATAAGACGAAAAGCGCCGAAATATTCGTGTGGTAGCGTGGTCCAATGATGAGCGAGGGGAGTGCAAAGGTTTTTGCTTGTGAAAGAGACGAGGTTCGATTCCCACGGGTTAGAGTTTTGAGCAAGAGAATTGGCCCACATTTTTGTTGATGTGAGCAAGGGGAGAAGGACAAAAGCGCATTCTGTGCTCTTCGTCCTATGCGAGCGCGTAGCTCGCGTGGTCTTTGGCACCGCGGTTGAGGATTGTTTGGGCAAAGACAAGGGTTCGATTCCCTCTAAGAGGCAAGTAACATTTTTATTAATAAATTTTTTATTATTGCCTAATGTTGGAGGAATAAGGTGATGAGGGTTGATTTGATTTTTTATTGGAAGGCAAGTTTAAAAGCACTTTTAGAAAAGAAGATATTTCTGGTATTTTCCTTTTATAAAAGTATATCATATTATATATCGTTGGAAAGATTATTTTGAGGGCTATTTGACTAACTCATTTAGAAGGAGAAATAAGGTGTATGTAGAGAGATATTTCTATTTTTGTAAAGGGGTTCAAAAGTGAAGATTGTTGTGCTCTTTTTCAAAGTGTGTTGAGTGTGGCATATTTCCAAAGGGGTTTCTTCACTTCATAAAAGGTATGGGCACATTCTCCTATTGATTGTTTATGGTGGTTGATTTTTGAAATATCATTGGAGGGAAAAGGATTGTTTGTGGTTTCCTTTTATAAAGTGGTTGGTTGAATGCATCAAGGTTTTCTGAATTGAGAGTTGTGTTTAAAACCTTGTGTTATAAAAGATAAAAAAAATTGCTTTTTAATCCATGTGATAACATCAATAGTAATAAAGCAGTAATCATCACATAAATCATCACACACATAAGAGACATGATTTTAACATGGTTCACCCAATGTGGGCTACTCCACGAAGAAAATATTCCTTATAAATTTTCTTAAATAAATTATTTTGGGAATACTTCCCTATTTCAATGTTTATGGACCTCTGTCCAAAGGAGACACCAATTCTCTAATTTTAGTATCAAATCTATACTATACATAGTCCTTTTATCTCATACAAATTTGTTCAATCTCTATATTTGATCTACACTAAACATAGTCCTTTGGTTTAGCACAAAATATGCTCAATATTTATCTCTGATCTGCACTAAACATAGTCCTTTTTTCTAGCATAAATCTGCTCAATATCTATATCTGATCTACACTAAACACAGTCCTTCGGTCTAAGCACAAATCTACTCAATATTTATCTCTGTTCTGGTAAAAATCTATCCTCAAATCTGCCCTAAAGCCTTAACACAAGGCTTAACATAATCACAAATCAACTCTTCTAGATTTTTGCCAAACCTTAACTCAAGGTTTAAACAAATCAAGAAATTAACTTTGTTCACAAGTCTTCTCTAAGACTTGTCTCAAAGCTGTATTCTAAGCTTCCACAAAAGCTCATACTAATCTATCCACAAGTCTTCACCAAGACTTACCTCAAATCTGCTCCACAAGTTCTCACTAGAACTTGTCCAATATCACAGAAAAATGTAGATAATTGTTAGAGACTCAATATGCTTCACACTCATCACAATGCTTATTAACTAATCTCACCTAATAATGATACTCATAATCTTGCAAACACTAATTTAAGATTATTCACAACTTCACATAACAATGATACTCATGTTCTTGCACAAACCCTAATCATGCATATAAATGTTCAACCAATGTTTCCAACAATGCTTATCAAATAAGGTTTCTATACTCAACCTTTATTCCAAAAAACCTTGAAGCATTAATACAAAATCAAACTCAACAATGTTTACCAAACAATCCTTTTCACTCCAACTTAGCATTCACAAAATCCAACAATTACTCACAAGAAAGATGTGCCCATACCTTTTTTTTTTATGAAGAAGTGCCCTTTAAAAAATTGAGTCTCAATTATAACCACTCTCCTTGCCAAGGACAAAGGTTAGATGACAAAATATCACTTTAAAACTTCTTCAAATATTTCTTCAATACAAAAAATAACACTCAAATACACCTTACAATCTCCAACTTTAAAATTATGTTCAACAATCTTCAATCTCAAAAATAATAAATCTCCTTACTACCTTATAACTTCTTAATAACTTAAAAATTTAACTTAGAAATTAAAGTTTTGCATTCCCATTTTAACTTCCCTTTATAACTTATAAACCAAAATAATTATGCAAAGACTTTAATTAAAATAAAACTTTGGAAAATAAAAATTATTTTCCCTTTTAATTTTTCTCTTGCAAAGTCAACCACCAAACAAAGTGCATACCTCTATTATGATATCCAAAAGGCCTTGGTGGGATTCGAGCTACCGATGGCTCTTCCCAAAGTACTTTCGTAGTGCTCACGCCCACTAGCTAGGCTACATGGCTCCACAAGAACCAAAAGGTATGAATGTGCCTTTGACTTCCTCCTTGAATGGAACAGACATAGCACGATCTTCCCTTTGGAAAAATGAAGTGCACGAGGTTTGAAACTACACCTGGTGTTCCTGAATGCTTCTAACGCAACCTTTGGCTACCAATTCAGCTATTGTTAGAATATTATTATTGTTATAATGTGCACTATGTCTATACTTAACAGAATGACATTTATATTCTACCACTTGTCCCTGTCTTTAGTTTGAGTTGGAGTGGTGTCTTCTGAAAGACACTTGGAGTGGATCTCATTACACTTGTCATATCGCCCTCCTAAGCTTGATGCTTATATATTGTAAGATAACTTGTAAATAAAGTATACCTTTTATTCCTCATAAGTTTCATCCCAACATCTGGTATCAGAGAAACTTGGGAAAATAGGTCTGGAATAATTCAAATTCTTACTCTCTTTGGGAAATAGGCCACTTGTGTTCAACTTAACCCTCCCACTGTTGGAATCACTTGAATATTCAAAGTGGAAAAACTAGGCAAACCCTCCTCTAGATCTTCAGCGGTTTACCCTAGATTTTTTTTAGGGCTCTAATTTGAAACTTATGGTTCAAATTTCATCCTTAGTTGAGCTCCCTTTTCTTTTGACCCTTTTCTAAATCATGGCAACATAAAATCTGTTAAGTGGACTCACTAAAAAACTTGAAGGAGCACAAATATTTATAAATTGGAAGTATGATATGGAATCAATATTGATGATGAATGACATGTGGGACTTTGTGAGAGATAGACAGGCAAATGAAGACCCACTTACTGCACCAAAAGACCCTAAATAAAAAGTACAACTTGAAAAGAATTCCAACATAGCTTTAATTCTAATCAAGATAGCTATGGGAATTAAATGCAGAGAAACTGTAAGGGCTGCAAAAACACCAAAACAAGTATGAGATGCTCTCAATAGATTGTTTTAAAATACAAATTGCATAATTTATGTATGAAAGGCTCACTTACCGATTACCTTATGGAAGTGAAATCTATTAGGAATGATTTCCTAATTGTTGGTAAAACACTAGAAGACAATGAATTGATTCCAATTATGTTGCATGGCCTTCCTTCAAAGTTTCACTCTTATGCTACCATGTTAGATTTAAGTGGAATAACAATGAGTTCCACACTAGAGGAAATTGAGATTCTATTGAATAAACATGAGCAAGCCTTAATAAAATATAAAGAAATTGAATCAACTGCAACAATTTTTTCCACAAAGTCATCCTTACAACAAAAGAAGGGTCAAAATCAGCAAAATCAAAGAGGTAGAAAGAATCATAAATACCTGCAATAGCAACGTTAGTAGTACCATCAACAACCACATCGGCAATAGCAGCAGTAGCAACATCAACATTACCAGTAGCAACCACATCAGCAGTACCAACAACAACCACGTTAGCAATATCCACAACAGTATAATCAACAAAGATGGCAAACAAGACCTCAAGGGGGTCAAAACAACAATAAACAAGGATGTGAATATTGTGGAAAATGGAATCATAATATTGCTAATTGTTATCAAAGGCAAAGAGAACAGGGGGAACCACAAAATAATAATTTGAACACATTGTATACATCCAACCAAGTTAATTTTGAAGATAAAGAATGTTGGTATATTTATTCTAGAGCAGCAAAGCACATGACATGAAGGCAAGATTGGTTGAAAAATATTAAGCATACTTCAAATCAATTCATTACTTTTGGTGATAAAAGTGCTCTTCGCATTGAAGATGTTGGGGAGGCACCACTTACTTTGCATGATGGGAATAATGTTCCTGCAACAAATGTTTTGTATGTGCCTGGTCTTAAAATGAGTGTTTTTTCTATTGAGAAACTTACAAATAAGGGTTATAATGTCTATTTTGAAAAATACAAATGCTACATTAAGGAACCCAATGGCAATTTCAAGGCCATGGGAGTAAAAAATGATGGTGTTTACTACCTCCTTACAAAATTTGTAACACAAACATCTTTGCATACAACAACTACTTTTTCTTTGGAGTACATGTGGCATGAAATATTGGGACATTTAAATTTTAATAATCTTCAAATGATGGCTAGGAAATGATTAGTTAAAGGACTTCCACATCTTAAGGAGTCAAAATATTTTTGTGAGCCATGTGTAATAGCCAAACACCATAGGCAATATTTTGAATCAGGAAAGGCATGGAGAGCTAATAGACCTTTGCAATTGATTCATTCAGACATTTGTGGGCCAATGTCTATTCAATATTATACTGGGGCTAAATACTACATCACTTTTATTAATGATTACAACAGAAAGGTATGGATCTACCTAATACAATATAAGTGGCAAGCCCTTGATAAGTTCAAAGAATTCATGGCACTTGTTGAAAGAGAAAGTGGCTATCAAATCTCCACATTAAGATTAGATAATGGTGGAGAATATGTCTCCAATTAATTCTTCAATTTTTGTAAGTACCATGTAATAAGGAGGCAATTCACAACTTCTTATATCCAAAAAAAAAATGGAGTTACTGAGATGATGAATCAAACAATAACAAATAGGGCAAAATCAATGTTTGATGATAAGAGCCAAAAATGCATATTTGTTGGCTACACTGATAGTGCCAATGCATATAAATTATATGTTCATGTTTCCAAGAAAATTATTTTATCTAGGGATGTTACATTTCATGAGTATCCCCCATATAATCCTCCTAAGGCCCCCACTTTAAAAATAATTAATGAAATAGTTGCTCCATTCATGCATACAATATCATCCAGTCCTTCCCATTCACTCACAAATCAAGAAATTTATCCACAAGAACTTTCTACAAATGATCCATGTCCTCCATCTCCTCCTTCTAATGATCAAGTAACATCATCCAATATTTTACCCAAGTGGGTTCAAGTCACAATAGATGAAGCCCAAAATCATTTCCCCATCTATACAGGTAAAAGGCCTTCAGCCCTAAGACACCAAGTGAATTATACCCTAATGGCCAAATTCCTTAGCCAACTAAACCTTATAATGTCAAAGAAGCACTTGGTGATCCTAAATGGGTTCATGCCATGGATTAAGAATTGGATTCTATTGAAAGGAATCACACTTGGAAGTTAGTTGATTTACCCAAAGGTAAATATACCATTGGCACAAAATGGGTATACAAGGTAAAATATAAAGCATATGGCTCACTAGATCACTACAAGGCTCACATAGTAGCTCAAGGCTATAAGAAATAAGAGGGAATTGATTATGAGGAGACCTTTGCTCCTGTGGCTAAGATGACTACAATCAGGACAATTATTGCTATGGTAGCTCAAAAACATTGGCCAATATATCAAATGGATGTCAAAAGTGCATTTCTCAATGGTCACTTGAAGGAGGAAGTGTATGTGAAACAACCACCGGGGTACATAGTTGAAGGTCAAGAAAACAAAGTCCTCATATTAAAGAAAGATCTATATGGTTTGAAGCAAGCACTCCGAGCTTGGTATGCAAATATTGACTCCTATTTTCTCAACCTCGGTTTCACTAGATCTACAGCAGAATCTACTCTCTATGTGAAACATTGAATGAACCGCATCATTTTGGTTACATTGTATGTGGATGATCTTCTCATTATAGGTGATGACATAGAAGGAATAAGGTTGCTCAAGGAGGACTTATGCAAGAAATTTGAGATGACAGATTTAGGCCTCCTCCACTATTGCTTAGGCATAGAGGTATGGCAACAACCTGGTAAGATTTTTATCTCACATGCTAAATACATTCAGTCTATTTTTGAGAGGTTTCACATGGAGGAGTGTAAGCCCTATCTCACTCCCATGGAAACCAGGTTGAAATTGGTCAATAGTGAGGATGAAGAAAGGGCTTATGGTACCCTTTATAGGAAGCTAGTTGGAAGTTTAATCTACTTAACTTCAACTAGACCAGATATTCACTATTCAGTTGGCCTTATTTCTAGATTCATGCAGGATCCTAAGAAGAGCCATTAGATAGCAGCTAAGAGGATTGTGAGATTCCTCAAGGACACACCTCATCATGGCCTTGTGTATACATCAAGTGATGATTTTTTATTGATTGGCTACACAAATTCAGATTGGGCTAGTTGTCTTGAAACTAGAAGATACACATCAGGTTACTGCTTTCAGTTGAGCCAGGGCTCTATTTCATGGAGCACAAAGAAGTAGAACATAGTTTAATTATCTTCAACAAAAGCTGAATATAGAGCAGCATTTGAGGCAACTAAGGAGACAATATGGTTGAGGTAATTACTTTAGGATATTGGGCTATTCATACATGGTCCAACATATATATATTGTGACAATCAAAGTACCATCAAGATGACCAAGAATCCAGTTTTTCATGATAGAACAAAGCACATTGAGATCCATCATCACTTCATTAGATAAATGGTCTAAGAAGACATTATACACATGGAGTATGTACCAACTCAATATCAAGTGGCAGACATCTTCACCAAGTCACTTGGAAAAAACAAGTTTTCTCAATTTAACAATTTGCTATATCTATGTAATAGAAGCTAATATTAAGGGGGAATGCTATATAATGTTGACTTATCTTTTTAGGATAGTGCACATTAAGGGGGAATGTTAGAATATTATTATTATTATTATGTACACTATGGCTATACTTGACAGGTTGACATTTGTCTTTTGCCACTTGTCCCTATCTTCAGTTTGAGTTGAAGTGGTGTCTTCTGAAAGACACTTGGAGTGGAGATTATGACACTTGTCATATCTCCCTCCTAATCTTGATGCTTATATATTGTAAGATATCTTGTAAATAAAGTATACCTTTTTTTCCTCATAAGTTTCATCCCAACAGCTACAAGGGGCTCCAAGTGAATTTCAAAGACCACAAAGTTTTGTCCTCTTTTATGCTCAACACACATGCGAAAATGCACAAGTCTTTCTCTCCTTTACACGAGCCAAAAATTGTTTGCATGGGATAATTTTCAAATGCCAAACCTTGGCATTATTTATATGTAAACCATAGCATATTCCAACATCGACGAGCATTCAAATTTGAATTCAAATTCAAATATTAAAATAATTTTTAAATATTAAATAAATATTTAAATTAAACCTTAGCACCCATCATTATTTAAATTAAAATTTTAATTTAAATTAAATCTGCTTGTGGGTCTTTTCAACTTGGTCTTTGATATTCTTCCACTTGATTTTTGGCCCAAAATAATAATAATAAAATATTACTATTTAATTTGAACTTACTTCTCCTTCCTTGGGTCTTCATCCTTTGGGTCCTTCTGGATATATAATATTTAAAAATATATATTATAACCTATTGCTTTTCAATACCTTCTTGATTTTGGAAGAAACACTTAATGTCCTCAAAGATGACAAACATAGTACAAAAATGCTTTTGACATGAATGACAACAAAACTCCTCAAAATGTTCAACATTAACATCTAACACTGCATTTTATTTACCAATTTTTTTCTCTTGAATGGTGCATGGTACTTAAAGAGAGTCTTCAAAATATTATGAGACACATTCCTTGAGTTCATCAAGAATGGTTTTCCCTATATTAAGATTATATTGAATAGATGATTCCTTGTTAATATGTTCAACCTGTTGTATGGTGTCCTCTAAGATTTGATATACTTATTCTTCATAGGTTAAAGTCTCAAAAGAGTTTGTATTTCTTCCAATATACTTCCTTACTAGTGTCCATTATTTATTTGATTTTATTTTTCTAGATCTATTTTTTGGAAGCTGAAAAAAATCTTCATCCATATCCATTTGTAAGTTTTTCTTGTGGTTTTCTACATATGATTCTGTTGGACTCTTCTTAGGGCATGATCTCTCAATATGCCCCACCTCATGACATATTTTACATCTAAAATATATGTTTTCATAGTCTATGGTTTGGATCCATATCTTATCACCATGCTTAAGAGTGATAAATTTTGGTAAAGCTTTACTTATATTAATCATGACCAAAATTCATGCATAAGTAGCCAAGCATCCATATTTTGTAGTATTTGGAATCTCAAGGAATTCTCCTATAGTGTTTTCTATTGATTTGAAGGTATCTATTTACCAAAATTCAACAAGAAAACCGTACATCCTAACCCATGCTAGTACTAGCGATAGATTTACATTTTCAAGTGAAAATCCTTCATATCATCGGGTAAGGAAGATTCCTACTCTTCCCATAAACAAAGGACCCCCTTTTAGTATTCTATCTCTTTCTTCTCTAGAAAAATAACTGGCTAGGAAAAAACATTTGGGAAGAAAGGATAGAATCACTCCTAGACACTTCCAACTCCTATCAATCCTTTTTCTCAAGGCTAAAACTCCTGGTCAATACCTATTAAATTTATCAAAAAAATCCCTATCTTGGAGCAATGAGTATCAATCCTCTCTGGTGCACTCACTAACCTCTATTACTAGATATTATTATGAGGATTTAGATATAAATTCATCCATGGAAAGGAAACTAAAACTCAAAATCTACTAAAATTTACGAGAATATCCTATAGCAAATATAATATTTGATTTAAAAAATAATAGTAATTTGCATGCAAAATTTCTAATATAAAGAAAAGAAAAAGAAACTTCACTAAAAAATTTTATGCTTGGATAAAATGTCTTGCCTCACTAAAGTCCAAACCCTTCATCATTCCTCCCATCATCCAAACTCTAGTTGACAAATATTTTTAATTTTATTTTTCAAGACTTGAAAAATCGTCATTGTCTGTGTTCCAAATGGTTGACTTCACATGGTTGTATTTCCATCAATATTGCTTGGATTCCTTCATATTATCACTCATTTTAAATATTTTTAAATTTTGAAGAATTTGGTCTAGGAATCATTTTAAATCTCTTCTCGAAGATATAGTTCCTAAAATATGAGACATTTTTTTAGAAAAAATGCCCTAATCCTTAACAAAGCTATTTGTAAATATACACATAAATTATATTTTTGAATTTATGTTATTTATTTAAATGTTAAGATTTATCAAAGTATTAAATCCTTAATTGTAAGCTTAATGCAATGGTAAGGGCTTTGACCTCTTTTTGAGAGGTCCAAGGTTCAAACCCCACTCAGTATGAAGGGATCGGGAGGCCTTATAAAAACCTATGTAAACTTATTAAAAAAAAGGTATTAAATCCTTGGTATATAGTGTGAAATTATTAGTTTTTTTATTTTTTTATTTGGTTAAATGTTAAATTTTACCTAATGAAATTATAACTTTAGTTTATTGTGTTAAACTCTTTGTTTCTCACTATTTACCTTATGCTCCATGAGTAGTTGTTAATATTTACATATGAAATTAGAAATTTAATTTAGAATTTTTTTTGTACTATTAAGGATAAAGAGGGGTTTGAAAGGGACCCACAACCTTTTACATAGAAACTTGTCACAAAGGTAGCCAGAAAAGAACACTGCAAAATACAACAAAGAAAGAGACCCCTATAACAACAAGGAAAACTATATGAAACAACCAATGAGAGAACCGAGATAGTTCTACATCATTGAGTAAATTTTGTGAACAACATTACCAGACATTTGAGCAGCCTCCCAAATAAAATCCAACATCATCTTGACAGATATTCAAACCGCATGTTGCTTAATTTCAATCAGATGTAGACTATGTAAAAGAGCACCTTTCTTTGTAGAGTATTCCCCCAGGGAGTAAACATCAGCTACAAATTTTTCCTTAATGAAATATCTAGGAAGAACCTCCACTTCATCCACATTGGATAACAGTGAGCACTCCACCATATCCCTCTTTTTACCACTTAGTCGTAGCGACTTATGGGTACCACTACCTTTCACAATACAACCAGTAGAAGGGCCCTCCACCACCAAAGTTGAAATAGGAGAAACCTTTGAAATCTTAGTCACCCCAGCAAAAGAGTTCTTCATTGCAAAACCCCTAACACCTTTAGCAAAAACAAGAACCTCACAGGAAATCTTCTATGGACTAGAATACATGGAAAAGGAATACACGTCCTTCAAGTCTTCACCTTAAATCTCTGAGGCTCACAAAGCATCATCGAGTGTAAGAATTGGAAGAGAATCTAGAGACTTCAAAATGTCCTCTGCCACAACCCCTATCTCAATCGTAGCATGTTCAAAAACCAACAGTGACAATCCCTGATGTAAGGGAAGCAGGTCGCGTGCACCCTAAACTACCATCATCAATTTTTGCATAGAATTAAATAGCAATAGGGGGATATTCATCCATATTTAACTTCATAAGTGATTCAAGAACATAGCATAAAAATTGCAAATGATATCATATGAAGAGTCCAGCGTGAAAAAATACATAACCACCTTAATCACCTTGTCCCATAGTGACGATAGAGCCTTAGCACTAAACCCATTTTGGATTCTCGATAAGAATTCATATCCTTTTAAGAAGAAGCTAATTTCCTTTAGTAATGAGTGTCTATCCTAGTTGTGATATGCACCACCTAGCTCTAACCCCATAGTGTGCCTAACCAATTCTACTGAAACCTCAAAGGCCCACGACCCTACTCTTACCCATCCCTCCTTCCACATAACAACCATATATTTAGAAAGTATCGGGTTGTATCTGTGGAATATATAGACACATTCCAGTAAACCCCTCTCCTTCATAATAGTGATAACGTCTTCATTCGTTATTAGAGCATCAGGCTCCACCCTTGATTTAACATGATTTTTCTTACGTCCATGAAATTTAGCCCTTATCGTGAACATTAATTTAGAATTATTTATATATCATTGGTAAGGGTTTCTATTTGAACAAGTCCATGTCCTTAACCATTCAATTTTAGGTCATTCCATTAAATGTTAATATTTATCGTAGAATTAGAACCATGGTTTATAGTGTGAAAGTATATTAAGAAGTCTACATATTTTATTACTTGAATTTATGCTATTATTTAAATATTAAGGTTTATGAAAATATTAAATCCTTGGTATATAATGTGAAAATCTTTATGTTATTTGGTTAAATGTTAATGTTTACGTAATAAAATTCTAACATTGTTTTATTGTGTGAAACTCTTTGTCGCTCATTTCTTACCTTATACTCCATGAGTAGTTGTTAAGGTTTACATATGGAATTGTAACTTTAATTCATGATGCATAAATTGAGTGGCCCTAGCAGTTAATACTTTGAAACTTTAAATAAGAGGTCTAAGATTCAAATATGAAAGAGTTTAGGATTGCACACTATACACTTGAATGGGTAGATAACCACTTGGATAAACATATCATTCCATATGGCCTATGACCTTGTGGATGTTGATTTTTTTTTACTTTTCACCACTTATCCTAAACCCCCTTGATATAATTTAGTTTTATTTTATTTATTATATTATTATTTATATATTCAAAATTATGTTTAAACATAATTCTAAATAAAAATGCAATCATAGGCATGTAATTTGATATTATAGTTTATCAAAATATTGTGTTTGTATATATACAATATAGGTTAGACCAATAAAGTGGTCTCTAATAATCCTATTTATTAAAACTATCATTATAATACAATTATGATTTACATATTATATGTGGGATATTTATCAAGTGGCATTAGTTCAATTGGTTAGATTCCTCAATATTTGAGGAGACCAAGGTTTAAATATTACCAAGAAATACATGGATAATATCCAAGCTTTTTTGTGGGGCCCATTTCAATCTCATATAACCAATTGAAAAAAATATATTTGGGATACTTCCTACTAAAAAAAAAACACTTTATATTTTTATTAAATTTTTAAAATAGTGTAATGGTAAGCCAAAAGCAAGTGTGATCTAGGAGGTCTCATATTTCCTTGTTGAGATCTTTGGAAATTTTTAAAATAAAAAGGATTCATATGAGGAAAATCTAGGTACGATGTAATGAAAGTCATGTTTGAAATCCCTAATAGAAAGTATGGATGCCCAAGTTAGAGATAAGAGGAAGAGGCAATATATGACAAGTTTGATCCAAGGAGTATATGTTACACGAGAAGTGATTATCAAGGATGAGATGAAAGAGCATAATATAATGGTTCTTAAAAGCAGAGGGTTAACATGTAAGTTCCATGGATACTTGCCTAGGTTTTTAGAGATTTAAAATTGGATCAAGTGGAAGTGGGGATTGAGTTCAAATTATTTCTTGATATTTCTTCATAAAGGTTTTTTTCCTCATCATGTTTTCAAGTTCAAAAATAAGGGATAATATAATTGTTCTTAAAAGTAGAGGGTTAACATGTAAGTTCCATGGATACTTGCCTAGGTTTTTAGAGATTCAAAATTGGATCAAGTGGAAGTGGGGATTGAGTTCAAATTATTTCTTGATATTTCCTCATAAAGGTTTTTTTCCTCATCATATTTTCAAGATAAAAAATAAGGAATAATATAATGGGTAGAGACTTGTGGTTTAGGGGAGAGATGCTCTATATTTAAGACTATGGAAAGAGAATTTTATATCAAGATAAAAACTAGTGTGTGGTTAGGTTGTTTGTTCTTCCATATTACCTTATCAATAAATATATTTTCAATAATATTGGCAATAACCTAATGAAGTTTATCTAGTATGGACAACTACTATTAAGCAAAAGCATGTTATATATACCTAGCTATGTTTTGTTATGGATGTTTCAAACTATTTACCACAATCGATTAAGATCAAATATAAATCAAGAGAATGGGATCAACAAGTGGATTATGAAAAAAATTGTATTTTGATGCCACACATGTTATGATATTAGACACATAATAAGAGATTACAAAAGTGAAAACGATGGAGAAAGATTTTTTTTTTGGTAAAGAGATAAAATTCAAGATGAAGTAAGGAGATCATATTGTAGTAGAAGTCAATTAGAACAAGGATATTCTACTTCCTATAAATATGTAAATAAATCCTATCTACAACATCAAAAAATAAAAATTCAACATAGTCTACATGGATTAACTCTCTAGAAAGAGGTAAAATAAGCCTATTTACAACATCAAAAGGAATTAAAGATACCAAAAAATATGTGAAAAAAATTATAAAACAAAGGAGGTAGAAGGGGTCAAGTTTATTCTAAGTAAATTATCTTTATTTTCCTCAAGTAGTTTAAAAATTCTCTTCTTATAGTACAAATAAAAGTAGTCTAGCAAGAGGAGGATGGGTCATCCCCCTTATCCCCCCATTGATGTGGAGATTCTTCCTAGGGATTTCCATAAGGACAAAATGGTAAAATATATCTATGCATTCGAGGAGGCCTTTGAGAGGAAGAGTGCATTTTTGTACAGTTTAAAACTAATTGAAATTAAGCAGTGTCATTTGGTGTTCCATGAAGATCACATTAGACTATTCTACGGAGGTACCATGGATGATAGAAACAATTTCCCATGGAAAAGGAATACATGTCCTTCAAGTCCTCACTTTAACTCTGTGAGGCTCACAAAGCATCACCGAGCGTAAGAATTGGAAGAGAATCTAGAGACTTCAAAATATCCTCTGCCACAACCCCTATCTCAATCGCAGCATGTTCAAAAACCAACAATGACAATCTCTAATGCAGGGGAAGCAGGCCCCGCCTACCCTAAAATACCATCATCGATTTTTGCATAGAATTAAAAAGTAATAAGGGGATATTCATCCATTTTTACCTCCTTAAGTGATTTAAGAACATAGCATAAAAATTGTAAATGTTATCATATGAAGAGTCCAGCATGAAAAAATCCATAACCACGTTAATCACCTTGTCTAATAGTGACGATAGATCCTTAGTACTAAGCCCATTTTGGATTCTCGGTAAGAATTCATATCCTTATAAGAAGAAGCTAATTTCCTTTAGTAATGAGTGTCTATCCTGGTTGTGATATGCACCATCTAGCTCTAACCCCATAGTGCGCCTAACCAATTCTATTGAAACCTCAAAGGACCATGACCCTACTCTTACCCATCCCTCCTTCCACATAACAACCATCCATTTAGAAAGTATCAGGTTGTATCCATGGAATATTTGGACACATTCTAGTAAACCCCCCTCCTTCAGAATAGTGATAACATCTTCATTCGTGATTAGAGCATCAGTCTCCACCCTCGGTTTAACATGCTTTGTCTTACGCCCATGAAATTTATCCTTTCCCATGAACTTTAATTTATAATTATTTATATATCATTGGTAAGGTTTTCTATTTGAACAAGTCCATGCCATTAACCATTCAATTTTAGGTCATTCCATTAAATGTTAGTATTTATCATGGAATTAGAACCATGGTTTATAGTGTGAAAGTATATTAAGAAGTCTACATATTTTACTACTTGAATTTATGCTATTATTTAAATATTGAGGTTTATAAAAATATTAAATCCTTGGTATATAATGTGAAACTCTTTATGTTATTTGGTTAAATGTTAAGGTTTACCTAAAAAATTCTAACTTTGTTTTATTGTGTGAAACTCTTTGTCGCTCACTGCTTACCTTATACTCCATGAGTAGTTGTTAAGGTTTACATATGGAATTGTAACTTTAATTTATAATGCATAAATTGAGTGGCCATAGAATTTAAGACTTTGAAACTTTAAATAAGAGGTCTAAGATTCAAATATGAAAGATTCTAGGATTGCACACTATACACTTGTATCGGTAGATAACCACTTGGATAAACATATCATTCCATATGGCCTATGACCTTGTGCATGTTGAATTTTTTTTACTTATCGCCACTTATTCTAAACCCCCTTGACATAATTTAGTTTTATTTTATTTATTATATTATTATTTATATATTTAAAATTTTGTTTAAACATAATGCTAAATAAAAATGCAATCATAGGCATGTAATTTGATATTATAGTTTATCACAATATTGTGTTTGGATATATGCAATATAGGTTAGACCAATAAAGTGGTCTCTAATAATCCTATTTATCAAAAATATCATTATAATGCAATTGTAATTTACATATTATATGTGAGATATTTATCAAGTGGCATTAGTTCAATTGGTTAGATTCCTCAAATATTTGAGGAGACCAAGGTTCAAATATTGCCAAGAAATACATGGATAAAATCCAAGATTTCTTATGGGTCCCATTTCAATATCTTATAACCAATTGAAAAATATATATTTGGCATACTTCCTATTCAAAATAATTAAACTGAAAAAAAAATACACTTTATATATTTATTAAATTTTTAAATTAGTGTAATGGCAAGCCAAAAGCAAGTGTGATCTAGGTCTCATATTTCCTTGTTGAGATCTTTGGAAAATTTTAAAATAAAAAGGATTCATATGAGGAAAATCTAGGTACGATGTAAGGAAAGTCATTTTTGAAATCCCTAATAGAAAGTATGGATGCCCAAGTTAGAGATAAGAGGAAGAGGGAATATATGACAAGTTTGATTCAAGGAGTATATGTTACATCAGAAGTGATTATCAAGGATGAGATGAAAGAGCATAATATAATGGTTCTTAAAAGCAGAGGATTAACATGTAAGTTCCATGGATACTTGCCTAGGTTTTTAGAGATTTAAAATTAGATCAAGTGGAAGTGGGGATTGAGTTCAAATTATTTCTTGATATTTATTCATAAAGGTTTTTTTCCTCATCATATTTTCAAGTTCAAAAATAAGGGATAATATAATTGTTCTTAAAAGTGGAGGGTTAACATGTAAGTTCCATGGATACTTGCCTAGGTTTTTAGAGATTCAAAATTAGATCAAGTGGAAGTGGGGATTGAGTTCAAATTATTTCTTGATATTTCTTCATAAAGGTTTTTTTCGTCATCATATTTTCAAGATAAAAATAAGGAATAATATAATGGGTAGCGACATGTGGTTTAAGGGAGAGATGCTCTATATTTAATACTATGGAAAGAGAATTTTATATTCAGACGAAAACTAGTGTGTGGTTAGTTTGTTTGTTCTTCCATATTACCTTATCAATAAATATATTTTGAATAATATTGGAAATACCCTAATGAAGTTTATCTAGTATGGACAACTCCTATTAAGCAAAATCATGTTATATATACCTAGCTATGTGTTGTTATTGATGTTTCAAACTATTTACCACAATCGATTAAGATTAAATATAAATCAAGAGAATGGGATCAACAAGTGGATTATGAAAAAAATGTATTTTTATGCCACACATGTTATGATATTAGACACATAATAAGAGATTACAAAAGTGAAAATGATGGAGAAAGAATTTTTTTTTGGTAATGAGATAAACTTCAAGATGAAGTAAGGAGATCATATTGTAGTAGAAGTCAATTAGAACAAGGATATTCTACTTCCTAGAAATATGTAAATAAATTCTATCTGCAACATCAAAAAATAAAAATTCAACATAGTCTACATAGATTAACTCTCTAAAAGGAGGTAAAATAAGCCTATTTACAACATCAAAAAGAATTAAAGATACCAACAAATATGTGAAAAAATATATAAAACAAAGGAGGTAGAAGGGCTCAAGTTTATTCTAAGTAAATTATCTTCATTTTCCTCAAGTAGTTTAAAAATTCTATCCTTATAGTACAAATAAAAGTAGTCTATCAAGAGGAGGATGGGTCATCCGCCTTATCCCCCCATTGATGTGGATATTCTTCCTAGGGATGTCCAGAAGGACAAAATGGTAAAATATATCTATGCATCCAAGGAGTCCTTTGAGAGGAAGAGTGCAGTTTTGCACAATCTAAAACTAATTGAAATTAAGCAGTGTGTCATTTGGTGTTTCGTGAAGATCACGTTAGACTATTCTGAGGAGGTCCAACGGATGATAGGAACAATTGCCAATGGAAAAAGAATACGTATCCTTCAAGTCTTCACTTTAACTCTCTGAGGTTAACAAAGCATTACCAAGAATAATAATTGGAAGATAATCTAGAGACTTCAAAATATCCTCTGCCACAACCCCTATCTCAATCGCAGCATGTTCAAAAACCAACAGTGACAATCCCTGATGCAGGGGAAGTAGGCCTCGCCCACCCTAAACTACCATTATCAATTTTTGCATATAATTAAATAGTAAGAGGGGGATATTCATCCATATTTACCTTTGTAAGTGATTCAAGAACATAGAATAAAAATTGCAAATGATATCATATGAAGAGTCCAGTGTGAAAAACTCCATAACCACCTTAATCACCTTGTACCATGGTGACGATAGAGCCTTAGCACTAAAACCATTTTGGATTCTCGATAAGAATTCATATCCTTTTAAGAATAAGCTAATTTCCTTTAGTAATAAGTGTCTATCCTAGTTGTGATATGCACCATCTAGCTCTAACCCTATAGTGTGGCTAACCAATTCTACTGAAACCTCAAAGCACCACGACCCTACTCTTGCCCATTCCTCCTTCCACATAACAACCATCCATTTAGAAAGTACTGGGTTGTATCCATGGAATATTTGGACACATTCTGGTAAACCCCCCTCCTTCAGAATAGTGATAACATCTTCATTTGTGATTAGAGCATCAGGCTCCACCATCGGTTTAACATGCTTTGTCTTACGCCCATAAAATTTAGCCTTTCCCATGAAATTTAATTTAGAATTATTTATATATCATTGGTAAGGGTTTCTATTTGAACAAGTCCATGCCCTTAACCATTCAATTTTAGGTCATTCCATTAAATGTTAATATTTATCATGGAATTAAAAACTTGGTTTATAGTGTGAAAGTATATTAAGAAGTATACATATTTTACTACTTGAATTTATGCTATTATTTAAATATTAAGGTGTATCAAAATATTAAATACTTGGTATATAATGTGAAAATCTTTATGTTATTTGGTTAAATATTAAGATTTACCTAATAAAATTCTAACTTTGTTTTATTGTGTGAAACTCTTTGTCGCTCACTCATTGCTTAACTTATACTCCATTAGTAGTTGTTAAGGTTTACATATGGAATTGTAACTTTAATTTATGATGCATAAATTGAGTGGCCCTAGCAGTTAAGACTTTGAAACTTTAAATAATATGTCTAAGATTCAAATATGAAAGAGTTTAGGATTGCACACTATACACTTGTATGGGTAGATAACCACTTGGATAAACATATCATTCCATATGGCCTATGACCTTGTGGATGTTGAAATTTTTTTACTTATCACCACTTATCCTAAACCCCCTTGACATAATATAGTTTTATTTTATTTATTATATTATTATTTATATATTTAAAATTTTGTTTAAACATAATGCTAAATAAAAATGCAATCATAGGCATGTAATTTGATATTATAGTTTATCAAAATATTGTGTTTGGATATATGCAATATAGGTTAGACCAATAAATTGGTCTCTAATCATCCTATTTATTAAAACTATCCTTATAATACAATTGTGATTTACATATTATATGTGGGATATTTATCAAATGGCATTAGTTCAGTTGGTTAGATTCCTCAATGTTTGAGGAGACCAAGGTTCAAATATTGACAAGAAATACATGGATAATATCCAAGATTTGTTGTGATGATGTAATACGAGTGGGGCCCATTTCAATGTCATATAACCAATTGAAAAAATTATATTTGGGATACTTCCTATTCAAAATAAGTAAACTGAAAAAAAAATACTTTATATTTTTATTAAATTTTTAAAATAGTGTAATGGCAAGCCAAAAGCAAGTGTGATCTAGGAGGTCTCATATTTTCTTGTTGAGATCTTTGGAAAATTTTAAAATAAAAAGGATTCATATGAGGAAAAGCTAGGTAGGATGTAAGGAAAGTCATGTTTGAAATCCCTAATAGAAATAATGGATGCCCAAGTTAGAGATAAAAGAAAGAGGGAATATATGACAAGTTTGATCCAAGGAGTATATGTTACACCAGAAGTGATTATCAAGGATGAGATGAAAGAGCATAATATAATGGTTCTTAAAAGCAAAGGGTTAACATGTAAGTTCCATGGATACTTGCCTAGGTTTTTAGAGATTTAAAATTGGATCAAGTGGAAGTGGGGATTGAGTTCAAATTTTATCTTGATATTTCTTCATAAAGGTTTTTTTCCTCATCATATTTTCATGTTCAAAAATAAGGGATAATATAATTGTTATTAAAATTAGATGGTTAACATATAAGTTCCATGGATACTTGCCTAGGTTTTTAGAGATTCAAAATTGGATCAAGTGGAAGTGGGGATTGAGTTCAAATTATTTCTTGATATTTCTTCATAAAGGGTTTTTCCTCATCATATTTTCAAGATAAAAAATAAGGAATAATATAATGGTTAGCGGCTTGTGGTTTAGGGGAGATATGCTCTATATTTAAGCCTATGGAAAGAGAATTTAATATCGAGACAAAAACTAGTGTGTGGTTTGGTTGTTTTTTCTTCCATATTACCTTATCAATAAATATATTTTGAATAATATTGGCAATTCCCTAACGAAGTTTATCTAGTATGGACAACTACTATTAAGCAAAAGCATGTTATATATACCTAGCTATGTGTTGTTATGGATGTTTCAAAATATTTACCACAATTGATTAAGATTAAATATAAATCAAGAGAATGGAATCAACAAGTGGATTATGAAAAAAATTGTATTTTGATGCCACACATGTTATGATATTAGACACATAATAAGAGATTACAAAAGTGAAAATGATGGAGAAAGAAATTTTTTTTGGTAAAGAGATAAACTTCAAGATGATGTAAGGAGATCATATTGTAGTAGAAGTCAATTAGAACAAGGATATTCTACTTCCTAGAAATATGTAAATAAATCCTATCTACAACATCAAAAAATAAAAATTCAACATAGTCTACATGGATTAACTCTCTAAAAAGAGGTAAAATAAGCCTATTTACAACATCAAAAGGAATTAAAGATACCAACAAATATGTGAAAAAAATTATAAAACAAAGGAGGTAGAAGGGGTCAAGTTTATTCTAAGTAAATAATCTTCACCCTCGGTTTAACATGCTTTGTCTTACGCCCATGAAATTTAGCCTTTCCCATGAACTTTAATTTAGAATTATTTATATATCATTGGTAAGGTTTTCTATTTGAACAATTCCATACCCTTAACCATTCAATTTTAGGTCATTCCATTGTCAATATTTATCATTGAATTAGAACCTTGGTTTATAGTGTGAAAGTATATTAAGAAGTCTACATATTTTACTACTTGAATCTATGCTATTGTTTAAATATTAAGGTTTATCAAAATATTAAATCCTTGGTATATAATGTGAAACTCTTTATGTTATTTGGTTAAATATTAAGGTTTACCTAATCAAATTCTAACTTTTTTTTATTGTGTGAAACTCTTTGTCGCTCACTGCTTACGTTATACTCCATGATTAGTTGTTAAGGTTTACATATAGAATTGTAACTTTAATTTATGATGCATAAATTGAGTGTCCCTAGCAGTTAAGACTTTGAAAATTTAAATAAGAGGTCTAAGATTAAAATATGACAGAGTTTAGGATTACACACTATACACTTGTATGGGTAGATAACCACTTGGATAAACATATCATTCCATATGGACTATGACCTTGTGGATGTTGAAAATTTTTTACATATCACCACTTATCCTAAACCGCCTTGACATAATTTAGTTTTATTTTATTTATTATATTTGGGATACTTCCTATTCAAAATAATTAAACTGAAAAAAAAAAAACACTTTATATTTTAATTAAATTTTTAAACTAGTGTAATGGCAAGCCAAAAGCAAGTGTGATCTAGGAGGTCTCAAATTTCCTTGCTGATATCTTTGGAAATTTTTAAATTAAAAAGGATTCATATGAGGAAAATCTAGGTACGATGTAAGGAAAGTCATTTTTGAAATCCCTAATAGAAAGTATGGATGCCCAAGTTAGAGATAAGAGGAAGAGGAATATATGACAAGTTTGATCCAAGGAGTATATGTTACATCAGAAGTGATTATCAAGGATGAGATGAAAGAGCATAATATAATGGTTCTTAAAAGCAAAGGGTTAACATGTAAGTTCCATGGATACTTGCCTAGGTTTATAGAGATTTAAATTTGGATCAAGTGGAAGTGGGGATTGAGTTCAAATTATTTCTTGATATTTCTTCATAAGGGTTTTTTTCCTCATCATATTTTTAAGTTCAAAAATAAGGGATAATATAATTGTTCTTAAAAGTGGAGGGTTAACATGTAAGTTCCATGAATACTTGCCTAGGTTTTTAGAGATTCAAAATTGGATCAAGTGGAAGTGGGGATTGAGTTCAAATTATTTCTTGATATTTCCTCATAAAGGTTTTTTTCCTAATCATATTTTCAAGATAAAAATAAGGAATAATATAATGGGTAGTGACTTGTGGTTTAGGGGAGGGATGCTCTATATTTAATACTATGGAAAGAGAATTTTATATTGAGACAAAAACTAGTGTGTGGTTAGGTTGTTTGTTCTTCCATATTACCTTATCAATAAATATATTTTGAATAATATTGGCAATACCCTAACAAAGTTTATCTAGTATGGACAACTACTATTAAGCAAAAGCATGTTATATATACCTAGCTATGTGTTGTTATTGATGTTTCAAACTATTTACCACAATAGATTAAGATTAAATATAAATCAAGAGAATGGGATTAACAAGTGGATTATGAAAAAAATTACATTTTTATGCCACACATGTTATGATATTAGACACATAAAAAGAGATTACAAAAGTGAAAACGACGGAGAAAGCAAATTTTTTTGGTAAAGAGATAAACATCAAGATGAAGTAAGGAGATCATATTTTAGTAGAAGTCAATTAGAACAAGGATATTCTACTTCCTAGAAATATGTAAAGAAATCCTATCTACAACATCAAAAAATAAAAATTCAACATAGTCTACATGGATTAACTCTCTAAAAAGAGGTAAAATAATCCTATTTACAACATCAAAAAGAATTAAATATGCCAACAAATATGTGAAAAAAAATATAAAACAAAGGAGGTAGAAGGGGTCAAGTTTATTCTAAGTAAATTATCTTCAGTTTCCTCAAGTAGTTTAAAAATTCTATCCTTATAGTACAAATAAAAGTAGTCTAACAAGAGGAGGATGGGTCATCCCCCTTATCCCCCCATTGATGTGGAGATTCTTCCTAGGGATGTACATAAGGACAAAATGGTAAAATATATCTATGCATCCAAGGAGGCCTTTGAGAGGAAGAGTGCAGTTTTGCATAGTCTGAAACTAATTGAAATTAAGCAGTGTGTCATTTGGTGTTTTGTGCAGATCACGTTAGACTATTTTGAGGAGGTACCATGGATGATAGGAACAATTGCCAATGGAAAAGGAATATGCATCCTTCAAGTCTTCACTTTAACTTTGTGAGGTTCACAAAGCATCGTTGAGCGTAAGAATTGGAAGAGAATCTAGAGACTTCAAAATATCCTCTGCCACAACCCCTATCTTAATCACAGAACGTTCAAAAACCAACAGTGACAATCCCTGATGCAGGGGAAGTAGGCCCCACCCACCCTAAACTACCATCATCAATTTTTGTATATAATTAAATGGTAAGAGTGGGATATTCATCCATATTTACCTCCGTAAGTGATTCAAGAACATAGACTAAAAATTGTAAATGATATCATATGAAGAGTCCAACGTGAAAAACTCCATAACCACCTTAATCACCTTGTACCATGGTGACGATAGAGCCTTAGCACTAAACCCATTTTGGATTCTCAATAATAATTCATATCCTTTTAAGAATAAGCTATTTTCCTTTAGTAATGAATGTCTATCCTGGTTGTGATATGCACCATCTAGCTCTAATCCCATAGTGTGGCTAACCAATTCTACTAAAACCTCAAAGGACCACGACCTTACTCTTACCCATTCCTCCTTCCACATAACAACCATCCATTTAGAAAGTATCGGGTTGTATCTGTGGAATATCTGGACACATTCTAGTAAACCCCCCTCCTTCAGAATAGTGATAACGTCTTCATTTGTGATTAAAGCATCAGGCCCCACCCTTGGTTTAACATGCTTTGTCTTACACCCATAAAATTTAGCCTTTCCCATGAAATTTAATTTAGAATTATTTATATATCATTGGTAAGGGTTTCTATTTGAACAAGTCCATGCCCTTAACCATTCAATTTTAGGTCATTCCATTAAATGTTAACATTTATCATGGAATTAGAACCTTGGTTTATAGTGTGAAAGTATATTAAGAAGTCTACATATTTTACTACTTGAATTTATGCTATTATTTAAATATTAAGGTGTATCAAAATATTAAATCCTTGGTATATAATGCGAAACTCTTTATGTTATTTGGTTAAATATTAAGGTTTACCTAATAAAATTCTAACTTTGTTTTATTGTGTGAAACTCTTTGTCGCTCACTGCTTACCTTATACTCCATGAGTAGTTGTTAAGGTTTACATATGGAATTGTAACTTTAATTTATGATGCATAAATTGAGTGGCCCTAGCAGTTAAGACTTTGAAATTTTAAATAAGATGTCTAAGATTCAAATATGAAAGAGTTTAGGATTGCATACTATACACTTGTATGGGTAGATAACCACTTGGATAAACATATCATTCCATATGGCCTATGACCTTGTGGATGTTGAAATATTTTTACTTATCACAACTTATCGTAAACCCCCTTGATATAATATAGTTTTATTTTATTTATTATATTATTATTTATATATTTAAAATTTTGTTTAAACATAATGCTAAATAAAAATGCAATCATAGGCATGTAATTTGATATTATAGTTTATCAAAATATTGTCTTTGGATATATGCAATATAGGTTAGACCAATAAATTGGTCTCTAATAATCCTATTTATATCATTATAATACAATTGTGATTTACATATTATATGTGGGATATTTATCAAGTGGCATTAGTTCAATTGGTTAGATTCCTCAATGTTTGAGGAGACCAAGGTTCAGATATTGCCAAGAAATACATGAATAATATCCAAGATTTGTTGTGATGATGTAATACGAGTGGGACCCATTTCAATGTCATATAACCAATTGAAAAAATATATATTTGGGATACTCTCTATTCAAAATAAGTAAACTGAAAAAAAACACTTTATATTTTAATTAAATTTTTAAAATAGTGTAATGGCAAGCCAAAAGCATGTGTGATCTAGGAGGTCTCATATTTCCTTGTTGAGATCTTTGGAAATTATAAAATAAAAAGGATTCATATGAGGAAAATCTAGGTAGGATGTAAGGAAAGTCATGTCTGAAATCCCTAATAGAAAGTATGGATGCCCAAGTTAGAGATAAGAGAAAGAGGGAATATATGACAAGTTTGATCCAAGGAGTATATGTTACACCAGAAGTGATTATCAAGGATGATATGAAATATCATAATATAATGGTTTTGAAAAGCAGAGGGTTAACATGTAAGTTCCATGGATACTTGCCTAGGTTTTTAGAGATTTAAAATTGGATCAAGTGGAAGTCGGGATTGAGTTCAAATTATTTCTTGACATTTCTTCATAAAGGTTGTTTTTCTCATCATATTTTCATGTTAAAAAATAAGGGATAATATAATTGTTCTTAAAAGTATATGGTTAACATGTAAGTTCCATGGATACCTGCCTAGGTTTTTAGAGATTCAAAATTGGATCAAGTGGAAGTGGGGATTGAGTTCAAATTATTTCTTGATATTTCTTCATAAATCCTTTTTTGCACATCATATTTTCAAGATAAAAAATAAGGAATAATATAATGGTTAGCGGCTTGTGGTTTAGGGGAGATATGCTCTATATTTAAGACTATGGAAAGATATTTTTATATCGAGACAAAAACTAGTGTGTGGTTTGGTTGTTTGTTCTTGCATATTACCTTATCAATAAATATATTTTTAATAATATTGGCAATACCCTAACGAAGTTTATCTAGTATGGACAACTACTATTAAGCAAAAGCATGTTATATATACCTAGCTATGTGTTGTTATGGATGTTTCAAAATATTTACCACAATTGATTAAGATTAAATATAAATCAAGAGAATGGGATCAACAAGTGGATTATGAAAAAAAATGTATTTTGATGCCACACATGTTATGATATTAGACACATAATAAGAGATTACAAAAGTGAAAACGATGGAGAAATAATTTTTTTTTGGTAAAGATATGAACTTCAAGATGAAGTAAGGAGATCATATCGTAGTAGAAGTCAATTAAAACAAGAATATTCTACTTCCTAGAAATATGTAAAGAAATCTTATCTAGAACATCAAAAAATAAAAATTCAACATAGTCTACATGGGATAACTCTCTAAAAAGAGGTAAAATAAGCCTATTTACAACATCAAAAGGAATTAAAGATACCAACAAATATGTGAAAAAAATTATAAAACAAAGGAGGTAGAAGGGGTCAATTTTATTCTAAGTAAATTATCTTCATTTTCCTCAAGTAGTTTAAAAATTCTCTCCTTATAGTACAAATAAAAGTAGTCTAGCAAGAGGAGGATGGGTCATCCCCCTTATCCCCCCATTGATGTGGAGATTCTTCCTAGGGATTTCCATAAGGACAAAATGGTAAAATATATCTATGTATCCGAGGAGTTCTTTGAGAGGAAGAGTGCAGTGTTGAATAGTCTGAAACTAATTTAAATTAAGTAGTGTGTCATTTGGTGTTTCGTGAAGTTCACATTAGACTATTCTAAGGAGGTACCACGGATGATAGGAACAATTACCCATGGAAAAGGAATACACGTACTTCAAATATTCAATTTAAATCTCTAAGTATCACAAAGCATCATCGAGTGTAAGAATTGGAAGAGAATCTAGAGACTTCAAAATGTCTTGTGCCACAACCCCTATCTCAATCGTAGCACGTTCAAAAACCAACAGTGACAATCCCTGATGCAGGGGAAGTAGGCCTCGCCCACCTTGAACTACCATCATATATTTTTGCATAGAATTAAATAGTAATAGGGGGATATTTATCCATATTTACTTTCGTAAGTGATTCAAGAACATAGCATAAAAATTGTAAATGATATTATATGAAGAGTCCAGCGTGAAAAATCCATAATCACCTTAATCACCTTGTCCCATGGTGACAATAGAGCCTTTGCACTAAACCCATTTTAGATTCTCGATAAGAATTCATATCCTTTTAAGAAGAAGCTAATTTCCTTTAGTAATGAGTGTTTATCCTAGTTGTGATATGCACCATCTAGCTCTAACCCCATAGCACGACTAACCAATTCTACTAAAATCTCAAAGGACCATGACCCTACTCATACCCATCCCTCCTTCCACATAACAACCATCCATTTAGAAAGTACCAAGTTGTATCCATGGAATATTTGGACACATTCTAGTAAACCCCCCTCCTTCAGAATAGTGATAACGTCTTCATTCTTTATTAGAGCATCAGTCTCCACCTTCAGTTTAACATGCTTTGTCTTACACCCATGAACTTTAGCCTTTCCCATGAACTTTAATTTAGAATTATTTATATATCATTGTTAAGGGTTTCTATTTGAACAAGTCCATGCCCTTAACCATTCAAGTTTAGGTCATTCCATTAAATGTTAATATTTATCATGGAATTAGAACCTTGGTTTATAGTGTAAAAGTATATTAAGAATTCTACATATTTTACTACTTGAATTTATGCTATTATTTAATTATTAAGGTGTATCAGAATATTAAATCCTTGGTATATAATGTGAAACTCTTTATGTTATTTGGTTAAATGTTAAGGTTAACCTAATAAAATTCTAACTTTGTTTTATTTTGTGAAACTCTTTGTCGCTCACTGCTTACCTTATACTCCATGAGTAGTTGTTAAGGTTTACGTATGGAATTATAACTTTAATTTATGATGCATAAATTGAGTGGCCCTAGAAGTTAAGACTTTTAAACTTTAAATAATAGGTCTAAGATTCAAAAATGAAGGACTTTAGGATTGCACACTATACATTTGTATGGGTAGATAACCACTTGGATAAATCAAGAGAATGGGATCAACAAGTGGATTATAAAAACATTGCATTTTGATGCCACAAATGTTATCAGATTAGACACATAATAAGATATTACAAAAGTGAAAATGATGGATAAAGAAAAAAAAATTGGTCAAGAGATAAACTTCAAGATGAAGTAAGGATATCATATTGTAGTAGAAATCAAGTAGAAAAAGGATATTCTACTTCCTAGAAAGATGTAAAGAAATCCTATCTACAACATTAAAAAATAAAAATTCAACATAGTCTACATGGATTACCTCTCTAAAAAGAGGTAAAAGAAGCCTATTTACAACATCAAAAGGAATTAAAGATACCAAAAAATATGTGAAGAAAAATTTAAAACAAAGGAGGTAGAAGGGGTCAAGTTTATTCTAAGTAAATTATCTTCATTTTCGTCAAGTAGTTTAAAATCCTCTCCTTCTAGTAGAAATAAATGTAGTCTAGTAGGAGGAGGATGGGTCGTCCCCCTTATCCCCCCATTGATGTGGAGATTATCCCTAGGTATTTCCATAAGGAAAAAATGGTAAAATATTTCTATGCATTGGGGGAGGCCTCTGAGAAGAAGAGTGTAATTTTGCACAGTTTGAAACTGATTGAAATTAAGCAGCATGTTGTTTGGTGTTACATGAAGATCGTGTTAGACTATTCAGAGGAGGTATCTTGGATGATAGGAATAATTGCCCATGATATCAACATGTTGGTGTAGAACTTCCTCGATTCTCTCTTGTTCGCTCTCATATTTGTTCTCTCTTATTGTGTTTGTTTGTGTCTCTCTGTCTTTGTGGGTTGCTTTATGTGGTATTTTATTTTGGTTGCCTTTTAGGCTGGTTTTAATGTAAAAGGTTATGGGGTCCCTTTCAAAACCCTCTTTTCTCTTAATAGTATGAAAAAAGTAGTCTAGAGGTTATCCCTTATACTTGAGGATTTCAAGAGTAGCATAATAAAGAAACAAGCATGGAGGATATCCAAGGTAATTTATGGTTTTTAGGGTAGAAAATGAGTTAGAAGAGGTCAATTATATTCCAAGTAAATTACCTTCATTTTCCTCAAGCAGTTTAAAATCCTCTCCTTGTAGTAGAATGTGAATAGTCTAGAGTTTATCCCTTATACTCTAGGATTTCAAGAGTAGCATAATAAAGAAATGAGCATGAAGAATATCCATAATAATTTAGGATTTTTAGGGTAGCATAAGGAGGTAATTGTTATGGAGGAATGTCCTTATACTTTAGGTTTTCTAGGGCACCACAAAGAAGAAAGTGTTTTTAAGGTTATTCCTTCTACTTAAAATCCTTTAAAGCAAGATAAACCTATAGATGATCAGTTTCACTATAAAAATATGAAAAATTTGAAGATATTGATGAAGATGAAAGTGTTGATGGAAAAGAAAAAATGAGAAGAAGACCAAATGAGTAGAAAAACAAAAACTTAGAGGAATATTGATATGAAAAACAAAAGCAAATATTACAAGTGTTAATAAGAAATGAGACTAAGACCACAAATGAAAACAAAAAATGATGATGAAAATTATAACTTGGAATAGTGAAGATATGAATAAGACCCATAAAAAAGGTAGTATTAGAGAATTGATAGGTTGTTATAGCCAACGCATTTATAGTAAATAAAACTAGGTAGAAAAAATATCCTTTTAGCCAAATTCAAATTTTAAAAGATAATTGGTCAAGTGAGATTCTATTTCTTAATGCAAATGATATCAAGAAGTTGATTGTAAAAACTTAACAATTTTAAGGAAGATGAAGAATATTTTTGAGAGAAAGAAAAATGAAGAATATTTTGATAGAAACACAAATTAAGAGTATCTTTGATAAAAAGGGTTGGATATGATTTAACTAATTTGATAACAATGTAATGATATCAATGTAACATTTTTTATTTTATGTGAGTATCCTCTAATAAAAACCAAAGATATATTATTAAAAAAATTCAAATGGTTTATCAAATAATTATTACTTATTTATTTATCAAATTGCATGATCTTAACTAATTAAATACTTTATCGCCGGACTGAATGCTTATCCCCTTCTTGGTGCTTTCAGCGACGTAAGAGGTTTAAAATTATCGTGGCATGGTGGTTATAGGGGTGGATTGCGTGAAGATCTATGTGGCAGCTTTCAGGTAGGATAGCATATAATACTGTGGCGACCATAAAAATCCGGAAAACCTTCTTGGATTCATGGTGGCTACCGATTCCACCATGTACAAAAAAAAAAAACTAATTAAATACTTTGAATTTCAAGGAGGAAAACTAGATTCAAATCTTGCCATAAGATGCAAATAGAATTTCCAAAATATTGTTGTAATATCACAATAACAAAATCGCAATGTAATATGGGTGGGGTCCATTTCAATCCTATACAACCAACTTAGAAAATTATTACTTATTTATTTTTATTATTTATAGTTTATATGATTTTATCAAAATATTTTCTTTTATTAATTATTTTTATTTCAAGAATAAGGGATTAAATGCAAGGAAGAAGTAGGGAGCAACTGTGAGTGCAAGAAATAAATAAGCTTAATATTGAGATTTTTTTCTCAAAATATCTTAATAAATTACAACTACTAAGGATTTTCAAGAAGGAAACTTGATATGAGCAAAGCAAATATTTCTTAGAGTCCCAAGGAGAATGATACTGGATCCATCACAACTTACAAACCTTGATTTCTATCTACACTCATCACCAAATGAGCTAGTATCAAGTCTTATTGTGGTGCCATGACTTCTTTGGCACCAAACCCCATAGTGACTTCTTTGGCACTTAAAATTATTTGGGGCCTAATTTTAAGTGACATGGTCATTGTACCACTACCTTATCACTCCTAATTCTCAAAGGCCCTAATTTTTGATATGGGATTTGTGAAAATCTTGTCTGGTCAACCTAGAATGACTAAGAAATTTTATATTGCAAATGTTAAGTGTTGAACCATTATCAACAAAAAATTATTTAATGAGATTATTTTCAATAGATGTTGTGATGTAAAGGAGTAATCCCCTAACATAGAAGATGAAGGGATATCACTTTAATGAAATAGTAGGATTGTATTGTTAACCCCAATAGACTCCAAAACATTGGTAACATCATCAAGAGGAAGGTCTTGGGGGACTTCTTGCTCACTCAAAAGTTTGAGTAGGATGTATTTGTGGGCGGGAGAAGTTTTTACTAGTTCCAGAAGGCATATCTTAGTAGGTGTATTCTCAAGATAATAAAAACATTTGAAAGCATTTTGGTTATCATTAGCATGTTGTAGACCAAAAAAGGTCTATAGGAGGAAAACACCTTAGTTTTCTGACATGAGACCAAGGCATGTTTCGAGGGTTGACCTGAAGGTTGATTTTTATTTTATTGTTGGGTTAAGTCATGGATGGGAGATAAATTTATTATGCCTACCATATTAGCTACTCATTGATTCTGATTAGGTAAGGGATATTGAAATATTTCAAGATCTTGATTGGAAGAAGACTATGTATTGGAGTCACTGATGATTATTTTGCCACCCTTTATAAGGTCTTGGATGAGATTGCATAAGGTGACACCTACCAATCTTGTGGCCAAGTACATGATGAAAATCATAATATTCATCATGGATATACTAGTGAGGGAGATATTTTGTGGTATTTAAATATTTAATTATTGGAATTTCTATCATTTTTTCTTTAAGAGGTTTTAGAATGGTGGAAGGTGATTGGTTTAGCCTAGTAAAGTTATATTTAGGTTTTCATTGTTTCGTTAGGATAATATTTTAAGATGTCATTATTATTGTACTGATATTGTTGGCTTGATAAGAATATCTAACTCCATTGCCCACTACATGCTTGTTCTTATATTCTCCTTTGTTATTAGAGGAGGACAAATTTTCCTCTTATTTATTGAGTTTAATTTATTCTCTTCATAGAAGATCAACTTGTACACATTTAGTGATATCAACCACCTCTTCAAAAGAGGAAATATTAGCTATTTCCAAGGGATAGGCCAACTGGTCATGCAAGTTGCATATGAAAATATATAAGATATCCTTTTTTTGGGGTACATATTGAAGTTTCCCTACTAGGGATTTTTATTTAGCCAATAAATCATTAAAGGTTTTATCTTTAGCTTTTTTAATTTGGTAAAGATCACCAATAATGATATTTTATTCAATATAAACAAAAATTGTTGGAAAAATGTCTCCACAAGTTCTCTAAAGCTCTTTATTGAGTGGGGAAGTATTTGAAAATACCATTCTAAAGTAATACCACTAAGAATTTTAGAAAATATCTTGAGAAGAAACATTTTATCATGTGTGATGTCACTACAAGCAACTTGAAAGAGCCTAAGGTGATTGACCATATCTTGCTTACCATCATATATTTGAAACTTGGGAGTTTCAAAGTTGGGTGGGAAAGGTTGATTAGTTATGATGGGAACACATTTATGATTGGATGAGGATCCTTGAAGGTAGATCTTTTGTCATTCTAGTTCCTCTAATTTGAAGTTTTATTTTCCAAGTTTCTCTAATTTGGCATTTATGCCTTGGTATTCAAGGAATGTGGATTCAAAGTTGTTTGAGGTAATATCAATGGAGATTGTGGATTTACATAGTGTTGAGCTACTTGAGGGATTAAAAACAATGGTGTTGTCACATGGTTAGACACAAAATGGAGTGTTGTATAGTTTATCAAATTACAAGAACAAGAAAATCAAATATTCTATCCCCTCAATTACCACTTGCACATTATAATTATGTATTTACACCTCATCATTTACTTATACTTGGCAATATGAGTCAATCATAGTAGATGTTATTTATATAAAAATATTATTAAAAAAAAAAACTCCAAGGAATTTCACATGTTGAATATGTAATTATCAATATGACCACAATAGAATTTTTACAATGAGGAGAAAGTCAAATTTGATGTCACTCTACAAGTTCAATGGTCTAATTGCTCTATTGGTTTGCTAGGGGTTTAATGAGTGTCTTTGTAAACTTACTCTCTATTTCTATGAAGGTTATGATCACTATATTTTAACTTAGGCATTTTATCATGATTTATATGGAGGTGTTTTTTTAAGCTGATGTTGTATATGGATAAGAAATTTCAAAGCCATGATTTTTTATTATTCTCCATTTGCATTAAGCCTCAAATAATAAACTTCTTAAACTATTTTCTTAACAAGGGTTTTGAATTTAGTAAACCTCTCGTTTAACAAATGTTATTTTTTTTGGAATACAACTAAATGCACCAAATTTAGGTCTATTTATACCTTGGTTAGGGAAGGATTGTTCATCTAACATATACCCCTCTGAATAAGTTTTTTTTTATTCCTTTCTTGTCATGCTTTATAATTTTTAAATTTATTAGAATCAAGCTTCACAAGTGTAAGTCCTTTACAAAAATTTTCTCTAGATGCAACTACCAATAATCCACTTTAAATGGCATGAGCTTAATTGGTTAAGTTTTCAGCTTTTATGGAAAAGATCAAGGTTCAAGTATTGTCTTGATATATATGCATAAGCAACTAAATGTTATTGTAATGCCACTATATGGTGATGATATAATATAAGTGAAGCTAGTTGCAATACCTATATTAAACTATTGATAATCCATGAAGCATTTCCAAATTTTTATATGAACTTAATTAACTTATTATATGATTATATGATTAACTTACATCATTGAATCTAATTGTAAGAGCTTCATATGTTGATACTTAGTTCTAGAACATAAAACCTTGACAAATTTATTGAAATAATTGCAAAATTGATATAAATGTCCTTGATAACAAAACTCTAGTCCAAATTTCCTCTATGTGTAACTGTTGATAATCCATGAAACATCCCAAAGTTTATAAATTTTATATTATTGTAATCTAGGCATCGTAACCTTCTATTGTAGAGTTCAATTATATCATTGACTCAAATGGTAAGATCTTCATATTTTGATACTTTTTTGTGGAACATGAAATATTGAAATCTTATATAATTCAGATTGAAAATAATTATGATGGTTTTATCATTATCCTTCATAATAAACCTAGAAGCCAAAATGTTAACAATTTTTTCATCTTATTTGTGATAAACAAAGTATAATGAGATATTTGTGATGTTAGATGTCATTATTGATTATGTTCTCATATGTTGATATACATATTTCCATGGATATCTAAATCATATACTATCTTGATTGTGATGCAAATAATTCACTACCTACTGTTATTTTTTTACACCTTTCCACCATCACTATTCATAAAAGTATGCTGGATAATTTTTTAAAAGTATGCAAGAATTGAAAATCAAGGAAGAACTCTAAAATAATAGCACTTGAGGTATCAAAACTCAGAGCCACATCATAGAACCAAAATTAATATTTTAAATATCCAAGCACTGAGTTTAAAGTTGCAAAACCAACTAATAAATTAAATCACATTTTAAAACTCAAAAGAACATTAAGATTAAAGAAACTAGGATGGAATAGTTAAAATTAGTTATGTTTAAACCCTAGGTTTTAATATCATAAAAGAACATAGTGGCCTAGCACCTTAGGATTCAAGGAAAAAAGACAAACACACTTTAGAAGAGAACATTGAAAATATTAGTTGTAAAATATAAACTTAACTTATTGATAACACAAGGAATAGTTAAATATAATAAAAATGGTTTAAAATGGTAAAAAAAACATATAAATAGTCACCAACAATCATACACCATAATAATTAAATTATTGTTAATACATCAATTTCAATCTTGTAAATTAATTCAAAGTCATAGCTAAGATTCATAAAATATATAATCAATTTTATCGCTATCATACCTATAGAATAAATTTCCCAAGTTTTGATGAAGATGAATAAGTTTCCCCAATTTTGATAAAGATGAATAAGTTTCTTCAATTTTGATAAAGAACATGCATTGTAACTTGCATTATGAATAACTAGATCTTGATATCTAAATTTATCTTAAATCATTTCAAAGCCTTTGATATCAATCCACCTCCTTAGAAATAATACAATTTATAACTAATTTTATCTCTGTGATATCAAAGACCATATAGAGAGATTTTATGTCGAAACAAAAAATGTTAAAATGCTTCCAATGTGGGTTAGTTTTTTTGGAATTCTATTTCAATTTATTAATAGAAATGTTTTGAAAAATATTAGAAATAACTTAAGGAATTCATCAAGGAAGGACCAACTAACTACTTAGGAGTGAAAGCATGTATTCCAATGTTCTATGGATATTTCAAAACCTTTGCCACAATTCATTAAGATTGAATATGAATCAAGAGAATAAAATCAAACATTGCATTCCAATGTTACAATTGTTATAGGATTAGACACATGGCAAAAGATTGAATATGAATCAAGAGAATAAAATCAAACATTGCATTCCAATGTTACAATTGTTATAGGATTAGACACATGGAAAAATATTGAATATGAATCAAGAAAATAAAATCAAACATTGCATTCCAATGTTACAATTGTTATAGGATTAGACACATGACAAAATATTACACAATAAAAACTATAAAAAAAAGAAAAAAATTGGTCATAAGACATACTTCAATATAAAACAAAGAGATCATTTTGCAATAGACCATAGACTAGACCACGATGAAAAATTAACCTATCAGATAATATTAAAATTTAACATATTAATAAGCCGTAGTGGTAAGGACTTTGGCCTCTCTTTGGAAGGTCTAAGGTGCAAATCCCACTCAGCATGAAGGGATCATGACCCCTCATAAAACCTATGTAAACTCAAATTTTATCAAGCAACATTAGTTAAACTGATTAAATAGTGGTGATGATGTAATACAAGTGATATAATTTCAATCCCGGAATAGGTTAAAAAAAAGTTTAAACATATCAATCAACACCATCATTCAAAAACCCTATAAAATATTATTAAATTTCTTTTCAAACTATGAATCCAAAACAGTTGCCGTAATCACTAGTTTTAAAATATATAATGTCAACCCATAACTTCACTAAATCTACTACAGCTACGGCCCACTAGAGAATACCGTTACCAATTATAAATCAAATCAACAATGTCAACCCAGAACTTGACTAACCCACTAGAAAATACTATTACCAATTATTAATCAAATCAACAAGTTCACGAGTCATAACAATCCAATCAACAAGTTCACTAGTCATAACAATCCACTACGAGATTCACAACTAAATTTTATACAACTACTGCCCACTAGAGAATACTATTACCAATTATAGATCAAATCAACAAGTTCACTAGTCATAACAATCCACTAAGAGATTCATGGCAACAAGGCCTCCTAATTCATTGAAATGCCCATGCATTTTCACGCCTGACTTCTGCCTCCTCCTCAGGGGTTAAGTGATTCTTTAGGTTAAACATCTTGCCAATCTCTCCACTGGTTTTGCCTTTAATGTTATCTGCTACAGTCTGACATGTTAAGTCCAACAGACTCCTTATGTTCAAGTTATTGGCAGCCTGCACAGTCATTAAAAAAGCATAATTAAAAATAATAAATATTTAAATATTGCAAGATTACCACCTAGCTTAGAAGGAAAAGAAATACAAAATTCTACCAATCATATGGAAACCACAAGAACCCAAGTTAACAGAGAAATCCCAAGAAACATAGAGATTGATGATAGACTTAATCTATTGTACATAAAGTTGGAGGCCAATAGGTACAAAAGAGTTTGATAACTTCAGTTAAATTCGTGTCATACAAAATCAAGGCATGCATGACTAGGCTAGAGCTCACTTACTATGTGAAAGACGGATGTGAATTGCCAATTACATCAAAGGCGCATGCATGACTAGGCTAGAGCTCACTTACTATGTGAAAGACGGATGTGAATTGCCAATTACATCAAAGGCGCATGCATGACAAGGCTAGAGCTCACTTACTATGTGAAAGACGGATGTGAATTACCAATTACATCAAAGGCGCATGCATGACTAGGCTAGAGCTCACTTACTATGTGAAAGACGGATGTGAATTACCAACTGCATCAAAGACGTAGATCTAGAGGACCAAGTGGGGTAGAGCCAAGGATTGTAGAATAAAAGACAAAGGTTAACAAAGACAAAGGAGTCATAGCCAAAGCAAAAAAATAATAAAAGATGAAGCATATCATCAAATGGAGTAGAGCCAAGGATTGTAGAATAAACAAATAAACGACAGAAGGCAAGCATTTTAAGGAAATGTTTTCTAATTCCAACTGTCTTAAACATAGCATTTGAATTCTATGTTACTTGGAGTACGCTTTTGGTGAGGATAGGAAACACAAGACGCAAAAAGGAGACAGGTAGAGGATACCCCTAAATTTTGGGAAAAGGGGTGAGCAAAGGAGATGCCTAAATCAACTTTGATTTTTATTTTTTTTCGAGTAAAATATCAAGGGTGACTAAATAACATAGAATCAATTAGATTTTTATGGGAAAAGTTAGGTTTAAATATGGTTAATTCATATGTATAATTTTTTTAAGAAGTTAAGTGTTTGTCAATTTGAGGTCGATAGTTTTAATCTAAAACTTTTCTGAGGTCTTTTCACTTTAAAGTAAAATTTTATCGGGACAAAGTAGGTGTTATTGTGGTAGCTCAGGTCCCCTCACATGAAATAAAAGTTTCACGAGGCTAGGCAAGTGTTATAGTGGTAGCTTTCTGGGTTTGAATAGTGTCTACGAGAATAAAATGACCGAGACGTTGTTGATTTCCATTGGAGAGAAAAAATTAAAGTTTTTTTGATAGAGATTTTTTTAACCTATATTATTTAATTAAAAAATATAATAAAAATATAAAATATAAATAATAATAAAATATTATCAAGCAATTCATGTATAATTGTAAAGTTATAATTGTTTTTAATTTGGTTAGTATGAGAAACCTGGGCTTCCCATTCCACCATGACCTTTCATAAGGGGGAGAGTTGAGCTTATAAATAATAAATTTAACACACATCCACACATTTAAACTTTGGACTTCCAAATGAAAGCCAAAACCCATGCCAAAGCTTGTATAAAATTTTGCAAGTAATTTTGCACAAACTAGTTTGAAAAGAAGTGTAAAAAAAAATTCTATTAAAATGTCATTACAAGAATTAAATGGTATTAGTTCAACAGTTTAGATTCCTCAACTTTTTAAGGAGGAGACCAAGATTCAAATCTTGCCAAGCAATACATACGTAATTGTCGAAACTTATTGTAATACCACCATAATATAATAATGTAATAAAGATGAAACCATTTCAATCCTATATAACCTATTAAAATAAAATAAAATCCATTACAGTAAAGAAATTCTTACATTCCATGGAACCACAAGAGTTCCTCAAATTCATCGTGGCCACCTACACACGAGCACCTTCTAAAATTTTCACTGTATCTGCGAATTCTTAATAAATATTTTCACGGGGTCAAAGGAGCACAAAAAGGGAAACTCGACGATTATAGCCGAAACAAGAAATCCTTAAACATGAGACAGAACCCTAAAATCCGTGGCTACCTACACAAGATCACCTCCTGAAATTTTCATTATATCTGCGAATTCTTAAATAATATTTTCACAGGGTCAAAAGGGCACAAAAAGGGAAGCACTAAGATTATAGCCGAAACAAGAAATCCTGAAACATGAGACAAAACCCTAAAATAAAAATAAAATCACCATAAGGGCAGATACCAAATACCAAATTTAAAAAAAAAACTAATCAAATAATAATTAATAAATAAATAAAAAGCCACTGCTTCAGTTTTCACAATGCAATGCAGGTAACCTCTTGGCCGCAAAGATTAAAATTTTCTCCACAAACCTCGGGACGCATATTCTTTAGGAGGGGAATGTATGCGATACAATTCAAAGATTCCTCGACCTAACTTTGAATATTAATTTTGCACAATACAAAGAAAAATTGATCGAGGTTCTGCAAATAAATTTGCACAAAGTAGTTTGGAAAAAAAGGATAATTTAGCATCCACATTTGAGATGTTTCAATGGGATCTTTGGCTGGGGTGTTTAAGATTAATATTGATGATTTTTGGGCATGCAGTATTGGTGGTGTTGGGAGATATAGTAGTGGATTTTTTCATTTTTTTCCGATTAATAATTATATGAAGGCCTTCTTTGGTTTGTTCATATTTTAAGAGAATAAAATGGTGTGGCTGATTACTTAAAAGACTCGAATGTTAGAAAATGAGATGAGCCAATTTGGTTACTATGAATATTCTTGATTGAAGTTATTGTTTGTTGGGTATCTTTTAATCCAGTGCTCTCTATAAGAGTCTCTTTATTCTAACCTTGTAAAAATTATTATTATAAAATTCTCTATTTGATTTGATGTAAGGTTTATTGTTTCAATAAGAAATTTTTAGAACAAAAGACTGAAAATTTTGCGGGTCCGCAAGTAAATTTGCACAACTAGTTTGGAAAAGAGAATAAAAACAGTTCTACTATATAAAAACAGTTCTACTAAATAAGTTTTAGCAGATATGAAATTTCCCCCATCCTACGGAACTACTTAGCCTAAATATTTATCCATTCATACCAATATGAGTTCAAAAAGCGTGGCCTGATCGACTTTGACGAACTCCTCATTCCAGCGCTTGATGTCCTCCTCCGACAAGGAAGACTTGTCCCTGCGCGCATCCAAGTGGTATCTGCAATACTCCATCACCCGACCCAAAATTTTGCCCGAAACATTGGTCAACGGCAAGGTGGTGAGAAAGTCCATCTCCTCCATCATATTCTTAATCGTCTGCGACTCCAACGCCACCTCTTTCTCCACCTCAAATATCTGGTTATCCGAGCTCTTCAATCGCAGAGTCGTCGCCATCGCACCTCCTCTTCTGGTTTGGGAATCAAACGCAGAACCTCCAACTCAAATAGAATATAATAGAGGGAATCGCGAATCTACGAAGAGTCCAGAGCACAAAGAATTCAAATAATTACTTAAAAGTTAAAGGTGGTTATCCTCCTATTTATAATGCTTGGCATATATATATTTTTATTTATAGTATTTATAATGTTTGGATATAATTTTTTATTTTTTATATTTGGAAGCGAGCCCTCTTCCTCTATTAAAACATTAAAACTGCAGTTCCACTCAATCTTGTCCAAACCCTTCTTGTTTTAAAATAGAAAAGCTACTAATATATATTTCGGAGATCTCCAATCTGAGAGCGCTATGAATAGAAAAGAAAAGAAGAATACTGTGATATCATCATTCCTTTCTTTTCCAAAAAAGTTTTAGCTCCGAGTTCTGTGTTGTATATTCAGATCGTGCTTCTTGTCTTAGCCAGCTCTCTCAAAAAGTATGAATTCATCGTCGGTTTCGCTTTTATCGTTGCATAGAATTACTAATACTGCATGTCAAGATTTACAGTTACTTGTGAAGCGGTTTTGTTGCATGTCAATAAGATTTTGGCGGAGTGAAGGAGATGAGTAGGATATTTATTGTAAAAAGGCTAAAGGTTGGAGTTTTTTTTTTAATATCTAAACATATATCTCGTGCATATCTAATATTTTAAAACTAAAATAAAATAAAAAAACATAATTTTTTTTATATTAAAAATAAAAGATTATATTAAATTTTTTTTTTAATTTTTTTTTTTTTTAATATATGTAGTGCCTTATAAAAGTTCTATTTGTTTCTAAATATAGGAAATTATTATGTAATAAAATTTGTCATTCAAAGGTTTTAAACCTTTCTAGAGAAAGGAAATTCAAATTTTGTCTATTATATAAACAATCGTCGTAAAATTTTGAAGTAAAACATTAATTTTTATTTTTCTTCGAGCTAAATCTAAAGGGTGATTAAATAACATAGATTCAAATTCATTTTTAAAGAAAGATTTAGGTTTAAATATTATGAGGTTTTTTCATTTAGAATAAAAGTTTATTAAGGTAAGGCAAGGTAGGTGGCTTAGGTCCTTCACTTGAAATAAAAATTGAAGGAGGTTAGGCAAGTAGGCAAGTATTATAGTGATAGCTTTTCAAGTTTGAATAGAGGTTTTTGTTTTCCCATTTGAGAGAAAAAAATTTAAGCTTTTTTTTTTTTTTGAATTTTTCAACCTATCAAGAGATTCATGTAAAATTGTAAAGTTACAATTTTTTTTTTTGGATTTGATTAGTGTGAGAAACCTCTAGGATGGTTAGGGCTAAGGGTTCATCCCACCATGACCTTTTATAAGGGGAGAGTTGAGCTTATCAATAAAAAATTTAACATACATCGACATACGTTGCAGTTTGAACTTTAGACTTTTCGAAGGAGAACCAAATCCCGTGCCAAAGCTTGTATGATTGTGTTCTACTTGGTACCAAATTTGTAATTAATATATATATATATATATATATATATATATATTTATTTATTTATTGGATACATAAGGGAATTGGTTGCATCTACACTATTTTTAGTAACTATAAGGTTCTACTCTCAAAAAGTCTATAAAACCTCGTTATTGTTGACCTGACATAAAAGGGACTATCAGTCGTTCAAATTTGTACCGTCATTTATTTGACGTGCACTCACTCAAAAGATTCAGATCAGACTATTACTTTTACAACTAAACAAGCATGCACTCAAGGTTTGAAGCTAGGTCTCTTCTTGGCAAGTGGTCCAGATAGACAATTGCCAATCCACCTAGACACCTATCACCAATCCACCTAGACCTTGGGAATGGTGTACTATTTTTCTTTAAATTTTTTATTTTCAAGATTTTGTTAGTGTGAGAAACCCCTATGACCAATGCTCATGGTTGAGTAGGTTAAGCATCCTCATCTCAGCATGACCTCTCGTAAGAGTGAGAGTTGAACTTATCAATAGGGGCCAAACACACAACTATACACATCCCAACCTCCTCACGAACTCGTCCATGCCATGGTTTGAACCTTGGACCTTTTGGAGAAGAGTCAAACCCCAAATTGTTGTCTTATCTCCATGGAACACGAGCATTGTAATATTACTATATGGTCATAATTTAATATAGTAATACAAGTAACCCCTAAGGCTTAGGTGGATTGATAAGTGCTAGTCTAGCTAAGCACTTACCAAGAAGAGACCCAGGTTCAAACCTTGGGGAAGTCTTTTGCAAAGGTAATGGTTTGAACCTTAAGCTTGCCAACTACTAAAAATAGTGTGATTGTAACTAACTCTCCTATCAAGCAAAAATAATAATTTAATACAAGTAACTAATTAAACAAAATAAAAATAAAAAGTATATTTTATATAAAGTTTTATTAAGTAGTAATAAAATCCAATTATCTATCTTAATAAGAGGGTTGCAACAACTTTCCTATCAGTCAAAAATAATAATTTAATACAAGTAATTTTTTTTATTTGGTTAGTGTGAGAAACCCCTATGACCAACTCAAAGAGCTGAGCACTCTCCTTTCAACCATGACTCCTTGTAAAGTCAAGAGCTATGCTTATCAATAGGAAATTTAACACAGCCACCACACACCCACCCTTTCTCTAGCCTAGGCCATGGTTTAAATATTGATTTAATACAAGTAACTAATTAAACAAAACAAAATAAAAATATATATTTTATATAAAGTAAATGCTTATCAATAGGATATTTAACACAGCCACCACATACCCACCCTTTCTCTTGCCTAGACCATGGTTTAAATCTTGATTTTATACAAGTAACTAATTAAACAAAATAAAATAAAAATATATATTATATATAAAGTTTAATCAACGAGCAATAAAATCTAATTATTTATCTTAATACGATGGTGTTTAATTTTCAAAGTTCTCTCAATACAAGAAATAATAATCACTTTGATCTCTAAAGTCAATCAATACATAAAGTAATGTAAGATAGACCCCGTAATTTTCTCTATTGTAAATTTTCAAAACAAAAGAACATTGTGAGTACCACAAGTATCACTTTTGAATGACAACTATTAAATCAAATCAATTCAAAATATATAATATTTATAATAATTTCTATAAAATATGGACAAAATAGGGTAGAGAAATATGTTAGAAAGGATGGTTGGTCATGGTTTAAATGGTGGTGGTATTTTTTATGAATTTTGTGGTGAAGATATAGGACTTAGATTTGGAGGTAGTGACTTTAGTATTGGTAAAGGTGAATGCAATTATTTTGAAGATTTGATGGTAGAAAATTCAAATATGTTGGTGGTAGAGGTAGTCTTGGCTTTGGTGGTGGTATAAAATCCTTTTTGGATTCATTTCAAGATTGAACAATCAAGTGCATTCACGTATATTCAAATTTGAAGAATTATAAGTTTGTTGATGTAGTTTAGATGAGGGGTTCTAATGAAATATAACTTCTTCTAGCAGTTTGAATGTCTCACAAAAAATTCACAAAATCAAAAAATAAGCAACAATTTACTTGCATTCAAATAATTTTTTTTGACTAGCAATTGTTCAAAATCTAAAATTAAAAACCAACGGTACAAAAGAATTGCAGTCACAAAAAATAACTTCCCTTGTTGGTAAACTAGAATTTGTAGTAAAACTTCAAATCTTCTTAAATTATTTCTCTTGTTGATAAACCTAAAAGTACAATAAATTTAAAACTTCATTTGATTGCTTCTCTTGCAGATGATTTGGAAATTGCAACAAAATTTGAACCCTCTCTTGTCGATCATCTGAAAATTGCAGAAAAACACCAATTTATGTTTTTCCTATAATGGGAATAAAGGTGGGACAAAGAAGACTTAAATTTATGCCCCTTCTTCTCTTCGCAGCAAGATATATCTTCAATTTTTATTTCTTTACATGGATGCCCCTGTAATACTCATCATTTTATTCCATTCTCTATTAAAATATGAGAGGCAATTGCAAGGTAAATAATGTGTTTGAAAGCTTCATAAAAGTTTGAGTTTTGGTCGATGGGTTACATAATCGAATGTCATACATGTAAAAGCACAAATAATAAGAATCTAGCGATGAAGGAATGAAGAGAAATGGGGAAGAATCAAGTGTACAAGGCCATGCAATATGGACTTTAGTGATGGGCCTAAGGAAATTCAAGGGAAAATATGTTTATAGAGATTGGTGTCTTTTGATTAATGTAATAAGTTGTTAACATTTACGATCATTTATTTTTAATAAGTTGTTAGTTATTTTAATGGATAAGGTTGTACCATCATTATTTAATACAACTTTATCCAATCTATGCTTTGTAATACCTATTTATAGGCATCTTCTGGTAATACAATGTAGTTTTTTATTATTATCTTCTATCTCATGTCTGTTGTAATCTATGTCCATATCACTGGTATCAGAGCAAGTTACAGAGAGAAACTTCATTTAGTTGATTTTTCCTTGCTCTCATCCTGAGTTCTTTGTCCTCAAGCATGATCTTGGCCCCATTAGCAATCAATTCATGAATTTTCTTCTCCCACATTGTTTTACTATTGGGTCTACCCACTATTTTAGGTGTGCCTCCTATATCTATTTCACATTGGGTTTTTGGGAAGTCATTTCAATGTCATGAATAATTTGAGTTTGAGGTGACCATTTTGAATTGTTCACATTATCCATTTCAAAATTATTCTCAAAAGGGATTAAGTTAGGGGAAGAGGAATTCAAACCTAAAATAAGATATGTTTGTCCAGATTCTATAATGTCGACCCACTAGAAAATGAAATCACTTTGGGATCCTTTTTTTTCGTTGCTTTCTGATTTTCTATTTTTTCATTTAGATCCTCTTCTATTCCTCCTTCATTTAATTGATTCCTTTTTTTTAGACTATATTCAACTATGTTTTCCCAAACTATTGTAGTGCCTTGAATTTGTTGGAGGTTTTCTTTTTGAAATTTTATTCTAAGGTGAACAACCCTAATGTGTTTCTTCTATGTTCTCTTTTGTTGTGGACCTGTTAGTAACCATCCTTAATAATGTCTTTCACCTGATATTCTGCTAGAGGGATATTAGGACAATAATGGGTGAAATGATCACACTCATGACACCAAAGACATTTTAAAGATATTCATAATCTAATTTTTGTTCAATCTAGGAGTCCACATTAATCATTATTAATTATGGTAATCCAATTTCAATATTCACTTGGATGCAAATGCGGGTCACTATCGAATTTGCACCATTTATCTCTACACCCTCAATGAATTTCTCCAATTTATTGTCTATCTCCTCCAAGACTAAGTTATTTCTCAAAAAACTAAGTAAAAAGGGTAAATAAACCCAAACTGGCACTTTCCTAGGGTTCTCCTCTAACAGGTTGAAGCTTGTTAGGTAATGGAGCCAAATTGATAACAAGAAATTAATTACCATTAAATATTATTGGCAGGTTCCAAGGCCATTATTGTTGGTGGAGTTCCAAGGCCATTAAATATTGATGGGCAACGTTCAACAATAGGAACATGAACGGGGTTCCAAGAGGCAACATTAAATATTTAATTAGCATTAAATATTTAATTGCCAGTAAATATTTAAAAGAAAAACTATTGTAATAATTCTATATATTTGAGTATCTTGTTTATGGGAAATATATAGGATTATGTATCTCTTGTAGAGAGACAAGGAAGCTTGGTGTAGAGCTTGATGCAAGGGTGTTTGCATGTTGAATTACTGTTAAAGTAATTGTGTGGAGATGCTAGTGTTTTGAAGAGGAATTTGCAGCTGGTTGTGTTGCAGGATTACTCCCTTCAGATATTGTATTGGTGTTAATAATACAAGGACTGATTGTTTCTCCGTGGACATAGGGTACACTACCTGAACCACGTAAATCTTGTGTCTCATTTGTGTGATTGTTTTTTTTTGCACTGCTTAACTAAAGTTTAAACTATTTTCATTGTCGTTGTTATAATTTGTTTTTCTTCCATAGATGTATTGTATGTACATGGTGAATTCCTAACAACTGGTATCAGAGCGATCTTGTTGGAAAAGGGCACTCACAGGAGAGTTTTCTGTTCGAGTGGGAGAAATGGGAGAAAGTTCAAAGTTTAAACTGGAGAAGTTTACCGAACAAAAATTTGGTATGTGGAAAACCAAAGTGGAGGATTATCTGTATCAGAAGGATGATCTGTATTTGGCTCTAAAATGGAAGACTGATGGTCAACCGACTTGATGCATGATGAGGAATGGGATCTGATAGATAGGAGGGCACTAGGGGTGATCCAGTTGAGCCTAGATGATTCTTTTGCATACAACATCGGGAAGGAAAAGACCACCAAAGGAGCCATGGATACACTAGCTAAGTTGTATGAAAAACCCTCAACTTCAAATAAAATTTTCTTGATTAGAAAGTTATTTACTATGAAGTTGCAAGAGGGTGGATCTATCCAAGAACACCTTAACGAGTTTTATGTTGTTATGGGTTCTTTAAAATCTATAGGGCTTGATTTTGATGATGAGGTTATGGATTTAGGGTTTCTTTGTTCACTACCAGACTCATGGGGTAGCATTGTAATGGAAGTGAGTAATTTTGTGCCTGGATCTAGAAATTTGGTGTTTGATGATGTGGTTAGCACAATCCTCAGTGAGGATATGAGGAGAAAAACCTCTAGGGAGGCTTCATCATCTGGAGTAGCACTATCTATAGAAAGTAGAGGTAGAAACAAAGAAAGAGGAAAAGGCCAAGCTAGATGGAAAAGCCAGAACAGAGGAAAATGGAAGGGTAGATCTAAAAGCAGAGACAAAAGCAAGATTGATTGTTGGCATTGTGGGAAGAGTGGACACTTCAAGAGGGAGTGCAAAGATAGAAATAATAATGAGGAAAATAATGGGAATGATGCTCAAGAGGTAAATATTGCAGGTGCAATTTATCAGGATGCCCTGATTCTTGCAGCAAATTGCACGAGTGAGTATTGGGTTATGGACTCTGGAGCTTCTTATCATGTCACTTCTCATAGGGAGTACTTTTTTGATTATACTCCAGGTCATTATGGAGAGGTTTTGTTGGGCAATAACTGTCCATGTGATATTGTGGGTATTGGCACGATGAATGTAAAGTTGCCAAATGGAAATATTTGGGTGCTTAACAATGTTAGGCACATTCTTGATCTAAAGAGGAACCTGATTTCAGCCAATGCACTTGATTTGGAGGGATGCAACACTACTTTCAAAAATCGAAAATGGAGAGTGACAAAGGGTTCAATGGTGATTGCAAAAGGTGAGTTGACTGGAACTTTGTATTTACTGTAGAACTCATCTTATTGTACATTGAACTATGCTACTCAGGATGATGCAAAAGCATGGCATTTGTGGTTGGGTCATATGAGTGAGAAAGGGATGAAAATCCTTCACTCCAAAAAACTATTTCCAAAACTCAAGGAGGTTGATTTGGGTTTCTATGAAGGTTGTGTATACGAAAAAAAAAAATGGTAAAATTATGAAGGTTGGTCCAGAAAGAAAGAAAGAGAAATTAGAGTTAGTTCACTCGGATGTGTGGGGTCCCTCACCGGTACTTTCTCTTGAGGGCTACTCTTATTATGTTACCTTCATTGACGATTTCAGCAGGAAGACATGGATCTACACAATCAAGCATAAGTCTGATGTTTTTGACACTTTTTGGAAGTGGAGAGCATTAGTGGAGGTTGAGGTAGGTAAGAAAGTAAAGTGCCTTAAATCTGACAATGGTGGTGAATATTGCAGCAAGGAGTTTGAGGACTATTGTGCAAAGGAAGGAATTAGGAGAATCAAGACTACTCCTAGGACACCACAGGAGAATGGAGTCTCAGAGAGGATGAACATAACTATAATGGAGCATGCCAGAGCCATGAGATTGCATGCAGGGTTGCCATTGTTCTGTTGGGCTAGTGTAGTTGATACAACAATTTATTTGATAAATAGAGGACCTTGTACTACATTGGATGGAGGTATTCCAGAGGAGACTTGGAAAGGTAAGCCTGTAAACTACTCTTTCCTTAGAGTATTTGGTTGTGAGGCTTTTGCCCACATAGATAAAGAAAATAGGAGTAAGCTTGATGCAAAGTCTAGAAAGTGCTATTTTCTTGGTTATGGTGTGGATGATATGGGATATAGGCTATGGGATAACATTGGCCAGAAAGTTATCAGGAGTAGAGATGTGATTTTCAATGAGGATAGGTTGTACAAGGATAGGCACATACAGGTTGAAGAGGATGCACCTGAGTTTGTTGACTTGGATGCAATCCCAGAGCATGGTGTAAAAAGATAGCCTCTTGTTCAGATTGATGAACATGGTGCTCATGTTGAAGAGCATGGTGATCAAACAAATGAGCAAGTTGAGAATGAAACACCTCAAACACCCCCACCACCACTAATATCGAAAGGTTGGAGATCTACTCGGGTAAGAAGAGCACCAAATAAGTATTCTCCTTCTTTGCATTACATTCTATACACTGATGCAGGTGAGCCCAAATGTTTTCATGAGGCTTTGCAATTGGAAACTAGGAGCAAGTGGGAGCATGCTATGAAGGATGAGATGGACTCATTGACTCAAAACCAAACTTGGGATTTGGTTGAGCTTCCCAAGGGCAAAAGGGCATTGCATTGCAAATGGGTGTACAGAGTGAAGGATGAAGTTGATGGTAGCAAGAGATACAAAGCAAGACTTGTTGTGAAAGGATTTGCATAGAGAAAAGGTATTGACTATAATGACATTTTCTCACCTGTAGTAAAAATGACTTCAATTTGGACTATTTTGAGTATAGTTGCAGTAGAAGATCTTCATATTGAACAGTTAGATGTGAAGACAACATTCCTTCATGGGGATTTGGAGGAGGAGATCTACATGCACCAACCGGAGGGGTTTGAGGTCAAAGGCAAGAAGAGCCTTGTGTGTAAACTAAAAAAAGAGCTTGTACGGTTTGAAGCAAGCTCCAAGGCAATGGTATCTCAAGTTTGATAGTTTCATGATTGAGCATGATTTTACTAGGAGCCAGAGTGACCATTGTGTTTATTTCTGGGCTACAGGAAATGGTAACTTCCTTATTCTATTATTGTATGTTGATGATATGCTTGTGGCAGGATCCAATATGCAGGATATTAAGAAATTGAAAAGGGAGTTGGCAAGTAAATTTGCCATGAAGGATTTGGGGGAAGCCAAACAAATCCTTGGCATGAGAATCACTAGAGACAGGAAGGAGAAAACACTGAAGTTATCTCAGGAGGATTATGTGGAAAATGTGCTTAAGAGGTTTAGTATGCATGATGCAAAACCGGTAGCCCAACCTCTTGCAAAGCACTTTAAGCTCTCAAAGAAGTTATGTCCCAAGACAAAGGAGGAGGAAGAGTACATGAAGAAGGTACCCTATGCTTTAGAAGTTGGGAGTTTGATGTATGCTATGGTGTGTACAAGACCGGACATTGCCCAAGCAGTGGGAGTTGTGAGCCGATATATGAGTAATCCAGGTAAATCTCACTGGCAAGAAGTGAAATGGATACTCAGGTATTTGAAAGGGACTTCAAAATTCTGTTTGAATTTTGGAGGTTCCAAAGTTGAGTTACAGGGCTATGTGGATTCAGATATGGTAGGTGATTTGGATGGTGGGAGGAGCACTAATGGGTATGTATTCATAGTTGGAGGTACAAAAGTGAGTTGGATATCCAAGCTACAACGTGTTGTAGCTCTTTCTACTATGGAGGCTGAGTATGTAGCCATCACAGAAGGTGCCAAAGAGTTCATATGGCTTCAGAGGTTGATTGAGGAGTTGGGTCAGGAGCAAGGAGATGGGACACTTTGGAGTGACAGCCAAAGTGCCATTCATTTAGCTAAGAACTCTACTTTTCACTCATGGACAAAGCACATTCAGTTGAGGTATCACTTCATTCGATCAACAATGGAGGATGGTTTGGTAAAGTTGGGTAAGATTCACACTTCCCAAAATTTTGCTGATATGCTTACTAAAATTGTAACCAGGGAGAAGTTGAGCTTTTGCTCTACTTCGGTTGGCCTTAAGGAGTAAGGTCATGTTATGAGAAACTTTCAGTCCTAGGGTGCAGGGATGTTGCATCAATCTTGTCTCCAAGTGGGAGATTGTTAGGTAATGGAGCCAAATTGATAACAAGAAATTAATTACCATTAAATATTATTGGCAGGGTTCCAAGGCCATTATTGTTGGTGGAGTTCCAAGGCCATTAAATATTGATGGGCAACGTTCAACAATAGGAACATGAACGGGGTTCCAAGAGGTAACATTAAATATTTAATTACCATTAAATATTTAAAAGAAAAACTATTGTAATAATTCTATATATTTGAGTATCTTGTTTATGGGAAATATATAGGATTATGTATCTCTTGTAGAGAGACAAGGAAGCTTGGTGTAGAGCTTGATGCAAGGGCGTTTGCATGTTGAATTATTGTTAAAGTAATTGTGTGGAGATGTTGGTGTTTTGAAGAGGAATTTGCAGCTAGTTGTGTTGCAGGATTACTCCCTTCAGATATTGTATTGGTGTTAATAATACAAGGACTGATTGTTTCTCCGTGGAGTAGGGTACACTGCCCGAACCACGTAAATCTTGTATCTCATTTGTGTGATTGTTTTTTTTGCACTACTTAACTAAAGTTTAAACTATTTTTCATTGTCGCTGTTATAATTTGTTTTTCTTCCATAGACTGTGTATTGTCTGTACATGGTGAATTCCTAACAAAGCTGGTAAGCCATGAGGTCAGGGATAAATCACTTCTACTCATGAAGGACCCTCCTCAAACACATTTTCTTTGTCCTTTGAGGAGCTAAAAATCAAAATGAAAAAGACCCTACCTCCCATGGAAATATCAATGCTTCCTTGAACCCTTGAAATCCAATTGATATCAACCCAAGACCTAAGTATACTATCTTTAGGCTACATTCCACAAAAATGACCAATCAATGCTTGTTTCTTCAAAAGAACAATTTTTTCATTGACCTCTTGGATTCTCACTTCCACTGATGGATTGCCATCCAACATTTTCACAAAGACCTAGTTTTCCTTCATCTTTTCATCAATTTTCTTGCATAGGATCTTTCAACCACCCTTTGTGCTTTAAACAAAGTTACACTTGATGAACCTCCTACATTTTGGGTTGGGAGGGGATAGCGACCCCCATAAGCACCTTTCATAATTTGTAAATACCAAGACAACAATGAGTGACATAGACCTTCTAGGATTTGCAATCACCTAGATAAATCCATCCACAAACTACATGTTGTTATTACAACAAACCATATTATTATTGTACTTATGAGAATTAAATAAAGTTCGTTATTATTATACAATTTAAATTTTTTAAATTGTTTAAATTTATCTTCTCACCCTTATAGATATTTTTAACATTATGATATCAATACCATAGTATTTACATAGTGATTTACTTGGAGAGCCATAGGGAAACTTGCATGTATAACAATCCATGTACCAAGAATTTAATATAATCACATTATGAATTTAATCTCACCTTCTTATATAAATGTTAACTTTGAGTGTTTAGAAACAATATCAAGCTAAGCTTGACTTCTTAAAGAGTAATATTCCATAAATAAAATCAAATACTATATATATGGCATGCGCTTGACCCTAGAGTACCATAACATCATCAAAAACAAAAATTCATGGTAACCCATCTAAAAAATAGGAAGATAATGTGTACATGTTATTTTTATTTTTCATGAAAAGGGAAAAATATTTTAGAAACCTTCCCTATTGAAAGGTGTTGCTAGAAATTATATTTTAAATCCAACTCTGTAAAAAACTTATCACCCTTCAATATTAATTCATAGTTAATATTTTTAAATTATTTTTTAAAAAGTAAATTTCATTATAAACATGATTTTTTATTTTTCTTTTATTTGTATTTTTTAATAGTTATATGGATGGAACAGTCTTATTAATTTAGGACTCTAGTAGTTATTTATATATCCACAATCCTTTTCTACTACCAAGCAGAGTTTAAATCCTTAGGTTATCCTCAACAACACCTATTCCACCTTGTTGTTTTATAATCCTATGTGAATATGACCATCGGTTGCTTAGGATTGGTACTGTTATCATTGAGCTAGCATGCACTTAGTGGATTAAGGTCAGACTACTACCATTGCAAACAAGCATGCTCCTAGGGTTTGAACCTAGGTCTCTTATTGGAAAGCACCAAAACTTACCAATCCACCTAGCCCTAGATAAAAGTATTTATATATCATTGGCAAGGGTTTCCACTTGGAAAGGTCCATATTTTTAACCATTCAAGTTTAGGTCATTCCATTAAATGTTAATATTTATAATGGAATTAGAACCTTGGTCTATGGTGTGAAAGTATCTTAAAAAGTCTATATATATTTATTTATTTATTTTGTTTTTTTACATGTTGGAATTGATAGCTACCATGATGATTTGGGCATGTTGTTTCATCTTTTATAGTCATCACAATATTCTGTTTTGTCTACCCAAAAATCCACCACATAGTACTTTGTGTAGTCCATTCCTATAACCACCACGCCAAAATCACTTTAAACCTTTTATACCATTTAAAGTACCAGGAAATGGACAAGCGTTCAATCCGATGACACCCAATATTTGAAACTTGGGCATCCATCCCTCTTATGGGGTTTTGTCGTACCAATTGATCTACATCTTGGAATTAAAGTCTATATTTTTAACTATTTGAATTTTTGTTATTTATTTAAATATTAAGGTTTATCAAATTATTAAATCCTTCATATATAATATGAAACTCTTTGTTTTTATTTATATTATTTGGTTAAATATTAAGATTTACCTAATGAAATTTTAACTTTAGTTTATCATGTGAAACTCTTTGTTTCTCACTACTTACCTTGTACTCCATGAGTATTTATTAAGGTTTACATATGAAATGAGAACTTTAATTTATTATTATTTATATATCATTGGCAAGGGTTTTCATTTGGAAAAGTCCATATCCTTAACCATTTGAGTTTAGGTCATTCCATTCTTTTGTGGAAAACACCCTAATTGGGATGCCACTTTCCAGTAAGTCCCAAGGAGGCAAGGGTATCTATTATGCAAAAAATACCTAGGACTCGCACCTGGATTACCCCCTTCAACACACTCAAAGATCATGCATAAATAAACAAAAACATAAACAAACACAAAAAACATAACAACAAAAACATAAAAAATATAAATATAAAAAAAAAATGTAAAAAACATAAATATTAAAAAAATGAAAAAAACAACAAAAAACAAAACAAAAATAGGAAAAAACCACAAAATCAACAAAATAACACAAACACAAAAAAAAAATACACCAAAAAAAAATACAAAACACAAAAAAAATTCAAAAACATAAAAAACACAAAAAACAACACAAAAAACATAAAAATAAAATAGAATGAAAATAATACAAAACAAACCTCTCAGCCAAGACCCTCATCTTGCAGTGCTCAAGACGGTTATTGAAGACACCTTTGGAGATAAGGTGTGTCATTTTATTAACTCAGATCTTCCAAGACCCGAATGGAAACACCTAGCTCTTAATGGGCCTAGGCATATCACCGAGGCCCTCAGGCGGCTACAAAGCCTGCCGAGGACTCGCATCATCCCCAGCTCTCACAAAGATGACACCATGGTTTGGAACCTTGAAGATTCAGGGAATTTCACTGTTAAATCTGCCTACTACAGCCAAGAAGCTCCTAGTGATGGTCGAGACTTATCTAACCAGGTCTGGGTCCCCAAGATCATTCCCAAGGTCAAATTATTCTGTTGGTTAGCCATCCAAAATAGAATCCTCACCTCTGACAACTTGATAATCAGAGGGTTACTCATTCCCAATTGGTGCATCTTGTGTAAAAATGCCTGTGAATCAACTTCGCATGTTTTTCTGGAATGTCCCTTCTCTCTTGCTGTGCTCAACCAGGTTCTCAACACCTTCGCCATCTCCATAGCCCTCCCTCATTCCATTCCCCTCATTTTTCAATAATGGCCCCGGCCTTTCAAGAACAATCAACTTAAATTCATGTGGCAAGCTTGCCTTCACATTTTCTTGTGGCAGATTTGGCTTGAGAGAAATGATAGAAATTTAAAAAACCATGCTACTGATAAGAAGATTGTTGTGGCCAAAATCTTGGCCCTTGCTACGGAGAATGCCTCTCTTGTCTCGTCTTCCAAACCCCCCCTCCTGGCATTGAATCGGACCTAACTAAACTTTTCAATATTTTCAATTTTTCTGCTACACCCCATACTTTTATCGACAGGTCTGTTATCAATAGGGTCTTACCTCCTACTGGGTGGCATAAGCTTAACTTCGATGGCGCAACCAAGGGCAACCCCGGAGCGGCTGGTGGAGGAGGAATTCTTAGAAATCACAAAGGAGAAATTATTTTGGCCTTTGCTCAGAACCTAGGAATTCAATCTAACAATATGGCAGAGGCTCGGGCCTTGCTACAAAGCTTGATTCTCTTGGAAGGCTTGACCATCAAAAAACTTATCATAGAAGGAGACTCATTGCACTGCATCAACTGGCTCAATGGGATCTCTGTGCCTCCCTGGGCCCTTGTTTCAATCTTCCAAGAATGCAAGGCACTAATTGGCATTTACCCAAAATTAATCATTAAGCATCAGTATCGGGAAGGAAACAAAGTTGCGGACTGGCTTGCCAACAAGGGAGTTGACGAAATGGATATTCATGTTTGGAGAGATTCCTTCCCCATTGGCCTAAGGGACGCTCCTACATCTAATGTCTGCATAATGTGAGGAGTTAACTAGGCACCGAGGTTGTTTGCTTTTGGATCTGGATGAGTCTTCGTATCCTTTCGTCCTTCCTCTTCCTTCGGCTATGTTTTGGCTACTTGTCATGATTTCACGATACTTTTCACCGTTGGCCGCAAATTTTTAGCTTGTCACGATTTCGTGACATCCTTTTTGCTTTGGTCGTAAGGTTGCTACTTGTCGCGATATCGCGACCCTTTTTTCTCCTTCGGACGTGGTCTTCCAACTTGTCACGATATCGTGACACTTTTTCTCTCTGGGTGCTCTTTGGCAACTTGTCGTGATCGGGGCTTTTTTGCAACTTATCGCGATATCGTGACACTTTCTTTCTTCAGGCGCTTTCTTGCACCATGTCGTGATTTCACGACATTTTTTATCTTTGGCGGAGGTCTTCCATTTTGTCGCGATATCGTGACACTTTTTCTCCTCGATGACGGCCTTCCATTTTGTTGCGATATCGCGACACCTTTTATCTTCAGCTGCGGACTTCTAGATTGTCATGATATCATGACACTTTTTCTCTTCGGCTGCGGTCTTCCAGATTGTCATGATTTCATGACACTTTTTCTCTTCGACGGTAGGTTTCCAGATTGGCGTGATTTAGCGACACTTCTTCTCCTTGGCAGAGGTTTTCCATCTTGTCATGATTTCACAACATTTTTTCTCCTTGGCAGCGGTTTTCCATCTTGTCGCGATTTCGCGACACTTTTTCTCTTCGGCTGCGGTCTTCCAGATTGTCGCGATATCGCGACACTTTTTCTCTTTGGCAGCGGTCTTCCTTCTTGTCATGATTTCGTGACATTTTTTCTCTTCAGCTGTGGTCTTCCATAATGTCGCGATATCGTGACACTTTTTCTCTTTGGCAGCGGTCTTCCATCTTGTCACGATTTCGTGACACTTTTTCTCTTCGACAGCGGTCTTCCAGATTATCATGATTTCGTGACACTTTTTCACTTCAGCTGTGGTCTTCCAGATTGTCACGATATCGCGACACTTTTTCTCTTCGGCTGCAGTCTTCCATAATGTCGCGATATCGCGACACTTTTTCTCTCCGATAGAGGTCTTTCATCTTGTCATGATTTCACGACACCTTTTCTCTTTGGCATCGGGCTTTCTCATTTGTCACGATTTCGTGAAACTTATTCTCTTTCGACTCCAACCTAACAACTTGTTGCGATATCATGACACTTCCTCTCATCTAGCAACAACCTTGCATTATGTCACGATTTCGTGACTTCTTCCCTCCTTCGACTCCGATGGCGCTTCTTGTCACGATTTTATGACTTCCTTTCTTCTCTTGGCAGCTTCAGTGCTTCTTGTCATGATTTCGTGACATCACCATTTTGGTCACGATTTCGTGACACCTTTCCTCGTGTGGAGGTTTGCCCGCTCTTTAATATTTTCTTCTTGGACCACCTCGGTCATTCTGGAATTCATGTAATTCCTCTTGTACAAGGTTCGGGGACCTTTCAACACCCCTTCTACCAATAATTAAAAAATAATAATACAAAACAACACACACACCAAAAAACTAAAAGGAAAGAAAAAATAGAATACGTCTTTGGCATTTCTAGGCCAAAAAACTATTCAGACAAGATTCAGTAGAGGAAACATAAGAATAATCAGTCTAAGTAAGGGAACTAAAATACCCTGACCAAACCAAAGAGAAGCAAAAACAAAGAAAAAAGGATCTAGGTACCTCTAGTACTCGAACCATCCAAAGAAATGATAGAAATAATAGATTCGCTTATTTGTGAATCCTACCATCTAGGAGGGTGGGCATAGTAAGTAAGATCACCTTTGTTCGATGCCCAATTAACTAAAGCATCAACACTCTTATTTTATTCTCTGACCACATGATTGCATTTAAATTTTAAAAATCCCATCTTGATTAGTTGAATCTTCTCAACAATTATTTTTATTCTCCAATCAACCTTATGATTCTTAGAATGAGTCTTCAATAGATTAATCATGACTTGAGAGTCAAATTCAACCAATGCTTTTTCCATCCGACCTTAGCATCCTCTCGAAGGCCTCTAAGGATACCATACTCCTCAGCAAGGTTATTGGGAAAAAACCCAAATTCTCAGTAAAAGTGAAAACCAGGGAACCATATGAAATTCTAAAAATTCCTCCCACACTAGCTTTTCAAAGGTTCCCTCTAGAGACTCCATCTGTGTTGAATTTTCTAAAATCCTTAGGAGGAGGATGTCAATTCCTTGTTCTATCTATATTTCTATTATTCAAATTTTCTTTGAGTTATTTTCCCTTAAAATAATTAATCTTCAATATTTGCATCACTTGATACCATATTTTGTGGGAGTTTTGGGGGTGTTTAAGGAGCTATTGGACTAATTCAACTAAGTTGGCAATGGTATTTTGCTAGATATAGTGATTGTCCTTCCTTTCTTGATTGAAAAATGGGTTTTTTCTTTCCTTTCAGATATTCCAAGGTAGAATGTTAGAACCCATCCAAACTAACTACCTAATAAAATGATCAACATCATCTTGATTAGGTCAATCCCTTCAAAAATTTTAAAAAGTAAAAAAATTGGACCATTGTAAGCCAAGTAAGATGGCCACTCTCCTCCATATATAGCTCAGAGGCTAAGGTATACTTAACTTAGCACATATCACATAGATTACATGCATATACAATTGAAACAAATTTAACTTCCATTTAACATTCACCATTGCATCCATATATGCATACATAGTAGTGCATCTATACATCTAGAGCATAACATCTAATCATACATCTATCATCTAGCTAGTGCATGTCATTAGTACATCACATCCATATAGCATAATAAAAATATAAAATAAGCATTATATCTATTTTACATCACATGAACATAAAGAAATAAAATAACACACATATTGATTCATAAAAAGGGAGTATCATATATGTGTCTAATTCAATAAGTGCATGAGATACAAAAATACCCATAGGCTATAATAGTGTAGGTCCTCAGACCTTACACTCAAAAATAATATCAAACATCAGGTTATATCATGGAGGGCCTGTGCCCCCTGAGTCACCTCCTCCCTCAACTCCCTCTCTGTGAGGTTGTCTGGATCTAGTGCCCACCAATATCTATGATCGAGCCCCTAACTTGTGATTGGGCCACAATGATGACTACCCTGAATCACTTTGCCTACTCCTATGGGAAGCCCCTACTGTAGAATGATCTAGAGGAGTGCTACCCAATATCCTGACTTGACCCTGTAGAGAGATTATGTATCTAGAAACTACAACCATATTAGTTGTGGCTTGCTCTAAGAGTCTCCTCGATCATCTAATCTATGTTTATGTATCCAAACCTATTGATATTTGAGAAATTGGAGTGGATGGTGTAGCATGAGAATTAGCAAGAGACCATATCTATATCTTGAGAGTATCACTCTCATAAGTCCTTACATCCATATGCACCTCTATAATATCCCTCTATATAGTGATCTTCTCTATAATAGTAGTAGCTAAATGCAACTGTGCCTGTAGGATAGTCCTCTCCTCCTCGTATCCCTATCATCATATATGTCCTACACTCAACAGATCTAGTGTTGTAGCAAGAGAGGTGTCTCTCTCTAGGATCTACCATTGTGTTGTCTATAGTTGTACTTATATACTGTGCACTTGAGCCAACAGCTAGCAAGCCTCATCATCTAGGTTCTCCTCATTGTCATCATCCTCCTCCTACGAATCCTCCACCTGTGCAACTACCTGATTACACTCACACTCAATCCTAGCATACACTCATCACTCATGTAGGTTATCAAACATAGCCTCAACAAGCTCACCATATCCAGAGCAGTCCAAAGGACCACTGCCTTGCCATAGCCTAGTGGTCCACCAGATGTCATAATCAGCTATCCTCCCTGTATCTATTGTGCCTATGTCTCCTAGGGTATCATAATAATCTATCAAACTTGTGATCTAAAGCCATGAAAGTTGTATATCTACCATAAGGTGGTGGTAGAGGACTGGCTCATTTGGTATGTCCTAACAGAAGCCAAACTTCCTAGTGACTCAAGAGAAGTGAAAGAACTCCTGCACCTTAGGCTTACGCCTAATAACCTAGCGATCATGCCTATTCCATGCCAAGTATCTATTGCCCTCCTCCCATGGTAGGCAACCCAAGTAGGGCCACCATATAATATGACTCACCTAAAGTCTTATTAGTGAGTGTGTGTAGTTTTGAGGATCCCCGACGTAAGACCTGCTCCATTATATCTCTGAATCCCATGGTGAATGGGCACCATAGCATTGATTCACCATTGCTACTACTATGATCTCAAAGTACAATTCTTTAGGTTTTTCTATATTTATGTACTCCCATGCCTAGATATATAATAGCAAGCTAAAACCTATGTCTACTTGCCCCTACCATGCAATGCAATATATATCATCATAAATTTGGGCTAGGAGTGCACTCCCCATGCCATGATGAGTGCATCATCTATGGTGCTCCTGAGTAGGTCCTGCACCATCACCAAGATATTCCAAGGGAACCTCACTCCTAAAGATCTTAGAAGAAGAAAATTACATATAATATGCATCAGAATGACCTGGCATCATGAGAAGACATCTTCCTTATACAAGTAAGTTATTGGCACCTCGTCATGCACTATTTTACCCAATACCTCAATGTGTCTATCCTCGAAAACCCTCTGAAATATTATAGTCTTTGTTGTAGTAGCTAAAGAGGTCATAACTCATCCATCTATAGGGATTCTATAAATCTGGTAGACATCCTCTAATTTCATCATCATATCCATAGTTGAAAGATGAAAAGTGTTAGCCCTTGTATCCCAATGATAGGCTAACACTATGATATAGGCTTGATACGACCTGATAGTTGGCAATCTCATAGTATAACTCAGGCCTAAGCTATTGAACAACTCCTAGTCGATGTGGTCTAACAAGGGTAATAGCTCAAGAATTAAATTAGGCTTCCATGCCCATGTAGTCAAGGTCTAAGGGGAATAAAACAAGGTACAAAATCAACCTCAAAATTCCAAAAATCAATCTCAAAAAAAAAAGAATGGCTAAGGTTCCTAGCTACTCAAGGCAACAATAGCCATTGTGGTCATCATTGATGTCAATAGTGGCTAGCACCAATGGTCAATTTTTTTATCATTGGTGTTTAAACCTAACCACTGCCAGCAACAATGGACCCCAATTGGCCGATTGGGAGCCACTGTCACCAATAGTGGTTATGGGAAAGACACCTTGTGAGGTTGTTTCCTACCCCAAAAAGCCAAAATTAAAATAAAAACACTTTTACTAAGATACCCTAATTCTAAATCTACCTAAGGTGAGGTTCATTACTAAAAATTTAGTGAAGTTCTTTTAACGTCATTAATTAGTGAGGTTCTTTTTAAATGCTCAAATTATGAGTTAGAGATGAATATTCTACCTTAGGAGCTCTAGCTCCACCACTAGTAGAGGCCTTTGACTAATTTGTCATGGTGGTGAGTGGTAAGTTCGATAGCATTCCATATCATATTATCTCTCTCTCCTCAGATATCTCACTTTCTCTATCTACTAGCTAGATTTAATGAATTGCAAAAACCCTAAATTTGCTTTTATATTTTCCATTTGGTCCTCAACTAATGTTAATAGTGAACAAATATTAGGGAAACCTCGACCGCTTCTATCAATAACAACTAAGTAAATTGCAAGAACAAATCATAGCTTTCAACAATGGCTATAAGTAAATAATAAATGCACTCAATTTCTCACTGTGAGGAGTTTCAAAATGGACAATAATAAATATCTACCAGCCCAAAACTCAAAAATTTCAAAAATAACAAAAAATTAAATAAATCAAATTTCAAATGTGTCTTATATCCAATTATTTATTCTACACACTTGGTGGTTGTAGCGACTTGCACTCCATGCAATCCGACAAGATGAGTAAATTACCATAAGGCTATTTGAACCAAATTATTCATCATTGACTTAAAATGTTTTTGCTTCAATCTCGAAGAAGGCCATGGAGGCTGAACTGCCCCACGGGAACGAGGTATTCATTTTATTTCTACAATCAAATTTAGTAGATCATCAAACATAGTGATTCAACACAATCTTAAATGGAATTGCTATCATATTCATTCCCTAAGAAGGCCATTACGGCTAGAATTCTCCATGGGATAGAGGTGTACATTTACTACTAATAGTTGAAATCATAGTTGTGATAGGACCGACCATATAAAAAATAAAAAAGTCTTAAATCATCCAAATTATTCATCATGGTCAAGCGACTCTTCACTTTCATCACTTGTACTTTCCTCATTGACTCATCGCTTGAGGGGGTAGTCATAATATCAACATTCATAATCAAAATCAACAACGGATCACTCGATCATGTAAATTACATTTGTCTTATGAATATTTTCTAACAACTATCACAATATTTCCCTTTTGTTGAGAAAAAAGTAAACATAACAAATTAAATATTTGGTAATTTGTTCTTCGATCATAGTTTGTCAAAATAATTTGTTTCGATTTCATGCAGATCATGACCAAATATTTACTCAAGCTAAGCCTTCCATTCCATTGGAATCAATGATTCTAAGATGCACATCCTTTCTATGATTGGGGTATCTAGTGTTTATAAGATTAATGAATATCAAAAAATCTAGAATATGGTTTTAGGTGACCTATTTTTGCTCAGTGTCATGTTTTTCCACAATGCATCCCAAAAGGGGTATCTATAGACAACTAAAACACATCATGTTTAGGAGATTCATTATCTAATTCTTTATTCATCTAATTCTAGAGGTTTCCTCCCAACTTCTCAGTCCATCTAATTCTTTATCCCATATTCCTTGAGAAGCCAAGATTAGGATTTGAGAAAGTCTATTTATATATCTCCAAAGAGGTAAAGAGATATACAAGTTTAATGCAGTGAATCCCTACCAAACTAGAGAGGCATTTGCAACCCATGAGGAGTGCCAAGATGCTATCCAATTAGAGAATGACACCTGCATTTGAAGCAATGGAGTTTCCAATAATTTGAGGAGTAAGATTACCATCTCATACCAATCCATTTTGAATTCATAATAATTCACCCACAAATATATGTTTAGAAACATTGGTTACCCTTGACCATCAATTTAATGATGGAATTGAGCATCCATAGACCTGATTTCAAGACCAGAGCACTTTTCTCATTATTGCTATTAGCAGCAATGGCCCATAGGTTTAGCTACTGGACTCAATAGCGGTTAGTAGAGCCAACTGCTTTGAGCTACAATAGCTAGGGTTTGGTATGCAAATTCCTTTGAGTTAGCCATATATTTACATTTCCTAACATACATTTAGCTTAACTTAGCATATATTAATCACATTTCATACATTTCCATGGTTGATTCATAGAATCATAGGCATATTTGCTTACATTTGCGCACTTTACGTTTTCATTTATATTATTTCATGTATTCGGTTCCTCAATACCAAAGAAGACGCTACTCAAATATTATCTAGTGGACCCTGGTTCCTCGGGTCAAGAAGTGTCTTTCTGATGAAATGGAATCTTGATTTTAATCTAGAAACTCAGAGCATTAACTTTGCTCCTATATGGGTTAGACTTCCAAATCTCCCTTGGTACCTTTGGTGGGAATATATATTCAAATCCATTGCCTCAATAATTGGATATTTGCTCCTCATTGACAGCGTAACTTTATCCAGATCAAGGATGCATGTTGCCCACCTTTGTATCATTGCAAATCTTGACTCTACGCTTCCTACTTTTGTCGAAATAGAACATGGGACTTTTCTTCACAAGAAATCCATTGAATACGAGAACAAACCTCCTTTCTGTATTGAATGTCAGACTCAAGGCCATCTTTGAGATCAGTGCCCTACTCTTAAGAAATAAGCGACCACTACTTAGCAAATGACTAATACTGCAAACATGGCCAAAGGAAATGAATTTTAGACTCCTTTTAGATAGGATAAAATAAGATTTCCTCTATCCAGAGGAATTATCTTTAGGCTGACCAAGGAGTATGGAATCAAAGATGTGCAAGGCACTGCTCCCTTTAGAAAATCTCCAAATGATAAGGGGAAAAAAAATTCCTCGTCGGATGCTCCTAATGAGGTTAGTCTCTTTGTATTTCCCAATAAATTTAAAATTTTAGGAGACTTAGATCCTGAGGATGCTATTGATGAAATTAACAATCCTAATCCTAATTCAAATTCTTCTTTGGATGTAATGGAATTCCAACAAGTACCACCTTATAAACCTTTGACTGAGAACCCCTACTTCTCGGTTGCTCCCAATGATGATCAGCCTCTGATTGAAGACATCTCCATTCCTTCATATTTTTTGAGCCTTCTAGTCCTGTGGTTCAGATAATATCCACCACTACTTTAAGTCCCAAAATCACTAGAAGTTAGAAGAAGTCTCCCATTGATTGTGGAGCAAAAAAAAGGATAGGAAGGCCATCCAACTTTGATCAATGGAAGCAAGGTGTAAATGAAGATATTGCTAATGGAGTACAGAAAAATATGTTCTCTACTGGAATTAATCTCTCTAAGGAAGAACCAAAGTGCACCAAACCTCACCAGCCACATAGAAAGGGAGGCAAAATAATCTCCAAATCTTCAAAATAAAAATCCTCTCATGGGATGTGAGAGGCCTTAATGGTCTAGCTAAACATCGGCTATCTAAATCATTAAGGAAAGAAATAAGGCCTACAATTTTTGTGATTCAATAATCCAAGGTTAGTGAAACCCTTGATAAAAATATCTATAACCATATTTGGAAAAATTGTGAGTTCAGCGCTTGCAATGCCAAGGGCACCTCTGGAGGTCTATAATTTTTATGGAATCCAAATATTGTGGAAGGAAATCTCATCCACTCCAATGATGAGATGATGAACATCCTTTTTTTTGACAAAGATAATAATTGTCCTTGGGTTCTTACTAATATTTATGCTCCCAATTCCATCTATGGGAGATCTCGTATGTGGAGTACATTGTCTTACGTCAGAAGTGCCTTTCCAAATATTCCTTGGATCCTTGCTGGAGACTTCAACACTCCTCTATTTTCATCTGACAAAATGGGAGGGGTCGGTTCCTTTTTCAAAAGTATGAAGGAATTTCAGGAATTTATCAATGAAAAGAACTTGATGGATGTTAATTTAAAAGGCAATCAATTCACCTGGTCGAATAGAAGGTGTGGATCTCAGTTAATTCAAGTAAAAATTGATAGGGTGTTATTTTCTCAAGAAGCCATTGACATTTGGGGAGATGCCAACCTTCAATCCCTTCTTAAAATTGGGTCTGACCATAGTCCTATCCTTTTGGACACTAATAATCCAAAAAAATTCAAAACTCCTTTCAGATTTGAAGCTATGTGGATGTTACATCCTGATTTCAAGGAGAGAATCAATCAGTGGTGGCAATCTGATGTTCAAGGAACACCTTCTTTTATTTTGGCTCAAAAACTCAAAATTATCAAAGAAAATATTAAAATTTGGAATAGAGATATATTTGGAAACCTTTTCTAGAATAAGTAGGATATCAAGTTTAGGTTATCCTTAATTAAAAAAAAAAACCAGGAAAAAGGTGATTATTTGCTGAGATGAAAAGTGAAAAGGACTTTTTGGCTCAGTATAACAACATCCTTCAATGTGAGGAAAATTTCTGGATACAAAAGTCTCATGACTTATAGCTAAAAAAAGGAGACTCCAACACAAAATTCTTTCATGTCTCTACCATGAGACATCGAAGCAACAATAGAATTAAAGAAATCCGTAGCCAGGATGGAAGGATCATTATTGATATCAAGGAAATTATAAATGAAGGGATAACTCACTTTATGCAATTACTTTAGGAGGAAAATAGACCAAAATCTCAAGTGGCTAAGGAATTCTTCCTTCAATTTATTCCTCACCTCATTTCTGATGACATCAATAACAGACTCATTGCTGCTCTTTTTGATGAGGAAATTAGAGATGCTTTGTTCTCTATGAAACCTGAAAAAGCCCCTGGTCCGGATGGTTTCTCTCCAAGATTTTTTCAAGATTTTTGGGATCTTTTTAGTAAGGATGTTTGTAATTCCATAAGAGAAATCCAAATTTCCAAAGTCATTCCCAAAGGCTTCAATTCTACCTTCATTACGCTCATACCAAAAAATCCAAATGCAAGCAATTTCAATGATTTTAGGCCGATCAGCCTTTGCAATGTCATATACAAGATTTTAACAAAAGCCATCACCATTCACATGAGGGAAGTGATGCCTTTAATCATAAATCAGTGTCAAGGAAGCTCTGTTAGAGGTAGATCAATCTTGGATGGTATTATTTCAGTGCATGAAGCAATTCACTCAATATCAATCAACAAAAGAGCTGCTTTCCTTCTCAAACTTGATATGAACAAAGCATATGACAGACTTAATTGGGACTTCCTTTTTGCCATCCTGAATAAGTTTGGCTTTCATCATGATTGGATTTCACTAATCAAAGGATGTGTCTCTTCAGCTTGGTTTTTTGTTCTCATTAATAGTTCTCCTATAGGATATTTCCAGAGTAGTCGAGGTTTAAGACAGGGAGATACCTTATCTCCTCTCATTTTCATTATTATTTCAGAGGATTTAGGCTAATCAATTATAGTATAAAAATATGTCGGTCTAATATCTGGGCTTCAGGTTACTTCTCAATGTAATCCTATCACTCACCAACAATTTGTTGATGACACCTTGTTGTCCACCTTTGCCTCTGTCAATGAAGCAAAAATCATTAAGCGGATCCTCCTCCTTTATGAAGAAGCTGTGGGCCAAAGGATAAATTTTTAGAAGAGTAAACTTTATTTTCTCAATACTCCTTTAAGAAGATAGAACATCATTCCTAACATCCTCGAATGTTCCATAGCTCACCTGCCTTCATCCTATCTGGGACTACATCTTTTCATTGGGAGTGTCAAAGAAAGCCTATGGGACAATGTCATTGAGAGATTACAAAAAAATATTTCCACTTGGAGAAGTAATATTTTATCTCAAGCGGGTAAAATTACTCTTACTATGGCCTATCTTCAAAGTATTCCTATTTATTTTCTTTCTTTATTCAAAGCTCCAGTAAGTGTTTATCAAAAAATAGAAAAAATCCAAAAACACTTTCTATGGACAGGGTCTGAAAACAAACACATATTTCATTTGGTTTCTTGGGATAAAGTGTGCAAACCCAAAGACCAAGGAGGTTTAGGGCTTAGAAGAATTTTTCTTCTCAACCTTTCCCTTCTTGCTAAACAAGCTTGGCGCCTTGTCTCCAATGAAAATGTTGATTGGGTCAAGATCATAAGAAGGAAATACCTTTAGGCTTCTGAATTTATTTATGGGGAGGTTCCTTCTACTGGGTCTGCTTTTTGGAAATCTATTTGTGAGGCTCACTCCCTATTGAAAAAAGGATTAAGATGGCAACTTGGAAATGGTAATTTAATTTTCTTCTGGGAAGACAAATGGCTTGGTGATCGGCCTCTTATCCAGAATCCTATGCTTCAAAGGTTGAGCAACATCACTAAACATCTAGCTGAACCTTTAGTGGCTAATTTCATCTCTTATAATAATGGATGGAAGAGCTGGAGAATAATTGATATTCCTGATCATGAGGATGAAATCACTTGCTTGTATGATCAGCTATCCTCTATCATAATTCCAATAGATCCCAAAGACTTTCCAATTTGGGAACCTACTGACTCTGGAGATTTCACTATCAACTCAGCTTATGTTCTTTATCTCAATCATATTTAAAATCCTATCCCATTTAAAATGGTTTGGACCAAATATCTAATCCCCAATATTACCTCATTTTATTGGTTGTGTATTCAAGATCGCATCCTAACAAAAAAAACCTAATAAAAATGGGTATTCTTATTCCTAACATATGTTATCTATGCCTCTCTAATTGGGAATCAACTTCTCACCTTTTCTTGTTTTGTCCCTTTTCAATAATGGTGATTAGTAAACTTTTCTTTAATTTTGAGATTGCTTGGGATTTTCCCCCTTCCATTGTTGAACTTTTCCTACAGTGGCCAAACCCTTTCAAAAATATTGTGCTTAAAGGACTTTGGAAATTTTTCTTATAGCATTTTCTTTGGCAAATATGTCTAGAATGCAATAGAAGAATATTTGACAAAAAAGCTTTGTATGCCAACATCATTGCTAGTAAAATTATCCTTTATGCCAAGGAAAATGCTCTTGTTGCTCCTTTTGATCCTTTTCCTTGCCCACCCTTTGAGAAAGCCATCCTGAATTCTTGTAATATTTTCCTTGACACCTTAAGACCTGTTAATCCTTCATCGTCAAGAACCAACATCAAATGGCAGCCTCCTCCGGTGGGATGGGTAAAGTTTAATTTTGATGGAGCAGCAAAAGGAAATCCTGGCATTGCAGGAGCTGGAGGAATTCTCCATGATCATCTTGGAAACTCCATTTTTACCTTTCCTAAACTTTTGGGCATCCTTTCCAATTATTCTGCTAAAGTCAAAGCTGTTTGGAGAGACCTACAATTCATAAAGAATATTCCAGGGAATGTCATTGTTGAAGGAGATTATCTAAATATTATTAATTATCTAAGAACTTACAAACCTAGAAGCTGGATAATTAGAATATTTTTTTATGAAAGCAAACAAATCCTCTATCAAAAAAATGATACCATTGTCCAACATGCTTTCAGGGAGGCCAACTTCATTGCTGACAAACTGGAAAACATTGGTGTAAATACACAAGGATTATTGACGTGAATTGATATTCTTCCCATAAAAGTTATTGAGATGGTCAAGCATGATCAAAATATTGCTAGTCATGATGAATATCAAAATCCTTGACCATTTCATTACCCAATATTTCCACATCCATGTGATGCATTGGGTTCATGTCCAGATTTTTAAAAAGTTTCAAACTGATGATTTTTTCCATCAACTATCTTGTCTTACTTTGAAACATTGCCACACGATTATATTTTAAAGATTTCCACTACCTTTTAATTGTGCTCGCACCTTTTTTCGATAAACTATTTCCTTCAAAATCCTGATGCAAGGTTTACCATAATATTAAATCATATCTATCCCATGTGGTTTGATTATTGTTTTTTAGCCTTTTCGAGAACCTTCTGCCAATGCTTAGTTTTTTGCATTGTCTCAAAGCTTTCTTGGGTGAAAATCCCAATTCTCTATGGTTCTCGTGTCTGGTCTCCTTTCTGGATTTTTTTTTTGAGCATAACAAAGAGTCATCCTCTTCACTGGATGGTGATATTCCCTATCACCTTCAACCTTGTTCATTATTGCCTCAATATCCATCATTTTTTTTCCCTAGCTAATCTCTTCCCTCAAGGTGGTTTTTTCCTTTTTTGAAAAGCCCTTTCTGGTTGTCCTGCAAGCCCTAGAGATGCAACTTTACGTTCTATTTATTTTATTTGTTGCATGCTCAGTATGCTCATATTGTGTGTTCATTGAGCTAGAGATTCTTGAGCTGGATTCCATTTCCAAAGACATGTTTAAGGATAAAAATGGGCTAATTGATTTCTTCAAGATGTTTTTTAGAGTCTATGAGGAGGTGACCAGAGACTTTGCCACTACCTGGTACAAGTGCGTTGTCACCATTCATGGCGTGGAGTTCCATATTTCCATGCAGCTACTGCCAAATTTGACGGGACAAGCTCTAGACGGCAAGGTGATCATAAGAAATAAACATAACTGGGAGGCAAAGTTAACGTATTTTTAAAAGAATTCAACAATCCATAATATGGTAAAAAAAGTTCTATATCACCATCACCTTTCAACTGCCTGGAAAGAAATCCTAAAACCTATCATGTAATACCTTACTACTGATAACCCCGAGTCCCAACATTATTGTTTTCATTTAGCTTTCGTGAATCATTTTCGTGATGCCAAAATGATGAACATTCTTGTTGTGATGTATTGGTCCATAGACTACACTATTACATCTACCTAATCTAATAAGGAAGAGGCTATGCCCTGTCATTAGGGGCTTTTCAAAGTCCTATACATGTTCCTCCTAAAATTTCTCAAATGTAACATCCCTACCCCAGAGTATGAGGAAGAAAACTCTTCCTCAAACCCTATCTCGAAAGCTTCCAAACCTAAAAGGAAATACAAGAGTGATAAATCCCATTTTGATTTCAATATTAGGAAAAATATCAAGGTTGAAAAAACCCCTATCCATAGTTCCCAGAGACTCAAACAAAAATAAATTGTTGAAACCCCTTCGTCCACATCTGTGAAAAATCTAAAGGGTCTTTCTAATTCTCCTGATCTTGTTGAAAAGTATCTCCATAATTTGGTTGTCCTTGCAACATTTGTTACTATTGACCATCTTGTGATTGCTCATTTGGCTAGTGGAAAGGCAAACACAAAACTTAAGGAACAACGCCAAGCACTCAACCTCCTATTATTTTATGATAACTTTGAAGATATCCCAACTATTTTTGTTGTAGAGGCACCTTCGGATACCAATATTGACGCTAAATGCGAGGATGTTATTGAGATTACTAAGGAATCCTGCACTGATGTTCCAAAGGACAACCCAAAGGAAACTTCAAAGGTTGAAGTGAAAGGTGCCACACTGGAGGTTGATGCTTCATCACCTAGGCAAACCAACTTTCCCCTATGAGCATGACTGCTATTCCTCTGGTTTTTGGTTCCTTCATGGCGAGGGATTTTTTACTTTTTGGGGTTTGTTGGTTGTATGCTTGTTTATTTTTGTTCCTTTCCATCAGAGGATGTAGCTCTTTTGTTTCTATAGGCTGATTGCCTTTGAATTTTTAAGTTTAGTGGTTCCTTTGTTGTTTTCCTTTCTGTTCCATTGTTATACAAGGCATTGGGATGCCTTTCAAATACCCCTTTTTTCAATAATATTAATTTACCAAAAAAAAAAAAGTGAATACCATTTAAGTGCATCTTTCCCTGTTGAGGGGATTCAACTATTGTAACATTTGTATCAATTTGTGTTACTCTCTAAGAGGGAGAGATTGTAATTGAGATTCATCATTTTTAATAAAATATCACCCTCTTTTCTTGAATATATTTTATTTATGCAAATGATTACTTGATTTCCTTTGTCAAATTTTTATATGCTATCAATAGTGTAGATGCATGGTTTTTAACTTTGTATAAAATCAAGAGTCAAATAACAAGAACAAGGAAATTAAATATTCTATCCCACCAAGAGCCACTTGCACATTACAATTATGTATTTACACCTCATAATTTACTTCTACTTGTAATTCAAGTCAATTAAAGTACATGTTATTTATATAAAGTTATTAAAACAATCCTCCAAGGAATTTCACATGTTGAATATGTAATTATCAATATGACCACAATAGAGTTTTTACTATATGGAACAGTTAAATTTGACATGTCAATCCAAAATTTCAATGGTCTAATTGCTCTATTGGTTTTCCAGGGGTTTAATGAGTGGATTTGTAAACTTACTCTCAATTTCTATGAAGGTTATGATCACTCTCTTATAACTTAGCTTTTTTAGCGTGATCTATATGGAGGTGTTTTTTATGCTAATGTTGTTTATGGATAAGAAATTTCAATGGCATTATTTGAAATAATTCTTAATTTACATCAAGCCTCAAATAAATAAGGGAGAAAGTATGAGTTAGAAACAAGTCTCATTGGAGTATGAAATGAAATCCATATTTGAAAATTATAACTGGAAGTCTATATGTCATAACTGGAAATATGGATGCCTAAGTTAGAAATAAGAGGAAGAACAAGAAGTTTTATCCAAGGCACAAATGTTACTCCAAAAGTGATTATCAAGTATGAGATGATTCAATATGATATTATGATTCTTCAAGGCATAGTTATAATGGTTCCAATCTTGAGCCATAGGTGATCTCCCTCATGTTGGGTTGCTAATAACAAGGTGAGGTGGAGGTTATAAAGGCAACTTCAAAGATTTCAACCAAATATGGTAGCAAAAAAAAGAAAGGAATTCACCCCCTATGTAAGAAATAATAATTTAAAGAATTCATCCAAGAGGGACCAACTACTAAGGAGTGAAACCATGTTATCCATACCTAGATATGTTTTCTATGGATATTTCAAAACCTTTACCAGAATTTGTTAATACTGAATATGAATCAATAGAATAAGATCAAGTAAATTATGAAAATATTGCACTCTGATGCTGCAATTGTTATGGGATTAGACACATGACAAAATATTACAAAGTAAAAATGAGGAAAAACAAGAAAAAAATTAATCATAAAACAATTTCAATATAAAGCAAGGAAATCATTATTTAGTAGAGACTTAAACTAGACCATAATAAAAAAATTAACATTTCAAGTAAAACTAAGAGTTAACATATCAATCAACACCATAATTCAAAAATAAGGAAATCCTATAAGTGTTAGAATTTCGCAAAATAGATATGCACAACATTACACAAAATATGAATAAAGAGTAGAACTGATTGCTTTATTCCAAGGATCAACTTTGTATAAATAGCAAATTTGATCATTGAGAGCCGTTGGATTACAACAACTCATCAAACTTTATGAAGACACCACTGAGTGTTCTCTTGACACATGGAGGAGTGGAACTCAAGTGTGTCTATCCTAGTAGAACTTAAGATAATATTCACTTATTCTAATACCCCCATTAAGTGATACTTGGGGATATTTGTACAAATGAGTCCTGAAAACAAGGCCTGATGAGGTACTCATGTACAATGACTTCTTTTTGAAGAGATGGTAAAAACCCAATGGGAAAAACCATCAATTAAAAGGAAGTAAGGAAGAGGCTTGTCTTCGGATGACGAAGATTGTCCTATTATACAATAATAATGATGATTCCTAGCAACATGACCTGATGAGGTACTTATTTGCAATATATATAGTTGGTGAAAAAAACCCCTTGGGGAAAAATCAACTATCACAACTTCTATTTTAAGTGATGGTAAAACCCAATGGGAAAAACCATAAAAAAAGGAAGCAAGGAAGAGGCTTGTCTTCGGATGATGAATATTGTCCTCTTATACAATAAGAATGATGAGTCCCAGCAATATGGCCTGATGAGGTTCTCATTTACAATATATATATAGTTGGTGAAAAACCCCATTGGGGAAAAAACAACTATCACAACTTCTTTTTGAAGTGATGGTAAAACCCCAATGGGAAAAACCATCAATAAAAAGGAATCAAGGAAGAGGCTTGACTTCGGATGGCAAATTTTGTCCTCTTATACAATAAGAATGATGAGTCCCAGCAACATGGCCTGATGAGGTACTCATATACAATTTATATATATGGTGAAGAAACCCCTTGGGAAAAACCATCTTTCACACAAAAAAATATCCAAGATAGAGGTATGTCTTCGGATTGTGAATATTGTCCTTATTTATACATGTTTGAGAGATAATAAAAAAAACATAAGGAAAAAACCATTCTCCAAACAATATAATGAGAGGTGGAAGACTTCTGTGTCAATGCAGATGTAATACTCCAAGTTTATCTTGCAACTTAAGGTAACATGGAGAAGTAAATGACTTGGTAAAAATATCTACAATTTGATTTTCAATTGGAATATAGTCCAAGTATATATTCCCGTTTTGAATATGTTGTCGTATGAAGTGCATGTGTATCTCAATGTGCTTGGTGCACTGATGTTCAATCGAATTGTGTGCGATATAGATTATGCTCTTATTGTCACACCAAAGAGTTATAGGATTCTCATCGATGAAACCAAATTCTCTTAGAATTTGATGAATCCAGAGAGCTTCCTGACTTGCTAAAATGGTTGCCATGTATTCTTCCTGTGTAGAAGATAAGGCTACTACTTTTTATTTCTTGCATAACTAGACTATTGGTGAAGAACCGAGGCTAAAGAAATAGCCAGAGGTTGAAAATCTATCTTCTACTGAACCGTCCCAAATTGAATCCATGTAGCCAAATATATCCATGGATTTTCCCTTATATAGGAGCCCAAAGTGCATAGTGCATTGCAAGTAATGGAGGATCCTTTTTGCTGCTTGCCAATGACTGAAGTGAGATTGATGAGAGAATCTAGATACTAGACCAATAGTAAATGAGATATTTTGGTGAGTATGTGTAAGGTATAACATACTTCCTACAAGCTTACAGTATAGAGTTGCATCACATAGAGGGGATGAGCAGGAAGTACGGAGATGAATTCCAGATTGAAAAGGGGTAGGAGAAGTTTTGAAATCTGTCATTTTAAACCTTTGAAGAAGATCTAGAGTGTACTTTTGTTGACGCAAGGAAATTCCTGCATTTTTTTTATTTATTTGAATCTCAATGAAGTAATGAGCTAGACCTAGATCAACCATTCCAAAATTTTTAGAGAGGGAGTCTTTTATAGTTTGAATGTGAGTAAAGTTACTACCAGTGAGAAGAATATCATCAACATATAGAACAAGAATGGTGATTTTGCCTTCATTTCTCCAAATGTAGACTGTGTTATCAGACTCACAATGAGAAAAACTTGTGGAAAGAAGGAAGGAGTCCATATTTTCATACCAAGATCTAGGGGCTTGTTTGAGGCCATAGAGAGACTTTTTTAGACTACAAACAAGAGAGGAGTCTTGAGTGAAACCATTAGGGTGTTCCATGAATATTTCTTCTCTTAAGTCCCCATGTAAGAAAACACTTTTTAAATCTATTTTATAGACATGCCTCTTTTGGAAAGCAGTTAGAGCAAGAACCAGTCTAACAGAATCCATTTTAGCAACTAGAGCAAAGGTTTCTGTATAGTCAATACCTTCAATTTGAGAAAAACCTTTTGCTACTAGGTTATCTTTGTGTTTGTCTATTTCTCTAGTAGACACATATTTTGTTGTGTAGATCCATTTACAATGAACTAACTTCCTTCCTTTGGGAAAGGGAACTAAATACCAAGTTTTGTTTTTGATTAAGGAAGAAAATTAGTTTTCCATGGCATCATCCCATTATTTGATACCTATTGCTTCTTTGAAGGATTGAGTATTAGAGGAAATAGACTAATAGACAAGACCCGTGCCTATGGGGCTGGATGATCTGGTAGATGCAATATTTTGGATGTAAGGAGTAGCTTCTTTAACAATGGTGTGGGCCCCTTTTGGCATAGTGGAAGGAGTAGAAGGAGTTAAAAGACATTGAGTTTGAGTTACAGGTTCCTCATATTGATTATCAATTTCCAAGTTAACCTCAAGAGTTAGCTCTTCATAATATTGAGGTTCTATTATAGGAGAAGGCTCAATGGAAGAAGAAGGGGATTAATGATCTCTTTGAGGGAATGTTTCATCAAATTGGACATTCCTATGAAAAAAGACCTCATGAGTTGAGGGATCAAGGAGTCTGTATTCTTTCATTTCCTCACAATAACCAATAAAGATGAGATTTTTGCTTTTTTTAACGAGAGCCTTCATTTTCTTATTTGGGATGTGAGCCCAAGAAGTATACCCAAAAATATTGAAGAAGAAAACATCTATTTTTGAGCCAGACCATGCTTCTTTAGGAGTTAAATGGTCAAGAGCTTTATGAGGTGTGTGATTTTGAATATAATTGGAATAGTTAATAGCTTCAACCCAAAATACTTCTGGAAGATGTATTGAATGGAGCATGCAATTAGCCATCTCTTTTAATGTCCTATTTTTTCTCTATGCAATACCATTTTGTGGAGGATTATGGGATACTGAATACTGATGAATGATGCCATGACTTGATAGAAAGATGGAGAACTCATTACTGCAATATTCCCCCCCATTATCAGTGTGAATTTTCTTTATTTTGTAAGAGGCCTGATTTTAAACTAATGCTTTGAATACTTTAAAGTGGGATAGAACATCACTTTTATATTTTAGGAAATAGACCCAAGTTATTCTAGAAAATTCATCAATAAAGGTTAGAGAATATTTTGCTCCTTTGAAAGAATGTTCAAGAAAAGTCATCAAGTCACTATGGATTAGTTCTAGAGGGGATAAGGTTTTTAGAGAACTACTTGAGTGGAAAGGATCTTGATGTTTCTTTCCAAGAGAACATCCAGGAAAAACTCCATAAATAGAAAATACTTGGGGTAAACCTGTTACCATATCATGGGTGCTAAGTTCCTTTAGGTATTTGTAACTAAGATGACCAAACATTTCATGCCAAATTTTTCTTTCAATATCTCCATGAGCTACAAAAAAGGAGTCCCCTTATGGATTTTTGAATCCTTTGAAGTGAAATAGGTGAGTTTTGTGATCAATATCTCCTTTATCTATGAGATAATAGGGATCTTGAAAGTCTCTTATATCAACTCCTATTGGAGAGAAGATAACTTTTTTCCCCTTTCCAAAAGTCCAAATTTGATAGATGGAGATGATATTTGTGGCAATGTTTGGAACATAGAGAACGTTATTTATAGAGCAACCATCAATGATTATGTCCCCCTTTTCTTTAACTGGGATAAAGTAAGATTCACCCACTTCTATGCTATATGTAGAACTAGAGGAGATAGAAGAGAATGAGTCATCTGAAGTAGTCATGTGATGAGTAGCTCCAGAATATAGAACCTAGTAATTAGAGGAAGAGTTGGAGGTTTTCCCTTGAACATTTAAGGCTTTCCCTATTTACTTTTTATTGTCTATATTTTGAGCCTTCATAGTTTCCTCTAGTTGTTGTAATCATTTCCAGCATTTATTTGCAAAATGACCATTCTTTTTACAGTAAGTACAAGTTATGGTATTCCTTTCCTTCTTTTTGAATTTTTCTTTAGTAGAGGTGGAGGATACTAAGGCTTTGGAGGAAGAGGAAGAGGAAGATATCTCATATCTTGCAAGTTTTATTTCTTCCCTAGTTATTCTATCACAAAAAAATTCTAAATAGGGCATTTTAAAGGTTGCACCAAGAGCATCTTGTGTAGATAAAAATGTGGTTGCAAATATTTGAAATACACCATTTGGTTTAGAAAGAATTAGATAAATGCATTATTTGTAACTCTTCCCACTGCCTTTGTATTGAGTGAGGACTTATTTGAATTTGGTGAGGAAGTCAACAATACTGCTAAAATCTTTCGGAGACAAAGTTGTTAGTTCTTCTTCTAGTTGCATTGATCTAATTTGATCTATTTTACCAAAAAAGGTTTTTAGTTTCTCCAAAAATTCATAAGGAGTTTTACAATCTGCAATGTGAAACCACATACTTTCATTAACATTAGAGCTTATAATACCCATAGTTTCATACATTTACCTTAATGGATAAATATCTCATATTCTTTTTCAAACTCAGGTTGCTTTTCTTCTAATAGGTGCGTGAGCCCTTTTTGAGAAATGAGATTTAAAATTTTGGGTTTCCATGTATGGAAGTTATGAGGAGTGAGAGGATGAATTGTATTCATTTTGCAAAGAAGATAGAATTTTAACCAATATACCCTCCCTTATAAATTTAAGTTTATAATGCAAGAAGAGATGAAAGCTTTTGTTTTAATGTCACAATCCTTCAGTTACCCACCCTAATAAGAGGGAAACTATAAGTAATAGAGTTTTGTTAATTAAAATTAGCTTAAAGCAAATGCCTATACCCAAAATTTTCTCTTCTCAATACTTGCCCTTACGTGAGGGAAACTATAAGTAATGAGAGGAAAAAATTTTAGGAGGATAGGTTTGAAATGCAATTGGATCAACCAGATTTGGATGAAGAAATTTCTAAATGACTCGCCCTTACGAGAGGGAAACTATAAGTGAGAGAGAATTCCAACATGTGAAAAATGGTGATCAAAAAATAAATGCCAGGCTATATTTCAAAACCCGCCATAACTTGAGGGAAACTATAAGTTTTGAAGATATTTTTACGCGAAACGTAGGCAAAATATTTTGAAAAAAAATATTATAACAAAATAATTGGTTGCTTTAATAAAAAAATTTAAGAGTCTCTTAGATAAATATGAAACTTCCAAGATAAAAAAAAACATTATATTTTAGAGCATAAATAAATAATTTTATTTTGTTTAATGAATTTTAGGGAGTAAAATAAAAACCAGAAAAGTTAAATAAAATAATTAACTTTGTATTATGATTTCTAATAAATTTAGTTCATATAACATATAAATAAATTAATTAAAAATTACACTTTATTGTTTATGTTACTTACTTTTTAAAGAAAAAAGAACTAGAAATTTAGAAGAAATACAAGAAGCCCCCTTTTGAAAGACATGAAATGGTGCAAAGAAAAATAGCACCCTTACCCCCCTATAAAAGACTTTGTATTTCTCAAATTTACATAAATACGATGTCCACTTTTAAATAAGCCTTTGAAGACTTAGGAAAAAAGGGATGCGAATGAAAAACCTTCAAAATGAATGTGTCAAGAGAGGAATACAAAGGAATGAATAAAAATAGGAGGACAATTGGCACGACAGTGAAGGTGCCTATGGAAAATTTATAACAACAATAAAATTTTCTCTGCTTATTATGTATTGAAACCTACATGAAATATGAGGACGATTTAGAGAGAGACTTCACCTTGACTTGAGTAGAAATTGGAGAGTTGTCATCTGCGAAAGCCACAGACCTAGCATGACCAAGAGAAGCCAAATAAACAAGCGCTAGGAGATATTACAAGAGGAAACGTAGGCTGAATGTTGACATATGAAGTAGATATTTTGGAACAAGGCTCCACGTTACGGCTTCTACTGCTTTCTCTTTTATATACCTTAAAAAATAAGTATGTTTGAAGATGCGAAGAGGAACGTAGATTGAGCGCTAAAAAATATTTCTTCGAACAAGGTATTTACGCTCCCGAATTTCTCCTGCTCTTCCTTTGATATACCTACATAGATAAGGCAGAACAAAGGCAAAATAGATATATGCTATAAAGATGAAAATAAATTGAAACTATTGCAAATCGAAAGAGGTTGTAGAGATTTCACACTAAATATTCGAGAAAAATAAAAGGAAGGCAGTGCGAAATATGGAGGAGGTGAATGAGATATAAAGGACTTTTAAAAAAATGTTAGCCTTCACCAAAAGGAAATCCCGAGATTAATGGGATTGGTGACTATTTGTCGATGCCAAATCAGGGGACGTAATATTCAAATGGTGCTTTTAGAAATGTTTGAATAAAACATTTAAAAGCAATTGATGAGGATGAATTTTCAAATATATGTGGTAGATTAACATTATTTAAAAAAAAATTGACAACATTCGATATTAAAAAAGAGCGCCGATGGAGAGACAAATAGAGGGAACATGAGAGAGACATAGGCTACAAAGGAAAGGGCTCTACGATGAATCATGTGCCAAATTTGGTTCTTCGAGAGGTGACGGAGAGGCAAAAAAGAGCAACACGAATTTTTACAAGGCACTAAAAAGGGGCCTCCTACATTTTGTGAGCCTGATTTGATTTTTGAGAGAAAGTGCAACGTGAGCGAAGCTGCCTGCAAGGAAGATAAACAAAACTGATAGGAAAAATATAGCCTAGTTTTTCAAGCTTGATTTAAAGATATAGATTATAACCACTTGAAGAGACGAGTTTATCTAGAAAGTATTATGTATGAATTTTTCTTAATAGAGTGTTTTTAGAAAAAAAAAACATATTTATGAAAAGAAAGGGTAGTATGTCTAAAAAAATATAGAAGAAGACAATATTTTATTAGAAAAAACAACATACATCAAATTTAAAAAAAATAGCTAAAATAAAAATATATATAAGATCATGTTGAAGGCTTTAAAAAAGGAGCCAACAGAAGATATAAAGAACCAACTTGAGAACCTTCAAGAGGGAATGCTAGCAAAGTCCATACTGCTCTGGTACCATGTTAGAATTTCCCAAAATAGATATGCACATTATTACACAAAATATGAAGAAAGAGTAGAACTAATTACTTTATTCCAAGGATCAACTTTGTATAAATAGCAAAGTTGATCATTGAGATCCATTGGATTACAAAAACTCATCAAACCTAATGAAGACACCACTGAGTGTTCTCCTGACACATGGAGGAGTGGAACTCAAGTGTGCCTATCCTAGTAGAACTTAAGAGAATATTCACTTATTATAACAATAAGATATAAATCAAATCAACAAGTTCACTAGTCATAAAAATTCACTAAGATATTAAAGGCAACAATGCATCCTAATAGTTGGTCCATATCAATGTATTTTATTCTATAAGAGTGAGGAAACATCTGACCACTTGATGTTTGAGTGTCCATTCACATGCCTAATATAGGAGAGATGGTTTTTATCTTATGAAATTTGAGTTAATGGTGATTTGAATCAGATTAGTATTTGGGAAATATGGAATAGGGGTAGATTTAAATCTAAAGATATTTGTATAGGTTAGGATCTTGGATTAAACTTCATTTGGTGGCAAGTGTGGTTGGAGAGAAATGGCAAAATTTTTAGAGAAACCTTTTCTTATTTATATGGAGTTTGGCATTCCATTTGGAGGAAAGTCACAAAAACTATGGCATTGTATGCTAAAGAGGAAACTCGGGTTGTTATAGGGACAATGGAGAAGGATGTTAAAGTGCAAGAGGGACAATATAGAGCTATTTGGAAACCACCCAAAGAAGGTTGGATTAAAATTAATACTGATGGAGATGCAAAAGGCAAACCACCCCCACAAGGTTGGATTAAAATTAATATATGAAGAGGTGATAACTCGTCCATCTATAGGAATATTTTAAATTTGGTAAACATCCTATAATGTCACCATAATATCCCTTTTTGAAAGATGAAAAGTATTAGACCTCACATCCCAGTGATGCGCTAATGTTATGATATAGGCTTGATATGACCTGATAGTCGGTAATATCATAGTATAACTCAGGCCTAAGCTATTGAACCACTCCCAATCGATGTGGTCTAATAGGGACAACAACTCAAGGAGTAAATTAGGCTCCAATGCCTGTGTAGTCAAGGTATAATGGGAAGAAAACAAGGTGCAAAATCAACCTCAAAATAAAAAAAATCAAAAAATTGGCTAAGGTTCCTAGCCACTCAAGGCAATAATAGCCATCATGGCTATAGTTGATGTCAATAGTGGCTAGCACCAATGATCATAATTGGTGTTTGAACCTAGCCACTGCCAATGACAACAACCCCCAATTGGTTGATTGGGAACCGTTGTCACCAATAGAGGCTATGGAAAAGACCCCTTGCGTGGTTATTTTCCACCCCAAAAAGCCCAAATTAAAATAAAAACCCTCCCACTAAGCTACCCTAATGCTAAATCTACCTAAGGTGAGGTTCATTATCAACAGTTTAGTGAATTTATTTTAACACCATTAATTAGTGAGGTTATTTTTAAATGCTCAAATTACGAGTGAGAGATGAAAATTTTACCTTAGGAGCTTTGGCTCTACCACTAGTAGAGACCTCTAACTAATCTATCATGGTGGTGAGTGGTATGTTCGGTAGCATTTCGTATTAGATTATCTCTCTCTCCTCTCAGAGCTCTCACTTTCTCTATTTGCCAGTTGGAAATAATGACTTGCAAAAATCCTAAATTTTCTTTTATATTTTCCATTTGACCCTCAGTCACTGATGTCAATAGTGGACACAGATTAGGGAAACCTGAACCACTGCTATCAAAAACCAAGTAAATTACAAGAACCAATCATGTATTTTAATAATGGCTAGCAGCAAACAATAAATGCACTCATTTTCTCAATGTGAGGAGTTTCAAAATGGACAATAATAATTATCTACCGGTCTAGAATTCTCAAAAAATTCAAAAATAATAAAAAATTAAATAAATCAAATTTCAAATACACCTCGTACCCCGTTATTTATTATACACACTTGGTGGTTGCAGCGAACTGCACTGCATGCAATCCGATAAGATAAGTAAATTACCATAAGGCTATTTGAACCAAATTATTCATCATTGACTTGAAATTATTTTTCTTCAATATCAAAGAAGGCCATGGAGGTTGGACTGCCCCATAGGAATGAGGTATTCATTTAATTTCTACTATGAAGTTCAATAGATCATCAAACATAGTGATTCAACAAAATATTAAATGGAATTACTATCATATTGATTCTCTAATAAGGCCATTACGACCAAAATGATCCATGGGATAGAGGTGTACAATTACTATTAACAATTGAAATCATAGATGTGATAGGACTGACCATATCACAAAATACAAAAGTCTTGAATCATCCAAATTATTCATCATGGTTAATTGACTCATCGCTTTCATCACTTGTCCTTTCCTCATCGACTCGTCACTTGAGGGGGTAGTCATAATATAAACATTCATAATCAAAATCAACAATGGATCACTTGATCATGTAAATTATGTTTGTCTTACGAATCATTGCTAAAAACTATCACAAGCTTACCATTTTGCTAGGAAAAAAATAAACATAATGAATTAAAGATTTGATAATCTATTCTTCGGTCATTGTTGGTCAAAATAATTTGTTTTTATTTCATACAAATCATGACCAAGTCTTTACTCAGGCTAAGCTATTAATTATGTTGAAAGCAATGATTTTTATATATGTGCCCTTTCTATGATTGGGGTATCTAGTGTTTATAAGATTAATTAAAATTAGCAAACCTAAAACATGGCTTTAGGTAATGTATTTTTTCTCAATGTCATGTTTTCCCAAAATGCATCCCAAAAGGGGTATCTGTAGACATCTAAAACATGTCATGTTTAGAAGACTACTCATATGAGCATATTTACAAACCATATGAATGGGATTGAATCTTTCCAAGACCAAGTAGCAGTCCTAACCACTCATTTTAGGCAATCTAGGCCTATCCAACATTAGCTTCTAATAGCATTAGTGACTAGGATCCTAACCACTGATGATCAGAGCAGGTAAGAGTAGCTTACCCCTAGCCACACTATCCAAGAGTGGCTAGCCCTGTAACAAAATTGACCTTTTAATCCAAGAAAAATTATTTGAAAAAACTCAAATTACAATGGTTTTGGAGTGGTTTTGGGTTGGGAAGCTTCTAGAGGTTTCCTCCCAACTGCTCAGGCCAACTAATTCTTGATATTGGCTTCCTTGAGAAGCCAATATTAGGATTTGGGAAATTCTATTTATAGACCCCCAAAGAGGCAAAGATAGAGACAAGTTTAATGTAGTGAATCCCTAATTAATTGGAGAGCCATTTTAAACCCATGAGGAGTGCCAAGATTTTGTCCAATTGGATAATGACACCTGCATTTGAAGCAATGGATTTCCAACAATTTGAGGAGCAAGCTTACTATTTTATACCAATCCATTGTGAATTCACAACAATTCAGACAAAAATCTATGTTTAGAAACATTTGTGACCCTTGACCATCAATTCAATGATGGAATTGAGTATCCACAAACCTAATTTCAAGAGTAGAGCACTTTTCTCATGGTTGCTAATGTCAACAGTGGTCCGCAGGTTTAGCTGTTAGACTCAATAGCGGCTAGCAAAGCCAGCTGCTATGAGCTATAATGGCTAGGATTTGTTATGCAAAATCCTATGAGTTAGACATATATTTACATTTCATAGCATGCATTTAGCTTAAATTAGCATAGATTAATCACATTTCATATATTTCATGCTCTGGATTGCATGAGGAACTTTGCTTTGAAGACATGGAGGTTGAGGATTCTTGTCACTCTAATTAAGGAATTGTGGAGGGAATTAGATTATGTGATTCCATTTTATGAGGTACTATTCCTAGCTAAGATGGGTACTAAGAATGAGGTAGGGTTTCAGTGGCACAATGACATGGCTATTGAGGATGACATGATTAGACAAGTTGGTGAGAAAATCTAGTGTTTAGCTAATTTGGACAACAATTGTAGAAATATGGTTTAAGATTTTTGTGCTCCAATGTAGACCTTCTTTTATAGTTGTAAATAGGTGGAAATCCATTGTATAAATATGGTTTAGGAGATTTGGCTCCAAAGCAAATCTTCTTTTACTGTTGTAAACCTGTTTTCTCTTTGGCTAAGGCTTGAAGAAGTCTCATCCCAACTTGTAATGATCTTTTTTTTAATATAAATTTTCAAAAAAACATATCAATCAACACCATAATTCAAAAATAGGGAAAACCTATAAATTATAAAAAACATCATTATAAAATAAGGAAATAATTATTATGTAGTAGAAGCTTAAATTAAACCATAATAAAAATTAACATATCAAGTAAAACTAAAAGTTAACATATCAATCAACACCAATACCATCATTCAAAAAAAGGAAAAACCTATAAGATATTATTAATTTTATTTACAAAATTATGGGTCCAAAACAATTACCATAGTCACTAGTTTAAAATATATTATGTCATCCTAGAACTTAACTAATTTAACTACAACTACAGGCCACTAGAGAATACTATTGTTGTGATTGTCGCACAACATGCCCTAAATTTGGGAACCCAACTTAAATTTTGATGTTTTTGGAGAATTTGATTTGCATTTAAATGTTGAGCATTTGGTGTTCAATTTATATCTAATCCCTAAGATACTCAAGTTTAAATCCTTGTAGCCAAAACTATTCATAAAAGTTCAATGGTTTAAAAATCCTCAACATTTAAGAAATAAATCAAAGTGCCAACTTTGAAATTTTTGGCAGGTCATGCGCAAATATTCAGGCTTTGCTTATATGATGATATGCAACTTTAAAGCTTAATAAATAATTTTTATATTTTTTATTATATTCAAACCAAGGTTAAATATCTCTATATAAAATTATTTTTAATATTGGTTTTATTTAGTAAATTCATATATATTATTATTAATATTTATTCTTAATATCAATTTTATTTTCATATATATGGTTTTTAAAAATCATATTTTTACACATGGGGGTATCAAAATGGTTGGCACCAATTTCGAAGCGGATCTAATTGACCACGGTAGACCCTACCGAGCAACATAATTTATGAGGCTAGGATATAGTGATGGACGTGGCAATGACTTGGTCACAACCTAGACACCCATGACTTGGACCTCTTAGACCAAGAATTGGATTGGGACTATGGACAAAGATAGCCAACTAGGATTTGACATATGAACATGACACGAACATGAATGAACAGACGATAGGTTCATGTGAAGCTAGGCAGGGGACAAACCATTGTAATGTGGTCATTTATCATTCTTTGTAGACCTTATTTTATACTATCATACCATGCACTGTAGTCCCAATGTGGGATAAAGCAAAGAAGAAATGTCCTCCATGCAGTGGATCACTCACTATTAGTTTTAGCATCAAATTTCATAATGATAACTCGGCTTATGGGCTAGATCAAATGGAAGAAGAGGAGGTAGACTATAATGAATGTGACCACCCAATTGAGAATTTGATCCCTAGTGACCAAGAAAAATCATAAAAGGATTCGAGTGAGGAAAGTTAAATCCCTTGGTGTTTGGAAGGATGAAAAACCGGACAATCCACCTCTACTAAGGAGCTATGCCACATTTTTACACGAGTAGATTGCTAACAATTTTAAAATGGACATGGCATGTGCACTATTAAAGTGTTGCAGTGGTAATACTAACCACATTGGATAAATTAATGAAGGAGATTATGACATGATTAGGTCATTAATTTTAGGGTTATCTAAAAAATTATGTCTTGAAAGAGGTTATAAATATGGTAGGTCAATTTTCAATAGATGTAGTGGACAACAATACCCATCATGATGGATGGCAGATAGTGAAGCCATAAAATGAATTGTAGATAACTAATTATTGATATGGTGCTAGTGAATGGTGAGAGAATTATTTAAAATTTGAAAATTTTTATAATCATAGTATGATAGGATGTATAAAACAGTGTTTCAAAAAAATCTATGGATGAACTTATCGAGACGGCTCAACAATACTACGATGATGTCACACTAGCAAAGAGGGTAGCATATTTTGGGTCCTTAGAATCATCATCATTATAGGAGATGGTATTGATCAATTTTATGCATACACAAGTCTCACAAATGCACTTATTAGGTCATGGGTTGAACTGGTAGACAAACTCCATTATGAGCATGCACATCATGTTCACAAAATGGTTGTTAGAGCCTTCAATCAATACAAATAATGGTTTCTTCTATAGGAAGAATTTTGACTTTTTTCATGGTTGCAACTTTGAATGTCCCACTTGGAACACCATCAAAAGACAACAGTAATAAAATACATATTCACTTAAATGGAAATGGATCTATCTAATTCCATTCAAAATATTTAGAGGAATAATCAGTCATACTTGTCACAAAGATTTGAGAAAAATTTGCTATGTTACTATGACTTTGCTACAAGGTGAAACATTAGATGGAACTACTTCCTATGGTGTCTTCATAGGCGATGTAATGGGGGATAAGAAATATCTAATGGAATAAAATATAAACTTTACAAAATTTCATCGAGGTCACTACCGATAGAAGAGTTTGAGCATCATGGTTATGATCAACGGGCTAAAGCATATGACATCCACGTTGTAATGAAGGCATGTGACATCTAACAAGAAAAATGGCTTCCACTCATAATGATATGAGCCGATAACCTTCTTGAACCTCTTCATAAATACCAAAATCTAGGTGAATTCCACCATTTGGTTAAGGATGAGAATTTTTTATCATCATATAGGAAAATCCTATGATGAATTGTTGGTCAAATGTTCATGATCTATGTCTTTCTCCTATATATTGGGAACTATATTTACGAGCTAGATAGGACTGTGATACATGGATCACCTACCATAAATTAGTATGTATGATAGGATGAAAACACATGACAAGACACCGAATCACAAAGTAGTTTCAACATTATTTATAAAGGCAACAAAAAAAGAATAACAAAAGAAAAATAAAATCACTTTAAGCTCTTTCTCGTTGAGTGTTTGGTGGTTACCGAAGGTATTACCCAAAGTGTTTCGCAATAGATAATCCATAGTGGTTACATTGCATGAAAGGGAGTGAATATGAAACACATATGAAATAGAGAATTAAGAAGCTACATTAAGGAGGGAAAAAATAACTGTTACAAAGAGAATGGATGAAAAAAAAGGAAGATAAAACGAGAGAGGATAGTGAGCGAATAGTTTTTTTAAGTTAAAAACCCATGCAAGCAAAGGAAGAAGGGCTGGAATTTTTTGGAACATGGAGGCGTTAAGAGGGATTAGAAGCCTTCAAGATATTGTAAAAACTGATTTTTCTAGCTTGTATGCAGCCAAAAAAGGGTTTGAATATGGTTTTAATTGAACATATTTCTCATACATGGATTGAGTTTATTTTATGATGTTTTATGCATAGATATGGTGGCATAATTTAATTTTTTTAACGCATGCCTTTATTCTTCAGAATCTTGCACTTAATAAGATTTAGATTGTGTGGATGTAGGTCTAACTTAGTTTTGTTTTAATATTTATAATATTCCATTTTCTACTGAATAGGAGAAATTAATTTACAGTAGCTCTCTTTGATCAATTTTCAACACTTTATTTCATATTAGTTTAGATTTTTTATTTTTTCTCTAACCCTAGCTTTTATCTTTATTTATTTTAATTTTATTTTTAAGTTCCATAAAGCACTCAAAGCCTAAAAATATTATATCATTTTGCACAAAAAAATCAATAATGAGGGTTTTGAAGTAATTAGAGCATCCAAATAATTTTGTTTCTTAAGGATAGCATATCAAATTATGTAGATACATTTAATTAACGCATTCTTTTTTTTTAAATTCTAAAACATATTCTTGCACTCCATAGGTTTTATTATTTAAAAATTTGTTTAACAAAGCAAGATAAAATTTGTTAACAAAGCAAGATAAAATATGTTTCACAAAGCAAGATAAAATGAATTAAATCACCATTTTGGGATTCACATTTCAAAATTAGATTTAGTCATTTTATTTCATGCTCAAAAAAACCTTAACAAAACAAGATAAAATTCATTTACAAAGCAAGATAAAATGAATTAAATCACCATTTTGGATTCACATTTCAAAGTTATATTTTAGTCTTTTCTTTTATGCTCTAAGAAAATCTTAACAAAGGAAGATAAAATTTATTAAAATATGTTTAATAAAGGAAGATAAAATCTACCTAAAAATTTTTGAAGATAAAATGAATTAAATCACTGTTCTGGATGGTCATAGAGGACCAATAATGTTACATTTTCTTTCTTTTTCAAATTTCATTAACAATAGAGAGCGTAAAAAATTAAACTAATACCAAACCACATGCCCCTTGTTAATAGTTACTTGCACCTCTAAGGTATTTCAACATATTTTGCATATTTTCACAATCATTCAAACACACATTAAGCAAATAAGAACCATGGAGAAATTCTGATTTTCTTTGCAAGAGAGGGTTTTCTAACAAAACCCTGACTGTGAGTATTATTTTGTAATTGGGAAAAATTATCACCCAACAACTATTACCAATTATAAATTAAATTAACAAGTTAACTAATCATAACAATCCACTAAGATATTCAAGGCAAAATTGCCTCCTAATTTATTCAAATGCCCATGCATTTTCACCCAAAATGTCTTCCTCCTCCTCAGGTGTAATGTCATTCTCTATGTTAAACATCTTGTGAATATCTTGAGTTGTTTTGTCGATAATCACATCTACTACAATATGATATGTTAATTCATACATGCTCTTTATCTACAGGTACTTGGTAGCTTGTAGAGTCATTAAAACATAACTAAAAACAATAAATAAATAAATAATGCAAGACTACACCTAGCTTAGAAGGGAAAAAAATACAAAGTGCAAGATTACTTGAATGCGGTTATTCCCTTATTTATAATACTTGGGATATAATTTTTATTTTTTTTAAAAGCAAGCCGACTTCCTTGATCTTGTCCAAAACCTTCGACTTCAATTTTATTTTCCTCTTAAATTTTTAAATTTGGCTTGCAAATCTTGTTTTAGAATAGAAGAGCTGTAAATATCTATTTCAAGGATTTCCAATATTCATGTGTTATGAATAACATAGTTATGAATTCTATAATATTCCACAAGTTTTAGCTCCGAATTCTATGTTGTATATTGCACTCCTTGTATTAAAAAAACATGAGTTTAGGCTGCTCTACAAAGAAGTATGAATTCATATTTAACTTCGTTTTTATCATTGCCAATAATTACCATTACTTATAAGGTGATTTCCGTTGCATGGTATTATGGTATTGTCTTGGGGATTACAACAATGGCTAACGTGAAATTCAAAAACAAATTTAAAATAAATAAAAATTTAGGATAAAATTTATATAAAATTTCCTTTAATGGCTTGAAATTTCTCATTATCACTTTCATTTAATGAAATCTTTACATGTGATTGTGGGTACCACAAGTATGACACATTTTTAATAATTGACATTCTATAGCCTAAATGAAAAAAAAATGATGGAATCTAGATTTTTCAAGAATGCAAAATGAATCACATTTCACACACTGGGTAGAGGTAAATGGTCCATTTATTTTCATTTGAAGATGTTTATCTTAATTTCTTTGGATATTGCTAGATGACGTATATTTTTCTAACATTTGATTTTCTTGGTTTCAAATCGGGTTCTTCATCCAAAATGCTTAGGAGCATTTCCCAGCAGAGTCATCATCTATTGTGACTATCACACATCATTCCCCAAATTTGGAGATCCACCTTAAATTTTGATGTTTTGGGAGAATTTTCTTTGCATTTAAATGTTGAGCATTTTATGGCTAGTTTATATCTAAGCCCTAGGAGACTCAAGTTTAAATCCTTGCAGGCAAAACTCTTCATAAAAGTTCAATGGTTTAAAAATCCTCAAAATTTAAGAAAGTAATCAAAGTGCCAACTTTGAAATTTTTGGTAGGTCATGTGCAAATATTCAAGCTTTTTTTATATGATGATATGCCACTTTAAAGCTTAATAATAAATTTTTATATTTTTGATTAAATTCAAACCAAGGTTAAATATCTATATATAAAATCATTTTTAATATTGGTTTTATTTAGTAAATTCATATATATGATCATTAATATTTATTTTCATATATGGTTTTTAACAATTATTTTTTTACACAAGGGGTACCAAAAGGGTTGGCACCGATTTCAAAGTGGATCCGATTGACCATGGTGGACCCTACCTAGAAATGAACCTTGCTGAGTGACATAATTTACGAGGCTAGGAGATAGTGACAAATGTGGCAATGACTCGGACACAACCTAGACACCTATGGCATGGACCTCTTAGACCGAGACTTGGAATGGGACTGTGTATGAAGACAAATAGCTAGCATATGGTAGACAAATATGATGCAGATGAATAATAAATGATAGGTTCATGCAAAGATAGGTAGGAGATAGATCATTGTAAAAGTGGTAAATTATCATTTTGTGTAGGCCTTATTTTATTCGTATCATACCGTGCAATATAGTCCCAATGTGGGATAAAGCAAAGAAGTACTTTCCTTCATGCAATGGATCACCCACTGTTAGTTTTTGTATCAAATTTCATAACAAGAACTTGAATTACGATTGGATCAAATGGAAGAAGAGGAGGTATACTGTAATGAATCTAACCACCTAATTGAGAATTCAATCCCTAGTGACCAAGTAAAACCATAAAAGGATTTGAGTGAGAAATGTGAAATCCCTTGGTGTCTAGAAGGATGACAGACGTGGAAATCCACTTCTACTAAGGAGATACACCAATTTTTTATACGAGACATTGGGGACGAGGATGCAGATTGCTAATGGTTTCAAAATGAACATGGCATGCACATTTTTGAAGTGTTGCAGTGGTGGCACTAACCACGATGGATAAATTCATGGAGGAGATGATGACGTGATTAGGTTGTTAATTTCAGGGCTATCTAAAAAATATGTCCTAAAAGAGGATATAAATATGGTGGGATGATTTTCAATGGATGTAGTGGATAGTAATACCCATCATGGTAGATGATAGATAGCGAAGCCACATGAAGAACTGCAAGAAACTAAGCATTGATATGGTGTTGGTGAATGGTGAGATAATTATTTAAAATTTGAAACTTTTCATAATCATGGGATGACAGGATGTTTATAGCAGTCTTTGGGGAAAATATATGGATGAACTTATCAAGATTGCTCTACAATACTATGATGATGACACACTACCAAAGTGGGTAGTAAATTTTAGCTCCTTAGAATCATCCATAGTAGAGGAGCGGGAAGTGGCCAATTTCATGCATACAAAAGGCTCACAAATGCACTTTGTAGATCATGGGTTGAATTGGTAGACAAAATCCATCATGAGCACTCACATTATATTCAAAAAATGGTTATCAGTGTCTTCAATCACATACAAATAGTGGTTGATTATATTGAAAGCATTTTGGTTGCCTCCATGGTTGCAAATTTGAATGTCTCACATAGAACACCATCAAAATACAATAGTAATAAGATGAAGATTCACTTAAATAAAAATGGATCTATCTAATTCCATTCAAAATATTTGGAGGGAAAATTAGTCATACTCAGTGCAAATATTTGAGAAAAATCTACTATGTTACGAGGACTTTGCTACAAGGTGAAACATATAATGAGGGATGAGAAATATATAATGGAGTAAAGTATAAACTTTACAAATATATAATCTACTATGTTTATATGGAACTGCTAATAAGGGATAAAAAGTACATAATGGATTAAAGTAGAAACTTTACAAAATGTCACCAATGTCACTACCTGTTAGCATTTAAACTTTATGAGCCATTTCAACTTTTTGTGGTCGGCAAGGGGTTGATGGCAAGGAGGTTGACGACAATAGAAGAGAAATAGTTTCAAAACTCTCTTCATCCCATTTTTTTTTTTTGCTATTAACAACTTTTTCTTAAAGCTATATAAGGTTGTAATTTTTATTTTCATGATTAATGTGAATTATCTCAGTTTATTTGGTATCAAAGTGGATAGGTTTAGGGTTTTTATAGAATCTGATAGGCTTATGGATCAAGGAGGTACTATAGGAATGCATCCCAAGGAGCAGCCTCAGGCATGCATCCCGAGGAGGGCCCATAGGCATGTATCCTGAGGAGCCAAGGAGCAGCCTGCAGAGGACTTGCACACGTGGGCTGGTGGCACGATTCTCAATGATAACACATGGCGGATAGTAGAGCTGACCTTGCATACATGTGGCAATGAACCACTGGATTGGATGTGGACATGTGGTGGACGAAGTTGAGTACAAGTGGCAAGCTAACTAGGTTGAAGCACGTGTATCGATGACGCTAACTGGGCACAAGTAGACTAGGTGCACACATACCAAGATAGAGCTGGTGGTGACAGAGTTGATGTGGTGATAGGAGACACGTGGATCTGACATGGTGATAGGAGAGACGTGGAGATGATGTGGCGACGTCTGACAGGATAGAGATGATGTGGTGACGAGTGTCAAGGGGGCAGATGTGGCATAGGCTAATTGATCAAAGTGGACAGAAAAAGGGATGTGAATGATTGCTCGAAGGTAATCAATATTCTATCCGCATAATACATGTTTTAAACAGCAAATTGGCAACTCCCTCGTGCATGTGGGATTATAAATACCTAAGCTTTTTAAAAGATTTTATTTTTTTTCCTCTTTGCCCATGGAGGATAGAATAAAGCACATCTTATGCTTATTCCCCACCACCTGTAGTGGTATCCGGGGTGGTTTGGGGGCAATATCTAAGGGCCCTCTCCACTCGCAAGGTCGCAGGGTCAAATCCTCATGGGCGCTTTAAAACAAGTAATTTTTTATTTACATTTTTTTTAAAACTTTTTTATTTAATAATTTAAGATAAATTTTGTTTTAAATCATTTTTTTAATTTTGATTTCTATACAATTTTTTTATTATTAAATTAAAATATTTTTAAACTCTCTTTAAAAATTTTGTAAATTAAAAAAAAACTTATTTAATTTGCAACATTTAAAAAAAGGAGGACATTTCCTAAGAGGAAATAATTGTAATGGCCTAAGAGGCTTTAAGAGTGGAAATTTTTTGTAATAGCCTAAGAGGCTTTAAGGAAGGATATTTGTGCATCTACGGGGAATATGTTTTGTAACCATTCATGATAAGGTCAACCAGATGTTATCATGCCCTTTGTTCTCTTTTGGTAAGATAAAACCCCAAATCCTTTGCTGAAAATTTTGGAACATATGGATTGAATACTGTATTCAGTCAACTACAAAATGTTGTAATATCCCATCAAAGAGTACCAGATGTAGGATATGACGCTAATTCAGAAGACAATTTCTTTTGTAGCATATTTTAGGAGTCAAAATATGTAGGAGGTGCACCACAGGAACTAGAGAATACTCATCAAAGTAACAGTGACTCAATTGAAATAATGGAGCCAGAACCATATTCACCCGAAATAATTCTTATTAGTGATGATGATGATTTAGTTCTTGATAACATTGTCAATGTTGGCAATTTTGGGTACTTTGGGTACATTGCCTTTGCTCAAGTATATAAGTTGTCATTGATGTCAAGAAGCTTTTGAAGGAATTTGATTTGATGTCAAATAATTTGTTTTGATGAAGGTTACGGCATGACAGTTTCAAAAGTCTTTTGCAAACCCCAAGCTGACAGGTTCGAGAGAAAGAGCTCGTAGTGAAAAAGTGTCTCGATATCACGACATGTCGGGTTTTCACGACCCGAAGAAAAGAAAAGTGCTAAGGAAAAAAAGTGTCGCGATATCACGACATGTCGGATTTTTGTGACCCAAAGAAAAGAAAAGTGCTAAGGAGAAAAAGTGTCGCTATATCGCGACATGTCGGGTTTTCATGACCCGAAGAATAGAAAAGAGCTAAGGAGGAAAAGTGTCACGATATCGTGACATGTCGCATTTTCGCGACTTAAGCAGGAGAGAGAAAACAAGTTAGAAAAGTGTCACGATATCGTGACATGTCGCATTTTCGTGACTTAAGTAGGAGAGAGAAAGCAAGTTAGAAAAGTGTCACGATATCGCGACATGTCACAATTTCGCGACTCAAAGAGCAAAGAAAACGTACGAAAGCTAAAAGCGTCACGATTTCATGACAGGTTGCAAAGAAAACATACGGAAAGTTGATAGCATCGTGATTTCGTGATGGGTTACAAGGAAAGCGTACGAAAGCTGAAAGCGTCGTGATTTCATGACGGGTTGCAAAGAATGCGTACGGATGCAGAAAGTGTCACGATTTCACGACAGGCAGAAAAGAAAGCAGACGGAAGCAAAAGTGTCATGATTTCATGACAGAAACTGAAAGCAGGTCTTCTATAGGAGAAGTGTCACGATTTCATGACAAAAGCAAAGAGGAAGGCTATGAAGACAGAAGTGTCGCGATATCGTGACAAAAGTGAAGATGAAGTCTGTAGAGGCTGAAGTGTCACGATATCATGACAAAAGCCAAAAGAAAGTGTACGGTTGCAAAGGTGTCACGATATCACGACATGTTGTAGTTTCATGGCAAAAGCTACAGAAGAGTTACAGAGGCAGTTGAAGCCGACAAAGTTAAATGTGAGCCGACGAAGATTAGGGTTTGCAACCGATGAAGTTTAGGGTTGTGCAGCTGACTAAAGATCAGGGTTACAACCGACTAAGATTAAGGTTTTGATCTTGAAAGTGTTATTATAAAAGGCAGGCTATTTTGAAGAGTTGGTGGTGTTGTTGGTGGCGACGTTCGTAGATAGAGCATAGAGTGAGAAGTTCGATCACCGAGAGCAGAGTGCAAAATTCGATCGAAGTGTGTAGAGTGAGCGAAGAGTCATGGTGAATTGTTCTAAGTGCCGCTATGATTGCGCAGACAGTGCAAAGGTTGAAGTTTGACCAAGTGCGGCTGTGAGTGTGCAAAAAGAGCAGAGGGCATAGAGAGCACAAAGGGCAAAGACGAACGTGGAGTGTTGCTGTATGAGGACAGAGGTGCACTAGTTCTTTGAGAAGAACCTGAGGACAGATTTGGCAAGTCTTTGAGAAGGCTTGTGTGTAGAGGATTGATTTGTTCAAGTGTTGGACAGATCTGACAGACAGAGGAAGACTTGTACTAGACCGACTGACTGTGTTTGGTATAGGTTGCTCGAGCCGTTGTGGACGTGATCATAGAAGGCGAGAGGTCTCTTAGGCTAAGCATTGAGGACAGGAGGTCTTCGATGGAAAGGAGTTCCACGTGCTCGGCAAGAGGTAGAGGCAGTTGATCTTCTGAGGGATCATTTCCAGAGTAGAGGGGAAGGTATCTCCTTTGAGCAGAGGCTCATAAATCTAGAGCAGAGGGGAAGGTATCTCCTTTGAGCAGAGGCTCATAAATTCTGTTTGGGGGAAGGTATCTCCTTTGGGCCGAGGCTCATAAACATTGTAATTGGGAAGGATTCCCAAAGAACTTTGAGATAACTTTTAGAGAAAAGTTTTGTGGACGTAGCCTAGCCATTCTGGGTGAACCACGTTAAAATTGGTGTCACTTTGTGGATGATATTGTGCATTGCTTTGATATTGCTTTGGGTATATTGCTTTACTATTTTGAAGTATAAAGGAAAAAGTAAAAAGAGGTCTTATACTGTTCACCCCCCCTCTCAATATAAGCTTGTGTTCTTCAATTGGTATCAGAGCAAGTGCCTTCGAAAAGTTTAACAACTTGAAGGAAAAGCTAGTAAAGAACACAATGGATCATTCAAGTAGCAATGCAACACCTATTCTTGATGGGTCAGATTTTGGTCTTTGGAGTGCAAGGATGAAGGTTCATCTAATGGCACTTGGTAATGAGGTATGGGAAGTGATTGAAGATGAGTACACTATTCCTCTACATGGTCCTAATACTAAAGAAGAAAGGCTCCTACATCACAACAATTCAAAAGCAATGAATGCAATCCTGAAAGGCTTACATAAAGTAGATCTCACCAAAGTGATTCACCGCAAGACAACTAGTGAAATGTGGAAACAGTTGAAGGTGGTTCATACAGGTGATACAAATGTCGGAAAGGCCAAGTTGAGACACTTCAAAGGTATGTTTGAACAACTCTAGATGAATGATGATGAAAATATTAGTGACTACATGCTTCGTATGGATGAGGTTGTTAACTCCATGAAAGACTTAGGTCTTGAGCTTGCTGAAAATGATGTTTGTGATAAGATTTTAAGATCTCTTCCTAATAGATTTAGTGAAAATATTTCTGCTATTGAGGAAGCTAAAGATTTGGATAAGTTGAAAAAGGATGAGCTCCATAGTATACTTGTAGCATTTGAGTTGAGAACTCAAGTGAAGGTTGATGTCAAGAAAGAGGCAACTTTCAAGGCTACCAAGAAATCCAAGGGTAAACAACTTCAAGATAGTGATGAGTCTTCTAGTGATGAAGAGGCATATTACAACAAGAAAGGCAAGTTCTCTAGAAAGCACAAAAGCATGAAAAATATAAGATGTTTCAATTGTGGAAAGTTTGGTCATTATGCTACGATTGTACTATTCCCAAGAATGAAAGTGATGAAGATAAACAGGATTCTATGAGCAAGGTTTCTGAAAAGCATAAGCATCACAGAAAGAACAAAGATGAGCACAACAATCAAGGAAAGAGGTATTCTCACAAGCACAAGAAGAGTTTCTATCTAGACAAAGCAAGTAAGTGTTCTAGTAGTGATAGTGAAAGTTCTTCAAGTGATAATGAAAATGAGATGTTGTTCATATCATAAAAAGAGGAAGAACCGAAACATAGATTCATTATCATGAAATGTCTTAGATGTGGAAATTTTGGTCACCTTGAGGATGATTGTACAAATAATGATTTGGTTTCCAGGATGTATGAGGATGCTTCAGAAAACTATAAGGAAGATGCTTGTATGGTTTTTGAAAAAGGTAGCACCTCTAGTGATAAGAAATCTGAAAAAGGGTTTGATGATTCAGAAAGCAAACAAATAAAGGATCTTGAAAGTGAACTTATTAATGCTCTTAGTGCTTTGAAAAAGGAAAGAAAGAAGAATGCTAGACTCAAGGATAAGTTAGATGAATGTTGTATGGAGAGAGATGATCTTATAGAAAATCTTGATTTCTCTATAGCTAAGACACAAGAACTCAAGGATGAGTTAGAGTCTAAGGTTCTTGAGTATAGTGAGTTAGAACAGAAAATGGCTTCTTTGAAAGAGGAAACTAAAGAGTACAAGGATAAGCTTTACAGGTTTCAAGATAGCTCCAAAAAGGTTAAGTCACTCATCAAAGGTCAAAGAAAGACAACAGATAAAACAGGCCTTGGTTTTGTTAAGCCACACAAGGAACAAGTTGGAGAGTCTAGTAAGAGACTCCAAAAGGAAGAGAGTTCTTATGAGGAAAGTATTTCAGATCATGAGTCCTTGAATGATAGAAGCACAGAAATAGAAAACAGAATTCAGAATGAGAAGAAGAAGTTTTCAGGACCCAAGAGGTCAAATAAAGGAAAATTTCAAGGTAGATGTTTTGCTTGTCATAAGTTTGGTCACATGGCTTCACATTGCATGGCTCAAGTAAAGAAGGTAAACGACAATTTCAGAAGTGCTAGTTTCTTTCAAGGGTATTGCTACTCTTGTCAATAGTTTGGGCACAAGGCAGTTTATTGCAAGGCACATAACAAGAACAGGTTTGGTCAGAATAGGTTTGGCCAGAACAGGTTTGGTCAGAACAGGTTTGGTCGTAACAGGTTTGGTCAAAACTGGTGGATTCAAAGATCAGGTTTACCTCAGAGAAACAACATCGTCAAGTGTTTCAAGTGCAACAATGAAGGTCACACAATCAAACAGTGTAGAGCTGAAATTCCAGAATACAGGAACAGGAATAGTGGCATGATCAGGTCCAAGGATCAAGGCATGGACAAGAATAGGGATGAGAACAAGAACAAGAACAGTGACAGGAACAGGAATATGGACAAAGAGTTCAAGAGAAGGCCCGACAAGGAAGTTATAGACGCTGATGATGATCAATGCCTAATGGGAGTTTTACTCCCACCCCAGAATTAATCACCTCATCAGGAGGTGGGGGAGGGACTAAGCTAAGAGGCTCATTCTTAGTCCCGAGCCCCAACGGTGACCCTTTGCCATTGATGACAAAGGGGGAGAGATATGAGTAAGGGGGAGAGCTTCAAAGTGAAGAGGAAAGCTTCAAGTCAGGGGGAGCAAAACTTCAAAGGAAGATTCTAAGTTGTTAGCATAGTTGGTTTCAATTTTGGCTCTTGAGAAGTGTTTTCAGTAAAGGTTTGCCATCAATGACAAAGGGGGAGATTGTTGGCAATTTTGGGTACTTTGGGTACATTGCCTTTGCTCAAGTATATAAGTTGTCATTGATGTCAAGAAGCTTTTGAAGGAATTTGATTTGATGTCAAATAATTTGTTTTGATGAAGGTTACGGCATGACAGTTTCAAAAGTCTTTTGCAAACCCCAAGCTGACAGGTTCGAGAGAAAGAGCTCGCAGTGAAAAAGTGTCGCGATATCGCGACATGTCGGGTTTTCGTGACCCAAAGAAAAGAAAAGCGCTAAGGAGAAAAAGTGTCGCGATATCGCGACATGTCGGGTTTTCACGACCCGAAGAAAAGAAAAGCGCTAAGGAGAAAAAGTGTCGCGATATCGTGACATGTCGGGTTTTCATGACCCGAAGAATAGAAAAGAGCTAAGGAGGAAAAGTGTCACGATATCGCGACATGTCACATTTTTGTGACTTAAGCAGGAGAGAGAAAGCAAGTTAGAAAAGTGTCACGATATCGCGACATGTCGCATTTTCGTGACTTAAGCAGGAGAGAGAAAGCAAGTTAGAAAAGTGTCGCGATATCACGACATGTCACAATTTCATGACTCAAAGAGCAAAGAAAACGTACGAAAGTTGAAAGCGTCACGATTTCGTGACAGGTTGCAAAGAAAATGTACGAAAAGTTGATAGCATCGCGATTTCACGACGGGTTACAAGGAAAGCGTATGGAAGCTGAAAGCATCACGATTTCGCGACGGGTTGCAAAGAATGCGTACGGATGCAAAAAGTGTCACGATTTTATGACAAGCAAAAAAGAAAGCAGACATAAAGCAGAAGTGTCACGATTTCATGATAGAAACTAAAAGCAGGTCTTCTATAGGAGAAGTGTCACGATTTCGTGACAAAAGCAGAGAGGAAGGCTATGAAGACAGAAGTGTCGCGATATCACGACAAAAGTGAAGATGAAGTCTGCAGAGATAGAAGTGTCGCGATATCGTGACAAAAGCCAAAAGAAAGTGTACGGTTGCAAAGGTGTCACGATATCGCGACATGTTGTAGTTTCACGGCAAAAGCTACAGAAGAGTTACAGAGGCAATTGAAGCCGACAAAGTTAAATGTGAGCCGACGAAGATTAGGGTTTGCAACCAACGAAGTTTAGGGTTGTGCAGCCGACTAAAGATCAGGGTTACAGCCGACTAAGATTAAGGTTTTGATCTTGAAAGTGTTATTATAAAAGGCAGGCTATTTTGAAGAGTTGGTGGTGTTGTTGGTGGTGACGTTCACAGATAGAGCGCAGAGTGAGAAGTTCGATCACCGAGAGCAGAGTGCAAAATTCGATCGAAGTGTGCAGAGTGAGCGAAGAGTCATGGTGAATTGTTCTAAGTGCCACTGTGATTGCGCAGACAGTGCAAAGGTTGAAGTTCGACCAAGTGCGGCTATGAGTGTGCAGAAAGAGCAGAGGGCATAGAGAGCACAAAGGGCAAAGACGAACGTGGAGTGCTGTTGTATGAGGACAGAGGTGCACTAGTTCTTTGAGAAGAACCTGAGGATAGATTTGGCAAGTCTTTGAGAAGGCTTGTGTGCAGAGGATTGATTTGTTCAAGTGTTGGACAGATCTGATAGAAAGAGGAAGACTTGTACTAGACCGACTGACTGTGTTTGGTACAGGTTGTTGAGCTGCTGTGGACGTGATCATAGAAGGCAGAGGTCTCTTAGGCTAAGCATTGAGGACAGGAGGTCTTCGGTGGAAAGGAGTTCCACATGCTGGCAAGAGGTAGAGGCAGTTGATCTTCTAAGGGATCATTTCTAGAGCAGAGGGGAAGGTATCTCCTTTGAGCAGAGGCTCATAAATCCAGAGTAGAGGGGAAGGTATCTCCTTTGAGCAGAGGCTCATAAATTCTATTTGGGGGAAGGTATCTCCTTTGGGCCGAGGCTCATAAACATTGTAATTGGGAAGGATTCCCAAAGAACTTTGAGATAACTTTTAGAGAAAATTTTTGTGGACGTAGCCCAACCATTCTAGGTGAACCACGTTAAAATTGGTGTCACTTTGTGGATGATATTGTGCATTGCTTTGATATTGCTTTGGGTATATTGCTTTACTATTTTGAAGTATAAAGGAAAAAGTAAAAAGAGGTCTTATACTGTTCACCCCCCCCTCTCAGTATAAGCTTGTGTTCTTCAATCAATACAATGATAGGAGAACCTCATTAGGAAGAACAAGATATCTATGAGAGAGTAGATAAAGTTAGATTTGATTTAAATCTGTAATTATTTCTTTGAAAAGCATAGTGCTTTGATTGTAATTGAGAAATAAAAAGTGTGTTTTTAGTTTATTTCCAAAAGCTATGGCATCCAATAATAATCTAACCATTCCATAATTTAATGGGTTCGATTATGAGTATTGGTCCATAAATATGAGGACCTTACTCATAGGCAAGGGACTATGGGATATAGTCGAAGAAGGTTACATAGAACCTTCATATTGGACCAATTTGAGTGCAGTCGATAAGAAGACAAAGAAATATGCCCAAAAGAACAATTCCTCTGCTCTCTATCATCTCCAAGCAGCATTGGAGAAAAGCATCTTCCTGAGGATTACCTCTTGTTTAACTGCCCAAGATGCATGGAAAGACTTGAAATAAGGTTTCCAAGGAGGCGATTAGGTGAAACAAGTAAGGCTTCAAACCCTAAAATGAGATTTTGAGAATCTCAAAATGAATGAAGATGAGAAAGTTGGAGACTACTACGTAAGATTCAAATAGGTTGTCAACAAGATGGAAACTCTTGGTGAAGAATTCAAACCTAAAGTGGTTGTAAAGAAAGTGTTGAGAACACTTCTTCATAAATTGAACCACATTGCTATCCTCATTGAAGAATCAAAATACCTTTCCACTCTAACTTTTGATGAACTAATCAGTTCATTAATGTATCATGAAGAGATATTACAAGGGTCTACTTCAACAAGCTATGAAGATGATTATAAAGCTTTCTCATCCAATGAGGGTGCAGGAATAGGCCAAGGTAGAGGAAAAATAAGAGGCAAAGGAAGAACAACTCAAGAGGAGGAAATCCTAGCAGAGGTGGCAATCAAAGTAGAGGTAGCAATCAAGGCAAAGGTGGAAATCAAGGTCGGAATGGCAATCAAGGAATATGATGTGACAAAGCAAAGAAAGCTTGTTTCAATTGTGGCAAGCCCAATCATTTTTCTCGAGACTATTGGTATAAGACTTCTCAAGGAGGTAGCAGTCAATATGGAAACTATGATGAAGAGGAAGGAACATCAATTTCGTTTCTTTCATATGGAAAATCATATCAAAATCTGAATAACACTTGGATTTTTGATACTGGTTGTTCCAATCACATGAGTGGCAAATAATAGCTCTTTGCTACAATGTATTCCACCTACGAATCCTGAATTAAGTTTGGAAATGATAAAGCTTTGCAAGTTGAAGGTATTGGAGCCATGGAGGTTCCAACAAAATAAGGCATAAAAAAGTTAAATGACATCTATTACACCCCCAAACTCTAATATAATTTGCTTAGTTTTGGATAAATGATGGAGAAAAATTATAGACTAGTTTTTTATGAAGGCAAATATGTAATTTTTTTATAAGAACAATTGTAATAGAGTCATTATACAAGTACCTATGACCAAGAATAGGTTGTTTCCCCTTAATTTTGGGGAACTAGGGGGAGCTCAACTTTCTAGTATTTCTATAGCAAATCCAAGTGTGCTTTGGCACTTGAGATATGGTCACCTAAATTCTGCAAGCTTGAAATTGTTAACTTCTCAAGCTATGGTATGTGGACTTCCCAAAATTGCTAAACACAAGGAGATCTATGAAGGATGTGCTTTGGGAAAGCACTCAAGATCCAATTTCCAAAAAGGAGAAGTGTGGAGGGCCAGTCATTCAATCAAATTAGTGCATTCGAACATTTGTGGTCTAATACAGACAAAAAACATAAGTTATAATTCCTATTTTCTCACTTTTATAGATGATTTCTCTAGGATGTGTTGGATCTATTTCTTGAAAACCAAAGATGAAGTTTTTTATTGATTTATATATTTCAAGAATAATGTAGAGAAACAAAGTGAGTTCATTGTAAAATTTCTAAGGAAAAATCGAGGAGGAGAGTTCTCTTCAAAGGTATTTCTAAAATATTGTAAAGAATGGGATAAACAGGTAATTCACCACCGCCTATACACCACAACATAATGGTTTACTGGAAAGAAAGAACCACACCATAGTAGAAATGGCAAGATCGATGCTTCAAACTAAGCATCTCAGTAACATGTATTGGGCTGATGTTGTCGGAACTAGTGTTTACATTTTGAATAGGAGTCCTACTTCTGGTTTGGATGGGGTCACTCCTTATGAAGGATAGTATGGCAAAAATCCAAATGTAAAATACTTTAAAGTTTTTGGTTCTCTTGCATATGCCCACATTCCTGATGAGAAAAGAAAGAAACTTGACCCCAAGAGTCAAGCATGTATTTTTATAGGATATTATGAGTCTACCAAAGCATATAGACTCTACAATCCCAAAAAGCATAAAATTGTACTTTCCAGGGATGTGATTTTTGATGAAGGGGGAGAATGGGGTCATCAAAAAGTATTTGTTGATGATGAATCTCATGATGTAAGTTCTTCTCAAGTACAGTGGTGCAGCCCAAAAAGAACAAAGGAACTCCTCCTCCAAGCCCAATTATGAGTACTACTTTGAGTACATCAACAACTACTCCAAGTCCTTCTCCACAACGATCAGTAAGTTCTTCACCTATGGATATTGATTCTCCATCAAGATGTAAAATAACACTAAAACATCATCCATATTTTCAAATTATGGATAAGAATTTCCAAAAAAGATACACTAGAAGTCAAGTTAGTGAAATGAATGCAATTTTACAAAAACTTGAAAATCTTCATATGTATGGTGATGATGAATCCCAAGAGCCTAAGGGAGATGTAGTCAATTATGCTTTAATGACTAGTGTACAACTAGAGCCATATAGCTATGATAAATCATGCACTCATGATGTATGGAAGCAAGCCATGGAAGAGGAAATCACCTCTATAAAAATAAATGATACTTGGGAACTTGTGAAGCTTCCTAATGGTAAAAAATGTGTTGGATGCAAATGGGTATACATGACCAAATTCAATGTTGATGGAAGCATTAAAATACACAATGCAATACTTGTAGCAAAAGGCTTCACTCAAAAATATGGCATTGACTATGAGGAGACCTTTGCTCTTGTTGCTAGAAATGAGACTATCATATCAATACTTTCCTTGGATGCCCATAAAGGGTGGAAAATTTAGCACATGGATGTAAAGAGTGCCTTTCTCAATAGGTACTTGACTGAAGAGGTTTATGTCCAAAAATATAAAGGTTTTAAAGAACAAGGTAAGGAGAACCTTGTTTACAAACTTAAAAAAGCACTATATGGCCTCAAGCAAGCACCAAGGGCATGGTACTCTCACATTGATGGGTATTTTCAGGAGTATGGATTCACTTGGAGCAAAAGTGAACCTACTCTCTACTACCTAAAGGAAGGTATAGATATTATCATTGTTTGTTTATATGTGTATGATCTCATATTTATGGGTAGTAATGATAAGATGAATAAGGAGTTCAAACACTCCATGATGAAACAATTTGAAATGAAATATCTAGGCTTAATGAATTACTTCCTAGGCATGGAAGTTCATCAGAAATATAGAGGTATATTCATATGTCAACACAAATATGTTCAATATATGATTAAGAAATTTTCCATGAAGTAATGAAAATCAGTTGCAACTCCAACGGGTCACGGGATCCAATTAAGCAAAGATGATGGAGCACCAAATGTTGACATGACCACTTACAGGAGAATGGTTAGGAGTCTGATGTTTCTCACCAGGACAAGGTCTAATATTCAGTATGTTGTTTCTCTTGTTTCAAGGTTTATGGCTGATCCATTCGAACTACATTTTCAAGAAACTAAGAGAATTATGAGATATGTAAAGGGTACATTGGATTTTGGAATCCATTACCACAAGAGTAATTATGTAAAATTAATTTGGCTTTAGTGAGAGTGATTGGGGCAGCAATATAGATGATAGAAAATCTATATGAGGGAATTGTTTTAGTCTAGGGTCAGGACTAATTACATGGAGTTCCAAAAAGCAAACTGTTGTAGCATTGTCATCTACTGAGGCTGAGTATATAGCAATCACACATGTAAGTACTCAAGATCTATGGTTGAGAAAAGTCCTTGAAGATATTGGAGAGCAACAAAGTGGTCCTACAAGATTGTACAGTGAAAATATGAGTTCCATACAATTTGCACATAATCCTATCCATCATAGTAGGTCAAAACACTTTGATATGAAGTATCACTTCATTCGTGACATGGTGGATAAACAGGTAATTGAGTTTCAACATTGCAGCACTTTGGAAAATTTGGCGGACATCTTCACCAAAGGAGTTGCTAAAGCTCAATATGTAAAGCTGAGAGATAGTCTTGTCATCCCTCTCAAATTTAAGGAGGAGAAAGTTAGAATTTAAACCTTACAAGCCATTTCAACTTAGCGTGGTTGGCAAGGGGTTAACGATAAGGAGGTTGATGATAGTAGAATAGAAATAGTTTCAAAACTCTCTTCATCCCCTAGTTTTCATTTTTGTTGTTAATAGCTTTTTCTTAAAGATATATAAGGTTGTAAGTTTTATTTTCATGATTAATGTGAATTATCTAAGTTCACTACAAATTGAAGAGTTTGAGCATCATGGTTACGATCAACAAGCTGAAGTGTACGTTACTCATGTTGTCTTGGAGGCATGCAATGTCTAACAAGTAAAATAGCTTCCAATCATAGTGAGATGAGTTGATAACCTTATTGAGCCTCTTCATGAATAGAAAAATCTAGGTGAATACCACCATATGTTCATGGATGGTAAGTTATTATCATTTTTGTCATATAGGAAAACCCGATGATGAATTGTTGGTCAAACATTCATGAGCTACATCTTTCTCCTGCTAGTAAGGCACTATATCTATGACCATACAGGATTGTGATACATGTCTCACCTACCATAAATTAGTAAATATGATGGGATGAGAACATGTGGCCAGAAATTGAATCACAAAGTAGTTTCAACATTATTTATAAATGCAATAGAAGAAAGAGTAACAAAAGAAAAATGAAAATTTACTTTAAGGTCTTCCTCTTTGATTATTTGGTGGTTACAAAAGGTGTTACCCAAGGTGTTTCATAGCAGATACTCCATAGTGGTTACATTGCACGAGAGGGAGTGAATGCGGAGCATGGACGAATGAGAGTGTTATGAATCTACACAAAGGAGGGAAAAATTAAGTGTTACAAAGTGAATGGATGAAGGAAATAGAAGCTAAAATGATAGAAAATAGTGAATGAATAGTTTTTTTTAGTGTTAAAAACCTATGCAAGTGGAGGAAGAAGGGATGGAATTTTTTGGAATAGAAGTACAAAGTATTATCACTTGTGCACCCTAGACCCGACCAACATTGAAAGGCCAAAGGAAAGAGATGTCCTTCGTGCCAATATCTAGAGAGGGTTGGCTCCCTTACTAAATCCTACACTGGTTTAAGACTAGAGTTGCAGGAAAGAAATTGGAAATGATAGAAAGAAATGGGAAATATGGCCACAAGCCGAAGTGCAGGACTTGGGGTGGACTAGCAACAAGAATTCTACCAAGTTTTATAATAGCATGTAATAGAAGGAAAGCAACAGAATTTCACTCACAAACTTGCAAAGACAACCCCCCAAATCACATTCCAGAACTCACTCACTCACCAGCAATGTTTTAAATTCAGAAACAAAATTTTAAACTTAACAACAAGAACATGAGCATAAACATAAATGCTTAAAAATGGAAGGAAATCACACACATGAAAATGCTTGCAAATTTTAGAAGCCAAGTCTCTTCTATTGATGCAGAGAACTTAAGAAGTTTTCTTGCAAAATATCCAACCTCCTTTTACAATGAAATGCTTAGTATTTATAGAGGATTACACCTCTTTCATTTAATGCATATACAAACAAAATGTTGGTAGATCAAAAACCAGCATGCATATTTTTCTCCTCGGCATCAGGGACATCTTCAGTTAAAACATTCTGCAAGGAAACCACGATCCGAATTTGATGGGAGAATCACACAAAGAAGTCAATAGGAGTAAATGCTTGAAGCAATCTTGGACGTCGGTGCATCGAGATGCAACAAAATCATCTAAAAATTAGGCATTTGGTCATTGAATTCACTTTGCCTTGCACCTTGGAAATTCACTTTTGCTAGGAAAGTACACCAAGCATTAAATCTGCTTTGAAAACTGGCAAGGTTGATAGGCGGTGCATTGGAAATGCATACCCACCAAAGTGGACGATGCTTTGAAAATGAGTAAGATTACACCGGAGTCAAAGGAGCAATGCTTAAATCTTGTAGTTTTTCAGTAGTGATCTCGGATATATCTCAAAAATGGATTTTTGCTCAAAATTTTACCCAAAATGGACTTTTATCTTCTTTTCACCCAAGTTATGCCCGAAATGGGCTTTTCTCGATGAAATACCCAAGAAATGTTTTCGTTGCACGTGGGAGTGAAAAAGGCATTTCAAGGAACGAAACAACCATTTCGGGGGATGAAAAAGCATTTTGAGCAAAAAAGGCATTTTGGAGAATGAAACAACCATTTTGGGGAATGAAAAAGTATTTCTCTTGAATTTTTCCCGAAATCACATCCATCAGATACTTAGAAAAATTTCAAAAATTTTTTAATGTGTGAACAACACTTAAAATATATCTGAGAGTTTTACTGGAAAAATGCTTACATACTTCAATAAACTTACATACTTCAATAAAAACTTTACAAAATTTCAATGTGGTAAAAATACCAACATTTCTGGTGGCTCATGGGGTATTTAGCTCACCTGAATGCAATAGATCCCAGGCCTTTATTCATTGGGCTCAGAGTCCCCACTATCACCATTATCATGCATCTGATGGCCTGCTACTTGTATCAACTTCATCCTACTTTTTGAGATGTGTCATTATGGATTCATACACCACCACTGCTTCAGCCCAAGCATCCATAGTAATTGCCTCACGAGCACTAAGTGTACCCACAATATATCGAAAAGTCTCAACCTTCTCTAGATCAATATATTTGGCTCTTTGGCTGAGCTCTAGTAATCCAGACTCAATACGAATGAACCTCCTCATTAATGGTAGCACGTGTTCTTCAGTGATGGGCTCCTCCAAGTTATCAATCTCTGAAGTATCATCTATGAAAATAGCCCATAGTGCATCTAGGTCCTTCTTTGCTAGGATATTCCCCTGATCATCAATGAAACTGGGGAAACCATTAGCTGTGATTGCATCAAAGTAAATCAATGAAGTACACCTCTCATGCTCAAATGTCTCTTGCAGCTTGCGGGCTTCTTTAACCAGGTCCATCTTAGAGAAATAACTGCATAGCGTGATCTTGGCATTTTCCCAAGCATGGGCTATTTCTCTCATTGGATGAAACCAGAGATCCATTTGAGCCATTGCCTGGATCTTCATAGCCATCTCCAATTTTAGCTCTAAATCTTGCTCTATGGACTCCACTATATGCCTGCCATATGAAATGACTGCCTGTACTTCTTGAAGGAACATAAGAACTAACGCAACCTTTGTTGCCATCTTTCTACAATCAATCAACATTTGACTATGAGCTTCTTTAATTTTCTCCTTGGTGAGGCTCATCGACTGCATTGCTTTTGCTGCCAATTGATTCTATAGATTCTGGAGCTGGTCCTCTAGGGCCTGGATCTTCTGTTGTGCTTCCTGCTCTATTGTCTGGTATTGTGTAGCTGCCTCTTTGATTTCCTTGATTTCACCTTCCAAATGCATTACTTGTTGCTACCACTATTGAGATTCATATTGTGCTGCATTTAGTTGGGACTACGCAGTATCCAGTTTGGCCTTTTGTGTTGCCAAGGCTTCCTCTAGCTCCCTAATATTTGCCTCATCCTAGAAAAAATGATCCTTATAATGCTCAACTTGCAAGTAAATTGTGCTTGATGCCACTTGTATGGTGCCCATTTGTTGAGTTGCATCTGCTTTGGTGAGATCTTCGGTGACAGCTTGGTATGAATAATCATTGGGCATCATTTCTCCTTGAGGTTTCTAGACCTGAGGGAACCATCGTCACTGTGTGCATCTCCATTGTCACTGGATCAAAATTCACTTTCTTCATCGGTTTTTCCAGGGCTAGCGCATCCTTTCACTTGCGATTCTTCAACCATCATGATGAACTCTGCCATGCTCTACTGATTTTTTTGCTATCGAGCGCTCTGGTAGCAACTCCATCTCAGAAGCTAGTGGCTCCTCCAGTGCAAAAATTGGGGAATATAGGAAAAGGGCTTGTTGAGGGTTTGATTCAACCATAGGGATTGAAACGAGGGAAATGGGGGATGCTTCAGCTATGCTTACTCTAAGAGGGGCTTGCGTGCTTACAGAGGTAATAGGATGGGAAGGCATGGAAGATGAAATAGAGGATAATGGAAGGGCAAATGGGTTTGGGGTGGATGCGAATGAACTGAAGGAAAGAGAAAAGGAGGAAATGGGTGAAACTAGGGAAACACTAGTGACCTATGACTGTGAGATAGAGATGGGAATGGAAGAGGTGGATGTGGCAACTAGAGGTGAAGTAGATATGGGAACTATAGATGAGAAGACGGTGGTCACCAAGTGCTTGTCAGAAAGAGAAGAGGAAAGAAAATGCGTACATGTGGGCTCTAACACCATTTGAGTCGGTGGTGAAGGTTGTTGTACTATAGTATCTTCCTCTTCCTTTGATATTTCCTTCTCCACTTCCAGATCTACTATTGTCACCATTGAGCCTGATTGTTCTAGCTGAGCCGAAGAGGGTATATCTAAAAAATAGTCTGCTCAATCATCTATGAGGGAAGTGATTTCATGCTATGTGTAGAAATGGCTCCACTTCTGGGCTTCTTCACCACATCGAGGAAAGCTACTCTTATAGCCGCACTCCTCTTCCCAAGTGAAAGTTGCTCCTCTAGCGGCAATTGCTCTTCTTCTTCTTCTTCATCTTCAATATTTATTCTCTCTTCTTTTGATGCCTCCTCTTGTCTCATCATATCTTCTTCTTTATCGGGACTACTTATACTTCTAGGCACCAAATCAGCAAGGGAGAGGGGCTGGTACTTTTCATAGTGATCATCATAAATCATTGAAAATGCATCATCCATGACTAACGGATAATTTACCTTGGGCTTACCTCGGTGGACCCTCATGACCCACCAGTTGGCAATATTTTCATTGGACCAATCAGGCAACTTTGCTTTCATTTGTTCAAACAATCCTGGAGGAGGAACTTGCTCTGGATGATTTGTAGGATCATATTCGACCTCCATCTCATAAAAATCATGCCAAGGAGGAAGTGACATCATAGTCTCCACATGCCATTCAAGGTCATGCCCCTTGGGATTATTCCTCTATTGTATGATGTCTTCTCGGGGGCAGCAATGGAAAGTCTTGGCCTTAATGTGACTTGCAAAAACACCCAAAGGATCATATCACCATCATTGAGGAAGCTCAACCAACCCATGTTCATACAGTGTCTCAACAATCAATTCATTCTGTCCACACTATGTAACCCCTATATCACCAAACTGGAAAGGCATGGCACATGTAGCTTTCTTTCCTCTACCTGTCCCATATGTATCATTTATGAAATCACTTTGTCGAGCTACTTCCAGGGAAAAAATGTGTTCAATGGTAAAATATGGTAGCAAAAAAGGTTTTCCAGTAAAACCAAATATTCTAACCACCACTCCTTGTGTCAGCAAAAAAACATCACCTCTTTTCTGGTCAACCACCTCTGCTTTCATTGCTCGAGGCACTCTGTTGCATACCCCATAAATCAACTCCAAGGTGAGCCCCAAAAACATTCTATTGAAATTATAATAAGACTCTTTTCTTGATAGGCTCGGAGTCCATGAATATACTGGCAATGCCCTCCCTATTTCATCTATCTTGTTTACTGCTATAAAAGCAAAATGAGAGTGCATGTGATAGAAAAAGTACCATACCATAAGGGAGCAATGTCTGAAAGTAACATCCTCTCTAGTTTGTACCTTTCACAACTATGAGTGTATCCTTCGTTCCAAGAAATCCACCCAATCAAAGAAAATTGAATTTGTCGTTGTGGTCATGGCAGTCGAAGCATAATACTCCACTTGTGAAATGCACTGCACCATTGATGCTTGCCACTTGTGCACTGTGGCATCTGAAGACAATCTCATCAACCACGCCAGCATAGAGTATAAATCTGGGCTCTTGAAATCCTTTAGTGGTGCTGGTAATTTTGGCAACTCCCCAAATCATGGTGTCTTCAACAACTGGCTCTCCATAAACTACCGCATGTGAATAATGGACTGATATCTCTCCTCCTCCTCCTTAAAATTGAGCCTTTTAACTATGGCATAGGATGGAGGTTGCTCATCACAAGCAAATGCATCCTTTATGGAGTTGGCTAAAATACTGAATAATTTATCTCCTTGGGCATTTTGAAAAGTTCTTGAACCCAAATTATAACATTGTGCGATTGCCCAGACCAGCTCGGGACATGGGTGTACAGGCGTACACAGGTACCAGGAGAGATGAGAGTAAAATGCAATGGTACGGGAACTTTCAGCAGACATCTTTTGCATCACAAACTCAACATCTAGATGCAATTTTTCCACACCCTTGTTGGTGATGTTGCAATCTTTAATCTATGCCAGGCGGTCATCATAGGGTGTTAATTCTACTTCTTCCTCCTCTTCTCAAACTTTTCGTTGCCTCTTTTCTGTTGTAGCCCTTTTCTGAACTTTCTCCTTCTTGGCTTCCATGGTTTTCTTCCCCATCTTCAACTTCCTTTGAATGCATGGCAAAAAACTGCAAACCCTGGAGCAAAAAGAATTCGCAACTCTTCTACATAGGAACCCTACAAATGTTTTGATTTTTAAAAGTGAAGGGTTGGCCCTTTTTATAATTTTTCACTCCTATATGCCAGAATTAATGCTTGAGGCATGCTTGCTAATTTTGGGGGAATGGCATGCATTCCAATGATTTTTAAAATTTTTGCCACCTCTTCTTGAAGTGCTCGGATTGGTTGCTTTTCTGCTTTGGAAAGCGTGATGAGTGGCTTGAGTGAATGATGAGGATAAAAATGGAGATATGCAGATTTTATGGGTAATGGGGCATGAAAAATGGAGGTGCATGGAGGGAAAAAAATGGTGGCAGGGTTTGTATGCATGCTTTTTTTTTAAATAATTTAATGGAAGGGGGTGAGGAGGAAAAGTGGATGAAAAGCCATTTTTTTGGGTTGAAGAGAGGCTTTTTGGGGAGCGAAACAGGCTTTTCGAGGCACGAAATAGCTATTGCGGGAGGGAAAGGCTTGACGAGGATGGGAAAAGCTTATTTGGGAGAGTGGAAGAAGGGATATGTTATATTTTATTTATTTTTTTTTTAATTTTAGAAATGGCTTTTTTGGGTGAAAGGAGGAAAAAAGTTTTTGGGAGAAAGGTGTTTCGGGGAGAGAGGAAGAGTGATTTCGAGGTGAAAGGAATAAATATATTATTTAATATTTATTTTAATTTAAAAAAAATGCATGCAGGTGGGGCGAAAAGGCATTTTGGGAAAGGCAAAACAGCCTTTTCGGAGAATGAAAATGTGTGTTCGAGAGGAAAAATGGAAGGTTATTTCAGAGGCACAAAAAGCACAAGAAAACAAGGTGAACAAAAATGGTATTTTGGGGGAAAAAGCATGAGAGGGAAGCTTGTGTGTTTTTTTTTTACCTTTGCTTTTCAAGGCCCAAAACAACTATTTTGGGAAGCAAGAAGGCTATTTCAGGAGGTAAGAAGAGTTGGGCGGGAAGAGGCATATGGAGGAAAAATCAAAATTTCGAATTTGAAAATTTTTTTTTTTAATTCAAATGTTTTTTTTTTTTTTTTTTTTTTGTGAAAGGGGAGAGGGAAAAAAATAGAAGCAAAAAAATTGAAAAAGGGGGTTCTCAAGGTAAGGGCAAAAAATGCAAGCCCTTTGTTTTTTTTTACACCTCCAAACCTTGGACCCAAAGAACGCATCATCCAAGTTGATTTTTTGGTTTTCAACTCCTTCAAGAACTCCCTAGTTAAACATATTTTCCATGGAGTAGTACTCGGATGGGTGACCCCTTGGGAAGTCCCGGGTCCTGACCACTTTTTCACCTTATAATTTTTTTTTTTTTTTTTAAAACATACCATCACCATTTTAAAGCAAATAAAATATGATCAAAAGAATATATACATATTTACAAGATGGTACCTCATTAATATCATGTCATTGAATATAGGCCTTCAAATGAAGGCCATTCACTAGAATAGGGAGATCCCAACCCTTCATATCATGAATATGATAAGCATTTTCCGAATTCACTACGGAGATCTGAAAAGGGCCTTCCTAGATAGCATCAAACTTGTTATGTTTCCCTGGCTTAGCTTTATTTTCATTCCATTTGAGCACTAAATCTCCCACTTGGAAACTATGCTCTGTTGTCTTCTTTCCAAACCATTTCTGCATCTCTTTGGTGTGCTCGATGAATGCTTGATAAGACTATTCTCTGTCTTCTTCCAACTACAATAATTGTGCCAATATTGCACTCATGGGATCGTACTCCTCATCTTCATCTTGAAACAACTGCAATGTTTGAAGGACTGGAAGCTCGATGTGGGTGGGTAGGACAACTTCTTTTCCATACACCAAAGAATACGAAGATGTTTTGATTGATTTTTTCATAGAGATGCGGTCCGCCCAAAGAGCCTGGTTCAATAGCAAGTGCCAACTCCTTTTGTTATTTCCCAGTGTCCTCTTTAAAATATGCAACAAATTTTTATTAGTGGATTCAGCCAAACCATTTCCTTGCGGGTAATAATTGGATGACGTCTTGAGATAAATTCCATATTTGCTAGCAAACTCTATGATTTTGGCCCCAATGAATGGAGTTCCATTATCAGTTACAATTGAGTCTGGGACACCAAAACGAGTAATAATTCCTTCCAGAAAAGAAATGATGGTCGCCTGATCAACCTTCTTGGTGGGAATTGCCTCTACCCATCTGGTGAAATAATCAGTTGTCGTTAAAATGTATTTGTGCTCTATAGAAGAATGTGGATCAATGACTCCAATGAAGTCAAGACCCCACTGCTGAAAAGGTGCTTCCACCTGAATTGGGCATAGAGGCAGTGCTCCTTTCTCGAGTTCTACCAATGTATCATTGACAGCTATCACAGTGTTGACTTACCCTATGAGCATCGACAAACAAAGTGGGCCAAAAATAGCCAGCTCAAATAATTTTTAAGGCCATGGGCCTTCCTGCATAGTGACCACCAGATAGCCCATAATGAAACTCTTCCAATATTTTTTCTTTCTTAGATTCCTTCACACATCTAAGGAGAACTCCATCAATATTTTTGTGATATAGCCCATTAGGCAACAAAACATATTTGAGGGCTTGCAGCCTAAACCTCCGATGTTGTGAGGCATCAAGGTGTGGTGGACACTTCCCAGAAGTAAAGAAATCAATAAGCTCCTCCATCCAGTCATGATTTCTTGGAGTATGGTTTGCGCAAATACTTTCACCAATATCTTCCTCATGTACCATACCCAATGATTTGGACGCCGCACTTCTGGCCAACTCTTGACAAAGAGCTCATCCACGAACTAGCTTTGTTGGTCGGATCTCCACATCGTATTCTTGAATCTTTGAAACCCAACCTGCTCTTTTGTCGCCTAGTTCTCCTTGGAGTATGAAGTTTTAGACATCAAGATGTATAACTTAAAAAATAGTTTTTCTTTGTGAAACAAAGTGCCAAAAATTCTTTAAATATTTCATCACTGCATACACCTGTTTCTTGATGAAATTGTACTTCTCTTGGTGAGGGGAAATGACTTGGCTCAAGAAGGCAATTGGCTTCTCATCTCCATATTCTTGCTTCTATGTCAAAACTACAGCATAACTCTCTTGCTCACCCACCGCATAGAGAATAAAGTCCTTTGAATAATCAGGATTAATCAATACTGGAGCTTGGGTGATTCTTTCCTTGATCTCCTAAAAATATTATCTTCTGGCTTCTATCCATTTAAACTCGGTATTATTTTTTAAGAGCTCAGTCATGGGTTTCACAACCTGAGCAAAGTCGACAATGAACTTGTGAATGAAATTAATTTGGCCGAAGAAATATTGAAGATATTTTTTGTTAGCTGGCAATGGTAGCTTTAGAAGCACTTCAGCTCTTGTAGGGTCAATTGCCAATCCTTCTTGTGAAATCATGTGACCCAACAATTTCCCTTCTTTGACAACAAATATGGACTTCTTCGGATTAATAGAAATCCCAAACTCATGATATTTCTCGAACACCTACCTCAAATGAGAAACGTGGTCTTCTCTACGATGTGAAAACATAGTCATGTCATCAAGATAGATTACAATAATTCTATTCAATAACTCATCGAAAGCGATGTCCATGGCCCTCTAAAAAGTAGCGCCAACATTTGAGAGCCCAAACGACATTCTTTGGTAGGTGAACGTGCCCCACTTTGTAGTGAATGTTGTTTTATGTTGATCTTCATATTTTACCCATATCTGGTTATAACCAGAGAAACCATCCAACAATGAGAATCTCTGTGCACCGGCAACCACATGAAGGATTTGATCAATTTGTGGCAAAGGGTAATGATCTTTAAGCGATGCCTGGTTCAAGTTGCGAAAATCAACACACAACCGAATGTCTCCATTCTTCTTTCTTATTGGTACCAGGTTCGCTACCCATGTTGAGTGCTTAATCGGGTAAATTATCTTCGCTTCGAGCATTTTCAACAATTTTGCCTTCATGAGTACTTCGATTTTAGGATTGATGGGGTACTGTTTCTACCAAAAGGGTTTTACCCCCTCCTGCAGCTCAATGGTATGCTAAATTACATCCTTGTTATATCCCTTCAAATCCTGATAACTCCATGCAACGATGTCGGGGTACTCATAGCACAAGTTCTTAATGTCTTCTAATTCCTCAGGCATGCAATCAGTTCCAATTTTAATAATCTTCTTAGGCTCTAGCTACAATTCCTTGTATTCCTTTGCATCTACCTTGATCCTATGCTTCTCAGCCCTATCATTTTGATCAAACAAGCTCTCGAGAGAAATCAGCCCCCTTGGAATGTGATTGTTCTTCAATTGTATCATCCCCTCCATCTCTTCTTCAACAAGCATTCTATCATCTGCGCTAGCAACTTCCTTAATCAAAAAATTGACTATTTGCTCATCATTATCAAATACTTGCCAATAGATGTTCTTGTCAGGGACTGAGGGTCTATAGATCACCCTGATAGTCTTGGGCTTTTTGACTATTTGTTCCACAGGAGAATAATTTGTGCCAAGAGAGGCTAGAATATCTGCATGCTTATTTTGCTCATGAGAAATCGCCTGAATATTCAAAGCTGTGAAAGATTCAAATAAATCCCACACTTTGTTGCGATAGGCTTTTAGGTAGTGTTGCTTCGACACACATTTATTCATGGTCTGATTGACAATAAGTTCGGAGTCACCAAAAATTTGCAGTTGTTTAATGCCCAACTTTTTAGCCTTCTTCAATCCGAGGCACAATGCTTCATATTCGGCTGCATTATTTGTACAACTCCAAGTCAGTCTGTAAGAATAAGTCTTCTGTAACCCTATGGGGGAGATCAAAACAACACCAGCTCCTGCACCATTCTTACACCTGGCGCCATCAAAATACAACTTCCATAATTGATCTGCAATAGGATCTAGGGAATCAGGGACTCTCTCTTCAATCTGTATAGGCTTGGTTATTGTATAACAACCAATATCTATTTCAATCATCGCATTAAAATCCATGAGTGAAAACTCATCTTCAAGGTGAAGCTCACTAAGTGCTTCTTCCATCAAGTCAACTTTTTCTAATTCTTCAGTCATCATGTTAACTATCCCTGGAGATTTTTCCTCCTCTTCCTCCAATTTCTCAATATGAAAAGGAGAAGGTTTCTCATTATGTATGTGAATCCTCTTTCCTTTGAATGGAATCTCCAAATGTGAGTAGTCTAAGGAAAGATATCCTCCCAACTTCGCTGTGAACTCCCTTGAAAGACACATGCTAAAGTAAGGCTCCAAGTCAACCACCACCACCTCCTGGATGATAGTAATTTATGGTATGCTATGTAGAACAATGGGAATATCCTTGATTACTCCCACCATCTTGACCGGAGTTCCATCCAACTGCAACACTTTGGGGCTACTTCTTGTGTATTCCATCCCCATCACTTCACATACTACCTTTGGCATGACAGTAGTCGCAGCACTAGAATCAATCATACAATTGTGTACAATCCACCCCTCCATTCTGAGTGATAGGTAGAACGGGGGTGGCCTATTCTTCCTAGTGGCTGAAGTCGGTAGTGTTTGTGCCAACACTATTTGAGGACTTTTCTTTTGATATTTTGTAGTCTTCAGGGATTCTTGTAGTAGGTCAACTTGTCCAGGAAATTGTAGTGCATCATATAGGCTTACTTTCATAGGTATTTTCTTCATTTCTTCCACAATGTTATAATTTGAGGTAGTTGGGGCTTTTTCTTCTACGACCCACTCATACTTGTCCCGGTACTGCTGAGTAGCTTCCACTCTTTGCCTCTTCATCAATGATGGATATTTGAGGCACTCTTTGGCCTGTTATTTTGTCTCATCTTGCATTTGGGTAGCTTCTATGGGTTGTGAAGTCGATGCCCTTGTTCGTGACCTTTCTTGAGCCTGTTTAGGGAGCAGATATTTTAACAAGATAGAATCTTGCTCCTTAGTCATTGCACTAGAGCGCTTTCACTAGAGGTTGCCCTTTTTCATTTTGCACCTTTGGTTCTGTAGGCACCTTCAATGGTTCAAGCTCAGCTGGATCTACAGTTATTGGCTTCTTTTTGGATCTCGTAAGAATCGAAACTTGCTCCAAATATGGCATCATAAAATTGTGGTCAACCTCTCTGATCATATTGACTTGTCCACCAGCTAAACTTTTTGCAAGCGTCTACACATAGTTTAGGTGCACCATGTAGGTTTCTTCTCCATGGGGATCATTGCACGTTGAACACCAGTACGCCTTTTCTATCATGCTAGTCTCCTCATTTTCTAACACCGTCGTGTTCTTCTCAGGGCCTCTACTAGTAGATGCTTGCTCTCGAGTGATCGATGGAGTTTGGAATCTTCGTGATCGAAATTCAGCCTCCGCTTGCTTCTTCCTTACTATTGTAAGCTCATTGGATATTGTCCTTAAGGCTGAGTTATTAGATTTCACCTCTTGTAACAATGTCGTATAAGGATCAGGATTGGAGAGTGTAGGAGGTGCTAGCGGTACAGACAATTGTTATGGGGTCAGTGGCACTGGCAACGATAATGGAACTAGTGGTGCCAGCAATGTTGGAAAAGGAATAGATGATGGCAATTGTGGTACTGATGGATTGGGTAACTATGGAAATCTTGGAGTCGGGTGTTGTGGAATAGGGATCGGAGCGATTTGAGGTGAGCTTGAACTCCATGATGGAATTGGGTACATGGAAGGCATGGGTTGTGAAAATGCACTAGAATACAAATATTGTGGAAGGTCAGGGACAATGGGCATAGTCATCTTTGGGGGAAGCCTACCTACAACAATCAAGTCAGATTCGGCCTTTTGTGCCTATGTGTACAGGTCTAGAAATGTAGTCACGTTGGCCTATCGCACGACCATGCCAATTTTAGTGCTAAATACCCTGAGGTAGTAGAACATGGCTTGTTCATGCGTGGGCCACAAACCATCAGGAACTCTTTGCCAGCTTCGAGCAAACCTGACATTGAAATCAACTATCTCCTCCTATGGATGTCTTTGGATTGTTGTAAACTAGTGCAACAAGGAGTATGGGTCAGCTTGTTCATGAAAATTCTTAATTAATAACTCTGCCAACTGATCCCATGATGTAATAGTACCAGGTTGCAATGATCGGTACCAATACAATAATTTCCCTCTCAATGATAATACCAATAATTTTACCATTACATCTTCATCCATTATGTCATGGATGGTCACCAAAGAAGCCACATCTTGGATATGCTCATATGCAGTTTTACTGGTACCATCATAGGTAGGCAAGGCCTTCAAAGCAGCTTGGGGGACTAGATTTTGTGCTTGTAAATTCAAGGCTCCTAAACTATTCCATGCTGGGAACTGCCTTGGTGGTTGTTGTTGATGTGGTGGAGGATTCTGGGCCATATGGACTGGTGTGTGTGGTTGAGGAGGTGGAACGCTAGTAGCAGTACTAGTTGGGCTCGAAGGAATGGAAAACACACCAGCTATTTGTGAGGATGTTATGGATGACGTAAGTGGTGGGGTGACTAACCTAGGGTTTTCACCTAATTTTTGGGTGTCGAGTTCAAAAAACTCAATGGGGTTTTCTAAATTTTTGGCCTTCGATCTTGTGATCATGAAGTACAACTATCGCTGTCTCCACGTTCGGAGGCTTCTGGGTAGTGTTGAGTCACCAGATGTTCTAACTATACAACATGAAGGTGAACATCAAACCTCAATACTGTTGAAAGTGGAACTTTTGGGGTCCCACCGGGCATGCCAAAAATTGTTGGTCAAGAATCTGCCTAAGTACAAAGTATTATCACTTGTGCGCCCTAGACCCAGCCAACATTGAAAGGTCGAAGGAAAGAGATGTCCTCCGTGCCAATATCTAGAGAGGGTTGGCTCCCTTACTAAATCCTACACTGGTTTAAGACTAGAGTTGCAGGAAAGAAATTGGAAATGATGGAAAGAAATGGGAAATATGGCCACAGGCCGAAGTGCAGGACTTGGGGTGGACTAGCAGCAAGAATTCTACCAAGTTTTATAATAGCATGTAACAGAAGGAAAGCAACAAAATTTCACTCACAAACTTGCAGAGAAAACCCCCCAAATCACATTCCAGGACTCACTCACTCACCAGCAATGTTTTAAATTCAGAAATAGAATTTTAAACTTAACAGTAGGAACATGAGCATAAACAAAAATGCTTAAAAATGGAAGGAAATCACACACATGAAAATGCTTGCAAATTTCAGAAGCCAAGTCTCTTCTATTGATGCAGAGAACTTAAGAAGTTTTCTCGCAAAATGTCCAACCTCCTTTTTACAATGAAATGCTTAGTATTTATAGAGGATTGCGCCTCTTTCATTTAATGCATATACAAACAAAATGTTGGTAGATCAAAAACTAGCATGCATATTTTTCTCCTCGGCATCAGGGACATCTTCAGTTAAAACATTCTGCAAGGAAACCACGATCCGGATTTGATGGGAGAATCACACAAAGAAGTCAACAAGAATAAATGCTTGAAGCAATCTTGGACGTCGGTGCATCGGGACGCAGCAAAATCATCTAAAAATCGGGCATTTGGTCATTGAATTCGCTTTGCCTTGCGCCTTGGAAATTCACTTTTGCTAGGAAAGTACACCAAGCATTAAATATGCTTTGAAAACTGGCAAGGTTGATAGGCGGTGCATTGGAAATGCATACCCACCAAGGTGGACGGTGCTTTGAAAATGAGCAAGGTTACACCGGAGTCAAAAAGCCATGCTTAAATCTCGTAGCTTTTCAGCAGTGATTCCTGATATATCTCGAAAATGGATTTTCACTCAACATTTTTCCCAAAATGGACTTTTATCTTCTTTTCACCCAAGTTACGCCCGAAATGGGCTTTTCGCCGATGAAATACCCAAGAAATGTTTTCATTGCATGTGGGATCAAAAAAGGCATTTCAGGGAATGAAACACATTTTGAACGAAAAGGCATTTCGGAGAACGAAAAGGCCATTTCGAGGAATGAAAAAGTATTTCGCTTGAATTTTTCCCGAAACGACATCCATCAGATACTTAGAAAATTTTCAAAAAAAATTTAATGTGTGAACAACACTTAAAATATATCTGAGAGTTTTACTGGAAAAATGCTTACATACTTCAATCAACTTACACACTTCAATCAAAATTTTACAAAATTTCAATGTGGCAAAAATGCCAATAGAAGGCGTGAAGAGGGATTGGAAGTCTTCAAGCTACTGCAAACACTAATTTTTCCACCTTGTATGTAGGGAGAACTCTATTTTGACTGCTCATGTTACTATCAATGATCTTCAACAAGTAGTTTTTAAAATGCAAAAAGGGAAAACCCCAGGTCTTGATTATTTTCCCATTGAGTTCTACCAAGAGTTTTGGGATAACCTTCACATTGATTTATTAAAGGTGGTGGAAGAAGCCAGGAAATCCAAAGAAATTTTAAATGTTATCAATAAAACTTATATTACTCTTGTTACAAAAGCTCAAGATGTTGATCATAGCTCAGCTTTTAGACCTATTGCTTTATGTAATGTTCTTCTCAAAATCATTACTAAAATCATGGCAGAAAGGTTGAAGCCTCTTTTGCATAAGATTATTTCCCCAAAGCAACGTGGTTATGTGGAAGGACATCAAATAGTAGATGACATAGTTCTTGCTCAGGAAGCCATCCATTCCATGGATATGCAAAAATCTCCTTCCATGTTCATTCGGTTAGACTTATCCAAAGCTTATGACAAAGTGGATTGCCACTTCCTTATCAAATTTTTGAGGCAATTTGGTTTCTTTAAGGATTGGATGGATTGTATTATGGGATGTATCTCTTTAGTTTCCTACTTAGTTCTTATCAATGGCAGGACTTCTCAGTAATTCCCAGATTCCAGAGGTATTAGGCAAGGTGACCCACTATCCCCTTATTTATTCATCATTCTTGTTGAATGCTTGGGTAGGATTATAACCAAAATGAGGGAAAACAAAACCCTTGAGAGAGTTACCATTGCTCACGGAGCTAGACCTATCTCTCATATTCAATTTGTGGATGACTCTACTCTTTTAGGTAAAGCTACAGTTAAGGAAGCTTCTAATATTAAGCATATCATTAGTTGTTTTTCTAAGGCTACTGGGCAGTTGATCAATGAATACAAATCTAAAGTTATTTTATTTTACTGCTCTACTAGATAGGAATCCATGGTCTTGGATAAATTAAGATATAAGAAGACCTCCCTTCCAATCACTTATTTAGGTATTCCCATAAATATTCAAAGGCAAAAAAATAAAGATTGGAATTGGTTGTTGGACAAAGTCAAGAAGAAAATTGGAAAGTGGACCAACAGGTGGCTTTCTTCTGGGGGTAGAATCACCTTGGTAAAATTAGTCCTTCAAGATATTCCTATTTATGTTTCTTCCATTTTGAATATCCCAAAGGTTGTTCTTCGAGAATTGGATCAAATCAATCATCGTTTCCTTTGGAGTGGTACTAAGGAGAAAAGAAAATGGGCCTTGGTGAAATGGGATACTTTATGTATTCCTAAGAGTTAAGGGGAGTTAGGATTCCGGTATTCTATTAATAACAACAAATATTTAGCTGCTAAATTATATTGGAGGATGTTGCATAACCCCAATGCTCTTTGGTCCAATAATCTCTATGCTAAATATGCTGAGAACAAAATTACTGAAGACCTTGTTCGCTATCAACTTCCTACCAAAGGTTCTCCAATTTTAGTAGTTCTTAAGACTGGTGAGGATTTTATCAAGAAAAAATTATTTTGGATCATTCATAATGGTCAACAGGAAATTTTTTGGATAGATTCTTGGGATGTTCACAAGCCTTTGATAACTCAGTTTCCCGATTGGAGGCATTGGATGGAGGAGCTTCACCGAGCTAATTGGATAAAGGTGGCTAATTACTGTCGGTACCATACTAGTAATTCAAATGTTGGTAGATATTGGATCCCTATTGAGGACTGGCCTATTCAAATCCCATAAAGGCAAATATAAGATATCCAAGGCATCCTTCATATGATATCCCTCTCTTGGTCCCATGAAAAAGATTATTTTGGATGGAACAACACTACTAAGGGTGAGTATTCAGTTGCTCAAGGTTATTTGACCTTATGCCATAAAAATACCAACCATTATTTTGACATATTTTCTCGATTGTAGGCTCAAAAGCTCTGGCCTAAGGTGAGGTTATTTAATTGGCTTTTATTGCATTGTAGGGTGCTTACTGGTGAGCAACTTATGAAGCATGGTTTTCATGGCCCTTTTAGATGTGAAATGTGTGAAGAGAATGTAGAAAATCTCAACCATATTTTTATTGAGTGTACTTTAGCCTCTAAGCTATGGAGGAGAATGGCCACTTTACTTGGCTTACAGTGGTCCAATTTTTTTACTTTTGAACAGCTTTGGAGGGATTGGCCTAAATAAGAGGGTGTTGATCATTTTATTAGGCAGTTAGTTTGGATGGGTTCTACCATTCTTCTTTGGAATATTTGGAATGAAAGGAACAACCAATTTTTTAATCAAGATAGGAAGGATATTCACTATATTTGGCAAAATACCATAGCCAACTTAGTTGAATTAGTCCATCAACTCCTTAATCACCCCCAAAACTCCCACCAAAGATGGGATCAAGTGATGCAAATATTGAATATTAAATATTCTAAGGGCAACCAACTTAAAGGGAATGTGAGTATTAGTAATATGGATAGGACAAGAAATTGGCAACCTCCTCCTAAGGATTTTGGAAAAGTCAATACTGATGGAGCCTCTAGAGGGAACCCTGGAAAAGCTAGTGTGGGAGGAATTGGTAGACTTTCAGATGGCTCCATGGTTTTTACTTTTGTTAAGAATTTGGGGATTCTTTCCAATAACCTTGTTGAGGGGCATGGTATCCTCAAATGCCTTCAAGAGGCTACTAAGGTTGGATGGAAAAAGGTGTTAGTTGAGTATGACTCTCAACTTATGATTAATCTCTTGAAGACTCCTTCTAAGAATCATAAGGTGGATTGGAGAATAAAAAGAATTATTGATAAGATTCAATTAATCCATATGGGATTTTTGAAAGTTGATTACAATCATGTGGTCAAATATCAAAACAAGAGTGTTGATGCTTTAGCTAATTGGAATTTGGACAAATGTGATCTTACTTGTTATGGCCACCCTCCTAGATGGTGGGCTTCTCAAATTAGGGAAACTCTTCTTTCTATCATTTATTTGGATGGCTCCAGTTCTGAAGGTACCTAGTTTCTTCTTGCTTTTTTTTTTGGTTCTCTTTGGTTCATTCAGTTTTTTTTAGTTCCCTAGCTCATTCTATTCTTTATTTTTCCTCTGTTGAATATTGACTTAATAGTCTTCTGGTCTAGATAGGTCATTGTTATGTTCAATTTTTTTTTCTTTTTTCTTTCTACTTTTTTCTTTTTTTCTTTTTTTTTTTTTTAGTTTTTTAAGGTGGGTGGGTTCTTTTGTTTTGTTTTATTTTGTTTTTGTGTTCTTTGTGTTGTTTTTTTGTTGTTCTTGTGTTTTTGTTTGTTTTTTTTGTATGTTTTTTGTTATCATTCTTGTGTTTTTTTCATTCTTGTTCTTGGGTTTCTCTTTGTTTGTGTTAATTCATGTTTTTATGTGTGAGTTTTTTCTATGTTTTTTGTTTTTGTTTATTGTCTGATGTTGGTTGTTTTTTATTTTTATTTTTATTTTATTTTATTTTTAATTTTTTAGGTTTTGGTTGTGTTTATTTTTCATGTTTTTTTGGGGGGTTATGTCTTTGTAGTGTTTAGTTGTTTTTGTCTTGTTTGTGTTTTGTTATGTGGTTCTTGTATTTTTCTATGTGGTTCGTGTTGTGGTTTCTTTTATCTTATTGTGTGTGTTTGGTTTTGTTTTTGTTTTTGACACACTCAAGGAGCATGTTTTTTATTTTATTTTATTACTTTTGTTGTTATTTACTTATTTATTTACTTATTTTTAAATTGGTTTTGTGTGTTTGTTTGCTCCTTGAGTATGGTAGGCCAGGTCCGAGTCCTGGGCATTTTATGCGGAATGGATACTCCTGCCTCCTTGGGTCTTACCCGAAAGTGGCATCCCTTTTGGGATGTTTTCCACAAATTAAAAAAAAAAGTTTTGAATGCAATTTTAATTGCACATATTTCTCATACATGTATGGAGTTTATTTTTTGATGTTTTATGCATAGATATGGTAGCATCATTTCATTTTTTAAATGCATGTCTTTATTCCTTAGAATATTGCACTTAATTAGATTTAGATTGTGTGGATGCAAGTCTAACCTGGTTTTGTTTTAATATTCATAATCTTCCATTTTCTGTAGAATAGGAGAAATTAATTTATAGTAGCTCTCTTTGATCGCTTTTCAACACTTTGTTTCATATTATTTCAAATTTTTTATTTTTTTCTCTAACCCTAGATTTTATCTTTATTTATTTTTATTTTATTTTTTAAGTTCCATCAAGCACTCAAAGCCCTAAAAATATTATATCATTTTGCACAAAAAAATCAATAATGGGGGTTTTGAAGTAATTAGAGCATCCAAATAATTTTGTTTCTTAAGGCTAACATATCAAATTATTTGGAAACATTTAATTAAGATTTTTTTTTTAAGGTTCCAAAACAGATTCTTGCACTCCACAGGTTTTATTATTTTGAAATTTGTTTAACAAAGCAAGATAATTTTTTTTAACAAAGCAAGATAAAATTTTTTTCACAAAGCAAGATAAAATGAATTAAATCACCATTCTAAGATTCACATTTCAAAATTAGATTTAGTCATTTTATTTCATACTCAAACAAAGCTTAACAAAACAAGATAAAAACTTGTTAACAAAGCAAGATAAAATTTGTTCACAAAGCAAGATAAAATGAATTAAATCACTATTATAGATTCACATTTTAAATTTAGATTTTAGTCTTTTATTTTATTCTCCAAGCAAATATTAAGAAATGAAGATAAAATTTGTTAAAATCTACTTAACAAAAAAAGACAAAATCTACCTTAAAATATTGAAGATAAAATAAATTATATCATCATTCCAAGATGGTCATAGAGGACAAACAATGTTACATTTTCTTTTTAAAATTTCATGAACAATAGAGAGCATAACAAATTAAAGTAATACAAAACCATAGGTCCCTTGTTAATAGTTACTTGCACCTCTAAGGTATTTCAACATAGTTTGCATATTTTCACAAGTATTAAAACACACATTAAGAAAATAAGAACCTTGGAAAAATTTTGAATTTCTTTGCCAGAGAGGGATTTTTAACGAAACCCTATCTGTGAGTATGGTTTTGAAATTGGGTAAAATTATCACTCAATAGAATTGGCACTAGAAGGAGGTCCTGAATTGGTTATTTTATTGTTATTTTAAATGCTAATTTTTTCACTATTACTTGAAAGGTTATCTAAAGGTATTGGTTTGGACTAACAAGGTTTTATTGACAGGTCATCACATTCATTGACTGTAAATTTCTTTGATTGATAATGCATGATGCTAACCATTTTTTTTAATATTTCTTATTCTTATGGTTTAAATGATGCATTGTTAGCAAACGGTTGTTGTTATCATTGTTAAGCTAAAACCTAAGGGTATCGTTACTAGATATAAGGTTGTAGAAGATATAATTTTCCAAAGCCTATATCCTACTTAGAGACATAGAAGATCCAAGAGTGAGGCAATTGTTATTCCACCTAGTGGGATTTCAATTGAACCACTTATTATTCATTTTCTTCTGGTTGTTCCTTTAGTCACACTACAACCAAATCCAATGGCTACAAATGCTTCTTGTATGGGAGGGTGCATTAACCCCTTGATCATTTCTAGAGATGCCCATGATATACCTAAGAACATATAGAAATTCTTACCCAAATAAACGTGATGAATCTATATTAGCCAAGGATCACATTTGGGATTATAAAGACACATTAATCATATTTCAAGTGGAACATGAAGATGTTTCTTGCAAAATGTTTCCTTTGACCCTAGATGACTTGGCCTATGACTGGTAGATCGGTCTACTTGTCAACTCCATTATGTCTTGGGTCCAGTTAGAAACTACTTTTGTGAATCATTTTAGGTTACCCTTAGATCCTACCATAATCTTGTAGACATGGAAAATTTACCTACTTTAGTGGTCAATCTTCCTTGAACCCTCTAAGAGGCCTACAACACTTGCCCAAGGCATGAGATAGGCCCCTTTCCTTTTATTTTTCATTTTTTCCTCCTTTATGCGAAATCACGCCCTGTTAAGCTGGATCATGAATTTGCATAGGTGAAATCGTAGTTCGTCGAGTAGGGGTACGATTTTACCTTTTGAGGATTTCTCCCATAGAAACCCTAATTCTTCTAGTTGGCATGTTTTGGCATCGAAATTCAAATATTTTTCTGATCTTTTCACCTTTAAACTCGCTATAAAAGGAGGGTTTGATCTATCATTTTAAGAGACACAATTCAATAATTTTTACATGCAATTATTCTAACGTGCTCCTAATTGTTTTCTATTTGATTCATTTTCTCTTGCAAGTAAGCTAACTCCTAAGTGCAAATTTTATCTTCTACTGTATTGATCTGATTTGTTGTTCCCTCTAGTGGATCCATGTCATACTCTGAAGGATAGATCAAATACTTGGAGGTCTCAACCCTTTTGCCTACTTCTACGCCATTCACAAGGTGTTTTCATTTATTTTAGACATCTACATTACATTTTGTGTTATGCTTTTATTTTCTTCGCATCTCAAATGAAGTTGCACCAGGTATTAATGAGGTGTAACCTTGTAGGCTCAAAACTAGGGATTATTTTCTATAGAGGTAAAATCATGCTCGATTCAGATGGGATGCGACTTTATCTTCTGCATTATCGTTCCAGCTCTCTAAGGAGCATGATTTTACCTAGAAATAATATAGGGATAATTTGATATTTTTAACTACATGATAGCATCTTAGACTGCATTTAGATCATAGTTGTATGCTCTTTATTCTATTTGTATTCTGTTGTATTGATATTTTGTGATTAATATCCAAAGGTAAATTTTTGATTCTATTATTAAAGGTCATCTAAAAGGACCTAGAGGGATTTATTGTTGTGCCTCCAAGAATTATTTTACATCGACCTAAGCAATCCCCCTAACGCTAACCATATTTTCAAGTGTTTCTTAAGTTATCTTGTAGGAAAAATAATTGTTGATATGATTGGATAAGATGACGAAAGCTTGGATCAACCACCGGTTAAAGTAAGTGTTCCCATTAAACTATAGGTTGTTTGTTGAGTGTTTATATTTCTGGTTTAAAATCCTAGATCTAATTTTATATTAATTTCTAGGTATTTAAAATATAACAACATATAGTATGCATCTAGGGTTACTTCTATTTGTGCATTCTTTCTTGAGCCCTTGCTTAAATATTGTTTATTTAAAATCCTAGGTTAGAAAGCATTCAAAGAAATAATCATTCAACGATTATCTCTTATATTATTGCATTTGGGATCCATGCATTGTACTTTATATTTCATAGCATATATCTAGAAAGGTCAAATTTAGGTGATTACTTTTAAATGAACACATCATACATTCCCAAAATGATGGGCTTGTCTTTTCATAATTTGATCATATTTGGGATTTCATGAAAGCTAAAAAAAATAAATTGTTGGAATGTATAGAATGAGAAGCTTATATTGAAAAAGAGGGTGCTCTTCATTCTCCTCCAATTAGATCTCCTTTACTTAATCAGGATAACCATACATCCCAATCACTATATTTTGATAATCTGAAAAACCAAGCAACTAGTACCACTATTACAACCACCAACATTGGAAGGAATCTGCAAGTACCTCCAATTAGTATTGACACCAAGAATTATTTTCCATTTCCTTCTCAATATCCAAATGTCAAAAATTTTACTTCTATGCCATAAAATGTTAGTCATCCATTTTCACAAAGCATCATAAATAATAAAAGTATCCAAATCCCAACTTAAATCCTCAATATACATACATTCCTTCTCTTGGGAATCTGGGGAACACACATTGTAGTAATAAAGAAGTGCAAAGTTTGGAAAATATGGTAAAATAGTTATCTTAAAATATGGAAATGATTCAGCCCTTAGGTTTCACTTACAGTTATAAAGGGATGTGTAATTGACTATTGGATCCCATTGTTGCTGCCAAACCTTATCCTAAGCATTTTCCCATGCTAGTGTTACCAATTTTCAAAAGTACAAAAGATCCAATAGATTTTTTTAGAAGGTTCAAAATACCTTGTCATGATCTCATTTATGATGATATTTTATTATTGAAAACTTTTACAAAGAGTCTTGCTGGCACGACATTAGAATGGTACTATTAGTTTCCTAATTATTCTTTGAACAATTTTGGAGAGACTACAAAATAATTTGTTGATTAGTTTAGTGCATATATTGAAAAATAAATGTCAATGAAAGATCGTTATAATTTAAAGCAAAACAAAGAAGATTTTTTTTTAGAATTTTTAGCTCGTTGGATAATTTTAGTGGGTTAGTTAAAACATCTTGTACCTCATAAATATATGCTTAACATATTTATTGGTAATATAAATGAACATATATCTTATGCGTTAGAAACTACTATTGTCACATCTTTTGATCAAGCAATTGAGTTAGCTAGAAAATTCAAATAAGCCCTTATTAAAAGAGGCCAACTTAAGGTTAAAGAAGATAAGCCCACTAAATTCTAGCATAATAATAAACACATAGTAGATGATAATGATAGTAGGCATGTTATCAATGTCACTAATAGCCTACAACAAAAGATAATACTTCAAAAAACTCCTAAAAGAAATTTTACAAGACTTAACATGACTATGGAAGCAATTTTGAGGTAACTTTTAGAATTCAATGCAATTGAGTTACCTCCTATAAGGCAACTAAATACTACAACTCATTGGTACAAGGTAGGCCAATATTGTGTATATCACAGAGTAGGACATTGGATGAATTCTTATAAAAAGTTGAAACATGTGGTTTAGAATTTTATTGATGTAGGACGTATTGATTTAAGGAATGCTCAAACAATGAAAAATTAGATTCCCACTCAACAAGCTTCAACTACTAATCAATACATGGGGATATTCAAAGATCCGCTACCAAAACATAACCAACAAATGGTAAACTAGGTGGCTCACCATAATGATCCCCCACACCATAATAATGTAGTTGGCATGGTTGAAATAACCATAATGAAACAAGCTTAGAATCAACAAAATAAAAAAGGACAAATTTTAGTGTTGTGTCCCAACTTAGTTTTAAAGGAAAATTAGAAAAAAGATTCAGGTACAAGGATTCCACCTTTAGTGTTGAAACCACAACCCAAAATCTCATTTGATATTCAAAAATAGTTAGCTAATACTCCAATGAAAATATATGTTTTAGAACTTTTACAGACCTCTCATAATCATAGAAATGCTTTGATGGAATATTTAAAGCAACAATCAATTCATCCATATATTTTCCCTAGTGCCATAGTTGATGTCATAGGTTTTTTTGGGATACATCATGTTTTATTCTCAGATGATGATAAACCTTCCTCAAACTTACATGGAGATTCTTCACTTTACATCATTGCACTTATTGGATATACCCTTATCAAACGAGTCTTGATTGATAATGGATCATCCCTCAATTTGTGTACATATCAATTCTTTCAAAAATTTGGTTTAAGAGAGGAAGATTTAACAAAAAATTATATCATCATAAAAGCTTCCCAAGAGGCATGTGGTGTCATTTCTCTTCCCCTCAATGTTAGGCCTAAAATATTGGATACATTATTCCATGTGGTACATTGTCTTGCATATTTTAATCTTCTTCCTAGGCATCCTTAGATCAATGCAATGAAGGCCATCCCTTCTAATCTTCATCAATGTCTTAAATTTGAATATAATAATTAAGTTTTCACCATTCCAGGTGATCCTTGACCATTTAAATTTTGTTCAAATATAGAGTTAGCTCAATTTGAAGTCAATTCATATCCTATTTCTTCAATAATTTCACCATGTTCCTCATCTCAAATATAAAAAAAAAATCAAAATCTAAAAGTGAGTGAGGAACATATCTCCAATTTTTCATCTATGGATCATGATAATCAGTTTTTTCAAGAACCTTTTCTGGATCTAGCCAAGCTACCACCTTCACCATGAGCCATGGGCTTGCCCCATAAGAAAGGTGAAGTTGTACACGTTGGCACATATACCTTTATATTAAGAGGAATTGCCTTTGAAGAATGTATCCGTGGTAGCAATCCCTCTCCTAGTGAGCACTCTTATGATTAATGTTACCTCACTAATGATTACCCTCTTTCTAAGAAGATCATATCTAGTATGAGATATGTAGGTAAATATTTGGATCCAAAATAGAAGGGAAGTAAAAAACCCTTGGATATTGATATTTGGCCTAGGAAATGTGGCATAGATTTTATAATTAATAAAAATCAACCTTTACCATTTGAGGATGATGACCATCTTATAACTTATGCAGAATATATAGATTATCAAAATTTAACAAAAAGTAAAAATAAAATTAAAAATGAGGGTTGTCTTTTTTATTTAAAAATATTTTTTTGTAATATGATTGTTTCTATTTGTTCTAAAACTAAACCTGATACTTTAAAATAAAATCATGATTTTTCATATAGTGTTTCTTATGTTAAATAGAATGGTGTTATTCAAAAATTTAATGACTACCATGTCATGATTGTCAAAAGAGAATCCTTAGAGGAACTCCTCCATGATTTTTATTACTGATAGGACATACTTTATGGGAATCTCATCGATTTGATATATTAGGGTACACTTATTCATTATAATAAGATAAATGATGTATTCATATTTTGCATTGAGTATAATTTTGTTCACACAGAATAAAAGAAAAAAAAGAATCATTTAGCTATATTTGCATCCACCTACTTTCTCATATTTCATTGTTGCCTATCATACTTGCATGATTTATTGACATATAAAATTACTTGCATGATTGAGTTTCATAAAATTGCATGATTGATTGTTCATGACTTCCTAATCATGCAACTTTTTGGGGATATCGTGAAAATGAAACATGAATATACCTACTTAGGTCATAGTTCACATGCATTTCACTATCACTAGGACTTTGATGCCTAGCTAGATCCCCACCTATGGATTATTCTATCGTCTTCTCTTTGGTGTTGCTTATTTCCCCTTATTTCTTATTGCTCTTGTAAAGACACAACTTCATTTTATTTTTATCTTCAACCTCTTCTTCACACTAGCACATACTCACAGTGTCCTTTGTATTCTTAAAACCCCTATCTAGGATAACATTTACAAAATTTCATACAACACCCCACATGGGATACTTGTACATCCTAGAAGGTATTACATCATCTATGATATTGTATCAGGTCATAATCTCTTTTAATTTAGTAGGCTCAACATCCCATTACAGGATAATCTCCTTGATCGGTATCAGTAGACCTCAGCATACATCCTAGCAGGTAATTGCTTCACAATAGTCAATAAGGGAGAATCCACATATAGCAGGTCAAACTCTAAGTATTTTTGCACCACAAGCAAGTGCTAGGCCCATAGCGAGTTTAACCGTTCTCTTTTGGTACGATCCATAGTATTTAAGCACATTGGTTCCTTGCAACCTATGCTAGTTTTATATTGTGAATCGCTCATCGTCCTCTATTTCATATGGTTGACCTTTGGACCTTATTCTTATTCCTTCTTCTCCTTCTTATTCCTTATTTTTCTTCTTCCTTATTCTTATTACTTCTTCTCCTTCTTCTTCTTCTTCTTCCTCCTTCTTCCTTCTCCTTCTTTCTTCTTTGTATTTCTTCTTATTTCATTTTTATCGATGCATTTCATGTAGTTTTGCATTTAGATAGTTTTTACATACATAAAACATGAAACATAAAGTAATGATCAAAATAAAATTAAACCATCATACATGTATAACACATAAAGTACATGAGATTAAAAGATATACAACATAGTGTCTTGTTGGTGTACCACAATCCATACTCGATACACTCAACCTAGGTATGAACACCATAATCCAAAATCGATGCACCATCTTGATCCCTAGTCCTATATTTCCCTAGCCCTAGCTATGGAAGCTTGCTCCCTCTGATCCATCCTAAGGAGTAGGCAACCTAGGCTATTGCATACCCATGGATTGTGCAGTTGATAGTGTTTGGGATTAATATTGTGATCTACTAGTTGAATTAAGGTATGGAGGAAGTGGTATCCTTCGCTCCAATGAAAGTATTGCATAGTACACTATCACAAAAAATGTAGCCTTCTGAATAGCTACCTCTAGTCTATATCTTATCCTCTATAGCTCATCTTGTAATAGTTGGGCTCCATAACTCACTTGGTTTCTCTTGATGATAGCAATCCCCTCAACCTTGAACCTCTGAAGCTCCCCATATAGATGGATCACCTCCCCTTAGAGTCAGTTAGCCTTCACCCAAGCCATGTCTCTTTATCTTTGCAGCACTCAGTGAGATACGTAGTACCTCTAACATTGTGGCCCTATCCTCCTATATCTAGACCATATACTCTTGTAGAGTCACTACCTACACTCATAGCTCTTCTATCTCTCCTCACCCCTAGCCCTAGCCATCCACCACTGCAAATATTGATGCCTCTTTAGGATCTCCACCCGGTAGCCTCTTGGCCTCTATGGGGGTAAATCTTACTATCCTTGTCTCCCCAGATATTACAAAGTTATCCCTACTACCTCTAGTTGAGTTGTCTCCATTGGCCTCAGTGCATCTAGCTCCACCTCTAATGAGCATGCCTGCCACTCTCGACTTTTGAGTACACTAAGCTACATCCGTAAAAAGAAATTAAATTTATCAATTTGATAAATTTAATAAAATCACAAATACATAAAAAAAAAACTTTTAATAAAAACAGAATTCAACTAAATTGAGTATTCTGTACTTTTCTTAGCTTGCTTGCCTTTCCCTCTTCTTCTTCTTTGTTTTCTTTTTTATTTATTTTCCTTTTGGCAAAAATCACACTTGAATTTTTGGGTGCACGATTTCAGAGTGAAATTGTGCATCTTGTTTGAAAGACATGATTTCACAATACGTCAACCAAGGAAAAATCATGAACGAGCTACAAAGTCACACCCTAATCAAGTGCAAAAATTGTTGCCCTTCACAACGATGAATTAAAAAAACCCTAAATCTGAAAAACATTCAAATCAAACAAATGAAAAATTTGCGTAAATAAATTTTTCATTTACACTTTATACCTCCTTCTTGATACAAATGAATTGAAGCACTTCAAAATTCCAAAAATACTATTAAAGATTCATTTTATCTCATACCTTATAGCATTAACAAGAACTCAACTTCATTTTTGTATTCAAAAATTAAACCATTACTTTTCAACCTTCTTAATTAAAAATTAAAAGCAAAAATTATTTCTCCTTATATCTCCCTAAACAAGCGCATGGCACATACCTTTGACTTGGGCACAAAATAATTTTCTAAAAATCATTCCCTTGCTACTGCCTACCACTATAATTTGAACTTGTATTGCCTTTTGGCTAGTGCCTTAGCCATCATCTAGGCCATCGCATGGGCTAGCCACCCACACAACACCAAAAGGTGCTCATTGTCCTTTATACCCAAACTCCATCGCAAATCAAGAGGATTTCCAAACAAAACTTTATCAAATTGCTATCGTTGTGTCTCGAAATCAAGACCTCTCTTTTGCCATGCCCTAGCATCAAGAGTTCTATCGTCTTGGCTATGTACTCAGATGGAACAAAATCTTGGTCCCCTTCTCCTTATTACGTGCTCTGCCTTCATATATGCAAAAATATCTCGTTGTCTTCTCCTTCTCTACCGTGAATCAAACAAACATCCTTTTTCTCATCAATTTCTCCACCATGGCTTAGCATTATATATAATAAATTTGACATGGTCCTTTATGTCGATGCATTTAATTTTAAAATAAAATTTTGGTGCTTGAATCGATTTTTTAATTATTATAATTATTTAAATGCTCAAGGATTTAAATATTATAATTTTTCCCCTTTTTAGGATAAAAAATTTACCACCATAAATCATTTTTTTTTCTTTTGTAAATGCCTCCATGGTAAAACTATTTAACCTTTATTTTCCTTGACATAAATGACAACCAATGTCATTAACTTATGCCATTAATTCTTTGACATCAATGACAATAATATACTCAAAATATCCAATAATATACACTTTAGTGTCCCCTAGAAACTTCTTTGAACTTCAAGGTGGGAGCCCAAATATATTTGGCATGCAAGTTCATCCTGCTAGACAATAATATTAAATCATTTTTTAACATGTTCAGAACATATTTTAAAACAAATAATAAAATACCCTTGTTTAATTTTTTGATTTTATGGCTTTAATGTCTAAGGAGTGCCAAATTCCTAAATTAAAGTTTTCTTTTGTTTTAGATTTTACATCACAAATTAGAATACATCATTTTCATTAATGATGAGGTCATCTACATAAATTATTAGATAATTTTAAAATATTATGATCAAACTCAGTATTTAAATAACTAATTAAATGATAATTTGTCATTGTTCAACATCATGCCATATAAATCTTTTTAACTAATAATTATGAGATTTTATTCTACATAACTAATACTTGTTTTTCCATAATTGTTTTTCAAGGTTCTATTTGTAAAGTAGTTTTTAATGTTTCTTATCTAATTAAACTTCGATTGCCAAAGCATGGTGTACAACCCTATCCACTTTCCAACAAAATTTTGATAGTATAGTTGTATTATTTATCTATAATAGTTTAATCATCTAATTAATTATATCATTGTTTTTTTTATAATTAACCATTAAAGTTTTAGTTTGTGAGTGAAAAGTAATAGTAACTATCAAGCTCAGGGTTCAAACCACAAGAGCTGCTCCTACCAAACTTATTCCACCTAGTTGTTGCTAACCCGACATGAGAGGGACCACCAATCGCTTAGGATTTGTATCATCATTGTCAGTTTGGCACACACTCACATGATTCATATATTATTTTTATTTAATATTAAAGAAATAAATTTTATGTCAAGGTAGAAATCGTTAAAAAAGCTTCAAATGTGGGTTAACCTTTTTGGACCTCCATTTTTGTTTATCATTCAATAAATTTTGAAGAATATTTAAAATAACTTTAGGAATTAGTTCCAAGGGCTAGGTAGATTGGTAATTTCTAGCGCTTACCAAGAGGAGACCTATGTTAAAACCTTGGAGGTAAACATGTTTGCGAAAAATTTAGTAGATTATCTTGACTCCTCCGTTAAGTGTGCACCAATCCAATGACAATGGTTCCAAAATTGACCCACTGGTATTCTCTTTCATGAAGAGTCACTATTAAAAATATGAAGTGGAGGTTATAGAGGCAGCTCCAAGGATTTGAACCCATGTTTAGTAGTAAAAAAGGAAGGGAATTCAGCTCCAAGGTATATGTTCTATGGATATTTCAAAACCTTTGTCACAATTCATTAAGATTGAATGTGAATAAAAAAAAGAAGATGAAGTAAATTATGAAAATATTGCATTTCGATGTTGCAATTGTCATGGTATTAGACACATGACTAAAGATTACAAAGTGAAAATGAGAAAAAACAAGAAAAAAAATTGATCATAAAACAACTTCAATATAAAGGAAATCATTATGTAACAAAGGCTTAAACTAGACCATGATAAAAAAAATTAAAATATCAAGTAAAACTAAAAATTAATATATTAATTAACACCTTCATTCAAAAATTAAAAAAGTCTATAATATATAAATAACTTCAATATAAAATAAGAAGTAACAAAGGCTTAAACTAGACCATGATAAAAAAAAATTAAAATATCAAGTAAAACTAAAAATTAATATATTAATTAACACCTTCATTCAAAAATAAAAAAAAGTCTATAATATATAAACAACTTCAATATAAAGTAAGAAAATCATTATGTAATAAAAGCTTAAACTAAACCACCATTAAAAAAAATTAACATATCAAATAAAATTAAAAAATAACATATCAATCAACCTATCATTCAAAAACAAGAAAAACCTATAAAATATTATTAAATTTCTTTAGAAAACTATGGATCAAAACAGCTACCATAGTCACTATGTTTAAAATATATTATGTCATCTCACAACATAACTAAATTTACTGCAACTACACAATACTATTACCAATCATAAAGCAAATCAACAAGTTCACTAGTCTTAAGAGATTTCTTCATTCAAATACCCATGCATTTTCACGCATGATTTCTTCCTCCTCCTCATGCGAAAAGTCATTCTTTATGTTAAACGTCTGGCGAATCTCTTCAGGGGTTTTGCCTTTAATCACATTTGCTACAGTCCGACATGTCAAGTCCAACATACTCTTTATCTGCAGGTAATTGGCAGCCTGCAAAAACATTAAAAAAACATAATTAAAAATAATAAATAAATAAACAATGCAAGACTACCACCTAAAATTATCTTTTAAGCAAGAGGAGAGGAGAGGAGACCGCCTAATTATTTATCCATACCGTGACGAGGTCACAAGTCGTGGCCAGATCGACGCTGACGAATTCCTCATTCCAGCGCTTGATGTCCTTCTCCGACAATGAAGAGTTGTCTCTGCGCGCATCCACGTGGAATCTGCAATACTCCACCACCAGACCCAAAATATTGCCCGAAACATTGACCAACGGCACCGTGGTGTCAATGCCAATGTCCTCCATAATATTCCTAAAAATCTGCGACTCAGACGCCACTGCTTCCTCAACCTCAAAGATCTGCTTATCCGAGCTCTCCAATCGCAGAGTCGCCGCCATCTCGCCTCCTCCTCCGGTTTGGGAATCAAAGGCGAAACCTCCAACACAAATACAATAAAATATAGCGAATCGCGAATCCCGAGTCTAACCTTAAGTGGGAAGAATCCGGAGCATAGAGAATTGAAATAATTACTTAAAAGCGGTTATTCCTCTATTTATAATGTTTGGGATATAATGTTTTTGTTTTTAATTTTGGGAAGCGAACCGACTTCCTCTATTAAAAGATTGGCCAACTTTCTCAAGTTGTATTATCCCCAAATTTCTAAATTTTTTGGGTCAACAGGTCTTATTTCAATTTACAAAGTGATCTTTAGACCAAGAAAACATATGAATTCTTTTTCCTTTTCATTTATTATAGATTTAGGAGTTAAAAGTAAGGACATCCAATAAATGTGGATTGTAGACAAGGTTGTTAAAATTAACATTCTTTTATTTTCTAGGTTTAAAATTTGATTTTCTTAACTTGTTATTGGTCTTATTATTTTGTTTATTAGATAAAACCATTCTACAGTTTGGTGGTTTTCAATTTTAATAGGAATGCCCAAATATTTGATTGTTGAATTATTTTCTCCTACTTGGAATTGAAGAATTAAGTAAATTTTCCATTGTTCGATGGAACAATGTATTAAGAAAAAAGATGAGACTTTTTTCCTTGTTTATCACACTCCCAAAGCTGAAATGAAGTTTGTGAGAATGTTTTAGATAGCCTTGGTTGTTTGAATGCTAGCTAAACCCATTAATAACATGTCATCAACAAAGAGAAGATGAGAGGTTGTTTTCACATTGGCAGTAGCACTTAAGCCTTAAAAAAATTGTTTTCCCTTACTTGCTTGGAAGGACCTGCTCACCTTTTTGAGACTAAAGTGAACAAAAATGGTGATAAAGGGTATCCTTTATGAATACCCCTTGATGTCTCAAAGGAGGATAGGCCCCCATTTATTAGAATCGTGTCCTTTGGATTACATATGCATCCTTGCACCCAATTCGTCCACAAATCATTAAATCTCATTCTCTTCAGCACCTTGTTTATGATCATAGGCATTCTAGAGGTCCACCTTGATTGCCATGGATTTTTCTATTCATCACTACAGAATGTAAAGTTTCTGTAGCTACTACAATATTGTCTTGTATGTGTCTACTCAGAATGAAGCCACTTTGTTCCACCAAAGATCAAATAATTTATGAAGGGCTTTAGTCTATTAAGCATTAACTTTGTTATTATCTTATAAGAAGTATTGCAAAGAGAAATAGAGCAAAATCTATCAAAGGCTACTACATCTCTATTTTTAGGAATGAGTGCAATGAAATAAGCATTGATAGCCCCTAAAACTACACCATAATGTTTGGATTCCTCAATCATTTTGATCAAATCTTCCTTTATGATTTTCCAATAGGCCTTTCAAAAATTAACCTAAAAACAATCAAGCCTTGGGGCCTTATCCAAGCTCATACTCTTCATCATCTCATAGACCTCTTCCTCTACAATGGATTTCTCTAGTTCTACATTCATTTGTGGTGTCATCAGATTCAGAATGCAACAAAGAATTCTTTGTTGACTTTCATTGTTTTATATCCTCTTATTTAAGGACTTAAAATAATTAACTGATTTGTTCTTAATTAATTATTGATCTTTGACCTCCTCTCCCTTTGAGTTTTTTATCATCGAGATCTGATTGGCTCCATTTATTTGGCTATATGGCATATGGAAGAAGGATATGTTTGAATCTCCTTTTTGAAGTTAAATTATTCAATATTTTAGCCTCCAAACTTGCTCTTCTCTCTCTTCTTCCTCATCAATAATTTGTTTCAATTTTTGCTCTTTTTAGAACAAATCATCTTCCCAACCTTCCTCCAAGGCTTTCTACTTGGTTTTAAGTAATTTTTCTCTTGTTCTCACTTGTTCTTGCTATTGAGATTTGATATTTTAGATCCATATCTTTATACCTCTTTTTTACATTCAAAAATATCTTGCAGAATTGATGTATTTGAGACCCATGATTAGGGGTACCATTGTTCTACCATAATTTGACTTATGGGAGAAACTCTTCATGTTCTATCCATATGGGTAGAAAATTGAAAGGAGTATTTTTTACTTTTAAAATGAATTGAATTTCAACAACCTATGGCCAATGATCATAACTAGTGCTTGAGACTACCCTTGTTTCCATAATAATAGAGTCGATGATTAAGCTTTTAGATAACAAAAACCAATCTAGCCTTTTAGCAATCATCACTTTTTGTTTCCTTTTGTTACTTCAGGTAAACCAACCTTCTTTGGGTGGAATATCAACAAGTTCAAACTATTTAATTCCTCCAATAATTTTAGATCGAACTTGATCATTGTTTTTGAAACACCCTCCTTTCTTTTCATTCCTATCTAGAACCAAGTTGAAGTATCCACCTAAAATGACATGTTGATTTTGTAGAGAATCCACTAGATTCCACACTTCATACCACAGTTCAAGCTTGACAACAATATTGTTGGTCCTTAGATGTTAATTAAATTTAAAGTAATCTTTAGGGATGTTTCAAGGAATTTTAAGCAAATCCATTGCTTCCTAATATTTTTTGATAATTTCAAATGTATCAGGTTCGATGTGTAGACCAATTGGTTCATCAAAATTCCATAAGGGGGCAGATGTCCAAGGTTCAAATCTCAAGCCTCATAAGATTGAACGCTTGTCCCTTTCTTGGTGCTTTCAGTGGCGTAAAAGGTTTAAAATGATTGTGGCACGACGGTTATAGGGGCGAATTGCGCGAAGATCTGTGTGGCATATTTTGAGGTGGACAATGCAGAATACTATGGTGGCCATAAAAGTTGGATAGCCTACCCAGATTCATGATGGCTACCGATTCCACCATGTTTAAAAAAAAAAAATTCAAAGGTATTGCCTTTCCACATAATGGCTAAACCATTTGACTTCCCACTTGTGTTGATTGTTATTGTTTTACTGTGTTTTTGAATATGATCTTTCACCTATATGAAATATTCTTCATTCATATTTGTCTCTTGAATTATGATAGTATTTGGTTTTTCTTGGTTTATTTTTCATCTTAATGAAGAATGCAAACTTATACTAAGAGGGGGGTGAACAATATAAGATCAACTTTTATTTTTTTCTCAAACAATATTATACAATATGATCAATGGAAATATCAATAGAAATAATCAAAGCAATACATAAATCATCACACACAATAGAGACACAAATTTAACGTGGTTCACCCAATGTGGGCTACTCCACGGAGAAAATATTTCTACTAATTTTTCTTAAAACATATCTTGGGAATCACTTTCCTATTACAATATTTATGGACCTCTTGTCCAAAGGAGACACCAATATCCTAATGCTTTTCTTTGTGGATCTCTATCCACAAGAGAAATCTTTCCCTTTTTCTGTTTCATGGAACTTTATCCAGGAGAACTCTTTCTCCTCAACTGATTTGTAGATCTCTCTCCATAGAAGAATTCTACCTTCCCAGTTGCTTTGTAGGTCACACTCCATAGGATAAATATTTCCTCTTTCTCTTGTTTGTGGAACTCTATCCGCAGGAGAACTCTTTCCTCTCTGATATGGCTAATGGCCTTCTAGAAGACTACTATCCTCACTACACTGGCTTGTGGATCTCTCTTCATAGAAGACCTATATCCTCACTCAAAATACCTCAGTATTCACTACCATGGCTAATGGATATCTATCCACTAGAGACTACTATCCTCTACTCTACCACCTTCAAAGCTTCCTCTCAACTCTGTCTCAAATTTGCACCAAACACTATCCTCGATATAGTATAAATTTTCTCTAACTCTATCTTAGGTCTATCACAAATATGCTCTCAAATTTACACCAAAATTTATTCTCAAATATGTCCTCAAACCTTAACACAAGTTTGATCAAATCACAAATCAAATCTTCTTAGATTTACTCCAAGCCTTAACACAAATATTGAACAAATCAATCAATCAACTTTGCTCACAAGTCTTTACCAAGACTTGCCTCAAATATATACTCAAGTCCTCTCAATAACTTTGCTCAATCTTCTCTCAAGTCTTCACCAAGACTTACCTCAAATCTGCTCTCAAGTCTTCACTAAGACTTTACTTAAATCTGCTCTCAAGTCTTCACTAAGACTTACCTCAAATCTGCTCCCAAGTCTTCACTAAGACTCGCCTGAAATCTACTCTAAATTCTTCACTAAAACTTACTTCAAATATGATCTCAAGTCTTCACTAAGAATTACCTCAAATTTGTCTACAAGCCTTCTCAAAGACTTACTCAAATCTACGTACAAGACTTCTCAAAGACTTTCTCAAAAATGCCTACAAGTCTTCACCAAGAATTGCTCAAAACTACCTACACGTATTCACCAAGACTTTCTCAAATAAGCTTACACATCTTCATCAAGACTTGCTCAAATCTGCTTACAAGTCTTAACCAATATTTTCCCAACTCTGCTTTACAAGATTTCATAAAAGCTTGCTCAAATCTATCCTTAAGCTTTCACAAAATCTTACACAACTTTATCCTTAAGCTTTCACAAAATTTTATCCAAATCTACTCAAACACATGCTCAAAAAAGCTCACAATATATGCTCAATCAATCTCAAATCTTGCATATAATGCTATCAATTGTTTTGTCTAATATTCAAAGTAATTCCTTTAACTTGAAGTAGTTTAAACATATTTTACTCGGAATTCTTTTAACCTCTGGAACATATAGAGAATGATTTACTCTATCAATAACTCAATATGTTCTACTTCATTCATTAATTCTATCGCTTTCACAAATATGATTTCTAATTTTTGGACATTCACTTTCAATATCACTCAAAACCAATGCTCAAGAATTTCACTCAATAATTCACCCAATGAAACATAACTTCCTTAAAAAAAGCCTAAACAAGTGTTTCAACCTACATACAACATAAATCACAATGTGGGTCTCAAACCCTAACTCAAAACTTTCTCAATATCTATCTCAAATGTTCTCTAAAATATTTATTAATCATGCATATGAAAACTCACTCAAACATTTCCAACAATGCTTATCAAACAATCATTTTCACTCCACCTTTGCATTTAATAATATTCAATCCAACAACATTTTAATCATAAGGAAGATTTGACCATACCTTTTATTTTTATGGAGATATATCTTCAAAACCTGTTTTACTCGCAACCAAATTCTTTTTGCCAGCTCCAAGTTAGATAGCAACAACCTATCTCAAAATATCCATAGAAGTATTTATACCACCAAATATTTCACCATACAAATAAAATGACAAATAAAAAATACACCTTATTACTCCTTCCTTAAAAATCAATCTTCAATCAATGAATCATTCACTCTCAAAAATAATTATAATGGCAATCTCCCTATAACTCCTTTTAACTCCAACTCAATAAAATATTTCAACCAAATTTCAACCCTCAAAATAAATTTCAAATAACAATAATAAAGTCCTTGAATAAACCTTATCCTCTCCAATTCTCAGTCCAACATAAATTCCAAATTATGCCACCAAAATCCTTGCAAACCCTTATAAACTCCAAACTCTAATTAACACATGGCAAAAAATAAAATTTATTTATTCATACCTTAGGGACAAGTAAAAATTATTTTTTGCATGCCTTAACCAATAGCCTACACTCCACGTGATTTGAACTCGTGTTCACCTACCCACCAAGTGCTTTAGCCACGACTTAGGTAGCCACACAAGCTATGCATCCACACAACACCAATGAGGCACCTTTCGCCTCTTATCTCCTTCACCGGGCCAAAAATCAAATGATAAAAGCCTTTAACCTCGACTGCCATCAGGAATCAAACGCAAGACCTATGTCATGCCAACAACATATGCACCAGGACTTGCCACTAGACCATCCAAGTGAACGGTGATGGAGTGTGCCCTGACTTTGTCTTATTCATTCACCGTTCGCTTCAACCTTAGAATATAAAACCTTTGGGTTTCTCACAAAAATCACTCGAGAATGTTATTAACCCTTTGCATGCATAATTAGAATTTTGGAGACTTACTTTATTGCATCCAAACCATATGGTATAAATACCATATCTTATTTTTGCTTGACGTCAATAGGAAAATATTAAAATGAAATATTTTGCGCCCAACCCTAACTTAGGGTTTAATTAAATTAATTTATATTATTAATTATAATATAAATATTATAATTAATTAACCTTAGGCTTTATCTGAACACCTTTAATATTATAATAATAATAAATATTATAATATTATTTCCTTTTGAGCCTAGGTACCTCTTTTCTTTAGGGTGTTTTGTCAATATTTTGGCCAATCATGTGAAGATTTAAACCAAATATCTTGGGCTTAAAATATAAATATTTTAACCCTCCTTTTGTCAATTCATTGCACTGACTTATGATATTACTGACAATGTTTCTTGACATCAATGACAATACAACTACTCAAAATGTCCAATGATCTCCCCCTTTTTCATTGATGACAACCTTTTTACTTAACCATTCCTTTTTCCTTTTTCAATTCTACTCCCCCTAAATGAATGCTCTCCACATTACTCAAATTTCTCCCTCTTTGACATCAATGGCAAAGGGCCATATTTGGGGCTAAAGATAATACTCTTAGCTCAGCCCCCTCCCCACATATTTTTTGAGGTGATTAATTTTGGGGCGAGAGTAACTCTACACCCATAGTAAAATATTATTTTTCTTTGTACACCTTCTTCCTCAACTGATCCTTCTATTTCCTTTGAATATTCTTATTCTTGCTTGTATCTAGAAATTATGTTCTACACCACTTAGTCATATGCCTAACATTATTACACATAACATTTAATGTTGTTATTCCTATAAGGTGCAAATATCTTGAAGTTTCTCCTGGTGAAGCCATATCCATTCATGTAATGAACCCTGCAATTAACTGCCTTATAACCAAATTGATTACAAGAGTAACAATACCCTTGAAAGAGATGCCCATTTCTAAAATTTCTCTTAGTTAAACCATATTCCTTCTTTTTATTTTTCCTGCACGGAATAGCCTTGTGACCAAACCTGTGATATGAGAAGCCACATCCATTAAATAAATCTTGCCTTTATCCCATTGGTCTCTTAGTCTTTTCTTCCCTATGAGGTTTCCTGTTCCATATGTTCTTTATTTGTGCATTATTCCTTTCCCTATTGAACTTTCTACTTTCCAAATTATCCTTAGAAGTCTTACTTCTATTTTCAATTTCTTCTTCTAAAACTTCTTCTTCTTTAGAGCTTGAGATTGACTCCCCTTCCCATTCTCTATGTTCCTCTTCAAAGCCAAGTCTTGTCTTGTTTGATGAAGATATTTGTACCTTGATAATTTTATCCAAGGTCTTTGAGCTTCTCCAAAACCTGTGTAGGTTATATTTAGATTCTTTCACTTCCTTCCTTAGTGAAGCTACCTCATTCTCTAATATCTCAGATTCTAAGACTTTTACCTCTAACTTTTCTTTAAATATCCTTGTATTAGCTATTGAGTTTGTTAGATCTTGTATAATATTTCCTTTCTCTTCATCACATTATTGAAATTGAAGCTTGAGTTTTGAGTTCTGCTTTCTTACCTTTCTTAATTCCTTAAAAGCATAAATAAGCCCACCTTCTATATCAACTTCTCCATATTATTCATTTTTTGATTCTTTCTCTACTCCTTTGTCTTTAAGAGCATATTTATTCCTTTCTGATTCATCTTCAATAAGAGTTGTTTCTTCTTCTTCTATTGCCAAAAGGAGACTTTCTTCTTCTAGGTCTTGAAGAGCATCTTCATATTCGTCTTAACTGAAACCAAATCCATCCTTTGTGCATTGATCTTCAAGATGACCAAAGTTACCACACCTAAAAAACTTGAGAATTATTGGTTCTGCTTTTGCTTTTCTCACATTTTCTTTTTCTATAAATAGCATTTCTTCTTCTTCATTATCTGAGGATCTTCCATCACTATCACTTGAACTCTTACCTATCTTATCTACATAAAAACTCTTCTTATGCCTCTGGAAAAACTTCTTTTTATGCTTGTTTTGTTCATACATATTTTAATTTGGTACCTATTTTTTCCTACTTCCATTTTCTTATGATTCTATTAGAATAAGAGAATATTCTCTTAAGTTCCACTAGGATAGACACTTGAGTTTCCACTCCTCCATGTGTCAAGAGAACTCTCAGTGGTGTCTTCATCAAGTCTGATGAGTTGTTGTAATCCAACGACTCTCAATGATCAGCTCTGCTATTTATACAGAGTTGATCCTTGGAATAAATCAATAAGTTATACTCTTCTCTTCATCTCTTGTAATGCTTTGCATATCTATTATGAAATTCTAACATGGTACCAGAGCAGGATAGATTTTGCTAGTATTCTCTCTTGAAGGTTCTAGGATCTGATTCATTTACTTTGGATAATTTTCTTTGGCTAAATTACTTTAAAGTTTACAGTAGTCACCTTTTATCCATAGTTTACTCTTTCAACATATTTATTTTTTATGAAATATATGTTGTAATATTTTTTTTAATCAAATCTGTGTTGAATTCGTGCTTGAGGGAATTTTTTTTTAAATATATAGCTCTTATTTTTCTTTAAACACAAGGTTTACCCTATGTGCATGGCACTATTCTAGCCCATGTTAAAAAATAAGAGCCTCTTAAATTTTTTAAATACTTTTTCCCTCTCTTCGATATTCATTTAAACAGTCTCTTTTCGGCCCACCAGAACTAGAAATATCGTTTAAATTTTTGCTTATTTTTATAGCACAAATATCGTTATATTTCTAACTAATAGTGTTTTCTTTAAATGGTTTGAGTTTTATATGATCACCAACAAATGGGTCTCCTCATTCCCATTTTAAACTCGATACTTGCAACGTTCTTTCTGGCCGCTTTGTGACACGTCTCCTTGGCGTAGTTCCAACGTCTCTCCATTATCGTTTACAATGGGTCTCCTCATTCCCGTTACAAGACTCCTTGGTCCTTGGTGCCCTTCCAATGTCTCTCAATTGTTGTTATTTTTGCTATTCCTGCCTCGGAGTTGTATATCACCCGACGCGCTCTCTTCGTCGGTCAATATATATCATCTCCCTGCAGAGTTTTCAAATGCCAAGACTTTCTATTTAGTTTTATTAAATCATATATTATTGCTCATGCTAAACATTTTTTTTCAAATATTTCTAATAGTTTTAGCAAGGGTCCCTCTCTTTTAAATACATTTTGTGTAGGTTTCACCCGACACTCTCTTCATCAGTCAATCATCTCACTAGATTCTTTTCCCTTTTAAATTTTCTGTAGAGGTTCCTCTATTTTAAATTTATTTTTGTGCAAGTTTCGCTGGTTTGTCTGAGGAACGTGCTCTTCCATCTACCCATACGAAAAAATCCTCTGCTCCAAAACAAATATATATATATATATATCATCATATTATCGATATTGCTTCCTTTAAATTAACAATTTCTGCAAAGCAATAACGTTTTGTATAGGGGTCGCTGGCATGTTGAATTATTTATTTTATATATAATATTAACTTTTGCAAGATAAAATTATTCTGCCCTCTCAGTGACATCCTTTACACTAGACAATTCCAGATTGCTCGGGGTGACATCATTCTGCCCTCTTAGAGGCTTCCTCTACTCTAGACGATTTCATATTGTGCAATCATTGCAGACGGATGCCTCGTCGTCTTTGTTCAACCTTGATGCCACCTACAAGAATAGAAACAACATCTTTGAATTTAAATGTGCAAGAAAATTTAAAATACTTTTCTGAGGCAAGAGTTTGTATTTTTTCTTTTATTTCTCCTCATTTATTTTATTTAGGTAAAATTTTTCTATCGAATCCTTGTGTTTCGAAGAAACTACTTTGTCTCCTTTTAGGAAGCCTTATTTATTTTTGGCTCTCTAAAAAACGTGAGACCCTATTGTAAAAAATTTAATAAAAGTTTTTTTTGGGAAGGGGGTGAGTGCATTTTTTGCACTCAATTGGTCCATCATTTAAGGGGGGGTGTGCTTTCTTTTGTCTATCTTCATCTATGCCTTTACTTTATTTCAAGTAAATTTATGAGGTTATATTTTTTAAATGTTAATTTAAATTTCATAGAGAAAATCACATTAACTCCTTAAAATTGCTTTATACAAAAAGGGGGGCCTATCTTTAAATTATTGCTATCTTTATCTTTTATTTGATTTAATATAAACTTTAAAATTTCTCAAGTTTACTATTAAATTCAAAACATTTAAGAGGCCCATCTATTTTATAATTTTTTTTCTCTTTGGCAATTATAAATTATATTTGTTCATTATAACCTTGTTTATTTCATAGATAAGATTATTTTTTAAAATAAAAAAAATTTCTCCCATCATTTCCTTTTAAGTGTTTTTTAAAAAATCATTAAAAATTTTAATTTACAAGATTTCAAAATAATTCCTTCTTTTTTTGTTCAAATATCTTTTGCCTACGTTCCATGTATCAGTACCAATAAAAACTTATAGTTTCCCTCTCGTAAGGGTGAGTTTTTTGAGGCAATTGGTATAAAGGCCTGGCAGATATTTTTCTATAATCCGTTTCTTTGGGTATCTCTCTAACTTATAGTTTCCCTCTCGTAAGGGCAAGTTTTTGAGAAAACACCAAATAAATTGATTGTTTCCCTGCATATCAAGCCAACACCCTTCCAAATTCTTCTCTCTACTTATAGTCTCCCTCAAGTAAGGGTGGGTATTGTGAAGAATAAAAAAAGGATTTGGCTCTCTCAAAGCAAACAATATTAAAAACTCATTATACTTATAGTTTCCCTCTCGTTAGGGTGGGTATTTTGAGTAATATATATTGAAAAGCTTCATATATTTTCTTTCTTCCATTTGCATTAATCAATTAATTGAAGTTCTAAGGGGGGATATATTGGTTAATTATAAAACTTCAATCCTTTTAAAAATATGAATTCAATTGAACCTCTCACCCCTCATAACTTTCACACTTGGAAACCTAAAATTTTAAATCTTATCTCTCAAAAAGGTCTTACTCATTTGTTAGAAGAAAAGCAACCAAAATTTGATAAAGAATATGAAATATTTGTTCATAAAGGAAAAATACATGAAACTATGGGTATTATTAGCTCTAATGTTCATGAAAGTTTGTGGTTTCATATTACAGATTGCAAAACTCCTTATGAAAGTTAGGAGAAATTGAAGACTTTATTTGGGAAAGTAGATCAGATGAGATCAATGCAATTAGAAGCCGAACTCACATCTCTATCTCCTGAATATTTTAGTAGTATTGTTGACTTCCTCACTAAGTTCAAAGAAGTCCTCACTCAATACAAAGGCAGTGGGAAGACTAAGACTGAAGAAGAATGCATTTATCTAATCCTCTCTAAGCTAAATGGTGTTTTTTAGATATTTGCTACCACCTTTATATCTACCAAAGATGCTCTGGGTGCAACCTTTAAAATGCCTTCTTTAGAAGAATTTTGTGATAGATTAACTAGGGAAGAAACTAAACTTGCTAGATATGAAATCTCTTCTTCTTCCTCTTCTTCTAAAGCCTTAGTAGCCTCCACATATTCTAAATAAAAATTTAGAAAGAAGGAAAAGACCCCCATAACCTGTACTCACTGCAAAAAGAATGGTCACTCTGCTAACAAATGCTGGAAAATATTACAACAACTAGAGGCAGCTATAAAAGATCAAAATATAGACAATAAAAAGCAAATAGGAAAAGCCCTTAATGTTCAAGGAAAAACTTCTAATTCTTCCTCTAATTTTTGGGTCCTATATTCTGGAGCTACTCATCACATGACTGCTTCAGATAAGTTTTTTTCTTCTATCTCCTCTAGTTCTACTTGTAGCATAGAAGTAGGTGACTCTTCCTTTATCCCTGTCAAAGGAAAAAGAGATATAACCATTGATGGTGGCTCTATTAATAATGTTCTCTATGTTCCAAACATTGCCACTAATCTCCTATCCGTCTACCAAATTTGTACTTCTGGAAAGGGGAAAATTGTTCTCTTCTCCCCAACAGGAGTTGAAATAAGAGAGTTTCAAGATCCCAAATCCCTTATAGCCAAAGGGAATATTGATCACAACTCTCAACTTTTTCACTTCAAAGGTTTTCAAAATCCAGAAGGAGCCTCCTGTTTTGTGGCTCATAGTGATCTTGAAAGTAAAATATGGCATGAAAGGTTTGGTCATCTTAGTTTCAACTACCTAAAGGATTTGAGCATCCATAATATGGTTACAGGATTACCCCAAGTCTCTTCTAGTGATGGAGTTTGTCCTGGATGTGCTCTTGGAAAGCAACATCAAGATCCTTTCCACCCAAGTAGTTCTCTAAAAACCTCTTCCCCTCTAGATTTAATCCATAGTGACTTAATGACCTTTCCTGAACCATATTTTAAAGGAGAAAAGTATGCTCTAACCTTTATTGATGATTTCTCTAGAATATCCTGGGTCTACTTCCTGAAATATAAGAGTGATGTTCTATCCCACTTTAAGGTTTTTAAAGCCTTAGTTGAAAATCAAGCATCTTGCAAAATCAAGAAGATTCGCACTGATAATGGGGGGAATACTGCAGTAATGAGTTCTCCACTTTTTTATCCAATCATGGCATCATTCATCAGCATTTTGTCTCCCATAATCCTCAACAAAATGGTATTGCAGAAAGGAAAAACCGGACATTAAAAGAGATGGCTAATTGTATGCTCCATTCAAGAGATCTTCCAAAAAATTTTGGGCAAAAGCTATTAAATTGTGCAAATTATATTCAAAATCGCACACCTCATAGAGCTCTTGACCATTTAACTCCTGAAGAAGCATGGACTGGCTTAAAACCAGATGTTTCCTACTTCAATATTTTTGGGTGTACTACTTGGGCTCACATCCCAAAGAAGAAAAGGAAGGCTCTTGATAAGAAAAGCAAAAATCTCATCTTTGTCGGTTATTGTGAAGAATTGAAAGCATACAGGCTTCTTGATCCCTCAACTCATGAGGTCTTCTTTCATAGGAATGTCCAATTTGATGAAACATTCCCTCAAAAAGATCCTCAAAAGCCCTCTTCCTCCATTGAGCCTTCTCCTATAGTAGAACCTCAATATTATGAAGAGCCAACTCTTGAAGTTAACTTGGTTATTGATAATCAAGATGAGGAACCTGTAACTCCATCTCAATGCCTTTCAACTCCTTCAACTCCTTCCTCTATGCCAAAATGGGCCCACACCATTGTTAAAGAAGCTACTCCTTACATCCAAAATCTCCCTTCAATAAGATCATCCAACCCCATAGGCACTGGCCTTGTATGTTAGTCTATTTCCTCTGATCCTCAATCCTTCAAGGAAGCCTCAGGTATTAAAGAATGGGATGATGCCATGGAAAATGAATTTTCTTCCTTGATCAAAAATGAAACTTGGGACTTAGTTCCCTTACCTAAAGGAAGAAAATTAGTTCGTTGTAAATGGATCTTCAAAATAAAATATGGGCCTAATGGAGAAATAGAAAAACACAAGGCTCATCTAGTTGCCAAAGGTTTTTCTCAAATTGAAGGCATAGATTATGCAAAAACCTTTGCTCTTGTTGCTAAAATGGATTCTGTAAGATTGGTTCTTGCTCTAGTTGCTTCCCAAAAGTGGCCTGTCTATCAAATGGATGTCAAAAGTGCTTTCTTACATGGATATTTAAAGGAAGAAATATTCATGGAACAACCTTCTGGTTTTACTCAAGACTCCTCTCTAGTTTGTAGGCTTAAAAAGTCTCTCTATGGCCTCAAACAAGCCCCTAGAGCTTGGTATGAAAAAATGGACTCCTTCCTTCTTTCAACAGGTTTTTCTCATTGTGAGTCTGATAACACAGTTTACATTTGGAGAAATGAAGGCAACATCACCATTCTTGTTCTTTATGTTGATGATCTTCTTCTCACTGGTAGTAACTTGACTCACATTCAGACTATAAAAGACTCTCTCTAAAAAATTTGAAATGGCAGATCTAGGAAAAGCTCATTACTTCCTTGGGATCCAAATAAGTCAAACAGATGAAGGTATATCTTTGTGCCAACAAAAGTACACTCTAGATCTACTACAAAGATTCAAAATGATAGATTGCAAACCTTCTCCTACCCTCTTTCAATCTGGCATTAATCTTAGTACTTCTTGCTCATCCCCTCTTTGTGATGCTACTCTATACCGTCAACTTGTAGGAAGCTTGCTATACCTTACTCATACTCACCCAAATATCTCATATGTTGTTGGCCTCATATCCAGATTCTCTCATCAACCTCACTTCAATCATTGGCAAGCAACAAAAAGGATCCTCCGTTACTTGCAGGGCACTACTCACTTTGGGCTCTTCTACAAAGGGAAATCCATGAATATCATTGGCTACACAGATTCTGATTGGGCAGGTTCAATGGAAGATAGATGTTCCACATCAGGCTATGTATTTTGCCTTGGTTCCTCACCGATATCCTGGTTATGCAAGAAATAACAAGTAGTATCCCTATCTTCTATAGAAGCAGAATATAGGGCAACAGTTTTGGCTAGTCAGGAAGCTCTTTGGCTTCGTCAAATTCTAAAATAATTTGGCTTCACACATGAACATCCTATAACTCTTTGGTGTGAAAATCAGAGCACAATTCATATTGCACGTAATCCAGTTGAACATCAGAGAACCAAGCATATTGAGATACACATGCACTTCATAAGGTAACATATTCAGAAAGGGGACATTCACTTGGAGTATATTCCAACTGAGGCACAAATTACAGATATCTTCACCAAGCCATTTCCTTCTCCACGTTACCTTCAGTTGCGAGAAAATCTTGGAGTCATACAACTGCATTGATTGGTTTTATGAGGATAATCTTCGCCATACGAAGACATGCCTCTCTTCATATTATAGTTGGTTTTTCCCCATAGGGGTTTTTTCACCAACTATTATATGTAAATGAGTACCTAATCAAGCCATGTTACCGGGACTCATCTTTATTCCTTTTATAAAGAGGACAATATTCACCATACGAAGACATGCCTCTCATTGTTGGTTTTTCTCCACAGGGGTTTTTTCACCAACAATATTATGTAAATGAGTACCTAGTCAGGCCTAGTCTCTAGGACTCATATTTCTTTATTGTATAAAGAGGACAATATTCGCCATACGAAGACAAGCCTCTAATAGTTGGTTTTTTCCCACAAGGGGTTTTTTCACCAACTATATTATGTAAATGAGTACCTAATCAGGCCATGTTGTCGGGACTCATCTTTATTTATTGTTAAAGAGGACAATATTTGCCATACAAAGACATGTCTCTCATTGTTGGTTTTTCCCCACAGGGTTTTTTCACCAACAATATTATTTGTATAAGGAGGACAATATTCGCCATACGAAGACAAGCCTCTAACTTCCTTTTGATTGATGGTTTTTTCCCATTGGGTTTTACCATCTCTACAAAAGAAGTCATTGTACATGAGTAACCTTATTGAAGGACTCATTTGTATGTTCACCCCTAGTATCACTTAAGGGGGGTGTTAGAATAAGAGAATATTCTCTTAAGTTCCACTAGGATAGACACTTGAGTTTCCACTCCTCCATGTGTTAGGAGAACTCTTAGTGGTGTCTTCATCAAGTCTGATGAGTTGTTGTAATCCAACGACTCTCAATGATCAACTCTGCTATTTATACAGAGTTGATCCTTGGAATAAATCAATCAGTTCTACTCTTCTCTTCATCTCTTGTAATGCTTTGCATATCTATTATGAAATTCTAATAGATTCTATTTTTCTTCATCATTGCTACTTCCATCTTCTGGACAGTAAAATGCATAGTGACCATATTTACCACAATCAAAATACTTAATTATTTTCATACATTTATGCTTTCGTGTGTCCTTGTTACTTCTACCATAGTTTGCTTCTTCATCATTGGATAACTCATTACTTGAATATGACTTCTTATCCTTTGTCTTCTTTGTAAATTTGAAGGTTACTTCTTTCTGGGAGATAGGATCATTTCCTATTCTCATCTCAAAAGCTGTGATAGTTCCGTGTAACTCATACCTTGTCAAAGTTTCAATACCTTTTGTTTCTTCTATGGCTGAAATATTTTCACTATACCTCTTAGGGAATGACCTCAAAATATTTTCACAAATATTTGTTTCTTCAACTTTAAACCCAAGTCCTTGCATGGAGTTAACAAACTATCCACATGAAGTAATTATGTATCAATGTCTTCCTCATCCTTCATATTTAGATATTCAAATGTTTTCTTGTGATTTTGTAATTTTTCCATTTTGACCTTTTTGTCTCCCTCATATGTTTTATTCAACTTTCAAAAATCTCTTTTATTGATGTGCAATGCATAACTTTTACAAACTATGATTCACATAAACTACTTAAGATTCCATTCATTTCATTTGAATTATTCAAATGTAGGAGCTTACCATCTTTATATGTAGATGGAGTAGCTAGCGATGTGTATCCATACTGAAATACTTGTCATATATCATTTCCTTGTGTGATTAGGTAAATTATTATTCTTACACTCTAAAATACATAATTTTTCCCATTGAAAAATGGTGTCTTACTTCTTGAAGATCCACTCTAAGAATCCATCTATGTTTCTATAATATTTTTTTTGAAGCTATTAAACTCTTCCGAAGGAACCCGCTCTGATACCAATTGAAGAACACAAGCTTATACTAAGGGGGGTGAATAGTATAAGATCAACTTTTACTTTTCTTTCCCAAAAAATATTATCCAATATGATCAATGGTAATATCAATAGCACTAATCAAAGCAATACACAATAGAGACACCAATTTAACATGGTTCACCCAATGTGGGCTACTCCATGGAGAAAATATTTCTACTAAATTTTCTTAAAAAATATCTTGGGAATCACTTTTCTATTATAATATTTATGGACCTCTTATCCAAAGGAGACACAAATCCCCTAATGATCTACTTTGTGGATATCTATCCATATGATAACTCTTTACCCTTTTCTAGTTTGTGGAACATGACCCAAAATAAATCTTTCTCCGCAACTAGTTTGTGGATCTCTCTCCATAGAATAAATCTATCTTCTGAGCTACTTTGTGGGTCACACTCCATAGGAGAACTCTTTACCATTGATTTGGTTCATGAAAATCTATCCACAAGAGAAGTCTTTCCCCTTTTCTCTGGCTTATGATCTTCTAGAAGACTACTATCCCCACTACACTAACTTGTTGATCTCTCTCCATATAATACCTCTTTCCTCACTCAGAAGATCTTTATATTCACTCAGAAAACCTCTATCCTCACTACCTTTGCTAATGGATCTCTATCCACTGGAGACTATTGTCCTCTACTCTATCACCTTTAAATATTGCTCTCAACTCTATCTTAAATCTACACCAAATACTATCCTCAATCTAGTACAAATCTACTCTAACTTTGTCTTAGATCTAGCACAAATTTGCTCTCAAATCTACACCAAAATCTATTCTCAAATCTTTCCTCAAGCCTTAATATAAAGCTTTATCAAATAATAAATCAACTTTGCTTAGATTTTCACCAAGTCTTAACACAAATCTTGAACAAATCAATCAATCAACTCTGCTCTCAAGTCTTCACCAAGACTTACCTCAAATCTGCTCTCAAGTCTTCACTAATATTTACCTTAAATTTGTTATCAATTCTTCACTAAGACTTACGTCAAATCTACTCCCAAGTATTCAATAAGACTTACATCAAATATGCTCTCAAGTCTTCTCTAATACTTACCTCAAATTTACCTACAAGTCTTCACCAAGACTTGCTCAAATTTACCTGCAAGTCTTCACCAAGACTTTCTCAAATCTACCTACAAATCTTCACCAAGACTTTCTCAAATCTACCTACAAGTCTTCACAAAGATTTGCCCAAATCTAATTTGCAAGATTTCACAAAAAATTGCTCTAATATGTCCTTAAGATTTCACAAAAGCTTACACAACTCTGTTCTTAAGCTTTCACAAAATATTAATCAAATCTGCTCAAACACATGCTCAAAGCATCTCATAAGATATGCTCAGTCAATCTCAAATCTCGTATACAATGCTATCAATTGCTTTGTCTAATATTTAAAAGTAAATCCTTTAACATGAAGTATTTTAGACATATTCTACTCAAAAACATTTTAACCTTTGGAACATATAGATAATGATGTACTCTATCAAGAACTCAATATGTTCTACTTCAGTCATTAAGTTTGTCGCTTTCATAAATCTGATTTCTAATATTTGCAAATTCACTTTCAATATTGCTAAAAACCAATGCTCAATAATTTCACTCAATCATCCAACCAATGAAACACAACTTGCTTACAAACCCTAAACAAGTGTTTCAACCTACTTCCAACATAAAGCACAATGTGGGTCTCAAACCCTAACTCAAAACTTTCTCAATATCTATCTCAAATATTCTCTAAAACATTCACTAATCATGCATATGAAAACTCAAACATTTCCAATAATACTTATAAAACAATCCTTTTCACTCCACCTTCGCATTTAATAAAATTCAATCCAGCAACATTTTAATCATAAGGAAGATGTGCCCATACCTTTTATTTTGATGAATATGTCTTCAAAACCTGTTTTACTCACAACCAAATTCTTTTTTCCAACTCTAGGTTAGATAGCAACAACCTATCTCAAAATCTCCATAGAAGTATTTATCCCACCAAATATTTCACCATACAAATAAAATGACAAATCACAAATACACCTTATTACTCCTTCCTTAAAAATTAATCTTCAATCAATGAATCATTCACTCTAAAAAATAATTATAATGGCAATCTCCCTATAACTCCTTTTAACTCCAACTCAATAAAATATTTCCTTAAAATAAATTTCAAATAACAATAATAAAGTCCTTGAATACACCATATCCTCTCCAATTATCAGTCCAACATAAATTCTAAATTATACCACCAAAATCCTTTCAAACCCTAATAAACTCCAAACTCTAATTAACACATGGCCAAAAATAATAATTATTTATTCATACCTTAGCCACAAGAAAAAATTAAATTTTTCACGCCTTAACCAACAACCTTCACTCCACTTAATTCAAACTCGCGTTCACCTATCTGCCAAGTGACTTAGCCATAGCTTAGGCAGCCACACAAGCTACATGTCCACATAGCACTAATGAGGTACCTTCCACCTCTTATCTCCTTTGATGATGCCAAAAACCAAATGACAAAATCCTTTAACCTCCACTACCATCAGGAATTAAATGTAGGATCTATTCAACAACATGAATCACAACAACAGTTGAAAGAGAAGGTTAGTGTACACGAATGTATTATTTTAATTCAGCATTTAAATGAAGCACATGCCCAGCCTCATCAACCTCAATAAAAAATATATTTTGATATTTCAAATAGATTTTCTAGTCTATAAAGACCTGGTAAATATTTTCCTATTTATATGCCTAGAGAGATGCATCAAGAGGATAAAAAAATAATACATCTTGATTATCCACCTTACAGAGAAGAGGTCCAAGAATTAGTGTAGACTAGAAGAACTATAAGAAATAAACATCTTCCCAATAGGCTTCAAGATTATTTTTGTGGATTTACAATTGTTGGTGATGATCCTCTCACATTTGAAGATGTCATGAATAGTTTGGAGAAAGATAATTGGAAGAAGGACATGCAAGAAGAAATGGATTCAATGAAGAAGAACTATGCATGGGATTTTATTCAACAAACTTCTGGGAGAAATATAGTAGGTAGAAAATGGGTGTTCAAAAATAATTTAAGGCCTGATGGATCTGTGGAAAGATGCAAGGCCATATTGATTGCAAAATGGTTCTCTCAGATCCCAGGTATTAATATTTATCAACTTATGCTCCCACTATGAAGTTATCTTCTATTAGAATTTTGCTTGCATATGTTGGTACTTTTGATTTAGAAGTTGAACAAATGGATGTTAAAACTACATTCATGCATGGAGATTTTAAGGAATAAATATACATGTAGTAGCATGAAGGTTCTGAAGTAGGAGGTGCAAGTATTTTTTATAGGTTAAAAAATATCTCTACGGATTGAAGAAGTCTCCTAGAGAATGGTATAAAATGTTTGATAGTTATATGTTGCAGATTGGGTTTTTTTGTAACCCTACAGATCCATGTGTGTATTACAAAACAAAAAATAAAAGTTTTATAATTTTGGTTTTATATGTGGATGATATCCTCCTGATTGGAAATAATAAGCAATTGATTCCAAAAACTACGGATTTATTGTCAAATAACTTTGATATGAAGTACTTGGGTTATGCATGCCATTTATTGGACATTGATATTGTTAGAGATCACAAAATCAAACAATTATGAATTTTCAAAAGGATTACATTAACTAGATTTTGAAAGAATTTGGAATGCAAGATAGTAAACCTGCCAAAACTCCTTTGCAACATAGAGTTAAATTATCTACAAAAATGTGTCGAACTACAACTAAAGAAAATAGAAGATGAAGAAAATTTCATATGCAGAGGCTATGAGTTCACTGATGTATGCAATGGTATGTAACAAGCTTGATATTGCTCATGCAATTGGTATGGTCAATATATATATATATATATATGTCCAATCCAGAAAGGACCATTAGACTACTATAAAAAGAATTTTTAGATATTTATAGGGTACTAAAGATCATGTTTTGTGTTATGTACCCAAGAATAATGAAGATTTTTATTGAAATAAGATTGTGCAAAGGTTTGTATTTGAACCAAGAATATGTTAAAATAAAATGTGACAGCCAAAGTGCAATAGCACTTGCATATTCTTCATCATTCCATGAAAAGAAAAAACACATTGCAGTGACGATATTGTTAAACCCATTGGTTGGATGGTCTGTCAGGAACACGAGTGATTCTTCTCAGCATAACCTAATAAGAGAGTCTATGTTGAGGTTGAACTCACATAGGATCTCAGAGAATTTATGGATATTTAGGTTGGAATAAAGCGTTTTATGCAAAAAATATTTATTATAATCTACCTAATACTTGTTTTCGATGTCAATCCACAATGCATTGTATCAAGGATTGTCGATTGGTTGCTCGATAGCCTTTGGTAGTTCCTCTTGCTCCTCAGACTATGTCTGCACATTCTAAACCCTCTATCAAGGGTGATTGGATTGTAGTTTCTAATAAGAAGGGGGTGACCAACTCTAAGTCAATGATTTCTAATGGAGATATAGTTGTGAAGCCACCATCTCAACCTCCTATTGTTCCTAATCATCCTATTTTAGCTCCTCAGGATCCACCTACTAAGAAGCCTCTCGAGCATAAATCAACCTTAGAAAAAGGGAATTCACTGGAAATACCTCCACCCTCCAGTTGTTCGTGTATTCCATCTTGAGATGGTTCACTGTTGTCAAGGGGAATCCAAGAGACTAAGTGTCATATTTTTATTTTTGGTGACATATTTCAACCTTCTCAAACGTCTTTATTTAAAATATTTTTGATAGTGGCCGATAGTGTGGGCAGTCCTTCATTTGTTGGAGATTTAATTCAACCTTCTCAGACCTATTTATTCAAAAAAAAATTGGTATTGGTCGATAGTGTGGGTAGTCCCTCGTTTGTTGGTGATTTATTTAAACCTTCTCAGACTTTTGCATTTAATAATTCATCGATGATGGTTGATAGTGGGGGTATCCCTATGGGAGATAGCTCCATGTATATTCCTCCATGAATTTTATTTTGTGGAATGTTCGAGGACTTACAAAGTCCTTAATAAAAATTTCTCTTTGATCTGCTCCACAAAGTATTGGCCATGTGGGTGTTATTTGTTTAAAAGAAGTTTATATTTATGGTTTTTTATTAGATTTTTCTATCAACTATATTACAGGTTATTTTATGCACTTCACTTCTCACCATGAATATGGTCAGGATGGTGCTTCTATTTCTATCTCCTCCAAGATTGAGGATTTTATGCTTGCATATGGTGAGGATACTTCTCATCATGTGGTCTATATTTTGTTGAATATTAATGGGAACATCCTAGGTATTGCCAATATTTATGCACCTAATGATGGGCCTAGTCACTTTGTCCTTTCGTGGTACCTAGATTATCACCTGCATATGGCATATTGGATTTTTATGGAGATTTTAATATGGTTGAGCATACTAAATACAAAGTTTATTGCCTCCCAATGTGATGGTGCACTGGAGAGTGTGAGTCTTGTTTTCTTCTTAAAAATAGATGGATATTTTTGATCCCTTTGTTTGTCAGCATAATTGCATGCCTCCACCTTAGTTCACATGGTCTAATTTTCGTATGGGTAATGATAGAGTTTTCAAACAACTTGATCGAGTTATGATATGAGAGCGAAATTTTTTTATTCTCATCCATGAATAAGAAGATTGTAAAAGTCTAGGATCAATTCCTGTTATCAGATCATTTTACAATTTTTTTTCAAATTGAGTGGAGTGGTCATCAATTTAATTTTCCTTGTAAGCAATTTTATTTAAATACTTATTTATTACAACACCCTGGCACCATTGCTACAATTGAGAAAATCTAGAATTTATTACCTTAGTCTCCTCACTTTGTTAGTTAGATTTCTTTGTGGAATGAATCAATTACCCGTACTACCTCTTTTATGTGATATTTTATAAAATAGGTGGCACATGTCATAAAGTGTGCTCATTTGGCTGTTACAAAGGAGTATCAATGAAATTTACGATTTTTGTAAAATGATCCATATGATCGACAGTTGTAAACCAAGGTTGTTTGCCTTTGGCACCAACTTATATTCCATGAACGACATGAAGCCAAGGGGGTTTAGATTCAGGCTCATATGCACTGGTTGAGGGTTGGTGATCACTCATCCAAAGCATTTTTTAACTCTCTTTATTCGAGGTAGGTCAGGATCCAGATCAAGGCTATTCAAGTCTCTCATGGTAGGATGACTTCTCTTTCTGATATTTCTTCAACCTTTGTGGATCATTATAAGCTTGTTTTTCAAGCTCAACAGGATTCTCTAGAATGTCAGATGGTGCTCCAACAGTTTCTTGATGTTTTCCTACTAAGTTATTTATTTATGACAAAATTCTTTGTGATGCTCCTATTTCACTGGATGAGCTTCATAATGCTCTTATGACCATGTCATATGACAAGTCCCTTGGTCTTGATGGCTTTCCATGTGAATTTTATAAAGCCACTTGGAAGTTTACTAGGCTTGATCTACTCAATGTCTACAATGAAGCGTTAGCCAATAATTATTTGGGTAATATTATCAATCATGGAAACATTAAATTTATTTCTAAAGCGGGTAATCCTAAAATTATCACCAGTTGGAGACCTATTACTCTACTTAATGTCTCTTACAATATTTTGGCTAAATATTTAGCTCTCCATATTTGTAATATTCTCCTTGTGATTATCAGACTAGAGAAAACGAGCTTCATTAAATGGTGTTACATATTGGATAATCTTATTGCTATCTGGGAAGGTTTAGAATGAGCTCATATCTTTGGCCAAAAGACCCTTTTCCTTAAACTAGACTTTGAGAAAAATTATGATGGTATTGAGTGGCCTTTCATTCTTGCCATGATCCAAGCTCTCAATTTTGGTCTCTTTTTATCAGGTTTGTCAGTATATTATTTTTTGATGATTTAGCTTGTCTTACTATTAATGGACTTAGGTTAAAATATTTTTGTTTGTTTCGTTCTATTTTCTAGGGATATCGTTTTGCCCCCTCACTTTACATACTTTCTACTAAAGCTTATGGTTATCTTCTTGCCAATAAAGCATCTAAGGAATTGATCAAAGGTGTATTTTTGTCCACCCAAATTATTAATGGGTACTTTGCAGATGATTCTTTTCTCACTATCAATGAGGTTGAGCTTTCCATTCAACTACTTTTATTTGTTTGGATACTTTTTGTAAGGCCTCGAGATCCAACATCAAATGGTCTAAGTCCCTTTGTTTTTGCCTTTCTTCTTCTTCTATGTCTACTTGGCTTAGATATTTTTCATGGCATTGACTTCAAAGGGGTGATCATTTTAACTTCTTAGGAATCCCCTTTACTTTTGATAGCTCACCCTATGAACTCTAGCAACATGTCATTGATTGAATTGAAAAGAAGATTTTTTTTTGGGCCTCGTGTCCCCTCTCTCTTACCGGTAAGTTTTAGGTTTGCATAAATATTCTTGTTGCCACCCATGTTTATTACTCTTCCTGTTGGGCCCTCTCTAAGAATTATTATAATAAATTGGCCAAACTCCTTAGGGATTTTATTTGGGCTAAGGGAAAGAATTCACATGGTTTTCATCAAGTTGCTTGAGATATTTGTTGTACTCCTACTAATAAGGTTGGAATGGGCATCATTGAAATTTACATGAAAAGCATTTCTCTGTGTGCTAAGTGGGTGGTTAATATCATTGAAGATCCTAAAGCCTGGAAGGTTTTTATTTGTCATTGTATTTCATCAAGGCTACCTTGTGGGCGCAAATCTTGGTCTAATATTGGCCTCCATACTCTCATCATTACTTCTGCTCCAATTAAAATTTAGGGTTCATTTGTTGTTAAATGTATTTGGCAAGCTTTTGAGATGGTAAAACCTCATCTTCATTGGATTGGTGATGGTTTTCATAATGGTCTTTCATTCAATTCTTAAACTATCTGGTGTTCTCCTATTCTGTCTAAATCTTCAGTTCTTCTTTCTAATACACCAAGGATTAAAGCTTTGAGGTTGTTTCACAAGGTCATCTGCTATGTTAATGATTTAGTACACTCTCAAGATTGGATTCCTTAGCCTGATCTCAAACAAAAATTTAATCTTCAAAATTTAGATCTTCCATCTATTCTTAATATTTAATAGTTCATACCTAATACCATGCTTCATAATATTGGCCTTCAATCCCTAAGTACATGGTGGAGGGATAAGCACTATAATATGGATACTCATTTCAAGAACTACTTTTCTTCCTTGATTTATCAACTGCGTAGTCTTGTTTCCCCTGGTTTTGATATAATTAATGAGATATGGTAGACTCATTCTACCTCGTATACTTGGATTGCTCGTCTGAACCATATATGACAGTCTAGACTTGAACCCAAGATTACCTTTTTTCTCTAGTATCTTATTTATCAAGGGCTTCCTATGGGAGAGAGACTTAGTAGGATTGGTTTTCCTAATCCTAAGTGTTCAGCTTGTGGTTATTTTGAGACTTTCAAACATCTATTCTAGTTCTACCCTCATGCTTAGTCTGCTTGTTCCTAGATTTACTCATTATTCAAACCATTTCATCTTGAATTTTTTAGATAGTAGATGATATTTTTTGGAGATAAAAGTTGTTGACCTACCTATATTTCCGCTCTGTGGAATTTCTTTCGTGCTATTATTTTTTTTCAACTTTGGAGAGCTAGGAATGTTGCTGTCTATTTTGGAGATTCAATTTCTAGTCAGTTTTCCTTACATGAAAATATTATAGTATTTTTTATTGTTATTGTTCAACTCCATTTGCAAGCTTCTAAGTTGACTCATGAGTTGGCACATTTGATAAATATTATCAGGTTCTAGTGTGAGGCTTCATGCACTATCAACATGGCTTCACCTAACCTCCTTCTACCTTAAGGTCCCTCTATTTATTTGAGGCCTCGACGTAGCAGGTTGAGGGGGTGACATTCTAGAATCATGTTGTTCTATCAGTATACACACTAGGGCTCGGTCTCCTCTTGGAGTGGTTCCATTTATTTAGTTGTTCTGTTTATTTACCCTTTCAAGAGTTGATTTTATTTTTGGCCTCAGGTCTCGACGCTATTGATTGTTTGGGTGGAGTGTGGAATTATCAACATGATCAAATACAAAACTCAAGAGAATACAACATATGCACTTTCTAAGGTTGTCACAGTTCAAAAGCACCCATTTTGCAGCAATGAGATTGGAATAAAAGAATACAAAAAAGTCCTGCATTAAGTGAAAGTTTGTTATAATGTGTAGCACATAACTAATACTAGTTTTTCCATATTTTTTTTCAAGTTTGTTATTAGTAAAGTAGTTTTTAACATCCACGAGGCTATAAACAATACAAGATAATGTTGTTTATCTAACTAAACTTCGATTGCCAAAGCATGGTGTACAACCCTATCCACTTTCCAAAAAAAAATTGATAGTATAGTTGTATTATTTATCTATAATAGTTTAATAATCTAATCAATTATATCATTATTTTTTATAATTAACTATCAAAATTTTAGTTTGTGAGTGAAAATTAATAGAAACTATCAAGCTCAGGGTTCAAACCATGAGGGCTGCTCCTACCAAACTTATTACACCTAGTTGTTGCTGACGTAATGTTAGAGGGACCACAAATCGCTTAGGATTTGTATCATCATTGTCAGTTTGGAACACACTCAGAGGATTTAGATATACTCTTTATTTAAGATTAAGGAAAGCTATTTTATGTCATGGTCGAAATTGTTAAAAAGGCTTCAAATGTGGGTTAAGATTTTTGGACTTCCATTTATGTTTATCATTAAATAGATTTTGAAGAATATTGAAAATAACTTAAGGAATTAGTTCCAAAGGCTGAATGAATTGGTAAGTTCTAGCACTTACCAAGAGGAGACCTATGTTCAAACCTTGGAGGTAAACATATTTGGAACACAACCAAATGATAGTGGTTCCAATCCTAAGCCATCGGTATTCTCCCTCATTCAGGGTCACTATTAAAAAGGTGAAGTAGAGGTTATAGAAGCAACTCCAAAGATTTGAACCCATGTTTTGTAGTAAAAAATGAATGGAATTCATCCTCTATGTATAAAAAAATAACAAAAAATTATAAAGTGAAAACAGAAAGAATATATATATATAATCATAAGACAACTTCAATAAAAAGCAAAGAAATCATTATATAATAGAGGCTTAAACTAGACCATGATAAAAAAAAATTAAATATCAAGTAAAACTAAAAGTGAACATATCAATTAACACCATCATTCAAAAGTAAGGAAAGCCTATAAAATATAAACAACTTCAATATAAAGTAAGAAGATCATTATGCAGTAAAAGGTTAAACAAAACCTACCACGAAAAAATAACATATCAAGTAAAACTTGAAATTGACATATCAATCAACCCTATATAAAATATTATTAAAATTGTTATATGGATCAAAACAATTACCATAGTCGCTAGTTTAAAATATATTATGTCATACCACAACTTAACTAAATTTACTGCAACTACAACCCACTAGAGAATACTATTACCAATTATAAATCAAATCAACAAGCTCACTAGCCTTAACAATACACTAAGAGATTCAAGGCAACAACGCCTCCTAATTCATTCTTATGCCCATGCATTTTCACGCATGATTTATTCCTCCTCCTCAGGCGTAAAATCATTCTCCATGTGCCCATCAATTTTTCCCATACAACGGAAACTCATCAGTGGTTTTGCCCATCGAATCTCTTCGGTGGTTTTGCCCATAAACACATCTGCTACAGTTTGACATGTTAAACCGTACAAACTCTTTATCTGCAGGTACTTGACAGCCTGCAAAGTCATTAAAAAAAGCATAGTTAAAATTAATAAATAAATAAACAATGCAAAACTACCACCTAGCTTAGAAGGGAAAAGAAATACAAAAGTCTCAATAGTTTGCAACTGGTGTAGATCCAAGGATTGTTAGCATATATTATATGATATTACATTATTCATAAAGCGCAGCTCTGATCAAGTGCCTAGGTTGGGGTAGTTATATAAAACAGTTAGGTGGTAGTTCAACTACCATGAAACCACTTCGTGTATTGTATATTTAATTCGACCCCAATGCAAGGTGAGCGATTGATTCGTGTTTCACTGCATTGTGATTTGTAATATGGTAAAGGGTGTTATCTTTATTTGAGTTATGTTTCCAAAAGCGCATACGCCTGAGCAGACCCGAGGACACAAGGACTGACAGCAGATGCAGATCGACAGTAACCCTGATAGAAGGTAAACATGACAACCGAGACAAGGTGACACGCAGACTCCACGTGGCAGACATGCAAACCGAGACAAGGCTGACTCGATGTCTAACTTGGTATTTTACTGACTTGGTAGGGTGACGTGGCATTCGGTTCGTGCAGGGGAGAGGTTACGTGATATGCGGTGGTTGGCAATCATGGAGGCCAAAAGTTGAGCTTGATTCATCTAAGGCAATCGAAAAAGATATTGCCTAGAATGGTTTTTAAGGCGTTTCGTCGACTTCCTATAGTGCATGTGGGATAAAGAAAAGTAATTTTTTTTTTCTTGGTTGCATGCAGGAGCCATTACTCTCTGAAGAACACAAGCTTATACTGAGAGGGGGTGAACAGTATAAGACCGCTTTTTCAATTTCTTTCGATTCAACTTGCAGTTCAAAATCATGCAGTGAATATATAACAGAATTAAAACAGAAATCAAAGCAATGCACAGAATATCATCCACAAAAGAGACACAACAATTTACGTGGTTCACCCAACGCGGGCTACTCCACGGATAAAATTTTTACTAAATTTTATCACCTCAAATTCTGGAAAACATGTCCCGATTACAAAATTTATGGGCACCAACCCAAAGGAGATACCTTCCCCTAGCTCTGCTTAATCTGGTGATCCTCTAGAGAACCTCTGCCTCTGCAGCCCTTAGCAAGTGGAACTCTATCCACAGAAGACACCTGTCTTCCCTGCTCTGGCTGGAGACCTCTGTCCTCAACTCTATCATCGCACAGTCGATCCTCTTATCTGCACCAAAACATAGTCCTTCGGTCTGGCACTATTGTCCTCGAACTTGCACCTCTGCGCAATTACAACACTTGATCAAATATCTACTTATGCACCTCTGTGCAAACACAGCAGCAATGTCTTCACACACTCTACTCTTCGACGATCGAACTTCTCCCTACACTTTGCTTCTGCGAAAGTCGCACTTCGAACGCACACTTGATCGATGCCAAACTCTTCAAGCATCCCTCCTTTTATACTCACAATCTCAAGATTGAAATCTTGGTCTGAGTCGACTGATTACCCTTCAACCACGTCGGCTGCAAAACCCTACGCTGCGTCGGCCCAGATTTAACTCTGTTGGCTTCACTGCCTCCCTGTAGCTTCTGGCACGAAACTTCAACATGTCGCGATATCGCGACACCTTTGCCTATCGTACACCTTCTTTTGCCTATTGTCACAAAATCGTGACACTACAGCCTTTGTCGACCTCCTTTTTGCTTATGTCGCAAAATCGTGACACTTCCTATGTTTGCTAACGTCATCTTCTCTTCTGTCACGAAATCGCGACCCTTTTGTCTTCATGCCCTTCCTCTCAGCTTCTGTCACAAAATCGCGACACTTTTGATTTTTGCTGATGTCATCTTCACTCTATCGTGAAATCGCGACACTTTAGTCTTCAAAGCCTTCTTCTCTGCTTTTGTCGCAAAATCGTGACACATCTGCTTCTGTTGACGTCATCTGCAACTCTATCGCGAAATCGCGATGCTTTTGCTGCCTTAAGCTCTTTTTTGCCATATGCACGCGAAACTGGAACATGTCGTGAAATCGTGACACTTTTGCCTTCGAGCTCTTCCTTCTTCAACTCGTGAAATCGCGACGCTTCTTCTGATTAAGACTTGCTAACTGTTTCTATCGTGAAATCACGACACTTTCTCCAACTGCAAGCTGCCAACTCAACCTGTCGCAAAATCGCGACACCTTCTGCATCCGTACAACTTCTTTGTAGCCTGTCATGAAATCGTGACGCTTTCAACTTTCGAAAGCTTTCCCTACATCTTGTCACGAAATCGCAACGCTTCTGGCTTTCGAATGCTTTCTCCACTACCTGTCATGAAATCGCGACGCTTCTCCTTTCAGGCTCTTCTCTTTGCTGCATGTCACGAAATCGCGACAGTATTCAACTCGACCTCTGCAGCATGTCGCGAAGATGCGACAGACCTCACTTGGAACTTTGAAACATGTCGCAAAATCGTGACAGTTCCTGAATAACTTTCTCTCTCTTCGATCTTGTTGCGAAATCGCGACAGCTCACACTGTGGACTCTCTCTTCTGCAACATGTCGCGAAATCGCGACAGTTTTTCGTCCGTACAACCTCCTTTGCAGAATGTCGCGAAATCGTGACACTTTTCTTTCTCTGCCTTCCTGCACTGTCTGAGTAGTGAAAATGCGACATGTCACGAAATCGCGATAGTTTTGCCCGAAATTTCTCTCTCCTCAAACATGTCGTGAAATTGCGACAGTTTTTCTAGCCACCTGCATACTTTTTCTTGTCTTTTTCTTGATCTTTTGCAACTGGGTTACCCTGATCTTCTTGGAAACTCACTGTCCATGCTGAAACCTTCATTAAGACACATTCTTTGACATCAAACCAAATTGCTTCAAGACCTTCTTGACATCAATGACAACATCTACACTTAGAGTAAAAGCAACGTACCCAATGTACCCAAAATTGCCAACAATCTCCCCCTTTGTCATTGATGGAAAACCTTAACTGAAAAACACTACTCAAGAGCCAAAACTGAAAACAACTGTGCCAACAATTAAGAATCTGCAATTGAAGTTTTTGCTCCCCCTGACTTGAAGCTCTCTTCTTCACTATGAAGCTCTCCCCCTTACTCATATCTCTCCCCCTTTGTCATCAATGGCAAAGGGTCACCTTTGGGGCTTGGGACTAAGAATGAGCCTCTTAGCTTAGTCCCTCCCCCACCTCCTGATGAGGTGATTTAAAACAAGGGTGGGAGTGAAACTCCCATTAGGCACTCATCATCATCAGTGTCTACAATTTCTTTGTCGGGCCTTCTCTTGAACTCTTTGTTAGTGTTTTTGTTCTTGTCACTTTTCTTGTTCTTGTTCTCATATCTTTTCTTGTCCATACCTTGATCCTTGGACCTGTTTATACCACTGTTCCTATTCCTGTACCTTGGAAGATCAGCTCTGCACTGTCTGGTTGTGTGACCTGCATTGTTGCACTTATAGCAAGTAACAATATTATTTCTTTCGGGCATAGTTGTTCTTTGAATCCGCCTGTTCTGACTAACCCAGTTCCTATTATTTGTCTTGCAAAAAATTGCCTTGTGCCCGAACTGATTACAAGAGTAGCAATACCCTTGAAATAAATTACGGCCCCTAAAATTGTCATTTATCTTCCTTACTTGAGTCATGCACTGCGAAGCCATGTGGCCAAACCCGTGACATGCAAAACATCTACCGTGAAATATTCTTCTGTTTGACCTCTTGGGTCCCAAGAACTTCTTTTTCGCATTCAGAATTATGTTTTCTGTTTCTGTGCTTTTATCACTCACGGACTCATTCCCTGTAATACTCTCTTCATCAGAACTCTCTTCTTTCTAAAATATCTTACTTGATTCCCCAACCTGGTTTTTGTGTGGTTTAACAAAACCAAGACCTGTTTTATCTAAAGGATTTCTTTGACTTTGGATGAGAGACTTAACCCTTTTGGAGCTATCTTGAAACCTGTATAGCTTATCCTTGTATTCTTTATTTTCCTCTTTCATGGCAGCCATTTTCTGTTCTAATTCACTATACTCAAGCATCTTAGATTCTAACTCATTCTTGAGTTCTTGTGTCTTAGCCATAGAGATGTCAAGACTTTCTATGAGTTCATCTTTCTCCATACAACATTCATCTAATTTATCCTTAAGTCGAGCATTCTTCTTTCTTTCCTTTTTCAAAACACTAAGAGCATTAGTAAGTTCACATTCAAGATCCTCTATATTATTGCATTTTGAATCATCAAGGCCTTTTTCAGATTTCTTATCACTAGAGGTGCTATCCTTTTCAAAAACCATACAAGCATCTTCCTTATCATTTTCTGAAGCATCCTCATACATACTAGCAACCAATTCATTATTAGTGCAATCATCCTCAAGGTGCCCAAAATTTCCACATCTAAAACATTTCATGACAATGAATTTATGTTTCGATTCTTCCTCTTTTTTTGAAATGAACAACATCTCATTTTCATCATCACTAGAGGAACTTTCACTATCACTGCTAGAACACTTACTTGCTTTGTCTAGGTAGAAGCTCTTCTTATTCTTGTGTGAATGCCTCTTTCCTTGATTGCTGTGCTCATCTTTGTTCTTTCTGTAATACCTGTGCTTTTCAGAATCCTTGCTCTTAACATCTTGTATATCTTCATCACTTTCATTCTTGGAAACAGTATAGTCAGTAGCATAATGACCAAACTTTCCATAGTTGAAACATCTTATGTTTTTCTTGCTTTTGTGTTTTCTAGAGAACTTGCCTTTTTTGCTGTAATATGCCTCTTCATCACTCGAAGACTCATCACTCTCTTGAATCTGTTTGCCCTTTGATTTCTTGGTAGCTTTGAAAGGCGCCTCTTTCTTGACATCAACTTTCACTTGAGTTCTCAGCTCAAATGCTGCAAGAATACTATGGAGCTCATCCTTTTTCAACTTATCTAAATCTTTAGCTTCCTCAATAGCAAAAATCTTTTCACTAAATCTATTAGGAAGAGATCTTAAAATATTATCACACACATCATTTTCAGCAAGTTCAAGACCTAAGTCTTTCATAGAATTAACAACTTCATCCATATAGAGCATGTAGTCACTAATATTTTCATCATCATTCATCTTGAGTTGTTCAAACATACCTTTAAAATGTCTCAATTTGGCCTTTCGGACATTTGCATCACCTGTATGAACCACCTGCAATTGTTTCCACATTTCACTAGCTGTCTTGCAGTGAATAACTTTGGTGAGATCTGCTTTCTGTAAGCCTCTCAGGATTGCATTCATGGCTTTTGAATTGCTGTGAAGCATGAGCCTATCTTCTTTGGTATAAGGACCATGTTCAGGAATAGTGTATTCATCTTCAATCACTTCCCATACCTCATTACCAAGAGCCATTAGATAAACTCTCATTCTTGCACTCCACAGACCAAAATCTGATCCATCAAGAATAGGTGTTGCATTGCCACCTGAAAAATCCATTGTGTTCTTAACCATTTCTTCCTTTCGGCTGTTAAACCTTTTCGAAGGAACCCGCTCTGATACCAATTGAAGAACACAAGCTTATACTGAGAGGGGGGGTGAACAGTATAAGACCACTTTTTCAATTTTTCTTTCGATTCAACTTGCAGTTCAAAATCATGCAATGAATATATAACAAAATCAAAACAGAAATCAAAGCAATGCATAGAATATCATCCACAAAAGAGACACAACAATTTACGTGGTTCACCCAACGCGGGCTACTCCACGGATAAAATTTTTACTAAATTTTATCACCTCAAATTTTGAGAAACATGTCCCCATTACAAAATTTATGGGCACCAACCCAAAGGAGATACCTTCCCCTAGCTCTGCTTAATCTGGTGATCCTCTAGAGAACCTCTACCTTTGCAGCCCTTAGCAAGTGGAACTCTATCCACAAAAGACACTTGTCTTCCCTGCTCTGGCTGGAGACCTCTGTCCTCAACTCTATCATCGCACAGTCGATCCTCTTATCTGCACCAAAACATAGTCCTTCGATTTGGCACTATTGTCCTCCAACTTGCACCTTTGAGAAATTACAGCACTTGATTAAATATCTACTTATGCATCTCTATGCAAAACACAGCAGTAATGTCTTCGCACACTCTACTCTTCGATGATCGAACTTCTCCTTACGCTCTGCTTCTGCGAAAGTCGCACTTCGAACGCACACTTGATCGATGCCAAACTCTTCAAGCATCCCTCCTTTTATACTCACAATCTCAAGATTGAAGTCTTGGTCTGAGTCGGCTGATTACCCTTCAACCACATCGGCTGCAAAACCCTACGTTGCGTCGGCCCAAATTTAACTTTGTCGGCTTCACTGCCTCCTTGTAGCTTTTGGTGTGAAACTTCAACATGTCACGATATCACAACACCTTTGCCTGCTGTATGCCTTCTTTTTCGTATTGTCGCGAAATTGTGACACTACAGCCTTTGTCGACCTCCTTTCTGCTTATGTCGTGAAATCGCGACACTTCCTGTCTTTGCTAACGTCATATTTTCTTCTGTCACGAAATCGTGACCCTTCTGTCTTCATGCCCTTCCTCTCAGCTTCTGTCACAAAATCATGACACTTTTGATTTTTGTTGACATCATCTTCACTCTATCACGAAATCGTGACACTTTAGTCTGCAAAGCCTTCTTCTCTACTTTTGTCGTGAAATTGGGACACATCTACTTCTGCTGATGTAATCTACAACTATGTCATGAAATCATGATGCTTTCGCTACCTTAATCTCTTTTCTGCCATATGCCCGTGAAACTGGAACATGTCGCAAAATCGCGACGCTTTCGCCTTCGAGCTCTTCCTTCTTCAACTCGTCGTGAAATCGCGACACTTCTCCTGATTAAGACTTGCTAACTATTTTTGTCACGAAATCGTGACACTTTCTCCAACTGCAAGCTGCCAACTCAACCTGTCATGAAATCGTGACACTTTTTGCATCCGTACAACTTCTTTGTAGCCTGTCATGAAATCATGACACTTTCAGCTTCCGAAATATTTCCCTGCATCCTATCGTGAAATCGTGACGCTTCTGGATTTTGAACACTTTCTCCACTGCCTGTCGCGAAATCGTGACACTTCTCCTTTTAGGCTCTTCTCTTTGCTGCATGTCACGAAATCGTGACATTCTTCAACTCGACCTCTGCAGCATGTCACGAAAATGTGATAGTCCTCACTTGGAACTTTGCAACATGTCGCGAAATCGTGACAATTCTTGAATCACTTTCTCTCTCTTCAATCTTGTCACAAAATCACGATAGCTCACACTGCGGACTCTCTCTTCTGCAACATGTCACAAAATTGCAACACTTTTTTGTCCGTACAACCTCCTTTGCAGAATGTCACGAAATCGTGACACTTTTTTTTCTGCCTTCCTGCACTGTCCAAGTCGCGAAAATGCGACATGTCGCGAAATCATGACGCTTTGCCTGCTTCGTCTCTGCCTTCCTGCATGTTCGTGAAATCGTGACACTTTTGCCCAAACTTTCTCTCTCCTCAAACATGTCACAAAATTGCGATAGTTTTTCCAGTGCTTTCTCTCTCCTAAAACATGTCACGAAATCACGACAGTTTTTCCAGCCGCCTGCATACTTTTTCTTACTTGTCTTTTTCTTGATCTTTTGCAACTGGGTTACCCTGATCTTCTTGGAAACTCACTGTCCATGCTGAAACCTTCATCAAGACACATTATTTGACATCAAACCAAATTGCTTCAAGACCTTCTTGACATCAATGACAACATCTACACTTAGAGTAAAAGCAATGTACCCAATGTACCCAAAATTGCCAACACTCTCTTGCATCCATCCTCATCTCATCAGTTGTTGTAGCTGATTTGGCGAGGCCCATCGTGCTAGAACACTCGCTACCAGCGAGTTTTGGGATCAAATCCGGTGGAGTACACCCAATTGTTTTGACATTCGACACTACCTTTTGACACTTGGCGCTCAGTTTTGATGTGGGCAGTCCCAAGTTGATGCAGTGTGACACCCTGCGACAGTGATGCCTTATGACAGTGACGCCTTGCGACCGTGACACCCTATGATAGTGACACTCAAGCAAGTTTTTTTTTTATGCTTAACAACAAATTTTGATGCCCAGCAATATTTTTTGATGCCCAACAATTTTTTGAGCAAAATTTTGCATCTTTTTACAATTTTTTTTACCTCATCAGGAGCAATTTTTTGGTCCACAAGGAGCACACAGGGGTCCTCTGCTATCACCAATATGAGGTATTCCATACTTCATTTTTTTCCTTTCAAAGCATGTTTTTTGGAGGGATAAGTTGTTTTTAATCAATAAGGACAACGAAAGGAACATTTTTTTTGCAACAAAAAGGGGGGAATCTCATATGTCTTTATTTTTGCAAAATTATAAAGAACAAGGGGGGAATATGTTAGAGTGAATATGCATTTTTTCCTCAAATAAAAATGGTATTGTAATAGGTGCATTTTCGGTGGAAACCGACACCTCAAGTAGTTGAGAAATTTGTGGGCATTTGTAGTTGTTTTTTGCATTCAAATTTCCTATTTTTATGCATTAACAATTACATCAATATAAAAGCAAAATCAAGACCCCAAATTTTTACACCTATATGTGCAATTTATTGCACAACAACGTTTGTTATTTGTGATACCTCTGGCCCACATGCACAGGTAATGTTGTTGTGCTTTGGGCTACTATATCTGTTGCCTAATATAGCTGCAACAATGATGTCTGATCTTGTTCTCTATCAATCATCGAGGAGAAATAAGGCAAACCAGTTCTATTGTTCACTTCATTTCATACCCACATCATGATTGTTGTTAGGCATAAATCTCGATGAAGGTCTTTTCGAAGTGTTTAGGGGAAGTTATGCCCACGCATGAGGAACCTCCTATGGTAGGTGTCATAAACAACACGATGCCTTTTCAGTATCACCTAAGTTCGATGTATCGTGCTTCTCATATATACTTATAGTCTCCCTCACGTAAGGGCAAGTATATATTGAGTGGTGTTTTGTTCATATACGCTTATAGTCTCCCTCATGTAAGGGTGAGTATATATTGGGTGGTTATGGTATATAGATATGGTAGGTATAAAGAAAGGGAGACCAATTGGTGATATAAGGAACCTTCACAATGGCCATTGTTCAAAAATATCTCTCAGATTCACAGTTGTTGAAAGGTCCTAACTTTATTCCATGGAAGACAAAGATGAGAGCCATTCTTCAAGTGGAATATTTATGGGATGTAGTGACTGGCACTACAAAACGCCCTCAAATAGCAGGAGCAGATCAAGAATATTTTTATAATAAGGACAAAAGAGGTCTCATGTTTATCCTGCTTGCTACTACAGATGAGGTCCAGCCTCATATTTGTGATACCAAAACCATTAAGGAAGCTTGGGATGCTTTGATTACTATGTATGAAGGAAAGAATTAGTCCACTATTCTACACCTTCAAACTCAACTACATACACTCAATATGAATTATGAGGAGATGGTTGATCTATTCCTTTGTAGAGTGGCATAATTGAAAGCCAAATTAAATGCTATGGGAAAACCAATGGATGATACTCTCTTGACCTCTATCATCTTGAGAGCATTGCTAGAGTCCTACAAGATGTTGATCACTTCTCTCAATATTTCTAGTAGACAAGTATCCTTTGTGGAGTTTGTAAATTTGCTTCAGACTGAGGAGGAAAATCAGGTTCAGAAGGATGAAGTGCCAAATAATGCTCTCTCCACCCAACAAAGGGGTAAGAAGCAAGGTCATTTTCAAAAAGGGGGTTCTACCTCCAAGGGAAAAGGAAAATAAAATTAGCAGAAGGATAAACACTAGTGCAAGATTTGTGATATGAATAACCATGACACCAATAGGTGTTGGTTTAAAAACAAGCAACATAATGACCAACCTCATAAGAAGAAATGCAAAGAGAAATAGAAATATAAAAAGAAACATAAGCAACCTAAAGGACATGTTGCTTATGCTAACTCCAACTTAGACTCAGATTCTGCAGAGTCTGATTTAGATTCTGACTCTAAAAGAGCACACAAGATGTTCATGACCCATACTTCATCTCCCTAGATGGATTTTGTATGGTATATTGATTTAGTAGCTAGTAAGCACATGACTGGTGATAAATCATGGTTTGAAACATTTGAGGAGAAATAAGGTAAGCTAGTGACCATTGTTGACAACCAAGTTTACCAAGTGAAGGGTGAAGGGGATGTTTCTGTTACTCTTCCAGATGGTAGATGTCAGATAGAGAAAGTCCTCTATATTCTTGGATTAGCTAAAAATCTCCTTTCTGTTCCTCAGATGTTGGATCTAAATATGGATGTTGTGTTCCAAGTTACAAAAGGCAAGAAGAGATGTTTTATAACCTGAAAAGGTAAACATATACCAATTGGATCATACAAGCATGGATTTTTCATAGTAGATGCCATTTCTATGCCTCATGTTTCTCTAGCTACAACTACGAAGTAGGTTACTTCTTTGTGGCATAAGATATATGGGCATCTAAGTTCAGGATATTTGCTCGAATTATGCAAATATGATATCATGAGAGTCCTTCCCTACCTTTCATCCTTTTTTCCAATCTACTCAGATTGCTTAGCAGGGAAGCAACACCAGGTACTGTTTGAAGCTAGCTCTTCCTAAGCTGATAAACCTTTAGTGTTTGTACACACCGATCTGTGTGGTCCTATGCCAACCAACTATGGTGGAAATAAGTATTTTCAATTGTTTGTTTATGATTAATCATAGAATATGTGGGTATTCTTTCTTCAATTGAAGTCAGAGGTATTTTTGTATTTTCAACAATTCAAGAAGCTTTTTGAGAAGGAATCAAGATGTTTCATCAAAACCCTCTACTCTGATCGAGGGGGAATATACTTCTAAGGTGTTTTCATCATTTTTGAAAGAACATGGGATTAAGAGACAAATGACTACTGCCTATACACCCCAAAAAAATGGAGTTGCAGAGTGGAGAAATCATTCCATTGTAGAAATGGTTTGATGCATGCTAAAGGGAGCACATCTTGAGGATCAGTATTGGGCAGAAGTAGTGAACACAACATATTATCTCCTGAATAGAGTACCCACAAGAGATCTACAGGGTAAAACTCCATAAGAAGCATGGAGTGGTAATAAACCCTCCATTTCTCATCTAAGGGTTTTTGACTATAAGACCTTCATGCACATTCCAAAATAGAAAATGAAGAAGATAGATGAGAAGACCCTGCAATGTATCTTTCTTGGTTATGATGAGAATTCAAAGGGGTATCGCTTAATAGATCCTATAACCAAGAAGACACATATAAGTAGAGATGTGGTATTTGATAAAGATTTCACATCCAATAACACCTCTACAACTATATATCTTGACGATGATGAGCCTAAGAAAGAGACTTCACCTCCTTAGAACAAGATTCTAAAATGGTATACCAACACATTGAGAGATTCCAAGTTGACATCACTTCCAAATCTAACTCTAGATCAACCTTGTACTTGTAGTATGACTCAACAAAAGAGGGTAGAAGCATCAACTTCATAAGTTGATGAGCTTTGTCAACAGTTTGATGAACTATCTGTGGATGCAAGGAAAAATAAAGAAATGGATATGGAGGATGAAAGGGTTTATTTGATAGCATTGGATGAAAATGAACCCATAACAATTTAGGATGCACTTAGTAAACCTCAGTGGAAGGATGCTATGGAAGCAGAACATACATCTCTCATGAAAAATCATACATAGAAGCTAGTAAATCTACCTTCAAGAAAGAAGCCCTTTGGCTGCAAGTGGGTGTTCAAAGTGAAGTATAAGGCAGATGGTACTATTGACAACCATAAAGAATGTCTTATTGCAAAGAGCTATGCTCAAAAAGAAGGCATAGATTATGAAGAGGCTTTTACCCCTACTACAAAAATGACTACCATTCGAGTACTTTGTGTCATGGCAGCCCAGTTTGGGTGGAATTTACATCAAATGGATGTAAAAATTACCTTTCTGAATGGTGACCTACAAGAATAAGTGTACATGATCCAACTAGAAGGATTTGTTGCCAAAGGGCAAGAACATAAAGTTTGTAAGTTGATCAAATCCTTGTATGGGCTAAAACAAGCTCCTCAAGCTTGGTATATCAAAATTTATAGTCACCTATTGAAACATGGATTCCAAAGAAGTTCGTCAGATGTGAATCTCTATATAAAGAACAATGGTTCTCACATAGTGATTCTGGTGCTATATGTAGATGATCTGATCATAACATGTAGTTCAGAAAGTATGATTGATACAATGAAAACTGATCTATAAATATATTTTGAAATGACATATCTGGGACTTCTACACTATTGTATTGGTTTAGAAGTAACTCAAAAGAAACATCATCTCATAGTTACCCAAAATAACTATGCCAAGACATTAATTAATAAATATCGCATGACTGACTGTAAGTCAAAATCTATTCCAATGAAAGTTGGACTTAAGTTATCTCGATATGATAAATTTCCACAAGTAGATGGCACTCTATATCATCAATTGATTGGAAGTCTCATATATCTAACCAATACCATGCTTGATCTCAAGTTTGTTGTGGGTTATCTTTCACAGTTCATGCAAGATCTCAAGGTAAGTCATTGAAAATCAGCAAAACGAGTTCTTCATTATTTTTGTGGTACAACAAATTTTGTCTTGGAATACAAAATGAATAACAAGTTTTACCTATAGGGATACACAGACTCCGACTATGCTAGATCCATTGATGATCGAAAATCAAATTCTGAAGATATTTTTCATCTTGGGTCTGGTCTTGTCTCTTGGCATAGCAAGAAGTAGCAGGTGGTTGCTATCTCTTCTACAGAGGCAGAATATCATGCAGTTAGTGGAGCAGTATGCGAGATAATATGGTTACGTTGCATTCTTAAAAATATGGACCTTCCAAATAATCTTCTACTTCATTTGTTTTGCAACAATAAAGGTATTTTGAATCTTGTCAAGAATCCAATATTTCATGATTGCACCAAACACATTGACACTCGGTGACATTTTCTTTTGGATGAAGTTCCAAAGCACAATATACAACTCCAATACATTCCCACTGATGTGCAAGTTGCAAATATTTTCACCAAGGCACTCACACAAGCCAAATTTAAATCGTTTTGCGATACCCTTGTTATTTTCCAATAATGTAATAAGGGGGGATGTTAGCATATAGATAGCATATATTATATGATATTACATTATTCATAAACCTCAAATATGATCAAACACCTAGGTTGGGGTAGTTATATAAAATAGTTGGGTGGTAGTTCAACCACCATGAAACCACTTCGTGTATTGCATATTTAATTCAACCCCAATGCAAGGTGGGCGACTGATTCATGTTTCACTGCATCATGATTTGTAATAAGGATTGTAGAATAATCAATGATAGAAGGGTGGAATGAGCATTATTGACATTGGAATAATCAAGGACAGAAGGGTAGAAAATAAATACAAAAGTCTCAGTAGTTTTAATCAAGTTGCTTGGGATATGTGTTGTACACCTACTAATAAGGGTGAAATGAGCATTATTGATATTTACAAGCAAAGCATTTCTCTATGTGCTAAGTGGTTGGTTAAAGCTATTGAAGACCCTGAAGCCTGGAAGGTTTTGATTTATCATTGTATTTCTTCAGGGCTACCTTATGGGTGCAAAGCTTGGGCTAATATTGACTTCCATACTCTCATCATTATTTTTGATCTAGTTAAGATTTAGGGTTTCTTTGTTGTTAAAAGTATTTGGTGAACTTTTGAGGTGGTAAAACCTCATCTTCATTGGATCGGTGATGGTTTTCATAATGGTATTTCATTTAATTATTAAAGTATCTGGTGGTCTCCTATTTCATCTAACTCTTTAGTTCTTCTTGATGATACGCCAAGGATTAAAGCTTTGAGGTTGTTTCACAAGAGCATCTTATATATTAATGATTTAGTGTACTCTCAAGATTGGATTTCTTGGCTTGATCTCAAACAAAAATTTAATCTTCAAAATTCATATCTTCCTTCTATTCTTAAGATTCAAGAGCTCATATATAATGTCATGCTTCATAAGCTCGGCCTTTAACTCCCAAGTACTTGGTGGAGGGATTGGCACTAGAATGTGGATACTCCTTATAAGAACTACTTTTCTTCCTTGATTTATCAACTACTTAGTCATGTTTCCCCTGGTGTTGATAAAATTAATGAGATATGGTTGACTCATTCTACCTCATATACTTGGATTGCTCATCTGAACCATATATGGCAGTCTAAACTTGAACTCAATATTATCTTTTTTCTTTGGTCTCTTATTTATCAAGGGTTTCCTATGGGATACATTCAAAAATCTATTTTGGTTCTACCCTCATTCTTAGTCTGCTTGGTCATGAATTTAATCATTGTTCAAACCCTTTCATCTTGAATTTTTCATATGGCAGATGATATTTTTTGAAGATAACAATTGTTGACCTACCTATATCGTCGCTCTGTGGAATTTCTTTCATGTTATTATTTTGTTTCAACTTTGGAAATCTAGGAATGTTGTTGTCTATTCTAGAGATTAAAATTTTAGTTAGTCTTCCTTGCATGAAAATATTTTCTATTGTTACTATTCAACTCCATTCACAGGCCTCCAAGTTGACTCATGAGTTGGCACATTTGATAAATCTTGTCAGGTTTTGACATGAGGCTCCGTGCACAATCAACATGGCTTCACCTAACCTCATTCTACCTCAATATCCCTCTATTTATTTGAGGCCTCCCAATAGCATGCTAAGGGGGTTACATTTTCTAGCATCAGGTTGTTTTGTCAGTGCCCAGAGTAGGGCTCGGTATCCTCTTGGAGTGGCTCCCTTTATTTAGTTGTTTTTTTATTCATCCTTTTTAGGGGTTGTTTTTGTTTTTGGCCTCAAGTCTCTACTGTGTTGATTTTTTGGATGGCCTCTATAACATTTTTAATACTATGATTTTTTTAGCTCCCTTTTTATTGTAATATCTCTTATTTTTTAAGGAATATAATTGTGGTTCCAATAAAAAATATATCGTTTTGTGCGTGATATAGTGGAGTGTAGAATTATCAACCTGAAACAAGGAAGATATGAGATCAAGAGAATGTAGCAAATGCACTTACTATTAGCATAGCTATATTTAGTTATTTCATTATTAGTGCATTGTTCATATTGTTGAAACAACTGTTATTTACCGTCGAGGTAGTTCCGTAACCATTGGACTATTCTCAACCTAATTTGTAATATTTATTCTGCTCTCATGAATAGAAACACTATTCAGATTTGTGATATGGTATCAGATTTGTTATGCTCAGGACTCATTCATAGGCCAAGAACCATAGCTCGTTTCTTGAGGAAGCACTGATTGAAACTGACATGCAGATCAAACAGATCTGATCAAATTCGGTGTGGTGAATTTTTTTGAATGCAGATCTATCGTTTGAAGATCTTATTGTGAATATTGGGTCCATAGCTCAGTGAACACTACAACTTATTTGGCAACTTCTAATCTCTAGAGTGGTGATCGATTTGGCGAAATCCAAGGGACGCAACTTGCTAAATGTATATGTCAGTCAACATCAAGGAATACACACACCTATGTTGTAATGTGGATATTGAATCCTAGATCTCACATACCGCTGATCAGACCAGCCAACATGAGTTTAGAGTGCTACCTAACGACCTATGATAGGAGGAAGTGAACCATGTTGATCAAGAGGTAAAACGAAGCAGGCTAGGTTGACTACCGTAAGCGCACACGATGACGTCATAGCACTCTAAAACGGGGACAAACATGCATAACTAGTCCTAGCAAAGAATTTCCATCTGATCTTTCGTAGCTTGCAAGTGCTCTCATAGATCATATTCAGGATGTCACAATAGTAACCTACGCTTTCTGGTGATGGCACAGTGAGATGATTTTACTTTGATATCACATTTGGCACCAGATCTAGCCATTTGCAGATGAAAGCTTGCACAATGAAAGCATGTGTTTTTTTGTGAATATGGGATACTTTTTCCTATGGATTGGTAAAAATCAAGCCAGTGATCTGTGCCTATTTGCAGCATCATGAAAGCAGCCCTGTAAACAAAGTGAGAAATCACGCAGGTGAAGGTGGAAGTGCAGAATCGCATTAATTTGCACAAAAGAGAGAAGTAGCATGGAGGCACCGCCCACTCAACACTCTCCCGTAGAGATACAGGCTATAAATATCACAAGGTAATCTTTCAACTCTCATCGACTGGGCTAGTCGGGATGGTTGGTGGCCAGGTGCTAGCACCCTTTTTTTTTCATGGGGTCATAAGTTCAACCCCCACTACCTGCACTAAGGTAACACATTTTCTTGTGTTATTTTTTATTGTATTTTTTTAATTTTATTAAAGTTGTTCTTTTAATAATTTAAAATTTAAAATTGCTTTAATAATTAAAAAAAATTATAAAAGCAATTATTTTTTTTATTATTAATTGAATCAACTTTACTTAAAATTTTAAATTTTGCAAAAATCAAAGTTTTTTTTTTTTGAAGCACAAACTTTGACAAACAAGGGAATCCTCATTTTTTTCTCCAAAATCATGTTTTTGCAAACCTAGGGGGGGAATTTATTATGCTATGTAAAAAATTGATCAAGTGGATGAACTAGGGGGGATAGTGAGTTATTTTTTCAGCATTGAAAAAGGCATTTTGGCATATTGTAAAAGGTGCATTTTCGGTAGTGTCCGACACCTTAGGTTCATTTTTTTTGTGGGCAAATTTTTTTTATGTATGTTGCAATTTTTCTTTACATGTGCACTACATTAAAAATAAAATCCATCTCCTTTAAGTCCCCACAAATAATTGAACCCATATGTGCAATTTATTGCACTACAACGTTCGGTATTTGTGATACCTCTAGCCCGCACTTACAGGTAATGTTATCATGATTGGGCTACTCTATCTACCACCTAATACAGTAGCAAAAATGACGTTTGAGCTTGTTCTCTATCAATCGTCATGGAGGAATAAGTACACCATTTTGCAATTTTTTTACTCCATCCACTACCCTAATCATTCTTGTGTTTAGATGTAAATCCTGATGAAAGTTCTGACATCCGAAGTGTTTAGGGGAAGTTACACCCCACGCATGAGGATTGACAACTTTCTATGGTAGGTGCCATCAATGAGATGATTTCCTTTCAGTACCACCTAAGTACCACGTATCGTATAATCTCTAAAATTACCTACAATCTCCCTCATGTAAGGACGGGTAATTTTTTTGATTTTTTCAAAATACCTATAGTCTCCCTCACGTAAGGGCATGTATTTTGTATGGTATAACAACCTGGAAAAAGGTATATCAAAATGGAGACCATTTGGTGTTATAAGTAACCCTCACAATGTCTACAAAGTTAATGACTGATGTTCATCAGTTGTTGAAAGGTTCTAATTACACACCATGGAAAAACAAGATGAAGGCTATACTAGTCATGGATGACTTATGGGATGTTGTTTCTAGAGAAACAATAATATCTTCACCAGTTGCTGGATCAACATCAACCATAGCTCCATCTGCTGCTTAGATAGACTTTGACAAGAAATATAACAAGGCAAAAGTGCTCATCTTGCTTGTTGTTTCAGATGAAGTTCAACCCCACATTGTTGATTGTGCACATAGTAAAGAGACATGAGATGCCCTTAAAACTATATATGAGGGAAACAATATCTCCACTATTATTTTACTTTAATCACAATTACACAGTTTAAGTATGAAGCATGGAGAGGCAGTTGAACTCTTTCTTTGCAGAGTGTCTGAGTTGAAAGCAAAATTGAATTCTTTGGGAGAACTTGTTGATGACAAGCTCCTTACCTCAGTTGTATTGAAAGCTTTACCTGATTCTTATAGGGTGTTTATCACCTCACTTCAAGTGTCACAAAGGAAAGTTACCTTTGTTGATTTGGTCAATCTACTTCAAGAAGAGGAGGCACGCCAACTTCATAAATATGATTCTTCTATTACAACCCTCTACTCCAATAGGAAGGGTTCTAAGAAGGGTAATTTTCATAAGGGAGGAAATTATCACAAAGATTCAAAAGGGAAACAACCTCAAAAAATGAAGAGATATTGCAAGATCCATGATAAATACAATCATGACACAAATAGATGTTGGCACAAGAATAAGCAACCTAAACAGAAAGACCATAACAAACTACAAAACAAGAACAAGCAACCCAAGGTGAATTTTGTTGTTGAAGAATCTAACTTGGATTCTATGTGGGCACATAAGGTGCTCATGACTACCACAACCTCCAAGCAAAAGGATCCTGTATGGTATGTCGATTCTGGTGCTAGTAATCATTTGAGGCCAAAGAGGGCAAACCTATCACTATTGCTGATGACAAAACCTACAATGTTCAGGGAGAAGGTACAATTTTAGTCACTCTTCCTGATGGCAAGTGTCAGATTGACAAAGTCCTCGATGTTCCAAGATTGGAAAATAATTTGTTGTCAGTCACACAAATTCTGAATAAGGATATGGTTGTAAAATTTCATGTTGAGGATGGCAAGAAGTGTTGTTCTATTACCAGGAGGGGTAAGCACATTGCAACAACTTCATATAAGCATGCCTTATTTGCCTTAGATGATATCTCTACTCCCCGTGTTGTCATGACAATCTCTACAAAGGAGGCCACTTCCCTATGGCACAATAGATATGGGCATCTTAGTTTTGGCTACTTACTTGAACTAAGTAAGTATGAGATGGTAAAGGGTCTTCCTTCCCTTTCTTCCATATTTCCAGTGTGCTCTGACTGCTTGGCAGGAAAGCAACATAGAGTACCTTTTGAGAAGAGCTCTACAAGAGCAAAGAAACCTCTAGAGTTGATTCACACTAATTTGTGCAGTCCTTTCACACCTATCAGTTGTGGGGGAAGAGGTATTTTTAGTTGTTTATGGATGACTACTCATGAAATATGTGGGTGTTATTTATTAATATGAAATCTGAAGCCTTTAGTTTCTTCCAACAATTCAAGAAATTTGTTGAGGAGTCAGGGAATTCTATAAATACCCTTCGCTCATATCGAGGGGGGCAGTTTACCTCTAAAGATTTTTCTGCATTCTTTACTAAGATTTTTAAGCTTTTTGGACTTCTATTTGTGTTTATCATTATATAGATTTTGAAGAATATTGAAAAAGGAATTAGTACCAAGGGCTGGGTGGATTGGTAAGTTCCAGGGTTTACCAAGAGGAGATCTATATTCAAACCTTAGACGTAAACATATTTGGAACACAACCCAATGATAGCGGTTCCAATCCTGAACCTTCGGTATTCTCCCTCATACAGGGTCAGTATTAAAAAGGTGAGATGGAGGTTATAGAGACAACTCCAAGGATTTAAACCCATGTTTTGTAGTAAAAAATGGAGGGAATTCATCCCTATGTATAAAAGAATAACTTGAAAAAATATTACAAAGTAAAAACTAGAAAACAATATGAAATAAAAAAATCATTATGTAATAAAAGGTTAAACTAAACCAACAAATAAAATTAACATATCAATCAACCCCACTATTTAAAAAAAATATATAAAATATTATTAAATTTCTTTATACGGATCAAAACAATTACCATAGTCACTAGTTTAAAAATATATTATGTCATCCCACAACTTAGCTAAATTTACTAGAACTACAACTTAGCTAAATTTACTAGAACTACAACCCACTAAAGAATACTATTACCAATTACAAATCAAATCAGCAAGACTAGTCTTAAAAAAAAGGCAACAACACCTCCTAATTCATTCAAATGCCCATGCATTTTCACGCATGCTTTCTTCCTTCTCTTCAGGCGTAAAGTCATTCTCTATGTGCCCATCGAATCTCTCCAGTGATTTTGCCCATACATACGAATCTCTTCAGTGGTTTTGCCCATAATCACATGTGCTACAGCCTGACATGTTAAACCGTACAGACTCTTTATCTGCAGGTAATTGGCAGCCTGCACAGTCATTAAAAAAACATAATTAAAAATAATAAATAAATAAACAATGCAAGATTACCACCTAGCTTAGAAGGGAAAAGAAATACACAGTCTCAAACGCGGAACCTCTTCCAACACAAATAGAATAAAATAGAGCGAATCGCGCATTGCGAGTATATCCTTAAGTGCGAAGAATGGAGAGCATAAAGAATTGAAATAATTACTTGAACGCGGTTATCCCCCATTTATAATGCTTGGGATATAAATTTTTTATTTTTAATTTTTGGAAACGAGCCGACTTCCTCTATTAAAACATTAAAGCCGCAGACCTTCCACTTCAATTTTCTTTTCCTATTAAATTTTGAAATTTGGCTTGCAAATCTTCGTTTAGAATAGAAGACCTACTATATTTCGGGGATTTCCAATCTTTTGAATTATGAAGCGGTTTCCATTGTATGGTATTGTGAAGCGGTTTCCGTTGTATGGTATTGTGGTATTGCCTTAGGAATTATGGCAGGCAACCGCTATCGTGAAATTTTATAACAAATTTAAAAGAAAATTGAAGTAAATTATAAGTTTAAATAAATAGAGATTTAGGATAAAATTTATATAAAATTTCCTTTATCCATCTTGAAAGTTCCCATTATCACTTTCATTTAATGAAACCTTTGCATGTGGTTGTGGGTACCATAAGTCTCACTTTTGAAATGTGTATGGATATCACCTAACTCCTTGTATTCGAGAATGACAAATATCAAATCAAATTAACTCGTGATATACAATATTTATTATAACTTCAGAATAAATAAGGGTAGAGAAATATGCTAGGAAGGATAGTTGGTCATGGCCCTAGTGGTGGTGGAGGAGATATAGGACCTAGCTTTGGAGGTAGTGGTTTTGGTCTTGGTAAAGGTGAATGTAACAATTATAAGGATTTGGTGATAGGAAATTACTTTAACATGAGTAGAAGTCCATGAACCCTTCAAGTAAATTCTTCAAGGGAAGTTGAAACCTAATCATAAAGAAAATGATTAATTAAAATCTTAAACATCCAACATCGTGGTTATTGGTGATCACTGAAATTAATAAATACTCTTTATTATTAATTAATATCTTGATTTTAAGGGTGTTTCTAAATTATTATAGCTTTGTTAATTGAATAATATGTTTTAATCATAAATCAAATTGACCAAGAGAAATATAGTTGCTTACTATATTTTATTTAGAATATAAGTATATGATATATCATATCAAATATGTCAATTTAATTGTTCTCACTATCCTTGTAGAGATAGAAAAGTTATTTCCTTGAAAGTTATTTCATTGTGATGTCAAAATAATCCTTGAATTGCTTAAAAGAAATGCAACAATTGATAGTTAAGTCAATATAAATACTTGATAAGGGAAGTAGAAAATATGTCTATTTATTTGTTTATAAACAATTAAGAAAAAATGTAAATGCTTATGAGAAAAATGCTTTATGTGGTAAGTTTGATGATTTATAAAAATATATTTGCTTGATTTATATGTTTAGAAAATGATGAAATATACATGGTAAAAAAATACTTTATAAAAGCTGGATTAGAACCCAGGTGTTGTAGGTGAGTTGGAGAGGATAAGGCAATCCTCCAAGGGAGGTCCTAGGTTCAAATCTCCACCCTACCAAAAAAGTTGAATTGGGTACCGAAAATCCAATTGATAATGTTGGTATGGGCAGGGCCTGGCACGACTACCCGGTGACTTTGACGGTGTAGAACCCCCTAATCATGGTCTCTCAGACCAAGGCGACCCCATACGGGTTTTTTCGCTTAAAAAAATTGGATTAGATGGATGAATAAATTTTGTCTATAAAACCATAGATTATTACCCTACTTTCCATTTGATAAATAAAATTTGAGAAGCTCCAAGCTTCGTTAGAGTTGCCTTAGATTCCAAAACTTATCTTCTGTTAGGTCATTGAGGAGGATGAATAAAATACCCAATACCAATGGTTATGAGTCGGTAACCACTACGACTCGAGAATGACCGCTTCTTAATGAGATAATTCAGGATGATAAGGTGATGAGGGGTAGTATGGGATATCTCCTTTAGGTTGTTAAGCGAGTAGTACGGTGATATGTCCTTGCATCATTTATGACTAAGAGAAGACTAGTATGACTAGGAAACTAGTCTAGTCAGTGATGATTGGAATGGGGTTATCTATCATTAGTCATAAGTGAACAAGAGGTACTAAGATCAAAATCAAGGTAATGACATTACCCTAGTTGACTCCAGTTGAGTGGGTAATTAGTTAGGCACTATGCATATATATGCTAACTCCCTTGTATGTTAAGTTCAAAACAAGTTGGTCAATTCAGAGCAAGGTTCCTCATGTCAAGGTATGGGAAGAGTATGTGTCCACCCTCTAGGTGTTATGGGCCCTAGAGGATAACCCCAATCATGGATCTATGCTCATATCAGAATAAGAGGATAAGAAATGAAAATATAGACCTACAAAATGGTACCTTATATGAGATTTGACCAATCTCGTCCACTTGAGAATTATCTGTAGTGATTAAAACCCAAATATGGTTGAATATACCTTGTACTAAATAAAATATTGCGTGTTCATCAAACCAATTAACTCAAAAAAAAATTCTTTAGGATGAGTCTATCTAGTAAAACCAAATAAAAATTTCACCTTTGGAACCAATGAGCTAGATTGGGTTGTGCAACAAAGTGTGTAGACTTGGGTTGTTACATCTTGGTAAAAGGGGTTGTGTAGTAAAGCGATGTAACAAAGTTATAACCACTTTATTGACCGGTTTGATCATAGTTGAGCATAAAGTATGTTGCACTGTCGGATATTCTAAAGAAGCTATGGAATGAAAAGAGAAAAAACTAGTTTTATACCAAACGAGGAATTTAGCACCCAAATCGATCAAGCAAGGATATTTTGAGATAGGGACAGATGTAAAAGACCACTTCCAAACTTTTCCACCTAATTTCCATCATTGTAGATGCATAAAGGGACCATTGAGCATTCACTATAGTAGTTTTTATCCTAATTTAGACAAAGTCAGTTTTCATAACTGTTAGCAAATTACTAATAAACATCAACACAACTGATATTGAGCAATATATATATATTTAATAGAGTAGTATAAATAATAGAGCCCCATTATTGGTTGAGCTAGTATATGATAGGTCATACGAAAATAGATGTTGTAATAAGTTTGTAGCCAATAGCAGGATTTTACCTATAGTATTGTAGTGCTTTGTGATAGTCAATAAAAGTGTAGTCTTTTTAGTCATATTTTATTCATGAGTGAGTGTGAATTCTAAATAATTATAAATAATTTCCAACCTTCTTCTAGATCTGGAAGGAAGAGCCAATTTCAGGCCTAGAAGGAGGGCCAATTGATGACAATTTTTTCTGATAAACTTTGCTACAGTAGATTTACTAGAATGCTTGTCAATTTCTATTTCTTGTTGATTACTAACCCTTGTTTTGAGTTAATGTGATGTTTTCATATTTTTAGTTGTATTTTTATGGAGCATATGTCCGTGTTAGCTAACAAAGTAGTATAGACCTGTGTTTCCCTTGTTTTCCTATTTTTGTGATTTGACAATTAGCATAAATTTACAATATTTTTTTCCCTCTATTTTTCATATTTTAGTAATTTTATCAAGTTTCTAGCAACTTTTATTTTGCTATCAACCTTTGTAGTAAAATCTTGACAACCTTTTGTAGTAGGATATTGATAGGTGATTTAGCATGTGTGTTTCATTTTCAAGCATCATTTCAATTCTGTCATTTCAATTCTACAAGAGTAAACTAGGTTTCAATTCAACAAGATTTCAATTTAGCAATTTCAATTTCCTGCACTTGTAGTTAATTGTCAATTTTTGCAACTTAGAATTAGTTTTTAATTCTTGCAAGTTAATTTAGTTTACATTATACAAATTAGATTTAGTGTGACACTAATAAGGCTAAACCAACATCCGTTTCACTAAATATATGCTTGTGAACTAAATGTTTGAATTGTAATCCACCAAAACCTTCTATCGTAGATAGCTTTGGACACCATACCAGATTTGATAAATTATAAGATTAAATGATGATAATGTAGAGCTAAAAATACAACACTAAACAAATAATAAAATAAATCATTCTAGAAAGACAGTAATTGCACAAAATATTATTTTATTCAATAATAAAGGGGGAGGCGCTGAGAAACTCCTTGTTATAACTATTTTGTCCAACATAATTATTTTGATATAGAAATTACAATTTCTAGGGTTCTCTGAAACCCTAGCTCTACAGATTTGAGTATCTTCAATGTGTTTCGATCCCAATAGATTGAGTTGGTTTTGTTGATATTCAATTTCGGTCTACTCTAGCTTCAACAACTATTCAATGCTCTCTTGATTGATGCTATCCAAACCTACACACATAACAAACAATAAAGTTGTTAGTAAACAAAAGGAGGGTTCCATAATATTAACCCTCAGAGATGCAGACTAAAACCCTAGATCTATGTAAGCTAAATGTGTAAAATATAATAACAACAAATAATAACAAAAATTCATATTTACCTTGCTTTTGATGATTCATTGGTTCATTGTAGATTTTGTGGCAGGGTGCTCCAACAACACCTGATGATTTTATGTGGTAGGTTCTTGTTCATGTTGATATAGGTTATGGCGGGCACTTGGCAGGCTCTGAAATGATCTTAACAAGCTCTAGAATGAGCCTATGATATGGCAAGCTCTAGCAGGTTCTTGGCAGGCTCTACAACGAGCTTGGCAAGCTCTAGAGGGTGCTTATCAGGCTCTGTAGTGAGCCTACGGGTTAGGGTTAGATCTGCAATATCAGATCATGGGGATGCAAAGAATACGATGGATATATGGCAATGGTGATAGAAAATGGATGGTGAATTATGACAGCAATGGAGGATGGATGTGGAAATGGTTGGAATGGTGGAAGTCCTATGACAAGCTAGGGTTTGGATCTTCAGGGCTCTACAACCTTTTGCTTCACAAGGGCTTCTTCAACAATCTCTCCAAGGGCGAGAACATTCCAGGGGTTGAGCATTTGCAAATGCCCTTATTTATAATCCAGCCTAGGGTTTTCTTAGGGTTTTAGCTTAACACTTTTGATCATGTGGCTAAGATTAAATCAAATCCTAAGGCTGAGATTATACTTTAAGTGTGGCATGGATTGATGAAGATGGATGGCTGAGATTAGATTAAATCTAATGGCTGAGGTTAATTGGGTTTAAATATATATTTTATAATAAATATATTAAAATATAATAATAAAATATTATATTAAATATAAATAATATAAAATACATATAAATTAAGTCCAAAGGGGTCAAAAAGTGGTGGGAAAGGGCTAAAGTGGGCCTTTTGAAGGCGGGAAAGGTATGAAATGGTTAAATGGATGGCGGGAAAGGTGGACAAGTGGGTGGTAGGATGGTTAGGATGAAGGATTAATGGCTAGGATTTGGTGTCTACATATGCCCCTTTTTGTACCATGTTGCGTGAAGCACAATATGGTGCAAAAATACGAGACACCTACTTGGGCTATGGGTGCAGAAGCAACTTCTCTCTGTTGTTGGATTTGAGCACTGATGTTGAAGACAAAAGAATAAAGAATTTTTGGAATTTGCGTAGCTTACCCCCTCAATTGGTGAATGAGTTGCGGATGGATCTCACGAGCCAATTGAAAAATTTGTGCAAATGATGAATGATGTGGTGAATTTGTGTAAGTGATGAATGGATGGTGTGAAATACAATGTGATTGTAGATGATATGAATGATGTAAAATGTGATACCATTTTTGCCCCAACGGTGGAAAGGGGTTGGTGTAAAATACCATGTGATTGTGGATGATATGAATGATGTAAAATGTGATACCATTTTTGCCCCAACGGTGGAAGGGGGTTGTGTTCCTGTTTTGGGGTTGTTGTGTTTTTAATGGTGGAAAGGGGGTTTTGTCCAATGTCATGATCATGTGAGATGTATCCCGTCGTGGGAAAATCATAATCAAATTGTGGTTGCCCCAAATTTTGGGATGATTCGATGTTGTTGAATAAGATGTCGCAGTGGCATCATTGAGTATGCAAGGTATGAAGATGCAATATGCCATAGGCAGCATAAGGGGCCGTGTAGTGACTATTTTGATAATTCCACCATGGAACCAATCAACCTACTAGGCTTTGCCTTATTCAGTGACTATGGTCAAGTGAAATGAATGATTGTGATTGTAATTATCCATGTTTTTGTGCCCCATGGAAAAGGACATCAATGACTACATTTGAGCAAATTATTCTTGGCAAGGTTTCACTTAGAATGTGAGGTACCAAATGTGATTGTGATCTCGATCAAGGAGATAAGTGATGATGATCATGGTGAAGTGTCCTTATGGTGGTTTGTTCATCTTACCAAATTACATGGATGCAAATCACTGCAATCGCTAAGGAGATAGAATAGACCACTAGATACGAGGTTTGCTTGAATGAACTGGACAAATGTTGGATGAAATGATTGATGGATTGAGAGATGGTGATGGAAGAATGTTGGATGAATGAATGTTGTGATTTCACTAAATGTAGAGTTGATTGATGTTTGATTTGTATTTTGTGCTTCTTTTAGTGGTTCATTTTGCATGAAAATAAGAGATTTATTGGTCAAATCAACTCCAATTTTCATGAAATTGTGTGGGATGATGAAGAATATGATGTAGAATGGTTGAATGTTGGTTTTGTGAAAATTTGGATTTATTTGATGCCTTTTGTGACTCGATTTGTGCATTTTGAAGATTTGGTTTGTTCTTGAAAATTATGCATGCAAAATGATTTCTGTTTTCACAAAACCTGATTTTATGATGTGCATGATGTGTGGATGAAATTTGGTGAAATTTGGAGGAGGTAAGCTACTATTTTTATCAATTTTACCTTCATGCCCTTTTGGCGCCAGGTGCCCAGCTGAGCCTGCGGTATCCCGTAGGTGCCCAGGTGCACCTGGGTGCACTTGTAGGTGCCCAGGCAAGCTTGTAGATTACAGGCACTAGCCTATGCCTGAATGCACTAAGTAAAGCTATAAATAGCTTTCTGAGTGAATTGTGAGGCTCATTTGTACGTTTCAAACTTTGAGAAGCTGCATCTGAGGAGTGGAGTGGATTTGTGAGCTAAGTGAGGCTAGTGGAAATCTTCACGGAAGCTATGGCGATAGAGGGATTGAATGTTACTAGTGGAGCTGAGGCACAATTTGCCTCGGTAATGTTTAAAAACACTTTGTCTTTTGTGCAAAACTTCTTTTATTTTTTTTATTTTTTGAAATAGTATTAATAAAAACAATGTTTGTTATTGTAGTTGAGGGAGATAGAGCCTCGTCATCGCTTCTCTCCTCTTGTTCCCGGGATGAGGAAGAAGCTCACATATGGGGATTGGGAGCTTTTGGGGAAGGTGGGTTTGGAGGGGGTGGCTAGGTTGGATGTTGTGAGGGCGGATGAGGGGTATCTCTCATCATTGATAGAGAGATGGGATTCTGATAGGGGGACATTTCAACTACCGACTAAGAAGGCTACTATCACCCTTGAGGATGTATATCGCATTCTCAAGGTGCTAGTGGAGGGTGTGAGGGTGACGGTTGGGCATGATAAGAAGGTGGAGATGGAGAAGATGTTTGGGGAGTAGTGGTAGGAGGTATAGATGGGGGATGGAGGTATATGCTACCTGAGCATGTACAAGGCTAAGGAGTTGGATGCACTCCCAACCTTGATCATGTTCATGTTGGCAAACATAGTTCTCCCCAACAGCACGGGGTGTAGGTTCCCTTGGAACCTATTGGGATTGGTGAGTGACCTACTCATCGACCCAAGGGTGTATGCATGGGCTCCTGCATTATTGGTGCAGCTATACCGAGAGCTTTATGAGGTGACACGAAGAAGGAGGAAGGGGATTGGGTGCAGCTTCCTCCTGTAGTGTTGGGCTTGGGAGCATTTTAGTGTGGCTCATCTAGAGGGGTTGTCGTGCCAGGCATGGCAGATGGGGGAGCCTTATGCTAGGTGATGGGCAATGGTAGAGGAGGTGCAACCGAGTCGAGAGGTTCATACCAGCCAGTGGTATTAGGATATGTGGTCAAGGTTGACTCGGGCGGATGTGATATGGAGGCCATGGTGAGGAGCTCTATGGGATGGTGATGAGGAGCAGCTACGTTGGGTGAGGCAGGCTTGGTGGTTGGTTGGGAGGAGGGATGAGGAGGTGGAGTACTTCCAGTACTCATGGGTGTTGAGGTAGTTTGGCTTACCTCAGGATGTTTCGAATGAGCTGGTGTTGTATCGATGTCAATGGGATGAGGTGGGGCTTCCATGTGCGGAGCCATGGTAGGTTGAGATGGAGGATGATGAGTGGTTGGAGGTCCTTAATGTAGATGATGTTGGGGTGACTCCGGAGTATGTAGCTTGGTTTGGTGCCCAACCAGTATGGGTACCCAAGGTGGTGAGTGGTGATGTAACAGGTGTGGGGTCAAGGGTGACTCCGAAGAGGATGAGGCCTCAATGATCGATGAGTCGGAGGTGGTCAAGGAGAGCAACCCAACAGGCTCCTGAGATAGAGGTGGTAGATGAGGAGGGGGAGGATGATGAGGAGATGGGTGAGATCTCTGAGGTGGCTAGGCTATGGGCTGAGGTGGAGCAACTTCATGAGGAGTGAGAGACTACTCTTGAGTCTCATAGGGAGGCCTTGGCTACTATAGCTCGGATGGAGGTAGAGCGGGTGGTAGTTGGGGTTGGTGATCAGGAGACAGTCATGAGGCTTCGGGTAGAGATTTTGGCTAGAGAGCAACATCATCAGATTGACCTACGATGACTACGTGCTAGCGAGGCCTATGCACACTCCTTGGAGGATGTGTGTATGGCTAATCATATTCCTTTGCCGGATCCTCCATCTTCCTCTAGGACCGAGCCATCGAGGCACATGACATCTATGCAAAGTTCTAGGGCTAGGGCTCCTACTAGGTCTCAGGGGTCCACTCATTAGCTTAGTGCTTAGATGCACTTTTGTATATGAGCCTTGGTGCTCCATTGTAGCCTTTATGGCATTCATTGTACATATGATATTTTTGATATATATATATATATATATATATATATATATATATATATATATATATATATATACATGGCTTTTTATATATTTGTGTTATCTTTTGTGTGAATGCTTTTTATGTTTTATGCAATGCATGTTTTATGAAAATATTTTTATGCTTTTCTTATGGATGATTAATGCAAGCTAATCATGATGTGTATGCATAATGTTATGGATGATTAATGCAAGAAAAATGGCATGTATATGAATGGTGTTTATATGGATGATTAATGCAAGATAAATGACATGTATGTGATGCTAACTATATGAGAGGAATGCATGATGTTCGAATGATCATTTTTAGTTCAGAATTTTGTTGGCCATTTTTGTTCATTGTTTTGCAATCGGGGGCACCAATCTTGGTGGCTTTATGCGGGTTGATCCATGATGAAGACATGGATGTTGATATGGAAGAAGATATGGATGTTGATATGGAAGAAGATATGGATGTTGATATGGAAGAAGATATGGATGTTGATATGGAATACTGAAAGATTTTCAAAGACTCAAATAGACTAGTGCTATCAACCAAACTCACTTGATGGTTGTCTAACTTTATTTAGGACCAATGTGTGTGCAAGTGAAGTTCATGTACCAAATCTTGAGCATGACAATGACCCTAGGCAATCAAGAACCAGTGTGTGTGCATGTGAAGTTCATTAACCCATTATGAGTAAATTGGGTATGACCTGTTATGGGATGGACCAAGAAGCTAGCTTGTCCTGTATGTGCGGTCAGAGGTCTCCTTTTTGGAAGAGAGACATGTCACCCCACATGAGCTTACTCCACTACCAGTCAAGCATCTATAGCCCTAGTGGAGATTCACTCCATAGTCCAATGATCTGATATTTAGGCCTTGGGGATGACTACATAACTTTTTGAGGGGAATGTAGTACGATCCTTATAGCTTTAGGGATCTGTGGTGTGTGTATAGAATTTGTTAACTTTGGATAGAGCTTTGGGGAATCAGATTCTCAACTGAAGTGTGATGAGAATGTGACCCTATCCTTACTACTCTATATTTTGTGTTTGTATTTGGAGAGCAACTATGATAGTGGTGAAAACCACTATTTTTGATTTTGGACTATGTTGCATGATAGGACAAGCGAGGAATATCCTTTTCACTTCAAGGTGCTACCCAAGTATGGTGTTATCCCTCTTTTACTCAAAATATTTTTAAGATGTGAAAGAGTGTGGTTGGTGCAAGATTATTTTTGGAATCAGTCGACAATACTCAAGACTTTCTTAATGTGAGAAAAGTGCTTTTGGTCCTAAAGAAAATTGGACATCTATCTGGAGGCTGCTAGACACACTAGTAGTGGTTGAGTGAGTGAAAATTTTGGCTTATTGTGACTTTGGACAAATGGGATTGTTGGAGGGGATTGCATAAATGCTCCCAAATAGGTACCCCCAGTTGTGGAAACTTGAATTTTTTATTTTGGCCATATCATCACTACTATAAATGATCATTGAATGTGGGATGGGATGAATGCAATATGTAAGATTAAAGAATGCAATGGAATGCATGTGGGATGTAAAATGTAGTGGAATATGTTTGGAATGGATGCAAATGCAATTGTGAAAATGCAGTATGTATGAATGCAATGTGAAAAATGCATGCTAAAATACCTATATGAAAATGCAATATGTATGCAATGGGAACATGCCTATGTGAATGATTTTTTATTTTATTTTTATTTTTTAGCCATGTATATATACACATATAAACATCATATTAATAATAAAATACCTAGCAAAGGACCCCAATATAAGGAAGAGCTAAGCTCGATGTCAAAAATAAATACAAATGTGTATCGCTCCATTAGGCTTACAAATGGGTACAAGGCTTGGATGAGGAAAGTCATCTTTAGGACATGCCTTATTAAGATTTCGAAAATCATTGCAAATGTGTATTGTCCCATTAGGTTTGCAAATGGGTACAAGGCTTGAGAGCCAATTGGGATAGCCTATGATGTCATCTAGCTCTTCCTACTTATCGTCATCTAACTCTGCCTGAAAAACCTCGAGTCTCTTGGTTGAATATGGGGGTGAAGGTGGAGGGGAAGGAGGTATGTAATTGGCCAAAGCCTTTAACAATTCCTTGGATAGGATGAATTCCAAAAAGGAGGGTGGGGAGGAAATCTGGTCCATATCAATAAGGCTTATGTCAATTGGAATTGGTTTAGCTGAATTGTATGGATTGCGGAGTGGGGTGAATAAGTCAATAGGATTCATATTGACTTATAGGAAGAAAGGTGTGATGGTCTTGGATAAATGGATGGGTGGGATGATTGGATTTGAACCGATGTTGAGTCTTGTTAACCCTAGATAGCAACAACAAACATGAAATCAAATTCTATGTACATGTATTTTTTTTTTTTTTTTTTTTAGTTTTTTTTTGTTTTTGTATATACATATGTTACAAATTTTGGATTTGGCTGAATGGCTCAATGGAATTCATGTGGGAGGTGGTTCACTAGGTGGGTCAACTTGTTCTTGTGGAAGAAGCAAGCGAAATATGGGTTGATGGATGGGGAACATTCTGAGGTAAAACTCATCCTGTTGGGTAATGGGGATGATGGGTGGAGCATCCTCTTCAGAATCATCAGAAGCATTTGACATTACTTCAAACTCTTCATAACTTTCCTCATCAGAATCTAGGATTGGGTAGGAAAAATTGATGGGGTCATCCTCGTTCACTTCATCGATGCTAAGCTCTTGAAGGGCTTGCTCAAGAGAGGAGTTTGAGGAAAATGGCATGGGTGTTGTTATCTTCATCCTTGAGGCTAAGCTTTTGAAAATATTGCTCAAGGGAAGCGATTGTGGAAAGTGGGGTGTACCCTAAGCCTGAACGATCATGTGCTCCTCGATATGGAAGATCTATGATGTCATGTATCCCTTGTTCATGGGAACCTAGACCTTGACCTTGCCAATTAACTATGTGAAAGTAACGGGATGGAAATCTTGCCATATTGTTTATGTTGGCCTGTCTTGGTTCTTTAGGTTCATCGGGTGGGTTTATCCCAATTGAGGAATCTAACCCTCCATAAACAAATTTGATACTATTTGGAGTGGAGCCCATGTCGTATACAACACCTATGGTTAAAGGATGGTCATGTGGGCAACCAAAATCCTTGGCTATGGGAATGGCTAGGGGTGTGATGGTGATGTCTTGGACCATGTATTCACCAATACCAGGATTAGTGATGTGGACTTCGACTTGGGCTGATGTGGTGGATGATGTGGGTATGGATGGCTCAGGATTGGATGTGGTTGTGGGTGTTGGTGGTGAATTAAATATTTCACAATCTGAAAGTTCGACTTGTGAAACATCTATTGATGGAGCAGGGTTGGATGATGGTGTGGAATTAGAAGAAGGTGGATGGGGTATTGATGAAGAAGAAGAAATGGTTGTGGAAGAAGGAATGGTTGAGGTGGATGATGTGGCAAAAGTGGATTGACCTTGACCACATGTACAAGAAGAAATGGATGATTTAGGAGGCTCGGTGATGGGTAACTCCTCAAGAATAGGAGCTTTGGAAGAAGATGTGGATGGATTAGAAGAAGATGGATGAGAAGATGAAGAAGGTGGATTGGATGAATATGGTGATAAAAATAAATGAGTGGAAGGCAACATGGATTCATAAGGATTTGAAATAAAATTGCAATACTTAAAAGGTTCTACATCTACAAGGGATGCAATGGACTTGTCCATCATGAACGTATTTCAAGAATTGATGGAGTATTGAAGGAACACATTTCATTTCCCTCATCCATGGTCTACCAAGGAGTACATTGTATGCCATGGTTCCTTCCAAAATATGAAACATTGTGTGCAATGTTCTGGCCCCTACTTCAATGGGCAAAACAATAGTGCCAACTATGGTACACAAAGCATCGTTAAATGCTTTGAGGGTGAATGATGACTTGGAAATGTGGGAAGGTGGTAGCTTGAGGTGGTGAAGGGAAGTGGTAGTGATGATGTTAATGGATGAGCTGGTATCGATTAGGACTCTTTTGAATGGCTTCTTATCTATCAAGGCCATGATATGCAATGGAGGATCCACGGATTCTAAGGTTATTGACTTTATTTCAAAGTCATAAAAGGTGATGGATGGCTCCATGCATGTCCTAAAACTCCCTACAAAACTATTGAAGGTATTAGAGTCTTGGGATTCTAACTCGATAGACTTGAGGATCTCCATTAAAGCTTCTCTATGCCTAGGGGATTGTTGGATAAGCTCATAGATAGATAACTTAGTTGATGCCATTTTCAAGCTAGTAGTCAACCGACTAGTTAAGGTTACCATTGGCCTTATGGGACGAAGGGTGGGCTGATTTGGTGGATTGGATAGATGGATTTGCGGGGATGGATTTGGTGATGTTTGGATGGGTGGTGGATTTGAAGGTTGTTGTACATTCTATTGATTTTGCCTTTGCCCTCTTGTGACTACATGGACTGCTCCTACAAAATTTTGGTATTGTTGAACATGGTTGACTTGGTTAGGAGGTGTTTGATGGTTGTTACCTCCTACATTAGTTTGGGCCTCTCCATGGTTGGGTAGAGGTGTCTAAAAAATTCCCAAATTTTGATTTTGTGGAGCTAAAGGATTACCCACATTGATGGCCCCCAACTCTATAAGGTCTTGGATGATGTTCTTAAAAACATGGCAAGAGTTGATGTCGTGACCATTTTGCCTATGGTATGGGTAAAATAGGTGTTCTCTATAATTCTTAGGTTAGGTCAAGGCTAGCTTGTTTGTTTCATACAACCTTCAGAAAAGGGAAGAATATGACTCCTCTAAGGGAGTGTATTGACGTTGAGGTTGGGTGTATTGGTGGTGGGGAGGTTGTTCCATAGTTGGCACTATGTTTTGCACCGTTGGTGCTTGTGTGATTGATGGGACCACATGATAAGTAATTGGTTGTTGCATAGGTTGTTGAGCCATTGCGGGCTGGCTCATCACCACTTGATTAACTTGATTAGGTGCATTAGCCGTAGAGGCTTGTGATGATTTATTTTTGCCAGATTGATTACTTCGGTATTGGCCCTTGTTTTGCCATTCTTTCTTCTTAGGCTTGATGATGCCCTCTTGGATTTTGATTTCCTCAATGATGCTAGCCTATGCTAAAGCTTCTTCAAATGTGCGATAAGTATTAAGTTGAAGCATCCAAGAGATGGGTTTTAAGCAACTCTTGGTGAATAATTTGATAATTTCATCCATTGGTAGGGAGAATGGCAATTTGGTTATGACTGCCCTCCAATGGTTTCCAAAATCATAGATAGGTTCATCATCCCATTGTTTTAGATAATAAATGTCTGATAATGAGACCTTATTTCTAATGTTTAGGGCAAAACGTTCCAAGAATAGATCCATCAGTTGAGTAAAAGTGTAAATGTTGTGTGTTGGCAACTGATTGAACCACTCTATGGCATCTCCCCCTAATGTTTGAGGAAAATTTTGGAGCATGAGGGCATCATCGGTTTGAATTCGAAAACATGCATGAACAAATGAGCTCACATGCTCCTTAGGGTCCTCGGTTCCCCTATATTTATCAAACTTTGGTAGTGTGAAGTCTGCCGGATATGGCGGTGATGGCATCGAAGGATGAATTGGTTGGTGGATCAGTTGACTTAAGGTCAGTTTCTGGCTTGACATGCCAGGGGTGTTCTGCATCAACTGATCAATTTATTTTTGCATGGCCTGTATCCTAGGATCTTCCCCAGGAACTTGGAAGCCTTGGATTACCTGATGATTGGGAGATGGACTGGAAGAAAAATGTTGTGGAGTGATTAGCCGATTTTGGTGGAATGGATTGGTTTGAACATGGGGTGAATATTGATGAATGAAAGAAGGAGATGATTGATGAGGAGGATGTTGGAAGAATTGGTTGAGAGGTTGGCTAGAAGAAATGGTAATTGGTTGGGTTGGGATATGAATTGGTGGAGGATTGGGGATGGAAACCACCAAATATTGGGGTACCCATGTTGGATTTTGATTGGCTATGATGGGTTGGGTTGGGGTATGAATTGGTGGAGGATTGGGGATGGAAACCACCGAATATTGGGGTACCCATGTTGGATTTTTATTGGCTATGATGGGTTGGGTTGGAACCACCTGGATCATAGGGTCTATGTGAACTTGTTGCTTAGCCTTTCTAAGCTATGAGAGCAATTTGTTCATGTAACCTGATATATCCTATAGCTCTTGTTCGGACATGGTAGACATTGACATAGTTGTGGCTGGATTGGAAGATGAAGGAAGTGAAGGAGATGGATTAGAAGAAATGGGTATGGCACAAGTTACACTTGATGTGGCAACTTGGGAGGTTGGGGCTTGTGAGGCAGCATTCACATACTCCTCATACAAGGGATTGGAATAGGTTTGGATATGGCTAGATGAAGGGTAAGTGTTAAAAACACTTGTGTTTTGGGCTGGGCTAGAAGAAGAAGGTATACCATATTCATAGGTAGAATTATGATATCCTTGGGTGGTGGTGGATGGACAGGTTGTAGCCAAGTCTAGTTGTTCAACCCAGTCTTGACTAAGGGGCTCAAGAACATAGTTAGAGGCCTTGTAGATAGCCTCTACCTTGTCCATGTCTATGTGGGTGGTATGTTGTTCCACATTGTGTGGAAGGGAACCTACTTGTGGTAGGGATGGGTATGGAGGCCTAGATGAAGTAGTCTGTACCTCATTGGATGGGTTTGCCACTGAAGTAGCAGGGGAATTGGAAGTGTTTTCCATTAAGCTATTTTGGTCTATTACTTTCTTTTGATTTCTTGTTAATACCATAAAGTAAATAAACCAGTAACTAAACTTATCAAAATGAACACCAAACTGAAACTTGTATGGAATTAAAAACTAAAGAAACAATCAATGCTAAGTTTTGACCTTGTGTGGCTTACCTCATACATTAATTATTTTCTTCATTAATGTGAATTCCTTTTAAAGTGATAGGTTAGTGTGTTTTGATGTTCTAATATTGCTTAATAAAAACAAAGGTAAAAACTAAGGTTGGCAAGGGCAACGAGATTCTTGTTGGTAATGACCTCCAACAAGTTTTCTTGGGGTGACCTATGGTGTCTAGGGCAGAGATTGGTGGATGGAAATGACTGCCACCATCACCAAATCTCAAGCAATGGTTGGTGATGAAATCCAACCACTACTATTTTAGAGTGAAACATGCAGTGTGTGATTAATTTTAAAGTTTCCTGTTCTTTATTGTGTTCAAAAAATGCTAAAGATCACCAATTTTACTCATCTAAATCAGAATCCAATATCAGAATGCAAATTTCACCTAAAGAGCGTGAAGTACACCGCTCAAGACCCCCTACCTAAATAGCAACTGGAGGGTTCATCCACCTCTCTGCCAAAGGAGTCACCCTAGGGCAGGATTACTTTTTGCATCTGAATACTGTTCCTATTTAGATATGCAAAATAAAGCAATATTTAACTCCTAAAAATGCAGATTCTAATAATGCTCTTTAGTTTCAAATGCAAACAAAATATGCAAGCAATCACTCAAATTTGTAGATTTTAAAATAGGAAATTTAAACTATGTGAATGTATGCACGAAAAACCCTAAATGCAATCTACTATGATTTCTTTCCCATATTACTTAGTTTGTATTCATTTTATATTCAAAAATCTGAAAAATCATGCAGAAAACATAATACATAAATAAAAAATTTGAAACAAGGGCTATGGGACTTACTCAGAAGCCTACACTCTACTTCAACTTGTTGCCAAGCACAACTGGGTGCCTTTGCAGGTACACCAGGGCACCTGTGATGTTCATTAGGTGCTGCAGAGTGCCTACACACCTTCTGTAACTACTACAAAATTCTTCAAAAACCCTAATCGATGGAATCAACAAATTTTTTTGCTTCTAAAAAACCTATAACAAACAAAAACAAAATGAAATCAGCAAAGTAAATCAGATTAATAAATGAAACCCTTGTGGGGTCCCACCATGATCACCATTTGTAGAGCTAAAAACATGACACTAAATCAGACAATAAAGTAAATCAATCTCGAAGAGACAAATAATTGCACAAAATAATATTTTATTTCAATAATAAATAGGAGGGGAGCTAAGAAACTCCTTGTTACAATTATTCTGTCCAACAAAATTATTTTGATACAATAAATACAATTTCTAGGGTTCTCCAAAACCCTAGCTATACATATATGAGTGTCTTCAATGTGCTTCGCTCCCAACATATTGAGTGGGCTTTGTGAGATATCCGATTTTGAGCCACTCTAGCTTCAACAACTATCCAATGATCTCTTGATTGATGTTATTCAACCCTACACACACAACAAAAAAAAAAATTATTAGTAAACAAAAGGAGGGTTCCACAGTGAACCCTCAAAGATGTAGATTAAAACCCTAGATCTATGTAAATAGAATGTGTAAAATGCAATAATAACAAATTAATAACAAAAATTTAGATTTACCTTGATTTTTGATGATCCGTTGCTTCATTGCAGATTTGGTGGTAGGGTGCCCTAACAACACCTAATGATTTGATGCGACAGGTTCTGGTTCACGTTGATGATGACGGCAGGCTCTGGCGAGCACTTGGCAGGCTCTAGTGCGAGCTTGATAGGCTCTGGAATGAGCCTGCAGGATATGGCAGGCTCTAGCGGGTGCTTGGCAGGCTCTGTAGTGAGCTTGGCAAGCTCTAGAGAGCATATGGCAGGCTCTAGAGTGAGCCTATGGGTTAGGTTTGGATCTACAACAATAGATCATGGGGATGTGAAGAATGTGGTGGATGGGATATGGCGTCGGTGATATAAAATGGATGGGGAATTATGACGACAATGGAGGATGGATGTGGAAATGGCTGGAATGGTGGAAGTCCTATGGCAAGCTAGGGTTTGGATCTTCAGGGCTCTACAACCTTCTGCTTCACAAGGGCTTCTTCAACAATCTCTCCAAGGGCGAGAACATTCCAGGGGTTGAGCATTTGCAAATGCCCTTATTTATAATCTAGCCTAGGGTTTTCTTAGGGTTTTAGCTTAACACTTTTGATCGTGTGGCTAAGATTAAATCAAATCCTAAGGTTGAGATTATACTTTAAGTGTGGCATGGATTAATGAAGATGGATGGCTGAGATTAGATTAAATCTAATGGTTGAGGTTAATTGGGTTTAAATATATATTTTATAATAAATATATTAAAATATAATAATAAAATATTATATTAAATATAAATAATATAAAATACATATAAATTAAGTCCAAAGGGGTCGAAAAGTGGCAGGAAAGGGCTAAAGTGGGCCTTTTGAAGGCGGGAAAGGTATGAAATGGTTAAATGGATGGCAGGAAAGGTGTATGGTGGACAAGTGGGTGGTAGGATGGTTAGGATGAAGGATTAATGGCTAGGATTTGGTGTCTACAAATAATAATGACACTCATTATTTTTGGCACCATTTTTGGGAAACATAATGTTGTTAGAGGGTAAAAGCAGTCAAATAATTGTTATTATGCTAAATTGTGAACTTAAAAGTAAAACCTAAATCTAAAAATTAGCATAATAAATAGTTTTTTATAGTTGCATTTCAAAAATATTTAAAAAAAAAGCAAGAAACCACAAGGAGTTGATCTTCGCAGTTAGGGGGTGAATTTTCTGCATTTGAAATTACTGATAAAATTGAAAGAAATTCATCATCCTCATTGTCAAGAAGCATAACATCTCTTAAAAATAACTTTAGAGGAGCCATTTTCTAGTACTACGTTTTTTTGTGTATCCATATCATCAAGGTAGTATAAAAAAATTTGTACTAAGTATTGGGAAGACATCATGGCAAATACAAAAGACTATCCCTTAAACAAAATATTTGTATCAACTATATGTAGTATTTGTTCACAAGGACATATCACTGATAAATACCATTTACTTCCACAACTTAGAAATATACTAGAGATACAAAATTTATTGCTTGGTCCTGCTAAGAATTTTTCTCAAGGGAGATCCCAATGATAACAAATAGAGAAAATGAAACAATTAACACTTCCAATCTAATCTGTGGCCAATATAAATAATACAAGACATGCAACACCTATCTATGTAGCTGAATATGATAAAAATATTGCAATATATGTTATTAACTATAGCAAAATTCAACTATACTCAAGAAAGATCTTAATTGAGCTTATTCCATCCATTATTGAAGAGATAAAAATCAATGGAGAAACACAAGAACCCTTTAGTCCATAAACATAGAAATCAGCCTTGGATAAAGGGGGAGAAAAAATAGAAATATGCACATAGAAAATTTACTTCCATTGAACAACTTAGTAAGCAAAGACAAAGGGGTAAATTTTGTCCTCCTAGGAATAAAACAAATTGAAGTACAACCAAGAAAATTCTTGAACATTATTAGTTGGTTGACTAATGAACAAAAAATAAAATTGATTGCTATTTTGAAACAATATTTCAATACCTTTGGGTGGAAATACAAATATAAGGAATTCATCCTGATGTATGCACTAATAGGATATATATTGAAAATGTTAAACCTGTGAAACAACTACAAGGATAATTAAATCCCACCTTAAGATATTTTGTCGAAACCAAAATTAAACAACTCTCAGAGGTTGGATTCATTTATCCAATTTTTGATAATCGATGGGTTCCTCCATTGGTTCTTATTCCAAAGAAAAATGGGAAACTAAGAGTGTGTGAAGATTATCAAGAACTAAATGAAGTCACACATAAGGACCATATTTCATTAATATTTATTTATAATATGTTAGATACACTTGGTTTCACATTGTACAAACTGGTTTATGGTAAGAAACCACCTTTTTTTATTGAATTTGGGTTACTAACACTCTACACATATTTGGAAATTGGTATTGAATTATTGAAAGTATAGATTGATAGGATTATACAACTTAAGGCATTTGATAAACTTCAGTTGGATGCATTGCATCAAAAAAAAGGGATCCAAGAGTAGCAAAAGTTGTGGTATGATAGTCATATTAAGCAACAAAAATTTAGCAAGGAGATTGGGATTTATTATTCAATTTTTTTTATGAATATTTTCTTGGAAAGTTGTATACTAGGTGGCTTGGACCATACTTGATCGAAGAAATGTTAAAACATAGAGCAGTGTGTCTTTCTCCCATTGATGATTGACAAAGGAAGTTAGTGGTGAATGGACATTGCATTTGAGTATACCATGCACCATTGATTAAAGAAGAGTTTTTGAAGCAGGTTGAAAAATTGGATGTACACATGATGAAAGATAATTTTTCTTCCATGTCAGATTCAGAGTGATGTTAAAAAAGTTTGACAAAAAAATAAAAATAAAAGATGAAAAATAAAAGAGGAAATAATCTTGATTATGAAATTCCTTCGTGGGCACAATTTTAGGGAAATTGTGAAATTATTTCGTGGGCATAAGAAGACAAAAAATTAAAAAAGAGAGAAAAGAGAGAAAAAGAGAAAAAAATAAGAAAATTTTTGCAGCATAAGGCATGTCCCACAAAATGAGGATACATTAGGACATTCATCAATTTTAGTAGGGATGAGGAACGATGAATTCAATTCTTCATTTCCAGCAATAAGAAGGTAATGATGACATAAGAAGATTCTTACTACTCATATGGAAAGAAAGGTTGCATCATTGTTGCTGCTTTCAAGCAAAAAAAAAATATGTTGTTTTCATATAGGAATGATTGATGTGCTTTTTATAGAATAAATATTGTTATGATCCAATTAACAACGAGAGACATTCTCTCTCATTGAAGCACCTATAAAAATAGAAGTTGGTTGAAAATAAAAAATGGTAGCCTCTTTTGATTAATATATATATATATATATATATATATATATATATATATAGAATTTGGTTGAAAACCAGAAATAGCAGTCTCTTCTGAGAAAAAAAAAAGAAAAATAAATAAATAATTTAGTAGTGAAAACCTTCTCGAAGGCGTTGCTGAATTGGCTTGCATGAAAACCAAATTTTTGGTATGTTTACCTTGTTTGACCTACCCATTCCTGTTCCACCATTGTACAAATCTCACACTGCACATGTTTTTTTTATGTTTTCAAAAAAATGAGCTAACAATCATCAAAAGTAGCATTTCATAAGGTGTATGGTATTTTTTTTGGATAGTAAGGTATGTGTTTCTTGCATTTAGTCATAGTTAGCATTTAGCATATAGTATATGATAATAGGTATTTGGCATAAAAAATTATAAATGTGGCAAATAAAAATAGAGCATGTTGTTCAAAATGTCAAGAAGCACCCCCTTCTGCCCTTAGTTGCATGAGAAATTCAAAACTATCTGCAAAAACTTGATTTTGGGATAGACATGGCAAAAATTCTATTTGAATTAGCAGGGTAGGCTCTAGAAGGAGAAATGCAAGTTTATACCTCATAACTACCTCATAGATATAAGGAGGATAATCTAGAAAATGCACCTAAAATCTCTGTTTTTACTATTGCTACAATAGAATAACAATATACAAAATGAAGAACAACATCTAAATAGAAGTATATGGCAGTCTTCGGACTGAATGCTTGTCCCTTTCCTGGTGATTTTAGTGGCGTAAAAGTTTTAAAATGGTTGTGGCACGATGGTTATAGGGGCAGACTACACGAAGATCTGTGTGGCGACTTCTGGGGTGGACAGTGCAGAATACTATGGTGGCCATAAAAGCTGGACAACCTACCCTGATTCGTGGTGGCTACCGATTCCACAATGTAAATTAAAAAAAAAAGTATATGGTAGGGACTATTTATTTCATGAAAGGCTCACATACCCTAAATATGGGCCCACAACAAAATCTATAGCTAAATTTTGCATAGGAGGTAATTTTGGCACTTTCATACGTAACTTTGGAACATCTTGGGTCAGCTTCGGAATGACACAGTCTCATTCCGAAGATCTTTGAAATGAGATAAAAATTGTGTTAGAATATCCTGAAAATACTACATAACAATATAAGAGCAAGACACATTATATATTGAGTTACTTGAAGCTTAGAACATCCCACCACAAGTAAGTACATCCCCTTAGGCAAATTCAAAATCATATTTTTGTCAATGTTGTTTCAAAGGTGCAAACAACAAAAATAGGCATTCAAGTTGAAATGTTACTAGAAAAGACAATTCCACTAGTAGTAATGCATCTGCTAGATATGGTTCCATTAGAAAAACACAATAAGGGTATTAAGCCTTTAAGAAGTAACTTGCAGCACTAAAACTTGTGGAAGGGCAAAAAAAGAGATAAAAATGAAGAAATTATAGAAACTGCAACATTGAAGGATGAGAGTGTAGAAATCAAATAATTGCAACTTAAAAATGAAAAAAATTGCAAGAACAGAACAAAGAGCAGCATAAAAAAATGCTAGAATTATAGAAATTGAAAAATTGCAGAGTTGTAGAAAAAAAAAGAAATACATGTGCTTAATTGCAAAATTCTTAGTGTAGTACAACAAGGAGAAATTTATCAGGTGGCAGGTAATGTGAAATGTTCAATAATATTTTAGAAATTACAGTAGTTTCATATCTCAACATCACATTTTTTAAAAATTGTAGTACTTTTAGATTTTTCAACATTTTTAGAAAATTGTAACAATTTCAGAAATTATAACAATTTCATATTTTCAACATCACATTTTTCCAAAATTGTAGTACTTTTAGATTTTTCAACATTCTTCAACATTTTCAAAAAATTGCAACAATTTTAGAAATTACATCTTTATCATTTCTTAAAAATTGCAAAAAATTTTCAAGTGGCAAAGGATGTTGTTCAAAAGGATAAAATCTACATATTTTTATGATCTACTGGGATGCATGAAGGCATTTATCAGTTCAAGTTGAGGGGATGATGAGGCCCAAAAATACCTCATTTTTATACTATGTTTGACATATAAAAATTGCCATGTTACAAAACATAACAAAGTTAATTGCCAAATAGTTGATTAAAATATATTATTTATTAAGTGTTTGCATGATTTTATGTTGTGAGCATTATACTCCTATTTTTTACTATTTTCAGCATTTTTGACTATTTTTGCATGATTAGTTAGTGAAAAATGCATAATATAAATGATAGTTGATAAGGAGTATTGAATTTTATAACTGCATTATGTTATTTAACTATTTTCCTGCCTAAAATGAGTTGCTGAGGTGGAATGGTGCCAAAATATTCTCTACTGCAAAACATGTTGGACATTTTGAGTCCCTAAGTCAAAGTTGTCATTGATGTCACCAGATGAAGTCATCATTAATATCAAGGAATTCAACAAGAAACAAAGGGGTCAAAATGGTTATTTAATATCTAGGAAGAAGGCCAAAGATCAAGAGAATCGGTGTAGAAAATAGAAGTTAAAAACGAGATATAATATTTATTTTATAAATTATTTAAATTCAGTGAGAATTTAAATTTTATAAATAAATATTATTTACATCATGGAATGCAATGAGAAGGAAGCAATTTATCCAAGGCATCAAAAAGATATAATATTATAATAATGGTTATTATAATATTAAAGTGATATGGTGAAAACCCAAAATAAAATATTTATAATTCTCATTATAATATTTTATAAAGCAAAGTGGGTTTTATAAAGTTTAATTATATTTCATAAACCCTAAGGTTGGGTTTGAGGAAAAGGTATTCGAAGTGTTTTTTAAAACCTTCGCCGACGTCATGGAAGGAAATCAAGGAAGCATCGACGTCTCCCAAAGTATGGAGGAAGCGTATAAATACATTGCCCAAAGTTTTAAAAACTTACCCTTGCTCGAATATTAATTGGCATGCGAAAGAGAATAAGAGCTCATGTTAATTACGATTTTTGTGGACAACAAAGCATTTAAGGAAAGCAACATTAATTTTTGGAGGCACATAGGACAACATGGCCTAGTGGTGTGTTGGGAAGTGCGAAAACATTTTGTGGGCAAAAGGGCCTATGTTCAAAACACGACAACTGCATTGGAGGTTGTGTTGGTTAAGGCACCCAAGGTGCACGTTATTTTTGCCAAGGGCAAAGGGAGCAAGACTTGAAGCACGTGGTGCTTCATTGACTTCAAACGAGCGCATAGCTCATGCGATGATTGAGGCCATGGCTAAGGCGCACGTCATGGGCAGAGAAGAGGGTTCAAATCCCTCCAAAGGCAAGGTAAATATTTTGCATTAAAATTTTAATATTTGCCTAAGTTGGGAGGTATAAGGTTGTTTAGTGGTTTTTTTTGGAAAGGTTTCTTTGTAGATAAGTGGTGGTAGTTGAGAATTATCATTTGGATTTATAAGGAGATTTCTGGTTTTAATTTTTAATAAAGTCTTAAATTGCTATAGTGGTATATTGGAGGATTAAGACTTTGTGGGTATTGTGTTATTTTGAATAAAGGGTTTTTATGATTATTGTGAGGGTGTTTATTATTAATTAAGTTGGAGTGATAAGGTGTAATTTTGATATTATTTTTGTGTTATGTTTTGTTGAGAAAATTATCTTCTAACCCTTATTGAGATTGGCAAAGAAGTAATTGTGAGTGTGGCAGATTTATGAGATCAACTCCTTGTCAAGCAAAAAGGTATGGGAAAATTCTTCTTTGGTTGAGTTGATTGAATGACTTACTAGAAAATAAAGTTTGGAGTGAAAAGGATTTTGTTAGGGTTTCCTTTTTGAAAGTGTTTGAGTTAAATGCTTCAAGGTTTTCTGGAATTAAGAGTTGTGATTAAAACCTTGTTTTATAAGCATTGTTGTTGAAGCCATTGGATTGTGCAAAGAACTTGAGTTAGGATTTTGGAAAGAACATGAGTACCATTTTTATGTAAAGTATTTATACATTTTGAATATTTTAGGGTTTGGAAAGAACATGATTATCATTGTTATGTGAGATTTGTTGTTGAGCATTGTTGGAAACATTTTGAGTTGATGTTTACATGCTTGGACTAGGGTTTGTGAGCAAGAGTTGGTTCTTGAGTGATTGGTTGAGTAGATTTGATTGAGCCTAGTCAAGTGGATGTATGAAGTGATTGTTCAAGTTCCATAAAATAAACTATCCTATATTCTGATTTGAGTTGTGAAAGAGATTGAGCTTTGAGTATAGAACATATTGAGTCTCTAACAATTCTCTTTATGCTTCTATGATATTGAGTTAAGAAAGTGATTGAGTTTTGAGTATAGAACATATTGAGTCTCTAACAATTATCTTTATGTTTCTATGAGATTGAAAAATTTTTGTGGACTTGTTAAGCAGATTTGAGGTAAGTCTTTGAGAAGACTTGTGGACTGATTTTGTGTGAGCTTTTGTGGAAGCTTACAATATAAATTTGAGTTAAGTCCTAGAGAGGACTTATTGAGCATATTTGAGACAAGTTCTGTGTGAGCTTGTTTAGTGTAGATTTGAGAGTAGAGTTTGGTACATATTTGAGGGTAGGTTTGTGCCAAACCAGAGATAGAGATTGAGAAAATTTGTGCTAGACTAAATGGACTGTGTTTAGTGCATATTTGAGTGGACTTGTGCTAGACCGACTAGACTATGTTTAGTACAAGAGTTGAGAAGATTTGTGCTAGACCTAATGGACTATGTTTAGTGTAGATTTGAGTGGACTTGTTGAGCAGACTTGTGCTAGACCGACTGGACTATGTTTAGTACAAGAGTTGAGCAGAGTTATGCTAGACCGACTAGACTATGTTTAGTATAGAATTGAGACAGAGCTTTGGAGGTGACAGAGCAGAGAGGATAGTAGTCTCCAGTGGATAGATATCCATCAGCTAGGGTAGTGAGGACAGGTCTTCTGAGTGGGGACAAGAGTCTTTAGTGGAGAGAGATCCACAAGCTAGTGTAGTGGAGGAAGTAGTCTTCTAGAGGATCACCAACCAGAGTAGAGGAGAAGGAGTTCTCCTATGGATAGAGATCCACGAACCAGATTTAGGGGATCAACATCTCCTTTGGACAGAGGTCCATAAACATTGTAATTGGGAAGGATTCCCAAGAGATTGATTGAGAAAATTTTAGTGAAATATTTTCTTCATGGAGTAGCCCACATTAGGTGAACCACGTAAATTGTGGTGTCTCTATTGTGTATGGTGTTTTGTGCATTACTTTGATTACTGCTATTGATATTGCTATCTATACACTGCATAATATTGATTTGGAAAGAAAAGTAAAAAGTGCTCTTATATTGTTCACCCCCCTCTCAGTATAAGCTTGTGTTCTTCAATTGGTATCATAGTGGGTGCCTTCAAAAGAGTTTAACAACTTGAAGGAAAAGCTAACAAGAACACAATGGATCCTAAGGATGTGTCCTCAAATAATTTAGCACCAATATTTTATGGAAGTGACTACATGTATTGGAGTATGATGATGAGGTTCTACTTGATGGCACTTGGCAATGAAGTTTGGGATGCAGTAGAATTTGGATATGATCCAACAGTCAATCCTCCTATAGATAAGGAAGGTAAGCTACTACAACACTATAATTCAAAAGCAATGAATGCACTTGTGAGAGGTTTGCGTAGATCAAAATCTATGAAGGTTATGCATTGTAGAACTACAAAATAAATGTGGGATAAATTGCAAGGTATATATGAGGGAGATAAAAGTGTCAAGAAAGCAAAGATACAAAATCTCAAAGGACAATTTGAAGCATTGAGAATGAATGATGATGAAAATATCAGTGCTTATCTAATTTAAATTGATGAGGTTGTTAATGATATGCAAGGACTTGGAATGAATATTGATGAATCAGATGTTTGTGATAAAGTCTTAATATCTCTTCCAAATAGATTTAGTGAACAGGTTTCTGCTATAGAAGTATCATTGGATGGTGATACTTTGACAAGAGATAAGTTGCTTGGTATGCTAACAAATTTTGAGATAAGAACAAAATATCCTATTTCCCAAAAGGAAGCAACATTCAAAGCAATCAAGGAAACAAAGGGTAAGAAGTCAAAATCAAGTAATGAGTCATCTAGTGATGAAGAAGCTAATTATGGTAGAAGAGATAAAGGTTTCAGAAGACCCATAGATCTAATATATGTTAAGTGTTTCAATTATGGAAAGTTTGGACATTTTGCAACAAATTGTAAAGAACCAAAGAACAACAATGGTGAAGAAAAATAGGATCACGGGTACAGGGAATCAGAAAGATATAGGCATCAAAAGAAAAGCAAGGATGGACAAAGCAAGACAAGGAAATAAGTTCTTCCAAAGACAAAAGAGGAGCTACTATGCGGATAATGCAAGTAAGTACTCAAATGATAGTGATGCTAGTTCTTTAGATAATGATAGAGATGAAGTCCTATTTATGATTGAAGAAAAAAAACTAGTTAAGAAAAAGACTCCAGTTATTCTCAAGTGTTTTAGATGTGGTAAATTTGGACATCTTGAAGATGATTGCACAAGGTATGGTTATAGTTTCAGTGATGATGAATATGAAGATGCACTTGAAGAATCAGATGAAAATATTCTAATGACATTAGAAGGAGAAGTGAGTGATTCTATAGAAGATAAGCCAAAATAAAGTAATGATGTGGACAAAGGCAAAAAAATAGAGGATTATTCAATAGAGAATGGTTATGATCTCAAGGGAGAACTTATCTATGCCCTTGACATGGTAAAGAAGGTAAGGAAGCAACACTCTAAACTTGAAATTCAGTTTCAAGAATGTGATGAAGAAAGAAGATTGCTCATAGAGGATTTAGAAAAATCAAAGGCTAAGGCAAAGAAGTTCAAAGATAAGTTAGAAGCAAAGATCTTGGAATGTGATAAGTTAGCACAAGAAGTGGCAATTCTAAAAGAATATTTAGAAGACTCCAAGAATAAGCTATACAAGTATGTAAATAGTGCAAAGAGTGTGGATAAAATAGTCAAGATACAAAGAAGAGCAACAAAAAAAATAGGTCTTGGTTCTAAACAGGTTCAAAAGAAATGGGAAGAGGAGTCAACTTCAAGCCTTGAAGAAGAAGAAACTTCAGATGAAGATACTTCAGAAGAAGATAGTGTAAGAGGGAGTGAGACATCAGAGGATGAGTTGGACAGTAAAGGGTTCAAAAAAGACAAGAACAATGCACAAAGAAGATACAGATGGAACAACAATCAGAACAGGATACCAATGAGGTCAAGACAAGAAAGCTTCAATGGAAGATGTTTTTCATGTCACAGGTTTGGGCACATGGCTTCACAGTGCAGGACACATGAAAGACATGAATATGAGAATAAATAGATTTTCCATAGGTATTGCTACTCATGTAATCAGTTTGGTCACAAGGCAATGAATTACAGGGTTCATGATAGAAGAGGATATGGCTTCACTAGGAGAAATCCTAAGACATTTGCACCTCCAAGGAATAATAACATTAAGTGTTATAAGTGCAATAATGATGGTCACACAACAAAATGGTGTAGAGCAGACATTCCAAAAATAGGTATGAACAGGAATGAGAATAGGAACATGAACATGAATAGGAACATAAATAGGAATAGAAACATGGATGTGAATAGGAATAGGAACATGAACAAGAATGATGACAGGAATAGGAATGATGACACGGATAGAAACAGTCAGAGGAATCAAAAAATTCAAAAAATAAGAGAAAAGGATAAAGGTAAAGAATAATGCTTTCGAGGAGTAGAAATACTCCCACCCCAAAATTAACCACCTCAAAAGGAGGTGGGGGAGGGGCTAAGCTAAGAGGCTCATTCTTAGCCTCAAGCCCCAAAGGTGACCCTTTGCCATTGATGTCAAAGGGGGAGAGATTTGTGTAATGGGAGAGAGATTTGATATTTGAGAGAGCATTGAGCTAGGGGGAGCAATGTCCCAGGGGGAGCAGAATAAAAAGAAAGGTCAAGTTTTGGTAAGAAGAGTATGGGTTGCCATCAATGACAAAGGGGAAGATTGTTGGACATTTTGAGTCCCTAAGTCAAAGTTGTCATTGATGTCACCAGATGAAGTCATCATTAATATCAAGAAATTCAGCAAGAAACAAAGGGGTCAAAAATGGTTATTTGATATCCAGGAAGAAGGCCAAAGATCAAGAGAATCAATGCAAAAAATAGAAGTTAAAAAGGAGATATAATATTTATTTTATAAATTATTTAAATTCAGTGAGAATTTAAATTTTATAAATAAATATTATTTACATCATGGAATGCAGTGAGAAGGAAGCAATTTATCCAAGGCATCAAAAATATATAATATTATAATAATGGTTATTATAATATTAAAGTGATATGGTGAAAACCCAAAATAAAATATTTATAATTCTCATTATAATATTTTATAAAGCAAAGTGGGTTTTATAAAGTTTAATTATATTTCATAAACCCTAAGGTTGGGTTTGAGGAAAAGGCATTTGAAGTGTTTTCTAAAACCTTCATCGACGTCATGGAAGAAAATCAAGGAAGCGTCGACATCTCCCAAAGTATGGAGGAAGTGTATAAATACATTGCCCAAAGTTTTAAAAACTTACCCTTGCTCGAATATTAATTTACATGCAAAAGAGAATAGAGCTCATGAGAATTTGCGATTTTCATGGACAACAAAGTGTGTAAGGAAAGCAACATTAATTGTTGGAGGCACATAGGACAGTGTGGCCTAGTGGTGTTTTGGGAAGTGCAAAAATATTTTGTGGGCAAAAGGTCCTATGTTCGAAACATGACAACTGCATTGGAGGTTGTGTTGGTTAAGGCGCCCAAGGTGCACGTTATTTTTTCCAAGGGCAAAGGGAGCAAGATTTGAAGCACATGGTGCTTCATTGACTTCAAATGAGCGCATAGCTCATGCGATGATTGAGGCCACGGCTAAGGCACACATCGTGGGCAGAGAAGAGGGTTCAAATCCCTCCAAAGGTAAGGTAAATATTTTGCATTAAAATTTTAATATTTGCCTAAGTTGGGAGGTATAAGGTTGTTTAGTGGATTTTTTTGGAAAGGTTGCTTTGTAGATAAGTGGTGGTAGTTGAGAATTATCATTTGGAGTTATAAGAAGATTTTGGTTTTAATTTTTAATAAAGTCTTAAATTGCTATATTGGTATATTGGAGGATTAAGACTTTGTGGGTATTGTGTTATTTTGAATAAAGGGTTTTTATGATTATTGTGAGGGTGTTGATTATTAATTAAGTTGGAGTGATAAGGTGTAATTTTGATATTATTTTTGTGTTATGTTTTGTTGAGAAAATTATCTTCTAACCCTTATTGAGATTGGCAAAGAAGTAATTGTGAGTGTGGTAGATTTGTGAGATCAACTCCTTGTCAAGCAAAAAGGTATGGGAAAATTCTTCTTTGGTTGAGTTGATTGAATGGCTTACTAGAAAATAAAGTTTGGAGTAAAAAGGATTTGGTTAGGGTTTCCTTTTCTAAAGTGTTTGAGTTAAATGCTTCAAGGTTTTCTAGAATTAAGAGTTGTGATTAAAACCTTGTTTTATAAGCATTGTTGTTGAAGCCATTGGATTGTGCAAAGATCTTGAGTTAGGATTTTGAATAACATGAGCATTTTTATTTTTCTTTAGTTTGCAGAACTTGAACTTAGGTTTGGAAAGAATATGATTATCATTGTTATGTGAGATTTGTTGTTGAGCATTGTTGGAAATATTTTGAGTTGATGTTTACATGCTTGGACTAGGGTTTGTGAGCAAGAGTTGGTTCTTGAGTAATTGGTTGAGTAGAGTTGATTGAGCCTAGTCAAGTGGATGTATGAAGTGATTGTTCAAGTTCCATAAAACAAACTATCCTATATTCTGATTTGAGTTGTGAAAGAGATTGAGCTTTGAGTATAGAACATATTGAGTCTCTAAAAATTCTCTTTATGCTTCTATGAGATTGATTTGAGTTGAGAAAGTGATTGAGTTTTGAGTGTAGAACATATTGAGTCTCTAACAATTCTCTTTATGTTTCTATGATATTGGACAAGTTCTGTGTGGACTTGTTAAATAGATTTGAGGCAAGTCTTTGAGAAGACTTGTGGACTGATTTTATGTGAGCTTTTGTGGAAGCTTACAATATAGATTTGGTTAAGTCCTAGAGATATTGATTGAGCAGATTTAGACAAGTTCTGTGTGAGCTTATTGTGCAAATTTGAGAGCGGAGTTTGGTGTAGATTTGAATATAGGTTTGTGCCAGACTCGATATACAGATTGAGCAGATTTGTGCTAGACCGACTAGACTATGTTTAGTGCAGATTTGAGTGGAATTGTTTTAGACCGACTGGACTGTGTTTAGTACAAATTTGAGTAGATTTTTGCTATACCGAATGGACTGTATTTAGTACAAATTTGAGTGGACTTGTTGAGCAGACTTGTGCTAGATCGACTGGACTGTGTTTAGTGCAAATTTGAGTGGACTTTTTGAGCATACTTGTGCTAGACCGACTGGACTGTGTTTAGTGCAAGAGTTGAGAAGAGCTATGTTAGACCGACTTGACTAGTGCTTAGTATAGAATTGAGATAGAGCTTTGGAGGTGACAGAGTAGAGAGGATAGTAGTCTCTAGTGGATAGATATCCATAAGCCAGGGTAGTGAGGACAGGTATTCTGAGTGGGGATAAGAGTCTTCAATGGAGAGAGATCCACAAGCCAATGCAGTGGAGGTAGTAGTCTTCTAGAGGATCACCAACTAGAGCAGAGGAGAAGGAGTTCTCTTGTGGATAGAGATCCACGGACCATATTTAGGGGATCATCATCTCCTTTGGACAAAGGTCCATAAATATTGTAATTGGGAAGGATTCCTAAGAGATTGATTGAGAAAATTTTAGTGAAATATTTTCTCCGTGGAGTAGCCCACATTGGGTGAACCACATAAATTATGGTGTCTCTATTGTGTATGGTGTTTTGTGCATTGCTTTGATTACTTCTATTGATACTACTATCTATACACTACATAATATTGATTTGGAAAGAAAAGTAAAAAGTGCTCTTATACTATTCACCCCCCCTCTCAGTATAAGCTTTTGTTCTTCAAAACATGGCAATGACAAGTTTTGTGCAGCATACAAAAAACAACCAGTTGTTACATTAAAGGATCGCCTTGAAGTTGTCAAACAAAGCATGGAAAAATGGTTGGAATGTGTTCACAAGGACCAAAGAAGAAATCTTACCCATTTGGATGCATTCCCACATGGTCTAAATGGATAGAAACAGGGCATAACAAAGAAAAAATAGTTGTGCAACACTATTGCACTATTTCAGTTTGATTATTTAGTAAATAAAATGTGTATTTCAAATAGAAAAATATTGTATGCTGATGTCTATCACCTCATAATGATGTTTGAATGTTTTTACTACCCTTAAATTGGTTTGAATTGCAATTTGGCACCAAATTCCTAGAATTTTACAAAAAACTCCAAACTGCAGATAACATCCCATACATAATCCAACAAGTTACTTTATTAGAAGTCTTAGAATTTGTCGTCAAAAATGTGCAAAAATGGTTTAAACTGACTTATGAGGGATAGGGAAGATGTCCTATCTAGTTAAAAATGCTTTATTGGCTATTTTTATTGCAACTGATCATAAAGTATGTTGCACTACCTAATATTCTGAAGAAGCTTTGAAATGAAAGGAGAAAAAACCAGTTTAGCCCAAACGAGGAATTTAGCACCCAAATCAGTTAGGAAAGGATATTTTAAGATGGGGACATGCGTAAAATACCACTTCTAATATTTACCATCTCATTTCTATAATTGTAGACGCATCAAGGGACAAATGAGCATTCACTACAATAGTTTTTGTCCTAATTTATATTAAGTTAATTTTAGAACTGATAGTAAATCACTGATAAACAACAACACATGATATTGAGCATGAGATATATGTAATAGAGTAGTATAAATAATACAAATACCTTTTTTGTTGAGCTGGTAGATGATAACTAATAGGAAAATAGATGTTATAATAGGTTTGTAGCCAATAGCAATATTTTTCATGTAGCATTGTAATGCTTTGTGACAGTCAATAAAAGTGTAGTATTTTCAATCATATTTTTTTCATGAGTGAGTGTGAATTCTAAGTAGTTAGCAAAACTTTCGCACCTTATTATGGATTAGGAAGCAAGGACCAATTTCAAGCCTGGAAGAAGGGCTAATTGATGATATCTTTTTTTGATAAACTTTACTACAATAGATTTACTAGAATGCTTATTAATTTTCATTTCTTGTTGATTGCTAACCCTTGTTTTGAGTTACTGTGATGTTTTAATGTTTTTAGTTGTGTTGTTATGGATCATATGTGTGTGTTAGATAAAAAAGTAGTATATACCTATGTTTCCCTTGTTTTCCTATTTCGATGATTTGATAATTAGCATAAATTTGCAATATTTTTTTTCCCTATTTTTCATGTTTTAGCAATTTTATCAAGTTTCTAGCAACTTTCATTTTTCTATTAACCACTATAATAGAATCCTGAAAACCTTCTATAGTAGGACGTTGATAGGTATTTTAGCGTGTGTTTCCTTTTCAAGTATCATTTCAATTATGTCATTTCAATTCTGTAAGAGTAAACTTGGCTTCAATTCAGTGAGATTTCAATTTAGCAATTTCAATTTCCTACACTTGTAGTTAATTTTCATTTTTTGTAGCTTAAAAATTAGTTTTTAATTCTTGCAATTTAATTTAGTTTCCATTCTATATATTATGTTTAGTGTAACACCAAAAATGCTAAACCAATAACTATTTCACTGAATAAATGCTTGTGAACTAAATGTCTGAATTGTAATATGCCTAAACCTTCTATCATAGATAGCCTTGGACATTAACTCAGATTTGATAAATCATAATATTAAATGATGACAACAATAATACTTATCACCTTATACCATAATTAATTAGGTATCCAATAATACATTTCTCTTTGACCTTCCAATCCACATTGGCATTCATGACATTGTTAACGTGGACCTCCTTAAGCCATATCAGGATTCTACTTTGGAGATAAAGCATGGCATCATCCATTCAATAGATGTGGTACCTAATTACTAGCTTTTTCTTGATATATATAGAGTTTTTGATACAAATACTTGTCACACTCGATGAGGTTCTTCCACTTCATACCTAATCACTTGCTAAGATCAACTTCCACACTAGGCACACTATATCCCTCACCATTATATGGCTCAAGATCTTCCAAATTAGTTGAGAGCATTGGGATCTAAAGCTTATATGGTTAGGAGGAGTGATGGTGACATTATTATACCTTAAGATCATTCTTAACCCTAAGATATTATTTATTGCATTGTACTCACATGAGGCATAGTATTACCACATTAGATATTGGTTTAATAGATGTTAGGATGCATGGTTATAATGGTGAGGCTTTTATTGTCTTATAGCATATGGTTATTTTTCTTGCATCCATATTGTTGCAGGTTTTTAGCCTTGCATAACATATTATTACAAGTGGTTATCCCTATTTAGCATATTTTTGCAACCCATGTAATCCCTTTGATTCCATTGTTGTACCATTTAATTAGTTGTGCATAATTAATATCTCGTTTCACATTTGGTTTCTATATAAAAAACCACCTTAGAGGTTGCATACTTTATTATTGGATTGATGATTTTGGATCATACTCTATGCATTGATATCATAGAGGATATTTGGTGATAGATGGTACAATGACCCACAAGGGAGAGACAACTAGACTAATGTCACACCATTATACTTGAGAGGATCAAGTCAACTATCACCATCCTATTTGCATGATGCATGAATATCCTTATATTTTTCACCTATATGTTATGTTATAAGGGCACAAATAGAATCTTGATGTCCTTGATTTACCCATTGTACTTGGTCATGGAGAAGATCTTGCTTGGGGGAAGGGCTCTATGCATGGGATTACGAGCAACTTGTTATATATAGGTCCCTAGTACTACCCATGATATTGCACATGGGAGATCCAAGTGAGGTGGTGGTGACACATTATAGACATGTCACATCCATAGGTTCCATAATTAACACATATTATCTAGGTTTAAATTAGTTAAGGCCTCATATTATGACCTATGATAGAGTGAATTATGGATTTTTCACTAGCTAAAAGGGTTGCAATAGGTGATTGTTGTGTGGGATCATTGAAAAAATATTTCATAGCCACATAGGCTAGAGAGGGTCCTAGGGTAGTTTAGACACCCACATCTATATATATATCTCCTACTACCTAAGTCATGTCATAGACATTATAGAGAGTAAGTAGTAGATAGGGCTAGTGAGTTGCTACCAACATAAGGCCACTATCACCTAAGGAAGGAGACATAGGGAGGTGTTATAACATAGTGTTCGAGGAGCCATTATTTTTGATCCCATATAGAGTACCCTATAAAGCACCACTCTAATGGAGATACTAATTAGCATCAATAAGCCCTTAGAAGACAAGAAGGTACCAATACAACAAGACACACCAAAGGAGGTAGTCAAAGAGGAGGCTATCAAGGGGGAGGTAACTATAGATACTACCAAGGGTAAGGAATTAGAGGAGGACATGGAGGTTTAGAGGCTACATATTTGTCAAAATTGTGTGAATACCACAAACTTCCAGTATTTATTCCCTAAGAAGGATGATATTTTTGATAGCAAGATGACCCAAGTTAAAATTTGTACTCCTTTATTTCATATCATAATCCTTTTCATAGTAATAGATTTATATTTTATATTATTTTATGTATGATAGAAAAATATTATTGTGCCAATTATAGTGAATACCTCTAGGTGGGGTAATATAATTTGGCAGTCTACCTCCACCATCACCATCATAGGATGGCCCATTAGAGAGGCCTATCAACTTGTACAGCAGAATGAGTTAGCTTGGTAATATTTTTCATAGGAACCAAGGGAAGATCACATAGTCTATCAACTCAATGAGTGAGATATAGAGTTATGGTTGTAGGAGGTGTTGAGAGGGAGCAAACACTACAATAGTAGGTCATGCAAGCTTAGCTAGATTTGGTGTAGGTACAAGGGTAGTTAATAGGATTCAAGATGTTAGTTGCATTATGTTGTTAGGCTCACACCTCTCGAAATATGGCATAGGTGCTTGAAAAGTAGTCAAAGGTGCATAGGGGCTAATTTTGTAATGACAACCCTTGCATTTTGTATCATATGAGCTTCATTTTGTAGCCACCATGACACCCTAAGATGCATATAGGATTCGGTGGGGCTATGTATTTGGGACATGAGATAGCTTATGATGATTGAACTTAGTGGACCATTACACTATATTATACCCACATGTACTTATGATTTTGAGATACACACACACACACACACACACACACACACACACACACACATATATATATATATATATATGATATTTTCATTTCATTATATCATCATTTTTTATCTATTTGTATATGATTTTATTTGATTTACTACATGTATAGCATTTATTTCATATATGGAATTTGAATATGATTTTTGTAGCACATGACTATATACCAAAATTTGGATGACATATACTTAACATGTAGCACATGAAAATATGTCATTATGTTTATGACACACTCAAGATTTGTGTAGTACATGACTATATACCAAAATTTTGATGACATATACTTAACATGTAGTACATGAAAATATGTCATTATGTTTATGACACACTCAAGATTTGTGTAGTACATGATGATATGATAGTAATTTTAAGACACACAAGATTTGTGTAGCACATGATGATATGCCCATCAAATATTACCTTCCTATAGAATTGGTCATGCATGGGATTGTGTGCCACTAATACATGCCATAAAAATAGATAGGTTGTATGTAATATCCATCAAATTATGAGTACCAACAAACACACTTGTCACTACAGTAGGATGGTTTGGGAGAAATCAACCCACACTATAGTAGGACAACTCTTCTTATAATTTAGAAATATTCCAACATCTATAATGATAAATCTATAATATTAAACCTACAATTGTACTATATAACTTTATCAAAAATTGATAAACACAACAAGCATGACTATATGTTATGTACTTTGTTAGAACCAATACACCAATATCAAAGTCATAACACTTTAGTGTGCCCCCTAGAAACTTGAATTGGGGTCTTCAAAGGGGGAGTCCAAATATATTTCGCATGCAAGTTCATCTTCCTAGAAAATAATATTAACCCTTTTTTAACATGTTCAAAGCATATTTTAAAATAAATAATAAAATACCCTCATTTGATTTTATGGCTTTAATGTCTAAGAAGTGCCAATTTCTTAAACATATTTTATTAAATTTTTCTTTTGTTTTGGATTTTATATCACTAATTAGAATACAACATTTTTATTAATGATGAGATCATCTACATAAATAATTAGAAAATTTTACAATATGATTTTTTACAATACCATGATAAAAATCATTATTTAATTAACTGATTAATTGATAATTTATCATTGTTCATCATCATGCCATAAACCTTTTTAAGTAACAATTCTAGGATTTTGTTCTACATAACTAATACTAGTTTTTCCATATTTTTTTTGAAGGTCGCTATTAGTAAAATAGTTTTTAACATCCACGAGGGTATAAGCCATATGGGATAATGTTGTTTATCCAACTAAAATTTTATTTTTATAGCATGGTGTAAAACCCTATCCACTTTCCAACAAAACATTCAACCTCAAAATTGGAGGTCCAAGTCTTATCATGAGGTCCCCTCAAGTTGGAAATTAAATTTAAAAACTCTTCTAACATCCACTTAATGTATCTCCTACTAAAAATTAATAACTAAGATTAGAATAATTGAAATGGTGTTCATTTATCCATGATAAAAAATCTTCAATATAATCTAAATGTTTAGGATAAATGCAACTAGCCCAAACAACCCACAAATTTATTCAATGATTTTAGACCATAGAAACTGTAACCCTGTTTCTAATATTTCTACTACATCACACCATTGGTCATAGAATATCGACACACACATGCAAGCAAATCAAGAATGATAAGAAGAAGTTATAAGAGAGGTACCATATGGATCTTCATTTATACCCTTTATATTTGATCTTTCAGTGAAACAACATCCCTCAAGTCCATTCCTATATAATATACACTTGTATACCATCATTCCATTATTTAGGTATTATATACACAACACTTGTAACCCATAGGGACATATGTTATTGTATATAAAGTGGACCATGTATCAAGTTAGAATTAGGCAATGTGTTAAGTTAGGAGAGTATGTCATAGAATTATGCATATAATCGTTATGTCATAGAAGCTCTTTTTTTATCATAGAATTATGAATGTCATAGAATATTGTCATAGAAATGTCATAGAATATTTTCATAAAAAGTCAAGAAAATATTCTTGTAAATATTACAAAATGAGAAGGATGTAAACCTCAAGAGCTAGAGAGGAATTTGTATATTTTTTAAGGAGGTTGCTCCCTTGAATTGCACCACAAAAGTAATATTTCTTGTCCTAATTTATGCAATTACTATATATATGTTTATCATGTTAGCGTATATCTATATTTACTACATTATTAGGCTAGTATTGTTATATTGTTGTAACCTCTACTATTTTCGCCTTGGGTGGTTTCGTAACCTACGGGCTAATCTGGACCTAAGTTATGTATTTATATCCATTGCTTAATCAATACATTCAATTATTTCACCTAACATGGTATCAGAGCCGGCTCATTCGTAGCCTGAGAGCTGGGCACACTTTTTGAGGAGAGATAGATGTGATCTTACGAGACTCTGAGAATCCTATGGTGTGGCCCATTTGAATTATATATATGCATGAGGAAGTACACGACTAGAAAATTGCTATCGAACACTGACTTATTCACTATCTAATATCTCTGCAACCTGACACGAATCTTAGTGGAAGGCTGACATTGGGACCAAGGTTTGACTGGACGTGACTGCGAAGAAGACTGATAGTTGCATCCAACCCTGACACATGGTGATTGACTATGGATCTGACCTAGAGTCACTCAAATCTGGTGATGGATGCCTACTTGGCAATCAATATGATCAGTAAGGACACGACTAGATAGAGACCTAGGATAGGAACGTGGAGATTTAGATGTGACGTGGGTGGAATGTACCAGATCTAGATAATGAAGACCTAAATTTAAAGCAAACTACACATTGTGGATCGTAGATGATAGAATGGATGTGCTTCCACGTGGAGAATAGATCCTAGCGGCTAGGGGACGGACGAACGCGAAAGTGAGCCAATCAACATGGAAGACACAACCTACTGATTGGAGGGGTCACGCATGAAGTGAGTGATAAAATAGATAAGTGGAGGACTAGACCACCCTAAGGTGATCATTCAATTAGGTGAGCCTTTGTTTTTTTAAAGCGCTCATTTACCTCCAATGTCCCGAATGTGGGATATTTATTTTGTCTGAGAATCACTGCACGACATAGCCAAATGACACTTCCTACTTCTACTGCTGGAAAAGCACTTAGGCTGGGTCATAACTAGTGCTCATGATAAAAACAATGGAGATCGCTCAGTTGTGAGAGCTACCTACTGTTCGTTTGCTCCATGGGGCACAGATCATAGCAGAATGATCACGATTGATGCAAATTACCAAGCTAGCCACCCAAAGATCAATGTCAAGAACACAAATACTTGTACATCGATGACAGTATTGACGGATCTGGTTTATTTTGTAGTCATATTCATCGATGCAACCAGATTTGATCGGGCACCATTGCAACATTTTTGAGATCAGTACAACTCCGTAGCACTACCCGAGCTCCATTTTTGGCACAACTATGTCATCTCCATGAATGAGATCGACATCACTATTGTGAATCTACCATCGATGCTCAAGTGCGAGCACAAGGAAAATTCTAGGGTGAATGAATGCACAACACTTCATCTATTCATCTCCAGCGAGTTACAAAGATCAATTTGTCATACCATGCCAGGATAGGAGAGTCTATTTGCTGAGATATGAGATCTCATGATCGGTTGAGCATAATTTTTTAAAGTAAATATCATTGTCTACGAAAGCAGATTCATTGCAATTTCCACACCATCATAGAGCTTCATAGATGCTAGCATGAAGCAGTCCTTGGCATGAGGTAGAAGCGGAGCACCACCGCCCATGGAGAAAGGGCTAGCCAGTGCGCCATATCTTCTCACGAGTTCTGGAAGGGATAAAAGGAGAACATTCTCCTTTATTCATCATGGCTAAAGGTAGTCGAACTGGTCATGGACCTAGCAGCTAAGGTACTACTGACCGACAGGTCAGGGGTTCAAACCCCATGCAGTCCCAAATAAATATTTTACCGCAAAAACCTAAGGTAAACCATTTTTTTTGTTTTGCAATTTATTTATTTTCTTTTCATTATTTATTTAAATAATTTAATCTTTTCAAGCTTATGTTAATTATTTTTTAACCTTTATAGGTTAAACTTAATTATTTTTTAAGCTTATATTAAATTATTATTTTTTAAATAATTAAATTGAAAATCTTTGCAAAACAATTATTACCATCAATAACTTACAAAGGCAATCAACACGACATTAAATCATCAAAACTCAACACCTATTTTTTTTAAGGGCTTCATAAATAGCAAAATTTGTTTGTTTGAAGTACTTCACATAGGGGGGTTTTTTTTGGTGACACATTATGCTAATTTGCCTATGAGGCAAGCTTTGTAAGAGCCTTTTGAGGCTTCATAGTTGCATATTTTTTGCACTAAAGGGGGGGATAAATTTTTTCTCTCCACCATCTCCTATCTTGCATTAAGGGGATATATAATTTTGCAAAAACAAGGGGGGAAGACTTATAAGGGTGCATTTTTGGTAGTGACCGACACCTTAGTCAAATTATTTTGCAAAAAATTTATTGTAAAAGGTGCATTTTCGGCAGAGACCGACACCTTAAGAATGGGTAGATCAAAGAAGAAAACTATCCCAAAACAAACTGATGATGTTGCAAAATTAGTTAAAGGTCCTTACTTTCCACCAGAGATGGAAGGGATGGATTTTTATGAGGATGAAAAATTTTCTACACTACACAGTGGTGTAAAATCCATTCTCAGAGATTTTGAAGATTCTGAAGACCTTCAGAAAAATGGTGTTCAAATCCCTATAGGATTCATAAGGGCAGTATACATATCATTGATTACTCTTGATATGGCCCAATGTAAAATCTATAGGGACTTTAGTGAGGAAACATAGGTCAAACCCCTAATGGTCGATCCTTGTAGTGACACAAGTGACCTTCAGCCCATGGTGGCAAATGCTTGTTGTGACACATGTGACCTTGAGCCCATGATGGCCAATGCTTGTTGTGATACAAGCGACCTCATGCCTATGATGGTAGATATCAGTTGTAGCACAAGTGATCTCATTTCAGTAGCAGATTTTGCTGGTGACACTAGTAACTTAACAACTAAACCTCCTAAAAATGAACTCCATAATCTCATCAATAGCGACAAATGCAATATTGTTAAAAGCATTGATGAAGATGATAAAATTGGGTGTTTTGAAAAACAAACCAAAGGATTTGGTTCCAAAATTATGAAGAAAATGGGATTCAATGGTGAGATATTAGGTAAACAGGAACAAGGCATTAAAAATCCTATAATGCTAAATGTCAGGGCAAAGAATGAAGGCCTTGGCTATACTGGACATGCAAGTATCAGTAATTCAATGTTTGTAAAACCTAAATCTCCTCCATATCCTAAAAAGGATTATTGCAGTCACTGTGGAAAGGTAGGACATATTGTAGCTAAGTGTTGGAGATTACATCCTTGTGATTTTTGTGGATGTACTAATCACCCTTCTTCCCGATGTTGGCATAAAATGAAAATGGCCAACAAGGTTCATATTGATTGTGGATGGACAGATTTCATGCAATGGACCATGATGAAAGAAATTTTGTATGGCTTCTACCGAAAAGGTAAAACCTATGGTAGACCCCGAGGCAAATCCAGTGACAAACCGAGTGGCAGTCCTAGAGATAATGACCTAGAGACAGACCTAAAGACAGACCTGAAGACAAAGTTCCAGAGACAAATCTACAGGTAGATCCAGAGGTAATGATCCAGAGGCAGTTTCATAGGCAAATCTCGAGATAGACCCAGAGGTACAATTCTAGAGGTATTCTTAGAGCCAGAGCCAGAGCCATGAGCAAGATCCAGAGCCGAAGACAAAGCATGAGCCACTATTCTTTCATTTCTCTTATTCTTCTTCACTGTATTGGGGCAATTATATACTTTACCCAAATATTGTATGGGGGGATATTAGCATAGCTAGTAGCTATATTATTACCCAAATAATGTACTAAGGGGGGATGTTAGCGTATCTCTATATTTACTACATTATTAGGTTAGTATTGTTATATTGTTGTAACCTCTACTATTTTTGCCTTGGGTGGTTTCGTAACCTACGGGCTAATCTGGGCCTAAGTTATGTATTTATATCCATTGCTTAATCAATACATTCAATTATTCTGCCTAACATATCAATAATTTTATTCAATCATAGTCAGAATTATCTTTGAAATTGAATTTCTTATCTCATTACAGCTCCACACTAAGAATATTGAGGTGAAATATTAGCATGAGAAGGAGAGGTTCATTGCATTAAGCTTCACTTTGAAATTTTGTTGTGGTTTTAACTTTATTATCCTTAAAAGAGATTTAAAAAAATTATTTCATTGGTACTCACACTCATATCACTATCAAATAATATAGGAATCACTTTACACTATCATATAGTGTTAAAATTAAATAATTTAAAATTCATCTTACCATATTTTAATAGATCTAAGTCAATGATTTTAGTTAAAATTTACATTTATGTTATAACATAAGTGTAGGGATATATATTTAATGGTTTATATTAATTAAATTAAAGGTAGTTTGATTCAAGTGTAATTTTGATAGTATAGTTGTATTATTTATCTATAATAGTTTAATCATCTAATCAAAACTAAGAAATAGGAAATTTTCCACCTAGTAAAAATTCCAAACCAAGGAGTCCATCCTTCCTCCTAAACCAACTAGAAACATATCGAACAAGCTGAAACGAAAACGAACCAATGAAGAATTGGAAAGAAGCAATCGATCAAAAAAGTTTCAACTAATGACCACTAGCCAAAGAGCCTTCTTGCCCAAGACGAGAAGCTAAAAATAAAGGTATTCAAAGAGAACCCAAACAACAAGCACATTATTGATATTGGAATTTAAACAAAATCTAGACCCATAAGAGGTTTTGAAAGGATCCCCTAACATTTTATAGGGGGTTTGAAAGACTCCTCCAACCATGAAATAGGATTTTGAAAGGCTTCCAAAATCTTAACCAAGAAGAATAGATCCCACCCAATGGAAGGCTTCAGATAGTAAAAGAATGAGACATCCTATTTTGTGGGAGTCTTAGATCCAAACATCATTCCATATCATAAATCTTCCTATCCAATGAGAGATAAAAATCCAAAACTTAGTCCAACTAATTATTTCTTTAAGGAAATCATTATGTAGTAGAGACTTAAACTAGACCTTGATAAAAAAATTAATATAGCAATTAAAAATAAAAGTTAACATATCAATCAACACCATCATTCAAAAATAAGGAAATCCTATAATAAATAAACATAAATATAAAACAAGAAAATCATTATGGGGGAGGAAAAACTACCTTGCTAGCGTTTGATGAATAAAAACTACTATGTGGGGATGGCAGCAGCTTCCAGAGGAGGTCTGAAAAATTGGAGGAATTTCATGATGGCATCGGGTCCGGCATAGAGAGTGCATGCTAGTGATGTTTTTTTATCTGAAAATGATTGGAAGGAACATGATTTCCCAGTGTATGTCGGGAACCGCTAGTTAAAAAACCATGGATGTTTGGAACGATGTGAAGCCAGGCCAGTTCTACTGGTTCAGCCAGACTCGATGGCGGAAGATGTAGAGTATCTAACCAAACATGCCCTTATTGGAAAATATTTGGGCATCCAAATTTCTCTCCCCTTTGTGGAGGCTTGGATCAGGAAGACTTGGAATCTTGAAGGCGATATGGAGGTGATCTTGAGTGCAAAAAACTATTTTATGGTGGTTTTCTCTTGTATTGTAGATCGTAACAAAGCCTTTTAAGGGGGGCCTTATTTCTATAACCAAGTGGGACTCTTTCTTAAACCATGGTATGTGGGTTTCAAATCGTTAGATGAGTAGTCATCATGGGTTCCGGTATGGGTGCGGCTTCCATGGCTCCCATTGGAATTCTAGAGAACTGATATCTTGCATAAGATTGTCGTTCTTCTTGGGAAGTCGGTTGGACTGTCACAACAAACAATGGATAAAAAGGTAATCTCTGTTACTTGTATTATTGTTGAAATTGAATTAAATAATCCTATTCCATATTCTATTGAAATACAGTTTGGATCAACTACATGGGTTCAAAAACATGACTATGAAGCTCTTCCATTTCGTTGTTGGATTTATCATGAATATGGCCACATGCAAAGAAAATGCCCTAAGTTTGTCCCACCTATGGCTTCAAATCTTGGGCCCTCTCGGTCTAGAAAAAGTTTGGATAAAGAAAAAGCCCCGATAAAGGAAGGGAAATGAGATAAGAAATGTTTTGTTCTGGTAAAATCTCGAAACAAAGGACGAAGGGCAAACAAAGACCTTAAGGATAGCTAGCCAAATGCTCTACTCAACCGTTTTGAAATATTAGATGTTATTGATCATTGTATGGAGATACCTGAAATGTTGTTACCTGATGCAAATATAACAGGGCCAAATCAGATGTTATTGATGTTATTGATCATTGTATGGAGATACCTAAAATGTTGCTACCTGATGCAAATATAACAGGGCCAAATCAGATGTCTCTTCTTGAGGTGGAACTTAAGGAATCATATCTAGGGGGTTTAAATGAAGAATAAAGGGCTTTGGATCTGAGTATAGGGGACATGGTTGGGTCTAGCCCTATAAGGGAAACTATTTTGGAAAGTGTTAAAGATTTAGTTATGCCCTCTCCTAATCAAGAACCGATGCAGTCTTCCTTGGACTGTAAAACTCCTACGGTGTTGGGATTGCAGTAGAAAATAATTAAAAAAAGTTTTTTTGATAAGAATATAAAGGTGGGTAGGAAGAAGGACCAGGATAAAATTAAGTTAATGGGGGAGACTTTTGTGGAGTCAGGATTGGTGAGAACATTGGACTCCAATTTTTATAACCCCCAAAAATTATTATCCTCTCATGGAATGTAAGGGGGTTGAACAACATCCCCAAACAAAAAGTTGTTTGTGATTTGGTTCGTGTGCATTCTCTGGATGTGGTGTTTATTCAAGAGACTAAATTGGCTATTGATAGTATGTTCAATATTACTCCCAAGTTGTGGAGAAGGGGGAAATTCTAGTGTATTGGTGCATGTGGATATGCTAGTGGCATCACTTGTTTATGGGATCCGGTTAAGATATCCCCTCTTACTTGGATTTCCAATAGATGGTCTATTTTGATGGTCGGGCATGATAATGAATCTGGTGAAACCATCCTACTTACAAATGTGTATTCTCCTATTGATTACAATGGTAAAGTGAATTTGTGGGAGCACATTTGCTTTGTGAGAAGTTTGGCTCCCCTGTACCCATGGATTTTGGCTGGAGACTTCAAGTCTATCGCTTGTCTGGAGGAGAAACATGGTGAGGTGAACCGTATCAAGCCTTTTTCTTCTATTGTCAGTGCTCATATCTAGGCCCTAAACTTGGATGACATCAAGCCAGATAATGGGATATTTACTTGGTACAATATAATGTATGGGGAAGCTTCCATCTCAAAGAGACTGGATAGGTTTTTGATATCCAGTTATTGGATGGGTAATAACAAAAGTGCTAGTTCTGTGATTCTGGAGGGTAGGGTATATGATCATTAGCCGATAAAAATCTCTGCTTTGGAGTTAGGGCTAAAAAATAATCCCTCATTTAAGTTTCAACTTATATGGCTTTGTGATCCTAAGCTTCAGGATTTCATGTGAGGTTGGTGGACCACTAGCAAACCTCCTCATGACATCGCTATGTATTCCTTTATGAAGTGACTACAATTTGTAAAACATAAATTGAAGAGATGGAATATACTAAATTTTTGGAACCTTTCTTTGTCTAATATGGTAGCTATTAGGAGGATGGAATAAGATTCAAGGAAGATTAGAGATCAGGGATTCATGAAGGAGATTCTTGTTGAGGAATCTGAGACTACGAAAGACCTTGTTGAATGGAAATTGAAGGAAGAAATTTTTTGGAAACAAAAAGCTCAAGTATATTGGATTCAAGAAGGGTATAGGACCACAAACTTCTTTTATAAATCAGTTAAGGCTCACCGTAATGGTAACCTGATTACCTCTCTTGTGAATTCTCAAGGTACCTTACTGTCTTATTTTAGGGATATTTTAGAAGAGACTAAGAGGTGTTTTTCCTCTCTCTTTAAGGAGGACTCCCTACTAGATGATGAGAATGAAAAAATTATTCTAAATTGTATTCCAGTGATTGTTTCTAGAGAGATGAATGAGCACTTGATGGGTCCAATTTACCTTGAGGAGTTGGAAAATTTTGTATTCAAGATAAAAAAAGAAAAAACCTAGGCCCAGATGGATTCTCGATTGAGTTTTATCAGGAGTTTTGGGATTTAATCAAATTTGATCTTTTGGAGGTGGTCCATGAGTCCCAAAATAACAAATAGATGCTAAGGGTCCTAAATGCTACATTTTTGGTGCTTATACCCAAAAAAGAGTGACCAAATTCCTTGGATATGTTTAGGCCTATTGCTCTCTGCAATGTTGTGTATAATATCATCACAAAAATTATTGCTGAGAGGCTTAAGATATAGTTGAGCAAAATCATATTTGAGGAGCAACGAGGGTTTTTTTTTGGCCAAAAAATATTGGATGGGGTTGTTATTACTACATAAGCTATTCACTTGATGGAAACTTCTAAGGATTAATCTATGTTCATTAAGTTGAACATGGCCAAATCCTATGAAAAGTTCAGATGGTCCTTTCTTCAGAAATTTCTTGCTACTTTTGGATTTGAGGAGGAATGAATTAGATGGGTGATGAGCTGTGTTTCTTCTTCCTCATTCTCTGTTCTTGTTAATAATGAGCCATCATAGCTGTTTGAGGCCTCAAGGTGATTGAGGCAAGGATATCATTTATCTCCCTATTTGTTTCTCATTCAGGGGTGGAAGTGGGATAGTAGTTTGCCACCTCTTTCCCACATTCAATTTGTTGATGATACTGCTTTGTTGGGAGTTGCCACTATCAGGGAAGCTGGAAATATTATACAGTATCTTGACATATATCTTGATGCTTCTGAACAGTTGATTAATGAGGACAAGTATTCTATTTTCTTCTTCAATACCCCTCCTCTTATTCAAGCTAGGATTGCTTGCATTATAATATTATAGGTTGGGACTCCCCCCTTCATTTATCTTGGTATTCCAATTTCATCTCATCCTCTACATAGATATTCTTGGTAGTCTATGCTTGATAATTTTATAAGGAAGGTGAATCACTGGAATTTCAGATGGCTATCCACTACAGGTAGAGTGTTGCTTTTAAAATATGTTGTTCAATATTTACCCATTTATAGATGTTTTGTACAAATAGCTTCCTCTCACTTCATCAAGGACATGGATGCTTTTTCAATACAGTTTTTATGGTCTAAAAAACTTGATCAATCTAAATGGAGTTTGGTTAGGTGGGATTCTATATGTAGGCCGATGCAAGAGGGAGGCATTGGGTTGCGACATACAACTCTTTTTGGGTAAGCTTTGGCTATAAATATTTATTGGAGATGGTGTACCTCTCAAGATCAGATTTGGGGTAAAATATTATCTTGTAAATACTTAAAATATATCTCTGAGGTTGAGATCCCTAGATTCAACTTGGTTGGGAAAGGTTTAGTTATCTAGGACACTCTGAAAAGAGGAGCTAATTTAATCAAGTAGGGTTTGTTCTGGATTTGACTTCAAGGATCAAATGCTCATTTTTAGGAGGATTATTGGTATGGCCACCCTCCTATATTGAATCAATATCCTAGGTTATGTTCCCTAAGCATTTTTTCTTGGAAGCAGGCTAGTCTCGTGTGGAGGACTTTTAAAAATCTAGTATTTTAGAAATATGGAGATGTACAGGCAAAAATATCCATAAGAATGGCCCTAGGGGGGACTGGCCAAGGACAGAGAGGTGCTTGCTCTTATTATTATGGGTAGGCCATGTTCTTCATTTAGGGGTAAAGATATTCTAGCTTGGAACCCTGATCCTAAGGGAACCTACTCGGTAGCCTATGGTTATCAAGTTCTTGATAAGCAAAAGTATGGGAGTCTTCATGTCACTTGGTGAAAAAAGGTGTGAAACAAATTTGCCTAGCCAAAATGTAACTTCTTTCTCTGGTTGGTAGCTCATAATAAATGCCTCACTTGAGATAATGTGAGGAAGAGGGGATTTCAAGGTCCCTCTTTTTGTGTCATTTGTAGTAAGAATGAGGATGACTATTCTCATTTATTTTTTCAATGCTCATTTTCCAGATACATTTGGCACCATTGATGGAGCACCTGGAACCATCCATGTCTTCATGTACTATCCTTGGTGGAGTTTTGTAGTAGTCTGGGCAGACCTCCGACCAAGGCCCCCTTCCTTTGGGTGGCTTGGAATTTGGGCCCTTCTTGCATCATCTGGCAAATTTGGCTCGAATGGAACCAGTGCATATTTTAGGTAAGTTATTTGGCTATTCAAAATATTTGGAAAAGGATCCTGTATATGGTTTAGGAAACCATCCATAGAAAATGTGATGTGGACCCTCTTTTTGATTATAGGGAGAAGAAGGTACAACAAGACCTTGGTCTCTTTGGGGATGGTGTGAACTCTTCTAGCCCTAGTAGGGTTCCTTAGCTCAACAAGAAGGTTAGGAGAGATGGTAGGTGGAGGCCACCCCCTAGAGGAGTTTTAAAAATTAATACTAATGGATCATCTAGGGGTAATCCTGGACATGCTAGCATTGGCGATGTTGGGAGATATTCTACTGGTGGTGTCAGCTTTTCTTTTCCATTTATAAAGGTGTTCACTCCAACAATTTTATGGAAGCTCTTACAATTCTTGAGGCCTTGTGGAGGGGGTTTTCTCTTGGCTGGAATAGGATTAGCTACGAGTCTGAATCTCAAATTGTGGTTAATATTTTAAACAGTAAAAGGGTGGAGGAAGTTAATTGGCATTTGGCCTTTGTAGTCATTCAAATTCTCAGAATGAGTGAAGAGTTCAAATTTATATCCTTTGTGCACATTCCAAGGGAATAGAATGTGGTTGCTGATTACCTATTCAAAAGGGCTTTTGAGTTGTTGGATCCTTAGAGTATCGATAACTGGGAGAGTCTCTCATCTGGGGACTCTCAATACTTGTGGGAGTTGATCCACAAGGCTGTATAGACTTAATGTGGTTTGTTCTTGTTGTCTTTTTTGGGTGTCATTCTAGTCTAGTGGTTTTAGCCTATTTGGTTGTTTATTTGAGTTTTGGTTGGAAGCTCAGTTGTACTTTGTAAGCCAGACTTTTTATCAATAAATTTTTACTCTATTTAAAAAAAGAAAATAATTATGTAGTAAAATATTAAACTAAATCATGATAAAATAAATTAACATAATTAACCTACCCAATGTTTTTTTTTTATTATTTAATTGTAAAAGCTTTTATCTTAATTTAATGTAAATTTTCTTTAAAAAAATCTAAAAATTAATCTATTAACCAACCCCATCATTAAAAAATAAGAAAAGCCAATAAAATATTATTAAATTCCTTTATAAAACTATTAATCAAAACAATTACCATAGTCACTAGTTTAAAATGTATTATGTCACACCACAACTTAACTAAATTTACTATAATTACAACTTAACTAAATTTACTACAATTATAGACCACTAGAGAATACAATTACCAATTATAAATCAAATCAACAAGTTAACTAGTCTTAACAATCCACTAACTAAGGTCTAAGGTGTAGACCAATTGGTTCATCCAAACCCCATAAGGGGGCAGAGGTCCTAGGTTCAAATCTCGGGCCTCGTCGGACTGAACGCTTGTCCCTTTCCTAGTGATTTCAGCGGTGTACAAGGTTTAAAATGATTGTGACATGGTGGTTATAGGGGCAGACTACACGAAGATCTATGTTGCGGCTTCTAGGGCGGACAACGTAGAATACTATGGTGGCCATAAAAAGCTGGACAGCCTGCCCGGATTCACGACGGCTACCGATTCCACCATGCAAATTCAAAAAAAAAAAAAACAATCCACTAAGAGATTTAAGGCAACAACGCTTCCTAATTCATTTAAATACCCATGCATTTTCATGCATGATTTCTTCCTCCTCCTCAGGCATAATGTCATTCTTTATGTTAAACGTCTTACAAATATCTTCATGGGTTTTACCTTTAATCATATATGCTATATTTTGACATGTTAAGTCCAACAAAATCTTTATCTGTAGGTAATTAGCAGCCTATAGAGTCGTTAAAAAAGAATGATTAAAAATAATAAATAAATAAACAAACAATGGAAGGCTACCACCTAAAATTTTTTGTTAAGAAAGAGGAGAGGAGACCCTGGTTCAAATATCTGCATCGAAAGCCTAATTATTTATCCATACCATGATGAGGTCACAAGTCATGGAAAAATTTATGCTGACAAACTCCTAATTCTAGCGTTTGATGTCCTCCTTGGACAAGGAAGAGTTGTCCCTACAAAACTCCACCACGCGACCAAAAATTTTCCTCGAAACATTGACCATTGACACCATGGTGTCAATATCAATGTTCCAAATAATCTGTGACTCAAACACCACTACTTCCTCCACCTCAAAGATATGGTTATCTGAGCTCTCCAATCATAAAGTCACTTCTATCTCGCCTCCTCTTCTAGTTTGGAAATCAAATGCGAAACCTCCAACACAAATAGAATATAATAGAGCGAATCATGAATCCCGAGTCTAACCTTAAGTGCGAAGAATAAACAAAAAAATAATTGAAAAAATTACTTAAAAGTGGTTATTTCTCTATTTATAAGCTTAAGTGCGAAGAATCCACAACATAAAGAATTGAAATAATTACTTAAAAGCAGTTATTCCTCTATTTATAATATTTGGGATATAAATTTTTTATTTTTTATTTTTGGAAGTGAGCCAACTTCCTCTATTAAAATATTGGCCAACTTTTTCAAGTTGTATTATACTCTTATTTTTAAACTTTTTGGGTCAATAGATCTTATTACAACTCACAAGGTGATATTTAGATTAAAGAAAACTTATGATGAAGAACATGTGCTTATACTGAGAGGGGGGGTGAACAATATACAATAAAATTTTTTGCTTTTTAATCCAAATAATAGCATCAACAATATTAAGAAACTAAAAATCACACAAAGAATCACACACATGAGGGACATTATTTTACGTGGTTCACCCAATGATGGCTACTTCCACGAAGAAAATATTTCTTATAATTTTTTATCAAATAAATTCTCTTAGGAATCCTTTCCCTACAATGTTTATGGACCTCTATCCAAAGGAGACACCAATCCCATAAATCAAGTTTGTGGATCTTTATCCATAAGAGAACTCCTTTCTCCTCTTTATCTAGTTGGTGATATTCTAGAAGAACTGTTACCCCCACTACTCTGGCTAATGGATCTCTATCCACTGAAGGAACCTGTCCTCACTGCTCTAGCTAATGGATATCTATCCACTAGAAACTGTCATCGTATGTAATATATCACCTCCAAATATCTATCTCAAATCTACACTAAACACAGTCTTTCGGTCTAGTACAAATATGCTAAATATATGTCTCTGGTTTGGTACAAACCTATCCTCAAATATGCACAAAACTTTGTCCTTAATTTTTATCCTCTGATCTGCACTAAACATAGTCCTTTGATCTAGCACAAATCTGTCCTCAATATTTTTCCACAATCCTTAACTCAAAGCTTGAATTAAATCTAATGGATCTTCCCCAAACCTTAACTCAAGGTTTGAAAAAATCAATCAATTAACTCTGCTCTAAAGTCAACTCAAAGACTTATCTCAAATATGCCTTGTAAGATTTCATAAAAGCTCACACCAATTTTTCCATAAGTCTTCTAAATTACTTATCTCAAATGCTCAACAAGTCCACACAAGAACTTGTCCAATCTCATAGAAACATAAAGAAAATTTTTAGAATCAATATGTTCTATACTTATCACAATGCTCAATTACTTTATCAAATCAATTCATAATATAGAATAGTTTGTTTTATGGAACTTGAACAATCACTTTATACATCCACTTGACTAGGCTCAACTAACTCTACTCAACCAATCACTTAATGAAATAATCCTTACTCACAAACCCTAGTCCAATTATATGATCACTCACTCAAAATATTTCCAATAATGCTCAACAATAAATCTCACATAACAATGATACTCATGTGTTCAAATCCTAGTTCAAGTTCTTCACACACTTAGTGGCCTCAACAACAATACTTATAACACAAGGTTTTAAAAACAACTCCTTATTCCATAAAGTCTTGAAGCATTAACTCAACACACTCATTAAAAAATACCTAATCAAATCCTTTTCACTCCAAAATTATTTTCTAGAAAACCAACCAATCAACTCAAATATGGAATAATGTGCTCATACCTTTTTGATGATGAAGGAACCTCAAATATCTACCACAACCACAAACACTTCTTTTCCAAGCTCAAGAAGTTAGAAAAACTCTCACAAAGATACAATGCAAATATCAGACCACATATACACCTTATCACTCCATTTTAAGGAAAGCATTCATATACACAAATGATTTACCAAATACACCTTGTGATCCCCCTATAATAACAACAATATCACATTAAACAAAAAGGTTCTCTCAAAATACTCAATCTTCAATTTACCCTTTTGATAAATCAACCATTTAAAAATAAATTTATATAAAAATAAATTTTACCCCTTTTCTCTCCTTTTAATAAAAAAATTAAATTTAAATTAAGCCCCTTTAACTTTAACCCCTTATAACTCCTTTAAACTATATTTAAAACTTAGGCTTGGTAAAAATTATAATTAAAACGTTTATCTCTGCCTTGGGTGAGATTTGAACCTTTGTTTTCCACCTCCTCATGTGCCCTATCCATGACCTCGGCTACTGTGAGTGCTAGGTGCTCGTTTAAATCCAAATGAGCACTACATGCTTCTTAATCCTTGCTAGTTCCAAATAAAAATAAATCGCGTGCTTCCCACGCCAAAACAATCCCATCATGTTTCGAACGCTGGTCTCACACTACCCAAGCACCTTAACTCCCAGCCAAGTGCTTCTAGGCCATACTGCCTAGTTGGATGGGGGTTATCCTCCTATGGAAACTTCAACCTCCTCGTTGGTGCTAAAACTAATTTTATCTTCTTCCCTTCTACAACCTTCAACTACAAATTGCACAAATTGGAATATATTTCGAACACATTTTAAACTACCATTAAGGCATGTATTAATATACAATGCCTCCCCTTTCCTTGGACGTCAGTGCATTTCAATTTTTCAATTTAACCTTAGATGTCAACGCATTTCATTTAAATAATTAATTTATAAATTATTTAAATTCTTTAGAATTTAAATCTTATAAATTAATATTTAATTTCTTTGGGTCTTATTAAGGCTTAAAGCCTTATCTAAATATACCACCTTGTGTAAGTAATATTTATTCTTAAAATTTAAATTCAAATCAAATTTAAATATTTTATAAAATAAATATGAAAACCTCCTTTAGCTTTTCAAAAAGCTTCCTTGGGTTTTTATGGAAAACCTTTTATTTTGCTCATCCATGGTTTTAATAAAAACCCACCTTCATATGTTTCCACATAATATTAAAAATATTATGAGGCTCTTTTGTCATTAGCCTTTGCACTGCTCCTTGACATATTCCCTGACATCAATCCTATTCCTTGACATCAATGACAAATTGACTCAAAATGTCCAACAATATCCCCCTTTGTCATTGATGGCAACCCAAATTATTTTTATCAAAAACTTGAATTTTTATTTGTTCTGCTCCCCCTGGGACATTGCTCCCCTTGACTCAATTCTCTCCCCTTTTTTACTCAAATACCAAATCTCTCCCCCTTATTCAAATATCTCCCCCTTTGACATCAATTGCAAAGGCTCATATTTGGGGCTCGGGACTAAGAATGAGCCTCTTAGCTTAACCCCTCTCCCACCTCCTCTTGAGGTGGTTAATTCTAGGGTGGGAGTCTCACTCCTAGTTTTCCTCTAAGATACTCAAAATTTTCCTTTGAACGTCACTTAGTGAAAATATCTACTATCTATTCCTTTATAGTAACATATTTCAACCTGACTTGTTTATATGTCACATGTTCTCTCAGAAAATGATACTTAATTATAATGTACTTTGTCCTAGAGTGCATAACTAGATTTTTTGATATACTTATAGCACTTGTATTATCACATAGTATGGGAATAGGATTATCATGTTTTATCTTGAAGTCTTCTAGAGTTCACTTCATCCATAACACGTGTACAACTGGCTACTGCTGCAATATATTTTGATTCTGTTGTAGATAAGGATACTGAAACCTACTTCTTACTTAGCCAAGATACCAAATAGTTTCCAAGAAAGAATGCTAATCCAATTGTGCTCTTTCTATCATCAATGTTGCCAGCCCAATCTGCATCTGTATATGCTGTCAGTGTGAAACTATCACTTTTGGGATACCAAATTTCAAAATACATAGTCCCTTTTAGATACCTAAAAATTCTTTTTACTACTACCACATGTGTTTCCTTAGGTGCTTCCTAAAACCTTACCACTAATCCCACTGACTATACTATGTCTAGTCTTGTAGCTATAACATACAATAAGATACAAATCATAGATATTTATAATATTTGATCTACCTCTGGAGGTTCATCATCCTTACTCAACTTGCATCCTGTGACCACGGGGGTACTTACCAATTTACAATATTCTAACCTAAATCTATTTAACATTTCTTTTATATACTTGGCTTGTGAGAGAAACACCCCTCTTTCTGATTATGAAATCTAAAGTCTAAGAAAGGACAATTCACCAAGCATAGACATTTCAAATTAATTTTTCATGTTCTTATAAAATTCTTTACACATATTGTCATTGTTTTCCTCAAACATTATGTCATCAAAATAAACAACCATAATTAGTAGATCATTACCTTCATTTTTGATATATAAATTATTGTCTACTATTCCTTTTCTAAATCCCTATTTCTGAAGATACTTATCCAATCTTGAGTACCATGCCCTCAGAGCCTACTTTAGACTGTATAGTGCCTTTTTTCAATATGCATACATGATATGGTTTATCTGCTAGTATGAATCCCTTTGACTGTTCAATATAAACTTCTTCTTCTAGAACACCATTTAGAAATGTTGACTTAACATCCATATGATATACCTTGAATTTTTTGAAACTTGCGAAGGCTAAAAATATTCTTATAGCTTCAAGCCGTGCAATTGGAGCAAATGTCTCATAAATTCAATTCCCTCTACCTATGCATAACCTTTGCATACTAACCTTACTTTATTCTTGACCACCTATCCATATTTATTTAACTAATTTTTGAATACCCATTTTGTGCCAATCACATTTTTTTCCTTTGGTCATGGAACTGTTAATTTCACAATGACACTGAGAGGGGGGTGAATCAGTGTGGCTCTTTAAAACTTAAAAACTTCAAATCTTAAAGCCAAAATAATGAAAACTTAAAACCACATAAAGCAAATATAATAAGAGAGCATCACACAACACAAGACGTACCGAGGTTCACCAGTTTTGGCTACTCCTCAAAAATTGACTATTTGGACTCCCATCCAAATCCAGCCTTTACAAAATATCAATTACCAGCACCCACTGGAAGGAGCACCAACCCCTGATTTATCTGCACCAATAGAAAGGAGCACCAACCCCTAATTTATCTGCACCAAAAGAAAGGAGCACCAACCCCTAATTTATCTGCACCAACAGAAAGGAGTACCAATCCCTGATTTATCTGCACCAACAGAAAGGAGCACCAACCCCTAATTCCAAGCATCAACTTGGACTACAATTTTGAAACTATAAGATTGACATAAAAATGCCTCTGCTTATACAAGACCCTGACTGGTCTATTGCTAACCCAACCTCTCTCACTATTCACCAAAACATCACACACACTTAAGGCTCTACTTACTGCACTTTTACAGCGCTCTTACAGCCCTCTTGCTACGCTTCTTACTGTATTATTATGGCTCTCATGGCTCTACCTAACGCTTTCTCATGGCACTCTTCCAACCCTCTTTTTGTAGCACTTTCTCTCTTTTACAGCCGCATGTAATTCTCCATGCAGACCTCCTTTTATAACAAAGTTCTGATTCTATTTTTAACTTCCATATTTTTACATGCAACTTATTAATAGTAACTTCTATATGTAACTCCTTTATCACACAGTATTCTCTCATGCATCCTATTAATAGTTATGTCTCTTTGTTTGGTCTTCGACTGATGACTTTTAGTTTAACCATCGCTCAATGCTTTCACTCTGTAACTAGCCCTGTAACTGTCATTTTGACTTCAGTTCACTGTTCTTATTTTAGCTACATAATTTTTCTCTGTAACTACACCTGTAACTGATGTCCTGACTTTAGTTAACTCTTCTTAATTTAGCTGCATGATTTTCTTCTGCAACTGCACCTATAACTGTCATATAACTTCAGTTAACTATCACATATCTTATTTCGGTTAGGTTCTCTTCTTAGCTCGCGCCAAAGCGACCTGTCGCGAAATCGTGACACTTCTGCCTCTTTTTCCTCTTCTCGGCATTCACCCATGAAAACACATGTCATGATATTATGAAACTTTTGCCTCCTTGCTACTTTACTTGGTTTGAACCCGTGAAAACACATGTCGTGATATCGCGACACTTTCGCTTCCTTGCTACTTTACTTGGTTTGAACCTGCAAAAACACATGTCGCGATATCGTGAAACTTTCAACTCCGTGCTTCTCCTTTTTACTTTTGTCATGATATCGCGACACCTCTACCTTCTTACTTTATCTCTCCTCCTTTAGTCGTGAAAATGCGACATGTCACGATATCACGACACTTTCTCTCCTTTGCTCTTTCTCTTGCCTTCGGGTCACGAAAATGTGACATGTCGCGATATCGTGACACTTTCTCTCCTTTGCTATTTCTCTTGCCTTTGGGTCACAAAAACGTGACATGTCGCGATATCGCGACACTTTTTCTCTCAGACTCTCTCTCTTGCAATATGTCGCAAAATCATGACACTTTTTCTTTCGGACAATCTCTCCTGCAATATGTCGTGAAATCATGACACTTTTTCGTTCGTACAATATCTCTTGCAATATGTCATGAAATATTGACACTTTTTCGTCCGTACAAACTTCCTTGCAATATGTCGCAAAATCGTGACATTTTTTCGTCCGTACAATCTCTCTTGCAATATGTCGCGAAATCATGACACTTTTTCATCCGTACAATCTCTCTTGCAATATGTCGCAAAATTGCGACACTTTTTCTACTTGCCTTTCTCTCTTCCAACATGTCGTGAAATCGTGACACTTTTTATTTCGTACTATCTCTCTTGCAATATGTCATGAAATCACGACACTTTTTCTACTTGCCTTTCTCTCTTCCAACATGTCATGAAATTGTGACAGTTTTGCTTGCTTGCACTTTCTCTCCGAACATGTCACGAAATCACGACAGTTTTGCTTGCTTGCACTTTCTCTTCGAACATGTCGCAAAATCGTGATAGTTTTGCTTGCTTGTGCTTTCTCTCCGAACATGTCATGAAATCGTGACAGTTTTGCTTGCTTGCGCTTTCTCTCCGAACATGTCACGAAATCATGATAGTTTTGCTTGCTTGCACTTTCTCTCCGAACATATCATGAAATCGTGACAGTTTTTCTTTCTTCTCAACATGTCGGGATATCATGACAGTTTTTATTTCTTTCTCAACATGTCGCGATATCGTGACAGTTTTTCTTTCTTGCTCAACATGTCACGATATCGCGACAGTTTTTCTTTCTTGCTCAACATGTCACGATATTGTGACAGTTTTTCTTTCTTGCTCAACATGTCGCGATAACGCGACAATTTTTCTTTCTTGCTCAACATGTGATTTTCTTTTGATTTTTAGCATATGTGCCACTTTGGTCTTCTTGGACAACCTGTAGAAACTTCACCCAAACATTAGAAACATCCTCATAAGCATTTAACAACACTGCACATACTATGAGTAACCTCAAAACTCCTGTCCATTGCATCAACCGATCTTTCTGACTGCATTGACAACAATGACAATATTTTTGCAGCACCTTGCTCAATAGGAACAAGTTCTCAAGTCTTGTTCCTTTCTATTTGATATAATTCCTCATCCATTGCCTTAATCCAAAACTTATCCTCACTTGCCTGAGTGAAATATTTTGGCTCAATTTTAGATAACAAAGAAAAATTTGCTTGTTGAGATGGTGTTATTATCCTTCTCCTTGTCTGTATTTCATTTGGATTCCCAATGATTTGCTCTTTTGTATGATGCTTCTGTACATATCTGTATGGAGTTTTAGGAAGAAGTATTTGTGTTTCTTCTTCTTCATTATCTGATATCTCATGAAACTCTTCTTGGCAACATCCATCTTCTTGATGCACAATTTGCTGAACTGATTCTATTGAATCTATATTCTCATCAATTGTTACATTTATACTTACCACCATAATATGTGTTATCTTTTTGAAGCATATATAGGCTTTAATCCTTAAGGAATAACCAAGAAATATTCTCTCATCACATCTTGGATCAAACTTGCCTAAGTTTTGATCTTCCCGTCTTATGTAACACTTGTTTAAAAAAAAATTGAAGTGTTTTACAGTGGCAGGTATTCCTTTCCAAAGATCATATGGAGTCTTGTGATGATTTAACCTCATTTTAACCTTAGTGGTTATGTATACTATTGTGTTTACAACTTCTCTTCAAAAACCATCTGATAGCTTAGATTCATTTAACATAGCTCTAGCCATGTTCTCAACAATCTTGTTTTTCCTTTCAACTACCCCATTTTGCTGAGGATTTCTTTCTACTAAGTACTCTCTCTTGATCCCATGTTGTTCACAAAACTATACAAATTCATTTGAATTAAATTAATTTATACTTAGCAAATTGTGTTTTAACCCTTTAACATACAATACATTTTCTATTTTTGTTTTCCCATTATCTAAACTTAGAATTTCTCTTCCACTAATCCTTACTGATCCATTATCACCAAAACTTATTGATTCTCTATTTATTTCTTTTAGTATAATGAATTTATCTTTATCTTCTATCATGTGACTAGAGAAACTGCTATCAATATACCATTGTTCCTCTTTATCCTGAGCATGAAGGGCAGTTTGAACTAACATTGATCTAGCATTAACATTTTTCCTTTCATATTTCCCAGTTGTTGAAATTTTTTTTATAGACTCAAGAAGTATAATTTTACACCATATAGCCTTGTGCCCATTATTATTGCATTTGTAACATATAATATCATCATCCATAAGAGGTGCAAAGGGATTGAAATTTATATTGACATTTTTTCTTGCATGATGAATACAGTGTACATCTCTATGACCATATTTATTACAAAAAAAAAAAATGACCATGGAAGAAATTATGTAACTTTTTTGGATGTCTTGGAGTTTGTGGTGAAGTAATATTCCTCTTGTGATTAAATCTTATCCAGGGTTCTCCTTTGCTTTCTTCCTTTCTGATATCCTTTGCTTGCTTATCTTTGTTTGAGGTTTCTGCTTTTTGAAGATTTGATTCCTCTTTCTGTTTCTCATATTCTACATCTTATAGTACCTTGGTCCTTTCAACTTCATTCCTTAGGTGGACAATTTTTGCTTCGAGTCTTTCACATTCTATTTCCATGGATCTCAATAGATCTGTCATGTCCTGCTTAATTTTATTTCCTTCTTCCACCCCAATCTTGAGTTCTGTGAGATTTTTTATAAGTTTCATCCTTGCTTCTTCATCTTCTTGAACTTGTTCCTTCAAGCTTGAATTCTTCTCTCTAAGTCTTTCCATATTTCTGAGAGCAACAAAGAATTCCTCTTTTATGTCAAACATAGTCTCTTATTCATTTTCTAAAGTCATGTGTACTACTTATGTATCCTTATCCAAGCTTTTAGTCTTTTCACAAAGATACTCGCTTTGATACCAATTGAAGAACATGTGATTATATTGAGAGGGGGGGTGAACAGTATACAATAAAACTGTTTACTTTTAATCCAAATAATAGCTTCAACAATATTAAAGTAGTAAACATCAAACAAAGTATCACACACATGAGATACATGATTTTATGTGGTTCATCCAATGATGGCTACTTCCACGAAGAAAATATTTCTTATAAATATTTCTCAAAAAAAGTCTCTTGGGAATCATTTCCCTACAATGTTTATAGACCTATGTACAAAGGAGACACCAATACCCTAAATCAATTTTGTGGATCTCTATCCATAAGAGAACCCCTTTCTCCTCTTTCTATGGTTGGTGATCTTCTAGAAGAACTATTTCCCCCATCGCTCTGGCTAATGTATCTCTATCCATTGAAGACACTTGTACTCACTACCCTAGATAATGGAACTCTATCCACTGGAGACTGTCATCCTCTGTACTCTATTATCTCCAAAGCTTCATCTCAAATCTACACTAAATACAGTCCATAGGTCTAGTACAAATCTGCTCAATATCTATCTCTGGTCTGGCACAAACCTGTCCTCAAATCTGCACCAAAATCTATCCTCAATTTGTGTCCTTTGATCTGCACTAAAAATAGTCCTTAGGTATAGCACAAATATATTCTCAATATCTATCCTCAAGCCTTAACTCAAAGGTTGACTCAACTCTACTGGATCTGCCCCAAACCTTAACTCAAGGTTTGAACAAATCAATCAATCAACTCTAATATCAAGTCAACTCAAAGACTTGTCTAAAATATGCCTTGTAAGCTTTCATAAAATCTCACACCAATATATCCATAAGTATTCTCAAAGACTTGCCTTAAATCTATTCAAAAAGTCCACACAAGAACTTGTCCAATCTCATAGAAACATAAAGAGAATTTTTAGAGACTCAATATGTTCTATACTTATCACAATGCTCAATTACTTTATCAAATCAATTCAGAATATAGAATAGTTTATTTTATGGAACTTGAAAATTCACTTCATACATCCACTTGACTAGGCTCAACCAACTCTACACAACTAATTACTTAATAAAATAATCCTTACTCACAAACCCTAGTCCAAGCATATGATCACTCACTCAAAATATTTCTAGTAATGCTCAACAATAAATCTCACATAACAATGATACTCATGTTATTTTCAAATCCTAGTTCAAGTTATTCACACACTTAGTGGCTTCAACAACAATGCTTATAACACAAGGTTTTAAAAACAACTCCTTATTCCATAAAACATTGAAGCATTAACTCAACACACTCAATAAAAAATCCCTAATCAAATCATTTTCTCCAAACTTATTCTCTATAAAACCAACCAATCAACTTAAATATGGAAGAATGTGCTCATACCTTTTTGATGATGAAGGAACCTCAAATATCTGCCACAACCACAAACACTTCTTTGCCAAGCTCAAGAAGTTAGAAAAACTCTCACAAAGATACAATGCAAATATCAGACCACATATACACCTTATCACTCCATTTTAAGGAAAGCATTCATATACACAAATGATTGACCAAATACACCTTATGATCTCTCTATAATAACAACAATATCACCTTAAACAAAATGGTTCTCTCAACATACTCAATCTTCAATTTACCCTTTTGATAAATCAACCATTTAAAAATAACTTTATGTAAAAATAAAGTTTACCCCTTATCTCTCCTTTTAATCAAAAATTAAAATTTAAATTCAGTCCCTTTAACTTTAACCCCTTATAAGTCCTTTAAACTATATTTAAAACTTAGGTTTGATAAAAATTAAAATTAAAACATTTACCTCCACCTTGGGTGAGACTTGAACCTTCGTTTGCCACCTCCTCGTGTGCCCTAGTTGTGGCCTCAACTACCGCAAGTGCTAGGCGCTCATTTAACTCCAAATGAGAACTACATGTTTCTTAATCCTTGCTGGTGCCAAGTAAAAATAAATTGCGTGATTTCCATGCCAAAACAATCCTGCCATGATTTGAACGTGGGTCTCACACTACCCAAGCACCTTAACTCCTAGCCAAGTACCGCTAGGCCATTCTGCCTAGTTGGATGGGGGTTCTCCTCCTATGGAAACTTCAACCTCCTTGTTGGTGCTAAAACCAATTTTGTCTTCTTCCCTTATGCAGCCTTCGACTGCGAATTGCACAAATTGGAATATAATTCGAACACACTTTAAATTGCCATTAAGGCATGTATTAATATACAATGCCTCCCCTTTCCTTGGATGTGATATTCTCACAATGACACTGAGAGGGGGGGGTGAATCAGTGTAGCTATTAAAATTCAAATCTACAGTAATTAAAACTGAAGCAAAGAGAACTAGAAAATAGGTAAAACAAATTTCACAAGAGAGCACACCACAACACACAATATAACGAGGTTCACCAATTTGGCTACTCCTCAAAAATGACTGCTTGGACTCCAATCCAAATCCAGTCTGTGCAAAACACCAATTTTACAAACACTTTACCAGCATCCACTGGAAGGAGCACCAACCCCTTAATTTTTTGCTGCAACAGATAGGAGCACCAACCCCTAATACCAAGCACCAACTTGGACTGCAAATCTGAGTTATTACAATGACATAAAAATGCCTTCACTGTTTACACGACCCTGACTGGTCTGCAATTAAACAAACTTTGCACACTCTCACGGCTCTGCTTATTTCTCTCTTGGCCCTCTTCTAACCCTCTTTTCACAGTAATTTCACTCTCACAGCAACAACTTGATTCTCTGCACGACTGTCCTTTTATAACCCCTTTTCCTCATCGAGACTCCTTGTCTTCTATGACTTTTCGAATCCTGCATGCAGTCGAATGACATACTCTGACTGTTCGAATTCTTTTCTATGCGTGCATGCAATTTTTTATATTCTATTTATGCGACTGTTCAAATGCAAATTTGATTCTTCTCGGGTGGCTGTTCGAATGCTTTTTCGATTCTTCATATGCGGCTGTTCGAATGCTTTTTCGATTCTGCATATACGACTGTTCGAATGCATTTTCGATTCTGCATATATGACTGTTCGAATGCATTTTCGATTATGCATATACGGCTATTCGAATGCATTTTCGATTATGCATATACGACTGTTCGAATGCATTTTTTATTCTTCTAGTGCGGCTGTTCGAATGCTTTTTCGATTCTGCATATACGGCTGTTCGAATGCTTTTTCGATTCTGCATGAATTCTAACGGTTATTGCACTTGTAACCGTCGCATTGTCTTCAGTTGACTTTTCTAATTTTGGCTCTCTGCTTTTTCTCTATAACTGCAGTTCTGTTCCAGTTAACTATCAGTTAGCATGTTGTTGCCACCTGTCTCTTTGCACTCTTCTTCGCCTTCTACCCACGAAAAGATCTTTCACAAAAGACATGCAGAAAGCTACCTCTAGCTCCTTTCCTCCTACCCATGAAAATGGGACATGTCACGAAATCGTGACACTTTTTGCTTTCCTGCACTCTACTTCGCTTGCACCCACGAAAATGGAACATGTCACGAAATCGTGACACTTTTTGCTTTCCTACACTCTACTTTGCTTGCACCCGAAAATGGAACATGTCAAAATCGTGACACTTTTTGCTTTCCTCCACTCTACTTCGCTTGCACCCGCGAAAATGGAACATGTCACGAAATCGTGACACTTTTTGCTACCGTACACTTTTCTCCGCATGCCTCAGCGAAATCGAAACATGTCACGAAATCACGACGCTTTTCTGCCTTAGCGCTGTTCTTTGCCTTTCGCCCGCGAAAATGCAACATGTCACGAAATCGTGACATCTTTCGCATCCGTACAACTCTCTCTTCATGCACTAGCGAAATCAAGACATGTAGCGAAATCGCTACACCTTTTTCCCTTTGCAATTTCTTTTGCTACGGCCTCCAAAAATCCAACATGTAGCGAAATCGCTACAACTTTTCGACTTAATGCTTCTTCTCCGAACCTGTCGTGAAATCGTGACACTTTTCATCGTTGGCGCTTCTTCACCGAACTTGTTATTGACAACTTTTATGTTCTTTACCGAACTTGTCGTGAAATCGTGACACTTTTCATTGCCTGTGCCTTTAATCCAAACATGTCACGAAATCGCGACAGTTTTTCAACTTTGCTTCTTTCCTTCCAGCATGTCGCGAAATCATGACAGTTTCTCCAGATTTTTCTCTCTCCTCCGATATGTCGCGAAATCGTGACATTTTTGGCTGCACCTTCTCTCTCCTTCATTTTGTCATGAAATCGTGACATTTTTGGCTGCACCTTCTCTCTCCTCAGTTTTGTCGCGAAATCATGACATTTTTGGCTACGTCTTCTCTCTCCTCAGTTTTGTCGTGAAATCGCGACAGAAAACATGTCGCGATATCGCGACAGTTTTCTTACTTGTCTTTTTTTGCAATTTTTTGAATCTTGGTCACTTCTTTCTTCTTGGAAATTCACTGTACATGTTCTGACTGTCCTCTGAACTGAATCAACTGCATCAATCTGTCTGTGTTGACAACAATGACAATACTTTTGCTGCACCTTGCTCAACAATCTCCCCCTTTGGAATTGTTGGCAACACTCATGCATTCTCCTGTAATTCTTCTCCCCCTTTGACAATAATACCAAAGGGCTGCTGCAGACTCCCCCTGAGTCTATGCACACCATTCTCAGACAAATATTGTTATAGTTAGCAAAAATCATAAATATAAGCAAAACTATAAACATAGGCATAAATGCACCCCCTGAGAATGTGATCCCAAATGATAGTCAGTTCTTGGGAATTGTGACCACTCCCAACTTACTCCGAAGGTACTCAAAAACTTCCTTGGGCAATGGTTTTGTGAATATATCAGCTACCTGCTCTGTAGTTGGAACAAAATCCAATTTGACCTCTCCTTCTGCAACTTTATCCTTCAAGAAATGATACCGGATCGCAATATGTTTGGTTCTAGAATGCATAACCGGATTCTTGGATATGTTGATAGCACTAGTGTTATCACATTTAATTGAAATTGGCTCTTTGAAGTGAATACCAAGATCTTTCAACGTTTGTCTCATCCATAATATCTGTGTACAGCATGTTGTTGCTGCAATGTATTCTGCCTCTACTGTGGATAGAGAGACCGATTCTTGTTTCTTGCTGTGCCATGCTACCATCCTGTCTCCAAGATAAAATGCTCCTCCACTGGTACTCTTTCTGTCATCAATACATCCTGCCCAATCTGCATCAGAATATGCAATAAGAGTGAAGTCTTTACCTTTTGGGTACCACAACCCATAATCCATAGTACCCTTGAGGTACCTAAAGATCCTCTTTACAGCTGTCACATGAGTTTCTTTGGGACTAGCCTGAAATCTTGCAACCATGCATACTGCCTGTAATATATCTGGTCTAGTGGTCGTTAAATACAACAAGCTTCCAATCATAGACCTGTACATTGTTTGATCTACATCTCGGAGATTTGTCATCATTGCTTAACTTGCAGCACTGTTGTCATGGGAGTGCTTATGAGTTTACTATCTTCCATTGTGAACTTTTTCAGCATTTCTTTTACATATTTAACTTGAGAAATAAAAATGCCCTTTTCATTTTGATTGACCTGTAGTCCTAGGAAATAAGAAAGTTCACCAATCATAGACATCTCAAATTCTTTCTTCATTTTAGTTGCTATGTCTTTGCAATATTCATCCATGTTGCTGCCAAATATTATATCATCTACATAAACAACAAGAACAATAAGATGGCCCTTCTCTGTTTTGACATATAAATTGTTGTCCACCAAACCTTTCTTGAACCCTTGTTTAATAAGATAGTTATCCAGCCTTGCATACCATGCTCTGGGTGCCTGTTTCAAACCATATAACGCTTTCTTTAACTTGCAAACAAAATCTGGATTGTCACCGAGTTGGAAGCCATCCGGCTGTTCAATGTAAACCTCTTCTTCCAGTTTTCCATTCAGAAATGCTGATTTTACATCCATTTGATATACTTTGAAATTTTTATGGACTCGCTAAAGCCAGAAACATTCCGATTGCCTCTAGTCTGGCTACCGATGGAAAGGTTTCCTCAAAATCAATGCCTTCAACCTTGAGCATAGCCTTTACTGGACCAATCTTGCCTTATTTCCGACAACTTGTCCATCTTCATTTAATTTATTTCAAAAAATCCATTTAGTGCCAATTATGTTTTTATTTGTTGGTCGTGGTACTAATTCCTAGGTTTTGTTTTTCTCAATCTGATCTAGTTCTTCATTAATTGCCTTCATCCAACTTTCATCTGTGCTTGCTTCAGCAACATTTTTAGGTTCAATGCTGGATAACAGAGAATAGTTACGCACTAATGCTCTTCTTGTCTGAATACCATCTGTGGGGTCCCCAATAATCTGTTCACTGGGATGATTTTTTTGCCAGCTGCCTGTTTTAAATTTCTTGTTTTCTTCTTCTTCTGAGTCAGTTTTTAAAACATCTGGATCAATTTTTTGATTCTCTTCTGTTTCCTTTTCATCATCTCCTTCAATGACTTCTTCATAAATAGGGTAGTTTTCTTGATAAGTAATTTCTCGTTCTCTACCTTCATCAACTTTAACATCAGCACTCTCAACAATTTTCTTTAGCCTCTTGTTGTAACATGTGTAGGCTTTGCTTTTTGTTGAGTAACCAAGAAAAATACCTTCATCAGCTCTATCTTCAAATTTATCGAGATTATCTTCAGTCCGTTTGATGTAGCACTTGCTGCCAAATACTTTGAAATATCTTGCTGTTGCCTTTCTGCCGAACCACAGCTCATAAGGTGTTTTGCTTTCATGCGGTCTTAGCATGCACCTGTTTTGAATGTAAACTGTAGTATGGACTACCTCTTTCCAAAATCTGTCAGCTATTTTGTTCTCACCAACATTGTCCGTGCCATTTCCTGCACTGTCCTGTTCTTCCTTTCTACAACACCATTCTGCTGAGGTGTCCTTGCTGCTAAAAACTGTCTTCTTATCCCATATTTTTGATAGTATTCTGCAAATTCTTCTGAAATAAACTCTCCTCCTCTGTCTGATCTTAGGCATTTAATCCTTTTTCCAGTTTGATTTTCAACCTGGTTTTTAAAAATCTTAAACATCTCAAAGGCATCTGATTTAAGCTTTAAAAATAATACCCATGTCATCCTGGAGTAATCATCTATAAATAGCATAAAGTATTTGTCACCGTTTATGCTTTGTGTTCTCATGGGTCCACACAAGTCAGTATGAATTATCTCCAACGGTTTGCTGGTGAAGTATTCCTTTGATTTAAATGTGGATCTGGTTTGCTTTCCTTTTTGGCATGAGGCACAGATGCTATTTACTGGTTTGCCAATGGTTGGTATATCTCTTACTGCCCTGTTTGAACTTATTTTTACCAGATTGTCAAAGCTAATATGACTGAGCCTCTTGTGCCATGGCCAATTTTCATCTTCCTGTCCAATCAAGCATGTTCCTTCTGCAGTTTCTGAGAGAGTATATAAATTTCCAGAAGTCCTCGATCCAGTAGCTATCAGTTTCCCACTATGTGCTTTTCTCACTTCACAGCCCTGTTTCTTAAAAATGACTTCATGACCTCTGTCACAGATTTGACTTACACTCAGTAAGTTGTGCTTTAAACCAATCACAAACAGAACTTCCTTGGAATTGATCTTTCCATCACTTATCTTGATTGATCCTTTTCCAACTATCTTGGCTCCATCATTATTTCCAAACTTCACAGAGCCTCCTTCATATTTTTGTAAATTTTCAAATTTTTGTTTATCTCCTGTCATGTGACTGGAACATCCACTATCCAATATCCAAGGTGCTGATTTGTTCTGTGCTTTGAATGTTGTCTGTACAATCAATGATTCCTTTTCTTCCTTGAGTTGCTCCTTTTCTTTCCATTCTGATTTGACTGCAGTTTTGATCACTTGTTTAGACTTTTCTTTGTCAGTGGCCTGTGCATGTTTTTCTGGGAATTTTCTGTTTTGCTTTAAACTGTTTGGTTGAGTTCTTCTTCCCTGAAATTTATTTGCTGCATATGTGCTTCTACAGTTTCTTGCAATGTGTCCAAAGTTATGACAGTTATAGCATTCTACAACATACTCCATCAAGGGTGAAAATGCATTTCTACTTGTGAAATTTCTTTGTCCTATATTATAAATGCAATCTGAAATCTTATGACCGTAAGTATTGCATTTAAAACAATAACCAGAAAAGAAATGATTAAACCTTGGAGTTGGTCTTTGCCAATTTGTAGTAGGAGTCACAAATTTTCTTCTCCTTTGATGTGTGACTTTTGTGAATCCCTCATTGTCAGCACTCTTCTCGTGCCTGGCATTGTTGCTTTCTTTAGCATGATTCGATTTTCTTTGGTCAATCTTGATCTTATCTTCTTTCTTTGCTGGTTCTGCAGTTATGGCTTTTGATCCACTTGAAGATTCTCCTTCAACAAACCCCAAACCGAATTTGATGCCTGTGGTCCTCTGACTATTTATGATTTTTTCAAGCTGTGCAGAACTTCCTTCAAGTTTGTGATAGCAACTCAATTTTTGATTCTGTTCTTCTAGCCGTATTCTTAAACCATCAATTTCTTCTTCCAGTTTGCTGCACTCATCTATTTTCATGGTTAATTTTACTTCAAGTTCTTCAGACATTTTCTTAAATTCCTCTGTCTGTATTTTCAAACTGTTTATTATGTCAGTGGTATCCTCTAGTTTTCTTGAAAACTTTTTATTCTTTTTCCTTTCTACACTCAACTCTTCAAGTGCAACAACCAATTCTCCTTCCAGATATACTTCAGCCTCATCCTTAAAGTTTTCATCACCTTCCTGATTTTCTTCTGTTCTTTCTTCTTCAAGAGCCATGAACAGAGCTTCACCTGTTTCTTCTTCAGAATCCTCACCTGAGCTTTCTTCAGAAGAGCTAACATTCTTGGATATGAAGCTTTTCTTCTTGAAGTTGTTCTTTCTAAAATTTTGTTTCTTCTTCCAGTCACCTTTTTCTTGGTGTGACCCTTCACCATTTTTGGTTTTCTCATGCATTGGACATTTGGCTGCAAAGTGACCAACTCCTCCACAATTGAAGCACTTAAATGGTAGCTTTCCTCTATACTTTCCTTTTCCCTTTGTGAGTTTTCGAACAAAATTAGCTTCCGTTTCATCCAGTGTCTCTTCATCCTCAGATTCATGTTCAACTTTTATATTCTTGTGTGCTTTAAAAGCAGCTTCTCTATCTATAGGCTTAGTTTGTCCTATTCTCATTTTGTATGCAATCAAGGAACCATGCATCTCATCCATGCTAAAATTGTTTAGATCTTTCGCCTCTTCTATTGCAGAAACTTTGGAGTTAAATCTTTTGTGAAGTGTTCTGAGAACCTTTTTCATGATAACTGCATCATCAATTTCTTCACCGAGTCCTCTGATTGCATTAATGATTCCATTGACTCTCAGCATATAGGCCTCTATGTTCTCATCTTCATTCATTTGTAATGCTTCGAACTGAGCTCGATGAGTTTGCGACTTGGCTTCCTTGATCTTGCTGTCTCCTTCATGGATGCTCTTCAATTTATCCCACATGTCTTTTGCCGATTTACAGCTCATGACTCTTATCAGTTCACTGTCTACAAGCCCACACATTATGGCATTCTTTGCTTTGGAGTTGTTCTCAAATTTTTTTTCTCAGCAGTATCTGTTGGAGGAGTAGTGGGTGTTGTGTATCCACTTTCTACAGACTCCCAAATGTCGTATCCCAACGCACTCAGATATGTCTGCATCCTGAGTTTCCAAAAAGTGTAATTAGTTCCATCGAACAAGGGAGCTTTGTTGGATGAGAATCCTTCACCACCTGCCATTGTGTTTCTTCCAAGATCACCTTAGCTGATTAAGCTTGTTCAAGAAACCTGGCTCTGATACCAATTGATATTCTCACAATGACACTGAGAGGGGGGGTGAATCAGTGTAGCTATTAAAATTCAAATCTACAGTAATTAAAACTGAAGCAAAGAGAACTAGAAAATAGGTAAAACAAATTTCACAAGAGAGCACACCACAACACACAATATAACGAGGTTCACCAATTTGGCTACTCCTCAAAAATGACTGCTTGGACTCCAATCCAAATCCAGTTTGTGCAAAACACCAATTTTACAAACACTTTACCAGCATCCACTGGAAGGAGCACCAACCCCTTAATTTTTTGTTGCAATAGATAGGAGCACCAACCCCTAATACCAAGCACCAACTTGGACTGCAAATCTGAGTTATTACAATGACATAAAAATGCCTTCACTGTTTACATGACCCTGACTGGTCTGTAATTAAACAAACTCTGCACACTCTCACGGCTCTGCTTATTTCTCTCTTGGCCCTCTTCTAACCCTCTTTTCATAGTAATTTCACTCTTACAGTAGCAACATGATTCTCTGCACGACTGTCCTTTTATAACCCCTTTTCCTCATCGAGACTCCTCGTCTTCTATGACTTTTCGAATCCTGCATGCAGTCGAATGACATACTCTGACTGTTCGAATTCTTTTCTATGCGTGCATGCAATTTTTTTTATTCTATTTATGCGACTGTTCGAATGCAATTTTGATTCTTCTCGGGTGGCTGTTCGAATGCTTTTTCGATTCTTCATATGCGGCTGTTCGAATGCTTTTTCGATTCTGCATATACGACTGTTCGAATGCATTTTCGATTCTGCATATACGACTGTTCGAATGCATTTTCGATTATGCATATACGGCTGTTCGAATGCATTTTTGATTATGCATATACGGCTGTTCGAATGCATTTTTTATTCTTCTAGTGCGGCTGTTCGAATGCTTTTTCGATTCTGCATATACGGTTGTTCGAATGCTTTTTCGATTCTGCATGTATTCTAACGGTTACTGCACTTGTAACCGTCGCACTGTCTTCAGTTGACTTTTCTAATTTTGGCTCTCTGCTTTTTCTCTATAACTGTAGTTCTGTTCCAGTTAACTGTCAGTTAGCGTGTTGTTGCCACCTGTCTCTTTGCACTCTTCTTCGCCTTCTACCCGCGAAAACATGACCTGTCACGAAATCGCGACGTTCTCCGCCTCCTAGTCCTTATCTCGGCATGCAACCGCGAAAACAGAACATGTCACGAAATCGCGACGCATTTGCTGCCTCTAGCTCTTTTCTGTCTCCTACCCACGAAAATGGGACATGTCGTGAAATCGCGACACTTTTTGCTTTCCTGCACTCTACTTCGCTTGCACCCATGAAAATGGAACATGTCACGAAATCGTGACACTTTTTGCTTTCCTGCACTCTACTTTGCTTGCACCCATGAAAATGGAACATGTCACAAAATCGTGACACTTTTTCTTTCCCTGCACTCTACTTTGCTTGCACCGTGAAAATGGAACATGTCGTGAAATCATGACACTTTTTCTCGCCGTACACTTTTCTCCGCATGCCTCAACGAAATCGAAACATGTCACGAAATCGTGACGCTTTTCTGCCTTAGCGCTGTTCTTTGCCTTTAGCCCATGAAAATGCAACATGTCACGAAATCGTGACATCTTTCGCATCCGTACAACTCTCTCTTCATGCACTAGCGAAATCAAGACATGTAGCGAAATCGCTACACCTTTTTCCCTTTGCAATTTCTTTTGCTGCGGCCTCCGAAAATCCAACATGTAGCGAAATCGCTACAACTTTTCGACTTAATGCTTCTTCTCCGAACCTGTCATGAAATCGTGACACTTTTCATCGTTGGTGCTTCTTCACCGAACTTGTCGCGAAATCGTGACACTTTTCATCGTTGGCGCTTCTTCACCGAACTTGTCACGAAATCGTGACACTTTTCATTGCCTGTGCCTTTAATCCAAACATGTCGCGAAATCACGACAGTTTTTCAACTTTGCTTCTTTCCTTCCAGCATGTCGCGAAATCGCGACAGTTTCTCCAGCTTTTTCTCTCTCCTCCGATATGTCGCGAAATCGTGACATTTTTGGCTGCACCTTCTCTCTCCTCAGTTTTGTCGCTGACATTTTTGGCTGCACCTTCTCTCTCCTTAGTTTTGTCGCGAAATCGCGACATTTTTGGCTGCGTCTTCTCTCTCCTCAGTTTTGTCACGAAATCGCGACATAAAACATGTCGCGATATCGCGACAGTTTTCTTACTTGTCTTTTTCTACAATTTTTTGAATCTTGGTCACTTCTTTCTTCTTGGAAATTCACTGTACATGTTCTGACTGTCCTCTGAACTGAATCAACTGCATCAATCTGTCTGTGTTGACAACAATGACAATACTTTTGCTGCACCTTGCTCAATAGGATGTCAGCGCATTTTAATTTTTCAATTTAACCTTAAACGTCGGCGCATTTCATTTAAATAATTAATTTATAAATTATTTAAATTCTTTAGAATTTAAATCTTATAAATTAATATTTAATTCCTTTGGGTCTTATTAAGGCTTAAAGCCTTCTCTGAATATACCACCTTGTGTAAGTAATATTTATAATAAAATTTAAATTTAAATTGAATTTAAATATTTTATAAAATAAATATTAAACCTCTTTTAGATTTTCAAAAAGCTTCTTTGGGTTTTTATGAAAAACCTTTTATTTTGCTCATCCATGGTTTTAATAAAAACCCACCTTCATATGTTTTGACATAATATTAAAAATATTATGAAGCTCTTTTGTCATTAACCTTTGCATTGTTCCTTTACATATTCCTTGACATCAATGATGACTTCATTCCTTGACATCAATGACAACTTGACTCAAAATGTCCAACATATGAATTCTTTTTCCTTTTTACTTATTATAGATTTAGGGTCTAAAAGTAAGGACATGTAATTTTTGGATATTATAGACAAGGTTGTTAAAATTAGCACTTTTTTACTTGTTCGCTTAAAATTTATTTTTTTCAATTGTTTATTGTTTTTATTATTTTGTTTAACAGGCTAAACTTGTCCACAACATAGTGGTTTCCAGTTTTAATAGGAATACCTAGATACATGATTGTTGAATTATCTTCTCCTACTTGGAATTGAAGAATTATGTAAATTTTCTTCTTTGAATAGAGCAATGTATTGAAAAAAGATAAGATTTTTTTCCTTATTTATCACACTCCTAAAATTGAAGTGAAGTTTGTCAAAAAAATTTATATAGCCTTTTTGAAGATAAATTATTCAATATTTTAGCCTCCAAAATTTCTCTTCTCTCCCTTCTTCCTCATCAATGATTTATTTCAATTTTTGCTCTTCTTGGAATAAATCTTCTTCCCAACCTTCCTCCAAGGCTTTTTGCTTGGATTAAAGTAGTTTTTCTCTTGTTGTTCTCACTTGTTATTGTTATTGAGATTTGATATTTTAGATTCATATCTTTATACCTCTTTTTTACATTCAACAACCTCTTGTGGAATTGATGCATTTGAGACCCATGATTAATGGTACCATTATCCCACCAGAATTTGACCTATGGAAGAAACTCTTCATGCTCTATCCATATGTGTAGAAAATTGAAAGGAGTATTTTTTACTTTAAAAATGAATTGAAGTTCAAAAAACATGGGCCAATGATCATATCTAGTGCTTGAGACTACCCTTGTTTCACAATAATGGATTCGATGATTAAGCTTTCGGATAACAAAAAACAATCTAACCTTTTAGAAATTATTGCTTTTCCTTTTCTTTTGTTACTTTAGGTAAACCAACCATCTTTGGATGGAATTTCAACAAGTTCAAATTGTTGAATTCCCCAAATAATTTTAGATCGAACTTGATCGTTGTTGTTGAAATGACCTCCTTTCTTTTCATTCCTATATAGAACCAAGTTGAAGTCTCCACCTCGAATGACATGCTGATTTTGTAGAGAATCCACTAGATTCTACACTTGATACCATAGTTCAATCTTGACAACAATATTGTTTGGTCCATTGAGGTTAATTAAATTTAAATTTATCTTTAGGTATCTTTCAATGAATTTTAAGAAAATCCGACTGCTTTCTAATATTTTTTTCAATAATTTCAAAGGTATTGCCTTTCCACATAATGGCTAAACCATCTGACTGCCAAATTTCATTGATTGCCATTGTTTTACTATGTTTCCAAGAATGATATTTCACTTGTATGAAATCTTCTTCATTCATATTTATCTCTTGAATTATGATATTATCTGGTTTTTCTTGGTTTATTTTTCATATTAAATATATATTTTTGTTATGGGAGCCAAGACCCCTAATGTTCAAAGAGAGAAACCTCATTTAGTTGATTTTTCCTTGTTCTCGTCTTCAGCCCTTTGTCCTCAAGCATGAGATGGGCCCCATCAGCAATCGATTCATGAATTTGATTCTTCCACATTGTCTTACTATTGGGTCTACCCACTATTTTAGGTGTGCCTATTGTATTTCTATTTCACATTAGGTTTTTAGGAAGTCGTTTCAATGTCATGAACAATTGGAGTTTGAATTGACCAGTTTGGATTGTTCACATTATCTTGTTGGCAATTTTGACATTATGCCACATTGGGATTTTTGATGAAATTTTATTGATTGTAAAAGCGACAAAATATATTAATACTATGATTGCAGTATTTTGGCCGATATAATATGTTGTAGTTTATTTTTTTATGTGTTAACCTCCTTTGTTTTTCATGTGTTTCTTTCTTGAAAATAATGGGTTATAAGGTAAAATGGTTGGGAAAATTGATTGGTGAGATCAGTTAAAATCACCCACAAACATCTGAAACAAATACCTAAGTCTAACCTTTGGGTGTTTTTGGTGGAAAGAGTTCAACGTAAGCTAATAGCGTGGAAAGGTTCGTTGCTAATCCAAGCCGGTAAAGTTGTCCTGGTTCATAGTACCTTACAAAGTATCCCCATTTATTTTTATATATGTTCCTCTCTCTGCTAAAAATGGTGTCTAATATTGATAGGATTTGTAAAGCCTTCCTGTGGGTTGGTCCAGATTTGAAAGCTCATTTTCATTTAATGTCTTGGAAGACAGTCTACAAAAAGAAATCTGATGGTGGTTTGAATATGAAGAACACTGGTAGAATGAAAAAAGCCTTGATTGCTAAGCTAGGTTGGAAATTGAAATCTGGTTTAGCTAAATTGTTGGGTGAGATTTTGAAAGATAAATACAGGTTAGTTCCTTCCTCGTAGAGGACTTGCTCATCGGTGGATCGGCCTTTTGGAATTGCTTGGTAAAATCGAGAGACTTTATTAGAAACCATTGTAGATGGGTTATTGGGAATGGTAGAAAGGTTCATTTTTGGGAGGATGTTTGGCTTCGTAATCGACCATTGTTGGAGGATGCTCGGTTCCTAACTTTAATTGATAATTCCAGAGCTTCAGATCTTTTTTATGTGGCTGATTTTATTGACCGCAGGGAAGATAGGTTGGATTGGGTTGTGTCTCCAGAGTGTGTTAGAAATGACATTGATAGAAGGATGTGGGATAGTCTCCGTCAAGAACTACGTTTTTGTATCCTTCACCAGGTGAATGTTGAGGATAGGCTGATTTGGTGTGTTGAGAGCTCCAGTAATTTTTTGGTTAAATCAACTTACAATTGTCTTGGTCAAGAAGTGGAGTTGACCTTTCCTTTTCGGTTGTTATGGATTAAACATCTCGCTCCTAGGGTTAACTTTTTCTTCTGGTTGGCTGCCCAAAATCATATTCTTTCTACCAAAAATATTCTCAAAAGGGGGTGGCAGATGGTTAACCATTGTTTTATGTGTGAATCATATTGGGAGTCCACCTCCCACATTTTACTGAATTGTTGCTTTTTCAAAGAGGTCTTTTTGTACATTCTCAGGAGTTTGGGTGTGGCATGGGTTTTCCCAGAGTCATTGCATGACTGCATTTTCTAGTGGTTTCCTCCTTTCTTGTCCCCTCATCTTTAGTGTTTTTTGGAGTTTTATTTTGCCTCATGCAATGTGGGAGGTTTGGAAAGCAAGGAATGCCAAGGTTTTTAAAAACAAGGTGGTGGCATCGAAGGTTTTGAGTAATCGTATCATTTGCAAGACAGTTGAGAATGTTAATTGTGGTTCAAAATATTTAGAGCTTCCAGAGGCTTCTAGGTTTGAGGAAGTCAGTCTTGAACGTTGGTTGGGTTTTGGGAGAGTTGATCGTCTGCCGCCAGTGCCTAATCCTAGAAACACCATGAAATGGATTGCTCCTCTAGTGGGGTGGGTGAAATTGAATTTTTATGGGGCTACAAAGGGAAGCTCTAGGCTAGTTGGATCTGGTGGAGTGATTTGTGATCATCATGGTACTATTCATCTGGCGTACGTTGACCCAATAGGTATGAGTTCCTCTTAGGTGGTAGAGGTGAGGGTGGCATTCCTTGGTATTGCTTTACTCAGAGATTTCAAATTCAAAAAAGTCATCATTGAAGGGGACTCTAGGAACATAATTAATATGCTTAAAGGGGCTTGTCATGTAAGCTGAAATATAGCCAATTACATTGATGAAGGAATAAGAATTTGTCAGGGCTTGGAAGATTATCATTTTTGTCACACATACAGGGAAGGGAATGAGGTCGCAGGTATATGGCGAATATTGGGGTCGATCTTCATGAGTATGCGGTATGGTAAAGGGATTTTCCATAGATATTGGTTAATTGTGCCCTCATAGATGGTGGTTATTACACCTTGGGTGGTAGTTGAATGGGTTGATAGGTGTGCTACTCTAGATATGGTTGGGGCACATTCTTGGTATTCGAGGGCTCTTCTTTTATTTTCTTGTACGCTTTTGGGCCTTGGGTTTTGGGGGGATTCCTATTTTTCAAATCACTACCCCTTTTTGAAGCCTTTAATGTTATTGCTATTTGACCATTTGTTGGTCAGTCTGATTATTTTTCTGGGTATGGATCTTTGCTTTGGTGGGGCTGAGAAGGTTCGTGAGTGTTCGTTGATTTTCTTTTTCTCCTCTTTTGTCAGGCGCATTTATTTTTGGTGGAGATCCGTTATGTTCTATTCCTTGTCCTTTCTTCTCAGTTGCGGTGGGAATGATGGCCTTGGAAAGCTCTGCCTGGTCAGTGTTCGATGGGATTTGGTGTCTGTGACATGGTGCTCAGGGGGCAACTTGTCCAGGTGGTTTGGTACAGGTGTCTCGTTCCTTTTTTTGTCATGTTGGCCCATTCTTGTGTGGAGTTGTGACACGTTTCACATAAGCTTTGGTGGCTTCTTTGTGGCCGGTGGGGTGGCCGTCTTGGTGAGGTGGCTATGCGAGGGAGTGCTACTTTCTTTCCCCAAGTGGCCTTCAGGTGGTTTTTTTGATATGTGGGATCATTCTTTTTTCCTTTTTTGTCAAGATGGTGTCTATTTAGGCAAGGTTCTGGTATGGAGAAGCTTTTGGCAAGCCTGAGGTGGTCAAGGGTTTATCTATTTTATTGTCTATGCTTTTTTATAGGAATATTTTTGGGGTTGAGGTTTTCTTCGTTGGGGATGGTTTTCCTGTGATGTTTGCTTCGTATTCTCTTTGAAGGACTTTTGGGTCATATTTTTATTGGTTTTTGATGTCATTGTCAAATGTTGGGTTGAAATTATTCATGCTTTATTCCTTTTCGAGATCTTGCGGGGATTGCATGAGTGCCTTGTGAGCAGGTTGTTGATAGTTATTTGGTCTTTCTATGTCTTCATTTCTATGCATTTTTGTGGGGTTGTTTGTGTTCTAGATATTTATATGGGTGAGATTCAGGGCACTCTATTTATCTCTGGATTTTCTTGGGTCAGTTCTATCGGTGGTGGGAGAGGGGAGTGCTTTCCCTGGTGTTGGGGTCTCTTGAGTGAGATGGGCAAGTCCAAGGGTTATAAGCGTAGTTTATCCCCTTCTAAGTCTAGGTTGGAACCCATGGCTTTGAATGTGGATGAGGAGGTGAGGTCTATCCTTAGGGAAGGGGGTCTTTTGGGTTGTATCCAAAAATTCCATGGGCACAATCCAATTCTTTCTGATTGGATGGTTGCCTCGTGGAAAGACGGTCTTGTTCAGGTGGGCTCTATGTCTTTTGTGATTAATGTGAATCTTATTAGTCGGTCTATGGGGCTCATTCTTGATGGAGCGGTGTATAAGGATAGGCACTCCCTATTGCATGAAATTAGGTTCTTTTTAGAGGAGAATGAGTTTCTACCTCGCTGCAGAATGGGTTTAGCACAAAAGCCCTTCCTACCCCCTAGAACAGGGTTGTGAAGGTGATTATGGATTACTTAATGGTGGACTCCACTTATGAGGTGGTGCACAGCTATCATGCCATGTTTTTGAATCACCTGAGAAGGCAGAGAAAGATGAATATTCCCCTTTATTTGTTTAATTCGTTGGAGCATTCCATTCTGGCTGTGCAAGCCTCTCATTCAAAGGTGATGGTGCACTAGGGCCTGGCCTTAATCATATTTGAGTAGGCGATAGTGGAAGGTGGTTTTGATGTGAAATAAGTGATTAATTCATTGAATTCCATTCCTATTCAGGTTTTTTTAGACCCTCCAGATGTGTCGAAAGATGCGAGGGATTTTGTTGCCATGGAGGAACGCCCGTCCTTGCACTCTAGGGATGGTGTGTGGTGTAAAGAGCTCAAAACTATCCTGGGTGTTTGGGGCACCCCCAAGGAAATGTAATTCGGGGATGGTATTCCTGCTAATAAGGAGGGCTCAAGTGGGGAGAAACATAAATCTCCCAGGATTCTTAGGATGAAGTGCTCCTCGGGTCCTTCTTCTTCTAGCGCCAAAAATTAGGCGGGTTGTTTGGAGTCTGAATTTCTTCTGAGGAATGTGGAAAAAAGCAAATTGGTTGGTGATGTTTGTTCTCCTCCTAGCTCCGCGGTGAAAAGGGGTAGTGTTACCCATCAGCTTCATCTTTTGGAAATTAAACAGTGGGTGGCTTGGAGCTCTATGAGGATGGCTTTGGATTTTGTGGAGGAGGCGGTACAGATGGCTGGTGATATCATTGTAGAGTCTAAAGGTGTACTTTAGAACTACCTCGGTTCTTCATTTGCCTTCTTGATCTTTTGGTTTTTGATGTTCCTATGTTTTGGCTCGGTTGGTGCATATCAGTCTAGATTATTTTTGTGAAATTCTGCTTCGTGCCTTCTTTGTTTGTACTGTCTATACTATTTATTGTATTTGGTTTAGTTTCTAGGTGTAAAAGGTTTAGAGACCCTTTAAAAACCCTCCTTTATTAATAGTACCAAAAAAAATTGTGCCCAAAGGCTAAGAGTAATAAAATATAACAACCTTTTCGTTCGAATGAAGAATGAAGAATCCTTCTCACCATAAATCATGTTGTTAAGAAGTGTAAAGAACATAAGTATGTTCACCCCAAAAATGGAGTGATAGGCACATTCACTCCACTTCAGGGTGAATGAGAGTTGTAAAAATGAGTAAAATATGGTAAGTTGGGTTAAGGCACTTTCACCCCAAGTGAGGGGCGAAAGTCCCTTTCACCCCTTTGAGGGGTAAAAATACATTTAAATGGTTAAGTTTGAAGCAGGCCCAAAGTGGAAAAGCGGTGATGCTATTAAGACATGTGTTCACCCCAAATTATAGGTGAAAGCATTGTTCACCCCACATTAGGACGAGGGTCTTAAAAATTTTAAAGTAACTCACTCGGCTAATCCATTGACTAGTCAAATGGGCTTTTGCCCTAGTTGAGGGGTGAAATTCCCATTTTCCCTTCCCTGGGATGAAAGCATAGCAAAATGGTTAGTTTGGGTGCCAAGAAAACATTGAAAATTTAACTCTACATTCACCCCAAGAGGAGGGCAAAAATACCTTTCACCCTTCCTTTGGGTGAATATATATATAAGGAATAAGGTGTGGACCCCACTTCAGCACGTAATAAGAAAAGGGAAAATTTTAAAGTGCTTTCACCCCAAGTGAGGGGAAAAATCCCATTCGAAATTCACTAGGGTGAAGCTACAGAAATAATGGTGACAAACATGTCAAAGGTTTTATTTTTTATTGGGCATTGAAAATTTAGAATTACGTTCACCCAAGATGAAAGGTGATAGTGTCTTTTGCTTATTATAGGGGTGAATGTATATTTTAAGAAAAGGAAGATGTCTTATGAAATGTGCTTTCACTTTGGAAGAAAGGAAAACTTTCAATCGTCCCTTCCAAGAGTGAAACAACACAAAAATGGTTTAGAGCATTGTAGTAAGTCATTTTCACCCATATTTCTTTCGAATTGATTATTGCTGTGACAAGGAAATGAATGCAATACATAAAATTATAATTTGATTAAATTTAGGGGTTGTATGTTGAATGCAATAAAAAAATAATTACAAGAGGCACCCTCTCTACTAGGGAGTGTGAATAATGAGTAATTACTAAAAATTAAAGAAAGCGCTTTCGCTCAATGCTCTATTTTGGGTAAATTTAGTTTTAAATATCAGTTAAGACTTTTTAAAGGTGCTTAGATCAAATGAATGAGAAATATTTAATGATTGGGGTATAAAGTAATTGAAATTGCTAATTTCATGTTGAAAAGAGTAGCAGTATTAAAATAACAAGGTATTTTTCATGAACTCCAAGACATCCTACACGGGCATGAATTTTTATGGGGTGATGGAGGCATCAAGTCAACGACCAAATTTGCAATTTTTTGTGCACCAACACCCAAATGTGATGAGTTCCTGGAGGTTTCATCTTAGAAACTAGATCACTGTCTTAGGAGGAAGATTTTCAAAGACTTTGAGGAAGAATTTATTCACAAAGGTTCTTGATTTGTAAATATTTTTTCATATGTGCATTAAATGATAGAGGTAAAATTCCTCTATAAATACTACTCATTTTCCATTGTAAAAGGAATGATAGACACTCTAAAACAAAACTATTCATTTTTTATACGTAAATAGGAGTTGGCTTCTGATTTTGCAAGCAATTTCTATGTGTGATTTATTTTTTTTCAAACATTTCTATTTTATGTTCGTGTCTATTATTTGCTGTTAAGATCAAATTATACATATGTATTTGAACATTGTTGGTGATAGTGTGAGTACTGGAATGCAATATTCAAAGTTGTATCCAAATAATTGTAAGTGGATTCTCTTGCCTCCTTTCTATTCTATGCTACTATAACACTTGGTTAGAATTCTTGCTGCTAGTATATCCCAAATCCTACATATTTGGCCTAAGGCTATATTTATCATTTCTTTCTGTTATTTCCAATGTCATTCCTACCACTCTAGACTTAAACTAGTATAGGATTAGTAATGGAGCTAGCCCTCTCTGGATATTGACACGAAGAACATTTATTTTTTTTGGTCTTTCAATGTTGGCCATGTCTAGGGTGCACAAACGTATGTTTCTATTTTAGGCAGATACTTGATCAACAGTTTTTGGTACACCCTGTGGGACAGATAATTTCTATCCCAGTAAGATCCATAGTTGGTGGAATAAATATTATCCCAAGTTGACAAACCCACTGTACCAATATTTTTTGGTATGTCTAGTGGGACCTCAAAAGTTCCTCTTTCAATAGTATTGGGGTTTGATGTTTACCTTCCAACTGTACGGTTAGAACATCTGGTGACTCAGCTATACCTAGAAGCCTTTGAACGTAAAGGTAGTAAAAGCTGTACTTCATGATCACAAGATCAAAGACCAAAAATTCTAAAAAACTTGTTGAGTTCTTTGAACTTGACACCCAAAAATTAGGTGAACACCCTAGGTTAGTCCTCCAATGTCATACATCATCTGCAACATCCTCACAAATAGCTAGCATATTTTTCATTCCTTTGATCTAGCTAGTACTGCTGCTAGAGTCCCATATTCTCAACCACATACACCAGTTGTTATGGACTAAAATCCACCACCATAGCAACCACAACCACCAAGGTAGTTCTCAATATGGAATAGCTCAGAATATTTGAATATCCAAGCACAAAATCTAGTCCCTCAAGCAGTATTGAAGGCTTTGCCTACCTATGATAGTACTGGTAAAAATGCTTATGAGCATATGCAGGATGTGACTTCTTTGGCGATAATCCATGGCATCACATATGAAGATATTATGGTAAGGTTGCTAGTGTTATCACTTAGAGAAAAGCTATTATACTGGTATTGGTCCTTGCCACCCACTACTATTACCACATGTGATCAGTTGGAGGAATTGCTGATCAAGAACTTTCATGAGCAAGTCGATCCTTTTTTCTTGTTGTATCAATTTAAAAACATTTATAGACACTCGCAAGAGGAGATAGTGGAATTAAACATCAATTTTACCAAAATTTTATAAAGAGTTTCTGATGGCGTTCAACCTACGCATGAGCAAGCTACATTTTACTATCTTTGGGCCTTCAAATCAAACATTGGTATGGTTTTTCAACATGCCAATGTTATTACATTTCCAGATCTATACACGTACGTGCAGAAGTATGAAGTAGACTTGATCACCATTGGGAAGCTTCCCCTGAAGGTAACAATACCCATTCTACCTGATCTTCCATAGCATTTGTATTCTAGTTTATTTTTTGTAGCCTATGCCTTCCATGTATCTCGTTCCTTCATGGAGCTCGGGTGCACCTCAAGTTGTTCCAATTCTAGTTCCATAGCTATCTACTCCAAGTATTCCACAATTACCTACACCAGTTGCTCCGTAGTTGCCAGCACCAATTCCATTCTTAACACTACCAATGTCTCTCATTTCATTGCAATTTCCTGCTCCCCCAGTACCTTTACCTTTACTAGCACCTCCTATACCTTTGAATCCCAATCCCATTATAAAAATATTATAGGAGATGCAATATCTCAATTCGTCATTAAGGAAAATGTTGAATGAAATCACATCTATCAAGAAGAAAATAAGCCAAATCTGATTTTCGGTCAAGGAGGTTTCAAACACCACCAATCACTAGGGAGAAAATGACCACTAGCAAGGGTCCTATGAGGAACACAATTGTGTTGGTAAATGAGGAAACTAGTAAATTTGAGAGAGCATATTGGTGCTTAACCTGTAACGATCCCCACAATGAGGACATGTGCATGGTTCATCTAAACTATGTACAGGAATTAACAAAAAGTTCCACTAGTGGAAAAGTCAATATGATAATGAAAGTAAATCATAACTTTATGGTCCCTTATTTGGAATAATTTTTAGTCCTTACAAGGATTGGAAAGAAGTCGGTGACTACTGATCCAGTAGAAATGAAGGCTTTGAAAGTTCCTACTAAATAGAAGGTACAAAATAAAAAAGTGCAATCGTAAGCGAAAGTGCCTGGTGTGGCAATGAAGCAACAAGATTCAGTCCTATTGAAGGATCTCTTTCCAAATCAATCTCAAGAGAATTTAGAGACAAAGGCATCAAATTCATAGCTTGCAGCCACTCAAGTGTAAATAGAGGCAAAAGAACATGCCAAAGAGCATCTTAAATACCCATTATTGACTAAGCGACAAAGGGTGGAAGCTACTCAATAGTATCGGAACAAGTATGAGTAGGCTATAGAAGAAAATTTTATTGTTACTTAACTATAATATTGTATAGGAAATGAAGAATATTATAGAAATAGTGAGTTTATATGATGCATTACAATTACCTAGGCAAGTTGACTTGTTGCAGGAATCTCTCAAATATACAAAATATCAAAAGAAAAGTCTTTTTCAAATAGTTTTAGTATAGACACTGTAAACCTCTACCACCAGTAAGAATAGACCACCCCCATTCTATTTGTCTCTCAGAACGGAAGGGTGGGTTGTGTATAATTGTATGATTAACTCCGATGCTATGACTACTATCATGCCGAAGGCAATATGTCTTGAAATATTACCTCCCTCAAATTTTACCTCCCTCTAGAATTGGTCATGCATGGGATGGTGTGTCACTCATACATGTCATAAAAATAGATTGGTTGTATGTAATATTCATCAAGTGCCAAGTACCAAAAAACACACTTGTCACTTCAATATGGTGGTTTGGGAGAAACCAACCCACACTACAATAGGGCAACTCTTCTTATAATTTGAAAATATACCAAAAAACATCTATAATGACAGTTCTAGAATATTAAACCTACAACTTGACTATATAACCTTATCAAAAATTAATAAACACAACAAACATGACTATGTGTTACGTGATTTTTTAGAACCAATACACTAATATCAAAGTCATAACACTTTAGTGTGTCCCCTAGGAACTTGAATTGGGGTCTTCAAAGTGGGAGCCCAAATATATTTCGCATGCAAGTTCATCTTGCTAGACAATAATATTAATTTTTTTTTAACATGTTCAAAGCATATTTTAGAACAAACAATACAATATTCTCATTTGATTTTATGGCTTTAATGTCTAAGGAGTGCAAAATTCCTAAATTTAATATATTAAACTTTTCTTTTGTTTTGGATTTTACATCATTAATTAGAATACATAATTTTTATTAATGATGAGATCATCTATATAGAATAATTAAAGAATTATACAATATGATTCTTTAAAATATTATGATAAAAATCATTATTTAAATAATAACTAATTAATTGATAATTATCAATGTTCATTATCACGCCATATAAACCTATTTAACTAACAATTCTAGGATTTTATTCTAAAAAACTAATGCTACTTTTTCCATAATGTTTTTCAAGGTTTCTATTAGTAAAGTAGTTTTTAACATCCATGAGACTATAAGCCATATAGGATAATGTTGTTTATCGAACTAAACTTTTATTGCTAGAGCATGGTGTACAACCCTATCCACTTTCCAACACAATAGTGGACCTCCTAGTTGGAGTCCAAGTCTTATCATGAGCTCCCCTCAAGTTGGACATTTGATTCAAAAACTCTTCTAAAATCCACTTAATGTATCTCCTACTCAAAATTAAGACCTAATATGAGAACAATTAAAATGGTGTTCATTTATCCATTAGAAAAAATCTTCAATATAATCTAAATGTTTAGGATAAATACAACTAGTCCAAAAAACCCACCAATTCATTCAATGCTCTTAGATCCTAGTAACTCTAATCTTCTTTTTTATATTTCTACCACATCACACCCGTAGTCATAACATGTAGAGACACACATGCAAGCAAAGCAATAATGAAAAGGAGAAGCTATAACAATAGAGGTACCAGATGGATGTTCATTTATACCCTATTTATTTTATCTTTTAGTGAAACATCATCCCTCAAGTCCATTCGTATATCATCTACACTTGTATTATGTATACCATCATTCCACCATTTAGGTGTTATATACCCAGCACTTGTAATTCATAGGGACATATGTTATTGTATATAAAGTGGATCATGTATCAAGTTAGAAGTGGACCACCTATTAAGTTAGGAGAATGTGTCATAGAATCATGTTTGTAATCATTATGTCATAGAATCCCTTTGTTGTCATAGAATTATGAATGTAATTGCATGGTATCATGAATGTAACTATCATTAATGTTATATAATATTGTTATAATATGTCAAGAAATATTCTTGTAATTATTACAAAATAGGGAGGATGTAAACCTCAAGTGCTAGAGAAGAATTTGCATATGTTATAAGGAGGTTGTCCCCTTGAATTGACCCTTAATAGTAATATTTCTTGTCCCAATTCTTGCAGTTACTATATATGTTTCATTGTTTCAATTAGTGTTACCTTTATCAATAATCTATGTGATCATAGTCAAAATTGTCTTTGACATTGAATTTCTTATCTCATTACAACTCTGCACTAAGAATTTTGAGGTGAAATATTAGCATGAGAAAGAAAGGTTAATTACATTAAGCTTCACTTTGAAATTTTGTTGTGGTTTTTAACTTTTGTATCCTTAAAAGAGATTAGATGAAATTCCTTAATTGGTACTCACACTCATATCACAATCAAATAATATAGGTATCACTTTACATTTTCATATAGTATATAAATTAAATAATTTAAAATTATCTTATCATATTTTTAGTAAATCTAAATCAAAGATTTTAGTTAAAATTTACATTTCTTTTATAACATAAGTGCAAGGATCTATATTTAAATATTTATATTAATTAAATTAAAGTAGTTTGAATCAAGTGCAATTTGTTTTTATTTGGTTAGTGTGAGAAACCCCTATGACCAACACAAAATGCTGGGTAGGCTCCCCCCAAGCATGACCCCTATCCCATCTGGGTGTACCCCTCTGAGATAGACAAGACTTTCCATTCCATGAGACCTATCCCATTTAGGTATACCCCTCAAGCTAGCCAGGGGGGTTTTTTGTATTCGACATAAGCTACCGGGATTGAACCCTGGACTTCCTTTTGAGGATTGAGGGAACTTGTCAGTAAGGTACCTAGTGCGGATAAAACCTTATGTTAAGGAAAACCATTCCCCGTATCCCTTAGGGTTCAGGAATTTTTTTTCCATGGGGCTTGTCCTATCTTAATATACCCCTTAGGCTAGCCCGATGGGTTTTTTGTATCAAAAGCAATTGGTTAAACTTGAACCCCTCATCTCCTTCTAAGGATTGAGGGAACTTGCCAGTAAGATACCTGGTGTAGATTAAACCTTATGTTAAGCAAAATTGTTCTTCGTATCCCCTAAGTGTTAGGACTTTCTATTCCATAGGATGTGTCCCATATTGATATACCCCTTAGGCTAGACAAGGATTTTTTGTATCCAACGCAAGCCACTAGGCTTGAACCTAAGATCTCCTTTCGAGGATTTAGGGAACATATCAATAATGTACCTAGAATAATTTTGATAGTATAGTTATATCATTTATCTATAATATTTTAATCATCTAATCAATCCTATCATTTTTTTTTTATAATTAATGTCAAAGTTTTAATTTGTGAGTGAAAAAGTAATATTAACTTATATTATAATTGTTGAAGAATGAAGATAAAATATTATAATCCACAACTCTTTATTGGATTTTTTAAGCAATATAATGTATAATATAAGATATTTTTTAAGCTAATGTTCTTTATGTACAATAATTTCAATGGTATTATTTGATATAATTCTTAATTTACATCGGGCATCAAATACTAACAAGGTTTTGAAATCAATAAACCTCTCATTTATTAAATGTTATTTTTTAGAACACAACTAAATGCACCAAAACAATTACGAATATAGGTCTATTTGTATCTTGCACTTATTATTAAGGGATTGTTCATCTAACATAGATCCATGTGAATATAAGTTTTGGTTGATTCCTTTATTCTCATGCTTTAATATTTTTAAATTTATTAGAATGATGCTTCACAAGAGTAATTTTTTAGACAAGCTTAATGCACATGCAACTATCAATAATTCACTTCAAATGGCATTAGCCTAATTGGTTAAGTATCTAAATTTTATGGCAAGACCAAGGTTCAAGTATTTCCTATGCATAATTACCTAAATGTTATTGTAATACCATTTTATGGTCATGACCTAATATAGGTAAGGCTAGTTGCAATACCTATATAACTCAATAAAAAAAACAACAATTTTTTTTTAAAATCTAATATGAAAATTCCAAATTAGTTATGTTTAAACCCCATATCATAAAAGAACATAGAAGGGAAGAAAAACGCAAACACACATCACAAGAGAAAACTAAAAATATTAAGTGTAAAAAATGAACTTAAATTATTGATAACATAGGAACTATCAAAGATAATAAAGATTATCCAAATACAATAACATGTCCAACCTCTTGTTCTCCAATAAAAATAAATATAAATGAAATATATATATATATATATATATATATATATATATATATATATATAAAATGACATATAAATAGGTCACTAAAATAATTAAGTGGTATTAGCTCAATCGTCGATTCCTCAAAATTTAAGGAGGAGACCAAGGTTTAAATCTTGTCAAGCGATACATGGATTATATCCAAGCTTTGTTATGATACCACTATGTGATGATGATGTAATACAAGTGGAACCCATTTCAATCTCATATAACCAATTGAAAAAATAATTCATTAAGAGTCATCAACAATCATACACCATAACTTGTACCATAATAAATTAATTATTTTTTTTGTTGAGTTAATAAATCAACTACTGTTAACTTAATACATACATTTCAATATTGTAATTCAATTCATAGTCATATTTATCCAACTCTTTTAATAAGTAGTCATAAAATATATAATCAATTTTATCACCATAATATAAACTAGCTTATATATATATATATATATATATATATATATATATATATATATATATATATATATAAAGGTCTAGAGTTATTGCCTATCTCATTTCTTGGGGGTGTGATAGATATTTGTTAGAAGAGTTCTAGGATAGAAGCAAATAATATTAGAAAGTTTGGGCACCATTTTAGTTTAAATAGTTTAAATATTTTAAATCCACCGTTTAATGTGGGCTTTTAAAATAAAATATTAATATTGTTTATGGCGTGGCTGCCAGCCATTGTAGGACGCCTATTGACGTAATTGATAAGTAGAGATCTAATAATAAATAGGAATTAGAGCTTTTTGGACTTCCATTTGAGCTTATCGTAAAGAAATTTTGAAGAATATTGAAAATAATTTAAGGTATTAGTCCCGAAGTGGTGTAATTATTGATATTTAATGTTTTTCACAGGTATTTAATTATTTAGGCGTTTAATGACATTAAATTATTTAAGTATTTAATGATATTAAGTTATATAGGTATTTAATGGCATTAAATTATTTAGATGTTTAAAGACATTAAATTATTTAGGTGTTTAATGTTTTGCATAAATTTCATGGGGATATTGAATATTATGAGAAAAGTAGCTTGGGAGTAGTGAATCCCCAAGAAGAAGAAAGACCCCATTGCGCAGATCCTTGATAAGAAAGTGATCACCACATGGTATAGACACTTGAGTTTCAGAGGAGGAACTAAAAAAGCTAGACACTAACAAAATCCAAGCATTTCAACAGTCAAACTTGCAAGAGCTACTTTCCTTCAACCAAAGGAACCAAAGAAGAATGGTGTAGTAAAAAATATTTAATGCTTTCCATAGGCATTAATGATATTAAATTATTTAAGTATTTAATATTTTTCACGAACATTTAATGTTTTTGTCAGTGTAAATGGTTGGATTTAAGTGGAAAAAACTGCTCGTTGGGATGTATATTTTTCGAGAGCATTGTAAGGAATGTGTCATGGGTTGTTATTGCCATTAATGAAAGAAATAATTTTGTTTTTTGTGTTTATCTCAAATAGTGTATATCATAAGGGTTGGGTGGATTGGTATGTTCTAGCACTTACCAAGAGGAGACCTAGGTTCAAACCTTGGAAGTAAGCCTATTTAGAACAAACGTAGTAGATTGTTCCAACTTCGTTGAGTGTGTACTAGCTCCACAACAATGGTTCCAATCCCGAATCATTGGTGGTAATCCTCATGCCACTTCTAATAACAAGTTGAGGTAGAGGTTATAGAGACAGCTCCAAGGATTTGAACCCTAAAAAAAAAAGGGATTCATCCCTATGTATAAAAAATAACACAAAGAATTCATCCAAAAGGAACCAACTATTAAGGAGTGAAAGCATGTTATATATATACCTAGATAAGATTATGAAGATGTTGCATTATGATACTACAATTACTATGGTATTAAACACATAATAAAAAATTACAAAGTAAAAAAGAAGAAAAAAAAAAGAAAAAAAAGATTATGAAACAATTTCAATATAAAACAAAGAAATTATTATGTAATAAAAGCTTAAACTAAACCATAATAAAAAAGTTAACATAACAATCAACACCATCATTCAAAAATAAAAACCATTAAATTTCTTCCCAAAACTATAGATCCAAAACAGTTACCATAATCACTAGTTTAATATATAAAATATCATCCCAGGACTTAATTTACTACAACTACAGCCCACTAGAGAATACTATTACCAATTATAAATCAAATCAACGAGTTCACTAGTCATAACAATCCACTAAGAGATTCAAGGCAACAACGCCTCCTAATTCATTCAAATGCCCATGCATGTTCACGCATCATTTCTTCCTCCTCCTCAGGCATGAAGTCATTCTTTATGTTAAACGTCTTGCGAATCTCTTCGGTGGTTCTGCATTTAATCACATCTGCTACAGTCTGACATGTGAAATCCAACAGACTCTTTATCTGCAGGTAATTGGCAGCCTGCAGAGTCATAAAAAAAAAAAAAAATTAAAAATAAATAATGCAACTACCACCTAACTGAGAAGGGAAAAGAAGTACAGAAGTCTCAGTAGTTTGCAACTTTATTCAAACAAACAAAATAATAATAAAGTCCATTATACTTGATATGTGCTAGCAACTACTGTATTTTTTTTTTTATATGAGGGAAAGGGTACGGGCACTCTATTTTTCTTGTTTCCAGATCAGAATCTTTAACGACTAGCATAAAGGTAATCTTGAAGTTTTTGTCAGAATTACAGGTCAAATCATTGAAGCTGTTTTTATAACTTTGGCCTCTTCTGTAAACAGGATCTTGAGTGAGAGAAACCGGTGGCTTAGGGTTGGAGTCGTGTTTCCACTCAGCTGGACTCAAGTCAAACTACTACCTTTTGCCCTAAATTGGACATGCCTCAAAATTTGAACCTAATTCTCTTCTTAATAAATTACCAATCCACCTAACTTTTAAATACACCAAAGTAAAAATATCTATATTAAAAGCCAAATACTTACACAACATTAATACTTACACAACATTAATACTTACACAAGACAACCCCTAAAATTTTGAGGAGACCTTGGTTCAAATATATGCATTGAAAGCCTAATGTTTTTATTCATACCAAGATGAGGTCCCAAATCGTGGCTTGATCGACGCTGACGAACTCCTCATTCCAGCACTTGATGTCCTCCTCCGACAAAGAAGACTTGTCCTGCGCACATCCACGTGGAATCTGTGTAGACACCAAAACAGCACCAATCCGATTATGTGCCTGCAGACACTGATCGCTTTGACACACACAGCCCCAAGGGCAGCCCCCAAAGGTCAAACAGTGGTCCTAACCACTCTCATAGCAGTTTTGGAAGGTCAGAGGTCAATTTGGCACCTTCAGGCACTTTGCTAAGTATTCATCCCACCCTGGGACGAATTCAATCTGGGATTCGCCCCACCTAGGGACGAATTCTGAATTCGCTCCAGGGTGGGGCGAATTGCGGGTTTGACGGAAAAAAAGTCAAATCTTGACAAATGGCAGCTCGTATCCGCCACCCAACGCTTCCTTCATCGCATGGGAGTATGGGTGAGCGTTTTCAAGCATTAGAGGCATCTGCATGGTCAGTCATGAAGACCCAATTTAGGGAGGAATCTCCTTCCCCCTGGGAAGGCATGATTGCCATGTGGCGCCTCTGCATGCCCATTTCAAGAGACCTCCAGGTCTATAAATTGGTGAGTTTCCTCACCCCAAGAAGAGGAGAGAAGTAGCATTTTAGAGCAACGAAGTGCTGTCATTTTATTGTCATACCTCACACCTTTTGGATTTGCACCTTCCACATCCTTGATTTCCTTTAGAGGGGAGGTCATTGGGTGACAATTGGGAGGACGAATTTTGGACCCAAAACCCAAAATTTGGCCACAATATCCCACCAAATTTGCCGACAATACCACATGAGAGGTTTGGAACCCATCCCAAGTGGATTGGTGCCAAAATCAAGCCTCGAATGGCGGGTGGCCTGCCCCATGGGCGCCCCCTCCCACACTGCCACAATCCTAATCGCCCCCTTTCGGAGCGATGGGAATTTCATGGCAGATTTACTTTCTTTCATTTTTGCATTCAATTCTATGATGCTTAGATAGGTTGTCATTTGAATTTCATCTTGTTTTGAACAATTTTGATCATATTTCTAGCATTGCTCGCTTCCACTAACCTATAGGTAGCATCATCAAATTCCTATTGATGGAGGCTAAATTGGGAAAATATAACCATTAGGGTCTTCCCAAAATGCCCCCAATGAGCTAACCCCAAGTTTTCAGGTCTTTTGGAGCTTCCAAGGCAGGACATTGGGATAGTACCTATTCGGCGTTATGTTGCAGGTGAATTCGTCCCACCCCGAAATGAATTCAAATCGATGAGGAATTTTTAGACTATTCTTCTTGTAGAGCCTTCCTGATGATGTCTTGATTCCCCTGTCAAATTTTCATAGTATTTGGACTTGTTTTAGTTATAGTTTAATTCATTTTTCTTGTTCACTTAGTCTAGGCTTGGGGATTGCATGCTTTGTTCCATATGCAGGTGCTACTGATCCTTTATTGTTCTTTTGAATGCAGGGTTTGGATGTCGAAGGAGCAACGAGGAGTCCAGATTCATCAATGCAAGTGGCGGTGACGTTTGGTCCATCCATTTTACATGTGGGCATGCAAAATAAGGAAAGGCGCCCATGGATGTAACTAGAACGAATGCTTAAACGCTCCTAGCCCTTGGGAGGGGAGGATGCGCATTGTAACCGAGTTTGGAACATATCAATAAAAAGGGCTGTCCTCTTTTGATTCACATTTGTTTCAGTTCAATTTGATCATGTTTTTCCCTCTTTTCATGCACTTTCAAGTTTTTAGAATTTAGCGCTAAGTTCAGTTTCTTTGTTTGCATATCGCATGTTAGCTTTCCCTTTTTGCTTCTGTATCCTCGTGCTTTCAGTGGCAATCATGGTGGGACCTTGTTATCTATTTTTAAGATTAGAGATCTGATCCAAACTTGGTTTTTTGCTTGCAGGTACCGCGATTTCATACGCTGACTGATGTTCGTTCCATCAGGGGACGAATACAGACCTGTAATTCATCTCACCAGGGCACGAATTGAAATTCGTCCCACCCTGGGGTGAATACAGTCCTGTAATTCATTCCACCCCGAGACAAATTCCAGCCTGTGAAGTTTTTGGGCAAAAACTCAAAACCGACAGATCCGGGTAGAGAAGAGGTAAGAATTCTGCATTTTTTCCTGTCATTTTTTGTTTTCAGTTTTTCTGTTTTCTGATTCCTTTTGCATGCATAGAAAAAGTTGCTGCATGTTTATTTTTATGCAAAATAAAAAGAACCCCACACACCACGTGGAAAATCAAACACCAAGGAGCTGGTCGTAAAACCCCAGCCCTTGATCAAGACCAACGGTGGATTTCATCACCACCTTGGCTTGAATTTTGCATTCATAAACCTCGATCGCTACTGTTGCTAGACGTAAATCTTGACAAAAGCTGACCGAGTGTGGCTGGGGTGATTCCTAGTGCATGAGGATGTTTTCTATGCTAGGTGTCATAAATAGAGCGATTCCCCTTCCATATCGCCTATGTTCCACGTACCATCTGCTCTCATGTACCTATAGTTTCCCTCATGTAAGGGCGGGTATATAGAGAGGTTGGTATATCGGCCTGACAATGGTATATCAAAGGGGCGACCAATTTTGGGAGTCATAAGAGCCCTCATTTTGCATTTAAACATTCTTTACAAAAACCTTCAAAACCAAAAACAAAAACAAAAAAAAAAACAAAAACAAAACACACTAAACCAGGTTAGGACACATCTTCAATATTTAAACGAGATAATCACTGTTTGCGTATGTGTGTGCTCTTTTCTGTTTAGTGTAGCATAAAAAATCATAAAAGAGATAAAAATCCATTTAGCTTGTAGCACATCAACACCATGGTGTACACCCGTAGCCAAGCCCAATCAAGGGCAAAAGCTACGAAAAGTGTACAAGGGGGTACAAGTCACCTCCATTTTAGCCCTAAGGACTTGGACATACCGCCTTGGCAGCTTGACCCACAAGAGAGTCCGTGTCATTCCATGTCAAGGTGGAATTATAGGGACACCCCTCTGGGGGACACGCCCATTCATCACAACCCCTTTTAGGAAGAATCCTTACACGTGGCACTCAACATAGATAGGAAAGCTCCCTTAGAAGCTAGATATGAGTGGCCACTATGCGATGAAGCGCTAGAGTGGCATAGTGTCCATGAGGAGAGGCCACATGACTATGGCATCCCTCCTTTGCCCCCCATCACTGTTAGAACCAATAGACAAACCCCAAAGTGCAGGGCTCTCCAAATAGGGCGAGCTAACTCCACCCACCCCTTTCACACATATGAAAGGGAGTACAAGGAAAACCATCACATTCTTCAAGAGTAATGTATAGCGCGGGAGCCATGTGCTTCCGCACCAGCTATGTACCATGGTCGCCCATTGAGGCCAGAGCCTCGGGTAAATGTCGCCAACCTCGATAGAGGGAAGCGACCCATTGATATCTCAGATAATTGCGATCGAGGTAAGTGCATAGGAGAGGCATCCAAGCCTCCTAGGCTCAATATGGCGAAACAAATTGACCTGGCAGTCGCCAGACATGCCGCCTACAAATCCCAGATCACGCGGCTTGAGCAAGATCAGCAGCAGCTAGAGCATCCATACCGCCTTAGCAAGGAGCGCATTCAATGCCAAATAGAGGGGATGCTCCATAACCCACCTGAGAGGGTTCCAACCCCTCGCACCCAAAGAGAAGAACCATATGAGAGGCATAATCCCTTGGTCCAAGATAGGTCTCCACAACCTCATCAAGTTTTGCCTCCGAGACCCCCTAGACCTAAGAGGGAGGCCACTCCCCGGAACAACGATGGGTACCCTCCGTGGGGACCCACCTAGGGTCATAGGTCTCGCCTAGAGACTCCTCAGGAAGTTTACGAGGAGTATGAACAAGAAGTAGAGTGGCTGAAACGCCCTACCAAGGCAGATGGGTTGTTATATGGCCACCCCCCCATAGGCCTCAAGTCTCCCACAACCCACAATGGGAGCAAACTAAAGAGGAAGAGATTAAATATTTTGATGCATACAAAGCACTGTTAGAGCATTTGGAGTCTGTGGAAACTAAAGCTTCTGGGCCCCAAAATCCCATGTTACACCAACTCCATAGTCATCCTGTGCATTTGTCAGTACCTGCACCCCCTTACCTAGAAAACTTTAAGTTGCCTCAGTTGGCAATCTTTAAGGGTGAAGAGGATGCCCAAGAGCATGTGACCAGATTCCTGAGCCAATGTTTTGGCATTCAGGACAATGATGTGCTGTTGCTAAGGACATTTATAACCACATTCGTGGGCCCTGCCTCGGATTGGTTCACTCAGTTTCCGAAGCACAACATCAATAACTTGGATTAGTTAGTGGATGTGTTCCTTGAACGCTTCGCCTTCAAAACCAAGAAGAAGGCATCACTAAGTGACCTGGCCATCCTTAGGTAGTATGAGGAAGAGACCATGGCGCCTACGGGAATCGGTGGAGGACTTTGCTTTCCAAGATACCCTACCTCCCTCCTATGTCCGACCTTACACAAATGTTCTCATGAAGTTGTTTGAGATTGATCTCTATACTATTGTAGCTGCAGCAATATGCCACCCTAGAGGAAGCTCTGGCACAAGCCAGGATTATCAAAGAGATCGAGATACAGGATGGCGAGATTGCCAAACCTAAGAAGAAAGAATGGAACAAGAACACAAAAATAGGGTCTAGAAGCTCCAAGTGAGCTGATTTCGCGTCAAGGGAATCAGGTCCCCCCATGGAGAATGGAACAACCACAATGGGGCCAAATTAATTTGCTTGAGCAGGATGAGCTTGTAATGCCTCAAACAGTTGTCAGAGCCAATGAGGGTTTTTGGATCTTCGATAGTGATTACGAAGATGAAATAGAAATGACATATCTTAATCACATGCAGCAGAGGCCGCAACCATACCCCTTGGAGATTAACAACATATTTTAATAGATGGGCATAGTGCTAGGGCACGAGTGGTATGTAGACCCAGTAGGGTGGGATCAAGTGTTGGATCCACTGCTCCAGGTATACGAAGACTGCCTTCCACTCTGAGACCCTAGGGTGATATCAGTGCCAAGGGCAGACCCTGTCCTCATATTAGCACATAGGGTTGATCCATTCATGCTAGTACCTCTAGAGCCAGATCCAGAACACAAAGAACATCCAGAGTGTTCAAGTCATCATACCTACAGTAATGGAGACCAAAATCATTTCATCAACATGATCTCCATTGACTTAACCGCACCCATCTGCAATCCGGCCGATCCAACATGGTCCATGCATCTAGACATGGATGCCTTTGACTGGGATCACGTCAATTCACCTCCATCCCCATTAGAGTATTGGCATTTCGATGAAATGCTTCATTTTACCCCAAGGACAACTTAGGATATCTTTCATGTTGACGAGGAACCCGAGGTTCCCAATGCAGATTTAAACTCAGTAAATGATATCCATTTGATCCCAACTCCACATCAGTTGGAGGATGGATCCCACATGTCGGTCGAGGAGACGACTAACGTAGACATCGGCTCAGATCCAATAAATCCATAGATCATCAAGCTGGGGGTAAGCATATCCCCTGAAGAGCAAGCCGACTACATTACCCTTCTCAAAGAGAAGGAGGTTTTTGCATGGTCATACAGAGACATGCCAGGGCTAGATCCATAGCTAGTCACACATAATCTAATGCTTGATCCGATAATCAAGCCAATTAAGCAAAAACTACGTAAGATGCACCCAACAGTGGCCTTGATGGTCAAAGATGAATTTCAAAAGCTGTTGGATGCACAGTTTGTCATCTGCATGGATTATCCGCCATGGCTATCCAACATGGTGCCCATCAAAAAGCTTGACGGGAGGATTCGCATATGCACTAATTTTCGAGATCTAAACAAAGTGAGTCCTAAGGATGATTTCCCCTTGCAAAACATTGATGCATTGGTAGACGCTACAATAGGCCATGAAATGCTATCCCTCATCGATGATTTCTCAGGATACAATCAGATTCGTATCAATCCCGAGGACCAACTAAAAATGACGTTCACAATGCCTTGGGGGAAATTTTGTTATAAGGTTATGCCTTTTGGCCTTAAAAATGCTGGCGCCACCTACCAACATGCAATGACGTACATATTCCATGATTACATGCATAAAACTTTGGAAGATTACATGGATGATTTGTTGGCCAAATCTCTTTTGTGCCCAGATTATCTCGATGACTTAAGCAAGATCCTCAATTGCCTCATGGAGCATAAAGTCAGACTGAATCCCAAGAAGTGTGTATTTGGCATCACATCTGGAAAACTCTTGGGTTTCATAGTCTCAAAGTGAGGCATCGAGGTCGACCCAAACAAAGTCAAGGCAATCCTTGAAATGGTTCCCCCAACTACCATTAAGTAGCACAGAAGCCTATAGGGAAAGGTCGCATCAATCAAGCGCTTCATAGCGCAACTATCTGAATAGTGTCGACCCATGAACAAATTATTGCACAAGGGGGTAGAATTTCACTGGGATGACGAGTGCCAGTTAGCCTTTGATGACATCAAATGATACTTGGCTTCGTTGCTAGTATTGGCACCACCTAGACCAGGAGTGTCGTTCTACTTATACATCTCAGCTACTGAGGTGGCACTGGGCGCCATGCTAGCCCGGAAGAATGAACTTCACAAAGAACAGAGCTACTTATTATATTAGCCGCACCCTGGTCAGTTATAAACTTAACTATGCATACGTCGAGAAACTCTGCTTGGCAGTTGTGTTTGCTACCAAAAAGCTACGCCACTACATACTAAGCAAAACTACGTATGTTGTGTCTAAGGAGAATCCATTGCGATACATGATGAGTCGTACTTATCATAGTAGTCGCATGGCAAAATGGATCATGCTATTGACGAAATTTGACATAGAGTTTATTGGATAGAAATCCATCAAAGGACATGTCATAGCTGATAAACTAGCTAAGGCTCCTCTCGAAGATGATCAACCTCTGGTCATAGAACTACCTGATGATGGGGTCTTCCATGTCTCAGAATCACCCGATTCTGATGAGCCTGAGTCATAGGCCAACATAACCCTATTTTTTGATGGTTCCAAATGTGATCAAGGTGGTGGCATGGGAATAGTATTTTTCACACTACAGGGTGCTCCAATGCCTCTATCATTTAAATTAGACTTCTCGTGCACCAACAATAATACAGAGTATGAAGCCTTGCTCATAGGTCTTCAGACAACAATCACCATGAACATTAAATGACTGAACATCTTTGGTGATTTGCTATTAATTGTCAACCAAGTCAAAGGGGTATTCCAGTGCAAATGCCTAGTTCTATAGGCTTATAAAGCCCTTGTGGAAAAATTCCTGGCAAAGCTTGAGTGGTACGACATCGAGGCACTCCCTCGGTCATCGAATCGTTTTGCGGACACTATGGCCTCCTTGGGGTCACTAATCCCGCAAGACCTTTCTAGTGATATGACAACCATTCAAGTCAAAACACTATCGCAATCTACGATGGAGCATGCAAGCTCTAACTTGATGCCAGGAATCCACATGATCCATATTGAACCATCCTCGGATAAGTTCTCTCGAATCCACGATTGTCTAAAACATGCCAACTAGGGGTCCTTGTTCTCCCCTACTCCCATTAATAGCAACACAACACTATTATTACAAGGTCTCTCCCGCTCAGCATTTTCTAGGGATGAAATTCAAGAGGGATTGGCTGTTCATACCATTGAGGCTTTCGATCAGCAGGATTGGTATTTACCCATTAGGGACTTCCTCAAGTTAGGTAATCTCCCGCTTGGATTGACGCCTATTGCAAAATGAGCATTCAAGTAGAAAGTGACTAAGTATGTCTTGATAGGAGACATTTTGTACTATCATAGCTATGAAGGAATCCTCCTTCAATGCTTGGACTAGCAAGAGTCAACTTGGGCGATCGCCCAAGTGCATGATGGTACATGTGGTGGCCACTTTAGTGGTATGGCCATCGCAAAGCGCATTCTTTGCATGGGCTATTATTGGCCATCTTTAGAGCGAGATTGTTGCTTTGTATCGCTCCAAATTTTTCACACCCTTACCTTCAGGCTATAGGATCCATGCCCGAAAGGGGGATGTGAAAAGGATGGCACGGTACCTCGGACTGAGAGGCCTTGCGAAGGTCCCGCCTCTCGGGGGAGGTGTATTATGGTGATTTTTCGATGGATGGTGGGTTCACCAGGAAACGTTTGAATGGCAGTTTCCATGCCTAGGTTGGGAATGTGTTTTATGTGTTCAGTTTTATCTTTAAACATCCAAGTCCTAGGTTTGGCCAAATGAATCTAAATTGCTCTATATGAAGATGCAGATTAAATGAATACAAAAGAACAAATTAGGACAGAAAATAGAGAAAGTAAGCAAGATTAAAAAGTCATACCTGATCCGGATGTCTGATGAAGATTCTGATTCTTGAAGCAGTCAGGATCGCCTCTGATTTGACAGGATCGTCTGCTATCAGACAAGATCATCTGAGATTCGACGAATTCGTCAGAGACCTGCAATCAGAGAAGTAGACACAAAATGCAGAAAATGCAACTATTCTAACAGAGGGCAATGATGTAGAATAATAGGAATAACATTAAAATGATGATAATAAACAAAATACGAGTGTACTACAATGACTTAATGACAATTGGTGACTTAATTATGCATTTAAAGCTACATGGGTGAACTCCAAAATGCAAGATAGCAGAAAATAATAAATAAACTAGCTAATTGCAGAATAAAACAGTAGATTGAAAAGAGGAAAATGCAAACTCTAGGCACTGATTGCCCCCAATGATGATTGCAGTCAAAATCGTCTCTGATTTGACAAGATCATCTCCGATCTGAACAGGATCGTCTACGACGATGTAAGCTTGCTCCGGCTGAAAAATGACAAGGTTCCTGCAAGAAAATTGGATGCAACAAATGTAGATGGTAATACAGATTATTCTAATGCGTGTGAAGGTCGATTTACAGGAAATTTCAGCCAGGGGAATGCTAAGGGGAGGGCCTAGGATTAAATAGGCTTAGGAGGGAGGTTAGGAGGTTGGAGATCATCCCTATTTGGGAGATCTCCAACGGGGAGGGTCTCTAACGACGCAGACACGCTTCTGCCCGGATTAGAGACGCCGTTGGAACAGAAGCTAATTGTGAAAAATCAGTTTTGGGACAAAATCGTCTGGACGTCCTAGCCCAGACGAAATCGTCCGATCTGAGGCGATATCGTCTGATCGGCGACGATATCGTCAAACGGTCAAAACAAACTCTAAAAATGGCATGCGAGAAAGGAGGAAACGGATTAAGCGACGGTTTGGGAGCGGTTTTGGAGGTTAAAATTTGAATTTGAATTATTTACTAGAGTAAGTGTAATTATTAAGGTTTTACTGTGCCAATTTTAGGGTGCTACATTTTGCCCCCTCTTTAGCAAATTTTTTGAAGAAAATGCGTTAAAGATGAGTTCTTCTCGATCTACGAGAAAGCAAAAATTATTCCCATTTTTAGGCGACGATTCTTGGTCGAATCGTACGATAGCTTACTATGGTGCCCCCTCCGTGTTTTTACCCAAATCGAACGTTTGAGGTAAAAACGCGAAAAAGAAAAAATTTTAAAATGTTTTTAATTGTGTTTTGAATAAAATTAAGAAAAATAGGGTAAAACCCTAATTCATTGTTACTATTCATTTTTCTGGTTTTTAGAGCTCGCAAGCAAAAATGGTCGAGACAGCGCACAGATCGATAGAGGTCCGACACGGGCTACGGGTAAGAGTCTAAACTTAGCTTAGAATGGTTTAAGTTGAATTTACATGCTTTTTAGATTGATTTTAAATAAATTTTGAGCATCACGGCCATTTTTGGGCCGTCGACGTCGTCGGGACGAAATCGTCCCGATTTCGATGAAATCGTCTCAAGTTCGCCGATTTCGTCTAAGGGCAAAATCGACGAAAGGGGGACGATTTCATCAAATTAGGGACGATTTCGGCTTGCAAAATCGGAGACGAGTTTGCTCAAATTTGGGACGATATCATCCAATAGTGGACGATATCATCATTTGTATGAAATTGAACTGATTTTACTTGCATTATTAATCACTTGAGTTTTTATTAATGATTTTTTGTTGTGTTGTTGTTTATGTTGCAGAGAGGTTTACTAAAGAGTAGAGAATGGAAATACGACGGGTTGAGAGATGACTTGGCCGCTCTATCACAGGCAGAGCGGGATCAGCTGGCTCAAGTCGACTTACAACATGTGGCAGATATGCCACAGGTTTCTACAAACATGGGGCTACTGACGACCCTGGCGGAGAGGTGGTATCCGGGTTCTTCCTATTTTTGGTTACCCATAGGGGAGATGACTCCCACATTGGAGGATGTATGGAGGATTTTGAGGATCCCCATACAAGGACGGTTGATCACTCCTATGGCCAATCAGGGCCACGCTATGATGCGGTTGTGTGGCGATCCGAGCTTCACCCTGGAGAAGGGCGGAGTGAACATCGAGGCGCTACGTCAGATGCCTGGGGCATCCAGACTCACACAGGTTTTGGCCAGAGTGGTAGGTGGACTTCTGCTGTGCCACCAGAGTGGATGCAGGGTACCATGGGTGCTAGCAGATGTGATCTGCGACATGCGTGACCATGGTTATAGGTTCTCTTGGGGCAATTTTGTTCTATGCCGATTGTACAGGATCCTGCATGGGGTCATGTACAAGGGCGACCGATGTCTGGTTATGACATCGCTACTACAGGTTTGGTGTTGGGAGCACATTGTAGTGCGAAGGCCGATAGGGCTTCCTTTGATAGGGATTGATGGGGAGAGGCCCCGAGTTTTCTATTGGTGGCTCCGGAGAGGGGCACAATGGCGGATTGATCTGTCGATGTCCCAGAGACTGCTGGATGACCTTGTCCCGGACCAAATCACCTGGAGGCCTTGGAGGGATCATCCAGGGTGGGCCGAGGATGGACAGGAGCTGGCTCGCATCAGGCGAACCTACTGGTCGAGGATGGAGAGGGGAGAGGTGGAGCTCCACCGCTACGACCGAGTTTTGTGATAGTTCGGTCTACAGTAGGGGATCCCATCTCTCAGGGATTACGAGTTTTCTCGGACTGTCCGGGATAACACTATGGTCAGCGGGGCTCCAGATATGCAGCGCTTTTGGAGTCAGGACGCAGATGATGCCCCCATTCAGCCAGTGGATGGGGACGATCTCTGGGGTAGCCGATGGCTACGATGCCTAGTACGCAGGCATCCGCCCTCCTCGGATGACGAGGGCTCAGGGTCTGATTCATGCAGTTGTGCGTCGGATGGGGAGGCGGCGCCAGGCGGCCATTGAGGCAGCACAGGGTCACGATGGGAGAGAGCAGAGGAGGCCACAGGCTTAGTAGAGGCCACGACAGTGGGAGAGGAGGGAGGAGAGACCCCCTTCTCCATAGAGAGAGAGAGCACCATCGCCCGATAAGGGCAAGGGTGTTGACATTAGGGAGAGTAGCGAGACAGCGACTCTCCGAGCTGAGGTTGCCCGCCTACGGGCTCAAGTGCAGACATTGCAGGATGAGGCTACACGGCTTAGAGCTCAGGGTGGAGGAGCGAGCACTCAGGATTTAGCATGCGCTATTGCCCAGGTTACATTCTATCAGGCTCTATACTACCAGGCGGTGCCAACAGAGCAGAGGGTGCCATTACCAGCTCATATTGCAGAGCCTGTCGTGATGGGGTCATCTAGGACATCATCACGATCGACATCCAGGACTCATGGCACCACACGGACTACGATGGGGCCACCTCCTCCACCTCAAGGCGGGGGAGGAGATGAGGCTGAGAGCTCGAGGGGTTCTCGAGACACTACACAGAGGATATATGATTGAGAGGATTGAGTATGCCAAGATGTAGATTGTGGCATACCAATCTATTTTTGATATGATGTACATATATTTGATATATATATAGATGAGATATTTTTTGATCATATGACTTGTCTTATGTATTTTTATGATGCTTTTAATGTTTTGATTGATTGATTTGATGATTCATGTAATTACGTCATTGGAAATATTATGGTTGAAATGTCATGCTTGAAAAATTTAAATGAAATAATCTGATAGAACAAATTGGTTGTTTGTGATGTGATGATTTGAAAAAAAATAAAAGGGGACTTTTAACAATAATTTCAAAGGACATTGTCGCTATTATAGACCATTTCATGGAGTCGTCGCTCACTCGGTCGTCAAGCTAATCCTGGTATAGAAATATTGCTAAAAGTAAAAGAGTGCTTAAGAGACTGTCTTAAGACTTTGGTGCAATGGTGCAAATGATGATGATGATGGTTTGTTTTCAGATTTTCATAAAAATAGTATGCATGAAATAATGTTAAAATGATTTTTGCTAGGCATAAATTCCTAAGTGTGATAAAATTTTTGGATAATTCCCTAGGAATTATACCATCATTGCAAAATTGAAGGTTGACATAATGACATGAAATAGTGATAATGTGCATGCTTTTTGTCAAAAAAAAACATAATTGTATAATAGAATGATTTAAGTCATATGGTTTTCATGATTTTCAAATAAATGGGGAATAAAAATTGGTACAATGGTTTGCGCTAGGCATAGAATATGTAGGTATAGACTTATACCATCATCGCGAAAATCAAAGAAGAAAATAGATTGTTTTATTGCATGGTTGATTTTTAATTTTTGAAAAATAAATAGAAAATATGAAGAGGAGGACTTGCGCTAGGCATAAAATTCCAATTTTAGTTTTGGAACTATACCATCGTCGCGAAAGTCAAAAGTTATATATAGATGTAACTTGATTGTATGTTGTGAAGATGATTTTGATTTTTGATAATGCATATAGTTGTCTTTATACTAAACAACTGTTCTTCAAAGAAGAAAATGAATTTATTCCAAACAATTTGCAAAAAATATTTCAAAGTATCTTAAAGACAAAAGTTAGATTTATAAGGAATCCCATGTGCGTATGTGAGTTCATTTCCAATCTTGATTTATCATAATGATACACAAAATCTCTCAAATACAAATGTGTGTGCAATTGCATTGTTCATTTACCAGTTTGAGCAAGGTACTATGATACAAGTGATTTGAATGAACCAAATAAGTGTTCATTAACCATGATGTAGATGCATATAACCATACTAGACTACTATGTAAGTCGGATTATCAAGAGCTAGCTAATCCATAAGCGAGACATAGGTCTGTACAAAAGAAGGTCGCTAATGTGACAGACATATCGCCACGCTAGGAGTTACCCAAGGCCAAGCGGGTTGGGCACAAACCACCTGTTATGGGGCTTACCTCACAGTTTTCGAATAATTGAGAATTCCAGGGATTCAAGCTCATCAACCCTTCTTTTCTTTTCAAAGGGTAGGGAAAGGGATTTTATTGCTTTTGCTTTTGCTTTTTTCTTTTTCTTTGCTTTTGTATTTCTTTTGTATTTTTGCTTGATTTTTGAGATAATGCTTGGAACATTGTTGTAATGATATAAAATAACATTTTTCTTTTTCTCTTTTTCTTGAACTTTGCTTTTTCTTTTTGTTCTATGCTAGGGATACTTGCTCGGATTAGCTGTAGAGCAAGGGATTTTTATTACGGGTAGGGGTGAGCTTGTCCTTTTGCCAATTCTCAAAGATTCTAGACCATGTGCATGATAGGATAGCAGGGGAAACTTTTCGCTCAAGAAACCACTTCTACTATGTAGCAAAGCATGGAAATTACAAATATAATCATTTTATTGTGAAAGGATGTGCTTGGTTTAAGTAAATAACAAGATCAATTCTCTGTGCTCAAACTTTATTTAATTGAATTTTGTGGACTTTGATATAAGAGAGATTAGTAATCATGCCAGATAAAAATCAAGATATTTATTTTTGTGAGTGTGAAAGTGAGGGATTCCAAATAAATGCTAATTTATCCAAAATAATTTGAAACATATAACTGCAACATTTGTAAGAAGATATATATAAATACTTTTTGAGAAGTTTTGAGAATGTTGACTCTCTCTTTCTTCTTTATGTTGTTTTGGTTTCGAAAGAGTCAAGAATATTGCTGTTTTTTTATTTTTATTATTATTATTATTTTTTGTTTTTGAAAGAATTAACAAGTGCCATAAATAAATACAACAAGTAGTTTTGAATATTTTGATGATTATGAATGTTTTTGGTGTTTTTGAATTTATAAATTGAAAAAAATACAAGATAGTGATTTTGAAATATTTTAAACAAATATATACAAGGATGAAATGACCAAATTTATACATAGTAACGTTTAAGATGCAAAATGTTCATGGGTTCTTTAAGTTCTTTACCATCTAAGGTAGATAATTTGTATGCTCCTGATTCAAATTTAGCGGTGATAATGTATGGTCCAATCCGGTTGGGCTCAAATTTACCTTTAAGGTCCTTAGTTGCATTAGTATTTTTTTGATTTTCTTTTAAAACAAGGTCGCCGATCTCAAAGGATCGATGACGAACTTTTTAGCATATGATCTTTTAAGCTTATTTTGGTAGGCACAGAGATTCTCCAAAGCATTGATGCATTTTTCATCTAGGAGTTCCAGTGGTCGAGTCTGCCAACTCGATATTCATCTCCTACTTCGGTATCTTGAAGTAGTAGAGCCAAAGAAGGAACTTCTAATTCAAAGGGAAAAACGGCTTCAGCACCATAAACCAAAACAAAAGGTGAAGTTCCAGTGGGGGTTCGAACACTAGTTCGATAGGCCCACAAGGCTGGATATAACTGAATGTGCCAGTCACGGCCAGTTTTATTGACCAATATTTTGAGAATTTTGATTAAGGTTTTGTTAGATGCTTCTGCTTGACCATTACCCTGAGGATAATAGGGAGTGGACCAGCGATGTTGAATCTTATATTTTTGGCATAATTTTTTAACATCTTTATTTTTGAAACAAGTTCCATTATCAGAGATGAGATTTGCAGGAATTTCGAACCTACAAATGATTTGATTAAAAATAAATTTAGAGACTTGTGTGCCGGTGCAAGGAAGCTAAAGGCATAGCTTCAACCCACTTCGTGAAATACTCAGTGGCGGTTATGATGAATTTGTGTCCATCAGATGACACAGGATTGATTTTGCCAATAATATCTAAACCCCATTTTGAAAAGGGCCAAGGAGATGAAATAGCCTGCGGTTCTTGTGCAGGCGCATGGACAAGGTCGGCATGTTTCTGGCACTTGTCGCAATGGCGCACATAATCATGTGCATCATTCTCCATGGTAGGCCAAAAGTATCCTATCCTAAGGAGCTTTTTAGCAATGACACTACCACCGAAGTGTCCTCCACAAGATCCATCGTGGGCTTCACTCAAGGCTGATTTGGATTCTTCTAAATTCAAACATCTTAATAGGATACCTTCAAAATATCTCCTATATAAAGTATTGCCAATTATTACAAATCGACTTGCTCGTCTACGTAATAACCGACGTTGGTTTCTATTAGAATTGGCAGGGAAAGTCCCATTTTGGAGAAAATCAAATATATCCGTATACCAAGGTTCAGGAGTAGTTTCATTGATTAGAAACACATCCAAAGGTTCTAAGCATGACTTATTTGAAGCGGGTTCCTGGAGTCGACGAATAATGATAGTGGCATATTCGTCATCTAACTCCAAGGGCAGGAGATGCAGCCACGGCCATAGCATCAGCTGCACGGTTGCAAGTTCGAGGAATAGCTTCCAAGGTAACTTGATCAAATAGAGACATTAATTGTAAGACATAGGCCTTATATGGGCACGGTTTATCATCTCTAGTCTGATAAACTTCATTAATTTGGTTTATAACAAGTTGAGAATCACCAAAAACTAACGAGATGTTTAATTTTTAGCGCCAAGGCAGCTCGTAATCCAAAGATTAGAGCTTCATATTCAGCGATATTGTTGGTGCAAGCAAATGTTAATTTGAAGGACGAGAGGAATAAGATGTTTTTGCGGGGATATTAAAATAATACCCGCAAAAAGCCCCACTCATGCATCGGGCTCCATCAAAGTATAAGGACCATTGTTCAATATGGTCTGCCTCTAATTGAAGGCATTCATCAGGAAACTCAATGATGAGGGGATGGGTAGACTCTAAGGGTGCAACATCTAATTGATCTGCTATGATTTGACCCTTAACAGACTTCTGTCCTATGAATGTGAGGTCAAACTCGCTTAGAGCAAGAACCCACTTGGCTGTGCGACCCGATAAATAAGGTCGACTCATGAGATACCTCAAGGGATCATATTTAGCAATGACATAAGTTTTCCGACTAAGCATATAATGGCATAATTTTTGCGTAGCAAACACGACCGCTAGACATAGTTTTTCTAATGTTGTGTAGCGGGTTTCATAAGCGATGAAGGTTCGGCTAATATAATAATTAGCACGTTCTCTCTTTTCATCATCAAGCTGAGCTAACATAGCTCCTAAGGCAGAATCTAAAGCTGAAATATACAGGAGAAATGGGCGATCAGGTCTAGGCGGTGAAAGCATAGGTGGGTTAAGGAGGTATTGTTTGAGAAGTTCAAAAGCTTCTTTACATTCGTCGTCCCAATTAAAAGGGACATCCTTCTTAAGAAGTTTAAGAAAGGGACCGGTTTTGTCCGCTGACTTATCGATGAAGCGACGGATGGCTTGAAGCTTACCTTGTAAACTTCGTAACTCAGATATATTAGTAGGTGCGGGCATATCAGTGATAGCCGCAATCTTGAGAGGGTCGATTTCGATACCACGTAAAGAAACTAAAACCCCTAATAGTTTACCGGACTTAACTCCGAATATGCATTTGGCTGGATTTAATCGAATAAGATATTCTCGTAATCGATTAAAAACTTTTCTCAAATCATCTAAATGATTATCTTCATTAATAGAGCGAGCTATAATATCATCTACATAATCATGTAGGATATCATGCATCATATCATGAAAAATATAAGTCATAGCTCGTTGATAGGTTGCACCTGCGTTCTTTAAGCCAAATGGCATCACTTTCCAACAAAAGGTACCCCGGGGGGGTAATAAAGGTTATTTTAGCCTGATCTTCAGGAGCTATCCTGATCTGATTATAACCGGAGAATCCATCCATTAAGGACATCATCCCACTCCCGACGGTAAAGTCAATGATTTGATCCATGTTTGGAAGAGGAAAATCATCTTTAGGGCATGCAACGTTAATATCTCTAAAATCTGTGCAAACCCTAACTTTGGTGGCTTCTTTCTTGGTGACTGGAACTACATTTGAGATCCATTCAGCATAATCAATAGCTTGTATAAAAACAACATTCAGGAGTTTTTCTAACTCCCCTTTGACTAGCAAAGCCACTTTGGGATGCATTTTTCTAAGTTTTTGTTTAACAGGTTTAGCATCCGGATGGACTACTAGGTGATGCATGACTACAGAAGGGTCTAGACCTGGCATATCTTCATATGTCCAAGCGAAGACATCTTCATATTCTTTAAGGAATGCAATGTATTGCTCTTGTTTTTCTTGACTTAATTCTGATCCAATATTGATTATGTGAGGACTATCCTCAGTTCCAATATTAATTTTAATGACGTTTTCTACCTCCATGTGTAGATCTCTTTCAAAATTAGGTGGGGTGGGTGAAATGCCCAATTCTTGTAATTCTTGTAAGGTTAAGTTGGATAATTCATCTTGAGGATTAGTGGTCTCAAGTTGGGCTATAGTTGGTATAGAACCATCAAAATAAAATCCATTGTGTAACATCTCTTCAATGGAGACATCGTGGAAGATATCTCCTTCCAACTCCTCATCGGAGTCAGCAATCATTTCAGGGTAAGCTATGGATAGCATGTTACATGTAAATGGCTGATTTTTTAGAGGCAAATCATCACGCCTATCCAAATAATCTTGATAACATATGAGTTGATCATCATCTTCAAAAGGAAAGGGTTGACCCTTACTAGGAAATAGGCCCACACCACAGCGGGCAGGCCATGGTTCTACCTCGAAAGGTTCTTTCATGCCATTTTGGAAAGGTCCCAAGCCTTTCCCTTTATATCCCATTTTAAGCATTATGGGTTTAGCTTTAATATATTCATTGGTAAAATAACATCGAGCATATCCCTCATGATGAGTTTTGATATTCCGAGGGATTCTTCCCCAGTCATATCCTTTATAAATGAAGGCACAACTCCCGACTTGGTAAGTACTTCCCATAGGTTGTGGGAGGCCCAAAGTACGAGGAGATGGCGGCAAGTTATTTAAAAGAATTGAATCTTGCATGAAAGCATTTGTTTTTTTCGATATTAAGATTGTGGATAAATCCGGTAAAAGTTCATCCGAAAGAGCATAAGATGTAGAAGGATCATTCCCTATATCTTTAGATGTGGAAGGTATGATAGATGTTGATAATGTGGAAGTGTTAAGAGATGGGTCTATAGGTTTTGAAATTATAGGGATAGAACATGAAGGATTGGTTGTAGATTGAAGATCTTTTTGAGGTTCTAGAGTGGTTTGTTTAGAAGATTGTTGATCTATATATGAGGGTGAAATTAATGGAGGGGAAATAGGTGAAGCTATGGGTGTGTGTTTCACGAGTTTTAGATGAAAAATAAGAATTAGGATGTGTGGATGACAGAGCGAGGGCAAAATTGCACTCCAACAGGTTCTGCCAAAGCACACATATCAAAGGGTCTAGGATCACCATGGATAGTGACCAACTGATTTTTAAATTCAAATTTAACACATTGGTGTAAAGTTGATGGGACAGCCCGCATTGCATTGATCCAAGGATGACCCAAGAGTATATTGTACGATGCGGGGCAATGTACAATAAACACGGTGGTATCTAGAGTTCGAGGACCAACTTGCAATGGGATGGTAATAACTCCACACGTTTCTTGTGTTTCGTCATTGAAAGCTTTGATAATCATGTCAGTTTTCTTCATTTCATCACTTCTAAAGCCAAATCGTTGGTAGAAGTCAAAAGTGCAAATGTTTAGAGATGAACCATTATCAATCGGGACTCGTTTAACAACTACATCTCCAATTAGAGCAAGTAATATATAAGGGATTATCCTTATGTAAAGCTGTGTTGTGGGATATCTTTATCCCGAAAGTCAATACAATCAACTTCTCGAGTGATGATAGTATTGGCCATGGCTTCAGGTTGAATATTTTGAGGTACCATCATTTGGCTTAATGTAAGCATCAACTCATCCCTATGGGTAGGAGAAGATCTTAATAAATCCAAAAGGGAAATTCTAGCTGTAGTATTGGATAATTGCTCATTAATATTGTAAGGGGGTTTAAGTTGAACATTGGAAGCATGATTCCCTTTATTGGGATTTTTCAAAACAAATGGAGCTGATCCATCATTCTGGTTTGGTTCTTGTTGAGAATTTTGAGCCTGTTGTCGGGTAACGACTCCAATGGTACCTACAATGTTATATTGAAGACGTTGAACTGGTCTCGATCGAGCATTTATGGCTTGTTCATTTGGGAGGAATTGATTAGAAGAGGGTCGAGTAGTAACTCTTCTAGGAAATGGTTCTTCTGGAACCATAGCATCTGTGATGGGTTGAATAGGATCTGATTCATTTTTAGAACTATTCGATTGGTTTGAAGTGATGTCTATTTCACTTTCAATATCTGATTCTACATCACTAGGATCTGGAGTTTGAATATTATGTAGGGGCCTGGTCGTGACCAGGGATAAGGTTGTGTCAAATATTTGAGGATCCTGAACAGGTAAATGTCCACTAATAGTTCCTACATATCGGGTAGGAGGAGGAACATTATGATGTTCGATTTGATTGGCCACCTCTTTACCATGTCTTGGTAAAGGGTGTTGAAATATGTCTAATGATTGATTAGCATTTTGATTTTGATTTTGGGGAATGTTCTTTTGAGGGTTATTAGGAGCATTTTGTTTAGGTTGGAAGGCTTGCACCTCCATTTCATTATTATCAATCAGATCCTGTATTTTATGTTTCAACCTTTTACAAGCGTTGGTAGAGTGTCCAGGCCCTCTATGGAAATCACAGTGTAAGTCAGCTCTGTATCCGGGTATAGTTGGATCAGGTTCCTGGATAGCTGGTAATTGGATCAAACCTCTTTCGAGTAATTGAGGTAAAATAGTTGATAATGGTTGATTCAATCTAGTAAATTCTCGAGGAGGCTTATCAGGCGGTTTCAATATAAATTTTTTTGTTGTTTTCGTTGCATTGATATTAGCAACATTTTTGCTATCAGTGACTCTCGTCACCTACAACTTGTTTGTTTTTATACTGATTTTTGGATGTTTTCTCATCATCCTTCTTCCTAAGTTGGCCTCTCCTAATGAGGGCATCTTCTACTCTTCGAGCTAAATCTATAGCCTGATCGAAGGTAGTTAAAGTAGCAGTTGATAGCTCATAAGATATTTGTTCTTGTAAATTATTAATAAAAATGTCCAACATTTCCCTATAAGGTAGCACAAAGTGCAGTTTTCCTATCAACTGCCTCCATCTAGCTAAGAAATCAGCAAAACATTCATCCTTGTCTTGTTTTAAGTTGTATAAATCTTTAATGGTTACATGCCTCTCGATGTAGGCACTAAATTGATGGACAAAAGATTCAGCTATTTCTTCAAAGTTTCTCAAAGAATGAGTGGGCAATTGATAGTACCACTCTAATGCCATTCCACCTAAACTTTTTGGGAACATTTTTAGTAATAGCAAGTCATCATGTGATATATCATGACATGCTATCCTAAACATGCGAAGATGCTCTATGGGATCTTCGGTTCCTTTATATATAGGCAAGATGGGCATGGGAAAATGCTTAGGGTAAGGTTGTGCTACAACTATGGGATCCAAAGGTTGACTACATATCTCTCGATAATTGTACGAGGGATGGTAAGGATCTATCTGGTCCATACGCGAAGCTAACTGTTTCACCATGGCTTCCAGATTACTAGTTTGCCCACCATATTGGTTCGGTAGGGCATTGATATGGGATTTGTGAGCATATGATGGAGGGACATGAAGATTAGATGCTATGTTGCTATTGTGTAAATTGTTGGTAGGAAAGGTGTTATGAAGGAATTTTGAAGTTGTATTATGTTGTATTCCAGATTGTTGAAAATTGGTGTTTGGCTTCATTTTAGGTTTTTGTTTACTTGAAGCATATTGATCAATAGTTTGGCGAAGTAAAGTAGTGAAGGAAGTTTTCTTTTGTGTGGGAATGATTTTAGGCTCAATAACAAGGTTCCTTAGGAGGTTGGGTAACCTGTTGTTTTGGCATGTTCTGAATCATAGTGACCATATCTCTATTGGATGGTCCAGCCTTATCACTTTCTTGATCAATGAAAGACAAGGGATTAGTGTGCACATCAAACATATGTTCCATGGCTGCTTGAGTGTCACTAATTTGCCCTTTATCAATACGAACTGCCATATTAAGAGCGCCAATGTTATTATTGAAAAATTTCCAAAAATGATCTAAGTTGTCAAAAGCAATAGTTCCATCTGGAGCTACTCTAGGGGATGAGGATCCATCCTCTTTAACATTTTCTTCTTGTTCATTGTCTTCACCTAGGTCATCTTCCGGTTGATCTAGAGTTTCTCCTTCCGGAATTGGATCTTCAGGAAGGAGATTTGGGTTTCTAGTTTTATCTTCTAACCAATCTTCTTCTTCTCCTTCAGTTTGTTTACCATTCCTAAGTTTAGGCATTGTGCTTAATTTAGATTTCAGCAAATATATATATATATATATATATATATATATATATATATATATATATATATATATATATATATATATATATATATATATATATTATATATATATGCAACAAGCTTAAGAGGTATATATTAATTATATACCTACTACAATATTTAAAATGAAATGTTTTGGTTTTTGTTATGTTTTTTAGTTTTTCTTGTTTTTGTAATAATATTGTAAAGATAACAAACAACACAATAAATGCAAGAACTAATACTGAAAGTAATGATCTAGTTTTCTATAAATAATTTATAAATATCATTAATGGGCTCGAGTTCTTCAGGAGTCATGAAGTGTTCTTCTTCAAATTGAAAATTTTCTTTCAAAAATTTAATGAAAAGAGCTATAGTGATATTATCTGTCTCAGATTCTGGTTGATAGAAGTAAAGCTCGTGGCAATACTCTCGATATAACACAGCTCGAGGAACTCTATTCCATCTTTCCCTATCCGTAAGAACAACCTCTTGGTCTTCTACATGACCTAGGAACTGGTGTATAATGGTTGCATTCTCGAGGTATTCCTCGAAGGTGAACAATTCTGAAGACACAAGAGCTCTCCTATAAGCTAACCATCTATGGCAGGCTCTCTGAAGTTCATGATAAAAGACGAGTTGATGAGGATCCAGGATTCTATCTAGGACAAGCCTCTTGATTTGTTTAAGTTTTGTTGACCTAGATGAAATGACACTTAGTCTTCTATCAAGTTCGTCCCACAAAAGTTGATTTCTATCTGTTTCAGGCACACTAAGCACATAATTGATTTCTATGGCTGCCAATTGGTTTTCAACATTTATAGTAATTGCTAATATTTTCTTAGGAGCTACCATCTAAACATGATATGCAACTTATTAGTTTTAGATGATTTGAAATGCATCTATGTTTTGGTTGTTTTATTTATTTTTTATTTGTTTTGTTTTCAAAAGGTTTTAAATGCATTCACGTCGGGTTCACCAAAATGTATCGCTCCAAATTTTTCACACCCTTACCTTCAGGCTATAGGATCCATGCCCGGAAGGGGGATGTGAAAAGGATGGCGCGGTACCTCAGATCGAGAGGCCTTGCGAAGGTCCCGCCTCTCGGGGGAGGTGTATTATGGTGATTTTTCGATGGATGGTGGGTTCACCAGGAAACGTTTGAATGGCAGTTTCCATGCCTAGGTTGGGAATGTGTTTTATGTGTTCAGTTTTATCCTTAAACATCCAAGTCCTAGGTTTGGCCAAAATGAATCTAAATTGCTCTATATGAAGATGCAGATTAAATGAATACAGAAGAACAAATTAGGACAGAAAATAGAGAAAGTAAGCAAGATTAAAAAGTCATACCTGATCCGGATGTCTGATGAAGATTCTGATTCTTGAAGCAGTCAGGATCGCCTCTGATTTGATAGGATCATCTGCTATCAGACAAGATCGTCTGAGATTCGACGAATTCGTCAGACGAATTCATCAGAGACCTGCAATCAGAGAAGTAGACACAAAATGCAGAAAATGCAACTATTCTAACAGAGGGCAATGATGTAGAATAATAGGAATAACATTAAAATGATGATAATAAACAAAATACGAGTGTACTACAATGACTTAATGACAATTGGTGACTTAATTATGCATTTAAAGCTACATGGGTGAACTCCAAAATGCAGAATAGCAGAAAATAATAAATAAACTAGCTAATTGCAGAATAAAACAGCAGATTGAAAAGAGGAAAATGCAAACTCTAGGCACTGATTGCCCCCAATGATGATTGCAGTCGAAATCGTCTCTGATTTGACAGGATCATCTCCGATCTGAACAGGATCGTCTACGACGATGTAAGCTTGCTCCGGCTGAAAAATGACAAGGTTCCTGCAAGAAAATTGGATGCAACAAATGTAGATGGTAATACAGATTATTCTAATGCGTGTGAAGGTCGATTTACAGGAAATTTCAGCCAGGGGAATGCTAAGGGGAGGGCCTAGGATTAAATAGGCTTAGGAGGGAGGTTAGGAGGTTGGAGATCATCCCTATTTGGGAGATCTCCAACGGGGAGGGTCTCTAACGGCGTAGACACGCTTTTGCCCGGATTAGAGACGTCGTTGGAACAGAAGCTAATTGTGAAAAATTAGTTTTGGGACAAAATCGTCTGGACGTCCTAGCCCAGACGAAATCGTCCGATCTGAGGCGATATCGTCTGATCGACGACGATATCGTCAAACGATCAAAACAAACTCTAAAAATGGCATGGGAAATGAGGAAACGGATTAAGCGACGGTTTGGGAGTGGTTTTGGAGGTTAAAATTTGAATTTGAATTATTTACTAGAGTAAGTGTAATTATTAAGGTTTTACTACACCAATTTTAGGGTGCTATAGTTGCGCATATGTGAGGAAGTGCGTGAAGTGTCAACACCATGCTAATTTGACACACATACCTTCCCAGGCCTTGCAGACAGTCCAGTCAGCTTGGTCATTTTCGTAGTGGGGCTTAGATCTAATCAGAAAGATCTCCCCTACATCGTTAGGTCATCACATGTTTATCATAATGGCCACAAAGTATTTCACCAAATGGGTGGAAGCAGTTTTGCTTACCTCTATGACAGGACCCCGCATTGTGGAGTTAATTTTGCATATCATATGTCATTTTGGTATTCCATCCAAACTAATATCGGATAATGGGACATCATTCAAGAACAAAGACATGTGTGCTTTGACCACAAAGTACAAAATTCAGCACATTTTTTTGACACCCTATGATCCGTAGGCAAATGGGCAAGCAGAGGCGTCAAACAAAATGCTAGTCACTATCCTCAAAAATACTGTCGTAGACAGTCATAAGGATTGGCACATTCAGATCCCACTTGCCCTGTGGGCCTATCGCAATAGCATTCGGACGCCCATTAGGGCAACTCCATTTTTGCTCGTGTATGGATCTGAGGCAATCATGCCTCTTGAGTTGGAAATCCCTTCCCTGTGCATATCAATGCAAGATTTCATCAATGATGACACTGTGTGGAAGGCCCGGTTAGACCATCTTACGTTGCTTGACGAATGATGCGTTAATGCTCTCGAGAATTTACGTATCTATCAAGAGCGACTTAAGAAAGCATACAACATGAAAGTTCACCTGAGGGACTTTCGGGTTGGTGATTTGGTCTTGAAGGAAAACCAATAGAACTCTAGTTTGCCATCCCATCTAAGGGACAAGTTCATGGCAAATTGGTTAGGTCCATATGTAATTGATAGCAAGATAGGACCCAGGACGTACCGGCTAGCTTCCCTTGATGGAGTCAAGGAACTCGAACCCTTGAACATCAGTCATTTGCGACCATTCCATATCTAAAGCAGCCAATCCCAAAATGCTCCAAGGATTCCTACAATTGCTTGGTCAATCCCAAAATGCTCCAAGGATTCCTACAATCGCTTGGTCAATCCCAAAATGCTCCAAGGATTCCTACAATCGCTTGGTCAATCCCAAAATGCTCCAAGGATTCCTACAATCGCTTGGTCAATCCCAAAATGCTCCAAGGATTCCTACAATCGCTTGGTCAATCCCAAAATGCTCCAAGGATTCCTACAATCGCTTGGTCAATCCCAAAATGCTCCAAGGATTCCTACAATCGCTTGGTCAATCCCAAAATGCTCCAAGGATTCCTACAATCGCTTGGTCAATCCCAAAATGCTCCAAGGATTCCTACAATCGCTTGGTCAATCCCAAAATGCTCCAAGGATTCCTACAATCGCTTGGTCAATCCCAAAATGCTCCAAGGATTCCTACAATCGCTTGGTCAATCCCAAAATGCTCCAAGGATTCCTACAATCGCTTGGTCAATCCCAAAATGCTCCAAGGATTCCTACAATCGCTTGGTCAATCCCAAAATGCTCCAAGGATTCCTACAATCGCTTGGTCAATCCCAAAATGCTCCAAGGATTCCTACAATCGCTTGGTCAATCCCAAAATGCTCCAAGGATTCCTACAATCGCTTGGTCAAAAATAAGAAAATTCAAAAATAGTAAAATCATAAAAAAAAACAAAAAATTTTTTGCATCTCATTGCCAGGCATGCTCAAACTCATCAATAGAGAGCTCTTCTCCCATCTCATCTTCATATCCACAAAAATCAATCCATCAAAAACACAAAAATATGTAGTTGCATTGAGCATCACATCCATACATTGCATATCTATGATCATACAGGTCAAAGGCACCATAGATTGTAATCACTCCGCCAATCCATCTTGTTCCATGCTTCTCCATTCTATAAGCAGTCCATCAAAAATAAACACCATTCACTTCTTTTTACCATACCAGAGTCAATGGTCTTTTAATGTATCAAGAGTTTTCATCTTTTAGTCGTCATGTAGCCTTCTAGCCACATACTATACCAAGTCAAACAGATTTTACGAAGGTAGAGTTCTACTTGGATCACACCTTGTTACGTAGCATCCCAACACAAATTAAAACACATAAAAATTCCCAAGTTGTGTGAATGAAAGATGAAACCTGCAAAGCAATCCAGGTCACCATAAGCGAAATGGTTATCTTGCTCATCCCCCTATGCGAATGACCCCATGAATGCTGAGAGTTGGCAAAAGGACAAGCATCTTCCCTACCCAATTCCCCAAGAATCCCAAGTTCTCAAAAAGTTGCAAACATCAAAAAGTTGCAAAACGTCAAAAATCCAACAAATTTGACATCACCCCCAAAGTGCATACATCAAGAAAAGCACATAAAATAGTGATTCTCATCACTCCAAATCCAAATCCCTTGCTCAAGAGAAAAAAATATAACAAAAATAAACAGTGATTTTTATCACTACAAAAGAGCAAGTATCCCAATACAATTGAAGAAAAGAAGGGAGTAGAACTTGAATCCCTGGAACTCTCAACATTTCGACAGGTCATGAGGCAAACCCTAGTACCGTTTTGGTTGATAGCCTATCGGTCACTGGTGGTAAACCTCCCGCATGACGATATATCTATCACATTAACTTGTGTGCAGATCAATGTTTGCATGTGGATGAGCTAGCTTATGGTATCCTAGATAGCACCGCAGATTAATCGAGCTAAACACAACAAAGGAGTTAGTGGAGCTAATCAGGTGATCCTCAGTACAGGTTTGGTTGATAGCCTATATGGCACTGGTGGTATCCTAACAAACACCACATAAACAAACTCAATTGCACACACAGGGATGTGAAATAACTTGGTCAAAAACAAGTCCGATTCATACCTTGAGCAAAATTCTTGTACGACACAACTACAGTCATGGCTAGTTAGTTACAACATCTGAGTCTCAGAAAACCTTAGCTACATTTCCAAACCAACTTGCCATCTTTCATTCTCCCATTGCAAAAAAAAAAAAAACACATGTATGCCTACAAAGCTATTCACCACAGCAATCGCCTAAGACAAAAAAAAAAAGCCATAAAGTTCTGAACAGTCTATGGTGCGACTACCAAACATCACAAATTCAATTCATCCATTCCATTTTTGCATATCACATATAAATCAAAAACATTTGCATTCATCATAACATATGCATCCATCAAAATAAATTAATATGCATGCATCCATACTCATCACCCATCATGCATAAAATCAAATCATCACATGCGCATAAACAAAATAAAGTCATATATATATATCATCAAAAATGCCCACAGGCTACAAAGAACCGGTCATGTGACCCCGCAACAAAATCCAAAATCTCAAAACCCCCAAGCCTAAGGCATCGGCCACCATGATCACGTAGGATCGGTGCGACGGGAACTACCCCCGTGGTGTGGGTCCTATGGGACCCCTCGAGGCGGCTACTACTAGCCCCCGCATCATGCCTACTTCCCCCTCCCTCATCCAGTCTCCTGCATCGAGAGGATGTTGATTGCTCAGTCTCACTCCCTCTCGAGCGGCATGACGATCCACCTCTCGGGGGCTCAGGTAACCGCCCATCAAGGTGGATAATCTCTCCCTCCATATCCATCCGATGTCGAGACCAATCTGCCTCCCACCACAACCACTCTACCTCCCATCGATGGTAATAAGCTACTACATCGTCGCGCTGTGCCAAAGCCCTATCCCTCTCTGCCAGCTGCGTTCGTAGGAGATCCCCCTCCCGTGTAGCATCAGTACCCCCACCCTATCGGTAGTAGGCAGCCAATGCATTCTCCCGCTCTGCTAGCTGCATGCGTAGGAGATCCCTCTCCTACAGCGCATCCCCTAGCTCCTCATCGTGCCTCCGCAACAGCCCCTCCAACCATGCATTCTCAGCACGTAACCCAGACTCCGTGTCCTCCACATCCGCCTGAGGCATGGGACTCTCTGGAATAGCAACCTGCTCTGGCTCCCATTGCTCCGTGATGTCCTACATCTCCGGCTGATCCGAAACCCCCAAATCCACATCCTCATCCTCCACCTCCACCATATCTGCATCCTCCCGAGGAGCCCCCCAATCATCTCCTGGTGCCTCGACACCCTCCCCGCCCACTGCTGTTGCCTCCGTGCCTCCCAGTGGCCCCTCTCCCCACCATCGCCGTAGTACCCACCATTGGTCGTACTCTATGGTAGTCCCGACGTCATCCACATTTGGGACATCGATCACCATGTCTGAGTCCTCGCCTAGTGGCACGATGATGGGTCGATCCAGAGTTCTCTCGTCCCCCCAATGTCGATAGACCATGGGCTCACTAGGAAACCCCTGGCGCACCCCAAACTGTCGTGTCACCCGGCTGTAGGAGAAGAACTCATGCTCGGTCCCATGCCACCCAATCAGCCATCGCTCCCTACGTACCCATCGGAGCCACTCTCCAGCCTCCGGCCAGGTTGGACAGTCCCGATAAGGGCGCCAGAACACCTCCCCTGGAGTAAGCCAAGCGAGGGCATCGACATAGTGCCCTACGACACCTGCCCACCGTCGACTCTGTCCCTGCTCCCTAGACCATCGCCACAACATCGCATAACCTATCTCCTTATCCTCCATCTCCGCCCGAGTCATCCACGGTAACCCGACTGGCCTCTCCACCGCTATGTGTTGCCAAGCCCAGCTCTGCAACAGATAGCTATAGCTAATACCCTTTCGCCTCCGACAGCGGACCTCGTACAACTCACCATAAAGTTGTGCCAGCAACGTCTGCCCCCACCTCATGATCAGCGGTGCCTCTATCGGGCACTCTACCAGTCGCCAGACCACATCCAGTAGGTTCCACGGGAACCTCGCACCTGACGAGTCAGGTAGCAGCATGTTGGAAATGAGGCCCATAAGGAATGCGTGCCTCACTCCCAACACCCCCCTCTCCAGCCACCATCGGACCAGAATCCTGCCAATATGGCAGTCGCCCTCTGCCCTCTCCACTGGGCTCTCCATGCCCAGCTCCTCCCCATGCCCGAAGCATCGTATCAGTACAGTTGTCCGTTGGTCATGCGACGATGTTCTGATCGGTAGTCCATCTATCAAAATCTGTAGAAGCCGATAGACATCCTCCAAGGTCACTGTCATCTCCCCTATTGGGAGATGGAAGGTGTTGGTCCGAGGATCCCACAGGTTGATCAGGGCCATCAGATAGGCCCGATCCCCGACCACAGGCTCCAGTCGAGCCACCTGCTTGAGCCCAAGGGCATCAAGCCAATCCCAGTCAGCCATAGTTAGCGCCCCCGTGCTTCAGCAAAAGCAGTAGATACACGGTACCGACTCTTAACAACCTGCAAAAGAAAACAACACAAAAACATTAAAATCAAAAAAAAAAAATTGTACAGCAATAACATGAATATACAACATTGCCTACCAATGTACAGCCAAAAACAAAACCAAAATTCAAACAAATTAATTTGTCAGCTCTAGGGTTCCTAATCCTAACTGATAAATTTAAAAACAAAACCAAAAATTCAAACAAATTAATTTGTCAGTTCTAGGGTTTCTAATCCTAACTGATAAATTTAAAAACAAAACAAAAAATTTACAAAACTTAATTTGTCAGCCCTAGGGTTCCTAATCCTAACTGATAAATTTAAAAACAAAACAAAAAAATTACAAAACTTAATTTGTCAGCCCTAGGGTTCCTAATCCTAACTGATAAATTTAAAAACAAAACGAAAAACTCAAAAAAAAATAATTTGTTAGTCCTAAGGTTTATACAGTTGCCAGTCTCGGGATTTCTGTATTTTCACTTTAAAAAGTCTGTACAAGCAGCACAAAATTAAAATAACAGTTTTTAACCTAGGGTTTTCACCTACGTTTTAAAACTGACAAGCTCAGCCTAAAAAACTAGGGTTTTTCGTTTCGTTTATCCTAGGGTTTTAGTTAAAAGCAAAAATAAAGATTTTTCACCTAGGTTTTAGCTACGTCCTCCGTTCAATTTTCAGCTAAAGTCTTGGTTTGTGTTCAGTTCAGTTTTTAGGGTTTCCATTTTAATTTTGAGAAAACAACATCACAAAAGAAAAATAAACAAATAACTTGCAATTTCAAAAACACATAACAAAAGCAATAACACTAAGGAGCACTTACTGGTCTCACTTCGGCTCCGTCGCTCGATCCGGTTTGTGCACTCATGATGTCGGGAGAAATTCGATAGTGCTTCGCTTCCCAGAATTAACCTCCTCCTCCCTAGAGCTCCAAATCGCAAGAAAATTCAGATGCAAATGAGCCCAAACCCTAGTTTTGGCCTTTAAATAAGCCTTTTTAGCTTATATTCATCCCCCCTAGGATGAGCGCTCTGGTTAGCGCTCGTCCCACCCTAGGATGAATACTAAGCTGGAATTCGTCCCACCCCGGAACGAATTCAGGGCAAAAATTTCAAAAAACAACAAAAATTGAACAAAAATGCACCAAAATACCTAATAAACTTGCCCGATGAGAGTGCTTTGGCACTTGACATCCCGGGCATGCAAAATAGATGTCGGGGTCACAAATCCTCGCTATCCTATTCCCTAAGAAGGCTACCATAGCCGGACCGCTCCACGGGAAGACGGATTTTCGAGAATTTCATCCCCAAACGGCGTCAGCAAAAGGGTCAAAAACCCACCCAAAAATAAGTAATAACATTGCCGAACGAAGGTGCCTTCGCGCCTGACATTCTTGGCATCCAAAATAGACATTGGGGTTACAAATTGTCACTATCCTACTCCCTAAGAAGGCTACCATAGCCGGACCGCTCCACGGGAGGACGGATTTCTGCCAATTTTAGCTCCAAAAAGCATCACCAAAAAGGGTTAACACCCACCAAAAACAGGTCTAAATGTCGGAAAACTGCACACACGTTCAAGGATAAGAATCTAAAGGCACCTTTGCACAAGTCATCTTGGGTCAAGCGACTCATCGCTTTTCTCATGAAGGTCATTCCCTCATCGATTCGTCACTTGAGGGGGTAGTCACACTTAGTCACCAATCAACAAATACACACCCAATTAAGGAAAATGACATGCATTCAAAGAATCATTGACAAAGACAATTACGCTCCTGCTTGGGGAAGTAAACAAGCAATAATCACAATCTGATCAAATCACTTGGCATTTCGTGAATCATGAACTCAAGGTTCTCATAGACAAAAGGTTGCGCCCTTTGCCTATTCATGACCGATCAATGTCCAAGATCAAGTAACACCTCACCGAAAAAGGTTAACACTTGAATTGAGTTCCTTCACTCGTCAGAAGCAAGGATTCAAGAATGCATGCCCTTTCCATACTTGGGGCATCAAAATTTGGTTAGGTTATTGAGAAACCCTAATCATTAGTGCTTTGGTTATCTATTTTTGCTCGACGTTGCGCCATGCACAGCGCATCCCAAAAAGGGGCATCTATAGACACCAAAACAACACCAATCCGATTATGTGACTGCAAACACTGATCGCTTTGACACACATAGCCCCAAGGGCAGCCCCCAGAGGTCAAAAAGTGGTCCTAACCACTCTCACAGCAGTTTTGGAAGGTCAGAGGTCAATTTGGCACCTTCGGGCACTTTGCTAAGTATCCGTCCCACCCTGGGATGAATTCAATCTGGGATTCGCCCCACCTAGGGACGAATTCTGAATTCGCTCCAGGGTGGGGCGAATTGCAGGTTTGATGGGAAAAAAGTCAAATCTTGACAAATGGCAGCTCGGATCCACCACCCAACGCTTCCTTCATCGCATGGGAGTATGGGTGAGCGTTTTCAAGCGTTAGAGGCATCTGCAAGGTCAGTCATGAAGTCCCAATTTAGGGAGGAATCTCCTTCCCCCTGGGAAGGCATGATTGCCATGTGGCGCCTCTGCATGCCCATTTCAAGAGACCTCCAGGTCTATAAATTGGTGAGTTTCCTCACCCCAAAAAGAGGAGAGAAGTAGCATTTTAGAGCAACGAAGTGCTGTCATTTTATTTACACACCTCACACCTTTTGGATTTGCACCTTCCACATCCTTGATCTCCTTTAGAAGGGAGGTCATTGGGTGACTATTGGGAGGACGAATCTTGATCCCAAAACCTGACATTTGGTCATGATATCCCACCAAATTTTTTGAAAATACCACACAAGAGGTTTTGGACCCATCCCAAGTGGATTGGTGCCGAAATCAAGCCTCAAACGGTGGGCGGCCTGCCCCAGGGGCGCCCCCTCCCACACTGCCACAGTCCTAATCACCCCCTTTCGGAGTGATGGGAATTCCATGGTAGATTTTCTTTCTTTCATTTTTGCATTCGATTCTATGATGCTTAGATAGGTTGTCATTTGAATTTCATCTCGTTTTGAACAATTTTGATCATATTTCTATCTTTGCTCGCTTTTACTAACCTACAGGTAGCATCATCAAATTCCTATTGATGGAGGCTAAATTGGGAAAATATGACCATCTGGGTCTTCCCAAAATGCCCCCAATTAGCTAACCCCAAGTTTTCAGGTCTTTTGGAGCTTCCGAGGTAGGACATTGGGACAGTACCTATTCGGCATTATGTTGCAGGTGAATTCGTCCCACCCCGGAATGAATTCAAATCGGTGAGGAATTTTTAGACTGTTCTTCTTGCAGAGCCTTCCTGATGATGTCTTGATTCCCCTATCAAATTTTCATAGCATTTGGACTTGTTTTAGTTATAGTTTAATTCATTTTTCTCGTTCACTTAGTCTAGGCTTGGGGATTGCATGCTTTGTTCCATCCGCAGGTGCTACTGATCATTTCTTGTTCTTTTGAACGTAGGGTTTGGACGTCGGAGGAGCAACGAGGAGTCCAGATTCATCAACGCAAGTGACAACGACGTTTGGTCCGTCCATTTTACATGTGGGCACGCGAAAGAAGGAAAGGTGCCCATGGATGTAATTAGAAAGAATGCTTAAATGCTCCTAGCCCTTGGAAGGGGAGGATGCGCATTGTAACCGAGTTTGGAACATATCAATGAAAAGGGTTATCTTTCTTTAATTCACATTTGTTCCAGTTCGATTCGATCATGCTTTTCCCTCTTTTCATGCACTTTCAAGTTTTTAGGATTTAGCGCTAAGTTCGGTTTCTTTGTTTGCATATCGCATGTTAGCTTTCCCTTTTTGCTTCTGTATCCTTGTGCTTTCAATCTGCAATACTCCATGTGACCCAAAATTTTGCCCAAAACATTGACCAACAGCACCGTGGTGAGAATGTTCATCTCTTCGATCATATTCTTAATCGTTTGTGACTACAACGCCACCGCTTCATCCACCTCAAAGATCTGCTTAACTTATTGTATGCAAGAATGGTAAATATCAAATCTACTCAGAATATACAATATTTATTATAACTTCTATAAAATATGAACAAAAAATGGTAGATAATTATGCTAGGAAGGATGGTTGGTCATGGCCCTAGTGGTGGTGGTAGTTCTCATGAAGGCGGTGGTGGAGGAGATACAGGACCTAACTTTGGAGGTAACAGTTTTGGTCTTGGTAAATGTGAATGTAACAATTATAAGGATTTGGTGATAGAGGACTTAGACATGGTGGTGGAAGAGATAGTTTTGGTTTTGGTAGTGGTAGTGGTAGAGAATCCTCTATAGATTTCATGTCAAGATTGAATACTTTCTTTTTAAAAGATTGAATAGTTAAATGTATTAATGTATAATAAAATTTGAAGGTTCTTGATGTAGATTAGACGAGGGGTCTAATGAAAGACCATTTGTTCTAGTAGTTGGAATTTCTTACAATAAATTCACAAATCTAAGAAATAAACGACAACAATTTACTTGTATTCAAACAATTTTTTTTTGACTAACTATTCAACATCTAAAATTAAAAAAATACATCCTTACCTATAAACTAGAATTTGCAGCAAAACTTCAAATCTTCTTCAATTGTTTTCCTTGTTGGTAAACAAAAATTTAAAACAAATTCAAAAATTCATTGGATTACTTCTCTTGCAAATGATTTGAAATTAAAATAAAACTTGAACCTTTTCTCGCCAATCATTTAGAAAATTTAACAAAACTCTAAATTATGTTTTTCCTATATGGGAATGAAGGTAGGACATGGAGCATTGATGTTGTGGTGGCCATGAAACTAATGATGATGGACATGGGCAAAAGGGCTCCTACGACGATGTGGAGGTAAGCGACAGTGAAGCCCAAGAGGAACCAAAGGATTATAAGTGGTGCCAATAGTAGCAATGCCACTACTCTTCATGAAAGGGGTGTAAATCCTAGGTGCAGTCAAGCGATGGAACAAAGCAAACAAACTGCTATGGTATTTGCAAAAGAGATGCAAACCCAAAGTGCAATCAAGCGTTGAAGGAAGAGGGTTGTTTGCAGATTGTCTCTTACAAAAGGTTTCTTCCTAGTCTACTTTGATAAACCAAAGCATGCCCAAGCCATTTATTAACATTGCCTATGGTATGTTTATAACTCTATCCTTGTTTTTTTCCTTGAACCTAGGATTTTATCATGTGAGGAACATGCCAAGTAGGCCCTAGTTTGGGTATGACTTCCATTATCTTTATGGCTTTGTTTTAGTCACATTATGACATCCATTGGTAATGTTGTTTGTGTTGGACCAAAAAAATTGTAGCCCACCCTCAGAAAATGATTTATGTTGAGATAGATATCTCCAAGGATATCAATGATACCATTGATATCTATATTGGTATCCAATATAAATCTAAGAGGTTTTTATACCTTAATATTCCTAATATGTGCTTCATATGTAAATCCTGTAAGCATAAGATCAAGGATTATTCTCTGGCCATCTAGATATCTAAACATAATTTAAAGTATGATAACACAACCACTCCTTAGTCTGTTGAGGAGGTATGGAAAAATAAGAGCAACTGGAGGAATAACTACAACAAAATTTCCATGGGATTTATACTTTTTGGGGCTTATATTCAACAAGATCCTAAGCAAGATAGCAAGGGGAAGAAAGTTTCTCAGGCACCCCATTTTGAAAATAAGCTCAAAGAGGTACCAAAGCCTCATTACAATAGAACTTCCTAGGTTGCTAATGTAATATTTGCCTAGGTAGTCACTTAGACACGTTCTCCACCATCCCATCCAACAAATTCTAAATGCTCTTATAGTCCAACTCAGAATGAGGAAGTGCTTTACACTAATTGTGTAGATAGGAAGTTATAGGCTTAACCATAAGTCTGTAGACACAAAACAACTATCGAGTTTTGGCTAATCTTAATAGCGAGGATATACCACTCGATCAACATGTTTCACTAATTTTATTTTATGGAATGTTAGGTGTTTGAATTCTAAAAGAAAGTATATCATGCGAAAACACGACGGAGGTGTCCCAATATTGATATTATTTATTTACAATAATTAAATATCCTAGATTAACACCTCATGCATAGTGGCTAGAATCTTGCTAACCTCTCCTCCACATAGGAAGCATCGCCACAATCATCATAGTCAGGCTTCATAGGCTCTATACAAGAGTTCCTAGCACAAAGTTGAGGACTATAATAGCTCACCACCTTGTCCCTCTTAGCCTTATGGTTGGGGAGTCCATATATGACATAAAAATAACAAGTTTCCTCTTCACAATATCACTATCTCCCCAAGGAAGAATGTAGAAGATAACTAGGTCAATGAAACAATTGGAAAAGGTGCCAACTCAGTTGGGATCCTCCATAAAATACTCAATGGCTACCTTATGTATATGAAGGTCCCTCGAACTGTGATCCATCACCTCCTACTAGCTCCATAGCTCTTACTACATAAATAGCTCATGGTTGATCCACTATATCTAATTTTGTTTACTAGTTTTGGTTTAATGGTTGCCTAGAATAGATTTTGAAGTATGATTTTTTATCCACACACTTTTTTTTATCAATTAATATACTATATTTATGTTCTAAAGTAATATAATTATTACACTTTTCATCCCAATAAAATTATAATATTACATATTAATTAAATTTAAAATGAATTTGCTTGTACAATATTTTGATTTTCTCAAATTGGTGTTATACCTCTTGCTCAATTTCTTTGACTCCTATTTCTTTGCTCACTTTATTTTATTTGTTAGTTTAGATCTACAGATTCCTTCCAACTGAAATCCCTCATTGATATTCAATTTGCAAGTGTGTCTTAGGTTGTAATGCACAAGTTGCATTAATCTTCTTCATTTCCTCCATCCCTATGACCTACAACTGCATGTTACATTGTGAAAGAGAACTATTATGTTTAGCGTTCATCGTTTTATGATGTAGGTAACAATTGTTATTATTTATTACTTATATTTTTAGCTTATATGAGCAGAAGAAAAGGAGGAAAGAAGGCCTCAGAAGGTAGATGAATATTTTGATGCCTTTCTTTTTATGTCCTACATGCTTACATTAGGAATGTTTTTTTCCTATTTTGTTAATATGGAGAATTAGACTAATTACTAGCACATACCTAGTAAGATGTAGTAAATTACCATATATATTATAGACATAGAAAAAGCTCCAATCATGAACATAAATAAAATATTACATTGTAAATGATAAATGAAATATGATATGTAATATTGCAAATGAGCCCTTTTTAGTACAATAGACCCCTTGTAGGCTGATTTTATAAAATAAGTGTCAAAATAAGGGAATGATCTCTTTTACAAAACTACTATGGTGTCATCTTATTTTCTATGCCACAAGGAAAGGTTGGTGGGTTTTTTGACCACCGTTTCGAATTGAGAATTTCGATAGCCTACACACAAGCAACCATAAAATAATTAGTAGCACCTATGTTAAACATAAAAGCAATAATAACAATATTGAAAATTGGAACATGCATACTTGTGTCTAGTGCAATTTTAGCGGTATGGACCAATGTGTCTTTATCAAATGAGGAAAGGAGGGGGGGAATTTATAGAATTTTGGCCAAGGTGACAGGATGACTTGGAAGTGACTTGGCATAAAGTGGAAATGATGTGGCATGTTGAAAATCCAAGTGAAATCTTGGGGAGGACACATGGAAGGATGTGCACCCTCCATATTTATTACCCTTGGGTGGGGTGAATCCTCACTCACCCAAGTGCCATCAATTTATCTAAGAGGATGTGATATGTGCATAGGGGTATTTTTGCCTTGGAGGATGTGGCCAAAATTTAAAATTGATAGAATGTGCCAAGGTGGATGGAAAGGACCAACCAAGTAATTGTGCCAATTAAATTTGCTTTGATTTGGGGCTTTTGGTTGTCTTAAGGGGTAACATCATCAACAATGTTGATGAGGTATTTTATCTACTCTTACTCTACTATATTGTATGTATTGATTGTCCAACGTGAATTTGCCCTTGCAAAATTATTTCACACTAAGATTTCTCCTTTCTAATTATAGAAGTAAATAAAATATTACAAATAATAATATTGCAGAATAACAACCTGTGTAGTTACCCAAGTCTTTATCTCTTCTTGTGTTGACACCTTCAAACTCCCATCTTGCTTTGGATGAAAGCTTTAGAAAATTATCTTCATTGCAAGAGTTGCATTTAAATAAAGAAGTATTACTTCCACCAAATTTCAGCAATCTTAAGTCTCTTCAAATTTTAGAATTCAATGAATGCAAAATTGTTACATTTCCCTAGAGCTTTGGCAGTCTCTCTTTGCTCTAGAAGGGTTGAAATTAGCTATGTGTAGTTGAAATTTAATTTTTATAATATCTACAGATATATTGCTATAGTAAATTGTTGAGCCTTATAGAAAGATTTAGATAAATTACATCATTAAGAACTATGAATTTAAATTACTGTACAGGGCTTGCTAAATTACCAATTTTTTTTGGCTATTTGTTAAATAAGTGTTCCAACCTAGTGACTCTCCCAAAAATATTTGGGTAAGTTGAGTTATTTGAAAGAGTTGAATATGGGGAATTGTGAGATGTTGTGTGGTGTAACTAATGAATTTACATAGAAGTTTAATAATTTGGAAAGACTATATAAACAAGTGCTTTAGGGTTGAGATACTTTTAGGTCATTTTAGATGTTTGACTTCACTGGTGGCATTTACAACATATTGTTGCTCTTAGTTGGAGGAAGAGAAAATAGACATATCAGTCCAGATGAAGACCTTGTTGTTTTAAAAATATCAATCCCCATGTTGATAGAGGGATGGAGAGAAGTCATGGAAGACCACCCTAATTTCCTAGTTTCTTCCAAAGAGGAGTTTGTAATATTTAATATCTTTAATAAAGTTTTCTTGTCACCTTACTTTTTAACTCTTAAAATTGGCTTTTGAGGCATATTGGTATCTTAATCCTGTCTTGTCTGTTGACCATTGTATGGTAGGATAATTCCTTCGACTATGAAGGGGTATGCATAGAAGTGATTTGTAGTGAATTTTTTGTAATGGTAACAAATTTATGAGTATTGATGTGAATGTTCAATTGGAAGAATGAAATTGATCTCTGTCTTGCTTTCTGGTAAAAGTGGGTTTGTTGTTGAGTATGTGTAATCTATATTTTTCTTCAAAGAGATCAACTTTATAAATGGTGAATAAGAAAAGTGATAAGCTTGCATTCCAAAACTTTAAAATTTTTTATGTGGAGATGAGAGAATGGGGAGAAGCAAAGAGTTAATGGCTCAACCCATGAGGCGTTTACCAGAGGACTCAATGACTGGGATCACACTAGATGACAGAACAAGATCCCTATTTGGCTTTTCTCTATGCAAAGCATTTGTAGGGAAGTGGAAGAGTTGGTCTGCCATTGAGATGTGTTTGGACACCACAAGTATTTGCACAGATGAACAAGGCAACAGGATGGTGGAAGATGAACTGGAGTTGACACTCCCTAAACATGATAATGATGTTGAAACACTTAGAGACCTTTTAGGTAGGTTAATAAATGTATTAAAGTATATTGACGATGTTGCATTATTATGATAGATGGTTGAATTTTTTATCTTAATTAAAGTTAAATTTTTCCACTTTGACTGCATCCAATGCTTTAATGAAATATAATTTTGAATGGATTAAATTATAATACCTATTGCAATTTTATTGTCTCTTAGAAATATTTATTTATTTATTTTATTACATTTGTATATAATACTTTAAATTAAATTGAATTTTTTATTTTAAAAATATTATACAAATATTTAAAATGTGAATAACGATAAAGGAGAAAATAAGGTTCGTGTGTGATTGTGTCATTGAGGATTGATTATCCATCTTATAGATATAAAGGATCATTGTAATTTTTTATATATTTATGAAAATGCAATAAATTTTTTACTTCATATAAACACGGTTTATATATTTTTAAAAAATTCACCCTAGGAGGGTGGTTTTAAATCGTCATATTAGGGATTTTTATATATTTTTTGTTACCCTATGAGGGTGGTTTTAAACCATCTTCTTAGGGTGCCCTCATGGTTGACCTAAGAGGGTAGTTTTAAACCATCCTCATATCCCTAAGGGACATAGTTATAGAGAAGCCATTGTTGTTGATCCCATTTAGATTTATCCATAAAGCACCACTCTAATGGAGATGCTTATTAGCATCAATGACCTCTTAGAAGAGGAGAAGGCACCAAAAGAGCAATACATACCAAAGGTAATTGAGGAGTTAGTAGTCAAAGAGAAATATATCAAGGGGGAGATAACCAAGGAGACTACCAAGGGTAAGGACTTAGAGGAGGACATGGAGGTTGAAGGACTACATGTTTGTGAGATTAGTGTGGATACCATAGACCTCTAGTCTCTGTCTCTTGAGGAAGATGATCATCCTGATAGCCAGATGACCCAAGTAAAAATGTGTACTTCTTTATTTTATAGCATAATCCTCTTCATAGTAATATATTTATATTTTAGATGATTTTATGTATGGTGGTACAAGCTTATTATACCAATTATAATGAGTGCCTCTAGGTGGGGTAGTAGACTTTGATAGTCTACCTCCACAAACACCATCATAAGTGTAGACACCAAAATAGCACCAATCCGATTAAGTGACTACAAACACTGATCGCATTGACATACACAGCTTTCAGGGCAGCCCTCAGAGGTCAAACAGTGGTCCTAGCCACTTACATAGCAGTTCAGAAGGTCGAAAAGTAAACAAAGCCTTGATCAAAACAAAGTCTCAATCAAAGTCAAAAGCAAGCCTTTATCAAAACAAAGCCTTCATCAAAGCAAGCCTTTATCAAAACAAAGCCTTCATCAAAGCAAGCCTTTATCAAAACAAAGCCTTCATCAAAACAAAGCCTTCATCAAGACAAAGTCTTAATCAAAATAAGGGCCTCGGCCGAAGTGTCGCGATATCGCGACACTTCGGCGCCCAAAGCAAAGCTTTGCCTGAAGTGTCACGATATCGCGATTGCGTCGTGTCGCGGACCTCGGCGCCCAGGCCTTGCCTTGGCCGAAGTGTCGTTGGCGCGCCGGGGCCCGGGCCTTGCCTTGGCCGAGTGTCACGATATTCGTGACACTTCGGCGCCCAAGGCCTTTGCCTTGGTCGAAGGTGTCCATCGATTATCGTGACACTTCGGTGCCCAAGGCTTTGCCTTGGCCGAAGGTGTCGCGATATCGCGACGTCGCGATATCGCGTTCGAGTGCCCAAGGCCTTGGCGAAGTGTCGTGATATCGCGCTGGGGGGTTGGGCCGTCGCGATATCGTGACACTTCGGCTCAGGCAAGGCCTTGGCTCGAAGTGTCGCGATATCGTGGCGTGCGACGTCGCGACACTGACTCAAGGAAGGCCTTGGCTGAAGTGTCGCGAGTCGCGATATCGCGACACTTCGGCATTTGCGCTGGGCAGATTTTTAAACATTCAAAGGTGACACGTCAGCATTCAAAGGCGACACGTCAGCATTCAAAGGCGGAATTCAAACAATTAAAGGCAAACATTAAAACATTTAAAAAATGATTTAAGGTGGGCTTTAGACAACTGGCAGTGACACCACAGTCAGTTGCGTGGGCCGTTGAAGGACTGTCACAGTGGCATTAACGGAAGCCCGAGTCGTGGAGGACTTTCCTCTCTCGAGGAGACACGACCGCCACATGGCACCTTTGACCAACGCGTGGCGCTTATGCACGACATTCAAGGAGACCCCCTGGGTCTATAAAATGGTGGATTTTTCCACCCAAACAGAGGTTGGCAAGCATTTTGAACGCAACGAAGTGCTGCAGAACCAGAGGCCCGATTGCTTCCTTTCGATTCATTTCTTCTACACTCTTGATCTCTTTCGCACCAGAGGTTAGTGAGTGGTGTCTAGAAGCGTGGATCCGAACCTTAGAACCTGACAGTGGACAACAGTATTCTATCCATTCGACGACAACGCAACTCTGAGATTTTGGGCCCATTCCTAGTGGATTGGCGCCGAAATCAAGTTTTAATGGGGCGGCCCGCTTGGGCACCCCGCACCTTTTCGTCAGCTCTTAATTTTCAATTTAATTCATTCTATTAGCATGCGTTTATTTCACTGTTAAATAAACAGGAAAACATAAATTTAAATTGAGTTAATTCACAGCCGATTTATCGATGTGAAAATAGTCGATTTAACTGTGAAATAAACAGCCGATTTAACGTGTTTCGGGTTTATACTCTGGTTTATTTATGTTTCAGTTCTGTTTTTATTAATCTGTTTCTTTTGCTTTGCAAAATACCAACATGCATGTTTTATGTCATTTTACTCTCATGAATGTTTCATTTTAACAGGTGCTACTAAATAGTTTTCTGTTTCTTTGAATGCAGGAAGAACAACAAGGAACAAGGATTCATCAGCATAAGCGATGGCAACACTGGCCCGCCCGTTTCAAATGTGGGCATGCGAAAGAAGATCACTATTCATTATTGTAATGGAAACATGCTAAAGGAGATTGTAACCGAGTTGGAACTACATGAATAAAGAGGGTTGTGCTCCTACTTTTGATGTGATTATATTCATGTTATTTCATGCATCAAGCTAGTTGTTTTCATTGTAATTAGTGTTTCTTTTTTCGGAATCTCATGCTTTCAATGGCGATCACGGTGGGACCGTTCCCTGATTTTTAAATCACAGAAACTAATCTGATTTGCTGTGTTTTGTGCTTAGCAGGTACCTTTTTTAGCCGAAGATCAGAAACAACAAGTTTGGGCAGAGAAAGGTAAGGGTTTTAAAACTGTTCCCGTTGTTTTTTGTTCATTTTTCTGTTCCTGCTTCCTGTTAATTTTACCTTCTTAGGGAAAGCTTAATCTAAAAAAAAAAAATCAAGGAAAATGAATTTTTTTTTTAATTGTTTAAAGGGTAGGAAAAGATTGTAATTTTTTTTTTTTTTTTTTTTTTTTTTTGTATGGCTTAGGGAAAGTTTTATTTTTTTTTTGCTGCTTGTTTCATTTTTATTAAATAAAATGAACCACACACACTTCACGTGGTAAAATTAAACCAAGGAGCTGGTCGTAAAACCCCAGCCCTTGATCAAGACCATCGGTGGATTTCATCACCACCTTGGCTTGATTTGCATCCATTACCCCGATTGTCACTGTTGTTAGGCGTAAATCCTGACGAAAGCTGACCGAGTGTCGCTGGGGTGATTCCCATGCGCGCGAGGATAAGTCTTCTATGGTAGGTGCCATTAACAGGACAATCCCCCTTCCGTACCGCCTACGTACCACGTACCATCTGCTCTCACGTACCTATAGTCTCCCTCTCGTAAGGGCGGGTATATAGAGAGGTTGGTATATCGGCCTGGTTGGTATATTGAAGGGGCGACCATTTTGGGAGTTATATGAGCCTTCATTATGCATTTAAACGTTCTTCAAAAACATTCAAAAACAAAACAAAACATCAAAATGCACTAAACCAGTTTAGGACACACTATTAATCCTTAAAAGAGATAATCACAGTTTGTGTATGTGTGTGTTCATTTCTGCTTAGTGTAGACAAAAAGAAAAATCATCATAAACGAGATAAAAATCTGCTTAGATAGTAGAGAAGCACCGCAATGGTGTACACCCGTAGCCAAGCCCAATCAAGGGTAGAAGCTCCGAAAGGTACACAAGAAGCGGGCACAAGTCACCTTCGCTTTAGTCCTGAGGACTTAGTCATACCCCCTTGGCGGTCTGGCCCACAAGAAGGTCCTCGTCAGACCACATCAAGAAAGAATTATTGGGATCCCCCTCTGTGGGGTATGCCCATTCAACACAGCCCCTTTCGGGAAGACGCTTTACATGTAGACCTTGACGTAAATAGAGAATCGCCTTTTGAGGTTAGACATGAGTGGCCACAGCGCGATGAAGCGCTAGAGAGGCACAGTGTCCATTTGGAGAGACAACGTGGATATGGCGTCCCTCCTTTACCTCCCATCAGAATAGAAAGACAAAATCCAGAGCGCAGGGCTCTTTACACAGGGCGAGCTAACTCTGCCCGCCCCTTTCAAACCCATGAAAGGGAGTACGAGGAAAGCCATCGCATTCCTCAAGGACAACATACGGCATGGGAACCTTGCATTTCCACACCTGCTAGGTATCATGATCACACATCGAGGCCAGAGCCTCAAGTGAATGTCGCCTACCTCGATAGAGGGAAGCAACCCATTGAAATTTTAGATCATCAAGATCGAGGCAAACACATAGGAAAAACATTCAAGCCTCCTGAGCAAAATAGGGTAGACCAAATTGACCCGACAGTCGCCAGACATGCCACCCGTCAAGCCCAAATCACGCGGCTTGAACAAGGTCATCAGGAGTTAGAGTACTTATACCGCTTGAATAAAGAGCGCATGCAACGCGAAGCGGATGAGTTGCGCTATAAACTACCTGAGAGGGTGCCAACCCCTCGCACCCAAAGAGCAGAACAATATGAGAGGCAGAACCCTTTGGTGCGGGACAGGTCTCCGCGACCTCGTCAAGCTTTGCCTCCAAGACCTTATAGACCCGAGAGGGAGGCCACTCCCCGAAACAATGATGGGTACCCTCAGCAGGGACTCAATCAGGGTCATAGGTCTCGCCTAGAGACTCCTCAAGAAGTTTATGAGGAGTATGAACCAGAAATAGAATGGGCTGAAACGCCCCATCAAGGCGGGAGGGCTGCCACTCGGCCACCCCTCCATAGGCCTCCAGTCTCCCATAACTCACAACGGGAGCAAACAAAAGAGGAAGAAATAAAATCTTCAGATGCATACAAAGCGCTATTAGAGCGTTTGGAGTCCGTGGAGACAAAAGCTGCTGGGCATCAAAAACCCACATTACGTCAACTCCGTAGTCATCCAGTGCATCCCTCAGTGCCCACACCTCTTTACCCCGAACATTTCAAGTTGCCTCAATTGGCGGTCTTTAAAGGTGAAGAGGACGCACAAGAACATGTCACAAGGTTCCTGAGTCAATGCTTCGACATCCAAGATAATGATGCATTGTTGCTTAGGACATTCATAACCACATTCGTAGGTCCTACCTCGGATTGGTTCACACAATTACCAAAACACAGCATAAACAACCTAGATCAATTAGTAGATGCGTTTCTTGAACGCTTTGCTTTCAACACAAGGAAGAAGGCATCACTGAGTGATCTGGCCAGCCTCAGGCAATATGAGGAAGAAACAATGGCGGCATACGGGAATCGATGGAGGGCTTTGCTTTCTAAGCTACCCTACCGTCCCCCTATGTCTGATCTCACACAGATGTTTGCACGGAGTTGCTTAAAATCAATCTTTGGGCTATTGTTGCTACAGCAATACGACAGTTTAGAAGAAGCTTTGGCGCAAGCCAGAGTTATAGAAGAGATCAAAATAGGTGAAGGCGCAATCGCCAAGCCTAAAAAGAAAGAGTGGAATAAGACCACTAAGACCGGGACTACGCAATCACAACCCGTTGCGGTTAACCAAGTTGCGATAAATGTCCCCAAGCCTGTGCAAGAAATGCAGCCCCAAAAGGCTAATTACCAGGCAGTGCCTCCTAGTTATGAGAGAGAAAATACAAGACAGGAGCAGAATCAGCAGCGTCGCCCTAGGCGACAATTCACCCCTTATACGGAGTCCAGGGACTCCTTATTTGACCGCTTGTCAGTGGCAAATTTAGTCACCCTACCGGAGATCCAAACTGTAGACCCTAACGCTCCCAAGCCTAAGGGATACAGAGAGGAATTATATTGTAGATTCCATAGGCGAAGGGGACATGACTTAAATGGATGCTGGAAATTCAAAGGATTAATCCAAGATTTGATCGACAATAAAACATTGGCCGTGGACAACCCCATAGCGCCAAATAATCAACAAATGGGGGTATTCAAGGACCCTTTGCCTGCCCACGAGGCACAGGCAAAACCTCTCCAGGTTAATGAGGTGCGATAGAATCTTCCCATGCAAGGATTTGTGGGAATGATTAGCATAGTGACCAAGAACAAAAAGTACCCAAGAGTTGCCCCCGAGGTAGCTACAAGGGAAGTTCCAACAACATCGCAGCCTCAACAACGCCCTATGCAGTTGCCTCCGCCTAGACCCGAGGTCACGATACGGACCAAACTCACGCAGAGTTTGCGGACCACATCGGCTAGGCTTTCCATCTACGAGCTTATTCAACAATCAACACCTCATAGGGAAGCTCTTATGGAAATTTTAAAAGCCATCGAATTACAACCTCACGAAGCAAATTCTTTCAACAACTTCGTGGGACATGTGAAACGATGTACGGAGCCGGTCATTACCTTCAGAGAAGATGAAGTCAAAACAATATCGAATGACATGGCAGATCCACCCCTGCACGTTATCGCGCGGGTCAACGGGATCCCGTACAAGAGAGTGTTGGTAGATACTGGCTCGTCCAGTAACATCATTACCACTGCAGCACTAAAACATTTGAAGCTGCCAGCCTCTCACATCACAGCCTCCACATACACACTGCGAGCTTTCAACGATGCAATATGCTCGACGGTCGGCACAGTTGTTCTACCTGTCCAGGTAGGACAAAAGACAATACCTACATTGTGCCATGTGTTGGAAGGCGAGATGGCTTACAATATACTTGCTAGGGCGGCCTTGGATCGGGGACATGAAGTGTGTCCCTTCGATCGCTCACCGAGTGCTTAAAGTATGCTTTTGAAGGAGAAATACATGTAGTCCCGATGGACTTAGAGCCCTTCAAGTATTGCAATGCGGTACATTTAATGCCTCAATCGACCCTCCCTTCAACGCATTTGGATTTCCAGTTAAATCCATCTAAACAGGGTCCGATACCGCAGGCACCACTGGTGACCAAATCAACAAAATCCCAGCCAGGTGAGTCTTCATCATCTGCTCCTTCATTATCAATGCCACCTGTCATGGCCAAACAGAAGGACAAGGGAAAACAGATCATGGAAGAGGCTCAGCCCCTAGAAGAGGGGTTGCCCACAATATCAACTGTATCAACAGAGGAAATACCTAGCACAACGGAACCTGAGACTCCTAAAACACTAAACATGGAATGGACTCAGGAAGGACTACCGTTCCCTCCCTCCCAAGCAACAACAATCACTGTTGAAATGGCCAGAACGGGCCTGGGGGAGTATTTAGTGTAGAATGTTGTGGCAACGCCCGCATTGGAATCAGTACAGGACATGGGGAGACCCCGCCTTCCCATAGGAACAGTTGTTCCTCTAGGCTACCCACCAAACCAGACAAATTTTGTGTATGGGGGCCTTGATCATGGTCTTGAACCATGCAAGCAAAAGGAAGAAGACGAAGAACCTTTTGCTGAAAACATCAACTATCTGTCAAACCCGGACTTCGCTCTAAGATATCTCGGCCAATGCAATTGGCATGGATACGGGCTAGGCAGATATGAGCAAGGGATACGTGTCCTTTGCCAACCAAGATATCAGATGCCATATGATAAGTCGGGAGTAGGGTTCAACCACCCCCTGCCCTTAGACATCTTGGTAGAAAATATGCAAGGCCTAGAAATAGGCAACAAGGGGGGATTGGCACCAGATCTTTATGCCAACCCAAATACGAGAATATACATTGGGAGATTACCTCCCATGGTCAACAAACACCCTTGGCAACGAGTAGTAATCCCTCTCCTTTGCTAGAGAGAGGTGAAAGTTCGGACATTAATCCCCAAAGAGAACATCAACGGTGTCCGGACATCTTTTTGAAGTTGTTCCCCTTAGAGGTTCCAGTTGAATCAACACAGTGTCAAGAGAATCAGGTCCCTCCACCAAGAGTGGAACAACCGCAATGGGACCAGATTAACTTGCTAGAACAAGGAGAACCTTCAATGTCGCAAGTAACAGTTCTTGAAGAGAATGAACATTTTTGGATCTCCGAAAGTGATTCAGAAGATGAGACTGAGATGATCTATCTCAGACATGCACGATGGAACAATCGCCCTTTAACTCATGAAGATCTAATGGGACAGATGGGCATAAGGTTAGGGCATGAATGGTGGGTAGACCCAGCAAGGTGGGACCAAGTGTTGGATCCATGGCTCCAAATTCAAGATGAGCACCGTCCACCACGAGACCCTATCATGACATCAGTGCCGAGAGAAGACCCTGTCTTCCTATCAACACATAGGGCCGATCCGTTCATACCCGTCCCTACAGAACCAGATCCAGAGCATAGGGAGCATCTAGAAGTGATTATCAAAGTTATCACACCCACGGTAATGGAGACCAAATTCATTTCATCCACATGATCTCCATTGATTTGACCGCACCCATCCGCAATCCGGCCGATCCAGCAAGGTCATTGCATCTAGACATAGATGCCATCGACTGGGATCACGTCAATTCACCTTTATCACCATCAGAGTACTGGCCTTTCGGTGAAATGCCTCATTTTACCCTAGGGACAACTCAAGATATTTTTCAAGCTGAAGAGGGACCCGAGGTTCCAAACGTAGATCTAAATTCAGCTAATGATATCCATTTGATCCCGACTCCACATCAGTTGGAGGAAGGATCCCACATGTCAATCGAGGAGACAACTGACGTAGATATCGACTTAGATCCAATGAATCCACAGATTCTCAAGTTGGGGGTAAGTTTATCCCCCGAAGAGCAAGCCGACTACATTGCCCTTCTCAAAGAGAAGAAGGAGGTTTTTGCATGGTCATACAAGGATATGCCAGGACTAGACCCATAACTAGTCACGCATAATTTAACGCTTGATCCGACAATCAAGCCTGTAAAGCAAAAACTACGTAAGATGCACCCAACAGTGGCCTTGATGGTCAAAGACGAATTGCAAAAGTTGTTGGATGCACAGTTTGTCATCTGCATGGATTATCCGCCATGGTTGTCCAACATGGTTCCCATCAAAAAGCCCGACGGGAGGATTCGCATATGCACTAATTTTTGAGATCTAAACAAAGCGAGTCCTAAGGATGATTTCCCCTTGCCAAGCATCGACGCATTGGTAGACGCTACAGCAGGTCACGAAATGCTATCCCTCATGGATGGTTTCTCGGGATACAATCAGATTCGTATCAATCCTGAGGATCAACTCAAAACGGCGTTCACAACGCCTTGGGGGACATTTTGTTATAAGGTCATGCCTTTTGGCCTTAAAAATGCTGGCGCCACCTACCAACGTGCCATGACGTACATCTTCCACGATTACATGCATAAAACTTTGGAAGATTACATGGATGATTTGTTAGCCAAGTCTCTTTTGCGCTCAGATCATCTCGGTGACTTAAGCAAGATCCTCGATCGCCTCATAGAGCATAAGGTCAGACTAAATCCCAAGAAGTGCGTATTCGGCGTCACATCTGGAAAACTCTTGGGTTTTATAGTCTCAAAGCGAGGCATCGAAGTGGACCCAAAGAAAGTCAAGGCAATCCTTGAAATGGCTCCCCCAACCACTATCAAGCAACTCAGAAGTCTGCAAGGAAAGGTCACGTCGATTAAACGCTTCATAGCGCAATTATCTGACAAATGCCGACCCATGAACAAATTATTGCACAAGGGGGTTACATTTCATTGGGATGACGAGTGTCGATCAGCCTTTGACGAAATCAAACAATACTTGGCTTCGCCGCCGGTGTTGGCACCACCTAGACCAGGAGTGCCGTTCTACTTATACATCTCAGCCTACGAGGTGGCACTGGGCGCCATGCTAGCCCGGAAGAATGAACTTCACAAAGAACAGGCTACTTACTATCTTAGCCGCACCCCGGTCGGTTACGAACTTAACTATGCATACGTTGAGAAACTCCGCTTGGCGGTGGTGTTTGCTACCAAAAAGCTACGCCACTACATGTCTGAGCAACACTACGTATGTTGTGTCTAAGGAGAATCCATTGCGATACATGATGAGTCGTACTTATCATAGTAGTCGCACGACGAAATGGATCATGTTGTTGACGGAATTTGACATTGAGTTCATTGGACAAAAATCTATCAAAGGACAAGTCATAGCCGATCAACTAGCAGAGGCTCCTCTTGAAGACGATCAGCCTCTAGTCATAGAACTACCCGATGATGGGGTCTTCCATGTCTCGGAATCGCCAGATTCTGATGAGCCTGAGTCACAAGCCGACATAACCCTATTCTTCGATGGTTCTAAATGTGAGCAAGGTGGTGGCATGGGAATTGTATTCTTCACACCGCGAGGGTGCTCCAATGCCCCTGTCATTTAAATTAAACTTCCGAGTGCACCAACAATAATGCAAAATATGAAGCCTTGCTCCTAGGTCTTCGGACAACAATCGCCATGAACATCAAATGACTGAACATCTTTGGTGATTCGTTGTTAATAGTCAATCAAGTCAAAGGGGTATATAAATGCAAATGCCCAGTTTTGCAGGCTTATAAAGCCCTTGTGGACAAATTCTTGGCAAAACTTGAGTGGTATGACATCGAGGCACTCCCTCGATCATCGAATCATTTTGCGGACACAATGGCCTCCTTGGGGTCACTAATTCCGCAAGACCTTTCCGGTGATATGACAACCATTCAAGTCAAAACCTTATCGCAATCCGTGATGGAGCGTGCAAGCTCAGACTTGACGCCAGGAATCCACATGATCCAGATCGAACCATCCTCGGATAAGTTCTTTCGAATCCGAGATCGTCTGAAACATGCCAACTGGGGGTCCTTGTTTTCCCCTACTCCCATTAATAGCAACACAACGCTATTCTTGCAAGTTCTATCCCATTCAGCGTTTGTTAGGGAAGAACTTCAAAAGGGATTGGTTGTTCATACTATCGAGGTTTCCGATCAACAGGATCGGTATTTACCCATTAGAGACTACCTCAAGTTAGGTAATCTTCCCCTTGGATTGACGCATGCCGCAAAATGAACATTCAAGCAGAAAGCGGCTAAGTATGTCTTGATAGGAGACATTTTGTATCGTCGCAGCTATGAAGGGATCCTCCTTCGTTGCTTGGACCAGCAAGAGTCCACTTGGGCAGTCGCCCAAGCGCACGATGGTACATGTGGTGGCCACTTTAGTGGTATGGCCATTGCAAAGCGCATTCTTCGCATGGGATATTATTGGCCATATTTAGAGCGAGATTGTTGCGCATATGTCAAGAAGTGCGTGAAGTGTCAACATCATGCCAATTTGATGCACGTACCTTCCCAGGCCTTGCAGACAGTCCAGTCTGCTTGGCCATTTTTGCGATGGGGCTTCGATCTAATTGGAAAGATCTCCCCTGCATCGTCAAGCCGTCACACGTTTATCATAACGGCCACAGAGTATTTTACCAAGTGGGTGGAAGCAATTCCGCTGACCTCTACGACAGGACCCCGCATTGTGGAGTTCATTTTGCATAACATCATATGTCATTTTGGTATTCCATCCAAAATAATCTCGGATAATGGGCCATCATTCAAGAACAAAGACGTGCGTGCTTTGACCACAAAGTACAAAATTCAGCACAGTTTTTTGACACCCTATTATCCACAGGCAAATGGGCAAGCAGAGGCGTCAAACAAAATGCTAGTTGCCATCCTTAAAAAGACGGTCGCAGACAGTCATAAGGATTGGCACATCCAAATCCCACTTGCCCTTTGGGCTTATCGCACTAGCATTCGGACGCCAACTGGGGCAACTCCATTTTCGCTCGTGTATGGCTCAGAGGCAGTAATGCCTCTCGAGTTGGAAATTCCTTCCCTCCGCATATCAATGCAGGAGTTCATCGATGATGACACTGCACGGCAGGCCCGGTTAGACCAACTTACGTTGCTTGACGAACGACGCGTTAATGCTCTCGAGCACTTACGTATCTATCAAGAGCGGCTTAAGAAAGCTTACAACATGAAAGTTCACCTAAGGGACTTTCGGGTTGGTGATTTGGTTTTGAAGGAAAACCAACAGAACTCTAATTTGCCGTCCCACCTAAGGGACAAGTTCACGGCAAATTGGTTAGGTCCATATGTCATTGATAGCAAAATAGGACCCGGGACGTACCGGCTAGCTTCTCTTGACGGTATCAAGGAAACAGAACCCTTGAATATCAGTCATTTACGACCATTTCATATCTAAGAGAGCCATATCCCAAAAATGCTCCAAGGATTATCGCAATCACTTGGTCAACCCCAAAATGCTCCAAGGATTATCGCAATCACTTGGTCACCCCAAAATGCTCCAAGGATTATCGCAATCACTTGGTCACCCCAAAATGCTCCAAGGATTATCGCAATCACTTGGTCACCCCAAAATGCTCCAAGGATTATCGAATCACTTGGTCACCCAAAATGCTCCAAGGATTATCGCAATCACTTGGTCACCCCAAAATGCTCCAAGGATTATTGCAATCAAAAAACTTGGTAACAAAAGCTCCAAGGATTATCGCAATCACTTGGTCACCCAAAACTCTCCAAGGATTATCGCAATCACTTGGTCACCCCAAAAGCTCCAAGGATTATCGCAATCGCTTGGTCACCCAAAATGCTCAAGGATTTTCGCAATCGCTTGGTCAACCCAAAAAGCTCCAAGGATTATCGAAATCGCTTGGTCAATCCCAAAAATGCTCCAAGGATTATCGAAATCGCTTGGTCAATCCCAAAAATGCTCCAAGGATTATCACAATCGCTTGGTCAATCCCAAAAAAAAAAGCTCCAAGGATCTCTAAAATTGCTTGGTCAATTCCAAAATGCTCCAAGGATTTCCATAATCGCTTGGTCAAAAATCAAGAAATTTCAAAAACAACAAAAATCATCAAAAACAACAAAATATTTGCATCTCATTTCTAGGCATACTTAAATTCATCAATAGAGAGCTCTTCTCGCACCTCATCTTCATATTCACCAAAATCAATCCATCAAAAATACAAAAATACATAGCTGCATTAAGCATTGCATCCATACATTGCATATTTGTGGTCATATAGGTCAAAGGCACCATAGGCTGTAATTGCTCTGCTAGTCCATCTTGTTCCACACTGTTCCATTTTACAAAAACAACAAAAACACCATGCATTGCTTTTACCACACTAGAGTCGGTGGTCTTTTAATGTATCAAGAGTTTTCGTGATTCAGTCATCATTTTGCTCTTTAGCCATGAAATGTATCAAGTCAAACAGATTTTACGAAGGTAGAGTCACACTTGAAATACACCTTGTTACGTAACATCCCAACACAAATTAAAACACATAAAAATTCCCAAGTTGTGTGAACGAAAGATGAAACCTGCATAGTAATCCAGGTCACCATAAGCGAAACGGTTATCTTGCTCATCCCCCCATGCGAATGGTTCTAGAATGCTGAGAATTGACAAAAGGACGAGCTCTTTCCTATCCATTCACCTCCATATACAATGGTTTTCACCACTACCAAATCCCAATCATAGTTGATTCCCAAAGTTGTAAGGATTTGTACTACACGTCCCTGCCAAGGATGGGTAGTCATCCCCAAGACCTAAAGGGATCAACACCATTCACAAACAAAATTCCAACAAATCATCATCCTAACACTTTCCATTCACCTTTGGTCTCCAAGTTGTAAGGATTCGTACTATCCGCCCTTAACCAGGATGGGTAGTCATCCCCAAGGCCTAACAGATCAATGCCCTTACTCCATAATCTCCATCATCCCCTTGGTCCCCAACGTCGTAAGGATTCGTACTATCCGCCCCTAACCAGGATGGGTAGTCATCCCCAAGGCCACAAGGATCAAAGCCATTCACAAGCTCAAATTCAAAATACACAAAACCAAAATCAAATAACAGTGGTTATCACCACTATTCAAAATCCTTGCTCAAAAAGAATTAATAAACAGTGATCTTCATCACTATATAGACGAGCAACTTTCTCAACCATTAACCCAACAAATATCCTGAACTTGAATCCCTGGAAATCTCAGCATTCGAAAACCATCTAAGTGATCCTCATTACAGGTTTGGTTGATAGCCTATCTGGCAATGGTGGTATCCTACCCGCATGACGATATGTCTGTCACATTCGCTTTGCGTATGTGCAGACCAATGTTTGCATAAGGATGAGCTAGCTTATGGTATCTTGGATAACATCGCAGATTAATCTAACTAAATACAACAAAGGAGTTAGTGGAGCTAATTAGGTGATCCTTAGTACAAGTTCGGTTGAAAGCCCATCTGGCACTGGCGGTATCCTGACAAATACCACATAAATGAACTCAATTGCACACACAGGGATGTGAAATAACTTGGTCAAAAACAAGTCCGATTCATACCTTGTTCAAAAGTCTTGTAAGATAAAGTACAGTCATGGCTAGTAAGTTAAAACCGTCTGAGTCTCAGAAAACCTTAGCTACATTTCTAAACCAACTACGCTACTCTTTCATCCTTACAATACCATCAGAAAATACAAAAAAAGAAAAACCACATGTATACATACAAAGTCATGCATCACAGCAATCGCCTAAAAAGACAAAATAATAGAGTTCTAAACAGTCTATGGTGCCATAGCCAAACATCACAAAGTCCATACATCCATTTCATTTCTACATATCACATATAAATCACAAACATTTGCATTCATCACACAATGCATCCATCAAAATAAATCAACATACAACAATCACATTTATCATACCATATGCATCCATCAATATAAAGTAGCATGCATCCATCAACATCAATCATTATGCATAACATAAAATCATGACATATACACAAAGAAAGAAAATCAGTACAACAAAAACATCACAAAAATGTAACACAAAAACATAAGCAATAAGTTGTCGGACACAAGTGCTCTTGCACTTAACCTCTTGGCATAGAAAATCGATGTCGGGGCTCAAATTGTCACTTTCCCACTTCCCCAAGAAGGCTACCATAGCTGGACCGCTCCACGGGAAGACGGGTTTTTGATGATTTCACCTCATTATGGCATCACCAAAAGGGTTAACACCCACCAAAAATAGGTCCAAATGTCGGGAAATTGCACGTGCTTAAACGGTAAAACATCTAAAGGCACCCTAACCTAAGTCATCTTGGGTCAAGCGACTCGTCGCTTTTCTCATGAAGGTCATTCCCTCATCGATTCGTCGCTTGAGGGGGTAGTCACACTTAGTCACCAATCAACAAGCACACACCCAATCAAGGCAATGGCATGCATTCAAAGAATCATTGACAAAGACAATCACGCTCCTGCTTGGGGCGATAAACAAGCAATCATCAAATTGATCAAACACTTGGCATTCCTGAAGCATGAACACAAGGTTCCCCCTATGGACAAAAGGTTATGCCCTTTGCCTAATCATGACTGATCAATGTCCAAGCTCAAGTCACACCTCACCAAAATAGGTTAACACTTGAAATCAAATTCCTTAGCTCGTCGAAGCAAGGATTCAAGAATGCATGCCCTTTCCATACTTGGGGCATCAAAAGTTGGTTAGGTTACCAAGAAACCCTAATCATTAGTGCTTTGGTTATCTATTTTTGCTCAACACTGCATCACCCGTAGCGCTTCCCAAAAAGGGGCATCTGTAGACACCAAAACAACACCAATCCGATTAAGTGACTACAAACACTGATCGCATTGACATACACAGCTTTTAGGGCAGCCCTCAGAGGTCAAACAGTGGTCCTAGCCACTTACATAGCAGTTCAGAAGGTCAAAAAGTAAACAAAGCCTTTATCAAAACAAAGTCTCAATCAAAGTCAAAAGCAAGCCTTTATCAAAAGCAAGCCTTCATCAAAACAAAGCTTAAACAAGCCTTCATCAAAACAAAGCCTTCATCAAGACAAAGTCTTAATCAAAAGAAGGGCCTCGGTCGAAGTGTCGCGATATCGCGACGTCGCGATATCGCGACACTTCGACGCCCAAAGCAAAGCTTTGCCTGAAGTGTCGCGATATCGCGACGTCGCGATATGACGCAAGTGCCTTGTCTTGGCGAAGTGTCACGATATCGTGACACTTCGCCAGGCTGTGTGGCGAGCAAGGAAAGGCCTTGGGAAGTGTCGATGTGACATTCGCGGTTCCTCGATCGTGGACACTTGGCATTTGCGCTGGGCGGATTTTTAAACATTCAAAGGCGACACGTCAGCATTCAAAGGCGACACGTCAGCATTCAAAGGCGAAATTCAAACAATTAAAGGCAAACATTAAAACATTTAAAAAATGATTTAAGGTGGGCTTTAGACAACTGGCAGTGACACCACAGTCAGTTGCGTGGGCCGTTGAAGGACTATCACAGTGGCATTAACGGAAGCCCGAGTCGTGGAGGACTTTCCTCTCTCGAGGAGACACGACCGCCACATGGCACCTTTGACCAACGCGTGGCGCTTATGCACGACATTCAAGGAGACCCCCTGGGTCTATAAAATGGTGGATTTTTCCACCCAAACAGAGGTTGGCAAGCATTTTGAACGCAACGAAGTGCTGCAGAACCAGAGGCCCGATTGCTTCCTTTCGATTCATTTCTTCTACACTCTTGATCTCTTTCGCACCAGAGGTTAGTGAGTGGTGTCTAGAAGCGTGGATCTGAACCTTAGAACCCGACAGTGGACAACAGTATTCTATCCATTCGACGACAACGCAACCTGAAAGATTCTGGGCCCTTCCTTAGTGGATTGGCACCGAAATCAAGTTTTAACGGGGCGGCCCGCTTGGGCACCCCGCACCTTTTCGTCAGCTCTTAATTTTCAATTTAATTCATTCTGTTAGCATGCGTTTATTTCACTGTTAAATAAACAGGAAAACATAAATTTAAATCGAGTTAATTCACAGCCGATTTATCGATGTGAAAACAGCCGATTTAACTGTGAAATAAATAGTCGATTTAACGTGTTTCGGGTTTATACTCTGGTTTATTTATGTTTCAGTTCTATTTTTATTAATCTATTTCTTTTGCTTTGCAAAATACCAACATGCATGTTTTATGTCATTTTACTCTCACGAATGTTTCATTTTAACGCAGGTGCTACTAAACAGTTTTTTGTTTCTTTGAATGCAGGAAGAACAGCAAGCAGCAAGGATTCATCAGGCATAAACGGCGGCAACACTTTGGCCCGCCCGTTTCAAATGTGGGCATGCGAAAGAAGATCACTATTCATTTATTGTGATGGAAACATGCTAACTCTCCCAGCCCCTTGAAAAGGGAGGAGACGTATTGTAACCGAGTTGGAACTACATGAATAAAGAGGGTTGTGCTCATACTTTTGATGTGATTACATTCGTGTTATTTCATGCATCAAGCTAGTTGTTTTCATTGTAATTAGTGTTTCTTTTGCCGGAATCTCATGCTTTCAATAGGATGGTCCATTAGAGATGTCGATCATCTTGTATAGTAGAATGAGTTAGAATGGTGTTATTTTACCATAGGAACCATAGTATATCAACTCTATGAGTGATATATATAGCTGTGGTTGTAGGAGGTGATTGAGAGGGAACGAGCACTACAAAATAGGTCATGCAATCTTAGCTAGATTTTTTTTAGGCCCAAGGGGAGTTAATAGGATTCAAAATGTTACTTTCATGATGATCCTAGGCTCACACCTCTGAGACCATGGCATAGGTTCTATACATATAGTTAGAGGTACATAGGGAATGATTTTGTAATGATAACCCTTGCATTTTGCATCATATGATCTTCATTTTGTAGCCACCATGGTACCTTAGGATGTATATAGGATTCAATGGGGCTATGTATTTGGGACATGGGATAGCTTATGATGATGGAACTTAGTGGCCCATTATAATATTTTATACCCACATGTACTTATTATTTTGAGATACATATATATGTGATATTTTCCTTTCATTGTAGCATCTCTTTTTATCTATTTTTATATGACTTTATTTGATTTACTGCATGTATTGCATTTATTTCATATATGACATATGAATATGATTTGTGTAGCACATGACTATATGCTAAAATTTTGATGGCATATACTTAAGACATAGCACATGACTATATGTTAAAATTTGGATGACATATACTTAAGACGTAGTACATGATAGTATGTCAATGTGTTTATGACACACTCAAGATTTATGTAGTACATGATGATGTGTCAATAATTTTAAGACACACATGGGATGGTGTGCCACTCATACATACCATAAAAATAGATAGGTTGTATGTAATATCCATCAAGTGCCAAGTACCAACAAACACACTTGTCACTTCAATAGGGTGGTTTGGAAGAATCCAACCCACACTACAATAGGGCAACTCTTCTTATAATTTGGAAATATTCCAACAAACACCTATAATGATAGTTCTAGAATATTAAACCTACAAATTGACTATATAACCTTATCAAAAATTGATAAACACAACAAGAATGACTATATGTTACATGTTTTTTTAGAACCAATACACCAATATCAAAGTCATAACACTTTAGTGTGTCCCCTAGAAACTTGAATTGAGGTCTTCAAGGTGGGATCACAAATATATTTTGCATGCAAGTTCATCTTGCTAGACAACAATATTAAATCTTTTTTTAACATGTTCAAAGCATATTTAAAAAAAAACAATAAAATACCTTCATTTGATTTTATGGCTTTAATGTCTAAGGAGTGCCAAATTCATAATTTAATATATTAAACTTTTTTTTTGGGATTTTACATCATTAATTTGAATACATAATTTTTATTAATGATGATATCATCTATATAAAATAATTAGATAATTTTACAATATGATTCTTTATAATATTATGATCAAAATCATTATTTAAATAACTAATTAACTGATAATTTATCAATGTTCATTATCATGCCATATAAACCTGTTTAACTAACAATTCTAGTATTTTATTCTAAATAACTATTACTAGTCTTTCCATAATTTGTTTCAAGGTTGCTATTAGTAAAGTAGTTTTTAACATCCATGAGACTATAAGCCATATAGGATAATGTTTATCCAACTAAACTTCGATTGCCAAGAATGGTGTACAAAACTATCCATTTTCCAATAAAATGTTGGACCTCCTAGTTGAAGTTCCAAGTCTTATCACGAGCCCCCCTCAAGTTGGACATTTGTTTTAAAAAATCTTCTAATATCCACTTAATGTATCTTCTACTCAAAATTAAGAACTAATATGAGAACAACTGAAATGGTGTTCATTTGTCCATCAACAAAAATCTTCAATATAATCTAAATATTTAGGATAGATACAACTAGTCCAAACAACCCACCAATTCATTCAATGCTATCAGACCCTAGGAACTACAACCCTCTTTCTGATATTTCTACTACACCATACCCTTGGTCATAACATTTAGACACACACATGGAATCAAAGCAAGAATGACAAGAATCTATAATAAGAGAGGTACCATATAGATGTTCATTTATACCATCTTTGTTTTATCTTTTAGTGAAACATCATCCCTTAAATAAATCCCTATATCATCTACACATGTATACATGGTTATGCATAGTGATGAATATTCATAAATTGGGTGAATATTTAGATTTTCAAAATTGCAAATTGGTGAAATGGGGGCCCTCGACGTCAACCCATTCTTCCAAATTTTTTGGGTCAAACAAATTTTAGGGGTTGATTTGCCACATGTTAATTATAATATTACGATTTTTTTAAAATTTGCTAGGTTTCCAGTCTAAATCGAGGACTCTTTTCACCAAAAAATTATAAATTTTAAATCATCCTTCCAAATTTACCTCTTATACTAGTATATATACCTAACATGACAACCACACCCATACAACTAAAACATTCATTCTTATCAAAAAATGACCTATAGTAGAAAAAATAATAATCAGTTGCAGAGAGAAGAACAAATGATCGATGGAGAAAAATGTTGCAGAGAAGTAGTGGTTCGATAGAGGAGTAGTGGAAAATATTTGGATGAAAAAGCACACCCAACCCTCCCTTGGGTGTATTTTTGTACTCGGCTCTCTCAGATGCAGTTTTGCACCCGATCCTATCCTGGATTTATTTTTGCACCCAACCATTCCCATATGCATTTATATATCCGAGGGAGGGTCAAACCGGGTGTAAAACTACATCTAGGGAGGGTCAAGTACATTTCTGTATTTGAGCCTCCCTTGTACGCAAAAATGCACCCGATCGAGGGAGGGTTGGACCGAGTGCAAAACTGCATCTGGGACTTAAGTCGGATGTATTTTTGCACACGGTCTAGATATCCCTCGACTTGCACCTGACTCTCTCGAATGTAATTTTGCACTTGACCTGACCCTCCCCCAACCAGGTATATTTTTGTATCTGGATGAAGCATTGGTGTAAAAATACACCTGAACCTCCCTAGATGCATTTCTACACTAGGCCCCCAAGATAAAATTTTGCACCTAAACCACTCTCAGATGCTTTTATGCACCCTCCCTTGAGTGCAATTTTGCACCCAACCCTCCCATTGATGCATATCTACATGCAATGTTTTGGTATTGTTGAATATTTTTTCCAAATATTAACATAAATTTGCCAATGCTTTATAATTTTTGGTGAAAAATAAGGTAATTCACCATGTCTTCCTATATGAAGCTGGTCAAGATTCACCAAGGTTTAAATTTTTTTTTATCATTTTTTACAAGTACATTTTGGGTTCGACCTCTTATACATAACCTTGCCTATATACGATCATTCCACCATTGAGATGTTATATACCCAACACTTGTAACTCATAGGGATATATGTTATTGTATATTAAGTGGATCATGTATCAAGTTAGAAGTGGGCCAAATGTTAAGTTAGGAGAGTGTGTCATAGAATCATGTATGTAATCGTTATGTCATAGAATCCCTTTGTTGTCATAGAATCCCTTTGTTTTCATAGAATTATGAATATAATTGCATGGTATCATGAATGTAACTATCATTAATGTCATAGAATCTTGTTATATATAAAATATCAAGAAATATTCTTGTAAATATTACAAAATGGGAAGGACGTTTCATTGTTTCAATTAGTGTTGTCTTTATCAATACTCTATGTGATCATAGTTGGAATTATCTTTGACATTGAATTTCTTATCTCAGTATAGCTCTGCGCTAAGGATTCTAAGGTGAAATATTAGCACGAGAAGGAAAAGTTCATTACATTAAGATTCACTTTGAAATTTTGTTGTGGTTTTTAAATTTTGTATCCTTAAAAGAGATTAAATGAAATTCCTTTATTGGTACTCACACTCATATCACAATAAAATAATATAGGTATCACTTTATAATTCCTTGATAGTATAGTTGTATCATTTATCTATAATAGTTTAATCATCTAATCAATCATATCATTGTTTTTTATAATTAATCACCAAAGTTTTAATTTATGAGTGAAAAGTAATATTAAATTATATTATAATGGTTGAATAATGAGGATAAAATATTATAATCCACAACTCTCTATTGGATATTTTTTAAGCAATATAACATATAATATTTAAAAATCAAGTTTATTTAACCACTTTAAAAATAAAAAATCTATATACTAAACTAAATCATGAAATACAAATAAAATAAATCCATGGATAAACTTAAAATAGTGTGATTGATTCTTTATTTAACCTCATGTTTTGATCTTCTAAATATGATTCAATAAGCATGAAAAACTAGGTTGACTTATACATATGTACATATTTCAATAAAAATAATCCAACACACCCAATAACACTTGAAAAAGTTAAAAATGAAGTTGGTTTGCAAAAATTATACCTTTTAAAGGTTCAAGTCAAATCACAAGAACAACATAACCAAAATTTGGATCTCAAATTCAAATTAGGAATATTTGGTGTTCTCCATGTGCCACTTATCATGTTTGAATCAAAATAAAATATCAAGAATTAAATTACAAGAACAAGATAATTAAATAAATATTCTATCCCCAAGAGCCACTTGCACATTACAATAATGTATGTACACCTCATCATTTACTTCTACTTGCAAGTCAAGTCAATCAAAGTAGATGTTATTTATATAACATTATTAAAAACCCCTCCAAGGAATTTCACATGTTAAATATGTAAATATCAATAAGACCATCATAGATTTTTTACTATAAGAAAGATTTAAAGTTCATGTCACTCCATAAGTTCAATAATCTAATTACTCTATTGGTTTGCTAGGGGTCTAATGAGTGGCTTTGTAAACTTACTCTCTATTTCTATGAAGGTTATGATTGCTCTCTTTTAACTTAGCTATTTTATCATGATCTATGTGAAGGTATTTTTTAAGCTAATGTTATTTATGGACAAGAAATTTTAATGGCATTATTTGAAATAATTCTTCATTTGCATCATGCCTCAAATACTAACAAGATTTTAAATTCAATAAACCTTTTCATTTATTAGATGTTATTTTTTTTATAACACATCTAAATGCATCAAAAAAATTATAAATATAGGTCTATTTGTATCTTGCACTTATTAGGAAGGGATTGTTCATCCAACATAGATCCATGTGAATATAAGTTTTGGTTGATTCCTTTCTTCTCATGCTTTAATATTTTTAAATTTATTAGAATGATGCTTCATAAGAGTAAGTCCTTTATACAAATTTTATGTAGACGCAACTATTAATAATTCACTTCAAATGGCATTAGCCTAATTGGTTAAGTATCCAACTTTCATGGCAAAGACCAAGGTTCAAGTCCACAATTTTACCTATTATAATTACCTAGATGTTATTATAATACAATTTTATGGTCATGATGTAATATAGGTTAAGCTAGTTGCAATACCTATATAACTAAATAAAAAATAAAATAACAAAAAAATTACAAAGCTAGGATAGAAAAGTCAAAATTTTTTATATTTAAATCCCATATCATAAAAGAACATAGTGACCTAGTATCTTAGGATTCAAGGGAATAAAAACATAAACACACATCACAAAGACAACACTAAAAATATTGAGTGTAAAAAATTAAATTAAATTATTGATAACACCATGAATAGTCAAAGATAATAAAGATTCTCCAAATACAATAACATGTGCAACCTATTTTTCTCCGAAAAAACAAATAAATATAAAAATAAATATATATATATATATATATATATACAATGACATATAAATAATTCACTAAAATAATCAAGTGATATTAACTCAACCAGTTAGATTCCTCAACATTTAAGGAGGAGACCAAGGTTCAAATAATGTAATAAAGGTGAAGCCCATTTCAATCTCATATAACCAATTGAAAGAATAATTCACTAAGAGTCATCAACAATAATACACCATAACTTGCACCATGATACATACATTTCAATCTTCTTGTAATTCAATTCATAGTCATCTCTATCCACCTATTTTAATAAGTAGTCATAAAATATATAATTAATTTTATCACCATAATACAAACTAATAAGTAAAGCTCTAAGAAATAGGAATTAGAGCTTTTTGTACTTCCATTTTAGCTTGTTAGTAAAGAAATTTTGAAGAATATTGAAAATTACTTAAAATTTTAGTCCAAATTGTTGTAATAAAAAATATTTAATTTTGCAATAGATATTAAATTATATAGGTGTTTAATGATATTAAATTATTTAAGTGTTTAATTACATTAAGTTATTTAAGTGTTTAACGATATAAAAGTATTTAGGTGTTTAATGTTTTTTATTTGCATATTGAAGATGCTAGGAGGCAAACCCGATAGATTGGGAGTAGCAAATCCCCAAGAAGAAGAAGAAAGACCCTATTGTGGAATTTATTGATAAGAATGTTTTTCATAGGCATATAAATCTTGGGTTTTAGAGGAAGAATTGAAAAAACTAGAGTTGTGTTCCTTCATCCAAAAGATGGTATAGTAAAAAATATTTAATGTTTTCCATAGACATTAACAATATTAAATTATTTAGGTGTTTAATGACATTAAATTATTTAGGTTTTTAATGACATTAAATTATTTAGGTGTTTAATATTTTTCACGAGCATTTAATATTTATTTTGTTAGGTAGGTGGAAATGGCTGGTTTTAAGTGGAAAAAAAATAAACAAAAAAATGCTCATTGGGGGATGCATTTTTAATGACATTAAATTATTTAGGTGTTTAATGGTATTAAATTATTTAGGTGTTTAATTTTTTCCATGAGCATTTAATATTTTTGTTCGGTAGGTGGAAATGGTTGGTTTTAAGTGAAAGAAAAAAAAAAAAAAAATTACTCATTGGGGGATGTATTTTTAATGCCATTAAATTATTTAGGTGTTTAATGTTTTCCACGACCATTTAATATTTTTGTCAGGAAGTGCAAATTGCTGGCTTTACCTAGTTATCTTCTACATTCTTCCTTGGGGAGAGATGGTGTAAATTTATTGATAAAAAAAATTATTTTGTTTTTTATTTGTCTCTGAAATAATTTATATCGTAAGAGCTGGGTGGATTGGTAAGTTCTAACACTTACCAAGAGGAGACCTAGGTTCAAACCTTGGAGGTAATCTTATTTGGGACAAAGGTAGTAGATTGTTCTAACTTTGTTGAGTGTGTACCCACGAACCATAGGTGGTATCCCTCATGCCACATCCCTAATAACACGGTGAGGTGGAGGTGAACCCGGGTTTGGTAGAAAAAAAAGAAAAAAATAACTTAAAATTCATCCAAAAGAAACCAACTACTAAAAATTGGATAAGATTAAATATGAATGAAGAGAATAAAATTATGAAAATATTGCATTCTAATACTACAATTGTTATGGAATTAGACACATGATAAAAAATTACAAAATAAAAAAGAGGAAAAACTAGAAAAAAATTTGATCATGAAATAATTTCAATATAAAACAAGAAAACTCTTATTTAGTAAAGGCTTAAACTAAACCGTAATAAAAAAAAGTTAACCTATCAAATAAAATTAAAAATTAACATATCAATCAATACTATCATTCAAAAATAAAAATAAAAAACCTATAAAATATTATTAAATTTCTTTGCAAAACGCTGAATCCAAAACAATTACCATAGTCACTAGTTTAAAATATATTAACTAAATTTACTACAACTACATCCCGCTGGAGAATACTTTTACCAATTATAAATCAAATCAACGAGTTCACTGGTCATAACAATCCACTAAGAGATTCAAGGCAACAACGCCTCCTAATTCATTCAAATGCCCATGCATGTTCACGCATCATTTCTTCCTCCTCCTCAGGCGTAAAGTCATTCTTTATGTTAAACGTCTTGCGAATCTCTTCAATGGTTCTGTCTTTCATCGTATCTGCTACAGTCTGACATGTTAAGTCCAACAGACTTTTTATCTGCAGGTAATTGGCAGCCTGCAGAGTCATAAAAAAATAATTTAAAAATAATAAATAAATAGACTACCACCTAGCTTAGAAGGGAAAGGAAACATAAAAGTCTCAGTAGTTTGCAACTTTATTCAAACAAACAAAATAAGGCTATTATACTTTATATGTGCTAACAACAACTCTATATTTTTATATGAGAATCCTTGGAAACATAAAAGTCTCAGTAGTTTGCAACTTTATTCAAACAAACAAAATAAGGCTATTATACTTTATATGTGCTAACAACAACTCTATTTTTTTATATGAGAATCCTTAACATGCTAGGATTTGGGGTATTCTAATTTTTTGTTTTATATATTAATATTTTTTATCTTTTAACAACTGGATATAAGGGTAGATATTATTCTTGAGGTTTCTAATACAGGTTAAATTATTGAAGCTGCTTTTCTAACCTTGGCATTTCCTCTATAAGTAGGACCCGAAGTAAAAGAAACCCTAAAATTTAAACCTAATTTTTCTCTTGATAAATACTAAAATCTTATCAATCCACTAATCCTTAAAAACAACTACAAGCAAAAATTATTTTCAAAAAATATCTGCATTAAAAACCTAATACTTACACAAGGCAACCCCTAAAATTTTCTGTTAAGTAAGAGGAGAGGAGACCCTGGTTCAAATATATGCATTGAAAGCCTATTTATTTATCCATACCGTGATGAGGTCCCAAATCGTGGCCTGATCGACGCTGACGAACTCCTCATTCCAGCGCTTGATGTCCTCCTCCGACAAGGAAGACTTGTCCCTGCGCGCATCGACGTGATATCTGCAATACTCCAACACCCGACCCAAAATTTTGCCCGAAACATTGACCAACGGCACCGTGGTGAGAATGTCCAACTCCTCGATCATATTCTTAATCGTCTGCGACTCGAACGCCACCGCTTCCTCCACCTCAAAGATCTGCTTATCCGAGCTCTCCAATCGCAGAGTCACCGCCATCTCGCCTCCTCTTCTGGTTTGGGAATCAAACGCGGAACCTCTTCAACACAAATAGAATAAAATAGAGCGAATCGCGAATCCAGAGTCTAACCTTAAGTGCGAAGAATCCAGGGCATAATGAATTGAAATGATTGCTTGAACGCGGTTATTCCCCTATTTATAATGCTTTTATCGTTGCATCATCGAATTAGTAACATGGCATGTCAAAAATTACCGTTACTTGTGAAGCGGTATCCGTTGTATGGTATTGTGGTATTGCCTTAGGGATTACGGCACGCATCGGCTAACGTGAAATTCAATAACATTTTACAAGAAAATTGAATTATTTTTAAAGTTAAAATAAATAAATATTTAAGGATAAAATTTATATAAAATTTCATTTATCCATCTTGAAAGTTCTCATTACCACAAGTATGGCTTTTGAAATGTGTATGAATATCACCCAACTCCTTGTATTCGAGAATGGTAAATATCAAATCAACTTGGAATATACAATATTTATTATAACTTCTATAAAATATGAACAAAACCGGGTAGAGAATTATGCTAGGAAGGATGGTTGGTCATGGCCCTAGTGGTGGTGGTAGTTCTCATGAAGATGGTGGTGGTCGAGAAAGAGGACCTAGCTTTGGAGGTAACGGTTTTGGTTTTGGTAAAGGTGAATGCAATAATTATAAGGATTTGGTGATAGAGGACTTAGACATGGTGGTGGCAAAGATAGTCTTGGTTTTGGTAGTGGTAGAGAATCCTCTATAGATTTCATGTCAAGATTGAATAGTTAAATGTATTAATGTATAATCAAATTTGAAGGTTCTTGATGTAGTTTAGATGAGGGGTCTAATAAAAGACCATTTGTTCTAGCAGTTGGAATGTCTCACAAAAAATTCACAAAACAAAAAATGAACAACAACAATTTACTTGCATTTAAACAATTTTTTTTTACTAACAACTGTTCAACATCTAAAATTAAAAAACAAATCCTTGCCTATAAACTAGAATTTGCAGCGAAAATTCAAATCTTATTAAATTATTTTCCTTGTTGGTAAACCAAAAATTAAAACAAATTCACAACTTCATTGGATTGCTTCTCTTGCCAATGATTTGAAATTAAAACAAAACTTGAACCTTATCTCGTCAATCATTTGGAAATTCCAAAAAAACTTCAAATTATATTTTTCCTATAATGGGAATGAAGGTAGGACATGGTCCACTGGGGTTGCGGGGAGCATGGAGTTGATGATGGTGGACATGGGTAACAGGGCTTCTACGATGATGTGGAGGCAAGCGACAACGAAGCCCAAGGAGAACCAAAGGATTATAAGTAGCGCCAATAGCAACAACGACACTACTCTTCATGAAAGGGGTGTAAACCCTAGGTGTAGTCAAGTGATGGAACAAAGCAAAAAAATTTACTATAGTATTTGCAAAAGAGATGTGAATCCAAGATGCAGTCAAACATTGAAGGAAGAGGATGGTTTGTAGACCATCTCTTACCAAAGGTTTCTTCCTATTCTGCTTTGCTAAATTGAAGCATACCCAAGCCATTTATTAACATTGCCTATGGTATGTGTATAACTCTATCCTTATTTTTTTCCCCTTGGACCTAGAATTTTATCATTTGAGGAACATGCCAAGTAGGCCCTAGTTTGGGTATGACTTCCATTATCTTTATGACTTATTTTTAGTCGCATTATAGCATCCATTGATAATGTTTTTTGTGTTGGACCAAAAAACATTGTAGCCCACCCTCAGAAAAGGGTTTATGTTGAGATAGATCTCTCCAAGGATATCAATGATACCGTTGATATCTATATTGATATCCAATATACATCTCAGAGGTTTTTATACCTTAATATTCCTAATATGTTACTTCATATATAAATAATCTAAGCATAAGATCAAGAAGAATCCTCTGGCCACCTAGAGATCTAAATAGAATCCAAAGTATGATAACACAACCACTCCTTAGTTTGTTGAGGAGGGATGGAAAACTAAGAGCAACTGGAGGAATAACTACAATAAAATTTGCATGGTATCTACACTTATTGAGGTTTATATTAAATAAGATCCTAAGCAATATAGCAAGGGGAAGGAAGTTTCTCAGCCACCTCCTTTTGAAAATAAACTCAAAGAGGTAGCAAAGCCTCATTACAATAGAACTTCCCAGGTTGTTAATGTAATATTTGCCTAGGTAATCACTTAGACACATTCTCCACCATCCCATACAACAAATGCTTAATGCTCTCATAGCCCAAGTCACAAGAAGGAAGTATTTTACACCAATTCTGTAGTTAGGAAGTTATAGGCTTAACCATAAGTCTATAAACACAAAACAACTGTAGAGTTTTAGCTAAGCTTAATAGCAAGGATATACCACTCGATCAACATCATTCATTAATTTTATTTCATGTAATTTTAGGGATTTGATAGATTCTAAAAGAAAGTATATCATGCAGGAAACACGATAGAGGTATCCCAATCTTGATGTTCTTTATTTACAATAATGAAAGATCCTAGGTTAACACCTCATGCATAGTGGCCAGTATCTTGCCAACGTCTCCTCTACATAGGAAGCATTCCCACAATAACTACAATTAGGCTTCACAAGCTCTGTAGAAGTGTCCTTAGAACAAAGTTGAGGACTATAAATGCTCACCACGTTGTCCCTCTTAGCCTTATGGTTGGGAAGCCCATAGATTACATAACAACGACAAGTTTCCTCATCACAGTCTCACCATATCCCTAAGGAAGAATGTAGAAGATAGCTACGTAAATAAAACAATTGTAAAAGGTGCCAACTCAGTTTGGGATCCTCCATAAAACACTCAAGATATACCTTCTAGATAGGAAGGTCCCTCGAACTGTGATCCATCATCTCCTACTAGATCCATAGCTCTTGTTGCATAAATATCTCATGGTTGATCCACTATGTCTAATTTTGTTTATTAGTTTTGGTTTAATGGTTGCCTAGAATAGACGTTTAAGTATGATTTTTTATCCACCCACTTTTTTTTATCAATTAATATATTATATTTATTTTCTAAAGTAATATATTTGTTACACTTTTCATCCCAAAAAATTAAATTTATAATATAAAATATTAATTGAATTTAAAATAATTTTTCCTGTACAATATTTTAATTTTCTCAAATTGGTGTTATACTTGTTGCTCAATTTCTCTGACTCCTCTGTCTTTGCTCACTTTATTTTATTTGTTAGATTAGATCTACAGATTCCTTCCAAATGGTAATCCCTCATCGACATTCAATTTGCAAGTGTGTCTTAGCCTAGTTATGTACCTTGATAGGTTATACTACACAAGTTGCATTAATATTCTTCATTTCCTCCACCCCTGTGACCTATAACTACATGTTACATTGTAAAAGAGAACTATTATGCTTAGTTTTCATCATTTTCTAATGTAGATAATTGTTGTGACTATTTGTTACTTATATTTTTTAGCTTATATGAGTAGAAGAAAAGAAGTAAATAAAGCCTTAGAAGGTAGATAAATATGTTGATGCCTTTCTTTTTATGTCCTACATGCTTACATTAGGAATTTTTTTTTCCTATTTTGTTAATAGAGAGAATTAGACTAATTACTAGCACATACCTAGTAAGATGTAGTAAATTACCATATATATTATAGACATAGAAAAAGCTCCAATCATGAACATAAATAAAATATTACATTGTAAATGATAAATGAAATATGATATGTAATATTGCAAATGAGACTTTTTTAGTACAATAGACCCCTTGTAGGTTGATTTTATAAAATAGGTATCAAAATAAGGGAATGATCCGTTTTACAAAACTACTATGGTGTCGTATTATTTTCTATGCCACAAGCAAAGGTTGGTGGATTTTTATGACCACCATTTTGAATTGAGCCTTTCGATAGCCTACACACAAGGAGCCATAAAATCATTAGTGACACATATGTTAAACAAAAAAGCAATAATAACAATATTGAAAATTGGAGCATACATACTTGTGTCTAGCGTAACTTTAGCAGCATCTGGGTATGGACCAATGTGTCTTCATCAAATGAGGAAAGGAAGAGGGAATTTATAGAATTTTGGCTGGGGATGACTCGGAAGTGACTTGGCATAAAATGGAAATGATGTGGCATATGGAAAATCCAAGGGAAATCTTGGGGAGGACACATGGAGGAGTGTGCACCCTCCATATTTATTAGCCTTGGGTGGGGTGAATCCTCACCCACCCAAGTGCCATAAATTGACCTAGGAGGATGTGATATGTGCATAGGGGTATTTGTACCTTGGAGGGTGTGCCATAATTTAAAATTGATAGAATGTGCCAAGGTGGATGGAAAGTACCAGCCAATTAATTGTGCTAATTAAATTTGCTTTGACATGGGGCTTTTAGTCATATTAAGGGGTAACATCATCAACAATGTTGATGAGGTATGTTCTCTACTCTTACTCTACTATATTGTATGTATTGGTTGTCCAACATGAATTTTCCCTTGCAAAATTGTTCTACACCAAGCTTTCCCCTTTCTAATTATAGAAGTAAATAAAATATTACAAGGAATAATAGGGGAGAATAACAACATGTGCAGTTACCGGAGTCTCTATCTCTTCTTGTGTTGACACCTTCAAACTCCCATATTGCTTTGGATGAAAGCTTTGGCAAGTTATCTACATTGCAAGAGCTGCATGTAAAATAATGAGAAATTGCTTCCACCAAATTTCAGCCATCTTAAGTCTATTCAAATTTTAGAATTGAATGAATGCAAAATGGCTACATTGACCTAGAGCTTTGGAAATATCTATTTACTCTAGAAGGATTAAAATTAGCTATGTGCAATTGAACTTCATTTTTTATAATATCTACAGATATATTGCTACAGTAAGTTGTTGAGCCTTATAAAAAACTTTAGATAAATTACATCATTAAGAACTATGAATTTAAGGTATTGTACAAGGCTTGCTAAATTAAAATAATTTTTTGGCTATTTGTTAAATAAGTGTTCCAACCTAATGAGTCTCCCAAAAATATTTGGACAAGTTGAGTTATTTGAAAGAGTTGAATATAGGTAATTGTGAGATGTTGTGTGGTCTACCTAATGAATTTATAGAGCAGTTTAAGTCTTTGGAAAGACTCTATATACACAAGTTATTTAGGGTTGAGAGACTTTTAGGTGATTTTGGATGTTTGACTTCACTGGTGGTATTTACAACATATTGTTGCTCTCAGTTGGAGGGAGAGAAAATAGACATGTCGGTCCAGATGAAGACCTTGTTGTTTTTAAAATATCAATCCCCATGTTGATAGAGGGATGGAGATAAGTCATGGAATACCACCCTAATTTCCTAGTTTCTTCCAAAGAGGAGTTTGTGATAATTAATATCTTTGATAAATTTTTCTTGTGACCTTAATTTTTAACTCTTAAAATTGAATTTTGAGGCATATTGGTATGTTTATCATGTCCTGTCTGTTGACCATTGTATGACAGGACAATCCTTCAACTATGATGGAGTATGCAGACAAGTGATTTGCAATGCATTATTTTGTGATGGCAACATATTTATGGGCATTGATGTGAATGTTCAATTGGATGAATGGAATTGGTCTCCATATTGCTTTCTAGCAAAAGTGGGTTTGTTGTTGAGTATGTGTGATCTATATTTCTCTTCAAAGAGCCCAACTTTAGAAATAGTGAAGAAGAAAAGTGATGAGCTTGCATCCCAAACCTTCAAAATTATTTATGTGGAGATAAGAGAATCAATGGGGAGAAGTGAAGAATTAATGGCTCAATCCCTGAGGCATTTACCAGAGGACTCAGTTACTTGGATCGCACTAGATGACATAACAAGATCTCTATGGAAAGCATTTGCAGGGAAGTGGAAGAGTTGGTCTACCATTGAGATGTGTCTAGACACCAGAAGTATTTGCATAGATGAACAAGGGAATAGGATGGTGGAAGATGAACTGGATTTGACACTCTCTAAACATGATAATGATTTTGAAATACTCAAAGGTTTTTTAGGTGGGTTCATAAATGTATTAAAGTATATTGACGATGTTGCATTAGGTGGGTTCATAAATGTATTAAAGTATATTGATGATGTTGCATTATAATGATAGATGGTTGATTTTTTTATCTTAATTAAAGTGAATTTTTGCCACTTTGACTACATCCAATGCTTTAATGAAATATAATTTTGAATGGATTAAATTATAATGCCTATTGCAATTTTATTATCTCTTAGAAATATTTATTTATTTATTTTATTAAATTTATATACAATGCTTTACATGAAATTGAAATTTTAATTTTAAAAATATTATACAAATATTTAAAATGTGAATGACGACAAAGGAAAAAAAAAAGGTTGGCATGTGATTGTGTCATTGATGATTGGTTATCCATCTTATAGATATAAAGGATCATTGTAATTTTTTATTTATTTATGAAAATGCAATAATTATATTACTTCATATAAACAGGGTTTATATATATATATTTTAAAAAGTCATCCTAATAGGGTATTTTTAAATAGCCCTCTTAGGGATTTTTATATATTTGTTTTTTACCCTACGAGGGTGGTTTTAAACCACCTTCTTAGTATTCCCTCGTGGGTGATCTAAGAGAACGGTTTTAAACCACCCTCTTAGCCCTAAGAGTGCAATTTAAAACCCCTAATAGGATGATTTTAAACTACCCTCTTAGACCCTAAGAGGACAACTTGTTGAGGTGATTTTTAGGTGTCATCATATGGATGCAAATTTTTAATGATGCCCTTATAAATTTTGGATGAATAACCATCGTTAAATGTCTTTAAGGGTGGTTAAAATTTGTCATTAAAGCCCTTTTTTGGTGTAGTGACTACTACGTGGTGCAAGTATTGTTCAGTTTGGTTTATTTAACTAAGCTCACCCAATATTGGTCCTAAGGGATCCCATAATCCCTTAGGTTCTTCTATTCTATTAAGCACATCAACAACATACTTAAATAACCATAAAGTTTATCTAATTATTTTAAACATTTAAGATCCATCAAACATAGGAGAATAATTACTAAGATTATCTAATTAGATCAAACATGGAAAAGAACTAGTATGAGATAGATTAAAAAAAATATCAAAGAAAGATACCCATAACATATTATATATCATGGGAAAACCGTTATGAAAAAACCTAGCCTCGAATACTTCTTTGTTAAATTAAACAATGAACCTCATAGTTCTCAAGTCTCCACCACGAATTGATATTTTAATCCACATTATGTAAATTACAAGGGAATCTCGTAAGGGATTCTACACTCATTTATGTAGGGGTAACTTCTTCCTTCTAATATTTTCAAAGGAGCAAAAACTCCCTAAATGTCTAATGTATCCATAATATTAGTACCAATTTTTTCATAAGAACCATTGCATCTATTTTAGCTAAGAGCTCATACTCTTAACCAACCAACAATATCTCAAACCATATTTTATTAACTAACTAATAGAGCATATTCCTAATCAATTAAGTACTTATTAGATCATATTTCCTTAACTAACTAGGATACCATACTCCTAATCAATTAAGTACTTATCAAAACATCTTTCCTTAATTAACTAGGAGACCACACTCCTAATCAATTAAGTACTTATCATAATTCAGACAACTCTAATCAATGCAATATCTACTATTGTATTTCCACTTCAATCTAATTGTAATCCTTCCCTCCTTTTAATCTAAGAACTATATCCTTCCTAATTGAAATTTATTAAGACAAACCTACTCTTCAAGATATAAGTATAACCTTTCTACATGTCAGATATTTGATTAGTATTGGCCTTCGTTGGAGACTTTGTGATGGCCTTTGCATTGATTTTTAGAGGGACAAATGGATTCTTGATGTTCCCCTCATTCAACATCCTATCTTGGCTACCCTAAAACCGCATAATAACATTTTATATGGACCTAAAGTTGTTGATTTTATAAAATCTCAGAATGGTAGCAAGAGTTGTAAGCGTCTTTTTATTCCTACTTGTCCAGATGAAACTAAAAAATTACAGTCTCTCTTGAGATCTATGTTCATTCCTTCTGGGAGATCCTTAGACAAATATTTTTGGGAATACTATGAATCAAGTGAGTTCACTATCAAATCAACTTATTCAATCTTGTTACCTATGGAGGCCCCTACACTAACTTTCAATTTGGTTTGGATTAAGTACCTAATCCCTAAAATTGCATCCTTTTTTTGGGTTGTCATTCAAGAAAAGATTCTCACTATTGATAACTTGTTGAAACGGGGACTACCCATACCCAATAGATGTTGTCTTTATTCTCTGACTGGGAATCCCCCTATCATATTCTCCTTGGGTGTTCCTTTGTGGTTTCTATTATTTATAAAATTCTTGAGCGCTTTCATATATCGTGGGTTATCCATAGTTCTATTCCTGATATTTTTTCTCAATGGCCAAACCCTTTCAAAAACTTGTACCTCAAGATCTTGTGGAAATTTTGTCCCCATCATTATGCATGGTAAATATGGTTAGAAAGGAACCGACGTGTTTTCTAAAATATTTTCTAAAATTTTGATTTCATATTTAACAAAGCTATTGCAAATGCCATTGAGAATGCCTCCCTTTTCCCGCTACCTTCCATGTCTCCTTCTTCATTTGAAGCTTATTTGCAGAAGTATTTTAACTTTTCTATTTTCAATTATTGTGTTCATCCTTCGTCCAATAAAAATCTTTCATATTGGATTCCTCCCCCTCCCGATTGACTCAAATTAAATTTTTATGGTTCTACCAAGGGTAATCCTGGTCATTCTGGTGCAGGTGGAGTTATTAGAGAAAATAAAGGAAATGTGATCATTACCTTTGCTAAATTTCTTGGGATTCAGTATAACCAGGTTGATGAGGCTCATGCTCTTTGGTATGGTTTACATTTAGCACAGGGGTTGACCAATTAGATTCTTGTGGAAGGTAACTCTTTTACCACCATCAACTACTTCAAAAGTAACAAAATGCCTTCATGGAAAGTTCACAACTACATAGATGAAGCCAAATTTCTCATAAGTCAATTTCAAGACATCATTTTCCAACATACCTTCTGTGAAAACAATAAATTTGTTGATGCTCTTGCTAATTTCGGCACATACTTAAGTGAATTGATGACATGGATGTTTTACCTACCTTAATTCTTACTTAATATAGATAGCTAAAAAAGATAAAGTGTCTTCAAGACCTATTCCTCCTTTGGCTGACATGGAGCAAGTAAGCAGTGTCCAACATGTTCCTCTTTTCAATGAGATTTAATTCCTTTCTTGCCTCGATCTTTACTATTTTGTTTTGAGGTCCTCTCGTGCCTTTATGCGATGTCATCCTTGATAGTCGGTATCCCTACCTTTGAGGAAGTTTTTTTGTGTTGTCTCTTACTTGTGTCTTCCTTGATTGTAAGTTTATATTTTTGCAAAGATTTATCATCATTGTTTGCCCATATCTCATTTTTCCAATTTTTCCCATGCTTCCGCCTCTTTTTCTTTCACCTCCATCCACCTCTGCCATCCACGTCATCCTTTTACTACATGGATCTCATCGTGTTTTGGTCCTTCGCTTAGTTTTTTCCTTTTTGAGGGATCATTTTTTCGATTGCCTTTTGATTCTCTTTGGAAATTGTCTTCATATTGTCAATTTTTTGATTGCCTTTTGATTCTCTTTTGAATTTTATGCCAACCACTAAATATTGTGATATTACAAACTCCTAATTTAACAATATTGCAAACTCCTACTAAATGTTATTACACACCTTCCCTTTTTCATATAGACACATTAAATAAAAAGCAAGGCCATAATCACATACTAGAGCATATAGCATGCCAAACATGATCACAATGTTATCTCCTAGGAATTTGATCACGTCCTCTATTGTGTAATTTTTGGGTGCTTGAGAATTTATATAGTAGGTGCAATAATCAACAACAAGGATGAATTTATGGTTGGTTGATGAGTTAGGATTGATCACACTAATAAAATCTAGTCCCCATTATGCAAATGGGTAAGATTAAATCACTAGTTGTAGTGGCATGGGGGAGTTATTTTCTTAATGAGTTTTAATTTGGCAAACATGATATGATCGAGCATGTACATGTGCATATTTAAAGACATGGATCCAATAGTAACTCTTAGTATTTAATATGCTATGGCAGGTCCTGAGCCATATTTTGTTCTATATTTTCTTTAAAAGTCTTTGAAGACTTTGGTATTTTTGTTTATTTAGACATCTTAGGTAGATTCCCTCATGATTTCTTCGATACATAATGCCTAATTTTATCATGAAGTTTATGATTTTAAGGCACACCACTCTTTTTTGGTGGAATTTAAATAATTAAGATATACTTTGTTTAGTAAATAATAAATGATATATAAATACCACTCATCATTGGTATTTTTTTCCATGGAATAATGCTGCCATGAAATCTAAGAGTCAACTTCAGCCAATGTTCTGCTTAGTCCCTATCCTCTAACAATTCTCACAGACTATATTTCCAAATCAAACTACTGTAGGATAGATACCCACTTGCCTGTTCATTCTCCTAGATTATTTTGCATCAATATTATTTTTACAACCTGATTGTAAACACTTTGTTGTGTAGGATATAGTAACAAAATTTCTTCATAGCTTTGATTAAAGTAGAGGGTTTTTTATCAATTACTAAATATATAATTTGAGCATCCTCCAATGGTAACCTTATGAAAGCTATTAGTCTATCATATCCACCTTCCTTTTTTTGAGTTAACACCAATAGTTGAATGCTCTGATGTAAATGAGTAAATGTAGAAATGCTAAGTGTAATTAGGGTTGATTAGTACAATAGCACTCATGATTTCCATTTTAATTTCTTGGAAGGCTTATTACACTTCCTTTTTCCTATAGACACCTAAAATGCGTAGTCACAAGGAGAATATCCAAAAGACCTTATAACCCATATAACCTACCTAGGACAACCTCAAGGCTATTTGGTATCTTTTCCTAGCAAAAGGACAATTTTCCTAGCAAAAGGAAACTTTTCATCCATGGGAGGCATGACCATCTCACTCGAGACAGTCTCCAATTTGGGATCATCTCAACACGAGATGGTCACATGAGAATGAATTCAAAAAGAAATAATATGTAGCAGGACTACCTATTAACATGATGGTTGATTTATTACCACTCCTGATGACCTACAGTCACCCATTCCACATGTAAAGTGACAATAAGGCTATCCCTGGTTGCCACTTACTTCTTTGGTTTCATGCCAAGGAGGCTATCAAATAGAGAATCTCGATTTCAAACGCCAGAGAAAATAAGTGATTCTAATAGTTGTCCATACCATTTGTATTTATACCATATTATTGCAATACCATCTAAAGGTCACGTAGAAGAAACTTCTAAACAATTACTTATCTTCTAAATCTTCTTGAAAGCATCCTTAAATTCCTCACTACATAATTTTATTTCTTGAATCAAAATAAACTTTGGGCTATAACAACCTATTAATTCCTTAATAACTCCTTTTTTAGGGATTTTATTAATACCTCTAATATTCCATTATATCATTTTCATCATCAAAACTTTTTATTTTTATTAGTGGGATTAACCCCACTTCTTGTTAGCACTTATGATATTTTTATTTAGCTTCCCAGATCCATATCCTTTAGAGTTTTTTTTATCTTTTTTATTTTTGTGATAGACTTACTCTCCTTCTTTCATTCTTGCCACCAATATCATCTTCATAAATATTTTCCATTTTTTCATATTGTTCAAAATGGGACTTATCTTATAAAGAATTATGTTGCCCTAAAGAGTAAAAAGTGCAAGAAATAGTATCAATAACAATTTCTTCTTTATGTTGCCCTAAAAACTCTAAACTACATAGATGATCCTTCATAGTCATCACTTTCTTATTTTTTACAGAAATACCTAAATTTCCTTGGATATCATCTACAATATTTTCTTTACTATACTTCTCTTGAAATCCTACAGTGCAAGGAATACACTGTATACAACTTTTTTTTTTTAAGGAGAATATTTTAAGCTACTTGAGCATGATAAAGGTGATTTACCTAGATTAATATTGACCTCCTTTGCATTCATTTTATTTAAATTTTGTCTTCCCATATTTATTTATATTAAAAAATTTCTTCCCATCTTCCTTCACACCTTTAGTTCCTTTTATATTTGAACTTGTGCATTGTACTTCCTCATATTCCATATCATTATTTCCTTCTAATGACTGATTCGAGTGAACTTTAATGGCCTTCACCATCTGATGATGTAGAGGTATGTTTCTAGCCACTTTATTAGGAGTGGAAAATCCTCGATTTGACCTAGCTTCTCCTGTGATATGTTCTCCTTGTTTCAAATTGAAACTACCCTCATGCCCAAAAACATCCATCTCTTCCTCCATTTTCACTTTGCAGTCTCTTGCCATGTACCTAGTTTCATGAAATTTACAACATCAGAATGCAATGTTTTCATAATCCACTTACTAATCTTGTTCTATTGATTTAGAATATAATTTTTTCATAATCCACTTGCTAATCCCATTATCTTTATTTAGATTTAATCTTAATCGACTATGGTAAAGGATTAGAAATATCCATAGCAACACATATTCAAGTGTATAAAACATACCTTCTCTCCTTTGTAGTTGGTCCCTCCTGGATGAATTCACCTAGGGTATTACCAATATTCTTCAAAACCTCCTTATTGATGAGTTGATAAGGAATTCCAAAAAACCTAATTCATATTGTAAGCCTTTTAATAGTTTTTATGTCCACAAAAAAATTCTCACCTCCAAAGTCGTAAATACAATGTATTTTTAGGCTTAAACCAGGGGCCTCCATCCATTATTTTATCTCTTATTTTTGAACTAGAGAAAATAATAAGAAAAAATCCTTTTGAAAGAAAAGTGATAGAGTAATTTGAATTCAATCTCCATTTCCACTTAATCCAATTTGGAGTCTCAAAAAACCTGGCCAATATCCATAAAACTTACAAATTAACCCTCTATTTTTAAGAATCAATATATCATGCTCAATCATATCATCCACGATAATCACTTTTGATGTAGAATCTACTACCTAGACTGGTTTTTCCATAAGTTCTCTTCTTCTTATTGCTAGGTAGGGCATCCAAAATTTTAACTTGTCCATTCACATTTTTAGTAAGAACTTTTATAAATGATTTTATTTCCATGTTACCTAAATATTTTGCACTCACTCTTGGATACACTCACTCCTAGCTCATGCTTGCACTCACTACCTGTTGCACTTACTCCTAGCTCATGTTTGCACTTGATACTAGCTGCACTCACTTCCATATCACGTTCATCCTCACTATTAATTGCACTTTACTCATGGTTGGCTCACATTCGCTATCGAGTGAGAAACCAAGCCAAAATATTTTGAAGAATGTAAGAAATCGAAGCAGTGAAGTAGTAGAGAAATCACTAGGATAGATGGATGTCGTTAACTGAGAGGTAATATGCTTGCTCAATGCACCTTCCCTACAAATTGTAAACTATGTTGATGTCGATGCTACTATAGTCACTCCTCTATTGATTGATTATGTGAGTTTTATGTCAACCATTGAAGGTTGTGATACTGTGAACTTCTTCTTCAATGATAGTGCAAACTCATACTAAATGTTGTAATACATCTTCCCTTTCTCATATAGACACATTTAATTAAATAGCTTGAATTCAATCTTATCATATGTTTCTAAGTAGTTTTTCATGAATTGAAAGGTAAGGATTTTAATATTTGTGGGAAATATAGGATCTTGACCATAAACCAAATGATAGAGGGATGCCTAAAAAATAATTAATCCTTCTCCTATTTGACGATAATGTATACTTTTCTTAATTATTTCCAAAAAAAAATTGTTAGCTTATTCGCCTACTCCAATTACCTTGAGGATAGTATTTAAAATAAAAATTTAAAGTTACCTTATTCTCATAAGCCCATTTAGTAAATTATAAGAAATAAAAAGTAGGGTCATTATCACATACTAGAGCATATAGCATGCCAAACATGATCACAATGTTATCTCCTAGGAATTTGATCACGTACTCTATTGTGTAATTTTTGGGTGCTTGAGCCTTTATATAGCAGGTGCAATAATCAACAACAAGGATGAATTTATGGTTGGTTTATGAGTTAGGATTGATCACACTAATAAAATCTATTCCCCATTATGCAAATGGGTGAGCTTAAATAACTAGTTGTAATGGCATGGGAGAGTTATTTTCTTAATGAGTTTTAATTTGGCAAACATGATATGATAGAGCATGTACATGTGCATATCTAAAGACATGGGACCATTAGTAACTCTTAGCATTTGATATGTTATGGCATGTCACTAGACATATTTTGTTCTATATTTTCCATAAAAGTCTTTGAAGACTTTGGTAGTTTTATTTATTTAGACTTCTCAACTAGATTCTCTCATGATTTCTTTGATACGTAATGCCAAATTTTATCATGATTTTTATGCTTTTAAGGTACAACACTCTTTTTTGTGTGGAATTTAAGTGATTAAATTTATTTAGTAAATAATAAATGATATATCGATACCACTCATCATTGGTATTTTTTCCATAGAATAATGCTGGCATGAAATCTAAGAGTCAACTTCAACCAATGTTCTCCTTAGTCCCTATACTCTAACAATTCTCATAGACTATATTTCCAAATCAAATTACTGTATACTTTTATTAATTATTTTTAAAGGGATAAAGGGATGCCTAACAAATGATAAAGGGATGCCTAACAAAGAATTAATCCTTATCCTATTTGACCATAATGTATACTTTTATTAATTATTTTTAAAAGATTTTTGTTAGTTGATTCTACTACTCCAATTACCTTGAGGATAGTATTTAGAAGAAAATTTTAAAGTTACCTTATTATCATAAGCCCATTTAGTAAATTGTAAGAAATAAAAAGTAGGGCCATTATCACATACTAGGGTGTATAACATCCCAAACTTGATCACAATGTTATCTCCTAGGAATTTGAGCATAACCTTTATTGTGCAATTTTTGGGTGCTTGATCCTTTGCCTAGAAAGTACAATAATCAACAAAGATTAATTTATGGTTGGTTAATGAGTTAAGATTAATCACACTAATAAAATATAGTCCCCATTATGTGAATGTGTGAGCTTAAATCACTAGTTGTAATGGCATGGGGGATTTCCTTTCTTAAAGAGTTTTAATTTGGTAAACATGACATGATCAAGCATGTACATGTGCATCTCTAAATACATGGGGCCAATACTAAATCTTAGTATTTGATATTCTATGACATGTCCTAAGCCATATTTTTTTCTATATTTACCATAAAAGTCTTTGAACACTTTGGTAGTTTTGTTTATTTAGACATCTCAAGTAGATTCCCTCATGATTTCTTCGATACATTGTTGGGAAAAATATTTATTAATCTACAGTTTAATTTCTTGCCTCCATTTAATTTGTCAATCTGGGATAGCTCATAAACTTGTCAGTGTCATGCACAATACATGTCTACAGCGTGGAGAATGAATTCCTCTATACCTATTTAGATTGGTGGGGGTGTTTTTCCATTTTCAATTCAGTCAAACCAAATAAAATAAAATGCAGAAAAATTAATAAATAAACTTATCAATAATCTATGCAATCATAGTCAAAATTATCTTTGACGTTGAATTTCTTATCTCATTACAACTCTGCACTAAGAATTTTGAGGTGAAATATTAGCATGAGAAGGAGAGGTTCATTGCATTAAGATTCACTTTGAAATTTTTTTTGTGGTTTTAAATTTCTTATCCTTAAAAGAGATTAAATGAAATTCCTTCATTGGTACTCACACTCATATCACAAAAAGAAAAAATAGGGAGAAAGTGTTACTTATAAACAAGTCTCATGAGATATGAAAGCCATATTTAAAAGGCCGAAGTGAAATTTTATATGTTCTAATGGGAAATAGGGCTGCCTAAGTTAGAAATAAGAAGGTAGTAAAAAAAAGTAAGAGAATTCATCCCCTATGTATAAAAAAAATAGCTTAAAAAATTTATCCAAGAAGAATCAACTACTAAGGGGTGAAAACATGTTATGTATACCTAGATATATGTTCTATGAATATTTCAAAACATTTACCATAGTTCATTAAGATTGAATATGAATCAACTAAATTATGAAAATATTGCATTCTTATACTACAATTGTTATGAGACTAACCACATGACAAATAATTACAAAGTAAAAACAAGAAAAAAAAAGAATTTCTTTTTATCGTGAAACAATTTCAATATAAAGCAAGGAACCCATTATGATGTAGTAGAGGCTTAAACTAAACAATAGTAAAAAAACACCAATAAACACAATCATTCAAAAATAGGGAAAGCCTATAAACAACTTCAATATAAAGAAAAACATTATTATGTAATAGAAGCTTAGATCAAACCATAATATCAAATAAAACTAAAAATCAACACAGATACCATCATTCAAAAATAATCAACACCAATATCATCATTCAAAAATAAAAAAATCCTATAAAATATTATTAAATCTCTTTACAAAACTATGGATACAAAACAGTTACCTTAATCACTAGTTTAAAATATATTATGCGATCTCAGAACATAACTAAATTTACTACAACTACAACCCACTAGAGAATAATATTTACCAATTATAAATCAAATCAACATGTTCACTAGTCATAACAATCCACTAAGAGATTCAAGGCAACAATGCCTCCTAATTCATTCAAATGCCCATGCATTTTCACGCATGTTTTCTTCCTCCTCCTCAAGGCGTAAAGTCATTCTCTATGTTAGATGTCTTGTGAATCTCTTCAGTGGTTTTGAACATAATCACATCTGTTATAGTCTGACATGTTAAGTCGTACGAACTCTTTATCTGGAGGTACTTGGCAGCCTGCAGAGTCATTAAAAAAAGCATAATTAAAAATAATAAATAAATAAACTATGCAAGACTACCACCTAGATTGCAAGGGAAAAGAAATACAAAAGTCTCACTAGTTTGCAACTTTTTTCAAACAAACAGAATAATAATACAATACATATCTCTATTTTTTAAATATTAAGGTAACATCCTTTCATTTTTAATAATTAGATACGAACCATTATAATATTTTTATTAGATAAGTAGGTGACATCCTTTCATCTTTAATAACTAGGCGTGGGGTAGACCATCTCCTCTTTAATAACTAGGCACATGATAGACATCATTCCTAAGGTCTCTGCTTTCCGACAAGGTTAAATCATTGAAGCTGCCTCTATAACCCTGGCCTTTCTTCAGTAACAGGACCTGGAGTGAGGGAGATCCCGGTGGCTCAGGGTTAGTATTCCATCGTGTCTTGTTGTCAAGCTAGCAGATACTCAACAGACTCAAATCAGACTATTACCTTTGACCAGATTAAGTATACCCCAAAGATTTGAACCTAATTATGGTCTTGATAAGTACCTAAAGTATTACCAATCCACTAACCTTTGTGACAGTAACTACTCTAATAAAAAAACAAAAGGAATTGTTTCCAAAAGGATATCTCCACTGAAAGCCTAATACTTACAAAGCATTGATACTTACACAAAGCAACCTTCTAAACTTTTATGTTAGGCAAGAAATCCTAATACTTACAAAGCATTGATACTTACACAAAGCAACCTTCTAAAATTTTCTGTTAGGCAAGAAATCCTAATACTTACACAGCATTGGTACTTACATAAAACAACCTTATAAAATTTTATGTTAGGCAAGAGGAGAGGAGACCCTGCTTCAAATATCTGAATTGAAAGCCTGATAGACAAGAAATCCTAATAGTTACAGAGCATTGAAAGCATTGATACTTACCTAAAGCAACCTTCTATAATTTTATGTTAGGCAAGAGAAGAGGAGACCCTGGAGACTTAGGTAGGTGATACAACTTTCATATTTTCCAATTTTGTGTTGGAAAGTTTTTTACCATGCCTCTTGCATATGCACCCCTGCCATTTGTTTCAAGTGTGGCCTGATGGACGCTGACGAACTCCTCATTCCAGCGCTTGATGTCCTCCTCATTCGAAGGCCACCGCTTCCTCCACCTCAAAGATCTGGTTATCCATCTATTGCAAATGCTTTTTGGTGAAATGATCTCTTCCTGGATGAAATTAGTTCTGCAAATTCTCAACAAGAAACCCAAATGGGTATGACTTATTGCCTAACCTTGAAAGAAAGTAAATATAATAAGAACATAGGCTGGTTTAGGAAGGTGCTGAATGGATTTATGGATCAGTGCTACAGGGGCAGTTGGGTTGGGAAATGGTGATTTTTGGGATCAACCAAAGTGTGCAATTCATGGACGGATGTGTTGGCATATTATTCGACTTTCCATACTTTTCAGTGGAAAGATAGATGCAGCTTGGTTTTCACTAATGAGAACTCAACTGTGAGTGCCACCATTAGTAAAGCTCAAAGCAACTTAAAGTTTTCAGATTCGATATTTTGAAGGATTACACTAAGATTAACAGGACATTTAGATCAGACTGATTACTGCTTTTTTTGTAAGCTGCTGTAATATTGATTTATCTATTGTTTATATTTGATGTACTCTGCTATTTAATATGAAGTATTCTTACCAACCAAAAAAAAACATAGTGCGACCTCTGATTCTTGTCATCATCGGTTGATGTCTGTTTATTAAGTAGGGCAACTGATTCAGGTCAACCAGGTCTGTCTGAATACATAAAAAATGTAAATCACTCCTGAATCACTTGCCTTGCTTAATAAACAGACATCAACAGACGATGACAAGAATCAGAGGTCGGGCTCATAAAATCTGACATTAGCGAAGAAATGAGAAATCGTCCATGCGATGTCGCCGCCATCTCGCCGATGACAAGAATAAGAGGTTCCGCGAAGAATCAAACGCGGAACCTCCAACACAAATAGAATAAAATAGAGTAGGAGTGATCCTGTTGATGTCTGTTTATTAAGAAGGGCAAGTGAGTAGGAGTGATCCGACTCCTGAATCACTTGCCCTGCTTAATAAACAGACAGCAACCAATCATTTCACCAATCGCATAGTCGCCGCATACCCATTTGGGTTTCTTGTTGAGACTTTGCAGAACTAATTTCATCCAGAAAGAGATCATTTCACCAATCGCAGAGTCGCCGCCATCTCGCCTCCTCTTCTGGTTTAGGAATCAGACGCGGAACCTTCAACACAAATACAATAAAATAGAGCGAATCGCGAGTCTAACCTTAAGTGCCGAAGAATCCAGAGCATAAAGAATTGGAATAATTACATCAACGCGGTTATCCATCTATTTATAATGCTTGGGATATAAGTTTTTTATTTTTAATTTTTGGAAGCGAGCAGACTTCCTCTATCAAAACATTAAAACCGCAGTTCCACTCGATCTTCTCCAAAACCTTCCACTTCAATTTTCTTTAAAAAAATAAAACATGAATTTAGCTTGCTCTTCGAGGCTTTGCTTGTATCGTTGCATCGGCATCTCAAAAATGACGTAACTTGTGAAGCGGTTTCCGTTGTATGGTATTGTGGTATTGCCCTAGGGATTAGGGGGCAACGGCTAACGTGAAATTCAATAACAAATTAAAAAAAAAAAATGAAGTAAATTTAAAGTTTAAATAAATAAAAATTTAGGATAAAATTTATATAAAATTTGAAAGTTCCTAAAAGCTGTGCATGTCGTTGTGGGTACCACAAGTATCGCTTTTGAAATGTATGAATATCACATAACTCCTTGTATTAGAGAATGACAAATATCAAATCGAATCAAACTATACAATATCTATTATACCTTCTATAAAATAGGAGGGGAAAAAAGGTAAATAATCTAAATACTTAAAATAGATTTAATTTTTTTTTTGTTGATATTTTCATTTACGACATAACAATTCATATTATACAGTTTATACTATACTCTTGCAATGCTCTGGAAAAAATAATACATGTAGGTTTTTTTTTTTTTTTTCATTTAAAGCCATCCATTTCTATCTACTTATCCCACAAAAATACTAAATACTGATGAAAAATATTAAACACTTAAATAATTAAATTTCATTAAACATTTCATTAAACACTTAAATAATTTAATTTCATTAAACACCTAAATAATTTAAGTCATTAAACACCTAAATAATTTAATGCCATTAAACACTTAAATAATTTAATTTTATTAAACACCTAAATAATTTAATGTCATTAAACCCTTAAATAATTTAATGTCATTAATGCTTATGGAAAACATTAAATATTTATTATTACATTAGTAGAGAATTATTCTAGGAAGGATGGTTGGTCATGGCCCTAGTGGTTGTGGTAGTTCTCATGAAGGTGGTGGTGGAGATAGAGGATCTAGCTTTGGAGGTTTTGGTTTTATTTTTGGTAGAGGTGAAGGTAATGACTATGAGGATTTGGTGGTATAGGATCTAGACATGGTGATCGCAAAGACAATATTTGGTTTTGGTCTAGTGGCATATTCCATGACTGGAATTTTCCATATTTTTTTTTTTGAAAAAATTGAAAAAAACTTGTATTAAAACAAAGATCAGTTACAAATGGGAGTAGACACATCCCAGCCGAAAATAATGAAAGCACATGATTACAAGAGAAGAGGAAGATTTGCAATGGAGCCAAATCTCTTGAACCAATACCAACCTAGCTGAGGGAGCTGATTGATCTGTTACAATAACTGGTCGCGAAAACGCGCAGCAAACACCAACTTCACCTTTGGCCGCGAATTTTCCATCAAACACTGATTGATCTGTTACAACAACTGGTCCAAATTTTCCATGTTAATATCTATCTATCTATGGATTTCATGTCAAAAATGAATAGTCAAATGCATTCATGTATATTCAAATTTGAATAGTTGTAAGGTTATTGATGTAGTTTAGATGAGGGGGTCTACTGAAAGACCAGTTGTTCTAATAGCTAGAATGCCTCACAACAAATTCACAAAACCAAAAAATAAATAACAACAATTTACTTGTATTGAAACATTTTTTTTATTTCACTAACAACTGTTCAATATTTAACATTAAATACGAACAACACAAAAAATTACAATCACAAAAAAAAACTTTCCTTGTCTGTAAACTGGAATTTGTAGCAAAACTCCAAATCTCCTTAAATTGTTTTCCTTACTGGTAAACCAGAAATTACAACAAATTTAAAACTTCATTGGATTGCTTCTCTTGCCAAGAATTTTAAATTGTAACAAAACTTGAACCTTCTCTTGTTAATCATCTGAAAATTACAAAAAATTTCAAGATTATGCTTTTCCTATAATGGGAATGAATGTTGGACATGGAAGACTTAGTGTGATGCCTCTTCTTCTCTTAGTAGCGAAAAATATCTTAAATTTTTTTAATTATTATTTTTTTACATGGATGCTCCTGCATTATTCATCATTTTATTCCTTTTTGCATTGAAATATGAAGGGTAATTGCAAGGTATATTATGCATTTGAGGATTTCACACAAGTTTTATTTTTGATCAATGAATTACATGATCGAATGTCATACATGCAAAAGCACAAACAATAAAAATAATACTAGTAAGAATCTAGCAATGAAGAAAGAAGATAAAATAAAGAAGAATCAAGTGTACAAGGCCATGCAAGATGGATTCTAGTGATGGACCCAAGGAAATTGAAGTAAAAATTGTATTTACACTTCCATACCCTCTTTTTTTTATTTTTTCTATCAAATTTATGATTTGTTTTTGTAGGATTTGATACCTTTATCTTCTATTTTGAAATTTGTAAAGACTTGAAATTCAATGCCGATATTTATTTACCTCAAATTTTGTGGTTTTTCTTTGGTTCCATAAATAGGAGGTCCAAGGAGGTAGGGTTAGGTACTTTTATTATCAAATTTTAGATATTGTCCTATATTATGACTTACTCATGATTATTTTGTTGTAACTTTGTTTTTTCAACACAAATATTTACATAACAATATTTGCATAATGATTTAATATTGTTAACATCAACAAACTACATGCTTTTTCTTACAGTACAAAAGGCTTAAAATCTATTAAACTTGAGAAAATATTACAATACTTACAATGCCTGACCAATAATAGAGGTAACCAGGATATTGGTCAACTCACCATGGAGCTAAAAATGCTTGAACACCAATCTAGACAACAAAAACATACAAATATGAACGACATGAAATAAAAACAACAACAAAAAAAGTAAGGATCTAACAAAATACTTCCTCAACTCGCAACAAAGATATGAATAACAAGACTAGGAATCTCACAACTGACTCTTTTCTCTATATAATTGCACTCTATTCCGATATGTGTCAACAACAAAAGACAACAAACAAACTAACTAGTTGAGCGAAGAAAGATCTAGAGAATGATTCTTTTTTTTTTTCAATGATAAATTAGAGCAATGGTATATTTGTAGATTTTTAGTAGTTAAATGTATGATTATATTTCCTAATTTATTTGTAACTGAGTTAAATTGCCTATAAACATGGTGAATTTGGAAGGACTTTAATAACTTTATTATTTTAATCACTTCCTATTTCATGCCCTTAATGACTAAATCATCTACTTGCCAATTTCACCCTAAGGATTTTGTAATTAACTTGGAGTCACCCTTGACAAAAATCTCTGACATTTTATTGGAAAATAATTTTCAATCCTCTCAATAGGGCTACAATTTTTGTGTTTTTTTGTGTTCAAACCTAATCCTTCAAAGAAGCATATGATATTTTCCTATAAGGGCCATACTAGTCCCCCCACCCTTGCTCTATCATGATTTGCAATGGAAGATCCATCAAAATAGAAGATCATCATAGATTCTTCTATAATGTCAATACCAACAATTTTTTTTAAATAAATATACTTATTCAAATTCAATCCAAAGACCTCAAATTTTTCTTTTTGCTCCTTGGTACAATGTGTAATTGCCAATACTTTAGTTGGAAATAAATTAATAACCTATTTGCCTATAGAACTGATTAGATTTTTCTATATTATTCCTATTTTTAAGACCTAATATCTAAAGCATTTATCATTATAGGCCTTGCATAACTATCATATCAAGCATAAAACCATAGACCTGCATAGTTCTTTGATTGATAAGCATTTTGTTATCTGATTCAACATCTCTACAACATCCATAAAGCACTTTTACTCTCGAATAGGAAATTTAAATAAATTTATCAACTTGGTCCAAAGATCCACTAACAACTAACAATTAAAGAGTAGATGATTTAGAGTTTCTCCTCTTTTGTAAAGGTGACATCTATCCAAATCGATCACTCCCCTCTTTATCAAAATCTCAACTATTAGAATCACACCATGTGCCTTCAACCATCTAAAATTTTGGATTTTGGAACCACCCTACTCTTCCAAACATGCTCCATTAACACCTCTAGGGAATTCTCTTTGTTGTCCTCAGTAGTTAAGAACCTATACACAGATTTTACTGATAGATTCACTGGTATTTTATTTTACTTCCATATTGATAGATTTACACCCTCTTGGAGAAATATTTACTTATTTTTCAAGTGCTTTTTTAGATATTTAAAATCATATTTTAAGAATTTTGGATAAAGGTCTGCCAAATTTGTTTTAAAAATATAATGTTGTGTGGATTGTTTTTACAAAGAAAACCTTGACTTTGTAAATATTTTGTTGTAATAAATGAATCTTGATTTTATGTAGATCTACAAATGTTTATAGTGGTTTGGACCCAACCAAGGACAGAGTGAAAATATTTACGTCACCTTCTTTCACCACCCAAGTTAGATTCTCCTTAATGATCTTCAAACCTATCAATATTTTTGATAAAATTTTGGTACCTCTCTATTCTATATTGAGGTTAAATATAAAATATTTTGGTCTACCTCTGCCACAATATTTCTTTAGCAAAAATTTGGCCCAAGGAACCTCAAAAGTGAGCAACATTCTCCAAGTAGTTTTGGTGGCTAAATATTGGCCAATTTTTTCATGTTATCTTATCTCGAGATCTCCAAACTTTTTGGGTTTGTAGATATTATACCAATTCATAAGGTGATATTTATTTCTACTAGTTTTGCCTCTAGACAAATGATTTTTTTGAATTATTTTTCCATTTCACTTATTATAGACTTAGGAGCTAAAAGTAAAGGCATCTATTAAATGAGAATTGTAGACAAGGTTGGAAAAATAAACATTATTTTACCTATTAGGTTCATAGTTTGTTTCTCTAGCTGCCTATTATTATTTTTATTTTTTCTACCAAAAAAAACCAGTCTACAACTTTGTGGTTACCAATTTTGATAGGAATACCTAGATACTTGATTGTTGAATTGTCTTCTCCTACTTGGAATTGAAGAATTTTATATATTTTCCTCTTTGGATGGAGCAGTGTATTGAGAAAAAAAATGAGATTTATTTTCTTGTTTATCACACTTACAAAATATAAATTGAAGTATGTCAAAATATTTCAAATAACCTTGATTGTTTGAATGCTAGCTAAACCCATTAACAATGTGTTACCAATGAAGATATGTGAAGTTGTTTTTACAATGATAGTAGCACTTAAGTCCTAAAAAATTTACTTTTCCTAACTTGGAAGAATTTTCTCAACCTTCCTAAGACTAAAGTGAACAAAAAGGGTGATAAATGGTATCTTTAATGAATGTCCCCTGATGTCTCAAAGGAGGATGGAACCCCATTTATTAGAACTATAGCCTTTGTATTACATATGCATCCTTACACCCAGTTTGTCCACATATCCTTAAATCCTATGTTCTTCAACACCTTGCTTATGAATTGCCTATCCAACCTATCATAGGTATTTGAGAGGTCCACCTTTATTGCCATAGCTCTATTTTTATTCATCACTATAGAATGTAAATTTTCTTGAGCTACTACAATATTATCTTGTATGTGTCTACCCGAAATGTAGCCACCTTTTTCCACTAAGATAAAATCATTTATGAAGGATTTTAGTCTGTTAAACATTAACCTAGTTATTATCTTATAAGAAGTATTGCAAAGAGAAATAGAGCAAAATCTATCAAAGGATACTACATCTCTTTTTTTAGAAATAAGTGCAATAAAATAGGTATTGATAGCCTCTAAAATTACACCATTATATCTAGATTCTTCATTCATTTTGACCAAATATTCCTTTATTATTTTCCAATAGGCCTTATAAAAATTAACCTAAAAACCATCAAGCCCTAGGTCCTTATTCATGCTCATACTCTTGATCATCTCATAGACCTCTTCCTCTGCAATGGATTTCTCTAGTTCCTCATTCATTTGCGGTGTGACCAGATTCAAAAAATAATTGAGAATTCTTTGTTGAGCTTCTTCATTATTTTATGTTCCCTTATTAAAGGACTCAAAATAATTGTTTTATTCCTTCTTTATTAATTCTTGATCTTTGACCTCCTCTCCCTTTCAGTTCTTGATAATGGAAATATGATTGATTCCCCTTCTTTAGATAGATTCCTTGTGGAAGAAAGATGTGTTTGATTCTCCTTTTTGAAGGCAATTTTTTTAAAATTTTACCCTCCAAACCTATTCTCCTCTCTCCTCTTCCTCATCAATGATTTATTTCTATTTGTTTTCTTATTAGAGTAAATCATCTTCCTAACCTTTCTCCAAGGATTTTTGTTTGGTTTGAAGTATTTTTTCTCTTGTCATTCTCACTTGTTCTTGTTGTTGAGATTTTATATTTTGGATCTATATATTTATACCTTTTTTTACATTCAACAACCTCTTATGGAATTCATACATTTGAGACCAATGATTAGGGGTACCATTTGTTAGATTTTAGAGCCTTAGACTTAAAGGAAATGTGATAACAAGTATAAAAATAAGCATGCACTATTATAACTATGATAAATGAAACTTAACATGCATGAAAATATGATAGAAGACTTGATACAATGCTCTAGAAATGCTCATATAAGAAAGCTCACAAAAATTACAATGCTCCTATGATAGATTTTGCAACTCCTTCATGATATCAAAATGGAGCTACATTGTGTCTACTACTACTCTCACCTATAAACTACTCAACTCTCCCACTTTCCCCTTCAAACACTCACAATGCAGCCTTTATATAGAAATATAGATTACTTGCCTCTCACTCAACCCTAAGACTCATGTACATGTGGACTACATGCACAATTACATCATTACACATTCTAAAACTTGTGCATTTATTGAATTACATAATAAATCATTTAACTCCTAAGTTAATCCAATTCTAAATATGTACCCATGAAGGTACATTAATAAAGAACCAAATGACGTAGTATCCATATTTTCCAACACCCTTGTATTACATTATTTGATTTGAAGACTTTAGTCTTTGATAAATGAGGTTATTTATGTGATCTTGCATTGTATTCCTCTTTGGTCTGATGTCTCCTCTTTTCCTTATTTCTTATATTTGGTTACAGTTATTATGCTTTCATATGTGGTTGTACTATTACCTTATTCCTGCAAAAATATTTTCCTTTTACCTTTGTCCTTTTCACTATTATCCTTGTTGTGTACATAAACTTTTGAACAAGCATCATGATAATATTTTAAGTTAGTATATATTAAAGCATTAGTATTACTTGATGTTTGAAACACTTTTTTATAGAAATAATTCATCTATCTTTGATTTTACTTTGAGTAGTTCAATTAATTCTTTTTTCTTTGCAACCACTTTTTAGTGAGTTTGAAGTGAAAGTAATGCCATGTATAGAATACTTCCAAAATCCAAAGGAACTGGAATATCTTTCTTTTTGTTATCAATTGCTTCAATAAGCCTAGCATGAAGATAAATTTCTATAGTAGTGAAATATTCTTTTAACACCTCACTATAGATCAATCTTGAACCAAGATCTAAGTTCTCGGTTTTATTCAGTAGATTCTTGATTCTTGATTTAATAACATTAATATTTTCCTTTCTAATGGTGTTGTTCATATCATTGTTTTATGTATTACTTTAGGTAGACATTTTGCTTTCTTTATGTTCTAAAAATATTTTTGATGAATCCTTTTTAGTAGACTGCCTTATATCTATTGAAGCACCTGCTAAAGAAAATAACGTGAACAAGCAATTGTTTATTGATTTGGAAGGGATATATATACAATGCCATGGTTGGTTGGATAACCAACCAACCAACCTCCTCAATGGTTTAGGAGGAGCGCTCAATAGCGCATAATAAAACATTTTTTACATTAATGTGATATCCCGCCCAACTATAGCCTTGAGATAGGCTATGTGCGCTAACATCCCCCCTTATTACATTAATGGCAAATGCAGAGAGCTTTGTGAAATACTTCAAACTTGACTCATCCAAGTGCTTTGGTGAAAATATCTGCAACTTGCTCTTCAGTAGGAATGTATTGGAGTTGTATATGATGCTTTGGAACTTCATCTCGAATGAAATGACATCTTGTGTCAATGTGTTTGGTACGATCATGAAAAATGGGATTCTTGACAAGGTTCAAAACACCTTGATTATCGCAAAACAAATGTAGTGGAATATTCTTTGGAAGACCCATATTTGTAAGAATGCGACGTAGCCATATTATCTCGTAGACTGCTCCACTAGCTGTGCGATATTCTACCTCTATAGAAGAAATAGCAACCACCTGCTACTTTTTGCTATGCCAAGAGATAGGACCAGACCCAATATGAAAGATATATCCAAAAGTTGATTTTCGATCATCAATGGATCCAACATAGTCGGAGTCCATGTATCCTTGTGGATAAAACTTGTTATTATTTTTGTATTCCAAGACAAAATATATTGTACCACGGACATAATGTAGAACTCTTTTTGCTACTTTCCAATGGCTTACCCTAGGTTCCTGCATGAACCACGAAAGATACCCCACAAAAAAACTGAGATCAGGCCTGGTATTGGTTAGGTATAAAAGACTCCCGATCAGTTGATGATAGAGAGTGCCATCTACCTATGGAGATTGATCATATCTTGACAACTTAAGTCCTACTTCCATGGGAGTAGCTTTTGACTTATAGTCAGTCATGCAATATTTCTCAATCAAAGTCTTGGCATATTTCTTCTGTGTAACTCTGATATGATGGTTTTTTTGAGTTACTTCTAAACCAAGATAGTAGTGCAGAAGTCCCAGATCTATCATTTCAAAAGATGATTTGAGATCACTTTTCACTGTATCAATCATACTTTTTGAACTACCTGTTATGATCAAATCATCTACATATAGCACCAGAATCACTATGTCAAAACCATTGTTCTTTATATAGAGATTCGCATCTGATGGACTTTGTTGGAATCCATGTTGTAATAGGTGACTATCAATTTTGATGTACCAAGCTCGAGGAGCTTGTTTTAGCCCATACAAGGATTTTATTAACTTGCAAACTTTCTGTTCTTGTCCTTTGACAACAAATCCTTCAAGTTGAGTCATGTATACTTCTTCTTGTAGATCACCATTAAGAAAGGCACTTTTTACATCCATATGATGTAACTTCCACCCAAACTGAGTTGCCATAGCACACAATACTCGGATGGTAGTCATTTTTGCAGTAGGAGCAAATGTCTCTTCATAATCTATGCCTTCTTTTTGAGCATAGCCCTTTGCAACTAGATGGGCTTTATGCTTATCAATTGTACCATCTACCTTATACTTTACTTTGAATACCCACTTACAACCAATGGGTTTCTTTCCTGAAGGCAGATTTACTAGCTTCCAAGTGTGATTTTTCATGAGAGATGTATGCTCTGCTTCCATAGCAACCTTCCATTGAGGCTTACTAAGAGCTTCCTGAGTAGTTGTGGGTTCATTTTCATCCAATACTGTCAGATAAACCCTTTCATCCTCTATATCCATTTCTCTATCTTCTGTTGCATCTACGAATAGTTCATCAAACTGGTGATAAAGTTCATCAACTTCTGAATATGATGCTTCTACCTTCTTCTGCTGAGTGATATTGTGTGTACATGGTTGATCTAGAGTCATATCTAGAAGTGAGGTCAATTTAGAATCTCTCAAAGTGTTGGTATACCATTTTGGAATATTTTTTTGAGGGGGTGAAACCTCTTTCTTAGGCTCATCATCCTCATGATATACTATTGTAGAGGTATTATTTGATGTGAAAGCTTCATCAAATACTACATCTCTACTTATATGTGTTTTCTTGGTTATAGGATCGATCAAGCGATATCCCTTTGAATGCTCATCATAACCAAGAAAGATACATTGTAAGGTTTTCTCATCTAACTTCTTCCTTCTCTGTTTTGGAATATGCATGAAGGCTTTACATCCAAACACTCATAGATGAGAAATGGAGGGTTTCTTACCACTCCATGCTTCTTGTGGGGTTTTGCCTTGTAGAGCTCTTGTGGGTGCTCTATTCAAGAGGTATGATGATGTATTTACTGCTTCTACCCAATATTTATCTTCAAGATGTGCTCCTTTTATCATACATCGAACCATTTCCACAATGGAGCGATTTCTCCTCTCAACAACACCATTTTGTTGTGGTGTATAAATTGTTGTCAGTTGTTGCTTTATCCCATGTTCTTTTAGGTATGATGAAAACTCCTTGGAAGTATATTCCCCCTCGATCTGAGTAGAGGGATTTTATGAGACATCCAAACTCTTTTTCAACAAGTTTCTTGAATTGTCGAAAGTATGAAAATACCTTTGATTTCAATTGGAGGAAGAAAACCCACATCTTTCGGGAGTGATCATCAACAAACAATTGAAAGTACTTATTTCCACCATAACTGGTTGGCATAGGACCGCACAGATCGGTGTGTACCAACTCCAAAGGTTTCTTAGCTCTGGAAGAGCTAGATTCAAAAGGTACCCGATGTTGCTTCCCTACTAAGCAATCCGAGCAAATTGGTAAGATGGAGGAGAGATGAGGAAGTCCTCTCACCATCTCATATTTGCTCAATTCGAGCAAATATCCTGAACTAAGATGCCCATATCTTCTATGCCAGAGAGAAGTGGCCTCCTTTGTAGTTGCAGCTAGAGCAACATGAGGTGTTGAAAGAGCATCTAGAATGAACAAGCCATGCTTGTAGGAACCGGTTGCAACATGTTTACCTTTGTGGGTTATAAAACATCTCTTCTTGCCTTTCACAACTCGAAACACAACATCCATTTTTCTATCCAAAATATGAGGAATATACAACAAATTATTGGCTAATCCGGGGACATAGAGGACCTTCTCAATCTGACATCTCCCATCTGGGAGAGTGACAAAAACATTTCCTTCACCCTTTACTTGATAGACTTGATCGTCAGCAATGGTAACTGGCTTTCCCTCTTTCTCCTCAAATATTTCAAACCAAGATTTGTCTCCAGTCATATGCTTACTAGCACCCGAATCAATATACCATACAACATCTATCTAGGAAGATGAAGTATGGGTCATGAGCACCTTGTGTGCTCTTTCAGAGTCAGAATTTGAATCGAAACCAGAGGTATCTAAGTCTGAGTTGGAGTTAGCATAAGCAACATGTCCCTTAGGTTGCTTATGTTTCTTTTTATATTGTTGTTTCTCTTTCCCTTTCTTCCTATGAGGTTGATCATTTTGTTTCTTGTTTTTGAACCAACACCTGTTGGTGTCATGGTTATTCATATCACAAATCTTACAATATTTATCCTTCTACTAATTTTTTTCCCTTTTCCCTTGGAGGAAGAACCCCCTTTTTGAAACTGACCTGGGTTCTTACTCCTTTGTTGGGTGGAAAGGGCATTATATGGCACCTCATCTTTCTGAACTTGATTTGCCTCCTCAGTTTGGAGCAAATTTACCAATTCCACAAAAGACACTTGTCTACCATAAATGTTGAGGGAAGTGATCAACATCTTATAGGAGTCTAGAAATACTCTCAAGATGATAGAGTTCAAGACATCATCATCCACTGGTTTTCCCATAGCATTCAATTTGGCTTTCAGGTCTACCACTCTACAAAGGAATAGATCAATTGTCTCCCCATAATTCATATTGAGGGTGTGTAGTTGAGTTTGAAGGTGTAGAATGGTGGACTGATTCTTTCCTTCATAAATAGTAATCAAATAATCCCAAGCTACCTTACTAGTTTTGGCATCATAGATATGAGGTTGGACCTCATCTGTAGTAGCAAGCAGGAGAAACATGAGACCTCTCTTGTCCTTCTTATCCCAAGATTCTTGATCGGTTCCTACTATTTGAGGGTGTTTTGTAGTCCTAGTTACTACATCCCATAAGTCTTCAACCTGAAGAATGGATCTCATTTTTGTCTTCCATGGAACAAAATTTAGACCTTTCAGCAATTGTGAATTTGAGAGATATTTGTGCACAGATGCCATTATGAAAGGCTCTAGGTGTATTAATTTCCCCCCTTGATTTTGGAATTTTGCAAGAAATAAGTGCAATTGAACCCCCCTTGTTTTGGTAAAATTCATAGTGGGAAAAAAAAATTGTGGTAGTGTTTTGGCAATCTTTGTTTGGTTAGCAACTTTGTAATTTTTGGGTAATTTTGTGTAGCAACTTTGGCAAAAAAAAATGTTTAACAACTTTGGGCAATATAATTTGTTGTCTAGAAACTTTGGCAAAAATTTATTGTGGGTGGGGTCAAAACTCCCAACCTCACACTCCACGCAAGAAAGGCCGAACCACCTCGACTGCACAGAGATGTGGAAATAAAACCATCAAATGCCCCTTGTAATAAAGCCAAATCATGAGCAAAAATTACATGACTTTTGGTGGGGATAGAACCCCCGACCAAATCGTTGTGAAGGAGATGCCAAACCACCTCGGCCACACACAGAGGTAGGAATGGGAAGGCATACACTGCTTGATGACAGTGCTGCAACAACCACAGTATATATATATTTTTAAATTATTTGCAATGGTCGATGGGGTTGGGACCCCTGACCTCACCCTTCATAAAAAGGAGTCTAAATCACGTTGGCTACATAGTTCATGGTGAGGATGAAGGTACAATGTGCCTCTTGGCTTCATTGCATACCTGGAAGACTCTACAAATCATCACAAACCTTACCGAAAGCACAACAAAAAAAATGAATCTTCCTTCGTGAGTTTAGAAACATACACTCTTCTAGCATCATATATTAGGGTATGTCATGTTTTACAACTACGTTGGAGGTTGCCATGGAAGAGAAAGGATAAAAATTGTGTTCGTTGCTTCCTATGTAAAATGAAAATAAAAAAAAACACTATATTTTCTTTATCCCACATGCATAAGGGAAGGGAAAAATTAATAGTTTTTATATGCTTCATCGCACTAGCTCTTTCGATTGCCTTCGAGAAATCAATCCATGCCCTCCTTTATCCCTCGAGCCAATCCCAATGTGCCACGTGTCCTGGTCAGCCTCTGAATCACTTGTATCCTACCACATAGTCAGTCTAGACAACTTCTAAGTCACCTATGTCCTACCACGTGTCATCGTCTGATCTCGTTACTGTTAGGTCTTCTCGATCCTCAATTAGGTCTCACCATACTCTACTCGATACATGCCTAGGTCTCACCACACCCAGGTCTCACCGCTTAGACTCACCCACCTCGGTCTTACCACCATGCTCTAGTACCATGTTGAAGCACTTGCCAAAGAAAATAATGCAAACAAGCAATTATTTATTGATTTGGAAGGGATATATATACAATGCCATGGTTGGTTGGATAACCAACCAAGCAACCTCCTCAACGATTTAGGAGGAGTGCTCAATAGCGCATAATAAAACATTTTTTACATTAATGTGATACCCACCCAACTATAGCCTTGAGATAGGCTATGTGCGCTAACAGTATCTCCCTAATAATGATATATGCTATAAATATGATTCACTTCTATTACTTGCACCAAATTTTTTGCAAAAAATATTTTAGAAATGCAAAAGTTCAATAGCTTTATTTGGATTATCTATGTCATTTTATCTTAATATTCCAACTATAAATTTGATGTAAGCAATATATTTAACTAAGAATTAATAAAATGATAGGTTTATAAACTTTTAGAAATTCAGTTGAAGTAGAATTTCTTATATCTCCCTAATTGTAAGTTTTGTTTTGAAAGTTTATGTTTAGAAATTAACCTTATATCTTCTTTAAAATTTTCAAATAGTTGAAGCACAAATAAGAGAGATTTAAATGCTTCTAATTTCTCCTATCTTCTCAAAGATAAGTAATGTGATTTATAGGGTATTTTTCTCCTTTTGGGATGGTTTGTGCTTAAGCACAATACAGAGCAAAAATAGATGATCTAAAATGGTTAGGGAAGGTGTAAGATCTTGAACCCCCTAGTTGGTGTTGATGATTTATGTATGACTAGACTTATAGATATAATGATGCATATATTCTAGATGAATGCTTTTACTATGATAGAGCTATTATGTGTGCATTGAACCATGTATGTGTGTTATGGACTATTGGAATATGATAATTTGAATATAAAAAAATGAGAATGTTTGTTTAAATAATGGAATCAAAATAAATGAATATGTGATACAATAGCAAACTAAGTGTAGGCACTATAGAATGTATGAAAGTCAAAAAGCATGATTTAAATAATTTCATCAAGGGCATACACTTGAACATTAAACCAAGCAAAATAAAAAATGGAATAAAAAGTCATGAATATGGAAGATGGTGAACAACGAGAAGTCACAAGGGAACAACAAGGCTTTTAGGAGACTCAAACATCCTAGCTGACCACTCAAAAGTTGTATAATGACCATGCAAGAACCTAAAATATAAAAAATTACTAGGAAGACCAAGATATTCAATATCCCTATATGTGCATAATTAAGTTCATTACTTTGAATTTGGACGTATTTGGACATAACTAATCTACAATACAAGCCATAAAAATCTAGCTCATCTGCAAGTGAACATAGGTTTGTACAAAATAAGGTTTCTAATATGATAGACATGTTGTCATGCATAAGGCTACTTCTCTACTAGTCAGACATCTATATCCCCAATGGAGATCATCCCATGGTTGTTAAACACTAAGAACTCTAGGGATTCAAGCTCTTTGCCCTCTTTTTTATGGAGGTATGTTTGCTTTTTTCGAAGAAGAGCAAGGGATTTTACTGCTTTTTGGGGATTTACTCATTTTGGAGAGGAGCAAAGGTTTTTTTTTGTGGTTCGTTTTGAAGAAGATCAAGGTATTTTATTACTTTTGGGAATTTTCTCAATTCGGAGAGGAGTAAAGGGATTTTTTTTGTTGCTCATTTTCAAGAAGAACAATGGATTGTATTGTTTTTTGGGTATTTGCTCATTTTGGAGAGGAACAAAGGGATTTTTTTTTGCACATTTTGAAGAAGAGCAAGTTATTTTATTGCTTTTGGGATTTTCTCATTTTGGAAGGAAGCAAAGGATTTTATTGCTTTTGAGAGTTTTGCTCATTTTGGAGAGGAACAAAGGGATTTTTTTTTTTATGGGGAGAGGGAGAGCTTGTCCTTTTGTCAATTCTCAATCATTTAACCCATGCACATAATAGGAGAGCAAGGGAAACCTTTTGCTTAAGGGGTAAGAACTACTTAGTAACTACTAAACCTTGTCACTATAGTAAGGTGGTATGGGATAAACCAACCCACACTATAGTAGGGAAACTCTTCTTATAATTTGAAAATATTATAACAAATATCTATAATGATAGATCTAGAATATTAAACCTACAACTTGAGTATATAATTTTATCAAAATTTGATGAACACAACAAGCATTACTATATGTTACATACTTTGTTAAAACCAATATACCAATATCAAAGTCATAATATTTTAGTGTGTCCACTAGAAAATTGAATTGAGGTCTTCAATGTGGGAATCCAAATATATTTCACATTCAAGTTCATCTAGATAGACAATAATATTAAACTCTATTCAATCATCACAAATAGGTAGAAATGGATGACTTTAAATGGAAAAAAAAAAACTACTTATTGGGTGTGGGAATCCAAATGATTCCTATAATTACTATATATATATATATATATGTTTATCAATACTCTATTCAATCATATTAAAAATTATCTTTGACATTGAATTTATTATCTCATTACAACTATGCCCTAAGAATTAAATATTAGCATGAGAATGAGAGGTTCATTGCATTAAGCTTCACTTTGAAATTCTAGCATAGGATATAGCACTGGAAATAAAGAGCTTGTATTAGAACATCACATGAACCGGTTAGAAAGTAAGAGGGCCAACTACCTCCCACACACATGTCATGACTTGATGTTAATAAGGGTGAGTGAAAAAATAATATTAACTTATATTTCAATTATTGAAGAATGAGGATAAAATATTATAGTCCATAACTCTCTATTAGATTTTTTGAAAACAATATATATATATATAAATATATATATATATATATATATATATATATATATATATATATATATATATATATATATATATATATATATATATATATATATATATATATATATAAGAGAGTTGGTTACAACCACACTATTTTTAGTAAATATTAAGTGTAAGGTTCAAACCACAAGGGATGCTCCCACAAAATATATTCTACCTAGTTTTTGACCAAGTGTAGTTGATGGGATTTGTACAATCATCATGAGTCTAGTGCACACTCAGAGCACTTAGATCAGATTATTACCTTTGTAAACAAGCTACCATCAAGGTTTGAACCTGGGTATCTTATTGGTAATTCTCTTGTTAGGCAAGCAACTACCAATCCACCTAGCCCTTGGGGGTATTTTTTAAAACAATATATCATATAACAAGAAAAAATCAACCACAATTTGAATTTCAAATTCAAATTAGGAATATTTTGTGTTTTTTTGAGGTGAATACAACTAAATGCACCAAAAAAAACTTATGAATATAGGTCTAGTTTTATCATGCATTTATTAGGAAAGGATTGTTTACCTAAGATAAATCCATGTGATTATAAGTTTTGGTTGATTCCTTTTTTCTCATGCTTTAACATTTTTAAATTTATTAAAATGATGCTTCATAAGAGTAAGTCTTTATACAAATTTTATGTAGATGCAACTATCAATAATCCACTTCAAATGTATGCTTTACAAGAGTAAGTCTTTTATACAAACATTATGTAGGTGTAACTATCAATAATTCACTTCAAATAGAATGAACCTAACTGGTTATGTATCCAACTTTCATGGTAGAGACCAAGGTTCAAGTCTTACCAACACTAAAATAGTGTAAGTGTAAAAGAATGAACTTAAATTTTTGATAACACCAAGAATAGTCAAAGATAATAAATATTATCTAAAATGACAATAATATATAGTAACATGTACAACCTCTTATTTTCCAAACTATATTATATATACAATGACATATAAATAGTTCACTAGATACAATTAAGAAAGAGACCAAGGATCAAATCTTGTCAAGGGATACATGAACTCTATCCAAGTTGTGTTGTAAAACCACTATGTAGTGATGGTGTAATACAAGTAAACCCATTTCAATCTCTTATAACCAATTCAAAAAAATTAAAAATCACTAAAATAGTCTTTGAGCCACCAACAATCATACACCATAACTTACACCATAATAAATCAATTATAAAATAATTCACCAAAATAGTCTTTGAGTCACCAACAATCATACACCATAACTTGAACCATAATAAATCAATTATTGATATGTCACCATAAAAAAATATATATTATATCAATCACACCATCGTTCAAAATTCCAAAAACAGGCAAAGCCTATAAGATATTATTAAATTTCTTTAGAAAACTATGGATCCAAAACAGTTACTATACTCACTAGTTCAAAACAGTTACTATGAATCTCTTCAGTGGTTTTGCTTATAATCACATCTGCTGCAGTCTGACATGTTAAGTCGTACAAACTCTTTATCTGCAGGTAAATAAGTAAACGATGCAAGACTACCACCTTGCTTAGAAGGGAAAAGAAATACAAAAGTCTCACTAGTTTGCAACTGGTGTAGAGCCAAGGATTGTAGGATAATCAAATGCAAGGTCTCTGCATTGAAAGCCTAATTATTTATCCATACCTTGATGAGGTCACAAAGCGTGGCCTGATCTACGCTGACGAACTCCTCATTCCAGCGCTTGATGTCTTCCTCATTCGAACGCCACCGCTTCCTCCACCTCAAAGATCTGGTTATCCATCTATTGCATATGATAAGAGCATCGCATTGACGATTTCTCATTTCTTCGCTGATGTCAGATTTTATGAGTCCCACCTCTGATTCTTCTCATCGTCGGTTGATGTCTGTTTATTAAGCAGGGCAAGTGATTCAAAAATTGAGCACCTGCTTAATAAACAGACATCAACAGATGATGACATGAATCAGAGGTCGGACTCATAAAATCTGACATCAGCGAAGAAATGAGAAATCCGTCCATGTCTTTACCTTCTTTCTAATGTTAGGCAATAAGTCATCAGCATACCCATTTGGGTATCTTGTTGAGAATTTGCACAACTAATTTCATCCAGGAAGAGATCATTTCACCAATCGCATAGTCGCCGCGATCTCGCCTCCTCTTCTGGTTTAGGAATCAAACGCGGAACCTCCAACACAAATACAATAAAATAGAGCGAATCGCGAGTCTAACCTTAAGTGCAGAAGAATCGAGAGCATAAAGAATTGGAATAATTACTTCAACGCGGTTATCCTTCTATTTATAATGCTTGGGATATAAATTTTTTATTTTTAATTTTTGGAAGCGAGCCGACTTCCTCTATCAAAACATTAAAACCGCAGTTCCACTCGATCTTCTCCAAAACCTTCCACTTCAATTTTCTTCTACTCTTAAATTTTGAAATTTGGCTTGCAAATCTTGTTTTAGAATAGAAGAGCTCCTGTGCTATATTTGGGGATTGGGGATTTCCAATATTCGTGAGTTATGAATAACTTAGTTACGAGTTCTGTGTTGTATATTGGGCTCCTTGTCTTCAAAAAAACAGTGAGTTTAGCCTGCTCTTCGAAGCTTTGCTTGTATCGTTGCATCGAATTAGTAACACGGCATCTCAAAAATTACCGTTACTTGTGAAGCGGATTTCGTTCGTGGTATTGCCTTAGGGATTAGGGCAACGGCCTAACGTGAAAATTCAATAACAAATTTAAAATTGAAGTAGATTTAAAATTTAAATAAATAAAAATTTAGGATAAAATTTATATAAAATTTGAAAGTTCTTATATCACTGTCATTTAATGAAAGCTTTGCACGTCACAATGTATGAATACCACATAACTCCTTGTTTTAGAGAATGACGAATATCAAATCGAGTCAAACTCGGAATATACAATATCTATTATACCCTCTATAAAATACGAAGAAAAAAGATAGATAATCTAAATACTTAGAAGATAGTTTTAAAAAAATTATGATATTTTCATTTACGATGATAACAGTTCATATTACACTCTTGTAATGCTCCGGACAAAATACATACCCAATAAGTAGTTTTTTTTTTCCATTTAAAGTCATCCATTTGTACCTATCTATCGCACAAAAAATACTAAATATTCGTTGAAAGCATTAAACACTTAAATAATTTAATTCCATTAAACACCTAAATAATTAAATTATTAATACTTCAAGAATTTAATGTCATTAAACATTTAAATAATTTAATGGCATTAAACGCTTAAATAATTTAACGCCATTAAACACCTAAATAATTTAATGCTTACGAAAAACATTAAATATTTTTTATTACATTCGTACGAAAGAATTATGCTAAGAAGGATGGTTGGTCATGGCCCTAGTGGTGGTGGTAGTTCTCATGAAGGTGGTGGTGGACCTAGCTTTGGAGGTTTTAGTTTTCGTTTTGGTAGAGGTGAAGGTAATGACTATGAGGAGGATTTGGTGGTAGAGGACCTAGACATGATGACGGCAAAGGCAGTATTTGGTTTTGGTCTAGTGGCATATTCCATGATTAGAATTTCATTCCATGTTAATACCTATCTATATCTGAATTTCATGTCAAAATTGAACAATCAAATGCATTCATGTATATTCAAACTTGAAGAGTTGTAAGGTTATTGATGTACTTTAGATGAGGGGGTCTACTGAAAAACCACCTATTCTAATAGCTAAAATGCCTCACAACAAATTTACAAAACCAAAAAATAAACAAGAACAATTTACTTGCATTCAAACAGTTTTTTTTATTTGACTAGAAACTGTTCAACATTTAAAATTAAAGATGAACAACACAAAAAATTATAATCACAAAACAACTTTCCTTGCTTGTAAACTGAAATTTGTAACAAAACTCTAGATCTTCTTAAATTGTTTTTCTTGTTGGTAAACCGAAAATTACAACAAATTTAAAACTTCATTGGATTGCTTCTCTTGCCAATGATTTGAAATTGTAACAAAACTTGAACCTTCTCTTGTCAATCATCTAAAAATTATAGCAAAACTCCATATTATACTTTTCCTATAATGGGAATGAATGTAGGACATGGAAGACTTAGTGTCATGCCTCTTCTTCTTCTCTTAGTAGCAGGAAATATCTTCAATTTTTTTAATTATTATTTTTTTACATGGATGCTCTTGCAATATTCATCATTTTATTCCTTTTTATATTGAAATATGAAGGGTAATTGCAAAGTATATTATGCATTTGAGGATTTCACACAAGTTTGATTTTTGATCAACGAATTACATAATAGGCAAAAGCACAAACAATAATAGAAAATTGTATGTACACTTCCATACCCTCCTTTTTTATTTTTCCTATCACATTTATGATTTGTTTTTGTAGGGTTTGATACCTTTATCTTCTATTTTAAAATTTGTAAAGATTTGAAATTCAATGGTGATATTTATTTATCTCAAAGTTTGTGGTTTTTATTTGGTTCATTAAATAAGGGTCCAAGGAGGTATGGTTATACACTAGGTATTTTTATTATCAAAATTTAGATGTTGTCCTATATTATGACTTACTCATGCTTATTTTTTTGTAAATTTGTTGTTTCAACACAAATATTTACATAACAATATTTTCATAATGATTTATTATTGTTATCATCAACAAACTACATGCTTTTTATTACAATACAAAAGGCTTAAAATCTATTAAACTTGAGAAGATATTACCATACTTACAATGCCTGACTAACAACAGAGGTAACCAGGATATTGGTCAACTCACCCATGGAGCAGAAAATGCTTGAGCACCAATCTAGACAACAAAAACATGCAACTCTATAAGACTTAGAACAAAAACAACAACAACAAAAGTAAGGATCTAACAAAACACTTCTCAACTCACAACAAAGACATGAACAACAAGACTAGGAACCTCACAACTAACTCTTTCCTCCAAATAATTGCACTCTATCCTGATATGCATGAACAATAAAAGACAACAAATAATCTGACTAGCTGAGTGAAGAAAAATCCAGAGAATGATTCTTTATTTTTTCAATGATCAATTAGAGCAATGGTAAATTTATATATTTTTAATAGTTAAATGTACGATTGTCTTTCCTAATTGATTTGCATTTGAGTTAAACTCCCTATAAACAAGGTGAATTTGGAAGGACTTTAAGAAATTTAACAGTTTAATCACTTCCTCTTTCATGTCCTTAAGGACTAAATCATATACTTGCCAATTTCACCCTAAGGATTTTGTTATTAACATGGAGTCACCCTCGACAAAAATCTCTGATATTTTCTTGGAAAGTAATTTTCAATCATCTCAATAGGGCTACCATTTTTGCGTTTATTTGTATTCAACCCTAATCCTTCAGAGAAGTAGATTATCTTTTCTTATAAGGGCCATACTAGTTTCCCCTACCCTTGCTCTACCAGGATTTGCAAAGGAAGATCCATCAAAATAGAAGATCACCGTAGATTCTTCTATAATATCAATAGATACTATTTTTTTCAAAGAAATAGATTGGTTTAAATTCAAACCAAAGACCTCCTAAAACATTTTTTACTCCTTGGTACAAAGTGTAATTGCCAATACTTTAGTTCAAAATAAATTAACAACCTATTCACCTATATAATTGATTATATTTGTCCATATTCTTCCTAATTTTAAGACCTAATCTCTAAAGCATTTGTCATTATAGGCCTTGCATAACTGCCATATCAAGAAAAAAACCATATACCTACATAGTTCTTTGACTAATAAGCAGTTACTTGTCTGATTCAACATCTCTAAAACATCCATAAAGCACTTTTACTCTCGAATAGGGTATTTAAATATCTTTATCAAATTGGTCCAAAGATACGCTAACACCTGACAATTAAAGAGAAGATAATTTAAAGTTTCTACTTTTTTTTAAAGGTGACATATATCCAGACCAATCACTCCCCTATTTCTCAAATTATCAGTTTTTATAATCATACCATGTGCCACCAACCATCCAAACATTTAGATTTTGGAACCACCCTAGACTTCCAAACATGCTCCATTAACACCTCTAGGGAATTCTCTTTGTTGTCCTCAATAGTTAAGAACCTATATATAGATTTTGTTGATAGATTCACTGGTCTTTTATTTTCCTTCCATATTGATATATTCACCCCCTATTGGAGAAAAAATTACTTATTTTCCAAGTACTTTTTTTTATAGTTATATTCATATTTGAAGCATTCTGGACAAAGTTCTGCCAAATTTGTTTTAAAAATACAATGTTGTGTGGGTTGTTTTCACAAAGAAAACCTTGAATTTGTAAATATTTTATTGTAAGAAATGAATCTTGATGCTTTTAGATCTACAAATATTTATAGTGGTTTGGATCCAACCAAGTACTAAGTGAAAATATTTAAATCACCTTCTTTCACCACCCAAGTTAGATTATCCTTAATGATCTTGAATCGTGTTCAGATTCTTGATAAAAATTTTGTACCTCTCCATCCTATACGGAGGTTCAATAGAACATATTTTGGTCTACCTCTGCCACAATATTTCTTCAGCAAAAATTTGGCCCAATGAACCTCAAAAGTGAGCAACATTCTCCAAGTAGGTTTGGTGCTAAAGATTGACCAATTTTTTCATTTTTTCTTATCTCGAGATCTCCAAATTTTTTGCAAGATCTTATACCAATTTACAAGGTGATATTTCTTCCTACTAGTTCTACCTCTATACCAAAGACATTTTTTGAATTCTTTTTCTATTTCACTTATTATAGACTTAGGAGCTAAAAGTAAGGACATCTAATAAATGGGGATTGTAGAAAAGGTTGCAAAAATCAACATTCTTTTACCTATCAGGTTCAAAATTTGTTTTTCCTAGCTAGCTACTATTCTTTTTATTTTGTCTACCAAACAAAACTAGTCTGCAACTTTGTGGTTACCAATTTTGACAGGAATACCTAGATACTTTACTGTTGAATTGTCTTCTCCTACTTGGAACTACAGAATTTTATAGATTTTCCACTTTGGATGGAGCGGTGTATTGAGAAAAATATGAGATTTGTTTCCTTGTTTATCACACTCCCAAAATCTAAATTGAAGTATGTCAAAATATTTTAGATAACCTTGATTGTTTGAATGCTAGCTAAACCCATTAACAATGTGTTATCAATGAAGAGATGAGAAGTTATTTTTACAATGATAGTAGCACTTAAGCCCTAAAAATTTTCTTTTCCTAACTTAAAGGAATTTTATCAACCTTTCTGAGACTAAAGTGAACAAAAATGGTGATAAAGGGTATCTTTAATGAATTTCCTTTGATGTCTCAAAGGATAACGGTACCCCATTTATTAGAACTATAGCCTTTGGATTACATATGCATCCTTGCACCCAATTTGACCACATATTATTAAATCCTATTTTATTCAACACCTTGCTTATAAAATGCCTATCCAACCTATCATAGGTATTCAAGAGATCCACCTTGATTTCCATGGATCTATTTTTATTCATCAATACAAAATGTAATGTTTTTTGAGCTACTATAATATTATATTCTATGTGTCTACCCAAAATGAAGTCACCTTGTTCCACTAAGATAAAATAATTTATGAAGGGTTTTAGTCTATTAAATATTAACTTGGTTATTATATTAAAATAAGTATTGCAAAGAGAAATAGAGAAAAATCTATCAAAGGATATTGCATCTCTATTTTTCTAAATGAGTGCAAAAAAATAGGTATTGATAGCCCCTAAAATTGCATCGTTATATCTAGATTCTTCATTCATTTTGACCAAATATTCCTTTATGATTTTCCAATAGACCTTATAAAAATTAACTTAAAAACCATCAAGTCCTAGGGCTTTATCCATGCTTATACTCTTGATCATATCATAGACTTCTTCCCCCACAATGAATTTCTCTAGTTCCTTATTCATTTGTGGTGTGACCAGATTCAAAATACAATTGAAAATTATTTGTTGAGATTCTTCATTATTTTCTATCCCCTCGTTTAAGGACTCAAAATAATTGGTTTCTTCCTTATTTATTAATTCTTGATCTTTGACCTTCTCTCCCTTTGAGTTCTTGATCATGGAAATATGATTGATTCTCCTTCTTTGGCTAGATACCTTTTGGAATAAGGATGTGTTTGATTCTCTTTTTTGAAGCCAATTTTTTCAAAATTTTAGCCTCCAAACCTAATTTCCTCTCTTCTTCCTCATCAATGAATTATTTTCATTTTTTCTCTTCTTGGAATAAATCATCTTCCCAACCTTCCTTCAAGGCTTTTTGATTGGTTTGAAGTATTTTTTATCTTGTCATTCTCACTTGTTCTTGTTTTTGAGATTTGATATTTTGGTTCCATATATTTATACCTCTTTTTACATTAATATCTTATTATGGAATTGATGCATTTGAGACCCATGATTAGGGGTACCATTTGCTAGTTTTTGGAGCCTTAAACTTAAATGAAATGTGATCACAAGTATAAAAAAGGCATGCAATATCATAACTATGATAAAGAAAACTTAACATGCATGAAAATATGATAGAAGACTTGATACAATGCTCTTTAAATGCTCATATAAGAAAGCTCACAAAAATTACAATACTCCTATCATAGACTTTGCAACTCCTCCAAGATATAAAAATTGAGCTACATTGTGTCTACTACTACTCTCACCTATGCACTACTCAACTCTATCACTTACCCCTTAAAACACTCACAATGAGGCCTTTATATAGAAATATACATTACTTTTCTCTCACTTAATCCTAAGACATCTACATGTGGACTACATGCACATATACATCATTACACATTCTAAAACTTGTGTATTTATTGAATTACATAATAAAGCATTTAACTCCTAAGATAATACTATTCTACATATGTACCCATGAAGGTACATTAGTTAAAGAACCAAATGATGTAATATCCATATTTTCCAACACCCCCCTGTATTAGATTATTTTATTTGAAGACTTTAGTCTTTGATAAATGAGGTTCTTTATGTGATCTTGCATTGTATTCATCCTTGGTTTGATTTCTCCTCTTTTCCTTATTTCTTATCTTTGGTTACAGTTATTACGCTTTCATATGTGGTTGTACTATTACCTTATTCTTGCAACAATATTTTTCTTTTACCTTTGTCCTTTTCACTATTATCCTTGTTGTGTACAAAAAAATTTGAACAAGCATCATGATAAAATTTTGAGTTAGTAAATATTGAAGCATTAGTGTTACTTGATGTTTGAAACACTTTTTTCTAGAAATTATTCATCTATATTTGATTTTACTTTGAGAAGTTAAATTTTTTTTTTCTCTTTAACCACTTCTTTGTGAGTTTGAAGTGAAAGTAATGCCATGTATAGAATACTTCTAAACTCCAAAGTAACTGGAATATATTTCTTTTCATTATCAATTGCTTCAATAAACCTAGCATGAAGATAAAATTCCATAGTAGTGAAATCTTCTTTTAACACCTCACTATAGATCAATCTTGAACCAAGATCTAAGTTATCAGTTTTATTCAGTAGATTCTTGATTTCTGATTTAATAACATTAATATTTCCCTTTCTAATGGTGTTGTTTATATCATTGCTTTTTGTATTACTTGAGGTAGACATTTCTCTTTATTTAGGTTCTAAAAATATTTTTGAGGAATCCTTTGTAGTAGACTACCTTATATCTCCCTAATAATGATATAATGCTATAAATATGATTCACTTCTATTACTTACAACCAATTTTTTGTAGATAAATGCAAGAGTTCAATAGCTTTAGTTATATTATCTATGTCCTTTTATCATAATATTCCAACTATAAATTTTATGCAAGCAATATCTTTAACTAAGAATCAATACAATGATAGGTTTCTAAACTTCTAGAAATTCAGTTGAAGTAGGATTTATTATATCTCCCTAATTGTAAGTTTTGTTTGAAAGTTTATATGTTTGAAAATTAACCTTATATCTCCTTTAAAATTTTCAAATAATTGAAGCACAAATAATAGAGATTTAAATGTTTCTAATTTCTCCTTTCTTCTCAAAGATAAGTAATGTGATTTATAGGGTATTTTCCACTACCTTATAAATCTGATTAAATATCCTTATAAGGATCCGAAATGGTATAATTAGATTTATTTCATAGTCTAAAATTAGAGTTAATAAAAATATTTTAGATTTTTATTATAATTATCGACACCTTAGAAAGTCGTCAATTTGTATTTGGCATCTGCGAATGCCTATTTAATCTATAAATTGTTCAACAATTTTCTATAGCATCTATTTGTTCTTAAATGTTGTCCCTATATATTTCAATGCGACTTCTATATTTTTTAACGCAATATCTATGTTATTTAATGAAGTCTTTACATAATTGCTCTTTCACTTCTCCTTGTTACACACTCTTGTATAATTACCTCCATCATATGGTTTTCCACTATGACAAGTGTCACAAATCTGGTAAAAATAAACTCTTATTTGGTTGGGCGTTATGGAGCACCACCTTTTTGTAGGCTATGGCAAGTGGAAACAATGTTCTTTTGGATGTTACATTTTGTATGGAGTGCTTCCTTATAAGAGTTACACTTCATATAAGTGCTTATTTTTGGGAGTTACAATGTATGAGCACTTCTCTTGGTGGTAGAAGTTATGAAATAATTCAACCTTGTGCCAAGTGGTACTTCCTTCCTTGCATAGTTTTTCAAGTATCCTCTTTTACTTTTGCATGACCTTTGCCTCCAAAGATGACTTGAGAAAATTATCTTTGCTTCTACTCAATTGTTCCAACACACTTCTGAGATGTTCTTTTAATTTGAATACTTCAATTATTACCCTATGCAAATTATGAGATAATTTCTTCAATGTAGATGCAACGAATTCTTCTCCTTTTATTTATACTTTGCTCTATTGCCAAAATATTGTGTTCACCTTGCTAGTTTTTAGGTTTGACATTGTTGTGCTTTGCTTGGCTATGATGCTATCCAAAATGGTGAACATTGAGCTTCTTCTCCAACACTCTGAATGTGCTTTTCTTCTTTGTTGATGGCTACTTGAGGCTAGACAATAGTATTTATTTTCCATCACTATTTTAACATTTTTCCTTGGTCCTTTAAAATTATTTCTTTCCCTATATTCAAAGCCTTTTTTATTTTCTCCAAATAATATGTTATGTAAAACGTAAACTATGTACGTTTACCCCCTTGTGATCTTGATCCAGTTCTCCTTATCCTTTGTAATGTTGGTTGGGGTTAAACTAAGTGTTTCTTTTAATGTTAGAAACTCTTTTCTTCCTTTGTTACTTCTTTATCCAAGCTTATTATTTGTAGTAATTTATAGTCTTCTTTTGATTAGAGTAAGAGATATACTGTTGGTCAATTTATATCTCTTGAAATGTACCTAACTTATACTTTTCTCTAAGGTGCAGGTTTAGAACTTATAGATGATACCTTATGCACTATTTTTGAAGACATTGAACCAATTCTTATGCAATTTTTAAACTTGAAAACTGGTGGTTAATAACCTTAATGAAAATCCAGATATAAAATCTTAACTAATAAACCTTTTGCACCTCTGTTGCATACATTTTTTCCTTCATATATGGTGATGATGATGGTGATTAAGATCACCTTAATTTTTTTCCTTTTATGGGCTGAGTTACAACTTTAGTAGGCTGTCCAAAGCAGCTCCTTTGCACACCTTTATGCAACCTTAAAACTTGCTACTTTTTTTCTTGAAAAAACTATAATTTAGTGATTCTAAAAGTTCTTTGAAATGTTATTTTTGGTACCTATTGATGCTGTCCAAAAATACGTCTTATTTCTGCCTAAAAATTCTATGTTTTGCAACATTAATCCTTCTTTTTAATCCAATGTTATCTTCTTCATTTCATTGTCCAAATTTTCTAACACATGCAGTACTAAATGCAATCTTGAATGTTGTCTCTAACTCCTTCAATTTGTTGTCTTTTTACTATCCATGAGATCTATATTTTTGCAGATTTAAGTGTTGTCAATACTCTGCCCTCTTATTTGTTCTCATATCTGAAAAATTTCAGATTGTAAGGCAGTCAATACCTTCACTGAAAATCTATCCTTGAATTCCAAAAAATCGGTAGGATCCTACCCCAAAAGCGTAGTTGAGATGTTTGCTCAAGAACCCTTCAATGATGGCCCCCAAATTTCTTAGATTTAGCAGTTTTTCTATCTCTTTTCTCTTGCTGATTTCTGAATTTAGATTAGATCTCTTCCTCAAAAAATCATGTCAATATTGATATCTATTTCATACTATCTTATGATTTGACAATCTTCTTGTCAAACCTTTCTCCTTTGGACTTGTCATTGGATGGCGATGATTTTTCCAATTTCTTAGCTTCTTCCTTGGTAGTAATTTATTCAATGAGTCCTTCTAAGAGCTCCTTCAATGAGGTTCACCAAGCCTTATTATTATTTCTTCTTGAGACTGCTCCATAGTCCTCAAACTTACAACTTAAAAATATTTTATGACACCTTCCTTGGCCTCTTCAATATTCAACTATGGATGTGTGATATTCTCCTTGGATCTCATAAATCTATTGCTACTAAAATTTTGCAATAGAAATTTTTTTAGTTCTTCTCAATGCTCAATCTTCTAATATAGAATTTCTTCAATAGGGCCTTCAATGGACCTCTTCTTCAATGTGAAGTTTTCAGTATTCAATGGAGATTACCAATCTCCAATATTTACTAGGACACTTCTCCTTGAGTCTCTTTAATCTTCAATGGGGTCTTCTTTCTAGGACCTCCTTCCTAGATTTGTAATCTTCAATGTGTCTTCGTTGCCCACTAGATATTCTCCTCAATATTTCAACTAGGAGTCTTCAATTTGCAAACCTCTCAATGGGACCTTTATCCTTAGGCCTCCAAATATTCAGTCCTTTTTTTTTACAACAAAGAATTAATCCTTGTATGATGAAAGTAAAGCCAACCTTCAGGCAACAAAGATGGAGTTCTTCTCTATTTGTTGTAGGAAGCTTCCTACCTTTTGAGAGTTAATTTTTTGCAACAAGAAAAACTTAGATGTTATTCTTGAAAACTTATTTTCTTTTTCTCAATGAAATATTAGAGATAATAAAAATTCCTATGACTCTAAAAAATAATCTTCACTAGTTGGATTGCCAATTTAATGGATACAATACTAATTTCTAGTCTTCACAAGTGTTGCAACTTGTGGAAAAACTTTAGCCAGATCTATCATGTGGCTTTCTCTATTTTCTATTATTCTATCTAGAACTACTTCTATCAAAAGAAATCTATTGTGATGGTATTTGCATCCAGTGATGCACTATGGCTTATCCAATTTGCAAATACTCAATAATAGCAATGGTGATCATTTTATGATTTCATTTGATCCATTGTGGCTTTGATACCACTGTTAGCTTTTGGAACCTTAAACTTAAAGGAAATGTGATCACAATTAAATAAATAAGCATGTAATATTATAAATATGATAAATTAAAATTAACATGTATGAAAATATGATAGAAGACTTGATACAATGCTCTAGAAATGCTCATATAATAAAGATCACAAAAATTACAATGCTCCTATCATGGAGTTTGAAACTCCTCCATGATATCAAAATGAAGCTACATTGTGCCTACTACTACTCTCACCTATGCACTACTCAAATCTTGCACTTTCCCATTCAAACACTCATAATAATTCCTTTATATAGAAATATAGATTAATTGTCTCTCACTCAATTGTAAAACTCATGTACATGTAGACTACATGCACATTTACATCATTATACATTCTAACAATTGTGCATTTATTGAATTACATAATAAAGCATTTAAATACTAATATAATCCTATTCTAATTATGTACCCATGAAGGTACATTAGTAAAGAACCAAATTATGTAATATCATTATTTTTTAACACCATTGTCCTACCAAAATTTAACTTGTGGGAGAAACTCTTCAGGCTTTATCCATATGGATAGAAATTTGAAAGAAGTATATTTTACTTTCAAAATGAATTGAAGTTTAAAAACTAGTGGCTAATGATATGAGCTAGTGCCTAAGACTACCCTTGTTTCCATAGTAATGGATTTGGTGATTAAACTTTCAAACAATAGAAATTGGTCGAACCTTTCAAGAATCATCATTTTTCCTTTTCTTTTGTTACTTTAGGTAAACTAACCTTCTTTGGGTGGAATTTTAATGAGTTCAAATTGTTGAATTTCCCCAAAAATTTTGAATCAAACTTGATCATTGTTGTTGAAACATCCTCCTTTCTTCTCATTCCTATCTAGAATCGAGTTGAAGTCTCTTCCCATAATGACATGTTGATTTTGTAGAGAAATAAATAGATTACACACTTGATACCATAATTCAAACTTGGTGATAATATTTTTTAGTCCATAGAGGTTAATTAAATTAAAATTTGTCTTTAGGGATGTTTCAAGGAATTTATGTAGATCCAATTGCTTCCTAATATTTTTTCCATAATTTCAAAGGTATTGCTTTTCCACATTATGGCTAAACCATCTAACTTCCCACATAAGTTGATTGTCAATGTTTTATTGTATTTTCAAATATGATCTTTCACCTATATGAAATCTTCTTCATTCATATTTGTGTCTTTTATTATGATATTATCTGGTTTTTCTTGGCTGATTTTTTTATCTCAAAGACATTATTTTTTTGGGAAGCCAAGACCCCTGATGTTCCAAAATAGAAACTTCATTTAGATAAATTTTTTCTTGCTCTCATCATGATTCCTTTTTCCTCAAGCATGATCTAGGTCCCATCGTAAATTGATTCACAAGTTTGCTTCTCCCACATTGTTTTATTATTTGATCCATCTATTATTTTATATGTACCTCTTGTATCTATTTCACATTAGGTTTTTTGAGAATTCATTTCAATGTCATGAATAGTTTGAGTTTGAAGTGACTAGTTTGGATTGTTCAAAATTATTCTCAAAATGGATTAATTTAGGGGAAGAGGAATTCAAACTTGGAATAAGAGACGTTTGTCCAGATTATGTAATGTTGACCCATTGTAAACTAAAGTCACTTTGAGATCACTATTTTTTTGTTGCTTTCTAATTTTTTATTTTTATTTAGATCCTCTTCCATTCCACATTCATTTTTTTGATTCTCTTTTTTGATATTTTCTTCAAATGTGTTCACTTTGGATCCCCCAAATTGTTGTAGTACCTTGAATTTTTTGGAGGTTTCCTTTGAAAAATTTATTGTCAGGTGAACAACCCTAATTTTTTCTATCACTAGCCTCTTTTTTGTGGACATGCTGGTAAACATCCTTATTAATATCTTTAATATAATGTTCTACTAGAGGTATATTAAGATAATAAATGGATGAAATACCCTTACTCATGACACCAAAGACATTTGAAAGGAAGACATTCATAATCTAATTTTTTTCAATGTAGAAGGAGTCCACATTAATCATTACTACTTCTAGTAATATAATTTTAATGTTTACCTTGATGAAAATATGAATCACTACCAAATTCACATCATTACTCTCTACACATTTGATGAATTTCCCCAATTTATTGCCTATCTTCTCCAAGACTGAGTTGTTTCTAAAAAACCTAGGTAAAAAAGAAAAACAGACCCAAACTAGCACTTACCTAGGGTTCTCCTCTAACAAATTGAATCTAATATGACATGGGACCAGGTATAAACCACTTCTTATCATGAAGTAAAGGCCCTACTCACACCTTTTCTTTATCCTTTGGGAAGCTAAAAACAATAATGAAAAAATTCTTACCTTCCATGAAAATATCAATGCTTCCCTGCACCTTTGGCATCTAATTGGCATTAACCCATGCCCTAAGTACAATATCTCTAGGTAAAATTCCACAAGAACAACCAATCAATTCTTGGTTCTTCAAAATAAAAATTTCCTCGTTGACCTCTTAGATTCTCACTTACACTAATGGATTGCCATCCAACTTTTTCACAAAGACCTAGATTTCCTTCCTCTTTTTTATTGATTTTCTTGTGTGATATATATGAACCACCTTTTATGCTTCAAATAAAGACACACTTAATAAACCTCATATATTTTGGCCTAAGAGGGGCATCACAACCCCCTCAGAAGTACCTTTCATAAGTTGTAAATACTAGCAAAATATCAAGCAACACACAAACCTGTTAGGGTTTGTGATCACCCAAAGAAACTCATCCACAAACTACATATTATTACAAAAAATTATACTATTACTTTACCTATGATAATTGAACAAATTTTTTATATTTTACTATATAATTAAAATTTTTGAAGTTGTTCAACTTTCTCTTCTCATCCTTATAGATATTTTTAGGATTATGATCTCAATATCATAATATTTATAGAGTGATTTACTTGTAGAGCTATGGAGAAACTAATAGATATTTTTAACATTATGATCCACTTGGACAAGTTCATGTCTTTAACCATTCCAGTTTAGGTCATTTCATTAAATGTTAATATTTATCATGGAATTAGAACCTTGGTCTATAGTGTGAAAGTATCTTAAGAAGTTCATATTTTTAACTACTTGAATTTATGTTATTTATTAAAATATTAAGGTTGTTAAAATATTAAAGTGCCCTTTACTATCAGGGTTAGAGTTAGTATTTCCTTTCTATAAACCCTAATCTTTTCCAAACATTAATCTCTTCTATATATACTCATCCATGAATAATAATGAATTAATCTCTTTTGGTTCTAACAATTGGTATTAGAGCGGTAAGATATGCCTATGATTTGCTTATGACGTAGGATTTCCTTGAGGGAAATCCCCCCTTTTTCCTTATTTTGCATGATTTCCATATTTATTTTGAGTCATATTTAGAATGGTCTAGCGGTAGGAAGGTGGTTTGCAAAAAATTTATGAAATCTTGCTTGATTTTAATTTCTTATGGCATGTAAATTTTTTTTACCTAACTATCCTATGCATTCAAAGGTAGTATAACAATGGCTCATGTGAGTTTCTCATCAACTGAATACAAAGGTGTTTTTCCTGTGAAGTGGCACCATTGGTTGGGTGACACTGCCAAGAGAAAAAGAGCACTTAAAATTATATAGATTCAGATTGCACTTTTTCCAAGGGGTAACTTTATATTTTTTTAGGGCTTGATGTTGAGTCTCTAAATTCATCATTGAATAGTTCAGATTATGGATCTGATTTCAAGGTCAAGAATAAAGATTCCATGATATCCTAATCAATTGTAGATTCCACATAATTAGCCCTTTAGATGCCCATCAACATGAATAGGCGTAGCCAAAATTTCTTTTATCTTATCTTCATTGATGTTGGCATGGGCATCGTGATCAATATTTACTTGAGATTCATGATATTTTGAGAGGTTTTCATCTAGGAGTGGTTTAAGCCTTAAAGAAGTATTTTTGGTAGTGTCAAATAACCATGGCAAAAATATACCAAGACTATGACACAAGAAGTGTTGTTATAATGCCCTCGAATTGAAATGTGTTCTCCACTTGGACCAAGGATGAGCATGAATGCACCAAAGATGTTTGAGTAGATATCATCCATGGGTTGAGCAATGAAGAGGTTTAGGGATGGAGGAAGAAATATGGTTGAAATGAGTTGGAAATTATGCCTAGATAATCAATATGGAAAATTTGTATCAATCAATTTGATGACACCTTGGTAAGGATTTTGCTTGTTGCTGCTATCATCTCCATTATTATTGCTTTGCTTGACATTGATCAAGGAGGAGAGATGGAAATTATGACCTTCATTGAGTCACTAGTATTGTTTTTATTGTTAAAAACGTTGTTGAGGTTTTGCAAGAAAGTAATACTAAAAAGGACCTTGAGATCTTGAAGGAAATGTATTCGAAACATGCCATGGTAAAGCAGGACAATCATCTTATCACTAATTTACCTGTAAGAGAGCTTATTTTAGATGATATTATTGATATTAGAGTAGGTGAAAAGGCTCCTATCAATATGCATATTTTGCATTTGATAAGTTTGATTATAAGAGTAGAACAAATCTCACTAAAGAGAGCATTTTTGTTAATAGAAATCATCACAAAGTGGAATATAAGGATGTGGATTTGTAATGAAAATATAGTATGGTTTTTATAGGCACAAATATTTTGTTCAAATATTAATTTTATAAAATGATAGTTATTAAGTGATTTGTATGAGCACACTGCTATGTGAACTCGATATTTGATCTTTTTCCACATGGAGATCATTTTTATATTGAATTTATTAATTATTGTTTGTTCTTGTTTCCCATTCATCTCCATTTAATGGTGATCCATATGCGAATAAAAGAACTAATTGTGAGAAATTTTATAGAGAGATATTTTGACTTATTTGAGTTTTTATAATATTAAAAGCTTTCTTTCAAACCTTGGGGGTAGATAGTTACAATCGACTCCAGCTGTATGGTATTTATTTTCCTTGATAGATGATGTTTTTTGATAAATAATTCAATATTAAAGAGGTATTATGAATATCCAGAGCTATAATAGTTATTAAAATATCACTCTTGAACAACATTGTGTTTCGATGATAACTTGTAGATGAGACTATAGTACAAATTCCTATGGTTGGCCATGTTTCCCTTTAACTCTTTTTTGCCATATGAGCATTGAACCATGTTCAAATGCCATCTTTTGATAGCTAGTTAGCCCTGAATATCCCTGACATAATTGTTTTCTTATTTTGACACATGCTAGTCTTAAGTGGCTCTGTTTAGTCGAAGAGAGATATAATTTTGGCTAATAGATGTTAGGTCATTTTGTTGTCCAAAAGGTGTTATCAAGGGATTCACTAATGTATTGTCATTTTGATGAAGCATGGCATAGAGGAGGCTATTGCATTTGCATGTAAAATTTTGAATTTACCACAACAGCTCAAATATTCCCCCCAACATTGCTTATTTACGATACATGGTGGTAGCAGTATTACATGTTCCATATTGGCTTGAAGCATTGTTTTCTCATTTGTATAGATCCCACATATGTGGGGAAATTATTTTCTAAAATATTTAAAATACCCTTCAAGAGGGAAGGATGATAATCAGTTGACTATATTGTCGATTGTTGTAGCCATTTCGTTTGATGATTTAACCAACATAGATTTTTGGTAGGAAATAATACCGTAATTCTAATTTTATTTTCAATATTCTTTGATCCCACATTGCTAGTGATATGGCTCTAGAATCATATTAATAATATGGAGTACCCCCTATTAGATCGACCAAAATCGGGTCGTTAGGGAGCCTCCCTCGCAAGGCCATCATTAGCGCCAATTGGAGGCACCGATGCAGCGAGAACCACACCCTCGTTGAAGGCACAATTATAGCCAATTTGTTGATTGATCATTGACTTTTTGAATTTTACCTTGTAGTTTTTGATCTATTGACCATAATTGACTATTTATTTTTGTCCCAATTTTTTTTAAAAATTGGTATTTTGTAGAGAATGTTCTTAAGAATATTCCAAGAATATATATATATATATATATATATATATATATATATATATATATATATATATATATATATATATATATATTTATTTATTTTTTTATTTGTGGAAAACATCCCAAAAGGGATGCCACTTTCGGGTAAGACCCAAGGAGGCAGGGGTATCCATTCCGCCAAAAATGCCCAGGACTCGGACCTGGCCTACCACCTTTGACACACTCAAGGAGCAAACAAACACACAAACCCAATTAAAAATAAGTAAATAACAACAAAAATAATAAAATAAAATAAAAAACATGCTCCTTGAGTGTGTCAAAAACAAAAGCACAACCAAACACGCACAATAAGATAAAAGAAACCACAACACAAACCACATAGAAAAACACAAGAAACACATAACAAAACACAAACAAGACAAAAACAACAGAACACTACAAAGACATAACCCAAAAAAAAACAAGAAAAATAAACACAACCAAAACCTAAAAAATTAAAAAATAAAACAAAAATAAAAATAAAAAACAACCAACAACAGACTAAAAAAAAAACAAAAAATATAGAAAACACTCACCCATAAAAACACGAAATAACACAAACAAAGAGAAACCCAAGAACAAGAACGAAAAAAACACAAGAACAATAACAAAAAACATAAAAAAAAAACAAAACAACAAAAACACAAGAACAACAAAAAACAACACAAAGAACACAAAAACAAAACAAAATAAAAAAACCCACCCACCTTAAAAAACTAAACAAAAAAAAACAAAAAGGAAAAAAGAAATAAAAAATGAACAAAACAAAGACCTATCTAGACCGTAAGACTATTAAGGCAAGAATCAACAGAGGAAACAAAATAAAGAATAGAATGAGCTAGGGAACTAAAAAAACTGAATGAACCAAAGAGAAGCAAAAAAAAAAAACAAGAAGAAACTAGGTACCTTCAAACTGGAGCCATCCAAAGAAATGATAGAAAGAAGAGCTTCCCTAATTTGAGAAGCCCACCATATAGGAGGGTGGCCATAACAAGTAAGATCACCTTTGTCCAAAGCCCAATTAGCTAAAGCATCAACACTCTTGTTTTGATCTCCGACCACATGATTGTAATCAACTTTCAAAAATCCCATCTGGATTAACCGAATCTTCTCAATAATTCTTTTTATTCTCCAATGCACCTTATGATTCTTAGAAGGATTCTTCAAGAGATTAATCATAAGTTGAGAGTCGGACTCAACTAACACCTTTTCCCATCCAACCTTAGTAGCCTCCTGAAGACCTCTCGAGGATACCATACCCCTCAGCAAGGTTATTGGAAAGAATACCCAAATTCTCAACAAAAGTAAAAACCAGGGAGCCATCTCGAAAGTCTACCAATTCCTCCCACACTGGCTTTTCCACGGTTCCCTCTAGAGGCTCCATCAGCATTGACTTTTCCAAAATCCTTAGGAGGAGGTTGCCAATTTCTATTCCTATCCAATTTACTAATACTCACATTCCCTTTAAGATGGTTGCCCTTAGAAGGTTTAATATTCAATCTTTGCATCACTTGATCCCATATTTGGTGGGAGTTTTGGGGGTGATTAAGGAGATGATGGACTGATTCAACTAAGTTGGCTATGGTCTTTTGCCAAATATAGTGAATATCCTTCCTATCTTGATTAAAAATTTGGTTGTTCCTTTCATTCCAAATATTCCAAAGAAGAATGGTAGAACCCATCCAAACTAATCGCCTAATAAAATGATCAACACCCTCTTGATTAGGCCAATCCCTCCAAAGTTGTTCAAAAGTAAAAAAATTGGACCACCGTAAGCCAAGTAAAGTGGCCATTCTCCTCCACAGCTCGTAGGCTAAAGTACACTCAATAAAAATATGGTTGATATTTTCTACATTCTCTTCACACATTTCACATCTAAAAGGGCCATGAAAACCACGCTTCATAAGTTGCTCACCAATAAGCACCCTACGATGCAATAAAAGCCAATTAAAGAACCTCACCTTAGGCCAGAGCTTTTGAGCCCACAATTGAGAAAATATGTCAAAAGAATGGTTGGGATTATTATGGCATAAGGTCAAATAACCTTGAGCAACCGAATACTCACCCTTAGTAGTGTTGTTCCATCCAAAACAATCTTTTTCATGGGACCAAGAGAGGGATCTCATATGAAGGATGCCTTGGATATCTTGTCTTTGCCTTTCTGGGATTTGAATAGGCCAGTCCTCAATAGGGATCCAATATCTACCAACCTTTGAATTACCAGTATGGTACCGACAATAATTAGCCACCTTTATCCAATTAGCTCGGTGAAGCTCCTCCATCCAAGGCCTCCAATCGGGAAACTGAGTTATCAAAGGCTTGTGACCATCCCAAGAATCTGTCCAAAAATTTGCATGTTGACCATTATGAATGATCCAAAATAATTTTTTCTTTATCAAATCCTCACCAGTCTTAAGAACTGCTAAAATGGGAGAACCTTTGGTAGGAAGTTGATAGCGAACAAGGTCTTCAGGACTTTTGTTCTCAAGATATTTAGCACGGAGATTATTGGCCCAAAGAGCATTGGGGTTATGCAACATCCTCCAATATAATTTAGCAGCTAAAGCTTTGTTGTTATTAATTGAAGACCGTAAACCTAACCCCCCTTCACTCTTAGGAAGACATAAAGTATCCCATTTCACCAAGGCCCATTTTCTTTTCTCCTTAGTACCACTCCAAAGGAAACGATGACTGATTTGATCCAATTCTCGAAGAACAGCCTTTGGAATATTCAAAATGGAAGAAACATAAATAGGAATAGCTTGAAGGACTGATTTTACCAAGGTGATTCTACCCCCATAAGAAAGCCACTTGTTGGTCCACTTTCCAATTTTCTTCTTGACTTTGTCCAACAACCAATTCCAATCTTTATTTTTCTGCCTTTGAATATTTATGGGAATACCTAAATAAGTGATTGGAAGAGAGGTCTTCTTATATCTTAGCTTATCCAAGACCATGGATTCCTGTCTAGCAGAGCAGTTGAAAGAAAATAACTTTAGATTTGTCTTCATTGATCAACCGCCCAAGTAGCCTTAGAAAAATAGCTAATGATTTGCTTAATATTAGAAGCTTCCTCAACTTGTAGCTTTACCTAAAATAGTAGAGTCATCCACAAATTGAAGATGAGAGATAGGTCTAGCTCCATGAGCAATGGTAACTCCCTCAAGGGTTTTGTTTTCCCTCTTTTTGGTTATAGTCCTACCCAAGCTTAAAGCAAGAATGATGAATAAATAAGGGGATAGCGGGTCACCTTGCCTAATACCTCTAGAAGCCGGGAAAGACTGAGAAGGCCTGCCATTGATAAGAACTAAGTAGGAAACTGAAGAGATACATCCCATAATCCAATCCATCCAATCCTTAGAGAAACCAAATTGCCTCAAAACTTTGATAAGGAAGTGCCAATCCACTCGTCATAAGCTTTGGATAAGTCTAACCGAATGAACATGGAAGGAGAATTTTGCATATCCATGGAATGGATGGCTTCCCGAGCAAGAACTATCTCATCTACTATTTGACGTCCTTCCACATAACCCCCTTGCTCTGGGGAAATAATCTTATGCAAAAGAGGCTTCAACCTTTCCGCCATGATTTTAGTAATGATTTTGAGAAGAACATTACATAAAGCAATAGGTCTAAAAGCTGAGATATGATCAACCTCTTGAGCTTTTGGAACAAGAGTAATATAAGTTTTATTGATAACCTTCAAAATTTCTTTGGCTTTCCCGGCTTCTTCCACCACCTCTAATAAATCAACATGAAGGATATCCCAGAACTCTTGGTAGAACTCAATAGGAAAACCATCAGGACCTCGGGTTTTCCCTTTTTGCATTTTAAAAACTACTTGTTGAAGCTCATTGATAGTAACAGGAGCAGTTAAAATAGAGTTCTCCTCAGAAGTGATAAGAGAAGGGATTGCTTGAAGAACATTATATTGTGAAGCCGAGTCAAGGGGAGTAGCAAGAAAAATATTGGAAAAGTAATCAACAACAATAGAGTTCATGCCATCCCAAGTATAAACAACATCTCCAGAATCTGATTTTAAGGAAGAAATAAAGTTGTGAGATCTTCGAGCTAGAAGAGATTTGTGGAAAAAATTTGTGTTTCGATCTCCTTCTTTGAGCCATTGAATTCTAGATTTTTGCTTCCATAAGATTTCTTCTCTTTTTTCCCATTCCTCTAACCGAGTTGTGAGTTTAATTTCATTCGCACTTCTCTTCTCTGTGAGGCCATCTAAACGGATTTTCTTATTCAAATTTTCAAGATGAGCAATAACTTCATGTTTTTTTTTATGAACATCCCCAAACTCTTTCCAGCTCCAAGTCTTGATTTTGGATTTAATGTATTGCAGTCTTTTGACAAAATAGAACATCTTAGTCCCATGCCTAGGTTTACCTTCCTTCCACCATTGTTGCACATGAGGTCTCGAAGGAAATGTCTCTAAGCCACATTAATTGAAAATGAAAAGGAGAGAAACTCACATTGGTTTTCCACATTTCCACCATGACTCGGCCAATGATCAGAACCAACATTATTAAGAGTCTTCACTTTAGGAATGTGACCATGGATTAAGAAATTTTCAGAGAGCAAAAACCTATCCAATCTCTCCATTATACAAGCTAAGCCTTGCCTTCTCGTTAGACCAAGTCATAAGGCCATTATCTAGTTGGATATCCACAAGATGGAGGTTTGCAATATATTCGCTCATGAGGTCATTGCTTTTGTCCAAATTTCTATTTCCCCCCTTTTCTCATCCAGAGAGAGGATGGTATTGAAATCTCCTCCGATCAAGATCCAAGCTTTAGGAAAATGAGAGATAATATGAGTAATATCCTTCCACTGTCTTCTTTTTTCCTCCAAAGAAGTCGGAGCATAAACAATAATGCAGAGCATAATCTGGTTGGAATGTCTACTTTGAATAGCTATAGCCAACAAACCCCAACTGCCAACCATATGGTGAATAACTACCTCTTTTGGATCCCAAAGACAAGCAATGCCACCCGAAGTCCCTTGGGAACTGAGGGAAACCACTTTTCCAACTGGCCAAATTTTACTGGCAATTAAGTCCATATCCTCCATTGACATCTTAGTTTCTTGAAGGAAAACAAGATGTGGATGATTTACCTGAATCATTCTTCTAATTTCATTTTGTTTTGAAAGACTCCCTTTGAGTCCTCTAATATTCCAAGTGATGATCTTCATTAATACCAGGGCTAAAAAATTTGGGAAGGGCATTAATCTTACCTTCCTCTACAAGCTTTTCACCTTCTTTTACCATATGATATTGATTGGTCTTGCGACCTACTTTTTGATTAGAATCCATCTTCAATTTTTTTTTCCTCGTTTCTTGACTTATTCCAATTGAATCTGAGATGGCTTCTAACCTTGAAGAATGCTCGTACACAGACCAAAATTTTACTAGATGGTTCAATAGAGTCTATATTGGGACCCGCATTATTTGAAGTTTTGACATTTGAAATATTGTTTTTCTTGTGTAAATTTTCTCCTTTTTTTCTCGTTGAAAACCTTTGATTTGTTGGTTTGTCTCTTGAGTTCTTCCCTTCATATTTAAATTGTGTTTCTAAGATTTCAGTTTCCATTATTTCCTCTTCCTCACTTGGGACATCATTTGTGGAAAGGATTTCAAACATATTAGCAGATGACTTTGATTGATCCTTCATAACTGGTTTTTTCTGAGTGTTCTTCTTCTTAGGTATTTGGAAACCTGCTAAGTTTATATCTTCTTTCTTTTGATCAGGAATTTTATTTGGGCAAGCACTGGCCAAATGACCATATTCATGGCAAATTCTACAACGAAAAGGAATGTTCTCATAGTCCACTACTTGCTCCCAAGTGTCTTCCCCAAATTGTAATGTGATATTTTTAGGTAGGGGTTTGTCAAAATCCATTAAAACACAAATCCGAGCATAAATAATATGTTCAAAATTTTGAGTACAATCAACAGTCATCATAAAAGTTCCTAAAGAGTTTCCAATTGAAGAAAAAATAGTAGGATTCCAAAATTCAATAGGGAGGCCAAAGAGTCTAACCCACACGGGAGCAATAGAAGGCATCTCTTCTTCGGCTTTAAATTTAGTATGCCAGGGCTTCATGAAAAGCCCCGCCCTTCCAAAAACCAAGGACCCCCTTGAAAAGTTTTCTCTCTATCTTCATTATTAGCAAATAAAACAAGAAAATAACCATTTGGATAAATAGAGATTTGTAACTCACCTTTAGTTTTCCAGCTTTTTGCAGCCCAGACTTTGAAAGCAGATAGACTCGGACGAAAACCCACGAACCGACAAATTAGTCCTCTTTTTTCCAAATCTTCAATGCCAGTCTAAATGTTATCCATATCAAGCTTAACAATAGGAGTTCCATCAGCGCTTTAAGACATCCCGACTCCGTTTTCCCGGGATCAATCTTAGGCATTCTTAGAGGTTTATGGGAAGCCCTAATATTGATATTAGCATTGGGCTGAGGCTGTCCACCATGAAGGGCATCCCTAAAATTCATTTTTGGGACCGAGTCTTCAAAATTCTTACCCTTGATAGGGGTTTTCACAGTAGAATTATTTTGTGGGTGCACCTTAGCACCAGATTCACTTGAGATATGAGCCATTTTTTGATCAACTCGCTTGAAACTTGTTTCGTGATCTCTTTAATCCTTGCCCTAGACGTCGTGGAAAGGTATGGTTTTCACTTTTCTTTTGTGCAACAAATTGGAAGCCGTTGTCACTCAAGTTCACAATATGATCCGTTGAAAGACAAATTTCTAACCCATCTTGTATCCCCCGCAACATTTCCTGCTAAAATATTGAGAATAAACCACAAAAATATTGGCCGCTAGGGCCCGAAGGCCCTAAAAACCAACCTCTGGAGCTGCTTGCACTCAACCCAGATGAAACCCTCGCATAGCCGCTTGCCAAATATGTCGTTCACACATAGGGATGCTCTAGGATCTGTGTTGCTCCAAATGATATGAAAATTGGTGGAGACGTTCTAGGGTTTTTCAGGCATCTACCCTCAAAATTTCAGCTCAATCCGAGTCCGGATGAGTGAGATATGACCGAAACGAGTTCGGCAGTTTGGGCAGTCCTCCGAAAAACGTCTCCCTTCCAAAAATCTTCGACCTTGATTTATCACCTTTTCCTTCCAAGAATATTTTATTTTCAAACTTTATGGGCTATGAGCTTGTTTTATTTTGCTACTAGTGAATCTAATTATTTTCCTCAATTTTAAAGGCTCTATTTAGATCAAAATATAACCATGTTTATAGTTATTGGAAAGATATTTTTGAGATGGACACAATGGAGGTGTCCATTTTTAATTTTTAAATTATTCCATATGCTTTTTTGGATCTCAAAATTTTTTGTGTAGGGAGTGCACTATAAATTGAACCCGACACTCCTTCAATCCACTTTTGTCATTAGAGACTATTATGGAAGTAGGTTTTCTTTACGACCACGACACTCTTGTGATTCTATCATGATTTTGGGTGATCCTACTATAGTAGGTATTGTTTACTGATCACGAGCATCTATCAGGTACTCTAGTTTAGGAGTTTTTTTTTCCTTTAGCGGCTTGTCTCTTAGTGGATCAATGACTTTCAACTTGGCTTATATCTTCATTAGAAATATTTCCATCATAATAATGTAAATGAACCTAGTACCTATTCATTTTCTCTATAGAACTTGGTAGATGCAACAACTAGTTATCCATGCACTTTGGTAGGATGAGTAGGTTACCATAAGGATAATTTTTACACTTTAGGCAACACCACATTAAGCTTTACATCAAATTTTCCATCAATATTCAACATCATATCTTTTGGTTATTTCAACACAACTTTTTGGATGGCCCAATGTTATTGTATAAAGGTGCATTTTCAATAGAGACCAAAACATTCAAGATGAGCTTCATCATTAATGGGTATATTAGAATATTAATGAGTATTTTGTACTTAGAAAAGTGCACATTGCCTATTAGTTTTAGGATTTTTATTTTTAGGATTAGGGTTAGGGTATCCTTTATAAAACCCTAATATTTTAAAACCCTAATCTCTTTTATATGTACTCATCCATGAATAATAATGAAATAATATCTTTTGGTTCTAACAAAGGTTTATCAAAGTATTAAATCCTTCGTATTTAATGTGAAACTCTTTGTTTGTTATTTATGTTATTTTGTTAAATGTTAAGTTTTACCTAATGAAATTATAACTTTAGTTTATCATGTGGAACTCTATGTTTCTCATTGCTTACATTATACTCCATGAGTAATTATTAAGGTTTACATATGAAAGGAGAACTTTAATTTATGATTTTTTTTTTTAAATGAAAAAAAATTTGCGGGGCCGACTTGGTCTGAGAGACCATGAATAGGGGGTTCTACACCGTCAAATTCACTCGGGAGTCACACCCGACCCTGCCCGCACCAACATTATCAATTGGATTTTGGATACCCAATTCAGCTTTTTGTTAGGGTCGAGATTTGAACCTGGGACCTCCCTCGGAGGATTTCCCTCTCCTATCCAACTCACCTACAACACCTGGGTAAATTTAATTTATGATTATTTATATATAATTGGCAAGAGTTTCCATTTGGACAATTCAATATCCTTAACCATTCAAGTTTAGATCATTCCATTAAAATGTTAATGTTTATCATGGAATTTGAACCTTTGTTTATAATGTGAATTTTTTTTTAGCTACATTTTTAACTACTTAAATTTATGCTATTTACTTAAATTTTAAGGTTTATCAAAGTATTAAATCCTTGGTATATAATTTGAAACTATTTGTTTTTTATTTATGTTATTTGGTTAAATGTTAAGGTTTATTTAATGAATTTATAACTTTGGTTTATTGTGTGAAACACTTTGTTTCTCATTGCTTATTGTATACTCTATGAGGATTTGTTAAGGTTTAAATGTGAAATTAGAACTTAAATTTATGATGTATATATTGAGTGGCCCTCATAGTTAATACTTTGAAACTTTATGGTCCAAGATTCAAAAATGAAATAGGTTAGGGTTGCACACCATACTCTTGTATGTATGGATAAATACTTAGATAAGCATATCGTTCCATATGGCCTATGACCTTGTGGATATTTTTTTGGATACATAGGGGATTTGGTTACATCCACACTATTTTTAGTAACTACCAAGTATAGGGTTCAAACCATAGGGGTTGCTCCCAACAAGCCTATACCACCTCATTATTGTTGACCTGACATGAGGGGGACCAGCGATCACTCAAGATCCATACCATTGTTTTTAGTTTGGTGTGCACTCAAAGTATTTATATCAGACTACTACCTTTGTAAACAAATAGGTATACTCCCAAGGTTTGAACTTAGGTCTCTTCTTGGTAATTTTCTGGCCAAATAGACAATTACCAATACACCTAGCCCTTGGGGGCATGACCTTGTGGATGTCGAAATTACTTTACTTCCAGCCATTTATCCTAAACCCCCTTGAAAAAATTTAGTTCTATTTTATTTAATATATTATTTATATATTTAAAATTTTGTTTAAAAAAAGTTGTAAGCTTACTCTAATGGTAAGGGATTTGGCCACTCTTTGAGAGGTCCAACGTTCAAACTCCACTCAGTATGATGGGACCAAGACCCCTCATTAAAAATTATGTAAATTCATTGATTTTTTTTGTTTAAACATAAAGATAAAAAAAATGTAATCATAGGCATGTATTGAATATTATAGCTTATCAAAATATTGTGTTTTGATACATGCAATATAGGTTATACCAATAAAGTGATCTCTAATAATCCAATTTATTAAAAATATCATTATATACAATCCTAATTTAAATAATATATGTGGGATACCTCCCATTCATAATAATTAAATTGAAAAAAATATTATATTTTTATTAAATTTTAAAAATAGTGTAATGGCAAGCCAGAAACAAGTGTGATCTAGGAGACCTTGTTTAGATCTTTAGAAAAATTCAAAAGATAAAGTATTCATATGAGGAAAATCTAGATAGGATTGAAGGATAACCATGTTTGAAATACCTAATAAGAAGTATGGATGCCCAAGTTAGAGACAAGAGGAAGAGGAAATATATGGCAAGTTTGATCCAAGAAGTAGATGTTACATCAAAAGTGATTATCAAGGATGAGATTATTGAAGAGAAATAACACCACCATAAAATGAAATCTAGAAATGCAGTAATCATAAAATAAAATAAAAAATGGAGAAGAAGAATATATTATACAAGAATTTATCCTAGGAAACCCTTTTACGAAAAACCTAGCAATAATATTTCCTTATTGCATAAACTTGATCATATTTAATACAATAATATCCTTTTGCTTGCTTTTTTCTTGTGATTACATTTATTTCATCTTATATTTTACCCTTTCCATTTTATTCTTTCTTACCAAACCCTCATGCAAGTGTTTTTTTATATACCAACAACACAAGAAGGGGTTTTACACTACCATGGGCATAAAACCTGGATTCAAATATATTAACGTAAATATATAAAACAATTGGGTCCAAATGTACTAAAACATGGGTTCAAATATATTAACCCAAATATATTAAAACATGGATTCAAAATTATTAACCCAAATATATTAAAACATAGGTTTAAATATATTAACCCAAAACCCTGACATAATAACATGGAAAATATTCAACACATTTCCAACATTCTTCTACTTTTTGAATACTTTCCATAGGGGCCAAAAAATACCATTGTCAATTATCAAGGGTAATTGTCACCATAGATCTACACCAAGAACTTTTCTAAGTAGGTATAACCTTTGTTAACAAATCAACAATATTCTTCTTTGTATCATATTTCTCCAACATCACTTGGTTCTCTTAAACCATCTCTCTCACAAAATCATATTTAATATCAATATGATTTGACCGATCATGAAAACCAGGATTGTTTTCCAAAAATATTGCACGATAACTATCGTTGTCAATTCTCACAGCCTTCTACTTAAGAGCAATTGTTGAACATATTCTCTATAGTCATATTGCTTCTTTACAGGCATGAGTAGTTGTAATGTACTCTACTTTTATAGTAGACAAAGTAGCAACTAATTACTTTTTACTTATCCAACTTACTGCCCCTCCAAATAGCCTAAACACATAAGCACTTGTGGATCTTCTCTTGTCAATATATCTAGCCCAATCAACATCCACAAACCCTTGTAGATTTATAATATTATTATATCCAAATTTTTCTTCATAATAAATAGCATAATATTTAGTTCCACGTAAGTATTTGAAGATATTTTCACAATAGTCCAATGTTCCTTTCTTGGATTAGACATATATCTGCTAACTACTTCCACTACATGTGCAATATCAGGTCTAGTACAAACCATTGCATACGTCAGCTTTCCAACAACGCTAGCATAGGGAACATGATGCATTTCTTCAATTTCTTCATATATTTTAGGACATTGTTTAGTAGATAACTTGTGACCAATAGGATATGGAGTACATAAAGTTTTGTAATCATGCATCATGAACCTCCATAGTATCAAATCAATATATTTCATTTTATTTAATAACTTTCTATTTGCACAATCCCTTATTATTTCTATACCCAAAATAAAGTTATAGAACCCAAATCCTTTATGTTAGATTCAAAAGATAACTGATATTTTAGTAAATTTATCATCTCCTTGTTGTTACTAATTAGCATGTCATCCATATACACTATAATGATAACACAATTTTTACCTTTCTTTTTGAAATAAACACATAGATATGCTTTACTTTTTCCAAGTTTTAGTGTCAAAACAAACCTACCAAATTTTTGGTTCCATATCCTTGGAGATTGCTTCAACCCGTAAAGAGACTTCTTCAACTTGCATACCAAGTCCTTTTACTTTTTACCCTGAAGCATTCTGGTTATACCACAGGTTCTTCCTCCTGTTTCAATTTTACTTGAACTATTTCAGGCTCTTTGCTTGGTTGTATTTTCTATTTTGGAACCCCTTTTGTTTCTCTAAATATCACATTATGAATGTAAGCAATATTATGTGTTTTTGGATTCCACAACTTATATCCTTTCACACTAGTACTATAACCTAGAAATATGCATTTCTCATATTTATAGTCTAGCTTAGTCCTTTTCTCTTTTGGGATATACATATAAACTTCACAAATAAAAATCCTTATATGACTAAGAGAAGGTTTCTTACCAGTCCAAACTTTCTATGGAGTTTTATCCACCAAAGCTAAGGTAGAAGATATATTTATGAGGTAATAAGTAGGTAACATGACTTTTTTCTAGAATTTTTTTTCTAATCTTGCACCACTTAGCATGATTTTGGTCTTATCCATCAATATTATGTTCATCCATTCTACACTTCATTCAGTTGTTGGGTATATGGATTTGTTCTTTGTCTTTCTATTCCATAGTCCTTCTAAAATTGCTTAAATTCATTAGATAAATACTCACCACCATTATTACTTATCAAAACCTTTATAATTTTCTTTTTATTATTTTCTAAAAGAGCCTTGAAGTCTTTAAATTTGTTGAAAACATCATATTTATACCATAAAAATATACTTAGGTCTTTCTTGAGAAGTTATCTATAAATTTAACAAAATAGATAGATTTACCTAATTATGGTACTTTTGCAGGTCCAAACACATCACTGTGAACTAAATGTAAAATTCCTTCAAATCATGTAGCACCACTGGAAAAATTGACTTGGGTTTGCTTTCCAAAAACACAATGCTCACCAAATTTAAAATTTAATGGACAATCAAAAATTCCTTCAACCATACCTTTCATTTTTAATGTTCAAACACCTTTCTAACTAATGTACCCCATGTATTTATACCACAATATTATCTTCACTACAGGATTACTTGGAGCTTCTTCTACCATATTATATTCCTCTACAACTAAAGAGTTGTTGCAATAAATACTTATAGTTCTAGCCTCAAGTTTGAATAAAATTATTATACAAACTCCCCTTGCCAACACTAAGCATCCACAAACTATCTTATAGTTGTCCTTATTGAATACCATAGTCAAACCTGCATCATTCATATCACTAATGGATATCATATTCCTTGCCAAACTCAAAATATGCAGCACACCAAGAAGGGTTTTAATTCTTCCATATTTTAACCTCAACTTGACTCTTCCTCGACCTATTACTTTGTGTTGAATTATCTCCCAAGAATACTTTACCTCCATTTATATTTTCATATTAACTAAAACCTTTTATATGAGGAGTCATATGAAAAGAATAACCTAAGTCAACCAACCATGAGTCATGCTATCCGCTTGAGTATGCTGCAACTACAAATGAGTCCCCTGAATCTTCATTTATGGTATTCATTTCTGTAGACGTTCCTTCATCAGAATTTTAGATTTGCAGTATATTTTAGAATGTCTTGCTTTACCACACTTTTAGCATTTCCTTTTATTTGGAACAACACATTTTCTCCTAGATTTTGATTTTCTTTCTCTTTTTTCTTTTTGCTTCTTTCTTGAGAATGACCTCTCAGAACCAAGGCATCCTTTTGGTGATAATATTCAAAATATTTTTATCTCATTTTCTCGGATAGCAATGTACCTATCCTCTACTTTCAATGTAGTAGTATTAGTGATATCCATAACTAGGTTATCCTAGGAGTCAGGTAATAAATAAAGTAAAGTAATACACTTTTCCTCTTTATCCAGATTACATCTATAGAGTTTAATTGACTTACCATAGTGTTAAAAGCATTTAGATGTTCAGCCACAGAGTCACCATTATTCATTCGAAGAGAATACAACTTATTTCAAAGAAAGAGTTTATTTACCAACAACTTTATCTGATACAACACTTCTGGCTTATCTCATAACAATGTTTTCATGGTATATATCGATTTAAATATAGTAAATCATATAAGAATAATCTGATAGAGTTCCTCATATTTCTATTAATTTGATCCACTCCTCATCTATTCTTGTTAGTTTTACTCACGAGACCGCAACCTACTGATCTCTATCCACCAATAGACCCTCCATATTGAGTTTTCATAACTCAAAATTTTATCCATTAAATTTTTTGATCCCTACCTATGTGCTTCCCATACTTTTCTCTTCATCTAGATTATTTTGCACACTACTCCAACTCAAGAAGTAATTTATCCCAGGGCTGAAATCCTTACTCCTCGAACAAAGCTAAAATCTAGATCTAATACCAAATGAAGAGAAATAACATCCTGATAACACAAAATATAGAAAATCAGTAATTACATAATCAAAGGAAAAATAGATAAGAACACCTTACACAAGAATGTATCCTAAGAAACCTTTTCGTTAAAAACCCAGTAAGAATATTTTTTTATTCTATAAACTTGACCGTCTTAAATACAATAAAATGTTTTTGCTTCTTCTTTGCTTGATTTTCGCTTGTGATTACATTTCTTGCATCTTATATTTTACCATTTTCTTTTTCTTCTTACGTACTAAACCCTCATGCAAGTGTTGTTTTATATAACAACAATACAAAAAGATATTTTACAATGCCATGGGCATAAAACCTGAGTTCAAATATATTAACTCAAATATATTTAAAGCATGGATTCAAATATATTAATCCAAATATATTAAAACATGGATTCGAATACATTAAAAAATGTTCAAATATATTAAAACATGGGTTCAAATTTATTAACCCAAATTTATTAAAATATGGATTCAAATGTATTAATCCAAATATATTAAAACATAGGTTTAAATGTATTGACCCAAATATATTAACCCATGGGTTTAAATAAATTTAGCCCAAAACCCTACCAAAATAACATAAAAATATTAAACACATTTTCAACAATGATCGAGAATGATATAATGGTTCTTAAAAGTAAAGGGTTAATATGTAAGTTCCATGGATACTTTTTAGGGTTTTTAGAGATTCAAAATTGGATCAAGTGGAAGTGGGGATTGGATTAAAATTATTTCATGACATTTCTTCCTAAAGGTTGTTTTCCTCATCATATTTTCAAGTTAAAAAATAATGGATGTTATGACCCATGGTTTAGGGAAGAGATACTCTATATTTAATACCATGGAAAGTGAATTTTATATCAAGATAAAAACTAGTGTGTGGTTAGGTTGTTTGGTCTTCCATATTATCTTATCAATAAGGATGTTTTGAAGAATATTGACAACACCCAAGGTAGTTCATCTAGGACAGACCAACTACTATGAAGAAAAAGCATGTTATATATACCCAAATATGTGTTTCTATGGATATTTTAAAATCTTTACCACAATCGATTAATATTAGATCTAAATCAAGAGAATGGGATCAACAAGTGGATTTGAAAACATTGCATTTTAACACCACAAATATTATGAGAATATACACATAATAAGAGATTATAAAAATAGTTGTAAGCTTACTGCAGTGGTAAGGGCTTTGGCCTCTCATTAGGAATTCCAAGGTTCAAACCCCACTCAATATGAGAGGACCAAGACCCCTCATAAAAACATGTGTAAACTCATCGAAAACAAAAAAATAAGACATTACAAAAGTGAAAAATGATGTAGAAAGAAAAAATTTGGTCATGAGATAAACTTCAATATGAAGTAGAGATATCATATTGTAGTAGAAGTCAAGTAGAACAATTATATTCTACTCCCCAAAAATATGTAAAAAATCCTATCTACAACATCAAATAATAAAATTTTAAGATAGTTCACATGGATCAACTCCCTAAAAATAGATAAAAAAAACCTATCTACAACATCAAAAGGATATAAAGGTACAAAAAAATATGTGAAGAAAAAATTAAAACAAAGGAGGTAGAAGGGATCAACTTTATTCCAATTAAATTACCTTCATTTTCCTCAAGTATTTTAAAATCCTCTCCTTTTAGTAGAAATAAAAGTAGTGTAGAGATTAATCCTTATACTCTAGGGTTTCAAGAGTAGCATAATAAATAAATGACTATAGAGGATATCCATGGTAATTTAGGATTTTTAGGGTAGCATAAGGAGGTGAAATAGGTCAATTCTATTCTAAGTAAGTTGTCTTCATTTTCCTAAAGTAGTTTAAAATCCTCGCCTTATAGTAGAACAAAAATGATGTAGAGCTTGATTAAGAATGATATCAATGGTAATAAAAAGTATGGGCAAGTTTTTTCTAGAAACATCCTAGCAGGGATTTGTGGAGGGACATTTTTCGTAGGACTGCCCAAACTATCGAACTCGTTTTGGCCATATCTCACTCATCCGGACTCGGATTGAGCTAAAATTTTGAGGGTAGATGCCTGAAAAACCCTAGAACGTCTCCACCAATTTTCATATCATTTGGAGCAACACAGATCCTAGCACATCCCTATGTGTGAACGAGATATTTGGCAAGCGACTATGCGAGGGTTTCATCTGGGTTGAGTGCAAGCAGCTCCAGAGGTTGGTTTTTAGGGCCTTCGGGCCCTAGCGGCCAATATTTTTGTGGTTTATGCTCAATATTTTAGCAGGAAATGTTGCAGGGGATCCAATATGGGTTAGAAATTTGTCTTTCAACAGATCATACTGTGAACTTGAGTGACAACGACTTCCAATTTGCTGCACAAAAGAAAAGTGAAAACCATACCTTTCCACGGCGTCTAGGGCAAGGATTAAAGAGATCACGAAACAAGTTTCAAGCAGTTGATCAAAAAATGGCTCATATCTCAAGTGAATCTGGTGCTAAGGTGCACCCACAAAATAATTCTACTATGAAAACCCCTATCAAGGGTAAGAATTTCGAAGACTCAGCCCCAAAAATGAATTTTAGGGATGCCCTCCATGGTGGACAGCCTCAGCCCAATGCTAATATCAATCTTAGGGCTTCCCATAAACCTCTAAGAATGCCTAAGATTGATCCCAGGAAAACGGAGTCAGGATGTCTTAAAGCAGCTGATGGAACTCCTATTGTTAAGCTTGATATGGGTAACATTCAGACTGGCATTGAAGATTTGGAAAAAAGAGGACTAATTTGTCGGTTCGTGGGTTTTCGTCCGAGTCTATCTGCTTTCAAAGTCTGGGCTGCAAAAAGCTGGAAAACTAAAGGTGAGTTACAAATCTCTATTTATCCAAATGGTTATTTTCTTGTTTTATTTGCTAATAATGAAGATAGAGAGAAAACTTTTCAAGGGGGTCCTTGGTTTTTTGGAAGGGCAGGGCTTTTCATGAAGCCCTGGCATACTAAATTTAAAGCCGAAGAAGAGATGCCTTCTATAGCTCCCGTGTGGGTTAGACTCTTTGGCCTCCCTATTGAATTTTGGAATCCTACTATTTTTTCTTCAATTGGAAACTCTTTAGGAACTTTTATGATGATCGTTGATTGTACTCAAAATTTTGAACATATTATTTATGCTCGAATTTGTGTTTTAATGGATTTTGACAAACCCCTACCTAAAAATATCACATTACAATTTGGGGAAGACACTTGGGAGCAAGTAGTGGACTATGAGAACATTCCTTTTCGTTGTAGAATTTGCCATGAATATGGTCATTTGGCCAGTGCTTGCCCAAATAAAATTCCTGATCAAAAGAAAGAAGATATAAACTCAACAAGTTTCCAAATACCTAAGAAGAAGAACACTAAAAAAAACCAGTTATGAAGGATCAATCAAAGTCATCTGCTAATATGTTTGAAATCCTTTCCACAAATGATGTCCCAAGTGAGGAAGAGGAAATAATGGAAACTGAAATCTTAGAAACACAATTTAAATATGAAGGGAAGAACTCGGAGACAAACCAACAAATCAAAGGTTTTCAACAGAAAAAAAAGGAGAAAATTTACACAAGAAAAACAATCTTTCAAATGTCAAAACTTCAAATAATGCAGGTCCCAATATAGACTCCGTTGAACCATCTAGTAAAATTTTGGTCGTGTACGAGCATTCTTCAAGGTTAGAAGCCATCTCAGATTCAATTGGAATAAGTCAAGAAACAGGGAAAAAATAATTGAAGATGGATTCTAATCAAAAAGCAGGTCGCAAGACCAATCAATATCATATGGTAAAAGAAGGTGAAAAGCTTGTAGAGGAAGGTAAGATTAATGCCCTTCCCAACTTTTTTAGCCCTGGTATTAATGAAGATCATCACTTGGAATATTAGAGGACTCAAAGGGAGTCTTTCAAAACAAAATGAAATTAGAAGAATGATTCAGATAAATCATCCACATCTTGTTTTCCTTCAAGAAACAAAGATGTCAATGGAGGATATGGACTCAATTGCCGATAAAATTTGGCCGATTGGAAAAGTGGTTTCCCTCGGTTCCCAAGGGACTTCGGTGGCATTGCTTGTCTTTGGGACCCAAAAGAGGTAGTTATTCACCATATGGTTGGCAGTTGGGGTTTGTTGGCTATAGCTATTCAAAGTAGACATTCCAACCAAATTATGCTCTGCATTACTTGTTTATGCTCCGACTTCTTTGGAGGAAAAAAAAGACAGTGGAAGGATATTACTCATATTATCTCTCATTTTCCTGAAGCTTGGATCTTGATCGGAGGAGATTTCAATACCATCCTCTCTCTGGATGAGAAAAGTGGGGGAATAGAAATTTGGACAAAAGCACTGACCTCATGAGCGAATATATTGCAAACCTCCATCTTGTGGATATCCAACTGGATAATGGCCTTATGACTTGGTCTAACAGAAGGCAAGGCTTAGCTTGTATAATGGAGAGATTGGATAGGTTTTTGCTCTCTAAAAATTTCTTAATCCATGGTCACATTCCTAAAGTGAAGACTCTTAATAATGCTGGTTCGGATCATTGGCAAGTCATGGTGGAAATGTGGAAAACCAATGTGAGTTTCTCTCCTTTTCATTTTCAATTAATGTGGCTTAGAGACATTTCCTTCAGACCTCGTGTGCAACAATGGTGGAAGGAAGGTAAACCTAGGCATGGGACTAAGATGTTCTATTTTGCCAAAAGACTGCAATACATTAAATCCAAAATCAAGACTTGGAACTGGAAAGAGTTTGGGGATGTTCATAAAAAAAACATGAAGTTATTGCTCATCTTGAAAATTTGAATAAGAAAATCCGTTTAGATGGCCTCACAGAGAAGAGAAGTGCGGATGAAATTAAACTCACAACTCAGTTAGAGGAATGGGAAAAAAGAGAAGAAATCTTATGGAAGCAAAAATCTAGAATTCAATGGCTCAAAGAAGGAGATCGAAACACAAATTTCTTCCACAAATCTCTTCTAGCTCGAAGATCTCACAACTTTATTTCTTCCTTAAAATCAGATTCTGGAGATGTTGTTTATACTTGGGATGGCATGAACTCTATTGTTGTTGATTACTTTTCCAATATTTTTGTTGCTACTCCTCTTGACTCAGCTTCACAACAAAATGTTCTTCAAGCAATCCCTTCTCTTATCACTTCTGAGGAGAACTCTATTTTGACTGCTCCTGTTACTATCAATGAGCTTCAACAAGTAGTTTTTAAAATGCAAAAAGGGAAAACCCTAGGTCCTGATGGTTTTCCCATTGAGTTCTACCAAGAGTTCTGGGATATCCTTCATGTTGATTTATTAGAGGTGGTGGAAGAAGCCAGGAAAGCCAAAGAAATTTTGAAGGTTATCAATAAAACTTATATTACTCTTGTTCCAAAAGCTCAAGAGGTTGATCATATCTCAGCTTTTAGACCTATTGCTTTATGTAATGTTCTTCTCAAAATCATTACTAAAATCATGGCAGAAAGGTTGAAGCCTCTTTTGCATAAGATTATTTCCCCGGAGCAAGGGGGTTATGTGGAAGGACGTCAAATAGTAGATGAGATAGTTCTTGCTCAGGAAGCCATCCATTCCATGGATATGCAAAAATCTCCTTCCATGTTCATTCGGTTAGACTTATCCAAAGCTTATGACAGAGTGGATTGGCACTTCCTTATCAAAGTTTTGAGGCAATTTGGTTTCTCTAAGGATTGGATGGATTGGATTATGGGATGTATCTCTTCAGTTTCCTACTTAGTTCTTATCAATGGCAGGCCTTCTCAGTCATTCCCAGCTTCCAGAGGTATTAGGCAAGGTGACCCGCTATCCCCTTATTTATTCATCATTCTTGTTGAATGCTTGGGTAGGACTATAACCAAAAAGAGGGAAAACAAAACCCTTGAGGGAGTTACCATTGCTCATGGAGCTAGACCTATCTCTCATCTTCAATTTGTGGATGACTCTACTCTTTTAGGTAAAGCTACAGTTAAGGAAGCTTCTAATATTAAGCAAATCATTAGCTGTTTTTCTAAGGCTACTGGGCAGTTGATCAATGAAGACAAATCTAAAGTTATTTTCTTTCACTGCTCTGCTAGACAGGAATCCATGGTCTTGGATAAATTAAGATATAAGAAGACCTCCCTTCCAATCACTTATTTAGGTATTCCCATAAATATTCAAAGGCAGAAAAAATAAATATTGGAATTGGTTGTTGGACAAAGTCAAGAAGAAAATTGGAAAGTGGACCAACATGTGGCTTTCTTCTGGGGGTAGAATCACCTTGGTAAAATCAGTCCTTCAAGCTATTCCTATTTATGTTTCTTCCATTTTGAATATCCCAAAGGTTGTTCTTCGAGAATTGGATCAAATCAGTCATCGTTTCCTTTGGAGTGGTACTAAGGAGAAAAGAAAATGGGCCTTGGTGAAATGGGATACTTTATGTCTTCCTAAGAGTGAAGGGGGTTAGGATTCCGGTCTTCTATTAATAACAACAAAGCTTTAGCTGCTAAATTATATTGGAGGATGTTGCATAACCCCAATGCTCTTTGGGCCAATAATCTTCGTGCTAAATATGTTGAGAACAAAAGTCCTGAAGACCTTGTTCGCTATCAACTTCCTACCAAAGGTTCTCCCATTTTAGCAGTTCTTAAGACTGGTGAGGATTTGATAAAGAAAAAATTATTTTGGATCATTCATAATGGTCAACATGCAAATTTTTGGACAGATTCTTGGGATGGTCACAAGCCTTTGATAACTCGGTTTCCCGATTGGAGGCCTTGGATGGAGGAGCTTCACCGAGCTAATTGGATAAAGGTGGCTAATTACTCGTCGGTACCATACTCGGTAATTCAAAGGTTGGTAGATATTGGATCCCTATTGAGGACTGGCCTATTCAAATCCCAGAAAGGCAAAGACAAGATATCCAAGGCATCCTTCATATGAGATCCCTCTCTTGGTCCCATGAAAAATATTGTTTTGGATGGAACAACACTACTAAGGGTGAGTATTCAGTTGCTCAAGGTTATTTGACCTTATGCCATAATAATCCCAACCATTCTTCTGACATATTTTCTCGATTGTGGGCTCAAAATCTCTGGCCTAAGGTGAGGTTCTTTAATTGGCTTTTATTGCATCGTAGGGTGCTTACTGGTGAGCAACTTATGAAGCATGGTTTTCATGGCCCTTTTAGATGTGAAATGTGTGAAGAGAATGTAGAAACTCTCAACCATATTTTTATTGAGTGTACTTTAGCCTTCGAGCTATGGAGGAGAATGGCCACTTTACTTGGCTTACAGTGGTCCAATTTTTTTACTTTTGAACAGCTTTGGAGGGATTGGCCTAATCAAGAGGGTGTTGATCATTTTATTAGGCAGTTAGTTTGGATGGGTTCTACCATTCTTCTTTGGAATATTTGGAATGAAAGGAACAACCAAATTTTTAATCAAGATAGGAAGGATATTCACTATATTTGGCAAAATACCATAGCCAACTTAGTTGAATCAGTCCATCAACTCCTTAATCACCCCCAAAACTCCCACCAAAGATGGGATCAAGTGATGCAAAGATTGAAGATTAAATCTTCTAAGGGCAACCAACTTAAAGGGAATGTGAGTATTAGTAAGATGGATAGGACAAGAAATTGGCAACCTCCTCCTAAGGATTTTGGAAAAGTCAATACTGATGGAGCCTCTAGAGGGAACCCTGGAAAAGCCAGTGTGGGAGGAATTGGTAGACTTTCAGATGGCTCCCTGGTTTTTACTTTTGCTGAGAATTTGGGTATTCTTTCCAATAACCTTGCTGAGGGGTATGGTATCCTCGATGGCCTTCAGGAGGCTACTAAGGTTGGATGGGAAAAGGTGTTAGTTGAGTCTGACTCTCAACTTATGATTAATCTCTTGAAGACTCCTAAGAATCATAAGGTGGATTGGAGAATAAAAATAATTATTGAGAAGATTCAATTAATCCAGATGGGATTTTTGAAAGTTGATTACAATCATGTGGTCAGAGATCAAAACAAGAGTGTTGATGCTTTAGCTAATTGGGCTTTGGACAAAGGTGATCTTACTTGTTATGGCCACCCTCCTAGATGGTGGGCTTCTCAAATTAGGGAAGCTCTTCTTTCTATCATTTCTTTGGATGGCTCTAGTTCTGAAGGTACCTAGTTTCTTCTTGCTTTTTTTTTTTGCTTCTCTTTGGTTCATTCAGTTTTTTTTAGTTCCCTAGCTCATTCTATTCTTTATTTTGTTTCCTCTGTTGATTCTTGCCTTAATAGTCTTCTGGTCTAGATAGGTCATTGTTATGTTCAATTTTTTTTTTTTTTTGTTTTAGTTTTTTAAGGTGGGTGGGTTCTTTTGTTTTGTTTTGTTTTTGTGTTCTTTGTGTTGTTTTTTGTTGTTCTTGTGTTTTTGTTGTTTTGTGTTTTTTTTTTATGTTTTTTTGTTATTGTTCTTGTGTTTTTTTCATTCTTGTTCTTGGGTTTCTCTTTGTTTGTGTTAATTCATGTTTTTATGTGTGAGTGTTTTCTATGTTTTTTGTTTTTGTTTATTGTCTGTTGTTGGTTGTTTTTTATTTTTATTTTTATTTTATTTTTTTTAATTTTTAGGTTTTGGTTGTGTTTATTTTTCATGTTTTTTTTGTGTTATGTCTTTGTAGTGTTCTGTTGTTTTTGTCTTGTTTGTGTTTTGTTATGTGGTTCTTGTGTTTTTCTATGTGGTTCGTGTTGTGGTTTCTTTTATCTTATTGTGCGTGTTTGGTTGTGCTTTTGTTTTTGACACACTCAAGGAGCATGTTTTTTATTTTATTTTATTATTTTTGTTGTTATTTACTTATTTTTAAATTGGTTTTGTGTGTTTGTTTGCTCCTTGAGTATGTCAAAGGTGGTAGGCCAGGTCCGAGTCCTGGGCATTTTTGATGGAATGGATACCCCTGCCTCCTTGGGTCTTACCCGAAAGTGGCATCCCTTTTGGGATGTTTTCCACAAATAAAAAACAAAAATAATGTAGAGGTTATCCCTTATACTCTAGGGTTTCAAGAGTACCATAATTGAGAAATAAGCATGGTGGATATCCATAATAATTTTAATTTTTTAGGGTAGTATGAGGAGGTAATTGTTATGGAGGAATGCCCTTATAATTTAGGGTTTCTAGGCCACCATAAAGAAGAAAGTACTTTTAGGTTATTATTTCTACTTCAAATTATTTAAACAAGACAAACCTATAGATGATAAGTCTCACTATAAAAAATATAAAAAATTGAAGAGATTGATGAATATGAAAGTGTTGGTGGAAAATAAAAATTGAGAAGAATAGCAAAGGAGTAGAAACAAAAAGAAAATAAAACTCAAAGGAATATTGATATATGAAAATAAAAACAAATATTACAAGTGTTAACAAAAAATGGGACTAAACCCACAAATGAAAACAAAAAATGATGATGAAAAATATAACTTGGAATAGTGGAGGTATGAATAATATCCATAAAAAAGGTAGCATTATGGATTAATAGTTTTTTATAGCCAACATATTTACAGTAAATAAAATTGATTAGCAAATATTATTTTAGCCAAATTCAAATTTTAAAAGCCAATTGACCTCCACTTTATCAAGAAGAGACCTAGGTTCAAACCTTAGGGTCATACATGTTGCAATGGTATTAGTCTAATATAAATCCTCTGAGTGTGCACCAGACCGATGATGATGATACAAATCTTGAGCAATCAATGGTCCCCCTCATATCAGGTCATCAACAACAATATGGTATAGGCTTGTTGGGAGAATCCCCTATGGTTTGTGCTCTACACTTTGAATATACTATAAATAGTGTATATGTAACCAACTCCCCTATGTATAAAAAAATTAAAAGTCAATTGGTCAAGTTATTATCTCTTAATGCAAATGATATCACGAAGGTGATTGCAAAAGCTCAACAATTTATGGATGATGAAGAATATTTTTTACATAAATAAAAATGAAAATTATTTTTTATAAAAAGATAAATGAAGAATATATTTGATAAAAAAGGCAATTTGGATATGGTTTAATTAATTTGATAACAATGTAAAGAGATTAATGTAATATTTTTTATTTTTATGGAAGTATCCTCTATTAAAAAATAGAGATAGCTTATTACAAAAATTCAAAAGGTGTATCAAATAATTATTACTTATTTATTTATCAAATGACATGAGCTTAACTAATTAAATAAATTGAATTTTAAGGAGGAAATCTAGGTTTAAATATTTTTTTTTTGATTGGTTGAGAGAGTGTTGAAAGGTCCCTGAACCTTGTACAAGTATTTTTTACATGTTTTCCAAACCGATCGAAGAGGCCCAAGAGCTAAAGATCAAAGAAAAAGCAAAACACCACAAGAAGAAAGGTGTCGCGATATCACGACAAGTTGCATTTTCACAGTCCAAAGCATAGGGAAAAAGCAAGGAGGAAAAGGTGTTGCGATATTGTGACATGTTGCATCATCGTGGCCAAAAGAGGAAGAGATGTTGTGATATCATGACAAGAAGCAGTATCGTGGCCGAAGGAGAGAAAGTGTCACGATATCGCGACATGTTGCAATGTCGCTGCCAAAAGAGAAGAAGTGTCGCGATATCATGACAAGTTGCGTCGTCACGGCTAGAGGAGGAAAGGTGTCACGATATCACGACATGTTGCATCGTCGAGTCCAAAGAAGAAAATAGGTTGCGATATCGTGATATGTTGCATTGTCGCGGCCAAAGGAAAAAAAGTGTCACAAAATCGTGACATGTTGCACCGCTGCAGCCACAATAGAAAAGGTGCCACAATATCGCGACATGTTGCATTGACACGGCCAAAGGAGGAAAAGTGTTGTGATATCATGACATGTTGCAATGTCACGACTAGAATATAAAATATTTCACGATATCACTACAAGTTGTATCAGCGTGGCCTAAGGAGAAAAAATGTCATGATATCATGACATGTTGCATCATCGTGACCAGAGGAAAAAATGTGTCACGATATCGTGACATGTTGCAGCATTGTGGACAAAGGAGATAAAGTGTCGCACTATCGTGACATGTTGCATCATCTCGAAAAAAGGATAAAAAATATCGCAAAATCACGACATGTTGCATTGCCATGGCCAAAGAAGGAAAAGGTGTCACGATATCATGACATGTTGCATCATCGCGGCCAAAGAGAAAAAGTTTCACGATATCGCGACATGTTGCATTATCACGGTCGAAGAGAAAAGGTGTCGCGATATCGCGACATGTTGCATCATCGTGGCCAAAGAGAAAAAGTGTCGTGATATCGCGACATGTTGCATCATTGCGGCCAAGGAGAAAAAGTGTCACGATATCATGACATGTTGCATTATCACGGCCGAAGAGAAAAGGTGTCGCGATATCGTGACAAGTTGCATCATCGCGGCTAAAGAGAAAAAGTGTCACAATATCACGACATGTTGATCATCACGGCCAAAGAGAAAAAGTGTCGTGATATCGTGACATGTTGCATCATCTAGGTTTAAATATTATCAAATGATACAAGTAGGATTTCCAAAATATTGTTGTAATGCCACAATAACACAATCAGGATGTAATATGGGTGGGTCTCATTTTAATCCTATACAACTGTTTTAAAAAAATACTTATTTATTTTTATTATTTGTATTTTATATGATTTTATCAAATGATTTTTATTTTATTAATTACTGTGATATCAAGGAGAAGGGAGTGAATGTAAGAAAGAAATAGGGAGCAAGTGTGAGAGCAAGTAAGAAATAAGCTTAATATTAAGATTTTTCGCTCTAAATATTTGAATAAATTCAAACAATTAAGGATTTTTAAGAAGGAAACTTGATATGAGCAAAGCAAGGATTTCTTAGAGTCCCAAAGAGCTTGAAACCAGACCCGTCACAACTTACAAACCTTGATACCTATCTACACTCATCACCAAATGAGCTAGTATCAAGACTTGTGGTGCCATGACTTCTTTGGCACCAAACCCCATCGTTCTAGTGTTCAAAAGTTGACAACCCTTAGGTGCCAATTTTACATATCATCATGTAATGATAGAATAATAAGAAACTTTGTAATACCATGTTAATAACACCTCTTTGTGTAATATCAACTCAACCATTTGTTCATCCACACACTAGCACTAGATTCAAAGGAAGCTAAAGAGGTAATTCATGATTTGTGTATAAAATTACACTATAATCAGTTGGAATTTGAAGTAGTTCATATTCCAATTGATTTATAAATTATATAAAAATCTTCTATAAAGCATAGTGTAGGAACTCCTTTCTATGTTCTTGATCTTTTTAGTTCCTTCATAATCTCTTCTTTCCTGTAATTCTCTTTTCTACAGGTTGTTCATACAATCCTAATAGAATAAAGTTTTTTACACCCTCTAGTGTAGCAACCTTGTATTAAACACTTGTACAATTATTTCATATTTATTACAAGATTTTTATCTTCTATAGCTATGTTGTTGCATTTGTCAAATTTTATATAATTCACCTTTCTTTCTTTTTTCTTTTTTTTTATTATAATTGAGGATTCTACAATGTGTTACAATTATCTACGCCTCTTCATGGGTTCGAATATCACTCCTTTTCACCACTATAACCTCAACTTGCATCGGGTAAACCTTTTACATGGCCGGATACACTGACGGAACATGCCCATCGGTACTACGGGGCCTAAGGTATTGGAACCTTGGTCTCCATGCTCCTACAGAAGTGTTTTGACCATTGAACCAAGCCCTCGGACCCATATAATTCACCTTTCTAAATTTTTGTGCCCTTATAATGTTAATTTTGATGTTATTGTATTTATTATATGTTATAGGCTTCTATAATATTTTATAATAAAAAATAAAAATTAAATATATATTATTATTTTTTAATATAATAGTATATTAAAATAATAATAAGTATGTATATATATTTATTTCTTGAATTTAATGATGAAATTCATTATATCTTTGCAATGGATTAAGGTATTTTTTTCTTAAAATTATCCAATATTTTAGGAGACGTATCTTCTCGAAGAGTTATCTGATTCAACTAATTCTTAGACCAATTTGTGCAGAATTTGAAGAGCTTTAAAATGATTTAGGGCTTCATTTTAAGGGGTAAGGTTATTGTACCACTAACTTCTGACTCCTCATTATCAAATATACTAATGATGATATGAGATTTGTGCAAGTCTTGTCTGGTCACTCCAAAATGACTATGAAATTTTATATTGAAAATGTTGAGTGTTGAACCATTATCGACAATGATGGGGAGCCAAATTTTAACACAAAGAACAAAACTCAATTTTCATTTAGAAGCATGGAAAGATTACAATCTTGAACAATGGAAGATTTTACACAGTACAAAAAAATGTAAAAGAAGCCGTAGTCTTTGTCTTTCCAGCCTACGCAATCCTTCGAGCAACCTCTTTTTTATAATGGCAGATTCTTGCTATAACCGCCGTTCTTAACTGTCCCTGTAACCGCTGCAACGGTCCCCTGGAACTACCGTAACGACTTTGGGTAACTGTCAAAAGTCATTCTATAACGGTCCACGAAAAAGTAACATGTCGCGATATCGTGACATCTCTTCAACCCACCCTTCTCTCTCCTAGCCGGGTCGCGAAAATGTGACACTTTTCCTTTTAGTCCATCTGTCGTGATATCGCGAAATTTTTTCGGCCTTGGTCATTCTTTGCCAACATGTCGCGATATCACGACACTTTTTTGGCTTTTGTCCTTGTTTGCCAATGTGTCGCGATATCGTGACACTTTCGTTTGCTTTCTCCTCTGCTCAAAGTTCGTCGCGATATCGCGACAACTTTTATTTGCTTTTACCTCTGCTCAAAGTTCGTCACGATATCGCGATAACTTTTATGTCATGATATCGCGACACTTGATTTTTGCTTCTACTGCATTCTGAGTTCATCGCGATATCACGACAACTTTTATGTCGCGATATCGCGACACTTGAGTTTTGCTTCCGCTGCGTTCTGAGTTCGTCGCGATATCGTGACAACTTTTATGTCGCGATATCACGACACTTGAGTTTTGCTTCCGCTGCGTTCTGAGTTCGTCGTGATATCGCGACAACTTTTATGTCATGATATCGCGACACTACGTTTTTGCGCTCGTCGTGGTTCAAAATATGTCGCGATATCGCGACAACTTTTATGTCGCGATATCGTGACACATTTTAACACTTAGAGTATTTTGTGTTTTATTTCACTCTTTTATTTCTTTTGTTTGCAAGATTGTTCTGCGACCACTGGATGCTCCTGCATCAGACACCCGAGGTAGATGGAGAAGTGATCCTCACTTTTGGATGGTCAGAGGAAAACCCAAGCGATCAACCTCTGATTTGGACAACCAAGTTGCATCCTCGATAGGTCGGCCCTTCCACTTGACCAAATACTCTGAATATTGTCTATTTTGGGTACTTCTGCCTTCGTGAGTGTTGAGTATGTCTTCAATTTCCTCTTTGGCTGGAGTAGACACTGGAATACTCCATAAAGCCGAACTTGGTGTCTCGCTGCTACTGCCTTCATGATATTCGACCAAGTCAAAAATATTAAAAATTGGTGAAATATTCAGCTCACTTGGTAGATCTACTTCATAGGCATTGCCGAAATCTCGTGTACCTATGATTCTACATGGTCCAAACCTCTTCATCTTCAACTTATTGTAGGTTTTTCTCGGAAACCGTTCCTTGCGCAAGTGAACCATGACTTCATCTCCTATCTGGAATTCCTTGAAACGTCACTTCTGATCTGCTCTGGCTTTGTACGTAGCATTCATTTTACTGATATGTTGTTGGACCTCTTCATGTAAATGCTTCATGTGTGCTGCAAAGTCTTCAGCTTCAGCACTGCGCTTGTCGCATTTATCCATCGGCCTCAACTCAGAAGCATTTCTCGGGTTGTTCCCATGCACTATCTGAAATGGGGATTTACCAGTACTGCGATTGACAAAATTATTGTAAGCAAATTCTGCCTGTGGTAAAATTAGATCCCATCCCTTGGGTTTATCTCCTACCAGACATCGGAGAAGGTTACCCAAACTTCTGTTGACCACCTCTGTCTGTCCATCAGTCTACGGGTGGTATGCAAAACTGAACTTCAACTCTATTTTCAGCTTCTTCCATAGAGTCCACCAAAAATAACCCACAAATTTGGTATCTCTATCCGAGACTATGCTTTGGGGTAGACCATGAAGTCGTACTACCTCCTTGAAAAACAAGCCTGCAATATGAACAACATCACTTGTCTTCTGACATGGAATAAAATGGGCCATCTTTGAAAACTTGTCAACAACAACAAAAATGGCATCATTTCCGCGTTGTGTCCTTGGCAAACCAAGAACAAAATCCATACTGATGTCCTCCCATGGTCTCTCTGGTACAGGCAATGGCTGATACATTCTTGTATTCTGGCTTACTCCTTTCGCCATCTGGCACACTCTGCAACCCTGCACAAATTTTGTCACATCCGACTGCAACTGTGGCCAATGGTAATTTTCACCAACTAGAGCAATGGTCTTATCTCGACCAAAATGTCCTGCTAATCCTCCGCTATGTTTCTCTTTGATCATATTTTCCCTCATGGAACTTCTAGGAATGCACAACTGGTTCTTCCAAAATAGCATCCCATCTTGGATCATAAAATCCAACCACTTAGTGCGATCCACAGTAGTAGGAGACAAACATGCCATCCATGCCTCTACGAAATCTGGATCCATTGGGTATAAACTCTTGAGTTCATCAAACCCAACAACTTGCACTCTCATTTCTATCAACAAATTATGCCTTCTACTCAAGGCATCTACAACTCTATTAGATTTGCCGCTTCTATGCTTCAGGACAAAGGTATAACTCTACAGGAATTCAACCCACTTCAAATGTCGCTGGTTAAGTTTACCTTGACTATTTATATACTGCAAAGCTTGATGGTCAGTATATAAAACAAACTCTTTGGTTAGCAAATAATGTCTCCATTTCTTAAGAGCCTGAATGATAGCATAGAATTCTTGATCATAAACAGAGTATTTCTTTCTAGCATCATTTAAATTTTCACTAAAGTATGCAACAAGTTTACCTTCTTGGCTCAATACAGCTCCAATGGCATTGCCACTGGCATCACAGTCAACCTGAAACACTTTATTAAAATCTGGAAGTGCCAGAATGGGCTGTTCTATCACTTTCTTCTTCAATATGTCCATACTGGTACCTACCTTGGTAGTCCACTTAAATTCTCTCTTATCCCCTCTCATAGTTTTTGTTAGGGGTGCACAAATACTGCTAAAGTCTCTAATAAACTTTCTATAGAAACTTGCAAGACCATGAAATGATCTTACCTCTGTTACATTCCTTGGAGTAGGCCATTCAATGATAGCCTTCACCTTCTCAGGATCCATTTTTAGACCCTCATTTGAGATGACAAATCCCAGGTATATCAACTCTTTCTGTACAAAACTACACTTCTTCAAATTGATCAACAACTGCTCCTCTCGTAGTTTTTCAAAAACTGTCCGAACATGCATCAAATGCTCGTCCAATGTTTTACTAAAAATTAAAATATCATCCAGATAAACTATCATGAACTTTTCCAGGAAGTCTCGCAATACCTCATTCATCAGCCTCATGAATGTATTGGGTGCATTAGTTAATCCAAATGGCATAACTAACCACTCATACAAACCCTCTTTGGTTTTGAAGGTTGTCTTCCACTCGTCACCCTCTCGAACACGTATCTGATGATATCCACTCTTTAAATCAATCTTAGTGAAGTATTTAGCTCCACTCAAATAGTCCATTATATCATCCATTCTAGGTAATGGAAATCGATACTTAATGGTAATCTTGTTAATGGCCCTCGAATCAGTGCACATTCTCCATTATCCACCCTTCTTCGGTGCTAGTACTGTAGGTACTGCACAAGGACTCAAACTTGCTCTAATCAATCCCTTCCGCAACAACTCATGAACTTGTCGGTTCAACTCTTCATTCTCTATAGGAGACATTCTATGGGCGGCCTTATTGGGTAAGCTAGATCCTGGCATTAAGTCGATCTGATGACTAATCTTCCTCATTGGCGGTAAACCCTCAGGCACATTTTTTGATATAATATCAAGAAATTATTCTAACATATGTTCAACTTCTGCTGGAATGTCTGTAGTATCTTCTCTCTTTACATTAGGAATTAATGCATAACACATTGAATCCCTCTTTAGACCATCCAAAATTTTTTTCCATCTACTAAACAAATTCTAGCATTATTGCATACCTTTTCCTCAACCTCCTTTAATGGCTTCAGTTTGTGGTGCACTCCATATTTTGTCAGGGAATAGGTATTTGCATGCCCATCATGCATTGCACGCCTATCAAATTGCCATGGTCTTCCCAACAACAAATGGCAAGCATCCATCGACAAAATATCACACAGGACCTCATCCTGGTATCTTCCAATTTGAAACTTGACCAAGCATTGTTCACTGACCAATGCTCTATGGTCCTTCTGCAACCATGCAATTCGGTATGGATGCGGGTGCTGTCTTCTTTCTAGCTTTAACTTAGTTACCATTTCCTCAAAAACCAAATTATCTGTACTACCATTATCAATAATAATATTACAGATTTTACCTGAACATTTGCACCTCATGCGGAATAGGATTTTTCGCTGGTCTAGTTCCCTCTCTTTGTTCAACAAGGTTCTCCTTGTGATCATCACTTCTCCTTGCTGTGCTTCTTTAGAGTGCTCAGATTCAACACCATTCTCAACAACCGTAGCTTGAGCATTTGCTTCAGGCCTTCTATTCGGTGCTTCTTGGTGTTGGGGACACTCATATGATCGATGCCCCTCTTCCCCACAATTGAAGCAGGTTCCATGAAATCTTCCTCTTCCATATCCGCGTCCACCTCTACCTCTTCCCCTTTGATAATAATTGTTCTAATTACGGGGATGGTATGCATTCTCCTCCTTTTGTTCCTGGTGATTGCTTGTTTCACCAGTCTTCTATGGGTCGTCATATTTACCTCCACTGGTTCTACCACCAGTTCTTCCACCATGACCTCTTCCTCTCTATTTACTGTCAAATCTACGGTTCAGTTTCTCTTCCACTTTCAGAGCAAACTGGTAAGCATCTTCAATGGTGCTCATTCGAACCAAACTCAATTCTTCTTGTATGTTGGTTCTTAACCCATTAATGTAACGGGCTACTCTCTCTTTATTTGCTTTTGTATGACTGGTTCTGATGGAAATTTTAAAAAATTCCTCTGTATATTCTTTAATAGACTTGCTGGACTGTCGTAAACTCTGCATTTTTTGCAATAGATCTAATTTGTAATCTACCAAAATAAACTGCCATTTCAATTTTTCAACCATTCGATCCCACCTGGTGATATTTTCTTTTCCTCTACGATTGCGTTCCAGCTGCACTCCTTTCCACCATATGCCAGCATGGCCTTTCAACTTTGTTCTTGCAAATTTTATTTGATTTGGATCTTCAACCTCCTCATATTCGAAATATTCCTCCATATCGTTAATCCAGTCAATCAACTCTTCTGGATTTAAATTTCTAGAATATGTGGATACGTCTATCTTCGGCCTTTTCCCAATTTGAGAAATGGCTTTAATCATTCGAGATTCTGTAGCACTCATTGCTTCTTCTTCTTCTTCTGACGGGTCATCAACTTCGCAAGCTTCATCATCACTCTGGTCTTCTCCTCTTGGCTCTACTCCTCTTCGCAATTCTTCCTGCAGGGCCTGCACTTGCCTCTACAATGCTCGGAAGTCTCCTTTAGGAACCACGTTCCTTCCAGCACCACGATTTCTTCACGACGGCATTCTTCTTCACTTTTTTTTTTGAACCCTTAACCCCAGATCCTGGTGCAAGCTGCCTCACGTTCGGCGCTCTTCTTACACACTCAAAATCTTCTCGCTCTGATACCACTTGATGGGGAGCCAAATTTTAACACAAAGAAAAAAACTCAATTTTCATTTAGAAGCATGGAAAGATTACAATCCTGAACAATGGAAGATTTTACACAGTACAGAAAAATGTAAAAGAAGCCGCAGTCTTCGTCTTTCCAGCCTACTCAATCCTTCGAGCAACCTCTTTTTTATAATGGCAGATTCTTGCTGTAACCGCCGTTCTTAACTGTCCCTGTAACCACTGCAATGGTCCCCTGGAACTGTCGTAACGACTTCGGGTAACTATCAAAAGTCGTTCTGTAACAGTCCGCAAAAAAGTAACATGTCGCGATATCGTGACATCTCTTCAACCCGCCCTTCTCTCTCCTAGTCGGGTCACGAAAACATGACACTTTTCCTTTTAGTCCATCTGTCGTGATATCATGACATTTTTCCGGCCTTGGTCATTCTTTGCCAACCTGTCGCGATATCACGACACTTTTTTGGCTTTTGTCCTTGTTTGCCAATGTGTCGCGATATCGCGACACTTTCGTTTTCTTTCTCCTCTGCTCAAAGTTCGTCGCGATATCACGACAACTTTTATGTTGTGATATCGCGACACTTGAGTTTTTCTTTCACTGCATTCGAGTTCGTCACGATATCGCGACAACTTTTATGTCGCGATATCGCGACACTTGAGTTTTTCTTCCGCTGCATTCTGAGTTCGTCGTGATATCGCGACAACTTTTATGTCACGATATTACGACACTTGAGTTTTTCTTTCGCTGCGTTCTGAGTTCGTCGCGATATCGCGACAACTTTTATGTCGCGATATCGCGACACTGCATTTTTGCACTCGTCGTGGTTCAAAATACATCGCGATATCGTGACAACTTTTATGTCGTGATATCGTGACACTGCATTTTTGCGCTCGTCGTGGTTCAAAATAAGTTGTGATATCATGACAACTTTTATGTCACGATATCGCGACACATTTTAACACTTAGAGTATTTTGTGTTTTATTTCACTCTTTTATTTCTTTTGTTTGCAAGATTGTTCTGCGACCACCGGATGCTCCTGCATCAGATAATGACTCGTTTAATTAGTTTATTCCCAATATATGTTATAATTTAAAGGAGTAAATATCTTAACATATAATATGAAGAGATATCACTTTTATAAAATGGTAGGATTGTATTATTGACCCCAATATACCCTAGCACATTGGTAACATCATCAAGAGGAAGATCTTGGGGTACTTCTTTCTTGCTCAAAATTTTGAGTAGGATGTCTTTGTGGGTGGGAGAAGTTTTAAATAGTTCTAGAAGGGATATATTAATAGGTGTATTCTCAAGCTAATTAAAAGGGTTGAAAGAATTTTGGTTATCATTAGAAGGTCATAGAACCAAAGGAGGTTTATAAAAGGAAAATGCCTTAGTTTTTTGACAAAGGACCAAGGGAGGTCACAAGGGTTGATATAAAGGTTGATTTTTATTTTGTTGTCAAGTTAAGTCATATATGGGATATGAAGTAATTATACCTACCATATTCTAGCCTTGAACATGATTAGCTACTCATTAATTTTGATTAGGTAAGGGATCTTAGAAGATTCCAAGATCTTTTTTGGAAGAAGACTATGCATTGGATTCACTAACGATAATTTGGCCACATCGTATAAGATATTTGATGAGGTTGTGTAAGGTGTTACACCTATCAATATGTTGTCTAGTAATATGATGAAAATCATAATGGTTTTCATGGCTATACTAATGAGGTAGCTCTTTTATGGTATTTAAAGGTTTAATTAGTGGGATTTCTATCATTTTTTCTTAAAGAAGTTGTTTCATAATGGTGGAAGGTGATTGGTTTAGCTTGGTAAAGTTATGTTTAGGTGTTTGTTGTTTCATAAGGATAATTTTTTAATATGTAATTGTTGTTGTAATTACATTGTTGTCTTGATAATAATATCTAACTCCATGTCCCACTACACGTTTGTTCTTATATTATCCTTTGTTATCAGAGGATGACAAATTTTTCTTTTATTTTTTGAGTTTAAGTTATTATATTTATAGAAGAGAAACTTCTACACATTTAGTGATATCAACCACCTCTTAAAAAGAGGAAATATTGGCTATTTTCAAGGAATTGGCCAATTGGTCATGCAATTTGCATATGAAAATATGTAAGAGATACTTTTGTAGGGGGACATATTAAAATATCCTATTAGGGCTTGTCATTTAGCCAAGAAATAAGTCAAGATTTCATATTTAGATTATTTAAGTTGGTAAATATCATCGATCATGATATTTTCTTCAATATACATAGCAATTGTTGGACAAACATCTCCACAAGTTCTCTAAAGCTCTTAATTAAGTGGGGAGGTATCTAGAAATACCATTCTAAAGTAGGACCACTAAATATTTTAGTAAATATCTTAAGAAGCAACATTTCATCATGGGTAGTGTCACTATAAGCAACTGGAAAGAGTCTAAGGTTATTGATTCGATCTTATTTACCATCGTATATTTGAAACTTAGGATTTCAAAGTTGGGTGGGAAAGGTTGACTAGTTATGATGGGATCTAATGGTTGTTTATAGAATTTACCATGACAATATTTATTATTGGATGAGGATCCTTTAAGGGAGGCCATTTTTCATTCTAGTTCCTCTAATTTGGAGTTTTATTTTTCAAGTTGCTCCAATTTGGAATTTATGCCTTGGTATTCAAGTGAAGGTGGATTTAGAGTTGCTTGAGGTAAGATAAATGGAGGTTGTAGATTTACATATGGTTGAGCTACTTTAGGGAGTGACACCAATGGTGATATCACATTGTTAGATAGAAAAGGGGATGTTGTATAGTTTATCCCTAAAATATTTTCTACAAAAGGATTAGTAGAAGTGCCATTTGAAGTAGTAGGAACATGATTGGATACAAAGGGAATATTAGAAAAGAGGTTAGTTATAGGCACATCTATGGGGATTGGTTGTGTCATGGATCAACTTATGTCAAAATAAAAATAGTCTACATGATATGTGGGCATGTGATATTTGAAATATGATGGTATGTTTTGTGTCCTACCTCCTATGGTAGAAATGACAAGAGTACTAGAACTAACAAAGGTGGTGACAAATACATTAATGATAGTAGTGTTTACTTTATTGATATTTTAATTTGTTTGATTGATATTTGTATTTATTTGGCTATCTAATGGGTTTTTATTTTCATTTGAGACATTTTGATTGTTAATATCATATCTAAGGACATCTAAAAATATATACTTGTTTCATCGTATAAAGTCCCTTAGGTGGTCCATAAAATCAAAAGCTACCTTTTATAAGATATTGTTCTCACCCTCATTAAAATTAGGGTTTGTAAAACTATTTTGGTCTTCATGGTTACTTACAAAATGAGGCATGTAGGAATATGATGGGTGTCCCCTACTACAGGTGTTATAATGATGTTCAACCATATAGTGCAACTAGCAAGAGGAATTTGATTTATTAATTTAAAGAGTTTATTGAGAAAGTGAATAAAGTGTTTGTTCTCTTATATCTCCTTATCTCAAGATACCAATATGGTCAATATACCTTAGGGTGAATTTTTGATATACCTAAAGCTTTTTTTATACCTACCCTTTCAAGATATTGATCAGTACACAAAAGAAGTTGGTCCCCTTGATATACATGGTTTTACCTAAGATATATTTTGAGTTACATGAAATAGAATGATATGTGAGAATGACCACTTCTAGATACATGATCTAGGATAATACATGAGAGGTAATAATATTTCCTCCTTGTGACTCCCACTAATCCACCATGTCATACTTCTCAATAGGCTTAAAGTATGCATGCAACCCTATATGGGATGCTAGCTTACCAAGCTCATAATATACTCAATGTAGCCTAAGGATTTGTACTTTGGTTTCTTAAGAGGTCGTATACAACACCTAGTAGGATTGCTTTTTGGTTATGTTCTTTTTAATCTCTATTAATATTTTCTAAGTATATAAATAAAGTTATGTGATCTTATTTGAGGTTTGATTAGTTTTTATCTTTATTAGAGCTAGGCTCAAGGAACTTTGTGACCTACGAAGGTGTTCGTGTTGGGTTCACAAAAATTTAATATGGCATGTTAATCCTAAAATTTCTTTTAATGGGAATTTGGACACATGATATTACTTCTATATGTATATGTTACAAAATCCTATAGTACATTTTAATGTGTTAAATATAAAGAATTCCTAAGGGCTTTTTATCCTATACCTAAGCCTTTTGAAAGATCTAAAATAAAATTTTAAAATAATAAAAGAATTAAAGTAATACAATAAAAAAACCCTAGACTACATGCTCTTTTTTATTCCAATAATTATGAACAAGAGTAAAAGAGGCTTTTTATTTCAAGGTATATAAGGAATTTTTGCAATCATATAAGACTCCTAAATTCCACTATATGCTTTTCAAGATTTATGCCTAGAGTAAAGTAAATCAGTGAATTATTTTGACAATTAAACTAGATTTACTACTTTTCCTATCTTAAATTAATGATGTAAATAAAATAAAGACTTAAATCAACAACACAACAACAAATTGAACTAACTGCTAAATATGAACAAAAGATACAAGGAACAGTGGTATTTGTAAGAAAAAGTATTGCACAATACTTTTATCTCCAACCAACACTTTTACCAAATGACCTATAAAATAAATAAAAAAATAACAATTTATATTATTGTAGGGGGTTTATTTGTTCAAGGTAATATTGAAAGCTTCATTTTCAAGGCAATCAGATCCCTATCTTGGTATGAAAAAATAGATAAATGCCTAAGAATTAGAAAATCATGCAATGCAAGCAAAAGCATAGTAGATAAACATAAGTATTGTACAATACTTTTTCTACTAGCTGACACATGCTTTTACTTATAGCTGACACTTCTACTCTATAAAAAAGAAAGGGTAGAAAAATTGCCCTACTGTAGTTGTGCAGTGCTTTTGACCTTGAGATTAGAATACAAATATTTAAGGCAAAAAAAATCTTGATAAAGTATGTTTGAGTGTAAAATACAATCCTAGGAATGTGTAATTCTTAATGCATAATGTGTTGATGCAAGATTAGATGTAAGATTAGATGCAAAATTAATGGATTAAATGATAAATTTAAAACTATTATGCAAATATAAAATAGAATCAATTTATTCTAACGAAAGAGTTATTAGTAGATATAAAATGCAATAAGAATGGATGAACAATGTAGCTATTAACAAAGTAAATGATCAATATAGCTATTAGTAATGAAAATGAAGTAATGCAACTTTTAGAAGTTATAAAGCATAACAATATGGAGTAACATAATTGTCAAAAAATGTATACAATAAGATAAATGAGTACTATGACTTTTAAACAATATGTAATACAACAAGAGAAAAGAGCAATATAGTTGTTATAAATATAGGGGAACAATGTAGCTATTAGGAATTCAAAACACAAGGTAAATGGGGTAGTGTAAGCTAAAATGAAACAAATATAAAGCACAAAGTAAGAGGGAGCCAATACAACCCATCTTTATGAGTTGTCTCCTTCTACCACCAAAGAACTCTTGAATACTTTTTGGAGTAGGAAGCTTGCTTTTCTTGGATTCCCCTATGTCTTGCATTATATGCCCTAAAATACCCATGAAAGGGCTTGAGAATGCAAGAGGGAATAGACACAATTAAATATGGAATGAATACAAGAGATAATGTAATACAAAGGAACCAATGTCTAAGGATTCTAATGATTTTTTAGTAAATTTTAAATGCGTAAAAACTTGTTATTTGATGCTCCTCTCAAGGGTTCCATTTATAGATTTTTTAGAGGAATTATTGGAGGGAAATGGATAGTCAAAGATTCCTTTGGAATTTCCTAATGTGCTTGCTCAAGGGATGGAAAATGGAGAGTGTGATAATTCTTGGTAGTGGTAGAGTGAAGTTGTGTATTGGAGAGATGTGCTTTTAAGATTTTTCTTGTGCTAGCATAAAAGTGCTACCCAAAAATGAAAGTATTATGTAGTGCTTCTACTTTTAGGTTAACGATTTAAAAAATCAACCATTTTGGGGTTAAACTATTTGAAAATGGGTCAAATTTGCACAAGCGTTGCACAAGGTGTGAATGCTCTATATAACACTTTCACTATTAGACAATGATTTCACTCTAGGGTATTAAATACCCTAAATTTGAATAGAATTTAGGTTGGGCTAGTTTGATTACTTGAAAATTTGATTATGGATATTGTAGAATGTTGATAGTTTGAATGGTGTATAAAATTGGGTTTCTACACTAATCCATAAATAAAAATGAAAAGTGATGATAAAAATGGTATCATGGAATATTAGGGGTATGAATAAGATCCTTAAAAAAGATTTATTAAGGAATTAATACGATGTAATAGTTCTAAATTTATTTTAATATAATAAGTAAAATTTGTAGACACCAAAACCTAGTCATTTACAAAATCCCATCCACTCCACTAAAACTACATAATAATAATATGTCGAAGGTTCAATTAGGCATATTATTCCTGCATATTAATCCATTTTATATATTTTATTAAATTTAGAAAATATCCCCCTAGGATACCCTGTATCTCCTCATGACATGTGTCCTAGCCATCACTACCCCTCACCTTGCCACATATCACACACATCACTCCACTTGCACCTACCCACATGCCACCACTCCACCTAAGTGGGAAACTCTCAATGACTCACTACAACTGTCTAGGATAGGTGGTTTTCTAGTCCCTACCACTTGGTAGCCTTGGCTTACCACCTATCCTTTCCCTCCAAAATCCCAAAATGTCTATAAAGGTAACCTCAAATTTTACAATAGAATATCATAAAGCTCCCATGGAGATCGATTGCTCGTAATTCCAAATTGAAACCCTAGCAGTTTTACAATTTAGCTATAAATGTGGTAGGACATATACACAAATACAAACATGGCTCTATGCTTACACAAACGTAAGCGTACATTTAGATAGCTCCAAACATGACCTCATGTTTTCTCAGGAGCACTTTCATCCAATGATAAACATTGATTCGACTAGGTAAACAACAAGGTATTTTTGGTTTCATTGTTTTTGTTTCCTGCATATAATTTTACAATTTGCAAGTATTAGGATCAGGGTTTATTGTAGCTTCTTTTATTCATATCTATAGGTGTTACTAATCCTTCTTGTTTGCATTTATGTATGTGTAGGTTACAATTTTATTGAAGGTTATTGTAGCAAAGAGTGTCTCACCAACAGATACACAATCCAACTCACAAATTGATTGTAGTAAAGATGATCTACACCCACCATATATTCTATTTGCCAAAGGGTCCTCCTCTATTTTGGTTTGTTGTATTTAGAAAATCAAGCACATTTCTTATTGTAATTATACCCCTGCACACTTGAGGTATATTTTGTAAAAAGGAAGATCAAGGCTCCATAAATCTTAATATCAAAATCATTCTTTTATTGCAATAGCTTGTATTTCATCTTTTATTTTTTTGGATGCAACGTGGGCTATAGTATAAAAATGTGGTGGTAATATTGAAAGAATTTTATTTCAAATTTGTTTGCCTTAGGGATAGATTATCTAGAGTTATTTTCTAAAGACTTAGAGATCCTAGTGACCTCAAATGAACTCACCTATTGATGTCACTAATCCTAGCATTGGTGAGTACACTGTTGAGAATGTTGAGATAAACCCACCTACTATTGATATCATTAGAGACTATTTTCACCCATGCGACCCACATTTAGATATAGGTGTAGTTTATAACATGGGTTCAATGCCAAATAGAATTGACTTTGTATATGGAGGATTCGATTCTTCATGTGATCCACAACAACCTGATAAGCCCAAACAACCATTTTGAGTTAATATAGAATATATGTGTGTGTTTGTCAAGAGTCTGCCCTAGGATGAAATGTATGTATCCACCTTAGACTTAGCTAGTATTGAAAGGATGAAGGAAAGAAATGTCCTTCAATCCAATCTCCATAGGGGTATGGTTACCCTTGCTACTCTAAAACTAGTATAAATACTAGGAAAAGAAATTAACAGAAATGAAGTGAAATATGGTTGCAAGCCAAAGATATAATGCGGGGATGAATTAACAACAAGATTAACAAACCAATTTAAACTAGAAACATTCAATAGAAGGAAATAACAAAAAATGAACTAGAATCATATCATAAATCATTACTTCTAATAGCATTCCAACATTCATTCACCATTGAAAACTAAATCCAAACTCAAAATTTAATCCACCAATGATGATATAAATCTAATATAAATGAAGAGAAAAAAGTATAAACATACATAAAAAAATCAAGAAACAAAGCCAAATAATCCTTGAATCAAAGAAAATATTACACTTCAAGCATTTCACAAGAAAATCTCCATCCTCCTTTTACATCAAATTTCTTAGTATTTATAGAGGATTTCACCTCTAAAATTGAATGATCATTAAAAAAAATGGTGGCAAGTCAAATATTGGTTGGTAGTAATTTTATCCTTGGTAGTAGCAACGAACCAATCCGATGGTACATTGGGAAGCAATGAATAATTTTTGTAGGTGGTATATTGGGAATTAATAGGAATCATCGATAAAAATTTTATCTTCATGTCAATGCCTTGAAAGTGACCATTCACCATAGTGGACGACACCTTGAAAATTAGCAGGATCACACCAGAGTCAAGAGCGAAGTAGACAACATTGAATTTCAGTTATCCATCAAATTTGATCTTCCTCAGCAATAATTCTAGAAACATTAACTCCTTTGCCCAAAAAATTGAATTCATTGGCCTTGAAATTTCCCCCAAAATGATCTTCACTCAAAGTGCCATCAAAAATGAATTTCACTTGGAGGAAATGACGAACATTAATTTCAAGGCATGGGCCGAAAAGGAATTTTACCATGATTTCACCTGAAAAGGGCTTTTGTCAGGAATTTTACCCACTTTCACCATGACTTTTGCCTGGAAAGGATTTTCACCCCATTTTCACCCGAAAAGGGCTTTCGCGAGGAATTTCACCCAATTTCACCATGACTTGCTCTTGGAAGGATTTTCACGCCATTTTCTCTTGAAAAGGGCTTTTTCTAATAATTTCATCCACTTTTTCCCAAAATGGGCTTTGCTATGAATTTTTCTAGGAAAGAGTTTTCTCTAGGAATTTTCCCAAAAAGGGATTTTTTCCTAAAAATAAATTGTCACTTGCTTTTCCCAAAAATATTATTTCACCCAAAGCATGGATCGAAAGTTGCTTTTGCTGATTAAAATTCGTTGCACACTTAAAAAAAAAATCATCTTCATTTTAGTGTGGCAAAAATACCAACACTTCTGGTGGCTCATGGGGTATTCAGCTCACCTAAATTAAATTGACCCTAGGGCCTTTATCCATTGGGCTCAGTCTCATCACCATTGGCTGCATCATATTGTCTACTACTTGTACTAGTCTCTTTTGACTCTTTTATATGCAAACATGTAGTTTCATATATTACGATGGCTTTGGCCCAAGAATCAATGTTGATCACCTAATGAGTCTGGAGTGTATCAAAAATGTACAAAATTTTTTGAACCTACTCTAGGTCAATGTAGTTGGCCCTCTTTCTGAGCTCCAACAAACTAAACTTGATGTGAGTAAGCTTCTTCATCAATGGAAGCACATGATCTTCAGTGATGGGCTCTTCCCAGTCATCAATCTCTTAAATATCATTTATGAAAACAACCCACACTACATCCAAGTCTTTCTTCAATAAAATATTCCCTTGATCATCAGTAAAACTAGAGAAACCATTGCTTGCTACAATATCAAAATAAACCAGTGAAATGCACCTCTCTTGCTTAAATGTATCTAGAAAATTTTGAGCTTCTTTGACCAGATCAAACCTAAAAAAATAAGTGTATAGTATTATCTTGGAATTTTCCCAAGCTCGGGCCATATTGCTCATTGGTCTAAAATTGAACTCCATTTTAGCCATTGTTTGTATCTTCATCGCCATTTCCAATTTTTGTTCAAGGTCCTCTTCCAAATACTCCACTACATGCAAGCCATGTGAAACAACCTGCTGCACCTTCTAAATAAACATGAGAACCAATGATGCTTTTGACACCATTGTCAAACAATTAGTAAGCAGATGATTGTGATACTCCTTAAATTTTTCTTCGTGAGAGTTACCAATTGCATTGCCTTATCTACCAACCGATCCTATAGACTCTATATTTGGTCCTAGACTTATTGCTTTAATTCTTGCTATGTTGCTTGATGCTATTCTACCGCATATTTGTATACTTCAATTTTGCCCTCCAGGATTATCACTTTCTACTATCATTGCTGAGATTCTGAATGTACAGTGTCCAATTGGGTTTTTTGCTTAGCTAAAGCATCTTCTAGTTCTATTATCTTTGTTTCAATCTAGAAGAAACGATCCTTAAAATGTTCACCATGCAAGTAGATCAAACTCATCTCCACCTGTATGTTTCCCATTTTCTCATCTGTATCAATTTTTGTGAGGTCCTCAGTGATGACCTGATATGAACAATCAGTTAGAATCATTTTTCATTAGAGTTTTTGGCCCTAAGGGACCATCTTCATAGTGTGCGCCTCCATAGCCTCTGGATCAAAAGTCACATTCTTTACTATCTTAGTTGGGGCTTGTGCATCCTTTCACTTATGTATTTTCAACCATCACAAGGAACTTTGTCATGCTCATATGATCTTATTTTTTATAGGTTGCTCTGGTAGAAGTTCCATATATGAAGCCAATAGCTCTTGTGATGCAAAAATTAAGGAAAAAAAGAACATAGTCTGCTGATGGTTTGGATCAATAGAGGGAGTGAAAATGGAAGGTTCTATAATTATGCTTACTCTTGGAGGGGCTTGTGTGCTTATAGAGATAATGGGGTTTATAGGGGTGGAATATAGAATAAAGGATAATGGAAGGAAAAATAGATTCAAGGCAGATGCAAACAAACTAAAAGACAAAGAAATGGAAAGAACGGAAGAAGCGATAGGAGAATTGGTGATCTATGATTGTGAAATGGAGAGAGAAGAAGAAGATATGGGTATGGAAAATAGAAGTAAAGTGGAAGTAGAAACTAGAGGTAGGGAGGTAGTGGTCATCAAATGCTTGGGCTCTTAAAATATTTTAGTGACTTTGATAAACTTGGAAATTCTCCAAAATGAAATGTTTTTAGTAATTGATTCTCCATGAACTATTACATGAGCATTGTAGACTGGTATATTTCCTCCTGCTCTAAAATATTGAGCTTCTTAAAAACAATGTCAGAAGGAGGTCTCATGCCAAAAGTGAAACCTTCTCTAACAAAGTTGGTCATAATGTTGAACAACCTATCTTCATTGGTATTTTGAATGGCTCTCATAGACGAGTCATAAAACTAAGTAATTTTCCATACCAACACTAGACATGCATGCACTGACATACAAAGATACCTGAAAACATGAAAATAAAATGTCATGGTGTGAAAAATTTTAACGGATACCTTCTAAAGAAAAAAATCAACATCTAGCCGTAATTTCTCCATACCTTTGTTCATGATTATGCAATTGTTGATTTCTACAAATTGATCATAATAAGGTGTCAGTTCTTCTTCTTTGTCATTTTTTACTTTTCATTGCTTCTTTCCTTCGTCAGCCTTCTTCTAGGCCTTATCTTTCTTAGCTTCTATGGAATTTCTTGCCATATTTGACTTTCATTATCTTTCTAGAAAAAATAATTCTTCAAATTTGAGCACTAATTTTAGAAGCATGAGCTCTGTAATTTTCTGTGTGTTTATTCAGCTAAATTTCTCACCATTTTATATCTTTTGACCACACCTACTGGATTTAATGCATGTTGTGCACCTACTAGAATTGATATGAATGCACACCTAGGTCTTAGGATGTGTCATGCTCTCTCATGATTTCATCTCTTTTGCCCATATATTTTTTGAGCATCGTAATAGGTTATTTTATTTTTTCCTTTTGGGTGTGCAACCTGCCACCAACGACTAACTTCAAAAAATATGATTGCCTAAGTTTCACCTTGAACTATTTGATCGAAGATTTTTTGGAAAAAAGTCACATTTTTCACTGATATAGAGAGCCAAAAACACCTTGTTATGATTTTTCTGCAAAAAATAGTCTTTCATGCATCTAGGAGTTTCATTGGAAAAATAGTGCGAAGAGCACTTTCACTCACTTAGATGCCAAAAATGGATTTTTCCAACTCGAATGCCTGAAAAGCATGTAATAGAAAGTATCTCTTACCAACTTGGTAGAATGCCAAAAATACTCTTAGGTGGCAAGAAGATGTGTTTCACTTCGAAAAGATACGATATGCATGGGCGAAATCATTTTTTAAGTGAAGCCATTTTTTTTCTCTTTTCACCAAGTGTTTTCACTAACTTGAGCACCAATAATTATTTTTCGATGGTTTAGCTATTAAAAATAGGTGTGACTTAACTCCATGCACCGAAAAAGCAAAACTTTTAAAACATGCATGTGTTTTCACTAATTTTAAGTGTTGAAAATACCTTTTGATGTCTTCACTATCAAAAATGTAGGATGTGTAGGCAAGAAAGTACTTTTGGGTGAAATATCCAATTTTGGTGCCCAAAAAGGAATGAAGAGGATTTTTTCTAGAAAAAATAATTTTCACTAATGAAAATACCCTCGCCTAGAGAAAAGGACTTTCACTTTTTCTCTTTTTTTAAGGGAGGAGCAAAGAAGATTTTTGCTAGTGAAAATGATTTTTGCTAGCAAAAACACTCTTGCCTAGAGAAAATGACTTTCGCTCCTTTTTTATCAAATTGGTAAACTATGTACATATTTACATATGTTTCGCATTTCCAAACTGATAATAGGGATAAATACCATTGATTGGAATCGATAGAACACAACCTTGCATATATTGCAAATAGAATAAATTAAATTTATTACTGCTAGAGATCTTGAAGGGACCTTCCTATATTACCTTGAATTTATAATGATTTCTTGGCTTGGCCTTCTTTTCATTCCATTTTAAAACAAGATCACCAACAGTGAAAGCTTTGTCTAAAGTTTTCTTATTAAACCAAGTTTTAGTTACCTGAACATGCTTCATGAAAGCATTATACGCTTTCTCTCTTTCCTCTTCTAACTACAATAGATAAGATAACCTTATACTCATAGGATCTAACTCCATTTCTTCATTGTCAAGTGAGTGCAAGGACTGGAGCACCGATAACTCTATATGGATAGGCAAAACCACTTATTTTTTGTACACCAAAGAATATGGAGATGTTTTTATAGACTTATTATTTGAGATGTGATCAGCCCATAAAGCTTGATTTAGGAGAAAATGCTAGCTCCACTTGTTATCTCCTAGAGTTCATTTCAAAATCCTTAGCAGATTTTTATTTGTCGACTCAACCAACCTATTTCCTTATGGGTAATAATTGGACAAAGTTGTCAAATATATTCCATACTTGCTTATAAATTCATTAATTTTATCTCAAATGAACGAAATCTTATATTCTATCATAATGGCATATGGTACACTAAATTGCATTATCAACTCCTCTAGAAAATAAATAACAAATTCTTGATATGCTTTCTTAGTCGACATTGCTTCTACCCACCAGGTGAAATAGTCAATGGCTATTAATATATACTTATGCCCAACAGATGAATTAGAGTAAATAACCCCAATAAAATCTAAGTCTCACTATTGAAACGATGCTTCTACTTGAATTGGGTGAAGCAACAAGGAAGCATTTATGCATCAACTAACATATCTTTGGTATTTAACACAACTTTGGATAACCTTGAATGCATAAAAAAATATATTAGGCAAATAATAACCCACATTTATGATTTTTAGAGCCATGGATCTACCCACATAATGTCATCCTAATAATTTAAAATGGAATTCTTCTAGGATATTCTATTTCTTTGACTCTTTAACACATCTCAGAAGCACTCCATCAATGTTCTTATGGAATAGCCCATTTGTCAACATGACATATCTTCAAGCTTGCAACCTAAAACTTATTCTTTACAAAACATTAATAAGAGAAAGACACCTTCATGTATTGAAGTATTCAAAAATGTCTTTTATCCAATCTCGGTTAATTATAGTTTGATTAGCAAGATTACTTTCCTGCACTAGACTTTCAAACTAGCAGGCTATTTTTTTAGAAGTAGCACTCCTCGTAAGCTCTTAACACAATTCTCAGCTATGATCCAACTTGGTTGACCGGATCTCGATATCATATTCTTGGATCTTGGATACCCAACCAACTCTCTTATCTTCAAGTTCTCACTAGATAATGAAACTTCAAACATCAGGATGTACAACAAGAACTATCATTTTTCTCTGTAAAATAAAATATCAAAACTTCTTCAGAGATTTCATCATTTCATATATTTACTTCTTAATGAAGTTATATTTTACTTCATGTGGTTGAATCACTTGAATCATGAATACAATAGGTCATTCATTTCCTTCTTCTCCATTTTGTGTAAGTATAGACACATAACTTTATTACTCACTGACCACATAAAGGATAAAATCCTTAGAATAATTAGGATTCACCAATATGGGAGCCTGAGAAATCCTCTCCTTGATCTATCTGAATGCTTATTTTATTTTCTCCATCCATTTGAACTCAAAATTATTTTTTAGGAGTTCAATCATTGTCTTCACTACTTAAGCAAATTCTAAAATAAACTTCCTAACGAAGTTGATTTAGCCGAAGAAATATTGTAAATTTTTCTTGTTATCTGGTAATGGATCTTTAAGAGAGCTTTAGATCTAGTTGGGTTAATAGATAACCCTTTATTAAAAAACACATGGTCCAGGAGATTTTCTTCTTTTACTATGAAGATAGACTTCTTCGGATTGATGGACACCTTGAATTCTTGGTACTTCTAACATACCTATTGTAAATATAAACCATGTTATTCCCTTTTATGGGAGACAACTATCATATCATCCAAATAAATAACAATGATTCGGTTTAGTAACTCATCAAAAGCTAGGTCTATTTCTCTCTAGAAGGTTGCTTCAATATTTGAAAGGTTGAAAGGCATTCACTGGTAAGTGAATGTTCCCAACTTTATGGTGAATTTCATTATGTATTGATCTCCATATTTGAACCAAATTTAATTATACCTAGAGAATCCATCTAGCAGAGAAAATATTTGCACTCCTGCAACCACGTGGAGGATTTTATCTATTTGTGTCAAAGGATAATGGTCATTTACAGAAGCCTAATAAATATTTCTAAAATAAATGCATAAGCATATATCTCCATTCTTCTTCGACATAGGGACCAAATTTTCTACCCAAGAAGAGTGCTTGATAGGATAAATAATCTTCACTTCGAGCATCTTCAAGAGTTTTTCCTTCATCAAGGTCTTAATTTTGGGGTTGACTAGCCTCTACTTTTTTTTGAAAGGTTTTACCCCTTCCTGGAGTTCATTTGTATGTTGGATAACATTCTTATTGTATCCTTTGAAGTCATGATAGATCCAAGCAATAATTTTTGGGAATTCTTGGCATAGTTCCTTGATTTACTTGAGTTCTTTAGGTGTGGAGTCAGTTCCAACCTTGATTATTTTTCCAGGTTTTAACTACAACTCTTTGTACTCCTTTTTTTCACCTTGATATTAAGCTTTATCATTATATAATTTTTATCAAAGAGACTTTCAAGCAAAATCAATCCTTTTGGGATGTGACTATTTTTTAGTTGGATTAATCCCTTAGGTTCTTCTTCATCAAATTTTATCACTTCAATACTTATAGCTTTGTTTATCTAGAAGTTCACAATATGCTCACCATTATCTAACACTTGCTAATGAATATCCTTATCATGAAATAAAGGCCTATAAAAAAGCTTCACAGTATTTGGTTTTTGCATCATGTGTTTAGCTAAGAAAAACCTACCTCCAATGGATACCAAAATATCAGTATGCTTATTTTATTATTGTGAAATTGCTTGGATATTTAACATCTTGTAGGCTTCAAATAGGTCCTAAAATTTGTTGTGATATACCTTCAAATAGTGTTGTTTGGAAAAACACTTATTAGTCACTTGATTAACAATCATATTTGAATCTCCAAAAATCTAGAGTTTTTTGATCCTTAGTTTCTTTGATTTATTCAATCCTAAGCAAAATGCTTCATACTTGATAGCATTATTTATACAACTCCATGTCAATTGATATGAATATGTCTTATGTCTTCTAGAAGGAGATATGAGGACAATCCCTACTTTGACACTATTTTTACATCTTGCATCATCGAAGAAGAGTTTCCACAACTGATCTGAGATAGGATCTCCATCATTGGATACCTTCACTTCCACATTTTTAGGCTTGGTAATGGCATAGCAACCAATATTTGTTTCAATAATTGTGTTGAAGTCATTCATGGAGAATTCATATTTCATGTATTTTTCATCCAGAGCTTCTTCCATTAAATATAAATCTTCCATTTCTTTGATCATCAAGTTAACAAAATCCATACACTTTTCTTCATCCTCAATCCTTTCTATATGAACGGTGGAACATTTCTCATTGTAGATATGAAAGCACGAGGATACGGAAGCAAAACGAAAGGGAAATGCAACGCTAAGTCCTACGAACGAGAATGCATGAAAAGAGGGAAAACAAACGAAATGAAACGAGATTTAAAGCAAGTGTAAGAGTGCAGCCCTTTATTTTATTGATTTTCTCAAGATCGGGTTACAATACGTCTCCTCCCTTTTCAGGGGCTAGGAGCGTCGGACATAATTTGGTTACACCATGAATGATACATTCCCCTTGGGGATCTTCCGCGTGCCCACATTGAAAATGGGTGGACCAAACGTCACCGCCGCTTGCGTGAATGTGTCTATGGTTCCTTTCTGCCCCTCCGTTGTCGAGATCCTACGTTCAGAGAAACAATAAAAGATTAGTAGCACCTACGGATGGAGGGAAACATGCGATCCCCAAGGCCTACGGTTAATGCATGCATAAAATGATTAAAATGATAACTAAAACATATCAGAATGAGCTAAAATTTTGATAGAGGCAATAAAACATTACCAGGAACCCACTACAAAAGGAATAGTCAAGAAATATGCCACATATTTCTAATCGCTCCGGGGTGGGACGATTAGGACTGTCATAACCTGTTAGAAAGCCACCTCCTAAATGTCCAGTCCAGAGGCCTCCAAAACACCTGCAAAGTTGGGGTTAGGCAAAATGGGGCATTTTGGGATGACCCAGAAGGTCAGATTTGGCTAATTCGGCCTCGATCACCCTATATCCGATGATGCTCCCTGTATGTTAGCGAAAGCGAGAAACATTGAAAGCACAGTCAAAACTCATCCAAATCACATGAAATTTAAATGACAACATATGTAAGTGACCTAGAATCAAATGCAAAAAGAAAAGTATGGAAATCTACCATAGATTTCTAATCACTCTGGGGTGGGGCGATTAGGACTGCATAGTGCGAGGGGCACCCGGGGGCAGGACGCCCACCGTTTGGGGCTTGGTTTCGGCACCAATCCACTTGGGATGGGTCCAAAACCTCTTATGGGGTTGTGTCAACAAATTTGGTGGGGTATTGTGGCCAAATGTTTGGGTTTGGGTCCGGATTGCGCTTCCAATAATCACCCAATAACCTCCCTTCCAAAAGAGAGATCAAGGATGTAAGAAGCACAAATGATGGGTGAGGATGTAATTTGGCAGCACTCCGTTGCTCCAAATGCTCCTGCTCTATTCTTTTTGGGGTGAGAAGACTCACCAATTTATAGACCTAGGGTCTCTCTCTTTGAATGCGCATGCGAGGGCGCCACTTGACTTGCTTGCCCTATTTTGGGAGAAAATATTCTTCCCTGATTTAGAGTCTCTTTGCATGAGGCCTCCATGATCAAGGCATGCTTGACTGAAGTCCCTCTCCTTGATTTGAAGTCGTTCCTCGCAATTGCATGCCCTGAAGGTGCAGTTAAGTGGCGGACCTATCGAGGTTTGACTTTTTTCCAGTCAAACCTGCTAATCGTCCCACCCTGGGATGAATGCTGATAATCGTCCCGGGGTGGGACGAATACCAGTTTGTAATCATCCCAGGGTGGGACGAGTAGGGAGCAAAGTGCTAAAAAGGTGCCAAATTGACCTCTGACCTTCCAAACTATTGTGGGAGTGGTTAGGACCATTGTTTAACCTCTAGGGGCTGCCCTAGGGGCTATGTATGTCAATTCGATCAGTGCTTGTCATCACATAATCGGATTGGTGTTATTTTGGTGTCTACAGATGCCCCTTTTTGGGATGCGCTATGCGTGGCGCAGTGCTGAGCAAAAATAGATAACCAAAGCACTAATGATTAGGGTTTCTCAGTAACCTAACCAACTCTTGATGCCCCAAGTATGGAAAGGGCACGCATTCTTGAATCCTTGCTTCTGACGAGCTAAGGAGCTTAATTCAAGTGTTAACCTTTTTTGGTGAGGTGTTACTTGATCTTGGACATTGTTCAATCATGAATAGGCAAAGGGCGCAACCTTTTGTCTATGGGAACCTTGAGTTCATGATTCTAGAATGCCAAGTGTTTGATCAGCTTGTGATTATTGCTTGTTTGCTGCCCCAAGCAAGGGCGTGATTGTCTTTGTCAATGATCCTTTGAATGCATGCCATTTCTTTGATTGGGTGTGTTTTTGTTGATTGGTAACTAAGTGTGACTACCCCCTCAAGCGACGAATCGATGAGGGAATGATCGACATGAGAAAAGTGATGAGTCACTTGACCCAAGATGACTTATGTAAGGGTGCCTTCAATTGTTTTCCATTGAATGCTTATGCAGTTTTCGAACATTATGACCTATTTTTGGTGGGTTTGAACCCTTTTTGTGATGCATTTTGGAGCTAAAATTGTCAAAAATCCGTCCTCCCATGGAGCGGTCCGACTATGGTAGCCTTATTAGGGAGTAGGATAGTGACAATTTGTGACCCCAACGTCTATTTTGGATGCCAAGAATGTCAGGTGCAAAGGCGCCTTTGTTCGGCAATGTTATTGCTATTTTTGGGTGGGTTTGGACCCTTTTGGTGATGCCATTTGGGGATGAAATTCTCGAAAATCCGTCCTCCCGTGGAGCGGTCCGGCTATGGTAGCCTTATTAGGGAGTAGGATAGTGAGGATTTGTGACCCCAATATTGGTTTTGCATGCCAAGAATCATAGGCGCAAAGGCCCCTTTGTTCGACAAGTTTATTGCTATTTTTTGTGCATTTTGGTGCAGTTTTTGTTGTTTTTGAATTTCTTGCTCTGTAATCGTCCCTGGGTGGGACGAATACCAGTTTAGTAATCGTCCCAGGGTGGGACGAGCGCTAACTAGAGTGCTCATCCCAAGGGGAACGATTACAGGCCTAAAAGCCTATTTAAGGGCCAAAACTAGGTTTTGGGCTCATTTGCATTTGTTTTTCTTGGCGTTTGGGAGTTGTGAGGAGGAGGAGGTCGAGTTCGCGTAGCGGAGCACTATCGAATTTTTTGAACACCATGAGTTCATGGACCGGATCATCAAGTGGCGGAGCCGAAGCGAGACCGGTGAGTGCTCCTTCTCGTTATTTTGCTTGTTGTATTTTATTGTTTAAAACCGCAATTCTTTCTTGCTTTTGTATTTCGTTTTTTGATTTAAACTAAAATGAAAACCCTAGTTTAATTTTTTTTGTGTTTTGTGCTTTTTTATGGTAAACTAGTAAAATGTTTTTTTTGTTTGTAGACTAGGATGAAAACCTAGGTTATATTTTGTTTTTTTTTTTGGTTTAGACTAGGATGAAAACCCTAGGTTAATTTTTTTGTTTTTGTTTTTTTGTTTAGACTAAGGTTAAAACCCTAGGATAATTTTTTTTTTTTATTTTGTTTAGACTAAGATCAAAACCCTAGTTTAATTGTTGTTTTGTTTTTGTTTTTGGTGTTAGACTAGGATGAAAACCCTAGGTTAAAATTTGTTTTTTTTTTTTTGTGTTAGACTAAGGTTCAAAACCCTAGTTTAATTTTGTTTTTTTTTTTTTTTGTTTAGACTAGGATGAAAACCCTAGGTTAAAATTTATTTTGTTTTTTTTTTTATAATAGATATAGTAAATTTTTTTGTTTTTGTTTTAAACTAGAGTTAAAACCCTAGGTTAATTTTTTTTTTGTTTTTGTAGTTTAAACTAGAGTTAAAAACCCTAGGTTAATTTTTGATTTTGTAAACTAAGGTTAAAAACCCTAGGTTTGTTTTTGTTTTTTTGTTTATAGTTAAAACTAGGTTAAATGTTGTACATTTATTAAACGTTTTTGTTGTTCAGTTTTAGTTGAATTTGAGTACATTTTTGTTTTTGGTCATGTTTTAATGTTTTTATGTTGTTTTGTTTTGCAGGTTGTGAAGAGTCGGTACCGTGTGTCGACGGTGTTTTCTGAAGCATGGGAGGCGCTGACTATGGCAGACTGGGAGTGGCTTGATGCCCTTGGGCTCAAGCAGGTGACTCGATTAGAGCCTGTGGTGGGGGATCGGGCCTATCTGACGGCCCTGATCAACTTGTGGGATCCTCGGACTAATACCTTTCATCTCCCAATAGGGGAGATGATGGTGACTCTTGAGGATGTCTATCAGATTCTATGGATTTTGATAGATGGGCTTCCTATTCGGACTACTCCACGTGATCAGCGGATATGGTGCTGACACGGTGCTTCGGGCATGGGGTGGAGATGGGGGTGGATAGTCCGGTGGAGAGGGCAGAGGGGGATTGCCTGATTGGTGGTATTTTGGTATGGTGGTGGCTGGAGAAGGGCGTGTTGGGGGTGAGGCATGCATTACTGATGACCCTCATCTCCAACATGCTGCTTCCCGACTCCTCGAGGGTGAGGTTCTCGTGGAACCTACTGGAGGTTGTTTTCAGATTGGTGGAGTGTCCGATGGAGGCACCCTTGATTATGAGGTGGGGACAGACACTACTAGCATAGCTTTATGATGAGTTGTATGAGGTCCATTGTTGGAGGCGAAAGGGGATTGGGTGCAGCTACTTGTTGTAGTGTTGGGGGTGGCAGCACATAGCTATGGAGCGGCCATAGGGTTTGCCATGGACCACTCGGGCAGAGATGGTGGATAGGGAGATAGGGTATGCGGCTCTGTGGTGGCGGTCTGAGGAGTAGGGGCAGAGTCGGTGGTGGGCAGGTGTCGTAGGGCACTATGTCGATGCCTTCGCTCGGCTTGCTCTAGGGGAGGTGTTCTGGCACCCGTATCGGGACTGTCTAGCCTGGCCTGAGGTTGGAGAGTGGCTTCGATGGGTGCATAGGGGAGATGGCTGATCGGGTGGCATGGGATCGAGCAGGAGTACTTCTCGTATGTCGGGTGACATGATAGTTTGGGGTGTGCTAGGGGTTGCTTGGTGAGCCCTTGATCTATCGACGTCGGGGTGATGAGAGGACTCTGGCCTGGCCGATCATCGAGCCGCTTGGTGAGGAGTCGGATGCAGTGATCGATGTCCCTGATATGGACAACGTTGGGGTGACTTTGAGTATGACCAGTGGTGGACGTTGCGGTGGTGGCGAGGTGAGGGGCCTCTAGGGGGTCTGGAGGTAGCAAGTAGGTGGGGAGGGTGTAGAGGCATCAGGAGAGGGTTGGGGGGCTCCGCTCGAGGATGCGGACATGGTGGAGGTTGATGATTTTGGGGGGATGATTTTGGGATTTTGGAGCAGTCGGATACGTAGGACGTCCTAGAGTAGTGGGAGCTGGAGCAGCCTGTAGTCCCGGATATGCCTATGCCTCAGGCAGTCCCAGAGGGTGTGGAGGTGAGGCATCATTGAGATAGCATGATTGGAGGATCTACTTTGGAGATGGGATGAGGAGCTTGGGGATGCTCTATAGGAGAGGGATCTCCTACGGACTCAGTTGGTGGAGTAGGAGAACGCATTGGCTATGTACCATCGATGGGATGGGGACATAGATGCTTCGTGGGAGAGGGATCTCCTATGAACTCAGTTGGCATAGCGTGATGACGTATTGGCTGCGTACCATCGATGGGAGATGGATTTGTTTCGACATCGGATGGAGTTGGAGGCAGATATTATCCGCCTCGGTGGGTGGTTACCTGAGCTCCCTAGAGGTGGATCTTCATGTCGGATGAGAGATAGTGAGACTGAGCAGTCTACTTCCTCTCATCGTAGGTGGCTGGATGAGGGGGGCGCTAGTGGGCATGATGCGGGGGCTAGCAGTAGCCATCCTGAGAGGTCCCATAGGACCCACACCACTGGGGGTAGTTCTCGTCGCACCGATCCTGCATGATCATGGTGGTCGACGCCCTAGGCTTGGGGGTTTTTGAGTTTTTGATGTGATTTGCGAGGTCAGAGGACCGACTTATTGTAGCCTACGGGCATTTTGATGATATATATACATGACTTTTCTTTTTGGTTATACACTTGTCATGATTTATTGTTTATTTTTATGCACATTTATTTATGTTGATGTATGCATGTGTTATTATGAATGCGATGTTTCTAATTATATGATGTATGCATATGGAATGGATGAAATGATTTGTTGATAACTTGTCGATGGCACCATAGACTATACAAGATTTACTGGCTTGTTGTACTATGTGATTGCTTTGTGGAATGACTTTGCATGTGATAATTTTGTTTTGGTATTTTTCATATTTTCTGATGGTGATGTAAGTAATAAAATGTACCAGTTGTTTTAAAATGTAGTTAAGGTTTTTTTGAGATTCAGATGTTTTAACTAACTAGCCAAGACTGTACATTTATCTCACAAGACTTTTGAACAAGGTATGAATCAGACTTGAGTTTGACCAAGTTATTTTACATCCCTGTGTGTGCAATTGAGTTCGTTTATGTGGTATTTGTCAGGATACCGCCAGTGCTAGATAGGTTGTCAACCAAACCTGTACTGAGGATCACCTAATTAGCTCCACTAACTCCTTTGTTGTATTTAGTAAGATTAATCCATGAGACAATCTAAGGTACCATAAGCTAGCTCATCCACATGCAAACATTGGTCTGCTCACACGCAAAGCTAATGTGATAGACATATCGTCATGCATTTTAGGATACCACCATTGTCAGGTAGGCTGTCCACCAAACCCGTAATGAGGATCACCTAGATGGTTTTTTGAATGTTGAGAATTCTAGGGATTCAAGCTCAGGCGTCTTTCAGTTGCTCAACTTGTTGGGATACTTGCTCTCATACATAGTGATGAAAATCACTATTTATTTTTCTTTTTTTGTTTTTCTTTTTGAGCAAGGAGTTTGAATAGTGGTGATAACCACTGTTATTTGGTTTTGCAAAGTTGAGCTCGTAGGTTGTTGGCTTGTGAATGGCATTGATCCTTTTTGGCTTTGGGGATGACTACCCATCCTGGTTAGGGATGTGTAGTATGAATCCTTATGACTTTGGGGACCAAATGTGATTGGGGATATTATTATGTAATGGCATTGATATTTTAGGCCTTGGGGATGACTACCCATCCTTGTCAGGGCGTGTAGTATGAATCCTTATGACTTTGGGGACCAAAGGTGATTGGGGATTGATGATGGATTGATGTTTTGAATGGCATTGATCCTTTTAGGCCTTGGGGATGACTACCCATCCTTGTCAGGGCGTGTAGTATGAATCCTTATGACTTTGGGGACCAAAGGTGTTTTGGGATATGATTGATAGTGGTGAAAACCACTATTTATTATGGGGGAATTGGATGGGGAAGAGCTTGTCCTTTTGTCAATTCTCAGCATTCTCGAACCATTCACACAGGGGGATGAACAGGCTAACCTTTCACCTATGGTACCCTAGACTACTTTGTAGGTTTCTCTTGCATTCACACAACTTGGGAATTTTTATGTGTTTTAACTTGTGTTGGGATGCTACGTAACGAGGTGTGATCCAAGTAAAACTCTACCTTTGTAAAAATCTGTCTTTGTACAGTTCTTGGCTAGAAATCTAATGACAGCTGAGTGACGAAAACCCTAGATACATTAGAAGACAACTGACTATGATATGGTGAAAAATGTAAATGGTGTTTATTTTGGATGGATGTGTTTATAAAATGGAAAAATGTGGAAAATGATGGAATTGCCTAGTAATTATAGTCTATGGTGCTTTTGACATGTATGACCAACAAATATGCAATGTATGTTTGTGATGCCTAATGCAACTTATTTTTTTGTGTTTTGATTTTTAAGAGTATGCATGGAATTGAGATGCAATTTTTTTTATTTTTGATTATTTTATTGTTTTGTTTGTTTTTGAATATTTGTTTTTGACCAAGCGATTGTGGGAACCCTTGGAGCTTTTGGTTTGACCAAAGGGTTTATGGATACCTTTGGGGCATTTTAGGTTGACCAAGCGATTGTGGGAATCCTTGGAGCTTTTGGTTTGACCAAAGGGATTATGGATACCTTTGGGGCATTTTGGGGTTTGACCAAGCGATTGTGGGAATCCTTGGAGCTTTTGGTTTGACCAAAGGGTTTATGGATACCTTTGGGGATTTTAGGTTGACCAAGCGATTGTGAGAATCCTTGGAGCTTTTGGTTTGACCAAGTGATTGTGAGAATCCTTGGAGCTTTTGGTTTGACCAAGCGATTGTGAGAATCCTTGGAGCTTTTAGGGTTTGACCAAGTGATTGTTGGAATCCTTGGAGCTTTTGGTTGACCAATTGTTTTGGTTGAAAGATGGGAATCCTTGGAGCTTTTGGTTTGTGACCAAGCGATTGTGAGAATCCTTGGAGCTTTTGGGGTGGGCTATGGCTCTCTAAATGTGGAATGGCCTCAAATGACTGATGTTCAAGGGTTCTAGTTCCTTGATTCCTTCAAGAGAGGTGAGCCGGTATGTTCTAGGTCCTATTTTACTATCAATTACATAGGGACCTAACCAGTTTGCCATGAATTTGTCCCTTAGATGGGGCGGCAAGTTAGAATTTTGTTGGTTCTCTTTTAAGACCAAGTCACCAACCTGAAAGTCCCTCAGGTGAACTTTCATGTTGTATGCTTTCTTAAGTCGCTCTTGATAGATACGTAAATGCTCGAGAGCATTGATGCGTCGTTCATCGAGCAACGTAAGTTGGTCTAACCGGGCCTGCCATGCAGTGTCATCATCGATGAACTCTTGCATTGATATGCACAGGGAAGGTATTTCCAACTCGAGAGGCATGACTACCTCGGAGCCATACACCAATGAAAATGGAGTTGCCCTAGTGGGCATCCGAATGCTAGTGCGATAAGCCCATAGGGCAAGCGGGATTTGAATGTGCCAATCCTTATGACTATCTATGACCATATTTTTGAGGATTGCAACTAGCATTTTGTTTGATGCCTCTGCTTGCCCATTTGCCTACGGATAATAGGGTGTTGAAAAATTGTGCTAAATTTTGTACTTTGTTGTCAAAGCATGCACATATTTGTTCTTGAATGACGTCCCATTATCCGAGATGATCTTGGATGGAATACCAAAATGACATATGATGTTATGTAAAATAAACTCCGCAATGCGGGTCCCAGTCGTAGAGGTAAGCGAAATTGCTTCCACCCACTTGGTGAAGTACTCTGTGGCCGTTATGATAAACGTGTGATGACTTGATGACGTAGGGGAGATATTTTCGATTAGATCTAAGCCCCACTACGAAAATGGCCAAGCCGATTGGATCGGTTGCAAGGCTTGAGAAGGTACGTGTGTCAAATTAGCATGGTGTTGACACTTCACGCACTTCCTTACATATGCGCAACAATCTCGCTCTAAATATGGCCAATAATAGCCCATGCGAAGAATGCACTTTGCGATGGCCATACCGTTGAAGTGGCCACCACATGTACCATCGTGCGCTTGGGTGATCGCCCAAGCGGACTCCTATTGGTCCAAGCAATGGAGGAGGATTCCTTCATAGCTCCGACGATACAAAATGTCTCCTAGCAAGACATGTTTTGCCACTTTCTATTTAAATGATCTTTTCGCGGCGTGTGTCAATCCAAGTGGGAGGTTACCTAGCTTGAGGTAGTCTCTTATGGGTGTGTACCAATCCTGCTGATCAGAAGCCTCGATGGTATGAATGGCCAATCCCTCTTGAAGTTCATCCCTAGCAAAAGCTGAGCGGGAAAGAACTTGTAAGAATAGCGTTGTGTTGCTATTAAGGGGAATAGGGGAGAACAAGGACCCCCAGTTGGCTTGATTCAGACAATCATGGATTCGAGAGAACCTATCCTGAGATGGTTCAATCTGGATCAGGTGGATTCCTGGCGTTAGGTCAGAGCTTGCACGCTCCATCATGGATTGCGATAATGTTTTGACTTGAATGGTTGTCATCTCACCAGAAGGGTCTTGCGGGATTAGTGACCCCAAAGAGGCCATAGTATCCACAAAATGATTCGATGATCGAGGGAGTGCCTCGATGTCGTACCATTCAAGATTTTCCAAGAATTTGTCATTAGGAATTTGTCCACAAGGGCTTTGTAGGCCTACAGAACTGGGCATTTACATTGGAATACCCCTTTTACTTGGTTGACAATTAATAATGAATCACCAAAGATGTTCAAGCATTTGATGTTCATGGTGATTGTTGTCTGAAGACCTATGAGCAAGGCTTCGTATTCGGCATTGTTGTTGGTGCACGAGAAATCTAATTTAAATGATAGAGGCATTGGAGCCCCTTGCGGTGTGAAGAATACAATTCCCGTGCCACCCCCTTGCTCACATTTAGAACCATCAAAGAATAAGGTTATGTCGGCCTGTGACTCAGGCTCATCAGAATCTGGCGATTCTGAGACATGGAAGACCCCATCATCGGGTAGCTCTATGGTCAGAGGTTGATCGTCTTCGAGAGGAGCCTCTACTAGTTGATCGATGATGACTTGACCTTTGATGGACTTCTGTCCAATGAATTCGATGTCAAACTCCATCAACAACATGATCCATTTTTCCGTGCGGCTACTATGATAAGTATGACTCATCATGTACCACAATGGATTCTCCTTAGACACAACATACGTCGTATTGCTCAACATGTAGTGGCATAGCTTTTTGGTAGCAAACACCACTGCCAAGCATAGCTTCTCAACGTATGCATAGTTAAGTTCATAACTGACCAGGGTGCGGCTAAGATAGTAAGTAGCCTGTTCTTTGTGTAGTTCATTTTTTGGGCTAGCATGGCGCCCAGTGCCACCTCAGTAGTTGAGATGTATAAGTAGAATGACACTCCTGGTCTAGGTGGTGCCAATACTGGTGGCGAAGCCAAGTATTGTTTGATGTCATCGAAGGCTGACTGGCACTCGTCATCCCAGTGAAATGCTACCCCCTTGTGCAATAATTTATTCATGGGTCGGCACTTGTCAGATAGCTGCGCTATGAAGCGCTTGATTGACGTGACCTTTCCCTACAGGCTTCGAGCTGCTTGATGGTAGTTGGGGGAAGCATTTCAAGGATTGCCTTGACTTTGTTTGGATCCACCTCGATGCCTCATTTTGAGACTATGAAACCCAAGAGTTTTCTAGATGTGATGCCAAATACGCACTTCTTGGGGTTTAGTCCTGACTTTATGTTCGATGAGGCGATCGAGGATCTTGCTTAAGTCATCGAGATGATCTGGGCACAAAAGAGATTTGGCCAACAAATCATCCATGTAATCTTCCAAAGTTTTATGCATGTGATCATGGAAGATGTATGTCATGGCACGTTGGTAGGTGGCGCCAGCATTTTTAAGGCCAAAGGGCATGACCTTATAACAAAATGTCCCCCAAGGCATTGTGAACGCCATTTTTAGTTGGTCCTCGGGATTGATACGAATCTGATTGTATCCCGAGAAACCATCCATGAGGGAAAGCATTTCATGGCCCATTGTAGCATCTACCAATGCATCGATGCTAGGCAAGGGGAAATCATCCTTGGGACTCACTTTGTTTAGATCTCAAAAATTAGTGCATATGTGAATCCTCCCATCAAGCTTCTTGATGGGTACCATGTTGGACAACCATGGTGGGTAATCCATGCAGATGACAAACTATGCATCCAACAACTTTTGTAGCTCATATTTGACCATTAAGGCTACTGTTGGGTGCATCTTACGTAGTTTTTGCTTGACTGGCTTGACTGTCGGATCAAGCATTAGATTATGCATGACTAGCTATGGGTCTAGCCCCGACATGTCTTTGTAGGACCATGCAAAAACCTCCTTCTTCTCTTTGAGAAGGGCAATGTAGTCGGCTTGCTCTTCAGGGGATAGACTTACCCCCAGCTTGATGATCTATGGATTCATTGGATCAGAGCCGATGTCTACGTCAGTCATCTCCTCGATCGACATGTGGGACCCATCCTCCAACTGGTGTGGAGTTGGGATCAAGTGGATATCATTTGCTGAATTTAGATCTACGTTTGGAACATCGGGTTCCTCTTCAGCATGGAAGATATCCTGAGTCTGATCCTAGGGTGAAATGAAGCATCTCACCACAAGGCCAGTACTCTGATGGGGATGGTGGTGAATCAACATGATCCTAGTCTATGGCATCTAGGTCTAGATACAATGACCATGTTGGATCGACTGGATTATGGATGGGGGCGGTTAAGTCAATGGAGATCATGTTGATGAAATGATTTTGGTCTCCATTACCATGGGTGTGGTGACTCGGACATCCTTGGTGATCTTTGTGCTCCGGATCTGGCTCTAGGGGTATTGGCACAAATGGATCGGCCCTATGTGCGGATAAAAGGATAGGGTCTACCCTTGGCACTGATAACTCTATAGGGTCTCTGGGTGGAAGGTGCTCTCTGTATGCCCAAAGTGGTGGATGCAATAGTTGGTCCAACTATGCTTGGTTTAGGTGCCACCTATGCCTTGGCCCCATGTGTAGTTGTTCAAACATGTCATCAATGTCCATGGGGTATTGTTGTTGTCGCATATGATTGAGATATGCCATCTCAGTCTCATCTTCATAATCGCTATCAGAGATCCATAGGCCTTCGTTGGCTCCGATAGTTGTTTGCGACATGTGAGGCTCATCTTGCTCGAGCAAATTGATCTGGTCCCATCGGGGTTGTTCCGCTCTCTATGGGAGGACCTAATTTTCTTGAGGTGGCACTTGCTCGATTGGAGCATCCAAAGGGAACATTGTCATGAAGCTCTCTTGATAATCATCTATGGGCGTCACTTGTGAGTGATTGCTATCAGACTCGAAAGGGTCCCAAGGTGCTACCTCATACTCTGACTCATCTTCTGAAGACCCTTCTTGGCCTTGTCTATATCCCTCTTGTAGGTGAGTCCTCAAACTTTCTCCTTTCTCGATCGAAGGGAAAGGGTTGTTAAGGTCAACAAGGTTGGTTGTTAACAATGGGAGATAATCCCCCAATGTATACGTTGTGTTAGGATTGGCATATGGATCTAATGCCAACCCATCCTTGTTGCCTATCCCTAGGCCTTGCATGTTCTCTACCAAGATGTCAAGGGGCAGGGGGTGGTTGAACCCTACTCCTGACTTGTCGTATGGCATCTGATATCTTGGTTGGCAAAGAATGCGCACTCCTTGCTCATATCTACCCAACCCATATCCATGCCAATTGCATTGGCCAAGATATCTCAAAGCGAAGTCTAGGTTGGACAAATAGTTGACGTCCTCAACAAAGGGCTCTTCATCTTCTTCTTCTTGCATGTAAGGTTCAATGCCATTATCGAGGCCCCCATATACAAAGTTTGTCTGATTTGGTGGGTAGCCTAGAGGAACAATAGTGTCGATGGGGAGGCGAGGTCTCCCCATGTCCTGCATGGACTCAAGTGTGGGTGTTGCTACAATGTTCCACACTAGATACTCCCCTAGGCCCGTATTGGCCATCTCAATGGTGATCGTTGGCGGTTGAGGGGGAGGGAATGGGAGTTCTTCCTGAGTCCACTCCATGTAGGGTGAACTAGGCATCTCGACTTCCATTCGGCTAGGCATCTCTTCGGTAGAGATGGTTGAGACTGATGGTGGTGCCTCTTCTAGGGGTTTCTTCCCCTTGTCCTTCGGTGTGGCCACCATAGGTGGCATTGTTGGTGAAGGACCAGATGATGAAGATGGACCCGACTGGGGATTTGATGGACTTAACAATGGGGATGTATGCAGAATCAGACCCTGTTTAGATGGATTCAACTAAAAATCCAAATGTGTTGATGGAAGGGTCGATTACGGCATCAGTTGCACCATATTGCAATACTTGAAGGGCTCTAAGTCTGCCGGGACTACATGCACCTGCCCTTCGAATGTGTACTTTAGGCACTGATGAGCTATCGAAGGGACACACTTCATGTCCCTGATCCAAGGCCGGCCCAACAAGATATTATAGGCCATCTCACCTTCCAAGATGTGGCACAATGTAGGAATAGTCTTTTGTCCCACTTGGATGGGTAGGACAATTGTGCCAACCATCGAGCATATCGCATCATTGAATGCTCGAAGAGTATAGGTGGAGGCCACGATGTGAGATGCTAGCAACTTTAGGTGTTTCAATGCCATTGTTGTAATTATATTATTGGATGAGCTAGTGTCCACCAACACCCTTTTAAATGGAATCCCGTTGACCCATGCAATGACGTGCAGGGGTGGATCCACCATATCACCAATCACCGATTTTAGTTCATCTTCTCTAAAGGTGATGACTGGTTCTGTACATCATTTTACATGTCCCACAAAGTTGTTGAAAGAGTTTGCTTCATGGGGCTGCAGCTCGATGGCTTTTAATATCTCCATTAGAGCCTCCCGATGGGGCGATGATTGTTGAATGAGCTCATAGATGGAGAGCCTAGCCGACGTGGTCCTTAAACTTTGGGTAAGTCTAGTCCGAATCATGGCCACTGGTCTAGGCGGGGGAGGTTGTGTAGGGTGTTGTTGAGGTTGTGACATTGATGGAACCTCTCCTGTAGCTGCCATGGGGGCAGCTGTGCTTGGGTACCTCTTGTTCCGAGTCACTATGCTTATCATCCCTACATACCCCTGCATGGGGCAGTTCTGTGTCACCTCATTGACTTGAAGGGTTTTTGCTTACGTATCATGGGTAGGCAGGGGGTCTTTGAAGACTCCCATCTATTGGTTGTTTGGCGCTACGGGGTTGTCCACCGCCAGCGTCTTGTTGTCTATTAGGTCTTGCACGAAGCTCTTGAACTTCCAACATGCGTAAAGGTCATGTCCTTTCTGCCTATGAAATCTATAGTACAAGTCTTCCCTATAGCCCTTAGGTTTTGGCATGTTGGGGTCTATGGGTCGACTTTCTGGCAGGTGTATCAAGTTTACCATGGACAAACGGTCAAACAAGGAGTCTTTGGACTCTGTGAAGGGTGTGAATTGTCGCCTAGGGTGACGCTGCTGATTTTGCTCTTGTCGATGATTTTCCTTCTCATAGCTGTCAAGAGGAACTGCCTGATAGTTAGCCTATGAGGGTTGTGTTGCTTGTGCAGGCTTAGGCATGTTTATAGCAACCTGATTGACCGCAGTGGGTTTCGGTTGCATGGTCCCTATTTTGGCATTTTTAGGCCACTCTTTCTTTCGTGGCTTGGCAATCTCGCCATCCTGTATCTTGATCTCCTCAATGATTCTGGCTTGCACCAGGGCTTCCTCAAGAGTGGCATATTGCTGCAGCTACAATAGCATGGAGATCGATCTCAAACAACTCTTTGAGAACATTTGGGTCAGGTCGGCCATGGGAGGGAGGTAGGGCAGCTTTGAAAGCAACGTCCTCCACCGATTTCCATAGGCCACCATGGTTTCTTCCTCATACTTCCTGAGGCTAGCTAGGTCGCTTAGTGATGCCTTCTTCTTGGTGTTGAAGGTGAAGCATTCGAGGAACGCATCCACTAGCTGATCCAAGTTACTGATGCTATGTTTTGGCAACTGAGTGAACCAATCCGAGGTAGGGCCTACGAACATGGTTATAAATGTTCTTAGCAGCAAAGCATCATTGTCCTGAATGCCAAAGCATTGGCTCAGGAATCTAGTCACGTGCTCTTGGGCATCCTCCTCCCCTCTAAATATTGCCAACTAGGGTAGTTTAAAGTGTTCAGGGTATGGGGGTGCCGACACTGACGGATGCATAGGGTGACTATGGAGCTGGCGTAAAGTGGGATTTTGGGGCCCAGAAGTCTTGGTCTCCATAGACTCTAAGCGCTCTAGCAGCGCTTTATATGCATCGAAGGATTTGATCTCTTCCTCCTTGGTTTACTCCCACTGCGGGTTGCGGGGAACTTGAGGCCTATGGAGGGGTGGTCGGATAGCATCCCCTCTACCTTGGTAGGGCATTTCAGCCCACTCTTCTTCTTGCTCATACTCCTCATAGGCTTCTTGAGGAGTTCTTGGGTGAGACCTATAAACATGGGTGGGTGCCCATGGAGGGTGCCCATCATTGTTTCTGGGAGTGGCCTCCCGCTCAGGTCTAGGAGGTCTTGGAGGCAATATTTGATAAGGTCATGGAGACCTGTCTCGCACCAAGGGGTTGTGCCTCTCATACAACTCTATCTTATGCATGCGAGGGGTTGGGACCCTCTCAGGCATAGTGTTCTAGAGCAATTCATCTATTTGACGTTGAATGCGCTCTTTGCTAAGGCGGTATAGGTGCTCTAACTATTGTTGGTCTTGCCTGAGCTACATGATTTGTGCTTGGCGGGTGGCATGTTTGGAAAATGCCAAGTCAATTTGTTTCATCGTCTTGTGTTTAGGAAGCCTAGATGCCTCTCCTACATGTCTATCTCGATCATGGTGATCCGAGATCTCTATGGGTCACTTTCCTCTATCGAGGTTAGCGGCATTCACCCGAGGCTCTGGCCTCAGTGGGTGATCTTGATACATAGCAGGTGTGGAGGCGCATTGCTCCCATGCTGTGTATTGCTCTTGAGGAATGTAGTGGTCTTCCTCATGCTCCCTTTCATATATGTGAAAGGGGCAGGCAGAGTTGGCTTGCCCTGTCTGAAGAGCCTTGTGCTCTGGATTTGGCCTATTGTTTTTGATAGTAATAAGGGGTAGAGGAGGGATGATGTAATCATGTGGCCCCTCCTTATGGACCCTATGTTGTTCTAGCACTTCATCATATGGTGGCCACTCATATCGAGTGTCTAAGGGAGCCCTCCCATCTATGTTGAGTGCCACATGTATGGCCTCCTCCTGAAAGGGTCTATGTTGAGTGGGAGTGCCCCTCAAAGGGGTGCCTCTATAGTCCCATTCTGTAATGGCATGATGTGGACTATCTTGTGGTTCAGGCCACCAAGGTGGTATGACCAAGTCCTCGGGGCTATATCGGAGGTGACTTGTGCCCCTTTGTACACTTTCTGTAGCTTCTGCCCGTGATTGGGCTCGGCTACGGGTGTACACCATGGTGGTGTTTCTCTAAAGATGTGTACATTTTTATCTTCTTTACAATTTTTTATGCTACACTAAACACAAGGGGACCACACAATCAAAGCAATGATTATCTTGTTTATGGATTAAAGTGTGCCCTAAATCTGGTTCAGTGTGTTTTGATTTTTGTTTTGAAAACCTTGTAAAGAAATTTTTGTTGTATATGCAATATGAGGGCTCTTATATCTCCCAAAATGGTCACCCCTTCAATATACCACTGCCAGGCCATTATACCGAACCTCTCTATATACCCGCCCTTACGTGAGGGAGACTATTGGTACGTGAGAGCAGAACAGTACGTGGAACATAGGCGGTACGAAAGGGGAATCACTCTATTTTTGACACCTACCATAGAAGACTTATCCTCATGCATTGGGAATCACCCCAGCTACACTTGGTCAGCTTTCATCAGGATTTACATCTAGCAACAGTAGCGATCGGGGTTATGTATGCAAAAATTCAAGCCAAGGTGGTGATGAAATCCACCGTTGGTCTTGATCAAGGGTTGGGGTTTTACGACCAATGCCTTGATGTTTAAATTACCACGTGGTGTGTGGGGTTCTTTTTATTTGTGCAAAGAAAGAAAAACATGCAACAAAACTCTCCTATGCAAGCAAAGAAACATGAAATGACAGAGACAAAAAATAGAAAATGATAGAGGATGCTCAGAACCCCTACCTCTTCTCTGCCCAAATCGGATGCCTCTGAGTTCCTGCTCTAAAATTGCATAGAGAGCTAATCATCCTAGGGTGGGATGAATAATAGATCTATATTCATCATAGGGTGAGACGAATTCCTATTCGTCCCAGGGTGACACGAATTCCAGCTCTGTATTCGCCACAGGGTGGAACGAGCAACAGTCCAGTGCTTGAAATATTGACACCTGCAAGCAAAAACACACAACTTTTGATCAAAAATTTGATCTCAAAATCAAGGGACAGTGGTCCCACCATGATCGCCACTGAAAGCACGAGGATACGGAAGCAAAACAAAAGGGAAATGCAACGCTAAGTCCTACGAACGAGAATGCATGAAAAGAGGGAAAACAAATGAAATGAAACAAGATTTGAAGCAAGTGTAAAAGTGCAGCCCTTTATTTTATTGATTTTCTCAAGATCAGGTTACAATACATCTCCTCCCTTTTCAGGGGCTAGGAGCATCGGACATAGTTTAGTTACACCATGAATGATACATTCCCCTTGGGGATCTTCCGCGTGCCCACATTGAAAATGGGTGGACCAAACATCACCGCCACTTGCATGAATGTGTCTATGGTTCCTTGCTGCCCCTCTAGTGTCGAGATCCTACATTCAGAGAAATAGTAAATGATTAGTAGCACCTACGGATGGAGGGAAACATGCGATCCCCAAGGCCTACGGTTAATGCATGCATAAAATGATTAAAATGATAACTGAAACATATCAGAATGAGCTAAAATTTTGATAGAGGCAAGAAAACATTACCAGGAACACACTACAAAAGGAACAGTCAAGAAATCTTCCACATATTTCTAATCGCTCTAGGGTGGGACGATTAGGACTATCATAACCTGTCAGAAAGCCACCTCCTAAATGTCTAGTCTAGAGGCCTCCAAAACACCTACAAAGTTGGGGTTAGGAAAAATAGGGAATTTTGGGATGACCCAGAAGGTCAGATTTGGCTAATTCGGCCTCGATCACCCTATATCCGATGATGCTCCCTGTATGTTAGCGAAAGCGAGAAACATTGAAAGCACAGTCAAAACTCATCCAAATCACATGAAATTTAAATGACAACATATGTAAGTGACCTAGAATAAAATGCAAAAATAATAGTATGGAAATATACCACATATTTCTAATCACTCTGGGGTGGGGCGATTAGGACTACAATAGTGCGGGGGCACTCGGGGGCAGGACGCCCACCATTTGGGGCTTGGTTTCGGCACCAATCCACTTGGGATGGGTCCAAAACCTCTTATGGGGTTGTGTCAACAAATTTGGTGGGGTATTATGGCCAAATGTTTGGGTTTGGGTCCGGATTGCGCTTCCAATAATCACCCAATAACCTCCCTTCCAAAAGAGAGATCAAGGATGTAAGAAGCACAAACGATGGGTGAGGATGTAATTTGGCAGCACTCCATTGCTCCAAATGCTCCTGCTCTATTCTTTTTTGGGGTGAGAAGACTCACCAATTTATAGACCTAGGGTCTCTCTCTTTGAATGCGCATGCGAGGGTGCCACTTGACTTGCTTGCCCTATTTTGGGAGAAAATATTCTTCCCTGATTTAGAGTCTCTTTGCATGAGGCCTCCATGATCAAGGCATGCTTGACTGAAGTCCCTCTCCTTGATTTGAAGTCGTTCCTCACAATTGCATGCCCTGAAGGTGCAGTTAAGTGGCGGACCTATCGAGGTTTGACTTTTTTCCAGTCAAACTTGCTAATCGTCCCACCCTAGGATGAATGTTGATAATCATCCTGGGGTGGGATGAATACTAGTTTGTAATCATCCCAGGGTGGGACGAGTAGGGAGCAAAGTGCTAAAAAGGTGCCAAATTGACCTCTGACCTTCCAAACTACTGTGGGAGTGGTTAGGACCATTGTTTAACCTCTAGGGGCTGCCCTAGGGGCTATGTATGTCAATTCGATCAGTGCTTGTCGTCACATAATCGGATTGGTGCTGTTTTGGTGTCTACAAGATACAAATTATTTTCCCTTAAAAAGGAATTTCTAGATGGGAAAAATCTAGATAAATATAGCCTCCCATCTTGGCAGTGAATTCTCTCAAGACGCACATACTAAAGTATGGTTCCAAATCAACCATGACCACCTATTGGATCATAGTGATTTGAGATATTTTATGTAACACAATTGGGATATCTTTAATAAAATTCACTATTTTCATAGGGGTTCCATATAACTAAAAAAATCTTAGGATACTTTTGGTATACTCCATTCCCATGATCTTGCAAACTACTTTTAGCATGACAGTCATAGCATAAGAGTCGATCATGCAGTTATGCATAATCCAACCCTCCATCACGAGAGACAAGTAAAATGGTGGTGGTCTATTTTTATAGTAGTTGAAGTTGTAAGCATATGAGCTAACATAGTCTAAGTGGGATTTTTCCTTTTTTCTTTAATAGACTTCAAATATTCTTGCAAAAAATCAACCTATCCAAGAAATTGCAAAGCATCATAGAGACTAACCTTGGCTAGAATTTTTGTTAATTCTTCAATAATGGTGTACGTGGACAAAGTGGATTTATTATAGCCTTATACTTGCTCCAATATTTCTACATGGCTTCCACCCTTTGATGCTTGGTCAAAGATGAGTATTTAAGGTGCTCTTTTACCTATTCCTTCATCTCATATTGTGTTTGTAAAGTTGATATTTTTTCTTGAGAGATTCTTTCTTTTTCTTGAGTGGGCAAGAGATATTTAAGAGAACAAGTTCTTCCAACTTAGGCGTTGAGCCAGGTACCTTTACCTATGTTGGTCTACTTTAATTTTGCACCTTTGTCTCAACAAGTACCTTCAGTGGCTCCATATCAGCTAGTTCCACTATGATCAAATTTTAATTGCTCTTGTGAGAACTAAAACTTATTCTATGGAAGGGATAAAAAATTTATGATCGACTTCTCTAATCATGTTGATTTGATCATCAAAAGATCTATCTACCAATGTTTGCACATAGTTCAAATGAACCATTCAAATTTTTTTACCTTATGAATCATTTCTAGAACACCAATACATTTTATCCAATAAGCCAACTTCTTCATTCATCAACACGGTTAGATTCCTTTCAAGATTCTTGCTGGTTGAAGTTGCTTGCTCTCTAGTGATTGTTGGAGGTTGAAATCTCCTAGGATGGAAATATCTCTCAATTTATCTTTTCTTAATGGCTATGATCTCATTTGTCATTGCTCTCATTCCTGAGTACATATATTTTATCTCTTGCAACATCTTCATTTGAGTATCAATATTTGATGGTATTGGAGGAGCTAGTAATGGTAGCGGTACTAGTAGATATGGTAATGTTGGGAATAGAACTGGAGTGGATAGTTATGGAATGGAAGGGGTAAGAAATTGAGGAACATAAATTGTCGAGGTTTGAGAGGAACTAGGATTCCATGAAGGAACTGGATACAGGGGGAACATTGGTGAAGACTAAGAAGACAGATTGGTATATAAATATTGTGAGAGATCAAGATAGATAGGCATCGTCATCTTTGGTGAGAGCTTACCAATAGTAATTAAATCAGTTTCAACCTTTTTTACTTGGGAGTACAAGGCCAAAATGTATCAATGTTGGATTGAAGAATGGCCATGCTAATATTGGAATTAAAGGCCCAAAGATAATAAAATTTAGCTTGTTTGGGAGTCGGTCGAAGACTTTTAGGGGACTCTCTACCAAGTTCAAGTGAACCTAACATTGAATTCAATGGTTTCCTCCTATGGATACCTCTAAATATTATTGAATTGATGCAATAGAGAAAAAGGATCCACTTGTTCATTGAAGCCTTTTATCATTAACTCAACCAAATAGTCCCACGTGGTAATAGTGGTAGGTGGTAAGGACTGGTACTAATAAAGCAACTTCTCTTTGAGAGAGAACACGAGCAATCTAACTGTGACATCTTTATTTGTGATGCTATGAATAGTTGCCAAAGAAGCCACATCTTTAACATGCTCATAAGTTGTTTTTACTGTACCATCATAAGTAGGCAAAGCCTTTAATGCTGATGTCAGAATTGAATTCTGAGCTTGCAGATTCAAAGCTTTAGAATGATTCCATACTTGAAACTATCATGGTGGATTTTGAGTCATTTGGACTAAATAATTTACTTGGGGAGGAAATCTAGTGGTAATGTTAGAGGGACTTGAAGGAATGGAAAATACACCAACTACCTATGCATATTTTACAATGTATGGGATAGTCAAAGTGATTAATCTAGGATGCTTTCCCAAGACTTAGGTGTTAAGCTCAAATAACTCAATAGGATTTTCTAATTTTTTTGCCTTTGATCTTATGATCATGAAGTAAATATTTTTCCAACTTCATGTTTAGAGACTTCTGGGTAAAATTGAGTCACTAGATGTTCTAATAAAATAGCAAAATATGAACATAAAATATTAATATTGCTTAAGTTGGACCTTTCGTGTCCCATCAAGCATACCAAAAAATAATGGTCAAGCGTCTACCCTAGGATGAAATGTATGTATGCACCCTAGACCCGACCAACATTGAAAGGTTGAAGGAAAAAAATGTCCTTCAGGCTCATCTCCAAAGGGGGTTGGCTCCCTTGTTACTCTAAAATTGGTATAAATATTAGCAAATGAAATTAATAGAAAGAAATTTAAATATGGTTGTAAGCCAAAGAGATAATGTGGGGATGAATTAACAGCAAGAATAACAAACCAATTTAAACTAACAACATTTAATAGAAGGAAAAAACATAAACTAAACTTGAATCATATCATAAAGCATTACTTCCAAAAGCATTCTAGCATTCAATCACCATTTAAAACTAAATTCAGACTCAAAATTTAATCCACTAATGATGAAATAAATCTAATAGAAATGCAGAGTAGAAAGTATAATCATACATAAAATAATCAAGAAATAGAGCCAAATAATCCTTGAATCAAAGTAAATATTAAACTTCGAGTGTTTCACAAGAAAATTTCCATCCTCATTTTATATCAAGTTTTTTAGTATTTATAGAGGATTTTGCCTCCAAAATTGAATGATCATTAAACAAAATGGAAGCAAGTCAAATATTGGTTGACAGTAATTTTCTCCTTGATAGTAGCAATAAACCAATCTAGTGGTACATTGAGAAGCAACGAGCAATTTTGATAAGTGGCATATAAAAAATTAATAGGAATCATTAGCCAAATTTTCATCTTCATGTTGGTGCCTCAAAAATGAGCATTCACCATAGTGGATGACAACTTGAAAATCAGCAAGATCACACTAGATTCAAGAGCAAAGAAAACAACATTGAATTTTAGTTATTCATCAAATTTGATCTTCCTTAATAATAATTTCAGAAACATTAACTCCTTTACCCCAAAAATTGAATTTGTCGACCTCAAACCAAAATGATATTTGCTCAAAGCACCATCAAAAATGAATTTTTCTTGGAGGAAATTGTAAAAATTAATTTTGATAAGACATGGGCCGAAAAAGGATTTTTTCCATGATTTCATTCAAAAGGGGCTTTCACCAAGAATTTCGCCCACTTTCATCATGACTTGCACCTAAAAAGAATTTTCTCCTCATTTTTGCCCGAAAAGAGCTTTTCCCAGGAATTTCATCCAATTTTGCCATGACTTGCAGCTGGAAGGATTTTTGCCTCATTTTCGCTTGAAAAGGGATTTCGCTAGGAATTTTGACCACTTTAACCCAACATGGGCTTTCGCTAGGACTTTTTCTAGGAAAGGATTTTCACCAGGAATTTTCCCAAAAAGGGATTTTCACCTAGAAATAAAATTTCACCTACTTCACAAAAAAATAATATTTCGTCCAAACCATGGGCTTAAAATGGCTTTCATTGAGCAAAATTTGTTGCACACTTAGGCAAAATTTTCATCTTCATTTTAGTGTGGAAAAAATACCAACAATATCCAACCCAAATTTTCCAATATGATACTTTTATTGGATTAACTGGTAAGGATATGGCCTAGGATAACATGAATAGGGCATGCATGTTATCATGGAACTTCACTATCAAGAGGTGCATGATCGCTTTGATCTATGATATAGACCGCAATAATTCACTACCTCTTTTGAGCAAGCATTCCAAAAACTCATAATAGACCCCGAAGAGAATGATGAAGAGGATGAAGATACTGATAATATTGAAGACGAGTAGATAGACCTTCTAATGGTTCTCCTCACATGATTAATGGATGAAAGTAAATAAATATTAAAGTTACATTTTTCTTGTGAAACATGGGACTACCGATGGTATCTATGAGTGCATGACAATTGCAAGATGTCAATGAAAGGAAGCTAGCCAAAAAAAAATGTAAGAAAGTGAAGTTATGATTTGGATCATGAGCACATGGAAGCTCATGCTTTGCATATCATTTAGGTGCATCGCAAATTGCATATTTACATGAGTGATTTTTGTTTGAATGTTGCTTACTGGTATGGAATAAGAAATGCTTTTTAAGTTGCAATGATGATGGAATTCACTTTCTAATTTAGGCATGTGTGTATTTAATTTTTAGAATTTTCTTTTAAAAAAAGAGAAGGTTTTCCCCATCGATGCTTGTATTTTCCCCCACCATGTCTACGTCCAAAACCCCCTACATTGAGCCCTCCTCTCTCATATTTTCTGACTCTGCCAAAATTTTCATGGATGCCAGGTCCCTCACCCCATTCCTCCACAAGTTTTCTGGTCCAGACGATGAGATTACGTAGGTATTCCTAGACACCTGGAATGGAGACAAGGTGGTAGTGAAAGGAGTTCATTTCAAAGTGACCAAGGAGCTCATGTTCGATGTCACTAGGCTTCATCACGAAGAGAAGGGGAATTACATCTGTCGTGATAGACACAACTAGGAGGAGCTCTCCCATTTCTCGAAGAAAAATTGGGACATAACCAACCTTTAAATAAAGCACATGCCTAAACCCTATGATGAGGCCCTTGTGCCTATCATGCAGTTTATGACTTGCAATGATCCTAAATAGAAGCTCTACAACTTCCACCTCAGTTTCGTTAACCACGTGCGTGGGGCCATCCTCTTGTGCACCCACCACTACCTGCTTTACTCTCTCACCATATCGGTCGAGAAGGCCCAGAAATCCCAAACCCACTCCTCTCATCAAGACCTCATGGTAGTTCTTTATCGAAACACCCTCACCAACCAAACCCGTGGCCATCGTATCCCTCCTCTCTTCTCCAATCCCCCTCTAGGTCTTTGGCCTCTTCCAACTCTGAGCCTAAACCTAAGGAGGATAGCCCTATCAAAGCTAACATATCTTCCCTCCCAAGAAGCGTAGGCCCAATCCGAAGTAGCAGGTGTTATATCAAGCCCCTGGTAGTAGCAGCACCCCTAGCAGCCCTTCCTCTACCCTAGTCCTAGGTACCCAGGCCCTTGGTGGCCTTGATGCCCCCAGTGAGAGAAGATCATCCAGTTGGCTCAAGAAGCCAAAAAATGAACCCAAAGGTGCCACCAAGATCATATCAAACTCTGAAGATGAATTGGGAACCTTCCCCCTTTGCATTCTTCTAAACATATTGATCAATTCCCTCACATCAACTACCAACACGGCATCGACCTCAGTGCACATTTTCAAGGTGATCCAACATAGGCTCAGGGATGGTTCTGATGGATATGACTAGCCATCCCAGTCCTGGCCCATGGGGGCTCCCCTACCTAGGCTGGTGGGGTGGTGGTGTTCTAGTGGCAAGGCTTCCTGTCTGTGTAGTAGGTTCATTGTTGCTTCCTTTTCCAAGTTTTTTGGCTTGATGGTAAGGTTTTTAGGTCTATTCCCCTATTTTTTCCTAGTGGGGTCTCCCCTATCCCCAAGATAGATGAATTGGAATGTTTTATTTAGGATCTTAGATCCCGCCATCTGTTGTGTTGTACACCCCTGGTCTAGTCTGACAAGGTTTTTAGTTTATTATCTTCCTCAGTTCTTTTTATAATAAGGTTTTAGGTCCCTTTAAAAAACCCCTGTATATAAAATGTTACTTATAAAAAAAAAGACTATATTATTAATATTATTTTTTTTAGAATAAGAGTAAGTTTTCCATGTATTGAAGCATATATTATTATTAATGTGTTGCTTTAAATATAAGAAGTAATAGTGGAGCATAAAGTTTGAATATTGGTAAGATTTAATTTAATAAAAATGTGTGAGTCTTACTCCTCATTGGTGGTAGTTTAGGTAATGCTGAATTTTGCTGTAATGGCCATGATAGCAAGTTATGTGTGCGAAGTGGTGGGAATGAATGTCTCGGTTATCTGGCATTATGCATGGGAGACGAAAAATAAAAAACCCGTCGAGTTCTCCGAATAGTGGAAGGAGGAAGAAAGTAGGAGGCGATAAGTCTTGGTAAGGGAGCAAAAAGAAAATATACTGGTTGTGGCAAAAGAAAAGGAGTGCATGCATAATGGACGGACGCCTACAAGGAAGGAACAAAGAGAAGTGATGCGAGAGAATTAGGCAGCGTAAACTTCAGGTTGGATGTTTTGTAATAATTCCTTGTGAAGAATGTGTCTTCTATGGTTTAACATGAGAAAAAGATGTTTGTATTCTCTTGTTTGATGAATTGAGCTTCGTTGTGTTGTCTATGTTGAAGAAAAAGGAAAATTAGTATTTTACTTTGTATAATAAAAATGATGGAATGTTAGGTAGAGTGCTGCCATGTTGCTTTGAGTAAACTATTTTAAGTTGAAAGAAAAAGAAATTATTTATGAATTCCTTATTGTTTGTGTTTGCTGAAAACAATTTTTGGTTGTGCAAGAAGAATTCGTGAAAGTTCTGCTTGTGAAATTAGAGGTGGATTAAAAAAAAAGAATTTTGTTTGAATTCTTTGAGTTATGTCTCGGGCAAGGAGATTTATATCCTTTGATGGATACTATTATAGATTAGTATGTGTGTGTGCATAGTAGAATGCATAATCATTTACTCTGAGTCATATCTGATCACTAGCGGTGCCTAAGACTTCCTCTGTATAGGACATGAACAGAATGCTCAAGTAGTCATCATGCCAGATAACCTGTGTGCAAGAGATGTGCAAATATGATATTGGTAGTGTCAAAGTGCTTGCAGGTGGGCGATGGCAGATTATGAGCATGCTGTGAAACAATTTTCAATAACCAAGATTGCAGTTTCAAACAACTAATGCATGGCTATCTTTGGGTATGGGAAATAGTCTAAAATTTCATAGCTAAGCATCCAGAGTAGTGCGCAAACCAAACCATTGTCGTAAGGAAGTTTGTATCTCTGAAAAAGAAAAGGAACATCAAAATGTATGAAAAATGAAGGGCAAGGCCTTTTGTAAACCTCGTCCCCTCTGGCCATGTTGTGTAAATTGTAATTGACGTTGAAATTATTTATCAAAATTGGATGTTGAAATTATTAGTCAAATAAGACATTGACTGTCATGCTATCCTTTGCTAATAGAAAACTTGGTATTTGAGGTATCCTTTGTAATGTTTCCAAATTGATGTTGTTGCTTTTTTGCTAAGTTTATCTAGCATAGCTAGTTTACCTCAATGACATTTGGGGAACATTGATTAAACATATCCTAGAGTGTAGGATTGGGTAGTTGTCATTGAAAGCAATCTGGTCATTTTTATTTTAAAGAAAGCCATAAATAATAGCTTAGTACGTGAGCAGTGTTGTTATGGAAATCTCAAATTACCTTTTTCGAACTTTGTTTTTTTTTAATTGGATGTGAAAGTAAGGATTAAATGTTTGAAATGGCAAATTGAAATCGGGTCAAGTTCTGCATGGTTATAAATGTTTGAAATGGCAAATTGAAATCGGGTCAAGTTCTGCATGTTTAATGAATCTTATCCGGTCCAATGTCGAAAAAGAAAACCCCTGTGTGCAACCTGTTTGGGTATGAAATTAAAATGTTTTGAATACTACTAAGTTAGTAGAATCAATTCTAATAAGAAGTAAATGAATAGCAACCTTTAATTAATTAGAAAACAAAACCCAACAGTCGGGGTATGCCATGGCGGGTCGTATCATCCTTTTGTATAAAAATGATTCTATGACAAGTGAATTTAGTAGTTGTGTGTAAAGTCAACCTAACCTTTCTTATGTCATATAACTCTCTCAAAAGCTCTTAAATGTAGGGTATCTTGCTAAGAGTTATGGTATGGAGAATTATTAAAGGTAAATGTGAACAAAGAGTATTTCTGAACCTTAGGGTTGGTGGTATTTTTGTTGTAGTAGTATTAATCTAGTTTTTGATTGAATTTAGTTGCTCTTGTTTTTAAAATATTTCTTTTATAAAAAAAATCCCCTATACTTGAGAAAAGAAGTGTATGTTCCCTAAGGGAAGGGATAGCCTAACAATTTTAAATGAAGTCATCGAGAGGTTATGACTTAAAAATAATAAAAACACCCAATGTTGTTGAGGTGCGGGTATGCACACAACAAGCTTTGGGACAACTATTGACTGATAGAATTGGTCATAAAATATGACTCGGTCAGATCTGACAAGAAGGTGGTATGGGACACCTTTTCTAGGTTGTTACTCGAAGAGCACTATGATAAATTCCATACTCATTGAACTTAGCTGGAATAGCCATAGGGTTTGGTATGGGATGAACCACTATGAGTTATAATGAGTATGTGTGATGAAGTCCAAGGTCAGGGTATTGACATGGCACTAACTAACTCTAGAAAAGGGAATCACTAGTTAGTCATGGAGGCATAAATACGCTATCCTCTTCCATACTAGTTTCAGAATAAGTCGACTAGTTAGTCGAAGGTTTGGTATGATGAGGAAAGGGAAGAAAGTGTCCACCCTCTAGGTGTTATGGGCCCTAGAGGATAACCCTTGTTATGGTTTGATCCTCATGCTGGAATATATGGATGATAAATGAGGGCAATTGAATCCATAGAATGGCATCTCAATGGGATTTGGTCGATCTCGTCCACTTGGGTGGTTGGTTGCAGTAGTCTTGAACCCAAATGTGGTTTGTTATGCCTGTGCTATATTATCTATATGTGAATAAATTATTGGGTGATCCAAAATGATGTTAACCTGAAATCAATTTTTAGAATCTAGGAAAACATTTTTAGGATTGAGCAGTAAAATTTTTTGAAAAATATATAAATTGTTTGACTTTTTGTGCAACCAGGTGAGTAGTTAGACCTAGGTTGTTACATATGGTATATCAAAAATGATTCTAAGTTGTAGACTTTGAATGTGAAATAGATTAGTCAATATAAACTAATATTCTACCTCTTTCACCTATAGGTTAAATGGCATGAATGTTGTGAGGTGGGTCCTTGAGAAATCCTATGGGAGGTAGGGAGGAGGAAGTCATTGAAAGACCTGTAAGGGGACCAAGAATGGATTTATGGTGAGAAGGTCCTCAATGTGAAAGAAGGCTAAAAAGGGTTAATGATATTCCTTAGAATGAGACTGGTGTGGAGGAAGGAAACCTCGCAAAAGTGGTGCAATTATTGCAAACACATATGGAATATCAAAGGGAAGAGATGGCCCAATAGAAAACTCACATGGCCTAGCAACAAGAATTTATTGTCCAACAACAGCGGGTCATAGAAGACTTAGCTAGGGGAAGAGAAACTGGATTAGATAGGGTAGTGGAAGCACCAAGGGAACTTGAGAGATCCAGTACTAGAAGGGCAAGGGTGAGTAAGGAGTTGGACAGGAACCTGAAAAAGGTCGTAATATCCAAGTTTAATGGAAAGGGTGATGGAGAATCAGCTAAAAATTGGTTAAGTGAACTAGAGTCCTACTTCTCTCTAGTGGTTTTATCCTCTGAATCTAAGACTGCTTTGGCAGTTATGAATATGACTGAAATAGCCCTAGATTGGTGGAAATATTATAAGAAAGGGCATGAAATAGAATTTGTTGACCTCAAATGGGAGCAGTTTGTCAAGGAATTTAGAGATATATTCTTGACAAGGCAATATTATGTAGAAAAATTTGGGGAATTCTCAAATTTGCGATAGGAAAGCATGTCAGTACGTGATTACCACCAAAATTTTATTCAACTATTAAAATATGCATCCCAATATGAAAGCAATGAAGAAATGAAAACTCAAAAATTCATTCTGGGATTACATCCTAGAATCATGATGGTGGTAAATATGCACAATCCTATCAATCTACCTACTACATTTGATTTGGCAAGAAAAGAGGAAGCTAATCAAGAAATGAGAAAGACATATTTTAATTATCAAAAGCTATCTAAAAAGGAAAAATATGAACTCAAAAAGTGGAAAAGTGTTGGCTTTATGAGGTGGGAGAAGGATCAAAATAAGAAACCCAAAGGAGGAGATCAGAATAAGCAAAGTGGCAAAAATAAACCCAATTACCAAGGTGGTAGATTCAAGAGAGATGCTAAGGAGTTTCCCAGAAGATAGGACCAAAAACCAACAGGTCAAGAAAGGACTAGGGAAACTACATCTTTGAACATAAATGAGAATAATAATAGAGGAAATAGAGCTCCACCAAATGGATGCTACGTATGTCAAGGAGCTCATTATACCAATAAATGCCCCCTCAGAGCTGATCGACCATCGAAAGCCCTAGAAGAGGCTAGCCATAGGATCTATGCGGCCATAGGTAGTTCTGAACTCAATGGTCAAATTACTCCTTTCTTAATGAATGGTAAATTTTTTGATAAAAATATGCAAATTTTGATTGATAGTGGGTCAACTGATAGCTTTATCTCATCTAGATTAGTGAGGGATTTGCCTGTTAGACCTAGATTTTTGGCCAATGGTTGGAAGGTAGAGTATGGATCAGGGTAAACCTACCATGTTAACCAATGCTTATTTGACCCTCACATCTCCTTGCCACAAGGAAAGACTAATTGGCATCTGTATGTGGTACCTTTGCATGCATTTGATATCATTTTGGGAGTTGATTGGTTAAAGGTGCATAAGGCTCTTCTAAATTTTGAGGAGAGATGGGTGGAATTTTTGGATGAATCTAATCAAAGGATTAGAGTTAATTATGGTTGAAGAGAAGTTAAACCACACTTATTGACTGCAATGCATATTAAAAGGGTTATTAGGAAGAGGGGTATGATCTTCATAGTTAAGTTGAATAGGAAAGAAGAGACTAAAAAGGAATTTGACCTCTTCTAGAAGCACCTAATGTTGGGAGCATTCAAAGATGTATTCCCTAAGGATCTATCAGGGTTACCTCCTTAGAGGGAATTTGATTTTTCAATTGAGTTGTTACCTGGTGTTACACCAATTGCAAGGTCACCTTATAGAATGACACCCATAGAGTTGTAAGAGCTCAAAATGCAACTTCAAGATTTGCTAGAAAAAGGGCTAATCAAACCAAGTGTGTCACCTTGGGGAGCTCCTATCTTATTTGTTAAAAATAAATATGGTACCTTAAGGATGTGCATAGATTATCGAATGTTGAATAAGGTTACTATCAAAAATAGGTACTCGTTACCAAGAATTGATGATTTATTTGATCAATTAAAAGGAGCAACCATATTTTCTAAGATAGACTTGAGATCTGGTTATCATCAATTGAGGATTCGAGAGGAAGACACTTCTAAAACAACATTTAGAACAAGGTATGGGTATTTTGAATTTATTATCTTACCTTTTGGGCTAACCAATGCCCTAATCACATTCATGAACCTCATGAATAGCATTTTTAGAGAACAATTGGATCAGTTTGTACTCGTATTTTTGGATGATATTTTGATCTACTCCAAGAGCAAAGAGGAGCATGATCAACATATGAGAACTATGCTTGAGATTCTTAGAAAGAATCAATTATATGGAAAGTTAACCAAATGTGAGTTTTATACTCCACAAGTGCAGTATCTTGGACATATTGTCTCTATTGAGGGGATTGCAGTAGATCCCAAGAATATTGAAGCAATTATTGATTGGCCAACACCTACTAATGTAACAGAGGTGCAAAGTTTTATGGGAATTGTAGGATATTATAGATGATTCATCAAAGGGTTTTCAAGAATTGCTCAACCCATTACAAACCTTCAAAGAAAAGGGAAAGGCTTCAAGTGGATAGAGCAATGTGAAGAGGCTTTTCAGGTTTTGAAAGAAAGGTTGACAACTGCACCGATCCTACAATTGCTTGATCCTAATAAGTAGTTTATAGTTTGTATAGATGCATCAATTGAAGGGTTAGGTGGGGTTTTGACCCAAGATGATGTGGTTATTGCCTATGAGTCTAGGAAACTTAAGAGGCATGAGGTTAATTATGCCACTCACGATTTAGAGTTGGTAGTGGTGGTGCATGCCCTAAAAATTTGGTGATATTATTTATTAGGAAAACCATTTGAGTTAAAGATAGATCACTAGAGTCTAAGGTATATATTTACCCAACCCTTATTGAATGTTAGGCAATGATGTTGGATAGAATTCTTAGTGGAGTATGATTTTGGCATTGAGTACATTAAGGGTAAGGAGAATAAGGTCATCGATGCTCTAAGTAGGAGAGGGTGTATTACTACAATGGCAAAATGCCAATATGATCTGTTAGATCAAATTAAAATATGGTAAGAAAAATATGAATTTTGTCAATCTTGTATTGGTCAGGTTGGGTAGAAACCTGGAGGGGATGCAGAATATGTTTATAGGGGTGATCTATTATTTTTTAATAATAGGTTGGTAGTCCCTAATTTAGGAGGATTGAGGGAAATAATCCTTAAGGAGGCACATAATACTCCTTATTCTGTGCACCTAGGAGGGGTAAAAATGCATGAAAATTTGAAGAAAGCTTATTACTAGCTAGGAATGAAAAAATATATTACCAATTATGTGGCCAAATGTTTGGAGTGCCAAAGAGTGAAAGTAGAACATCTGCATCTAGCTGGAAAGTTGTACCCACATGAGATACCTACACAAAAGTGGCAAGTAGTATCAATGGATTTTATAGTGGGATTGCCTAAAACAAGATTCAAGCATGATGTAATTTTAGTAATTATGGATAAATTAACCAAAGTCACACATTTTATACTAGGCAATGTGCAAGATGATGCACCCATGGTAGCAAGTAAGTTTTCCAGGGAAGTGGTAAGGCTACATGGTTTTCCAGAAGTTATAATCTCTTATAGAGATTCTCATTTTACTTCTAAATTTTGGCAAGTATTACATCAAGCATTAGGGACCAAACTGAATATCAGTATTGCTTATCACCCTGAGATAGATGGATAGATTGAGAGGGTGAATCAAGTGCTTGAAGATATGTTAAGAATGTATTACATGGATCAACACACAAAGTGGGAAGACTACTTATACCTAGTGGAATTTGCATATAACAATAGTTACCATGCATCACTAGGTATGGCACCTTTCGAAGCCCTATATGGGAGATGATGTAGAACTCCCTTATCTTGGGATAATCTGGAAGATCGGGTAGTGATCAGATCAAAAATGGTAAAAGAAATGGAAGAACAATTAAAGAGAATTCAGCAGAAGTTGAAAGAGGTCGTAGATCACCAGAAGAGCTACGTGGACCTCAAAAGAACATCGAGGGAGTATTCTGTGGGAGATAGAGTATTCTTAAGGGTGAAGCCAACTAAAAGTTCCATAAAATATTCCAAGCTTGACTCTAGATATGTGGGTCCATTTGAGATTGTAGCTAAGATAAGCCTTGTAGCGTATAGACTAGCTCTACCACCAAGCTTATCCAAAATCCATAATGTCTTTCATGTGTCCCTCTTTAGAAAGTACATTTTTGATCCTACTCATGTTTTGGATGTTTCCAAATTGTAGATGATCGATCCATTAAATATTGAGGTTTGACTTGTTCACCTACTTGGTTTTAGAACCAAGAATCTGAGGAAGAGAAGTATAGAGCAATGTCGGGTCCAATGGGACCACTACTCAGATAGAAATGCTACGTGGGAAGACGTGGTAGATATGCAGTGGTAGTTTCCTTATTTGTTTGAGTAGATGTAGACTTTATCATAAAATTTTATATAATTTCATGATATATGTATATATGCATATGGATATGGAACTGGATACTGAGTAGAGTAAAATATGTTTGTTGAGTTACTGAGTAGAGTAGCTTGTAAATGTTTTGTATTGCTAAGTGAAATGTTTTGGAACATATGATGGTGTATGTTTAACTGATTGCATTATGACATAATCTATGATGTGATTATATGACAATCATGAGAAAATGTGATTTTATGATGATAAATATGATTGAAATATTTAGTGCTAAATGGGAACAATGAATTTGCTTGAATATTTTTGGTTAATGTAAAAGATATGAATATACAAAAGTATTTCTTTTGCTTAACCTAGTTTAAAACATAGGGATTATGTTTGTCTCTAGTGGGGGAGGATGTAATGACCCTCCTCACATGATTAATGGATGAAAGTAAAAAAATAATAAACTTACCTTTTTCTTGTGAAACATGGTACTACTGATAGTCTCTGTGAGTGTAGGACAGTTGCAAGATGTCAATGAAAGGAAGCTAGTCAATGAAAAAGGTAAGAAAGGGAAGTGATGATTCGGCTCATGAGCACATGGAAACTCATGCTTTGCATATCATTTAGGTGCATTGCAAATTGCATCTTTATGTGAGTTATGTTTGTTTGAATGTTGCTTGTTGGTATGGAATAAGAAATGTTTTTAAGTGGCAATGATGATGGGAGCCACTTTCTTGTTTAGGCATGTGTGTGTTTAATATTTGGAATTTTTTTTTAAAAAAGGATAAGGTTTTCCATGTGTTGAAGCCTATATTATTAATATTATTTGTTTTAAAAATAAGAGTAAGTTTTCCATGTATTGAAGCATATATTATTATTAATGTGTTGCTTTAAATATAAGAGTAATAGTTGAGCATAAAGTTTGAATATTGGTAAGACTTAATTTAATAAATAATGTGTGTGAGTAGTACTCCTCATAGTTTTTTGGTAGCTTAGATAAGAATACCGAATTTGTTGTAATATCCATGATAGCAAGTGATGTGTGTGAAGTGTTGAGAATGAATGTCTCAGTTATCTGGCACTATGCATGGGAGATAAAGGAACAAACTTGTCGAGTTCTCCATATAGTGGAAGGATAGGAAGAAAGTAGTGGGAATAAGTCTTGGTAAGGAAGGAAAAAAAAAAAAGGAGTGCTGATATTGGATGATGCCTACAAGGAAGAAATAAGAGAAGTGATGTAAGAGAGTTGGGAAGCGTAAATTTTAGGTTGGATATTCTGTAACATTTCCTTATGATGAATGTGTCTTCTATGGTTCAATGTGAGGAAAATATGATTGTTTTCTCTTGTTTTGATGAATTGAACCTCTTTGTTATCTGTGTTGAAGTAAAAGGAAAATGAGTATTTTACTTTGTGTTATGAAAATTATGGAATGTCGGGTAGAGCGTTGCCATGTTGTTGTGAGAAAATTATTTTGGTTGAAAGAAAAAAAAATTATTTATGAATTCCTTATTGTTTTGATTGCTGAAAATAATTTTTGGTTGTGCAAGAAGGTTTCATGAAAGTTTTGCCTAGAAATTAGAGGTAGATTAAAAGAAAGAATTTTGTTTGAATTATTTGAGTTATGTCTCGAGCAAGGAGATTTATAATCCTTTTATGGATACTTCTATAGATTAGTATGTTTGTGTGCATAGTAGAATGCATAATCATTTACTTTGAACCGTATCAGATCTTTGGTGGCACATAAGACTTCCTATGTATGAGACATGAACCGAATGCTTGGGTAGACGTCATGCTGGATAACTTGTGTGCAAGAGCTATGCGAATATGAGATTGGCAGTGTCAAAGTGCTTGTAGGCAGGCGGTGGTAGATTGTGAGCATGTTGTGAAATAGTTTTCAATAACCAAGATTGTATATTCGAAAAACTAATGCATGGCTATATTTGGGTCTGTAAAATAGTCTAGAATTTCATAGCTAAGCATCTAGAGTAGTGCATAAACCAAACCATGGTCGAAAGGTAGTTTGTATCTTTGGAAAAGAAAAGGAACATCATTATGTATGAAAATGAAGGGCAAGGCCCTCTTGTAAACTTCGTCCCCTCTGGTTGTGATTTGTAAATTGAAACTAACATTGAAATTATTTGTCAGAATTGGATGTTGAAATTATTAGTCAAATAAGATATTGACTATCATGTTATCCTTTGCTAATAGAAAACTTGGTATTTGAGGTATCCTTTGTAATATTTCCAAATTGTTGTTGTTGATAAACATTAAATGAAAACTCAGCTTTGGTCTTGAAACAGTTTGAATGAATTATAATGCATTTTTGTTTTGCTAAGTTTATCTAGCATAGCTAGTTTACCTCAATGACATTTGGAAACATTGAATAAACATATCCTAGAGTGTAGGATTGGGTAGTTGTCATTGAAAGCAATTATGTAGTTTTTAAAAGAAAGCCATAAATAATAGCTTAGTATGTGAGCAATGTTATTATGAAATGATTTCACTTTTCAAATTTTAAAAAATATGAAAGTAAGGCTGTAAATGTTTGAAATGGTAGAGTTGAAAGGAGATGCATGGTCAATGAATCCCATATGGTCCAATGTCGAAAAAGAAAACCCCTATGTGCAACCTTTTTGGGTATGAAATAATATGTTTGAATAATATTAAGTTAGTAGATTCAAACCTAATAAGAAGTAATTGAATAGCAACCTCTAATTATTTAGAAAATGGAACCTGAATAGGAGTATATCGTGGTGTTATCATCCTTCGTATAAAAATGATTCTATGACAAGTGAATTTAGTAGTTTGCGTAGTCAACCTAACCTTGTTTATGATTGCATTATGACTCTCCAAAAGCTCTTAAATGTAAGGTATCTTGTAAATATTATGGTATGGGGAATTATTAAAGTAAATGAACAAAGAGTATTTTTGAACCTTAGGGTTGGTGGCACTTCTATTGTAGTAGTGTTAATCTGGTTTTTGATTGAATTCAGTTGCTCTTATTTTAAAAATATTTCATTTATAAATAAACCCTATACTTGAGAAAGGAGTGTATGTTCCCTAAGGGAAGGGACAACCTAACAAATGTAAATGAAGTCATCGGGAGGTTATGACTCAGAAAATAATAAAAACACCCAATGTTGTTGAGGTGTGGGTATGCACACAATAAGCTTTGAGGCAACTGTTGACTGACAAAATTGATCATAAAGTATGACTCGGTCAGATCTGGTACGAGAAGGTGGTATGGGACACCTTTTCTAGGTTGTTACTCGAAGAGCACTATGATAAATTCCATACTCATTGAACTTAGCTGGATTGACCATAGGGTTTGGTATGGGACGAACCACTATGAGTTATAATGAGTATGTGTGATGAAGTCCAAGGTTAGGGTATTGACATGGCACTAACTGACTTCGAGAAAAGGGAATCACCAGTTAGTCATGGAGGCATAAATACGCTACCCTCTTCCATACTAGTTTCAGAACGAGTCGACTAGTTAGTCGAAGGTTCGGTATGATGAGGAAAGGGAAGAAAGCATCCACCCTCTAGGTGTTATGGGCCCTAGAGGATAACCCTTGTCATGGTTTGATCCTCATGCTAGAATACATGGATGATAAATGAGGGCAACCGAATCCATAGAATGGCATCTCAATAGGATTTGGCCAATCTCATCCACTTGGGTGGTTGGCTACAATAGTCTTGAACCCAAATGTGGTTTGTTATGCTTGTGCTATATTATCTATATACGATTTAAAAATCATTGGGTGATCCAAAATGATGTTAGCCTAAAACCAAACTTTGAAATCTAGGAAAATATTTTTAGGGTTAAGCAATAAAATTTTTGAAAAAAAATATAGGGTTTTTGTTTGATCTTTTCACCATGCAACTAGGTGAGTAGTTAGACCTGGGTTGTTACATACCCTAAGTTCACACCTCATCTATATGAGGTATTTTTGAAAATGCAACCACATATTGCCATGAACAATAATATTTTTTATGATGACTCTAATGAAGACTATTATGATGAATATGATATTTTATATTGTTCACTTTGATAGCTTTGAAGAAGAGTTGATCCCCATTGCACCCTTTACTGAAGATGATGAGTTTTACCTTCAAATGTTTCCACACTATCAACCCATATTCCATCTCCTCCTCATATGCAAATGAACTGAAGCATCGGTTGATCAACATAATAAGCAAATTGATAGACCTAATGAGCCAGTTGACAAACCCGATGCACCAGTTGAATCACCAAATCCACCTTGGTGATCTCAGAGATATAATTATTATCTACCAATCCTATTTTAGTTGCTATCTCAAGAGTAGGAATGAGAAATTTCTCCCTCCACAACACATCCATCAAGTTAACATGATTTTTATTGATTTGTTCACCCTACTCTATAATCCATATGATTTGGTAAAACCAATTTCTATTGACATAAGCCTTATTAACATGGAATGAATATCATACCATCCATATATTATTGAGTTCATATAGTTTGGAGAGCTTCTAAGAGCTTCTAACGTTTACATCCCTCTGCAAATTTCTCCAACCTCCACATATTTGTATCAGATCGAAGTAGAGGAAACCCCATTAAAGTCATTTGAAAATGTAGTGAAGAACACAAGCTTATACTTGAGAGGGGGGGTGAACAGTATAAGACCTATTTTTACTTTTTCCTTTATACTTCAAAATAGTAAAGCAATATACCCAAAGCAATATCAAAACAATGCACAATATCATCCACAAAGTGACACCAATTTTAACGTGGTTCACCCAGAATGCTCGGGCTACGTCCACAAAACTTTTCTCTAAAAGTTATCTCAAAGTTCTTTGGGAAACCTTCCCAATTACAATGTTTATGAGCCTCGGCCCAAAGGAGATACCTTCCCCCAATCTGAATTTATGAGCCTCTCGCTCAAAGGAGATACCTTCCCCTCTGCTCTGGAAATGATCCCTCAGAAGATCAATCGCCTCTACCTCTTGCCAGCACGTGGAACTCCTTTCCACCGAAGACCTCCTGTCCTCAATGCTTAGCCTAAGAGACCTCTGCCTTCTATGATCACGTCCACAATAGCTTAGCAACCTGTACCAAACACAGTCAGTCGGTCTAGTACAAGTCTTCCTCTGTCTGTCAGATCTATCCAACTCTTGAACAAATCAATCCTCTACACACAAGCCTTCTCAAAGACTTGCCAAATCTATCCTTAGGTTCTTCTCAAAGAACCAATGCTCTCTGTCCTCAAGTTCTCTGATAGAACTAACAAACTCAGCTCACAAGTCCTCTGCTAGGACCTATCCAAAACCTGCTCACAAGTCCCCATCGAAACCTATCCAAAACTGCTCACAAGTCCCCACCAGAACCTGTCCAAAACCTCAGCAAGCTCACCAAGAAAAACTTGCTTAGCATGAACCCACAAAGAGAATTGTTAGAGACCCAATGTGATTCATCAACCTCATAGAAGCATAAAGAGAATTGTTAGAGACTCAATATGTTCTATACTTAACTCCCAATCTCAATCTCAAATCTCATAGAAACATAAAGAGAATTGTTAGAGACTCAATATGTTCTATACTTAACTCCCAATATCAATCTCAACTCAATCTCAAATCTCAAAAGAATAAGATAGATGTAGTATGCTTTTCTCAAGAACATGAAACACAACCCAACAATTGCCAACCATGCAATATCTCATATAACAATGATACTCATGTTATTTTCACCAACAATTAGGGTTTCAACAACAATGCTCATCAAACAAGGTTTAGTCAACCAACACCATTCAACTCAACATCAACCTTGAAGCATTCAACCAATCATCACAAGAAAAGGAAACAAGTAGAAATCCTTTTCCCTCCAAGGATATTTGAACAAAACAACCACCAACACAATTTCACCAAATGCAAAGAATAACTTGCTCAAATCAACTCAATGGAGTAAGCCCAAATCATGTATCAAGTAAAGCACTAACTTGATCAAAACAACCTCTATGGAAGCAACTCAACCATTAATATCAAAACAGCCAACTAAGGGTTTCACCATCTCAATGCAAGTAGCAAGACTCACAAATATCAACCCTAGTGCACAAAGCTTCCACTATCTCAAACCAGAAATTATGCATTCACCAAAAACTCTCCTTAAGGATAACAATGCATAAGTAGTCTTCAACAAACCAGAAAATAGGATTTACACCTAGCCATTAGGATACCTAGTAGAATACCTTTTCACTCCAACCTTATTTCAGAAAACATACACCAATCATACTCATAAGAAGAATGTGCCCATACCTTTTTCTTGATGATGAAGGGGTCTCATACATTTGCCACAACCACAACAAACTTCTATGCCAATCTCAAGAAGGTTAGAAAATAAATCTTTCTCACAATGTAATGTAAATCCACAATTACACCTTATTACTCCTCTCACTCAACTTATTATACCTCTCCAATTAATTTTAACATAAAATACCTTTTAATTTCACAAATATCTAAACTCTTATAACTCCCAATTGAAAGCTTTAAATTAAAGTTTAAACAAAGCCTTATGACTCCCTCTTTGTAAAACTTATTTCTCTAAACTTTAATCACAAAAGAAACTTTGAGTCATACCTTTGAAAATAAAACATTGGTGCGGATGGGTTTTGACCCTCCAACCTTCATCAACTCAAATCTGTCCACGGCCACCTGCGCTATCCACTTGGATGAGAATACAATGGACAAAAACCTATTTAACTCCTTCGTCCTCTTCCAACAATAAAAAATTAACGCCGCTGCGACTTGACCTTAGGACCTCCCAGATCGCAACACCTTCATTCGAACAAGCAACCGACTCCTCCACACTATCGGATGGAAACGAAAAACATGAATAGCAGCCTTATTTTATTTTTATCCTTTCGTAAATTATGTAACCCTCACTTACTGCCACGTCGCTGAAAATTTTGAATCACATGCTCTATACTTGCTCGAAAAATGATATTGTTCGTCCCTTCTTTAACTGCACCTTCCAATGTCATATCAAATTTCCGATCGCATCATTAGCATTTTCAAATATTAAAACAATGGCACACCAACCAACATTTGATTTGCTCCCTTTATATATAAGGTATATGTTTTAATAAAAGCGTCGGCCCTTTTTAACATGATTTTCGTCGATGGAAAATATTTTAATTTAATTTTAAAATTTTAATTTAAATTTTAAATAAATAAAATTTAAACTAAATATTTAAAATTAAATATCTCCATCACCGGGGCACCTTTTTCAATGAAACGAAAAGCCAACTTGGGTTTTAAGAAAAACCCATTTCAAATCTGTTGTCCATGGTTTTAAATAAAACCTTTTATTTTGTCTGCCTTGGTTTTCACAAAAACCCTTCCTTGAACTTAGATTCTTTTGACATCAAATCAAATTCCTTCAAAAGCTTCTTGACATCAATGACAACTTATACACTTGAGCAAAGGCAATGTACCCAAAGTACCCAAAATTGCCAACAATCTCCCCCTTTGTCATTGATGGCAAACCTTTACTGAAAACACTTCTCAAGAGCCAAAACTGAAACCAACTATGCTAACAACTGACCAACTGTGCCCACAACCGAGAATCTTCCTTTGAAGTTTTGCTCCCCCTGACTTGAAGCTTTCCTCTTCACTTTGAAGCTCTCCCCCTTACTCATATCTCTCCCCCTTTGTCATCAATGGCAAAGGGTCACCTTTGGGGCTCGGGACTAAGAATGAGCCTCTTAGCTTAGTCCCTCCCCCACCTCCTGATGAGGTGATTAATTCTAGGGTGGGAGTAAAACTCCCATTAGGCACTGATCATCATCAGCGTCTATAACTTCCTTGTCGGGCCTTCTCTTGAACTCTTTGTCCATATTCCTGTTCTTGTCACTATTCTTGTTCTTGTTCTCATCCCTGTTCTTATCCATGCCTTGATCCTTGGACCTGTTCATACCATTGTTCCTGTTCTTGTACCTTGGAAGTTCAGCTCTACATTGTCTAGTTGTGTGACCTTCATTGTTGCACTTATAACAAGTAACAATGTTATTTCTTTTAGGCATACCTGTTCTTTGAATCCACCTATTCTGACTAAACCTGTTCTGACCAAACCTGTTTTGACCAAACCTATTCTGACCAAACCTATTCTGATCAAACTTGTTCCTGTTATTTGCCTTGCAATAAACTGCCTTGTGCCCAAACTATTGACAAGAGTAGCAATACCCTTGAAAGTAACTAGCACTTCTAAAACTGTCATTTACCTTCTTCACTTGAGCCATGCAATGTGAAGCCATGTGACCAAACCTGTGACACGCAAAACATCTACCATGAAATTTTCCTTTATTTGACCTCTTGGGTCCCAAAAATTTTCTCCTTATTCTGAATTCCTATTTTTTGTTTCTGTGCATCTATCACTCATGGACTCATATTCTCGAAATACTCTCCTCATCAGAACTCTCTTCCTTTTGGAGTCTCTTACTAGATTCTCCAACTTGTTCCTTGTGTGGCTTAACAAAACCAAGGCCTATTTTATTCGATGTCTTTCTTTGACCTTTGATGAGTGACTTAACCTTTTTGGAGCTATCTTGAAACCTGTGAAGCTTATCCTTGTACTCTTTAGTTTCCTCTTTCAAAGAAGCCATTTTCTAGTTCTAACTCACTATACTCAAGAACCTTAGACTCTAACTCATCCTTGAGTTCTTGTGTCTTAGCTATAGAGAAATCAAGACTTTCTATAAGATCATCTCTCTCCATACAACATTCATCTAACTTATCCTTGAGTCTAGCATTCTTCTTTCTTTCCTTTTTCAAAGCACTAAGAGCATTAATAAGTTCACTTTCAAGATCCTTTATTTGATTGTTTTTTGAATCATCAAAGCCATTTTCAGATTTCTTATCACTAGAGGTGCTACCTTTTTCAAATACCATACAAGCATCTTCCTTATAGTTTTCTGAAGCATCCTCATACATACTAGAAACCAAATCATTATTTGTGCAATCATCCTCAAGGTGACCAAAATTTCCACATCTAAGACATTTCATGATAATGAATCTATGTTTTGGTTCTTCCTCTTTTTCTGATATGAACAACATCTCATTTTCATTATCACTTGAAGAACTTTCACTATCACTACTAGAACACTTACTTGCCTTGTCTAGGTAGAAGCTCTTCTTGTGTTTGTGAGAGTACCTCTTTCCTTGATTGCTTTGCTCATCTTTATTCTTCCTTTGATGCCTATGCCTTTCAGAATCCTTGCTCTTACAATCCTGTTTATCTTCATCACTTTCATCCTTGGCAACAGTACAGTCAGTAGCATAATGACCAAACTTTCCACAATTGAAGCATCTTACATTTTTCATACTTTTGTGCTTTCTAGAGAACTTGCCTTTCTTGCTGTAATATGCCTCTTCATCACTAGAAGACTCATCACTATCTTGAAGTTGTTTACCCTTCGAATAATCCATTGTGTTCTTTACTAACTTTTCCTTCAAGTTGTTAAACTTTTCGAAGGCACCTGCTCTGATACCAATTGAAGAACACAAGCTTATACTGAGAGGGGGGGTGAACAGTATAAGACCTCTTTTTACTTTTTCCTTTATACTTCAAAATAGTAAAGCAATATACCCAAAGCAATATCAAAACAATGCACAATATCATCCACAAAGTGACACCAATTTTAACGTGGTTCACCCAGAATGCCTGGGCTACGTCCACAAAACTTTTCTCTAAAAGTTATCTCAAAGTTCTTTGGGAAACCTTCCCAATTACAATGTTTATGAGCCTCGGCCCAAAGGAGATACCTTCCCCCAATCTGAATTTATGAGCCTCTGCTCAAAGGAGATACCTTCCCCTCTGCTCTGGAAATGATCCCTCAGAAGATCAACTGCCTCTACCTCTTGCCAGCATGTGGAACTCCTTTCCACCGAAGACCTCCTGTCCTCAATGCTTAGCCTAAGAGACCTCTGCCTTCTATGATCACGTCCACAACAGCTCAGCAACCTGTACCAAACACAGTCATTCGGTCTAGTACAAGTCTTCCTCTATCTGTCAGATCTATCCAACTCTTGAACAAATCAATCCTCTGCACACAAGCCTTCTCAAAGACTTGCCAAATCTGTCCTCAGGTTCTTCTCATAGAACCAATGCTCTTTGTCCTCAAGTTCTCTGATAGAACTAACAAACTCAGCTCACAAGTCCTCTGCTAGGACCTGTCCAAAAACTGCTCACAAGTCCCCACCGAAACCTGTCCAAAAACCTGCTCACAAGTCCCCACCGAAACTTGTCCAAAACCTCAGCAAGCTCACCAAGAAAAACTTGCTTAGCATGAACCCACAAAGAGAATTGTTAGAGACCCAATGTGATTCATCAACCTCATAGAAGCATAAAGAGAATTGTTAGAGACTCAATATGTTCTATACTTAACTCCCAATCTCAATCTCAAATCTCATAGAAACATAAAGAGAATTGTTAGAGACTCAATATGTTCTATACTTAACTCCCAATATCAATCTCAACTCAATCTCAAATCTCAAAAGAATAAGATAGATGTAGTATGCTTTTCTCAAGAACATGAAACACAACCCAACAATTGCCAACCATGCAATATCTCATATAACAATGATACTCATGTTATTTTCACCAACAATTAGGGTTTCAACAACAATGCTCATCAAACAAGGTTTAGTCAACCAACACCATTCAACTCAACATCAACCTTGAAGCATTCAACCAATCATCACAAGAAAAGGAAACAAGTAGAAATCCTTTTCCCTCCAAGGATATTTGAACAAAACAGCCACCAACACAATTTCACCAAATGCAAAGAATAACTTGCTCAAATCAACTCAATGGAGTAAGCCCAAATCATGTATCAAGTAAAGCACTAACTTGATCAAAACAACCTCTATGGAAGCAACTCAACCATTAATATCAAAACAGCCAACTAAGGGTTTCACCATCTCAATGCAAGTAGCAAGACTCACAAATATCAACCCTAGTGCACAAAGCTTCCACTATCTCAAACCAAAAATTATGCATTCACCAAAAACTCTCCTTAAGGATAACAATGCATAAGTAGTCTTCAACAAACCAGAAAATAGGATTTACACCTAGCCATTAGGATACCTAGTAGAATACCTTTTCACTCCAACCTTATTTCAGAAAACATACACCAATCATACTCATAAGAAGAATGTGCCCATACCTTTTTCTTGATGATGAAGGGGTCTCATACATTTGCCACAACCACAACAAACTTCTATGCCAATCTCAAGAAGGTTAGAAAATAAATCTTTCTCACAATGTAATGTAAATCCACAATTACACCTTATTACTCCTCTCACTCAACTTATTATACCTCTCCAATTAATTTTAACATAAAATACCTTTTAATTTCACAAATATCTAAACTCTTATAACTCCCAATTGAAAGCTTTAAATTAAAGTTTAAACAAAGCCTTATGACTCCCTCTTTGTAAAACTTATTTCTCTAAACTTTAATCACAAAAGAAACTTTGAGTCATACCTTTGAAAATAAAACATTGGTGCGGATGGGTTTTGACCCTCCAACCTTCATCAACTCAAAACTGTCCGCGGCCACCTGCGCTATCCACTTGGATGAGAATACAATGGACAAAAACCTATTTAACTCCTTCGTCCTCTTCCAACAATAAAAAATTAATGCCGCTGCGACTTGACCTTAGGACCTCCCAGATCGCAGCACCTTCATTCGAACAAGCAACCGACTCCTCCACACTATCGGATGGAAACGAAAAACACGAATAGCAGCCTTATTTTCTTTTTATCCTTTCGTAAATTATGTAACCCTCACTTACTACCACGTCACTGAAAATTTTGAATCACATGCTCTATACTTGCTCGAAAAATGATATTGTTCGTCCCTTCTTTAACTGCACCTTCCAATGTCATATCAAATTTCCGATCGCATCATTAGCATTTTCAAATATTAAAACAATGGCACACCAACCAACATTTGATTTGCTCCCTTTATATATAAGGTATATGTTTTAATAAAAGCATCGGCCCTTTTTAACATGATTTTCGTCGATGGAAAATATTTTAATTTAATTTTAAAATTTTAATTTAAATTTTAAATAAATAAAATTTAAACTAAATATTTAAAATTAAATATCTCCATCATCGGGGCACCTTTTTCAATGAAACGAAAAGCCAACTTGGGTTTTAAGAAAAACCCATTTCAAATCTGTTGTCCATGGTTTTAAATAAAACCTTTTATTTTGTCTGCCTTGGTTTTCACAAAAACCCTTCCTTGAACTTAGATTCTTTTGACATCAAATCAAATTCCTTCAAAAGCTTCTTGACATCAATGACAACTTATACACTTGAGCAAAGGCAATGTACCCAAAGTACCCAAAATTGCCAACAATCTCCCCCTTTGTCATTGATGGCAAACCTTTATTGAAAACACTTCTCAAGAGCCAAAACTGAAACCAACTATGCTAACAACCGACCAATCTGTGCCCACAACCGAGAATCTTCCTTTGAAGTTTTGCTCCCCCCGACTTGAAGCTTTCCTCTTCACTTTGAAGCTCTCCCCCTTACTCATATCTCTCCCCCTTTGTCATCAATGGCAAAGGGTCACCTTTGGGGCTCGGGACTAAGAATGAGCCTCTTAGCTTAGTCCCTCCCCCACCTCCTGATGAGGTGATTAATTCTAGGGTGGGAGTAAAACTCCCATTAGGCACTGATCATCATCAGCATCTATAACTTCCTTGTCGGGCCTTCTCTTGAACTCTTTGTCCATATTCCTATTCTTGTCACTGTTCTTGTTCTTGTTCTCATCCTTGTTCTTATCCATGCCTTGATCCTTGGACCTGTTCATACCACTGTTCCTGTTCCTGTACCTTGGAAGTTCAGCTCTACATTGTCTAGTTGTGTGACCTTCATTGTTGCACTTATAACAAGTAACAATGTTATTTCTTTTAGGCATACCTGTTCTTTGAATCCACCTGTTCTGACTAAACCTGTTCTGACCAAACCTATTCTGACCAAACCTGTTCTGACCAAACCTATTCTGATCAAACCTGTTCCTGTTATTTGCCTTGCAATAAACTGCCTTGTGCCCAAACTATTGACAAGAGTAGCAATACCCTTGAAAGTAACTAGCACTTCTAAAACTGTCATTTACCTTCTTCACTTGAGCCATGCAATGTGAAGCCATGTGACCAAACTTGTGACACGCAAAACATCTGCCTTGAAATTTTCTTTTATTTGACCTCTTGGGTCCCGAAAACTTCTTCTTATTCTAAATTCTGTTTTCTATTTCTGTGCATCTATCACTCATGGACTCTTTCTCTGAAATACTCTCCTCATCAGAACTCTCTTCCTTTTGGAGTCTCTTACTAGATTCTCCAACTTGTTCTTTGTGTGGCTTAACAAAACCAAGGCCTATTTTATCTGATGTCTTTCTTTGACCTTTGATGAGTGACTTAACCTTTTTGGAGCTATCTTGAAACCTGTACAACTTATCCTTGTACTCTTTAGTTTCCTCTTTCAAAGAAGCCATTTTCTGTTCTAACTCACTATACTCAAGAACCTTAGACTCTAACTCATCCTTGAGTTCTTGTGTCTTAGCTATAGAGAAATCAAGATTTTCTATAAGATCATCTCTCTCCATACAACATTCATCTAACTTATCCTTGAGTCTAGCATTCTTCTTTCTTTCCTTTTTCAAAGCACTAAGAGCATTAATAAGTTCACTTTCAAGATCCTTTATTTGATTGTTTTTTGAATCATCAAAGCCATTTTTCAGATTTCTTATCACTAGAGGTGCTACCTTTTTCAAATACCATACAAGCATCTTCCTTATAGTTTTCTGAAGCATCCTCATACATACTAGAAACCAAATCATTATTTGTGCAATCATCCTCAAGGTGACCAAAATTTCCACATCTAAGACATTTCATGATAATGAATCTATGTTTTGGTTCTTCCTCTTTTTCTCGATATGAACAACATCTCATTTTCATTATCACTTGAAGAACTTTCACTATCACTACTAGAACACTTACTTGCCTTGTCTAGGTAGAAGCTCTTCTTGTGTTTGTGAGAGTACCTCTTTCCTTGATTGCTTTGCTCATCTTTATTCTTCCTTTGATGCCTATGCCTTTCAGAATCCTTGCTCTTACAATCCTGTTTATCTTCATCACTTTCATCCTTGGAAACAGTACAATCAGTAGCATAATGACCAAACTTTCCACAATTGAAACATCTTACATTTTTCATACTTTTGTGCTTTCTAGAGAACTTGCCTTTCTTGTTGTAATATGCCTCTTCATCACTAGAAGACTCATCACTATCTTGAAGTTGTTTACCCTTGGAATAATCCATTGTGTTCTTTACTAGCTTTTCCTTCAAGCTGTTAAACTTTTCGAAGGCACCCGCTCTGATACCAATTGAAGAACACAAGCTTATACTGAGAGGGGGGGTGAACAGTATAAGACCTATTTTTACTTTTTCCTTTATACTTCAAAATAGTAAAGCAATATACCCAAAGCAATATCAAAACAATGCACAATATCATCCACAAAGTGACACCAATTTTAACGTGGTTCACCTAGAATGCCTGGGCTACGTCCACAAAACTTTTCTCTAAAAGTTATCTCAAAGTTCTTTGGGAAACCTTCCCAATTACAATGTTTATGAGCCTCGGCCCAAAGGAGATACCTTCCCCCAATCTGAATTTATGAGCCTCTGCTCAAAGGAGATACCTTCCCCTCCGCTCTGGAAATGATCCCTCAAAAGATCAACTGCCTCTACCTCTTGCCAGCATGTGGAACTCCTTTCCACCGAAGACCTCTTGTCCTCAATGCTTAGCCTAAGAGACCTCTGCCTTCTATGATCACGTCCACAACAGCTTAGCAACCTGTACCAAACACAGTCAGTCGGTCTAGTACAAGTCTTCCTCTATCTGTCAGATCTGTCCAACTCTTGAACAAATCAATCCTCTGCACACAAGCCTTCTCAAAGACTTGCCAAATCTATCCTCAGGTTCTTCTCATAGAACCAATGCTCCTCTGTCCTCAAGTTCTCTGATAGAACTAACAAACTCAGCTCACAAGTCCTCTACTAGGACCTGTCCAAAAACCTGCTCACAAGTCCCCACCGGAACCTGTCCAAAACCTGCTCACAAGTCCCCATCGAAACCTGTCCAAAACCTCAACAAGCTCACCAAGAAAAACTTGCTTAGTATGAACCCACAAAGAGAATTGTTAGAGACCCAATGTGATTCATCAACCTCATAGAAGCATAAAGAGAATTGTTAGAGACTCAATTTGTTCTATACTTAACTCCCAATCTCAATCTCAAATCTCATAGAAACATAAAGAGAATTGTTAGAGACTCAATATGTTTCTATACTTAACTCCCAATATCAATCTCAACTCAATCTCAAATCTCAAAAGAATAAGATAGATGTAGTATGCTTTTCTCAAGAACATGAAACACAACCCAACAATTGCCAACCATGCAATATCTCATATAACAATGATACTCATGTTCTTTTCACCAACAATTAGGGTTTCAACAACAATGCTCATCAAACAAGGTTTAGTCAACCAACACCATTCAACTCAACATCAACCTTGAAGCATTCAACCAATCATCACAAGAAAAGGAAACAAGTAGAAATCCTTTTCCCTCCAAGGATATTTGAACAAAATAGCCACCAACACAATTTCACCAAATGCAAAGAATAACTTGCTCAAATCAACTCAATGGAGTAAGCCCAAATCATGTATCAAGTAAAGCACTAACTTGATCAAAACAACCTCTATGGAAGCAACTCAACCATTAATATCAAAACAGCCAACTAAGGGTTTCACCATCTCAATGCAAGTAGCAAGACTCACAAATATCAACCCTAGTGCACAAAGCTTCCACTATCTCAAACCAAAAATTATGCATTCACCAAAAACTCTCCTTAAGGATAACAATGCATAAGTAGTCTTCAACAAACCAGAAAATAGGATTTACACCTAGCCATTAGGATACCTAGTAGAATACCTTTTCACTCCAACCTTATTTCAGAAAACATACACCAATCATACTCATAAGAAGAATGTGCCCATACCTTTTTCTTGATGATGAAGGGGTCTCATACATTTGCCACAACCACAACAAACTTCTATGCCAATCTCAAGAAGGTTAGAAAATAAATCTTTCTCACAATGTAATGTAAATCCACAATTACACCTTATTACTCCTCTCACTCAACTTATTATACCTCTCCAATTAATTTTAACATAAAATACCTTTTAATTTCACAAATATCTAAACTCTTATAACTCCCAATTGAAAGCTTTAAATTAAAGTTTAAACAAAGCCTTATGACTCCCTCTTTGTAAAACTTATTTCTCTAAACTTTAATCACAAAAGAAACTTTGAGTCATACCTTTGAAAATAAAACATTGGTGCGGATGGGTTTTGACCCTCCAACCTTCATCAACTCAAAACTGTCCGCGGCCACCTGCGCTATCCACTTGGATGAGAATACAATGGACAAAAACCTATTTAACTCCTTCGTCCTCTTCCAACAATAAAAAATTAACGCCGCTGCGACTTGACCTTAGGACCTCCCAGATCGCAGCACCTTCATTCGAACAAGCAACCGACTCCTCCACACTATCGGATGGAAACGAAAAACACGAATAGCAGCCTTATTTTCTTTTTATCCTTTCGTAAATTATGTAACCCTCACTTACTGCCACGTCACTGAAAATTTTGAATCACATGCTCTATACTTGCTCGAAAAACGATATTGTTCGTCCCTTCTTTAACTGCACCTTCCAATGTCATATCAAATTTCCGATCGCATCATTAGCATTTTCAAATATTAAAACAATGGCACACCAACCAACATTTGATTTGCTCCCTTTATATATAAGGTATATGTTTTAATAAAAGCGTCGGCCCTTTTTAACATGATTTTCGTCGATGGAAAATATTTTAATTTAATTTTAAAATTTTAATTTAAATTTTAAATAAATAAAATTTAAACTAAATATTTAAAATTAAATATCTCCATCACCGGGGCACCTTTTTCAATGAAACGAAAAGCCAACTTGGGTTTTAAGAAAAACCCATTTCAAATCTGTTGTCCATGGTTTTAAATAAAACCTTTTATTTTGTCTACCTTGGTTTTCACAAAAACCCTTCCTTGAACTTAGATTCTTTTGACATCAAATCAAATTCCTTCAAAAGCTTCTTGACATCAATGACAACTTATACACTTGAGCAAAGGCAATGTACCCAAAGTACCCAAAATTGCCAACAATCTCCCCCTTTGTCATTGATGGCAAACCTTTACTGAAAACACTTCTCAAGAGCCAAACTTGAAACCAACTATGCTAACAACTCGACCAACTGTGCCCACAATCGAGAATCTTCCTTTGAAGTTTTGCTCCCCCCGACTTGAAGCTTTCCTCTTCACTTTGAAGCTCTCCCCCTTACTCATATCTCTCCCCCTTTGTCATCAATGGCAAAGGGTCACCTTTGGGGCTCGGGACTAAGAATGAGCCTCTTAGCTTAGTCCCTCCCCCACCTCCCGATGAGGTGATTAATTCGGGGTGGGAGTAAAACTCCCATTAGGCACTGATCATCATCAGCGTCTATAACTTCCTTGTCGGGCCTTCTCTTGAACTCTTTGTCCATATTCCTATTCTTGTCACTATTCTTGTTCTTGTTCTCATCCCTGTTCTTATCCATGCCTTGATCCTTGGACCTGTTCATACCACTGTTCCTGTTCTTATACCTTGGAAGTTCAGCTCTACACCGTCTAGTTGTGTGACCTTCATTGTTGCACTTATAACAAGTAACAATGTTATTTCTTTTAGGCATACCTATTCTTTGAATCCACCTATTCTGACTAAACTTGTTCTGACCAAACCTATTCTGACCAAACCTGTTCTGATCAAACCTGTTCTTGTTATTTGCCTTGCAATAAAATGCCTTGTGCCCAAACTGTTGACAAGAGTAGCAATACCCTTGAAAGTAACTAGCACTTCTGAAACTGTCATTTACCTTCTTCACTTGAGCCATGCAATGTGAAGCCATGTGACCAAACCTGTGACACGCAAAACATCTGCCTTGAAATTTTCCTTTATTTGACCTCTTGGGTCTCGAAATCTTCTTCTTTTTTTGAATTCTATTTTCTATTTCTATGCATCTATCACTCACGGACTATTTCTCTGAAATACTCTCCTCATCAGAACTCTCTTCCTTTTGGAGTCTCTTACTAGATTCTCCAACTTGTTCTTTGTGCGGCTTAACAAAACCAAGGCCTATTTTATCTGATGTCTTTCTTTGACCTTTGATGAGTGACTTAACCTTTTTGGAGCTATCTTGAAACCTGTACAGCTTATCCTTGTACTCTTTAGTTTCCTCTTTCAAAGAAGCCATTTTTTGTTCTAACTCACTATACTCAAGAACCTTAGACTCTAGCTCATCCTTGAGTTCTTGTGTCTTAGCTATAGAGAAATCAAGATTTTCTATAAGATCATCTCTCTCCATATAACATTCATCTAATTTGTCCTTGAGTCTAGCATTCTTCTTTCTTTCCTTTTTCAAAGCACTAAGAGCATTAATAAGTTCACTTTCAAGATCCTTTATTTGATTGTTTTTTGAATCATCAAAGCCATTTTCAGATTTCTTATCACTAGAGGTGCTACCTTTTTCAAATACCATACAAGCATCTTCCTTATAGTTTTCTGAAGCATCCTCATACATACTAGAAACCAAATCATTATTTGTGCAATCATCCTCAAGGTGACCAAAATTTCCACATCTAAGACATTTCATGATAATGAATCTATGTTTTGGTTCTTCCTCTTTTTATGATATGAACAACATCTCATTTTCATTATCACTTGAAGAACTTTCACTATCACTACTAGAACACTTACTTGCCTTGTCTAGGTAGAAGCTCTTCTTGTGTTTGTGAGAGTACCTCTTTCCTTGATTGCTTTGCTCATCTTTATTCTTCCTTTGATGCCTATGCCTTTTAGAATCCTTGCTCTTACAATCCTGTTTATCTTCATCACTTTCATCCTTGGCAACAGTACAGTCAGTAGCATAATGACCAAACTTTCCACAATTGAAGCATCTTACATTTTTCATACTTTTGTGTTTTCTAGAGAACTTGCCTTTCTTGTTGTAATATGCCTCTTCATCACTAGAAGACTCATCACTATCTTGAAGCTGTTTACCCTTGGAATAATCCATTGTGTTCTTTACTAGCTTTTCCTTCAAGCTGTTAAACTTTTCGAAGGCACCCGCTCTGATACCAATTGAAGAACACAAGCTTATATTGAGATGGGGGGTGAAAAGTATAAGACCTATTTTTACTTTTTCCTTTATACTTCAAAACAGTAAAGCAATATACCCAAAGCAATATCAAAACAATGCACAATATCATCCACAAAGTGACACCAATTTTAACGTGGTTCACCCATAATGCCTGGGCTATGTCCACAAAACTTTTCTCTAAAATTTATCTCAAAGTTCTTTGGGAAACCTTCCCAATTACAATGTTTATGAGCCTCGGCCCAAAGGAGATACCTTCCCCCAATCTAAATTTATGAGCCTCTGCTCAAAGGAGATACCTTCCCCTCTGCTCTGGAAATGATCCCTCAGAAGATCAACTACCTCTACCTCTTGCCAGCATGTGGAACTCCTTTCCACCGAAGACCTCCTGTCCTCAATGCTTAGCCTAAGAGACCTCTGCCTTCTATGATCACGTCCACAGCAGCTTAGCAACCTGTACCAAACATAGTCAGTCGGTCTAGTACAAGTCTTCCTCTATCTGTCAGATCTATCCAACACTTGAACAAATCAATCCTCTGCACACAAGCCTTCTCAAAGACTTGCCAAATCTATCCTCAGGTTCTTCTCATAGAACCAATGCTCCTCTGTCCTCAAGTTCTCTGATAGAACTAACAAACTCAGCTCACAAGTCCTCTACTAGGACCTGTCCAAAACCTCGCTCACAAGTCCCCACCGAAACCTGTCCAAAACCTCGCTCACAAGTCCCCACCGAAACTCTGTCCAAAACCTCAGCAAGCTCACCAAGAAAAACTTGCTTAGTATGAACCCACAAAGAGAATTTTTAGAGACCCAATGTGATTCATCAACCTCATAGAAGCATAAAGAGAATTGTTAGAGACTCAATTTGTTCTATACTTAACTCCCAATCTCAATCTCAAATCTCATAGAAACATAAAGAGAATTGTTAGAGACTCAATATGTTCTATACTTAACTCCCAATATCAATCTCAACTCAATCTCAAATCTCAAAAGAATAAGATAGATGTAGTATGCTTTTCTCAAGAACATGAAACACAACCCAACAATTGCCAACCATGCAATATCTCATATAACAATGATACTCATGTTATTTTCACCAACAATTAGGGTTTCAACAACAATGCTCATCAAACAAGGTTTAGTCAACCAACACCATTCAACTCAACATCAACCTTGAAGCATTCAACCAATCATCACAAGAAAAGGAAACAAGTAGAAATCCTTTTCCCTCCAAGGATATTTGAACAAAACAGCCACCAACACAATTTCACCAAATGCAAAGAATAACTTGCTCAAATCAACTCAATGGAGTAAGCCCAAATCATGTATCAAGTAAAGCCCTAACTAGATCAAAACAACCTCTATGGAAGCAACTCAACCATTAATATCAAAACAGCCAACTAAGGGTTTCAACATCTCAATGCAAGTAGCAAGATTCACAAATATCAACCCTAGTGCACAAAGCTTCCACTATCTCAAACCAGAAATTATGCATTCACCAAAAACTCTCCTTAAGGATAACAATGCATAAGTAGTCTTCAACAAACCAGAAAATAGGATTTACACCTAGCCATTAGGATACCTAGTAGAATACCTTTTCACTCCAACCTTATTTCAGAAAACATACACCAATCATACTCATAAGAAGAATGTGCCCATACCTTTTTCTTGATGATGAAGGGGTCTCATACATTTGCCACAACCACAACAAACTTCTATGCCAATCTCAAGAAGGTTAGAAAATAAATCTTTCTCACAATGTAAGGTAAATCCACAATTACACCTTATTACTCCTCTCACTTAATTTTAACATAAAATACCTTTTAATTTCACAAATATCTAAACTCTTATAACTCCCAATTGAAAGCTTTAAATTAAAGTTTAAACAAAGCCTTATGACTCCCTCTTTGTAAAACTTATTTCTCTAAACTTTAATCACAAAAGAAACTTTGAGTCATACCTTTGAAAATAAAACATTGGTGCGGATGGGTTTTGACCCTCCAACTTTCATCAACTCAAATCTGTCCGTGGCCACCTGCGCTATCCACTTGGATGAGAATACAATGGACAAAAACCTATTTAACTCCTTCGTCCTCTTCCAACAATAAAAAATTAACGCCGCTGCGACTTGACCTTAGGACCTCCCAGATCGTAGCACCTTCATTTGAACAAGCAACCGACTCCTCCACACTATCGGATGGAAATGAAAAACATGAATAGCAGCCTTATTTTCTTTTTATCCTTTCGTAAATTATGTAACCCTCACTTACTACCACGTCGCTGAAAATTTTGAATCACATGCTCTATACTTGCTCGAAAAACGATATTGTTCATATCAAATTTCCGATCGCATCATTAGCATTTTCAAATATTAAAACAATGGCACACCAACCAACATTTTATTTGCTCCCTTTTATGTTTTAATAAAAGCATCGGCCCTTTTTAACATGATTTTTGTCGGTGGAAAATATTTTAATTTAATTTTAAAATTTTAATTTAAATTTTAAATAAATAAAATTTAAACTAAATATTTAAAATTAAATATCTCCATCACCGGGGCACCTTTTTCAATGAAACAAAAAGCCAACTTGGGTTTTAAGAAAAACCCATTTCAAATCTGTTGTCCATGGTTTTAAATAAAACCTTTTATTTTGTCTGCCTTGGTTTTCACAAAAACCCTTCCTTGAACTTAGATTCTTTTGACATCAAATCAAATTCCTTCAAAAGCTTCTTGACATCAATGACAACTTATACACTTGAGCAAAGGCAATGTACCCAAAGTACCCAAAATTGCCAACAAAGTGTAGAGGATGACATTAATCTTATCCCTAATCCATATTAATTGGAATAAGGTTCACATATACTTACTGAATAAGCAATTGATGTGAACATCAGTCAAGAAGTGGATAATCTAAAAATTGTAAACTTGGCAAAATGATTTTTTGTAGAAGAAATAGAGTAGCTAACACAATTATTAACAAATAAGAAGGATGTTTTTGCATGGTATTACAAAGATATGCTTGGCCTTGACCCCAACTTGGTGGTCCATAATCTCACCTTAGCTTCAAAAGCAAAACCATTTAAACAAAAGTTGAGAAAGCTTCATCCTACCATTGCCCTCATGGTCAAAGAAGAGCTTCAAAATTATTAGATGTGGATTTCATACAACCCATTGATTATCTCGAGTGGCTATCAAACATGGTATCCATTTGTAAACCAAACAGAGGAATTCGCATATGCCTTGATTTTTGAGATTTAAACAAAGCATATCTCAAAGACGATTTTCTTCTACCAAACATTGATCAACTTGTAGAATTTTGTACAGGCCATGAATTGCTCTCCCTAATGGATAGTTTCTCAAGATATAATCAAATTCAAATTAATCCTAATGACCAACATAAAATAGCATTTACAACACCTTGGGGGACTTTTTCTATAAAGTGATGTCATTCTACCTCAAAAATGTAGGAGCTATATATCAATGCACCATGATATATGTCTTCCATGATTATATGCATAATATTATTGAAGATTATGTGGATGATTTAATAGAAAAATCTAAAACATATCAATACCATATCAATGTATTAAAAAAGGTGTTCAATCTCGTACTTGAGCATAAGGTATGGTTATGTTCTAAGAAGTGCTTATTCAAAGTCACATCAGGTAAACTTCTAGGCTTAATTATTTCTAAACGAGGCATTAAAGTGGATCCCAACAAGGTCAAGGCCATCATATAAATTCCACCTCGAAGAAATATTAGAGTTGCACAACTTACAAGGAAAAATACAATTGATTCATCATTTTATAGCATAACTCTCAAACAAATTTAGGTCATTCAATCACCTTCTATAAAAGGGGTCACCTTATCACAGATAAAATAGTATCAAGCAGCTTTTTAAGACATAAATTCATATCTAACATTGTCGTTAGTGTTAATGTTTCCTCACCAAGGAGTCCCATTTCATATTTACATTTCTACAATAGATTTTACATTAGGGACAATGCTTGCACAAAATAACAAAAATAAAAAAGAGCAAGCAATTTACGACATTAGTCAAACATTGGTAAGCTATGAAAAAACATATGTGTACGTGGAGAAATTATGCCTAGCAATGGTTTTTTATTCTAATAAACTTTGACATTACATTCTAAGCCATACCACTTAAGTCATAGCTTGATAAAATCCTCTATGATATATAATGACTCACATACATTAATACCCATACCACAAAATGGTTAATGCTTCTAACAGAATTCAATCTTGAATTCATCAGTCAAAAATCTATTAAAGGTTAGGTAATAGTCGATCAGCTCATGGAAGCTTCACTTCTTGATGATAAAAATTTATTCATTGAGCTACCAGATGACTCATTATTTAACGTCACTAGATAGGAGGAGCCAATACATTTCAAATATGATTTCGACATTACAATGTTCTTTGACGGTTCAAAGTTTAAGAAAGGATAAGGTGCTGGAGTCATTTTTTACACACCATAAAATATGCCCATCGCTTCATTGTTCAAACTTGACTTTCCATGCACAAATAACAATGTAGAGTATGAAGCCCTAATTCTAGGACTTTAGGTAGTTGTCACTATGGGTATTAAATGCATAAGAATATTTGGTGATTCCCAACTTGTAGTTTATCAAGTAAAGGAAACTTACCAATGCAGAGAACTAGTCTTAAAACTTTACAATGAAATAGCAATGAAATTGCTAGTAAAATTTGATTGGTATGAGATCAACAACTTGCCTCGTTTGACTAATAGGTTTGTATATGTGATGGCTTATCTAGGATCCTTAACTCCAAAGAACCTTGCTAGAGATATCCAATAGCTAGTCATCAAAACAATATCAAAATTTGTAATTGCACAAGAAAAGTATAAAGATGAAAAATATGTGAGATTCATTCATGTAAAGCCATATGAACCATGGATTAATCAAATAAAGGACTTCCTTAAGTTTGGTACTTTACCAATAGATTTTGAAGAACATGTGCTTATACTGAGAGGGGGGGTGAACAATATACAATAAAAAAAAATTCCTTTTAATCCAAACAGTAGCATCAACATTAATAAAATAGTAAGCATCACACACATAAGAGACATAATTTTTACGTGGTTCACCCAAATATGGCTACTTCCATAGATAAAGCATTTCTTCTAAATATTTCTCAAATAATATTTTGGAAATACTTCCCAATTACAATGTTTATGGACCTCTATCTAAAGGAGATACTAATCCCCTAAATCTAGTTTATGGGTCTCTATCCACAAGAGAACTCCTTCTCCTCTTCTCTAGGTAGTGATCCTCTAGAAGACACTACCTCCACTGCACTGACTATGGATCTCTCTCCACTTGAATAATCTTGTCCTCACTTAGAAGACATATCCTCAATGTCCTAGCTAATGGATCTCTATCCACTAGAGACTATGTCCTCTCTACTCTGTCACCTCCAAATATCTTTCTCAATATTGTACTAAACACAGTCTAGTTCGTCTAGCACAACTCTGCTCAATCTATTGAACTAAACATAGTACATTTGGTCTAGCACAAATTTTCTCAACAGTTCCACTCAAAACCTACTCAAATATTCTCAATAGTTCCTCTCAGAACCTGCTCAAATCTGCTCAATAGGTCCACTTAGAACCTGCTCAAATCTGCTCAATAGTTTTATTTAGAACTTGCTTAAATATACTCAACAGGTCCACTCAAAACCTACTCAAATATTGTTAATAGGTCCACTCAGAACCTGCTCAAATATGCTCAACAAGCTCACACAGAACTTGTCCAAATATTCTCAACAAGTCCTCTCTTGGACTTGCTTAATTTTGCATTGCAAGCTTTCACAAAAGCTCACACAAAATCAGTCCACAAGTCTTCTCAAATACTTACCTCAAATCAACTTAAAAAGTCCACACAGAACTTTCCCAATCTCATAGAAGCATAAAGAGAATTTTTAGAGACTCAATATGTTCTATAGTCAATGCTCAATCACTTTATCAAATCAATATCATAGAAGCATAAAGATAATTGTTAGAGACTCAATATGTTCTATTCTCAAAGCTCAATCTTAACTCAAATCAGAATATAGAATAGTTTGTTTCATGGAACTTGAACAAACACTTAATAAAACTACTTGACTAGGCTTAATCAACTCTACTCAACCAATCACTTCAAGGAACAACTCTTTCTCACAAACCCTAGTCCAAGCATATATCAACCAACTCAAAATATTTCCAACAATGTTCAACAACTCTCACATAATAATGATACTCATGTTCTTTTCAAACCCTAGTTCAAGTTCTTTGCATAACAACTCACTTTAACAACAATGCTTTATAAAAAAAGGTTTAATCACAACTCTCAATCTAGAAAACCTTGAAATATTTGCTCAACCACTTTTGAAAAGGAAACCCTAATCAATTCCTTTTCACTCCAAAATTAATTTTCAATAAAGCCAATCAACTAACTCAACAAAGAAGAATTTTTGGCCATACATTTTCTTGAAGAGTAGTTGTCCTCACAAATCTGTCACACTCACAATTATTTCTTTGCAAATATCAATAAGGGTTAGAGGATAATTTTCATCAACAAAATATATCACAAAAATAATATCAAATTTACACCTTATCACTCCAACTTAAATAATAATCAATATCCTCACAATATTTACAAAAAACCTTAATTCAAAATAGCATATCATCCACAAAGTCTTCACATTTCAATATTCCACAATAGTAATTTTAAGACTTTAAAAATAAAAAAATAATTCTCCTTATAACTCCTAAAAGTAGTTTTCAACTACGATAACTTTATCACATAACAACCTTTCCAAACTTTGACCACCAAACAACCTTATACCTCCAACTTAGGCATTTAATTAAAATAAAAATAAATATGTTACCTTTGCCTTTGGAGAGTTTCGAACTATCAATGCAGCCCACACAAACATCTTACCCATGGTGCAAATAACCACACAAGCTACATGCTCATTGGAGAGGAAGAAGCACCATGTGCTTCAAAACCTTATGCCTTCCTTTCTTCGTAAACATTGTGCCTCACATTTCGTGCTAACATACCCACCAAAGCGCTTCTGTCAAGATTCAAATGGTGTCCTCCTTGCACACAAAATGTAAGTCGCAGCTCTCTTGCCACTAGGCCAAGGTGCCTAGTTGGCTTTTAAACTTTGAATGCTTTCCCTTTGTTTATTTTTGATGGTAGGACAAACATGAAATTCACTGCTTTCTTTCTCATGAGCTCCTATTAATTAATTCGTATACAATCTTAAATCGAGCAAGGATAAACTTAATTACCTTTGGGCATAGTTTTAAATATTAGATTTCCCTCCTTTGCATTAGAATGTTGGTGCTTCAAATTAAAATTAATCTACATGACATCGACGATAATTATAAGGGCTTTAAGTGCCTTTGGTCTTTAAACCCAACCTTAGGGTTAATTAAAATATCTTTTGACTTTAGAAAACCCACTTTTGCCTTCTAATATATTATAATAAGGATTATAAATATTTTATTTGGGTTTTCACCATGGCACATTTAATATTATAATAACCACCATTATAATATTATACTTTTGAAAAAGTGCCTTTAATATTTATTTATGAAATTTAAATTCATAATGAATTTAAATAATTTATAAAATAAATATTATAACTCCTTTTTCACTTCTATATTTTGTACCGTTTCACTTGATTTTTGGACTTACTCCTAGATGTAAAATAACCATATTTATCTCTTTTATTTCTTGCTGAAATCATTGGTATTAATTATGACTTCATCTAGTGACATCAATGACAACTTTGACTTAGGGACTCAAAATGTCCAACAATATCCCCCTTTGTCATTGATGTCAACCCATACTCTTCTTACCAAAATATGACCATCCTTTTTATTTTTCTCCCATTGGGACATTACTCCCCCTGACTCAATGCTATCTCAAATATCAAATCTCTCCCTACTACACAAATATCTCCCCTTTTTGAAGAACACAAGCTTATACTGAGAAGGGGGGTGAACAGTATAAGACCACTTCTTTTTCTTTTCAATTCAATATTATTAGTGTATAGATAGTAGTATCAATAGTAGTAATTAAAGCAATGCACAGAACACCATACACAATAGAGATACAGATTTTAACTTGGTTCACCTGATGTGGGCTACCTCCATAGAGAAAATATTTCTTCTAAATATTTATCAAATAATATCTTGGGAATCCTTCCCAATTACAATGTTTATGGACCTCTATCCAAAGGAGATGCTAATACCCTAATATCAAGTTCATGGATATCTTCTACAGGAGAACTCTTTTCCCTTCTACTTTGGCTAGTGATCTTCTAGAAGACTTTGTCTCTCTGCTGCACTGACTGGTGGATCTCTCTCCACTTGAAGACTCCTCACTCAAAAGATCTATCTTCAATTGTCCTGGATTTTGGATCTCTATCCACTAAGACTCTGTCCTTTATACTCTATCACCTCTAAAGCTTTTTTAATAGGTTCACTTAGAACCTTCTCAAATATGCTCAATAAGTTCACTCAGAACCTGCTCAAATTTGCTCAACAGGTCCATAGAAAACCTGCTCAAATCTGCTCAATAGGTCCACATAGAACCTCTCCAAATATGCTCAACAAGCTCACTCAGAACTTGTCCAAATCTGCTCAAAAAGCTCACTCAGAACTTGTCCAAATATGCTCAATAATTCCTCTCTAGAACTTGCTCAAATCTGCATTGCAAGCTTCCACAAAAGCTTATACAAAAATAGTCCACAAGACTTTTCAAAGACTTACCTCAAATCTACTTAATAATTCCATACAAAACTTGTTCAATCACATAGAATCATAAAGAGAATTTTTAGAGACTCAATATATTCTATACTCAATGCTCAATCAATATCTCAACTCAATCTCATAGAAGCATAAAGAGAATTATTAGAGACTCAATATGTTCTATACTCAAATCCCAATCTCAACTCAAATCAATCTCATAGAAGCATAAAGAGAATTGTTAGAGACTCTATATGCTCTATTATCAAATCTCAATATCAATTCAATTCAATATCATAGAAGCATAAAGAGAATTGTTAGAGACTCAATATGTTCTATACTCAAAATCCCAATCTCAACTCAAATCAGAATATAGAATATTTTATTTCATGGAACTTGAACAACCACTTCACTCTATCACTTGACTAGGCTCAATCAACTCTACTCAACCAATCACCTCAAGTATCAATCCTTTATCACAAACCCTAGTCCAAGAATGTATCAACCAACTCAAAATGTTTCCAACAATGCTCAACAACAAATCTCACATAAAAATGATACTCATGTTCTTTTCTAACTCAAGTTCAAGTTCTTTGCATAACCAATTGGCTTCAAAAACAATGCTTATAAAATAATGTTTAATCACAACTCTCAAACCAAAAAACCTTGAAGCATTAAACCAACAACTCTCAATGAAACCATAATCAATCCTTTTCTCTCCAAATATATTTTAAGAAATCAATCACCCAAATAAGTCAACGAAGAATATTGCCCATACCTTTTTTATGCCAAGGAGTTGTTCAAAAAAGCTGTCAAACTCAACACACTCTCAAATATATTATTTTTCAATCACAAAAGGTTAGAGGACTTGATTAATATCACAACAATAAAATAATATCTCAATGACACCTTATTACTCGTACTCAATAAAATTCACCATGTCCTCTAATAAAAGAATAAATCCCCTTTGAAAAAGAACAAATCAAACTCACTTATGAACCTCTTTTACAAAACCAAAAATATCTCTTTATACACACATTATTTCTCCTTCTAATCAAGTTAATTGAATAGCCCTTGAAAATTTCTTTCCAACGATATATAATATGCTACCCTTCAAAAAATAAAACATTAAAAAATTTCCCAATTTTCTAGGGCATAACATAACCCTTATTACTCTTTAAGGCTATTTAACAAAAAATTAAATATAAAAAATTAATCATGTCTTTACCTATCGGAGGGATTTGATCCCCCAATGCCTTAGCCGTAGCCAAGCTGTCGTTGGGCCACATTCCCTCATGTGCCTAAAAGAGCATGACCACCATAAAATTCCCCACGAAAAGTGCTCTTCCGAAAATAAAAAAATGTGCTTCTTCCTTGCAAGCAAACCTCAAGCGAATCAAAAGTGGAACCTCGTCAATATTGCCAAGCCGACATACCACTAGACTACACTGACCTATGTGCTTAATGCATCTAAACGTTCTCCTCTTTAGCCTTTACAAAATTTGTAAAACCTTCAAAAATCAAAGCTCTCTTCGCATGCGCTCAATGGAAATTACAAGGGATGCTCTGATTAAGGTTTTTGTTGGCATTTATATAATGTCCTTGTCCTCTTATGCACTCACATCGGTGCTTCGAATAATTTTGATGTTGGCGTGATTTTTAATTTATAATTAATTTAAATTTAAATTTAAATTTAAATATTATAAATTAAAAATAACCAACCTTAGGTTTAATTTAATTAAACCTTAGAACCTTGTCTTAATGCCCAACCTTGGTATAATTAAATATTATTTATAAAATTTAAATTCCATGTGAATTTGAATAATTTATAAATAATTATTAAACCTCTTTTTTAACCTTCGCCATAACCCATCTTGGGATTTTCTAAACCAATTGCTTAACTTGTGCTCCCAATAATATTAAAATATTATGGAGTCTTTTTCCTTTCACTTTTACATTGATGAAGCTTTTTCCTGGATGACTTGGACGACTTTATTTCTTGCCAAATTCTTTGATAAGAGTGATAACTCTATAAAGTGACATCAATGACAATTTTGACTTAGAGGAATCAAAATGTCCAACAACTTTGACATCAATGGCAAAGGGTCACCTTTGGGGCTCAGGGCTAAGAATGAGCCTCTTAGCTTAGCCCCTCCCCCACCTTCTGTTAAGGTGGTTAATTATGGGGTGGGAGTCTCACTCCCAATTTTTCTCGAAGATACTCAAAATTTTACTTTGAGAGTGACTTAGTGAAAATTTTTGCTATCTATTCCTTTGTAGTGACATACTCCAATCTGACATATTTATCTGTCACCTGTTCTCTCAGAAAATGATACTTAATCGAAAAGTGCTTTTTCCTAGAGTGCATTACCAAAAAAATTTAGATACTTATCGCACTCTTATTATCACATAGTATAGGAATGGGTTGATCATGCTTTACCTTGAAGTCTTCTAGAGTTCTATTCATCCATAACACATGTGTACAACTGGCTACTACTGCAATAGATTATGCCTCTGCTGTAGATAGAGATATTGAAACCTGCTTCTTACTAACCAGGAGACTAGACTTTCTTCAAGAAAGACATCTCCTCCACTTGTGTTTTTTCTATCATCAATGATGTTGGCCCAATCCGCATCTGTATATGATGTTAGTATGAAACTGTCACTTTTGGGATACCAAAGCCCAAAATCCATAGTCCATTTTAGATACTATAGACACCAAAACAACACCAATCTGATTATGTGATGACAAGCACTGATCGAATTGACATACATAGCCCCTAGGGCAGACCCCAAAGGTTAAACAATGGTCCTAACCACTCCCACAATAGTTTTGGAAGGTCAGAGGTCAATTTGGCACCTTTTTAGCACTTTTCTCCCTACTCGTCCCACCCTGGGATGATTACAAATTGGTATTCATCCCACCCTGGGACGATTAGCAGCAATCATCCTAGGGTGGGACGATTAGCAGGTTTGACTGGAAAAAAGTCAAACCTCGATAGGTCCGCCACTTAACTGCACCTTCAGGGCATGCAATTGCGAGGAACGACTTCAAATCAGAGAGAGGGACTTTAGTCAAGCATGCCTTGATCATGGAGGCCTCATGCAAAGAGACTCTAAATCAGGGAAGAATATTTTCTCCCAAAATAGGGCAAGCAAGCCAAGTGGCGCCCTCGCATGCGCATTCAAAGAGAGAGACCCTAGGTCTATAAAATGGTGAGTCTTCTCACCCCAAAAAAGAATAATAGAGCAGGAGCATTTGGAGCAATGGAGTTCTGCCAAATTACATCCTCACCCATCGTTTGTGCTTCTTACATCCTTGATCTCTCTTTTGGAAGGGAGGTTATTGGGTGATTATTGGAAGCGCAATCCGGACCCAAAACCCAAACATTTGGCCACAATACCCCACCAAATTTGCCGACACAACCCCCTAGGAGGTTTTGGACCCATCCCAAGTGGATTGGTGCCAAAACCAAGCCCCAAACGATGGGCGTCCTGCCCTCGGGTGCCCCTCACACTATTGTAGTCCTAATCGCCCCACCCTGGAGCGATTAGAAATCTGTGGCAGATTTCCCTACTGTTTCTTTTGCATTTTATTTTAGGTTATTTACATATGCTGCCATTTAAATTTCATGTGATTCTGATGAGTTTTGGCTATGATTTTATTATTTCTTGCTTTCACTAACATATAGGGAGCATCATCGAATACAGGGCGATCGAGGCCAAATTTGCCAAATCCGACCTTCTGGGTCATCCCAAAATGCCCTATTTTGCCTAACCCCAACTTTGTAGGTGTTTTGGAGGCCTCTAGATGGGACATTTAGGAGGTGGCTTTCTGATAGTTTATGACAGTCCTAATCGTCCCACCCCGGAGTGATTAGAAATCTGTGGTAGATTTCTCGACTGTTCCTTTTGTAGTGGGTTCCTGGTAATGTTTTCTTGCCTCTATCCAAATTTCAGCTCATTCTGATATGTTTTAGTTATCATTTTAATTATTTTATGCATGCATTAACCGTAGGCCTTGGGGATCGCATGTTTCCCTCCATCCGTAGGTGCTACTAATCATTTATTATTTCTCTGAATGTAGGATCTCGACACTAGAGGGGCATCAAGGAACTATAGATGCATTCATGCAAGCGGCGATGATGTTTGGCCTGCCCATTTTCAATGTGGGCACGCGGAAGATCCCCAAGGGGAATGTATCATTCATGGTGTAACCAAACTATGTCCGACGCTCCTAGCCCCTAAAAAGGGAGGAGACGTATTGTAACCCGATCTCGAGCAAATTAATAAAATAAAGGGCTGCACTTTTACACTTGCTTTAAATCTCATTTCAGTTCATTTGTTTTCCCTCTTTTCATGCATTCTCGTTTGTAGGACTTAGCGTTACATTTCCCTTTTTTTTGCTTTCGTATCCTCGTGCTTTCAGTGGCGATCATGGTGGGACCACTGTCCCTTGATTTTGAGATCAAATTTTTGATCAAAATTTGTGTGTTTTTGCTTGTAGGTGTCAATATTTCAAGCATTGGACTGCTGCTCGTTCCACCCTATGGCGAATACAAAGCTAGAATTTGTGTCACCCAGGGACGAATGGGCATTCGTCCCACCCTGTGACGAATATAGATCTATTATTCATCCCACCCCGGGATGATTAGCTCTCTATGCAGTTTCAGAGCAGAAACTCAGAGGCATCCAGTTTGGGCAGAGAAGAGGTAGGGGTTCTGAGCATCCTCTGTCATTTTCTATTTTTTATCTCTGTCATTTCTTGTTTCTTTGCTTGCATAGGAGAGTTTTACTACATGTTTTTCTTTCTTTGCACAAATAAAAATAACCCCACACACCATGAGATAATCTAAACATCAAGGCATTGGTCGTAAAACCCCAACACTTGATCAAGACCAACGGTGGATTTCATCACCACCTTGGCTTGAATTTTTGCATACATAACCCCGATCGCTACTATTGCTAGACGTAAATCCTGATGAAAGCTGACCAAGTGTAGCTAGGGTGATTCCCAGTGCATGAGGATAAGTCTTCTATGGTAGGTGTCAAAAATAGAGTGATTCCCCTTCCGTACCGCCTATGTTCCACGTACTGTTCTGCTCTCACATACCAATAGTCTCCCTCACGTAAGGGCGGGTATATAGAGAGGTTCGGTATAATGGCCTGGAAGTGGTATATTGAAGGGGCGACCATTTTGGGAGATATAAGAGCCCTCATATTGCATATACAACAAAAATTTCTTTACAAGGTTTTCAAAACAAAAAATCAAAACACACTGAACCAGATTTAGGGCACACTTTTAATCCATAAACAAGATAATCATTGCTTTGATTGTGTGGTCCCCTTGTGTTTAGTGTAGCATAAAAAAATCGTAAAGAAGATAAAAATGTACACATATTTAGAGAAACACCACCATGGTGTACACCCGTAGCCAAGCCCAATCATGGGCAGAAGCTACGAAAAGTGTACAAAGGGGCACAAGTCACCTCCGATATAGCCCCGAGGACTTGGTCATACCACCTTGGTGGCCTGACCCACAAGATAGTCCACATCATGCCATTACAGAATGGGACTATAGAGGCACCCCTTTGAGGGGCACTCCCACTCAACATAGACCCTTTCAGGAGGAGGCCATACACGTGGCACTCAACATAGATGGGAGGGCTCCCTTAGACACTCGTTATGAGTGGCCACCATGTGATGAAGTGCTAGAGCAACATGGGGTCCATAAGGAGGGGCCACATGATTACATCATCCCTCCTCTACCCCTTATTATTGTCAAAAACAATAGGCCAAATCCAGAGCACAAGGCTCTTCAGATAGGGCAAGCCAACTCTGCCCGCCCCTTTCACATATACGAAAGGGAGCACGAGGAAGACCACTACATTCCTCAAGAGCAATACATAGCATGGGAGCAATGCACCTCCACACTTGCTATGTATCAGGATCACCCACTGAGGCCAGAGCCTCGGGTGAATGCCGCTAACCTCGATAGAGGAAAGCGACCCATAGAGATCTCGGATCACCATGACCGAGATAGACATGTAGGAGAGGCATCTAGGCTTCCTAAACACAAGATGATAGAACAAATTGACTTGGCCTTTTCCAAACATGCCACCCTACCAAGCGCAAATCATGCAGCTCAGGCAAGACCAACAATAGTTAGAGCACCTATATCACCTTAGCAAAGAGTGCATTCGGCGTCAAATAGATGAATTGCTCTAGAACACTGTGCCTGAGAGGGTCCCAACCCCTCGCATGCATAAGATAGAGTTGTATGAGAGGCACAACCCCTTGGTGCGAGACAGGTCTCCACGACCTTATCAAATATTGCCTCCAAGACCTCCTAGACCTGAGCGGGAGGCCACTCCTAGAAACAATGATGGGCACCCTCCGTGGGCACCCACCCATGTTTATAGGTCTCGCCTAAGAACTCCTCAAGAAGCCTATGAGGAGTATGAGCAAGAAGAAGAGCGGGCTGAAATGCCCTACCAAGGTAGAGGGGGTGCTATCCGGCCACCCCTCCATAGGCCTCAAGTTCCCTATAACCCATAGCGGGAGAAAACCAAGGAGGAAGAGATCAAATCTTCCGATGCATATAAAGCGCTGTTAGAGCGCTTAGAGTCTATGGAGACCAAGACTTCTGGGCCCCAAAATCCCACTTTATGCCAGCTCTACAGTCACCCTGTGCATCCGTCAGTGCCGGCACCCCCATACCCTGAACACTTTAAACTGCCTCAATTGGCAATATTTAGAGGGGAGGAGGATGCCCAAGAGCACGTGACTAGATTCTTGAGCCAATGCTTTGGCATTCAGGACAATGATGCTTTGCTGCTAAGAACATTTATAACCATGTTCGTAGGCCCTGCCTCGGATTGGTTCACTCAGTTGCCAAAGCATAGCATCAGTAACTTGGATCAGCTAGTGGATGCGTTCCTCGAACGCTTCGCCTTCAACACCAAGAAGAAGGCATCACTAAGCGACCTAGCTAGCCTCAGGCAGTATGAGGAAGAAACCATGGTGGCCTATGGAAATCGGTGGAGGACGTTGCTTTCAAAGCTGCCCTACCTCCCTCCCATGGCCGACCTGACCCAAATGTTCTCAAAGAGTTGTTTGAGATCGATCTCCATGCTATTGCAGCTGCAGCAATATGCCACTCTTGAGGAAGCCCTGGCACAAGCTAGAATCATTGAGGAGATCAAGATACAGGATGGCAAGATTGCCAAGCCATGAAAGAAAGAGTGGCCTAAAAATACCAAAATAGGGACCACACAACCGAAACCCATTGCGGTCAATCAGGTTGCTATAAACATACCAAATCCTGCACAAGCAACACAACCCTCATAGGCTAACTATCAGGTAGTTCCTCTTGATAGCTATGAGAAGGAAAATCATTGACAAGAGCAAAATTAGTAACGTCACCCTAGGCGACAATTCACACCCTTCACAGAGTCTAAAGACTCCTTGTTTGACCGTTTGTCCATGGAAAACTTGATAAACCTACCAGAAAGTCGACCCATAGACCCCAACATGCACAAAAACCTAAGGGCTATAGGGAAGACTTGTACTATAGATTTCATCGGTAGAAAGGACATGACCTTTACGCATGTTGGAAGTTCAAGAGCTTCGTGTAAGACCTAATAGACAACAAGATGCTGGTGAGTGGCCATGATTTGGACTAGACTTACCCAAATTTTAAGGACCATGTCAGCTAGGCTCTCCATCTATGAGCTCATTCAACAATCATCACCCCATCGGGAGGCTCTAATGGAGATATTAAAAGCCATCGAGTTATAGCCCCATGAAGCAAACTATTTCAACAACTTTGTGGGACATGTAAAATGATGTATAGAACCAATCATCACCTTTAGAGAAGATGAACTAAAATCGGTGACTGGTGATATGGTGGATCCACCCCTACATGTCATTGCATGGGTCAATGGGATTTCATTTAAGAGGGTGTTGGTGGACACTGGCTCATCTAGTAATATAATTACAATAGTGGCATTGAAACACCTGAAGTTTCCAGCATCTCACATCGTGGCCTCCACCTATACTCTTCGAGCATTCAATGATGCGATATGCTCGATGGTTGGCACAATTGTCCTGCCCATCCAGGTGGGACAAAAGACTATTCCTACATTGTGCCACATCTTGGAAGGTGAGATGGCCTATAATATCTTGCTAGGGCGGCCTTGGATCAGGGACATGAAGTGTGTCCCTTCGATAGCTCATCAGTGCCTAAAGTACACATTTGAAGGGCAGGTGCATGTAGTCCTGGCAGACTTAGAGCCCTTCAAGTATTGCAATACGATGCAGCTGATGCCGCAATCGACCCTTCCATCAACACATTTGGATTTTTAGTTGAATCCATCTAAACAGGGTCCGATTCCGCATACATCCCCACTGTTAAGTCCATCAAATCCCCAATCGGGTCCATCTTCATCATCTGGTCCTTCACCAATGATGCCACCTACGGTGGCCACACCAAAGGACAATGGGAAGAAACCCCTAGAAGAGGCACCGCCATCAGTCTCAACCATCTCTACCGAGGAGATGCCTAGCCGAATGGAAGTCGAGATGCCTAGTTCACCCTACATGGAGTGGACTCAGGAAGAACTCCCATTCCCTCCCCCTCCACCGCCAATGATCACCGTTGAGATGGCCAATACGGGCCTGGGGGAGTACCTAGTGTGGAACATTGTAGCAACACCCGCACTTGAGTCCATGCAGGACATGGGGAGACCTCGCCTCCCCATCGACACTATTGTTCCTCTAGGCTACCCACCAAATCAGACAAACTTTGTATATGGGGGCCTCGATAATGGCATTGAACCTTACATGCAAGAAGAAGAAGATGAAGAGCCCTTTGTTGAGGACGTCAACTATTTGTCCAACCTAGAACTTCGCTTTGAGATATCTTGGCCAATGCAATTGGCATGGATATGGGTTGGGCAGATATGAGCAAGGAGTGTGCATTCTTTGCCAACCAAGATATCAGATGCCATACGACAAGTCAGGAGTAGGGTTCAACCACCCCCTACCCCTTGACATCTTGGTAGAGAACATGCAAGGCCTAGGGATAGGCAACAAGGATGGGTTGGCATTAGATCCATATGCCAATCCTAACACAACGTATACATTGGGGGATTATCTCCCATTGCTAACAACCAACCTTGTTGACCTTAACAACCCTTTCCCTTCGATCGAGAAAGGAGAAAGTTTGAGGACTCACCTACAAGAGGGATATAGACAAGGCCAAGAAGGGTCTTCAGAAGATGAGTCAGAGTATGAGGTAGCACCTTGGGACCCTTTCGATTCTGATAGCAATCACTCGCAAGTGACGCCCATAGATGATTATCAGGAGAGCTTCATGACAATGTTCCCCTTGAATGCTCCAATCGAGCAAATGCCACCTCAAGAGAATCAGGTCCTCCCGTAGAGAGCAGAACAACCCCGATGGGACCAGATCAATTTGCTCGAGCAAGACGAGCCTCACATGTCGCAAATAGCTATCGGAGCCAATGAAGGCCTATGGATCTCTGATAGTGATTATGAAGATGAGACTGAGATGGCATATCTCAATCATATGCGATAGCAGCAATACCCCATGGACATTGATGACATGTTTGAATAGCTACACATGGGGCCAAGGCATAGGTGGCACCTAAACCAGGCACAGTTGGACCAACTACTGCACCCACCACTTTAGGCATACAGAGAGCACCTTCCACCTAGAGACCCTATAGAGCCATCAGTGCCAAGGGCAGACCCTATCCTTTTATCCACACATAGGGCTGATCCATTTGTGCCAGTACCCATAGAGCCAGATCTAGAGCACAAAGATCACCAAGGATGTCCGAGTCACCACACCCATGGTAATGGAGACCAAAATCATTTCATCAACATGATCTCCATTGACTTAACCACCCCCATCCATAACCCAGCCGACCCAACATGGTCATTGTATCTAGACTTAGATGCTATAGACTAGGATCACGCTGACACACCACCATCCCCATCAAAGTACTAGCCTTGTGGTGGGATGTTCCATTTCACCCCAGGACAGACTCAGGATGTCTTCCATGCTGAAGAGGAACCCGACGTTCCCAATGTAGATCTAAATTCAGCAAATGATATCCACTTGATCCCAACTCCACACCAGTTGGAGGATGGGTCCCACATGTCAGTTGAAGAGATGACTGACGTAGACATCGGCTCTGATCCAATGAATTCACAAATCATCAAGCTAGGGGTAAGTCTATCCCCTAAAGAGCAAGCCGATTACATTGCCCTTCTCAAAGAGAAGAAGGAGGTTTTTGCATGGTCCTACAAAGACATGTCGGGGCTAGACCCATAGCTAGTCATGCATAATCTAATGCTTGATCCGACAGTCAAGCCAGTCAAGCAAAAACTACGTAAGATGCACCCAACAGTAGCCTTAATGGTCAAAGATGAGCTACAAAAGCTATTGGATGCACAGTTTGTCATCTACGTGGATTACCCACCATGGTTGTCCAACATGGTACCCATCAAGAAGCCTGATGGGAGGATTCACATATGCACCGATTTTTGAGATCTAAACAAAGCGAGTCCTAAGGATGATTTCCCCTTGCCTAGCATCGACGCATTGGTAGACGCTACAGTAGGCCATGAAATGCTTTCCCTCATGGATGGTTTCTCGGGATACAATCAGATTCGTATCAATCCCGAGGACCAACTAAAAATGGCGTTCACAATGCCTTGGGGGACATTTTGTTATAAGGTCATGCCCTTTGGCCTTAAAAATGTTGGTGCCACCTACCAACGTGCCATGACATACATCTTCCATGATCACATGCATAAAACTTTGGAAGATTACATGGATGATTTGTTGGCCAAATCTCTTTTGCGCCCAGATCATCTCGATGACTTAAGCAAGATCCTCGATCACCTCATTGAACATAAAGTCAGACTAAACCCCAAGAAGTGCGTATTTGGCATCACATCTAGAAAACTCTTGGGTTTCATAGTCTCAAAATGAGGAATCGAGGTAGATCCAAACAAATTCAAGGCAATCCTTGAAATGCTTCCCCCAACCACCATCAAGCAGCTCAGAAGCCTACAGGGAAAGGTCACGTCAATCAAGCACTTCATAGCGCAGCTATCTGACAAGTGTCGACCCATGAATAAATTATTGCACAAGGGGGTAGCATTTCACTGGGATGACGAGTGCCAGTCAACCTTCGATGACATCAAACAATACTTGGCTTCACCACCAGTATTGGCACCACCTAGACCAGGAGTGTCGTTCTACTTATACATCTCAGCTACTGAGGTGGCACTGGGCACCATGCTAGCCCAAAAAAATGAACTACACAAAGAACAGGCTACTTACTATCTTAGCCGCACCCTGGTCAGTTATGAACTTAACTATGCATACGTCGAGAAGCTATGCTTGGCAGTGGTATTTGCTACCAAAAAGCTATGCCACTACATGCTGAGCAATACGACGTATGTTGTGTCTAAGGAGAATCCATTGTGGTACATGATGAGTCGTACTTATCATAGTAGCCGCACGACGAAATGGATCATGTTGTTGATGGAGTTTGACATCGAATTCATTGGACAAAAGTCCATCAAAGGTCAAGTCATCATCGATCAACTAGCAGAGGCTCCTCTCGAAGATGATCAACCTCTGACCATAGAGCTACCCGATGATGGGGTCTTCCATGTCTCGGAATCGCCAGATTCTGATGAGCTTGAGTCACAGGCCGACATAACCTTATTCTTCGATGGTTCTAAATGTGAGCAAGGGGGTGGCACGGGAATTGTATTCTTCACACCACAAGGGGCTCCAATGCCTCTATCATTTAAATTAGATTTCTCGTGCACCAACAACAATGTCGAATACGAAGCCTTGCTCATAGGTCTTCAGATAACAATCACCATGAACATCAAATGCTTGAACATCTTTGGTGATTCGCTGTTAATTTTCAACCAAGTAAAAGGGGTATTCCAATGTAAATGCCCAGTTCTACAGGCCTACAAAGCCCTTGTGGACAAATTCTTGGCAAATCTTGAATGGTACGACATCGAGGCACTCCCTCGATCATCGAATCATTTTGCGGATACTATGGCCTCCTTGGGGTCACTAATCCCGCAAGACCCTTCGGTGAGATGACAACCATTCAAGTCAAAACATTATCGCAATCCATGATGGAGCATGCAAGCTCTGACCTAATGCCAGGAATCCACCTGATCCAGATTGAACCATCTCAGGATAAGTTCTCTCGAATCCATGATAGTCTGAATCATGCCAACTAGGGGTCCTTGTTCTCCCCGACCCCTCTTAATAGCAACACAATGCTATTCTTACAAGTTCTTTCCCGCTCAGCTTTTTCTAGGGATGAACTTCAAGAGGGATTGGCCATTCATACCATCGAGGTTTCTGATCAGCAGGATTGGTACACACCCATAAGAGACTACCTCAAGCTAGGTAACCTCCCACTTGGATTGACGCACGCCACGAAAATATCATTTAAATAGAAAGCGGCAAAACATGTCTTGCTAGGAGACATTTTGTATCGTCGAAGCTATGAAGGAATCCTCCTCCATTGCTTGGACCAACAGGAGTCCGCTTGGGTGATCACCCAAGCGCACGATGGTACATGCGGTGGCCACTTCAATGGTATGGCCATCGCAAAGTGCATTCTTCGCATGGGCTATTATTGGCCATCTTTAGAGCGAGATTGTTGCGCATATGTAAAGAAGTGCATGAAGTGTCAACACCATGCCAATTTGACACACGTACCTTCTCAGGCCTTGCAACCGATCCAATCGGCTTGGCCATTTTCATAGTGGGGCTTAGATCTAATCAGAAATATCTCCCCTGCATCGTCAGGTCATCACACGTTCATCATAACGGCCACAGAGTACTTCACCAAGTGGGTGGAAGCAATTCCGCTAACCTCTACGATTGGACCCCGCATTGCGGAGTTTATTTTGCATAACATCATATGTCATTTTGGTATTCCATCCAAGATCATCTCGGATAATGGGACGTCATTCAAGAATAAATATGTGCGTGCGTTGACAACAAAGTACAAAATTCAGCATAGTTTTTCAACACCCTATTATCCGTAGGCAAATGGGCAAGCAGAGGCATCAAACAAAATGCTAGTTGCCATCCTCAAAAATATAGTCACAGATAGTCATAAGGATTGGCACATTCAAATACCACTTGCTCTGTGGGCTTATCGCACTAGCATTCGGATGCCCACTGGGGCAACTCCATTTTCGTTGGTGTATGGCTCCGAGGCAGTCATGCCTCTCGAGTTGGAAATACCTTCCCTACGCATATCAATGCAAGAGTTCATCGATGATGACACTGCATGGCAGGCCTAGTTAGACCAACTTACATTGCTCGATGAATGACGCGTCAATGCTCTCGAGCATTTACGTATCTATCAAGAGTGACTTAAGAAAGCATACAACATGAAAGTTCACCTGAGGGACTTTCAGGTTGGTGACTTGGTCTTAAAAGAGAACCAACAAAATTCTAACTTGCCACCCCATCTAAGGGACAAATTCATGGCAAATTGGTTAGGTCCCTATGTAATTGATAGTAAAATAGGACCTGGAACATACCGACTCGCCTCTCTTGAAGGAATCAAGGAACTAGAACCCTTGAACATCAGTCATTTGAGGCCATTCCACATTTAGAGAGCCATAGCCCACCCCAAAAGCTCCAAGGATTCCCGCAATCACTTGGTCAACCTAAAAATGCCCCAAAGGTCACAATAATCCCTTTGGTCAAACCTAAAAAGCTCCAAGGATTCTCACAATCGCTTGGTCAAACCTAAAAAGCTCCAAGGATTCTCACAATCACTTGGTCAAACCAAAAGCTCCAAGGATTCCAATAATCACTTGGTCAACCCAAAAGCTCCAAGGATTCCCACAATCGCTTGGTCAACCTAAAATACCCCAAAGGTATCAATAAACCCTTTGGTCAAACCAAAAGCTCCAAGGATTCCCACAATCGCTTGGTCAACCTAAAATGCCCCAAAGGTATCCATAAACCCTTTGGTCAAACCAAAAGCTCCAAGGATTCCCACAATCGCTTGGTCAACCTAAAAAGCTCCAAGGATATCCATAATCCTTTTGGTCAAACCAAAAAGCTCCAAGGATTCCCACAATCGCTTGGTCAACCTAAAATGCCCCAAAGGTATCCATAAACCCTTTGGTCAAACCAAAAGCTCCAAGGGTTCCCACAATCGCTTGGTCAAAAACAAATATTAAAAAACAAACAAAAACAAAAGATAATCAAAAATAACAAAAAAAATTGCATCTCAATTCCATGCATACTCTTAAAAAAATCAAAACACAAAAATATAATAAACTGCATTAGGCATCGCATACATACATTGCATATTTGTTGGTCATACATGTCACAAGCACCATAGACTGTAATTGCTCGGCAATTCCATCATTTTCCACATTCAATCCATTTTATAAACACATCCATCCAGAATAACGCCATCCACATTTTTATCATAGTCAGTTGTCTCCTAATGTATTTAGGGTTTTTCGTCATTCAGTTGTCTTTAGATTTCTAGCCAAAAACTGTACAAAGTCAGACAGATTTTACAAAGGGAGAGTTTTACTTGGATCACACCTCGTTACGTAGCATCCCAACACAAGTTAAAACACATAAAAATTCCCAAGTTGTGTGAACGCAAGAGAAACCTACAAAGTAGTCTAGGGTACCATAGGTGAAAGGTTAGCTTGTTCATCCCCCTGTGTGAATGGTTCAAGAATGCTGAGAATTGACAAAAGGACAAGCTCTTCCCCATCCAATTCCCCATAATAAATAGTGGTTTTCACCACTATCAATCATATCCCCAAACACCTTTGGTCCCCAAAGTCGTAAGGATTCGTACTACATGCCCCTGACAAGGATGGGTAGTCATCCCCAAGGCCTAAAAGGATCAATGCCATTACATAATCATATCCCCAATCACATTTGATCCCCAAAGTCATAAGGATTCGTACTACATGCCCCTAACAAGGATGGGTAGTCATCCCCAAGGCCTAAAAGATCAATGCCATTACATACTCACATCCCCAATCACCTTTGGTCCCCAAAGTCATAAGGATTCGTACTACACGTCCCTGAACAGGATGGGTAGTCATCCCCAAGGCCAAAAGGATCAATGCCATTCACAAGCCAAAAACCTACGAGCTCAACTTTGAAACCTAAAATGCGAAATCAAATAATAGTGGTTATCACCACTATTCAAACTCCTTGCTCAAAAAGAAAAACAAAAAAAGAAAAATAAACAGTGATTTTCATCACTATGTATGAGAGCAAGTATCCCAACAAGTTGAGCAACTGAAAGATGCCTGAACTTGAATCCCTGGAATTCTCAAGCATTCGAAAAACCATCTAGGTGATCCTCATTACGGGTTTGGTGGACAACCTACCTGACAATGGCGGTATCCTAAAACGCATGACGATATGTCTATCACATTAGCTTTGCATGTGAGCAGACCAATGTTTGCATGTGGATGAGCTAGCTTATGGTACCTTAGATTGTCCCATGGATTAATCTTACTAAATACAACAACGGAGTTAGTGGAGCTAATTAGGTGATCCTCAGTATAGGTTTGGTTGACAACCTATCTAGCACTGGCGGTATCTTGATAAATACCACATAAACGAACTCAATTGCACACATAGGGATGTGAAATAACTTGGTCAAACTCAAGTCTGATTCATACCTTGTTCAAAAGTCTTGTGAGATAAATGTACAGTCTTGGCTAGTTAGTTAAAATATCTGAATCTCAGAAAAACCTTAACTACATTTTAAAACAACTGGTACATTTCATTACTTACATCACCATCAAAAAATACAAAAAATACCAAAACAAAATTATCACATGCAAAGTCATTCCACAAAGCAATCACATAGTACAGAAAGCCAATAAATCCTATACAGTCTATGGTGCCATCGACAAGTTATCAACAAATCATTTCATCCATTCCATATGCATACATCATATAATTAGAAACATCACATTCATAATAACACATGCATACATCAACGTAAATAAATGTGCATAAAAATAAACAAAAAAATCATGACAAGTGTATAACCAAAAAGAACATCATGTATATATATCATCAAAATGCCCATAGGCTACAATAAGTCGGTCCTCTGACCTCGCAAAATAAAGCAAAAACTCAAAAACCCCCAAGCCTAGGGCATCGACCACCATGATCATGCAGGATCGGTGCGATGGGAACTACCCCCATGGTGTGGGTCCTATGGGACCTCTCAGGGTGGCTGCTACTAGCCCCTACATCATGCCCACTAGCACCCCCCTCATCCAGCTGCCTACGATGAGAGGAAGCAGACTGCTCAGTCTCACTATCTCTCATTCGGTACGAAGATCCACCTCTAGGGAGCTCAGGTAACCGCCCATCGAGGCGGATAATCTCTGCCTCCAACTCCATCCGATGCTAGACCAAATCCATCTCCCATCGATGGTACGTAGCCAATGCATCATCGCACTATGCCAACTACGTCCGTAGGAGATCCCTCTCCCATGATGCATCGGTGTCCCCATCCCGTCGGTGGTACGTAGCCAATGCATTCTCCCGCTCCACCAACTGAGTCCATAGGAGATCCCTCTCTTACAGAGCATCCCCGAGCTCCTCATCCCATCTCCAAAGTAGATCCTCCAATCATGCTATCTCAGCATGATACCTAGCCTCCATATCCCCCAGGACTTCTTGAGGCATAGGCATCTCCGGGATGATGGGTTGCTCCAGCACCCACTGCTCCGGGACGTCCTACGTGTCTGGCTACTTCGGAACTCCAAAATCATCCCCCACAAAATCATCAACCTCCACCATGTCCTCATCCTCCAGTGGAGCCCCCCAACCCTCCCTTGATGCCTCTACATCCTCCCCACCTACTGCTGCTACATCAGGACCTCCTAGAGGCCCCTCACCTCGCCACCACCGCATCGTCCACCACTGGTCATACTCGGTAGTCACCCCGATGTTGTCCATGTCGGGGACATCGATCACTGCATCCGACTCCTCACCAAGCGGCTCGATGATCGACCAGGCCAGAGTCCTCTCATCGCCTCGATGTCGATAGATCAAGGGCTCACCAGGCAACCCCTGGTGCACCCCAAACTATCGCGTCACCCAGATGTATGGGAAGTACTCCTGCTCGGTCTCGTGTCGCCCGATCAGCCATCTCCCCCTACGCACCCATCGAAGCCACTCTCCAACCTCAGGCCAGGCTGGACAGTCTCGGTATGGATGCCAGAACACCTCCCCTAGAGCAAGCCGAGTGAAGGCATCGACATAGTGCCCTACGACACCTGCCCACCGTCGACTCTGCCCCTACTCCTCTGACCTCCACCATAGAGCCACATACCCTATCTCCCTATCCACCATCTCTGCTCGAGTGGTCCATGACAAACCCTATGGCCACTCCATAGCTATGTGCTGCCACCCCCAGCACTGCAACAAGTAGCTGCACCCAATCCCCTTTCACCTTCGATAGTGGACCTCGTACAACTCATCATAAAGTTGTGCCAGTAGTGTCTGCCCCCACCTCATAATCAAGGGTGCCTCCATCGGACACTCCACCAGTCTAAAAACTACCTCCAACAGGTTCCATGGGAACCTCACACCTGATGAGTCGAGCAGCAGCATGTTGGAGATGAGGGTCATCAGTAATGCATGCCTCACCCCCAACACGCCCTTCTCTAGCCACCACCACACCAAAATACTACCAATCAGGCAATCCCCCTCTGCCCTCTCCATCGGACTATCCACCCCCATCTCCACCCCATGCTCAAAGCACCGTGTCAACACTGCCGTACGTTGATCACGTGGAGTAGTCCGAATAGGAAGCCCATCTATCGAAATCCATAGAATCCGATAGACATCCTCAAGAGTCACTATCATCTCCCCTGTTGGGAGATGAAAGGTATTAGTCTAGGGATCCCACAAGTTGATCAGGGCCATCAGATAGGCCCGATCCCCCACCACAGGCTCTAATCGAGTCACCTGCTTGAGCCCAAGGGCATCAAGCCACTCCTAGTCCGCCATAGTCAGCGCCTCCCACGCTTCAGAGAACACCGTCGACACACGGTACCGGCTCTTCACAACCTACAAAAGAAAACAAAACAAAAACATTAAAACATGACAAAAAAAACAAAAAAAAAAACAATATACAACACTAAAACAATATACAATAATGTATACAAATTGTACAAACAAATACATTTAATAAACTGTATAGCAACAGTAACAACATTGTACAGACAAACAAATTACAAAATTGCAAACTAGGGTTTTTAACCTTATTTTGAATAAAAAAAAAAAAAAAAAAATAACATTTTAACCTAGGGTTTTTAACTCTAGTTTAAACTAAAAAAAAAATAACAAATTGTCAGTTACCTAGGGTTTTTCACTTTAAAATTTCCTGTTTAATAGCAAAAAAAAAAAAAAAAAAAAAAAAAATGTTACCTAGGGTTTTAACTTAGTCAAATGATAAATAAAAAACAAAAAAAAAAAAAAAATAAAAAAAAACAAAAAAAAAAATGTATAACTAAAACATTTAACAAAAAAAGTACAACAAAGTACAGACAAACAACTATACAACAAAAGTACATCATGGTCAAATAAAATTGTACAACCATAAACAAAATAACACACCTAGGGTTTCTAACCTTAAGTGTGAACACAAAAAAATCAAATAAAAACAAATATTCCATCTAGGGTTTCTAAACTCTAGGTTAAACAAAACAAAAACAAAATAAAAACATAGTTCTTACCCTAGGGTTTTTAACCTTAGTTAAAACTAAAAAACAAATTCAAAAACAACAATTTGTCAGTTACCTAGGGTTTTTAACTTTAGTTCAAACTGATAAATAAAAAAAAAAACAAAAAAACAAACCTAGGGTTTTTAACCTTAGTTTACAAAAAATCAAAATTTAACCTAGGGTTTATAACTCTAGTTTAAACTATAAAAAAAATAAAAAAAAAAAAATAAAACTCTAGGGTTTTTAACTCTAGTTTAAAAAAAAAAAAAAAAACTAGGGTTTTTAACCTTAGTTTAAAAAAATAAATTTAACCTAGGGTTTATAACTCTAGTTTAAACTACAAAAAAAAATAACACAAAATAACAACTCTAGGGTTTTTAACTCTAGTTAAACAAAAAAAAAAACAAAATTTACATCTAGGGTTTTTCACTCTAGTTAAACAAACATAAAACTTTAAACTAGGGTTTACTTTTAGTTTAAAGTGCATAATACAAAAAATACAAAAACAACGTAAAACAGTTTAACCTAGGGTTTTTATTCTAGTCTAAACGAAAAAATGTCATATAAAATAAATTACAATTTTGAAAATAAAAACAAGCAAAATAATGAGAAGGAGCACTCACCGGTCTCGCTTCGGCTCTGCCACTTGATGATCCGATCCATGAACTCATGGTGTTCAAGAAAATTTGATAGCGCTCCGCTACGCGAACTCGACCTCCTCCTCCTCACAGCTCCAAAATGCCAGGAAAAACAAATGCAAATGAGCCCAAAACCTAGTTTTGGCCCTTAAATAGGCTTTTAGGCCTATAATCGTTCCACCCTGGGATGAGCACTCTAGTTAGTGCTCGTCCCACCCTGGGATGATTACTAAACTGGTATTCGTCCCACCCAGGGACGATTATAGAGCAAGAAATTCAAAAACAACAAAAACTACACCAAAATGCACAAAAAAATAGCAATAAACTTGCCGAACAAAGGGGCCTTTGCGCCTGCGATTATTGGCATGCAAAACTAACATTGGGGTCACAAATCCTCACTATCCTACTCCCTAAGAAGGCTACCATAGCTGGACCGCTCCATGAGAGGACAGATTTTCGAGAATTTCATCCCCAAATGACGTCACAAAAAGGGTCCAAACCCACCCAAAAATAGCAATAAAATTGCCGAACAAAGGTGCCTTTGTGCCTGACATTCTTGGCATCCAAAATAGACGTTGGGGTCACAAATTGTCACTATCCTACTCCCTAAGAAGGCTACCATAGCCGGACCGCTCCACGGGAGGACGAATTTTTGACAATTTTAGCTCCAAAATGCGTCACAAAAAGGGTTCAAACCCACCAAAAATAGGTCACAATGTTCAGAAACTGCATAAGCATTCAACGGAAAACAACTGAAGGCACCCTTACAAAAGTCATCTTGGGTCAAGCGACTCATCGCTTTTCTCATGTCGGTCATTCCCTCATCGATTCGTCGCTTGAGGGGGTAGTCACACTTAGTCACCAATCAACAAAAACACACCCAATCAAGGAAATGGCACGCATTCAAAGGATCATTGACAAAGACAATCACGCCCCCGCTTGGGGCAGCAAACAAGCAATAATCACAAGCTGATCAAACACTTGGCATTCTAGAATCATGAACTCAAGGTTCCCACAGACAAAAGGTTGCGCCCTTTGCCTATTCATGACTGAACAATGTCCAAGATCAAGTAACACCTCACCAAAAAAGGTTAACACTTGAATTAAGCTCCTTAGCTCGTCAGAAGCAAGGATTCAAGAATGCATGCCCTTTCCATACTTGGGGCATCAAAAGTTGGTTAGGTTACTGAGAAACCCTAATCATTAGTGCTTTGGTTATCTATTTTTGCTCAGCACTACGCCACGCACAACGCATCCCAAAAAGGGGCATCTGTAGACACCAAAACAACACCGATCCGATTATGTGATGACAAGCACTGATCGAATTGACATACATAGCCCCTAGGGCAGCCCCCAGAGGTTAAACAGTGGTCCTAACCACTCCCACAGTAGTTTGGAAGGTCGAGGTCAATTTGGCACCTTTTTAGCACTTTGCTCCCTACTCGTCCCACCCTGGGACGATTACAAATTGGTATTCGTCCCACCCCGGGACGATTAGCAACATTCGTCCTAGGGTGGGACGATTAGCAGGTTTGACTAGAAAAAATTCAAACCTCGATAGGTCCGCCACTTAACTGCACCTTCAGGGCATGCAATTGCGAGGAACGACTTCAAATCAGAGAGAGGGACTTCAGTCAAGCATGCCTTGATCATGGAGGCCTCATGCAAAGAGACTCTAAATCAGGGAAGAATATTTTCTCCCAAAATAGGGCAAGCAAGCCAAGTGGCGCCCTCGCATGCGCATTCAAAGAGAGAGACCCTAGGTCTATAAAATGGTGAGTCTTCTCACCCCAAAAAAAGAATAGAGCAGGAGCATTTGGAGCAATGGAGTGCTACCGAATTACATCCTCACCCATCGTTTGTGCTTCTTACATCCTTGATCTCTCTTTTGGAAGGGAGGTTATTGGGTGATTATTGGAAGCGCAATCCGGACCCAAAACCCAAACATTTGGCCACAATACCCCACCAAATTTTTTGACACAACCCCATAAGAGGTTTTGGACCCATCCCAAGTGGATTGGTGCCGAAACCAAGCCCCAAACGATGGGCGTCCTACCCCCAGGTGCCCCCCGCACTGTTGTAGTCCTAATCGCCCCACCCCGGAGTGATTAGAAATCTATGGTAGATTTCCCTACTATTTCTTTTGCATTTGATTTTAGGTTATTTACATATGCTGCCATTCAAGTTTCATGTGATTCTGATGAGTTTTGGCTATGATTTTATTATTTCTCGCTTTCGCTAACATACAGGGAGCATCATCGGATATAGGGCGATCAAGGCTGAATTAGCCAAATCCGACCTTCTGGGTCATCCCAAAATGCCCCATTTTGCCTAACCCCAACTTTGCAGGTGTTTTGGAGGCCTCTGGATGGGACATTTAGGAGGTGGCTTTCTGATAGCTTATGACAGTCCTAATCGTCCCACCCCGGAGCGATTAGAAATATGTGGCAGATTTCTCGACTGTTCCTTTTGCAGTGTGTTCCTGGTAATGTTTTCTTGCCTCTATCCAAATTTCAGCTCATTCTGATATGTTTTAGTTATCGTTTTAATCATTTTATGCATGCATTAACCGTAGGCCTTGGGGATCGCATGTTTCCCTCCATCCGTAGGTGCTACTAATCATTTACTATTTCTCTGAATGTAGGATCTCAACACCGGAGGGGCAGCAAGGAACTATAGACACATTCACGCAAGTGACGATGATGTTTGGCCCGCCCATTTTCAATGTGGGCACGCGGAAGATCCCCAAGGGGAATGTATCATTCATGGTGTAACCAAACTATGTCCGACGCTCCTAGCCCCTAAAAAGGGAGGAGACGTATTGTAACCCGATCTCGAGAAAATTAATAAAATAAAGGGTTGCACCTTTACACTTGCTTTAAATCTCGTTTCATTTCGTTTGTTTTCCCTCTTTTCATGCATTCTCGTTCGTAGGACTTAGCGTTACATTTCCCTTTTGTTTTGCTTCCGTATCCTCGTGCTTTCAGATACCTAAAAATTATTTTTACTATTGCCACATGTGTTTCTTGAATCCTTGCCACTAATCACACTGGCTGTACTATGTCTGGTCTTGTAGTTGTGATATATAATAAGCTACAAATCATGGATCTATATAATATCTGATCTGCCTCTAGAGATTCATCATCCTTACTCAACTTGCATCTTGTGACCATAGGAGTACTTACTGGTTTACAATATTCTAACCTAAATTTCTTCATCTCCTTGATGTACTTGGCTTGAGAGAGAAACACTCCCTTTCCTGATTGTGAATTCTGAAGTCCAAGAAAGAAGGACAATTCACCAAGCATAGACATCTCAAATTAATTTTGCATATTCTTATCAAATTATTTGCACATATTATCATTGTTTCCTCCAAAAATTATGTCATCAACATAAAAAACCACTATTAGAAGATCTTTTCCTTCATTTATGATATACAAGTTACTATTTGCTATTCCTTTCCTGAATCCCTGTTCCTAAAGATACTTATTCAATCTTGATTACCATGCTCTAGGAGCCTACTTTAAACCATATAATATCTTTTTCAATGTGCATACCTGATCTGGTGTATCTGCTAGTATGAATCCCTCTAGTTGTTCAATGTAGACCTCTTATTCTAGAACCCCATTTAGAAATGCTAACTTGAAATCCATTTGATATACCTTGAAGTTCTTGAAACTTGTGAAAGCTAAAAACATCCTTATAGATTCAAGTTGTGCAACTAGAGCAAAGGTTTCATCAAATTCAATTCATTCTACTTGTGCATAACCTTTGCATACTAAACTTACTTTATTTTTTACCACTTGTCCATCTTCATTCAACTTATTTTTGAATACCCATTTTGTGCTAATCACATTTTTATCCTTTGGTCATGGAACAAGTTCCCAATTTTTTCTCTTCTCTATATGATCCAACTCCTCATTCATTTATTTAACCCAAAATTCATCCTCACTAGCCTGAGTGAAGTCTTTTGGCTCAATATTAGATACAAATAAAAATTTGCTTGTTGAGATGGTTTTATTATTCTTCTCCTTGTTTGTCTTTCATCTGGATTCCTTATGATCTGATATTTTGGGTGGTGTTTCTGTACATACTTGGATGGAGTCTTAGTAATAAGCCTTTGTGTTTCTTCTTCATCTTTATCTGATTCCTCACAAAATTCTTCTTGACAACATCAATCTTCTTGGTACACAGTTTGTTGAACTGGTTCTCTGGAATCAATCTTCTCTTCAATTGTTACATTCATACTTTCCACCATAGTGTGTGTTCTTTTGTTGAAAAATATGTAGGCCTTACTCTTTGTGGAATAACCAACAAAAATTCCCTCATCACATCTTGGATCAAACTTGCCCAAGTTTTGATATTTATGTCTTATGTAACATTTGTTTCCAAAGATTCTGAAATGTTTTACAGTAGCAGGTCTTTCTTTCCAAAGATAATATGGAGTCTTATGATTATTTACCCTTAATTTAGCCCTAGTAATTATGTATATAGCTATATATACTACTTCTTTCCAAAAACCATATGATAACTTATAGTCATTTAACATAGCTCTAACCATATTTTCAATAGTCATATTCTTCCTCTCAACCACTCCATTTTATTGGTGGGTTATTGTTGCTGAGTACTCTCTCTTGATTCCATGTTGTTCACAAAATTCTATAAACTCATTTGAAGTAAATTCTCCTCCTCTATCGGATCATAGACACTTAATCCTTTTGCCTATTTCATTTTCAACCAATTTCTTGAATGCTTTAAATTTTTCAAAGGCCTCTAATTTCTTTTTTAGGAAGGTTATCCAAACCATTCTAGAATAACCATATATAAAAAACATGAAGTAACTCTCACCTTGAATACTTTATGTTCTAGTAGGACCACACAAATTAGTATGTATTAGGCTCAATGGCTCATATGATACATAGCCTTTTGGTTTAAAGGTTGTCCTAGTTTGCTTTCCAATTTGACAAGGTGCACAAATTGTGTTTTGAGGTCTTATTATTTTGGGTAAATCTCTAATTGTTTGTTTATTTTTTATACTAATTTATGTTGTAAAAATTCAAATGACCCAATATTCTATGCCATAACCAGCTCTCATATTCTTGTGATAGAAAGCACTTTTCCCCTTTGATCTCATTAAGCATATATAAGTTGTTTGGGGTCCTTCTTACATTTGCAATAATTCTTCTAGTTTATGTTTTCTTTATCTCACATCTATCTAGATGGAAGGTGACCATGTATCCTTGGTCACAAAGTTTACTTATACTCAGTATATTGTGTTTTAACCCTTTGATATACAAAACATTCTCTGTTTTTGTTTTTTCATTTTCTAGACTTAGAGTTCCTCTCCCAACAATCCTTGTTGATCCATTATCACCAAAACTTATTGATCCTCTATTTTTTTATTTTAGTATAATGAATTTATTGTTGTCTCATGTCATGTGACTAGAGCAACCACTATCAAGATACCATTTTTCTTATTTATCTTGAGCATGAAATATTTTTTGTACTAACATAGATCTAGCCCTAACATACTTTCTTTCATCCTTCCTAGTTATTGGAATTGTTTTTCTAGACTCAGGAGATATCATTTTACACCATCTAGCCTTGTACCAAAAATTACTGCATTTGTAACATATAACATCACCATCCATGAGAGGTGCAAAGGAATAAAAATTTCTATTGTATCTTGCATAATGAATACAGTGTGCAACTCTATGACCATATTTATTGTAAGAAAAACAATGACCATGGAATAAATTATGTAACCTGTTTGGAAGTCTGAATTTTGTGAAGAAGTCATATTCTTCTTGTGATTAAATCTTATCCAGGGTTCTCCTTTACTTTCTTCATTTTTGATGTCCTTTGCTTGCTTTTATTTGTTTGAAGTTTCTGCTTTTTGGAAACTTGATTCCTATTTCTGCTTCTCATATTCTATATCTTGTAGTATCTTGGTCCTTTCCACTTTATTCCTTAGGAGAACAATTTTTGCTTCCAATTTTTCACATTTTGTTTCCCTGGATCTCAATAGATCTATCATATCTTGCTCAATATTATTTCCTTCTTCCACCTTAATATTGAGTTCTGTGAGATTTTTTATAAGTTCCATTTTTGCTTCATCATCTTCTTGAACTTGTTCTTTCAAGTTAAATTTTTTTTCTCTAAGTCTATCCAATTTTTTGAGAGTAGTCCTTTCCACTTTATTCCTTAGGAGAACAATTTTTGCTTCCAATTTTTCACATTTTGTTTCCCTGGCTCTCAATAGATTTGTCATATCTTGCTCAATATTCTTTCCTTCTTCCACCTTAATCTTAAGTTTTGTGAGATTCTGTATAATTTTCATTCTTGCTTCTCATCTTCTTGAACTTGTTCTTTCAAGCTTGAATTTTTTCTCTAAGTCTTTCAAATTTTCTAATAGAAGCGAAGAAACATAGTCTCTGCTTCACTCTTTGAAGTTTTGTGTGCTTCCAAAGGATCCTCTTCCAAGTTTTTAGACTTTTCACGAAGAGACCTGCTCTGATACTAATTGAAGAACATGTGATTATACTGAGAGGGGGGTGAATAGTATACAATATAACTTTTTTCTTTTAATCCAAATAGTAGCATGAACATTAATAAAATAGTAAGGGCCTTGAATTTGAACCTAAATATCTCAAAAAACTAGATTGGGAGGGGGACGTTTTTTGCAGGACTACCTAAAATTTCAAACTTATTTCGATCATATATCACTTATAAAGACTTGTATTGAGCTACAATTTTGAGGGTAGATGCTTGAAAAACCCTAGAACATCTCCACCAATTTTTAGAAAATTTGGAGCAACAAAAACCCTAACTCATCCGTATGTGCTAACGAGACTTTTGGCAAATGGTTGTGCAAGGGTTTCATCTGGTATGAGTGCAAGCAGCTGTAGAGATTGATTTTTAAGGCCTTCAGGCCCTAGAAGCCATTATATTTTTGGTTTATACTCAATATTTTAGTAGTATATATTGTAGGGGATCCAAGACGCATTAGAAATTTATCTTTCAATAGATCATGTTGTGAACTTGAGTGACAACGACTTCCAATTTACTGCACAAAAGAAAAGTGAAAACCATATATTTACACGACATATAGGGCAAGGATTAAAGAGATCACAAAATAAGTTTCAAGAAATTGATCAAAAATATCTCAGATCTCAAGTGAATCTGGTGCTAAGATGCACCCAAAAAATAATTCTACTATAAAAACCCCTGTCAAGGGTAAGAATTTTGAAGACTCAACCCCAAAAATGAATTTTAGGGATGCCCTCCATGGTGGACAGCCTCAGACCAATGCTAATATTAATCTTAGGGCTTCTCATAAACCTCTAAGAATACCTAATATTTATCCCAAGAAAACAGAGTCAGGATGTCTTAAAGAAGCTGATGGAACTCCTATTGTTAAATTTGATATGGGTAACATTCAGACTGGCATTGAAGATTTGGAAAAAAGAGAACTAATTTATCGGTTCATGGGTTTTTTTCCAGGCCTATCTGCTTTCAAATTTTGGGCTGCAAAAATCTAGAAAACTAAAGGCGAGTTACAAATCTCTATTTATCCAAATGGTTATTTTCTTGTTTTATTTTCTAATAAAGAATATAGAGAGAAAAAATTTCAAGGGGGTCCTTGGTTTTTTGGAAGGGCAGGGCTTTTCATGAAGCCTTGCTATACTAAATTTAAAGTCGAAGAAGAGATGCCTTCTATAGCTCCCATGTGGGTTAGACTCTTTGGCCTCCCTATTGAATTTTGGAATCCTACTATTTTTTCTTCAATTGGAAACTCTTTAGGAACTTTTATGATGACTACTGATTGTACTCAAAATTTTGAACATATTATTTATGCTCGGATTTGTGTTTTAATGGATTTTGACAAACCCCTACCTAAAAAGATCACTTTACAATTTGAGGAAGACACTTGGGAGCAAGAAGTGGACTATGAGAACATTCCTTTTATATGTAGAATTTTCCATGAGTATGATCATTTGGCTAGTGCTTGCCCAAATAAAATTCTAGATCAAAAGAAAGAAGATATAAACTCAGAAGGTCTCCAAATGCCTAAGAAGAACACTTAGAAAAACCAGTTATGATGGATCAATCAAAGTCCTCTGCTAATATGTTTGAAATCCTTTCCACAAATGATGTTCCAAGTGATGAAGAGGAAATAATGGAAACAAAAATCTTAGAAACACAATTTAAATATGAAGGGAATAACTCAGAGACAAACCAACAAATCAAAGTTTTTCAACTAAAAAAAAAGAGAGAAAATTTACAGAAGAAAAATAATATTTTAAATGTCAAAACTTCAAATAATACAGGTCCCAATATAGACTCTGTTGAACCCTCTAGTAAAATTTTGGCTTTCTATGAGCATTCTTCAAGGTTAGAATCCATCTCAGATTCAATTGGAGTAAGTCAAGGAACAGGGAAAAAAAACTAAATATGGATTCTAATAAAAAAGCAGGTCATAAAACCAATCAATATCATATGGTAAAAGAAGGTGAAAAGCGTGTATAGGAAGGTAATATTAATGCTCTTCCCAAAATTTTTATCCCTGGTGTTAATGAAGATCGTCACTTGGAATATTAGAGTACTAAAATGGAGTCTTTCAAAACAAAATGAAATTAGAATGATTTAGATAAATCATCCACATCTTTTTTTCCTTCAATAAACGAAGATGTCAATGGAGGATATGGACTCAATTACCAGTAAAATTTGGCCAGTTGGAAAAGTGGTTTCCCTTAGTTCCCAAGGGACTTCTAGGGGCATTGCTTGTTTTTGGTAACCAAAAGAGGTAGTAATTCACCATATGGTTGAAATTTGGGGTTTTTTGGCTATAGCTATTCAAAGTGGACATTCCAACCAAATTATATTGTGCATTATTATTTATGCTCCGACCAATTTGGAAGAAAAAATAAGACAGTGGAAGGATATAACTCATATTATCTCTCATTTTCATGAATCTTGGATCTTTATCGGAGGAGATTTCAATACCATCCTCTCTCTATATGAGAAAATGGGGGGAAATAGAAATTTGGAAAAAATCATTGACGTCATGAGCGAATATATTGCAAACCTCCATATTATGGACATCCAAATAGATAATGGCCTTATGACTTGGTCTAAGAAAAGGCAAGGCTTAGCTTGTATAATGGAGAGATTGGATAGATTTTTTGTATCAAAAAATTTCTTAATTCATGGTCACATTCCTAAAGTGAAGACTCTTAATAATGTTGGTTCAGATCATTGGCCTGTCATGGTGGAAATGTGGAAAAACAATGTGAGTTTCTCTCCTTTTTGTTTTCAATTAATGTGGCTCAGGGATAGTTCCTTTAGACCTCATGTGCAACAATGGTGGAAGGAAGGTAAGCCTAGGCATGGGACTAAGATGTTCTCTTTTACCAAAATACTGTAATATATTAAATCCAAAATTAAGACTTGGAAATAGAAAGTGTTTGGGGATGTTCATAAAAAAAACATGAAGTTATTGCTCATCTTAAAAATTTGAATAAAAAAATCCGTTTAGATGGCCTCACAGAGAATAGAAGTGTAGATGAAATTAAACTCACAACTCAGTTAGAGGAATGGGAAAAAAAACAAGGAGAAGAAATATTATGGAAGAAAAAATCTAGAATTCAATGGTTCAAAGAAGGAGATCAAAACACAAATTTCTTTCACAAATCTCTTCTAGATCGAAGATATCACAACATTATTTCTTCTCTAAAATCATATTCTTGAGATGTTGTCTATAGATGGGATGGCATGGACTCTATTGTTGTTGATTACTTTTCCAATATTTTTGTTGCTACTCCTCTTGAATCAGCTTCTCAACAAAATGTTCTTCAAGCAATCCCTTATCTTATTACTGTTGGTCATCAAATCCGCACAGGAAAGGACTTTCGGTGGGTTTGCATGCCCTGGACCTGCGACCAACGTTGAAATGCCGAGGGGAAGAAATGCCCATCGTGCCAATCTCTGGAGAAATGTCGGCTCCTATACTAATATACTTTTGGGGTTTGAGACAAGAGTGCAGGAAAGAAATAGATAGAGTAAGGGTTAGGAAAAGAAATAAAAAGGGGTAAGGGTTAGAGAAAGAAATAAAAAGAGTAAGGGTTAGAAGATGATGATTTAAGGTGGGAGAGAATAGGAAGCACGATCACTCGCTAATAACTTGAATAGCAATGAAGAACACCAAGAATAGATGAAAGAAATGTGATACTCGCTTTCCTATGTATCCTCTAGACGAGTTCATAGGGTTCTCCTTTCTCTCTCATTGGAATTCAGGGTTCAGAGTAACAACGATTAAGACAAGGGAATAACAGAAACCACGACCCACCAGGCAGCATAAAAGAAAGCTTATATGACGTTTTTCCTCTCCTATGTATCCTTCAGGGAAAATTTTAGGGTACAGTCCCCAATCGCACACCGGATTCAAGATTCAGAGTCTCAGTATACGAGTGTAAACAGAAAAAATAATTAAGCATAGAAGGTAGCATAAAAGAGAGAAATGGAGTACACAAATCTTTAGTATTAGACGTAGGACATCAAGTTACAACAACTTTCTAGAAAAAAGTTCCCACCCCTTTTATGTTCCAAAGCCTAGGTTTTTATAGAGGACCCAGCCCTCTGAATCATTATTACAAAAACAGTAGAGTACACCCTCGAGCCCTGAGAAATCGGCTCCTCGTTGCTGCTGCAGATGATCTCTCAAATTGGCTATCAAAACTGGTAATGGTGATCGATTCATCTGGGGAAAGTCGCATTAAATGAGCCACTTGGGTGTCCTTGGATTGTAGGTGTGGTGTTCAAGTGGCGGCCATGCTTGCCGAGTTCTTCTTCATGGACTAATACTTCGCATCCAATTGCCAAAAATGAGCAGTGGGCTTATCGAGCAAGAAAATATGCATTTATGAGGCTCTCTGATTGCCTCGGGAAAATGTCCAGATTGGGAAGCATTCCTAGGAAGCGCTTCACTAATTTTTGCTTCGCAAAACTACTTTGGGGGCGTGGAGTGCTGAAGCCGATCTCCCCCTATCCTTCACTGCTTCGCTGGCAAAATTGCTTCGCTGATGGGTTAGGAAAAATGCTTCGGGCTGATCTTCTTTTGAAACGGTGGCTCGGGGGAGTTTTGGCCGAAGCACTTTCTCGACCTCTACTGCTTCGGGTGAAAATTGGCCGAAGTGGATTTTAGAAATACTTCGGGCCCGAAGTAATTTCTTTGCCTTAGCTGATTCGGGCTATCTTTTCTTCTTCGACGAAGTTTCTTGGATGCCGCTTCGCAAAAATATTCACCCAAAGTAGCCGCTAGGAATGCTTCGGGTGTGAAGCATTTCCTTCACTTTCTTGGCAAAGTTCTCGCTCGAAGTGATGATTTGAAGCGCTTCGAGCCCGAAGCTCTTTTCTTTTCATTTTTTCCATGAGGGGGTGATAGGGAAAACCAAAATTGCTAGAACTTATAAACAAAAGAAAAATTTCAACAAAATAAATATCATACAAAGTTTTTATTTTTTTGCCCCTTGGTGGAATGTGACAATATTGTCAATATTCTTGGCTGCTCACGGGGCAACGAGCTCGTCTCAGTGGTAGAACCCTTAGATTTTATCCATTGGGCCAAAGTTACCTTCAGACCTTTCTCTTTGTTCCTTTTCTGGGGGCACTTCCACAGCTTGTCCTTCCTCTTCCTCTTCTCTATCCCCTAATGCTTCTTCTCCTCCTGTCACCATTGCTTCTGCTACATCTTCGGCCATTGGCAATGGGGCCAGGCGGGCACGGATGTCTCTTAAGGTTCGACGAACCTGAGACCAAATGCTTTTCGTGAACAGCTCCTGATCCTCTAGGGATTTGACCAATGCACGGAAATTATCGATCTGCCTGATTTTTGCATGCTGGGACCTGGTGTACAGATTGTTTAGGGAGGCGGAAACTCTATAGTATTTCAATATGTAATTGGCAACCTACTTCTCTATTGTTGGTTTTGCCCACTCGTCTATCTTCGAGACGTCGCATTCAAACTGTTGCCACTTCGGCATGATTTATTCCTTGGTTAAGGGCTTCCCATCATTATTCGTGAAGCTCGGGAAGCCTAAGGAGGAAAGGTCCTCAAAGTAGCCCATTGACGTGTGCCTCTCGCTCTCGAATGCGTCTAGTAGGATTTTTTCCTTTTGTGCTTTCTTGGCTATGGAGAAAAAGGCATGAAATGTGGCCTAGGTGGTTGACCAATCCCTTGCTGTCTGACTCATTGTTGTGAGCTTCAAATCTTGATACCTTGCATATTGGACCTTTAGGGCTAGCTTGAGTCAGGATCTGACATTCTGAATGATCGCTTAGACGATTGGCCCTCCTTCGATGGTGAAAACCAGGTCTTCTATGGTGTAAGCTAAAATTGAAAGGGCACTAGTAGCTCGAGACCTGAAATTCTTGAGCAGATGTGAACGAATCTCCTTGATTTTGCTCCTGTCAAGTAGCCCTAGGCCTTCCTTCTTGTGCAACTAGATCTGAGCTTGCAAGATCTTACTTTCAAGCTCCTTGGCCCTCAAATCATTTTTGGCCTACCTTTGTGCTTGATTCTTAGCTGTGCACTCCAGCTGTGCTATTCATAGTTTTAGGGCATGTGCTTCTTTCTGCATCAGCTTGCACTACTCTTCGACCTCTGCCAATTTGGAATGAGCCCTTGCCAGCCCCTCCTCCAGCTTGATGTTAGCACTCTCAGCTTCGAACCTGCGCTTATTAGCAATGTTGGTATGCACCTTGAAGGTCTCGATTCTAGTGTGCGTAGAGGCTGACTCCTTGTCCACGTTTAGATGTTCCATGTCCTTTTCTTTATCTTGATATTCATAGTTCATTGGAGTCATTTCGTCCAGGGGATTTTGGACTTTGGGTATCTTCTTTACTTTATGCAATTTGATCGCCTCCAAATCGAAGATGGTGCACCTCTCAACTTGAGTGAGCGAGCGACCTTTCTTATTTCTTACCTCTTTTAACATTCTTTCTATGTTTTGTCGGGCTTGGAGGAGCCTTTTGGCCAAGGGGAATTCCTGTATTGAAGACAACTTGGAGTCGAATGCAGCCAGATCTCCAGCTAAGGGATTGAACAAATACAAAGAGTTTAAGGGGATAGCCTCACCCGAAGGTTCAGCAACAGGGGTGACGAGGGCTTCGGCGAGTGGGAGCACATTGTGTACAATGGAGGAATGAGCCTTAGGGTTTGGCATTGGACTATGAACTTCACCTTGGTTGATGACTCAAGGATTGGCGGTGTGGCTAGGCGAAGCAACTTCGACAGGTTTGTCCTGGTCGGAAGACTCAGGGGGAGTAGTTAGGTACACGACGTAAGGAGGCGACTGGCCTTGTGGAGGTAGGGTGGATGGGTGAGATATTTCAGCCAGGGTTGGGGTAGACTTACGAGCAACCAGAGCATAAGGTGAAGAAAACATACCTGCATGCCTTCCTGGCAGAGTGGCCATGGTGATCTCCTGGGTTATTGGCCCTTGTTCCTCCTGGGCCTCGGTACTTTTGACTTCCATGACTTCCACAAGCTCCTCTGCATTAATGACATCTTTGTTTGGGATCATTTTGGCACATGGTGGAGTTCCTCCGTTGTTTGCTTTGGCCAAGCCCGATGCTGATATTTCGGTAGGGGCACTCGGAGTGCCTGTACACGGTCACTTTGGGAAGTTCAGGGGTGCCTGTGTAGGTTCCTACTCCTTTCTTTTCCTCCTCTCGAGGGGTTGCTCTGATTCCTCTATTGCTATCTCGAGATATTCGGATGGCGTCTATATTAAAGCTTTTGGCATGGCCCTAGCTACTTTTTCCTTAGGGACATTATCGGTCCTTCTGGGGCTTTTGCCCAAACTCAGGGTGACCGATGGAAAGAAGTATGTGAAGGACAAGGGTTCCCAAGACCTAATATTGGTCTGATATATAATTGCGAATTCCCTGTCCATTGTTAAAAGCCCGTAAGAATTCATCTTTCGACGATGGACTCTCATAATCCACCATTCTCTTAACTACTCCTCATCCCAGTATTTCAACTCCTCTTTTAAATCATCCTTTGCTTTTCTCCAAAAAGTGGAGTCGAGAGTTGGGAATGGGTACTAGTCTGGGTCAAATTCGACCTCCATAGGATAGAAGTCATGCCAAGGAGGCAACGTCCTCATCTCATCTAGGTGCCACTCCAGGTCCATACCATTGGGATTATTCCTTTGCTCCAGGATTTCGAGGCGAGGATAGACATGGAATTTTTTGCTTTTCAAGTGATCTCTCATCACCCCCAACGGGTCGTAGAGCCACCTCTGTGGTATTTGAAGCAAACCAAAATCGGCGAGCCTCTCCTCCAGGTATATGTTTTGCTTCAAGGCAAAGACTTCGATCACTCCCATATTGAAGGGGAAGTCATAGGTGTGTGCCCACTTTTGTCTATGGTCGTAGGCTTCATCGGTCATGTCGCTTTGCCGAGCAACTTCTAGGGCAAATTGGTACTTCGAAGGGAAAAAAGGTAGTAGGAAGGGCTTCCCCGTGAAACCGAAAATGCGGATCATAAGCCCTTGTGTCAATTGAAACACATCCCCCATTTTCTCTAGTTACACTTTATCTCTAAGGTAGAGAGGCACCCGGGGGCTAGACTTTGTCAGGACATGCATCGCAGGTCCCAAAAATTGTTGATTGAAAGGGTAATAAGACTCTGACCTTAGCAGGAGACAGGTCCACTGATATATAGGCAAAGGGATCCCATCCTTGTCGACTGGTGAAACATCACAATGGTGAAGGGCTTTATGTACATGAAAGAAGAAGAGCCAAACTAAGAAGGAACAAGGCTGGAAGTGCGGCTCCTTGCTAGCATCCTTCATGGATGCTAACCGTATATGCAGATTTTGGGCCACCCATTCTACCCAATCGAAGAAAACTAGGTTGGTGTTCGATCGCAAAGCGTCGGGGGTGTAGAACTCTCCTCTGGAAATGCATTCGGCTAGAGACACCTACCATGGATATACCAAAGTATCACCTGACAAGCCTGCCACCCATGCAATGATAGAGAGTATATTTGTGTTCTTGAAGGCCTCCAAGGGTAGGGGCATTTGGGATCGCTTGCCGAAAGGAAGTCCGCTCTTGAGGTTTTCACGCAAAAAGCTCAGGATGAAGGGATTAGAGGTGAACTTCTCCGTTTGTTCACTCAGGTTGACATTACGAATGGTATAGCCTTTTGGTGGCCTTTACTGTGGTGCGAATGTTGCCTGCACATCCTTCTTCAGAATGGAAAACAACTTTTGACCCGAGGCATCCAACACCTGTCTGGTTTGCGGTTGGTAGTTCTAAGCGATGGCGCATATGAGCTCGGGGTAGTGATGTGTAGGAGGGACTAGATACTAGTAGATGTGGGAATAATACGCCGTGGCCCTCTTGTTCTTCGTCGAGAGCCTACTTTGCATGAAGTCGACGGTATGCCAAAGCTCGGCCACGGTTTTTGAGAGCTCTGGGTCTTTGATTTTCACCCACTTATCGACAGGTGGTTCTATACTGGGCTCGTCATCGGACTCTTCCCTTCCTTCCACTACTTGTTTTCCTGGGTGTGGGGGAGGATTGACCCTCCTAGGTCTCTGTTTCTTTTCTTCCATAGCTCTCGCCTTCTCTAGAATCATCATTTTTGGTTCTTTTCCCTTCTGAGTGGGGTTCTTCTTTCCCATCGTGAACGATCGCAGTAGAATGACTTGTGATGTAGAAGAGTTTCACACCTCAAAACAAGGGACGATATAATCATGGTGGACAACAAAACCTTTTATGCAGAAGTTCTCCGAGGTGACAGAATGCAAACTTGACTCTCACACTTGCAAATGGTTTGTTCTTAACGGTCATCTACATTTTATAGCTTCAGAGGGCAATTTATTGCATTTATGGCAACTATCGTAATTACTTCATGGATCTAACCTGAAAGTATCGCTGTGGCATCTGATTTTCCATATGGTAGCGTCATACATGGGGCCACACAATTCGATGATTGGATTTTGTATTGGGAATGCGAATCACTGCCATCTGGTACTTTAGCATGGCTTTTTGGTTCACAAACTACCTTGGGATGAGTGTCGTTTCTTTCATGTTGAGTTCATCTACTTCGGCCCCTTTTTGAGGCTACTGTAGACATGTTCCCTGAGGCATATCCTAAATGTGTCTTCCTCATATGCGGGGTTTGACGATATGGAGTTATCATAGAAAATACTTCACCGTGAAGTTCTTCTTCAGGCTGATTTCCTTCATTTCGGGCCTGAAGTTCCCCTTTTTCCACGCTGTTGCCTCAGTTCACAAATACCGCCAACCGAAACCTATTTCATTGAGGAGGGCCTTGCCAAGAATTACTTTGGATGACGCCTTCAGCACATTTCTTTAGCGAAGCACTTTCTATGTCCTTGATTTGCATGTGGTTTGGTTCTCCGAGGATGAACTGCTTCGTGGCGAACTTCCCTTCATCGGCTACTTTGGATCGAAACTCCTCTAAAGGTGATTCCGATCATGCTTTGTGAAGCTGAAGCCAAGAATCTGGCCTTTACGGTTGAAGTGGCACTTGCTCTTTGCGGTTTTTTGAACAGAGTACAAACAAAGAACTGAAACCCTATATACAAAAGTATATACAATTTTTTTTTTTTTTTTTACATACCTCAGCGATTGAAGGTCTTCAGGTGGAGACCATTGACAGAGATTGGTAAAACTTGGCCATTCACATCTTTGAGGATGAAGGAATTGGATGAATTTACTTTTACTATCTCAAACGGTCCGTCCCAGAACGCATCTATTTTGTCATGATTTCCAGGCTTGGCCTTCCATGAATCCCACCTCCATACTAGGTCTCCTGCTTTGAATGTGCGATTGGATGATTTCCTTTTGAACCATTCTTGGGTGACCTCAACATGCCATGTGAAGTTCTGGTAGGCCTTTTCACGTTCCTCTTCTAGTTGTAGTAGCTGAAATAGGTGTTTCTCCATTGGGTTAGCTTTATCTTCTTCTAGCAACTGTAATGCAGGGATCTCGATGTGAGTGGGCAGGATGGCCTCTTTGCCGTAGACCAGAGAATAAGGCAAAGTATTGATTGACCTTTTGACAAAAACCTGATCGGCCCACAAGGCCTGATCTAGAAGGAGGTGCCAAGTTATTTTTTTTTGATCGATCAGCTTTCTAAGTATCCTCAATAGGGTTTTGTTGGTGGATTCTGCCAGTCCATTGCCCTGGGGTAATAGTTGGAAGACACTTTGTGATATATCCCATACTTGTATAGGAACTCATTGATCTTTGCGCCTGTGAAACTAGGACTGTTATCTATAATAATTGCTTCGGGGATACCAAAGTGGGTAATCAATCCTTCTAGGAAGGTGACGACAGTATCTTGATCGATGTGTTTTGTGGGGACTGCCTCGACCCACCTGGTGAAGTAATCAGTCACAGTCAGAATGAATTTGTGCCCAATGGAGGAGTTTGGCGATATGGCCCCCATGAAATCCAGTCACCTTTGCTGAAAGGGTGTTTCCACCTATATCAGTCAGAGGGGCATCGAAGCATTTCTGCTTCAGCTGACGAATTTTTGGCATTGCTCGCATCTACGGCAAACGAAGAAGGCATCGACAAAGAGTGTGGGCCAATAGTAACCCGCCTTGATTATCTTAAGCACTATCGCTCTTCCAGCAAAGTGTCCTCCAGATAGTCCTGAATGAAATTCGCCCAATATTCTCTTCTTATCATCTTTTATGCATCTGAGGAGGATGCCATCGATGTTCCTGAAAAGCAGGCCTTCTGAGCGCATAGTGTATCGGGTGGACCGCATCCTAAAATGTCTTCGTTGTGAAGCATTCAAATGTGAGGGGCATATTTCGGTGTTGAAATATTCCACTATTTCACTGACCCAATATTTCTCGGCCCCTTCCTGATTAGCAAGGCATTCTCCTATTGGTGAGTCATCCGACTGACAGTCCATTATTTTGGTTGTTGCGCTCTTTGCCAGCTCTTGACATAATGTGTGACCGTGAACTAGTTTTGTAGGCTTGATATCAATATTGAACTCTTGGATTTTGCTTACCCAACCAGCTCTCTTGCTTCCCAGTTCCCCCTGAATAATGAAACTACGCACATTGGGGTGAATGACGAAGACTGTGGTTCGACTCTGAGAAATGAACTGTTTGAATTTCATGAGAGACTTCATTACTGCATGCACTTGACGCTTGATGAAATTGTAATTTTCTTCATGGGGATTGATTATCTGACTGAGGAACGCAATGGGACATTCCTCTCCATATTCCCCCTTTTGCGTCAAGACCGTGGCGTAGCTTTCAGGTTCTCCTATTGCATACAGGATAAAATCTCTACTGTAGTCGGGGTTGATCAAGACCGGTGCCTAAACAATTCGGGTCTTGATTTCTTTGAATTCTTTTCTCCTCTCTTCTATCCAGACGAATTGTGCACCCTTCTTTAAAATCTCAGACATCGGCTTAACGACCTGGGCAAAGTCTAGGACAAACTTCCTTATGAAGTTAATCTGTTCGAAGAAATATTGAAGGCCCTTTTTATCCGCTGGTATTGGGAGCTTCATCAGAGCTTCAGATCTGTCGGGATCCATGGTGAGACCATTTTCCAAAATTGCGTGTCCCAACAGCTTTCCTTCGCTGACTGTGAAGATAGACTTTTTTGGATTAATTGAGATGCCAAATTCTTGACATTTTTCAAAGATTTGTTGAAGATGTTTTGGGTGGTTTTCTCTCCCTCGGGAGAAGACGGTCATGTCATCCAAATAGATAATGATAACATTGTTCAGAAGCTTACCAAAAGCTAGGTCCATCACCCTTTGGAAAGTAGCTCCCGCATTCGAGAGGCCAAAAGGCATTTGCTGGTAGGCGAATGTGCCCCACTTGGTTGTGAACGCGGTCTTATGCTGGTCTTCATCCCTGACCCAAATTTTATTATATCTAGAGAAACCATTAAGCAGGGAGAATCGTTGAGCTCTAGCTATCGAATGCAATATCTGATTGATCTGTGGGAGAGGATAGTGGTCCTTGAGGGAAGCATGATTCAGGTTGCGGAAGTCCATGCATAATCGGATGTCTCCATTCTTTTTTTTGACAGGGACCAAGTTCGCTACCCAAGAAGAATGCTTGATGGGATAAATGATCTTTGCTTCGAGCACTTTTAGCAGTTCAGCCTTCATCAGGACGTCAATCTTTGGATTAACCGGCCTTTGCTTCTATCAGAAAGGTTTGGCCCCTTGTAATTTGATTGTATGTTGGATCAGATGCCGATCATATCCCTTGAGGTCATGATAAGACCAAGCCACGATATCTGGGTACTTCTTACACAGACATCAGATTCGCTCTATTTCTTCTGAAGTACAATTGGTCCCAACCTTTATTACTTTCCTAGGTTCCAATTCTAAATCTTGATATTGTTGCACACTAATCTAGATCCTACGGGAGAGTGATCGATCATTTTGATCGAAAAGGCTCTCAAGCGTGATAAATCCCTTGGGAACATGGTTGTTCTTAAACTGGACCAATCCTTCGTATTCTTCCCCATCAGGGCTTCGGTCTTCAACTATAGCGGCTTCTTGGATCATGAAATTAACAATCTGCTCATCGTTGTCAAAAACTTGCCAATGTAAATCTTTGTCCGGGATAGAGGGTCTATAGATCATCCTTACAGCCTTCGGCTTATGCACCATATAGTCCATTGGATAATATCAGGCTATGATGGATGCTAAGACATCTGCATGTCGATTATTTTCTCATGGAATAGACTGTATATTGAGGAATTCAAACTAGTCGAATAGGTCCCATACCCTATTGCAGTATGATTTAAGATAGTGCTTCTTTGAAGAACATCTGTTGGTGACTTGGTTGCAAACTAGTTTGGAATCTTTGAATATTTGAAGATGCCTTATGCCTAACTTGTCAGCTTTCTTGAGTCCTAAGCACAAGGCTTCATACTCTGTTGCATTTGTTGGTGTAGCTCCATGTCAATTGGTAGCAATATTCCTTTTTCTCATCAAACGATGAAATCAGAAGGATTCCTGCCCTGACGTCATTTTTGCATCGGGCACCGTCGAAGAACAATTTCCATAATCCTTCTTGAGCGGAAACCTTCCCCTCCATTTTGGCTGGTTTCTTAGACTTGGTGATGGTGTAGCATCCCACTTCGTCTCTATCATGGCATTGAAATTTGCCAATGAAAATTCATCTTTGCAACACAACTATGCGAGGGATTCCTGGACCAGATCCACTCACTCTAGCTCCTCTGCGATCGTATGCACAGGGTCATTGCTCTCTTCCTCAGACATATTCTGAACCAAGAACGTAGAAGGATTTTCATTATAGATCTTCACCTTCTTCCCTTTGAAGGGGAGCTCCAGATGAGTGTAGTCCATGGATAGATATCTGCCCAACTTTGCCATGAATTCCCTCGACAGGCACATGCTGAAGTAGGGCTCAAGGTCCATGACTACCACCTCTTGTATGACTATGATTTGAGGTTTCTTATGTAGTCGAATAGGAATGTCTTTTATGACACCTACAGTCTTCACTGGGGTACCGTCCAACTGGAGGACTCTGTGACTGCTTCATGTGTATTCCATGCCTATTTCCTTGCATACCGCCTTCGACATGACTGTCATCCCGGATCCAGAATCTATCATACAGTTATGCACGATGTACCCTTCCATTTGTAAGGATAAGTAGAATGGTTGTGGTCTATTTTTTCCCATGATGGACACAGACAGGGTTTGCACTAGGGCGAGCAGATCTGCCTTCTTTATATTAATCTTCTTCAATGATTCCTGCAATAGGTCCACTTGTCCAGGAAGTTGTAGAGCATCATACAAACTGATTTTGGCTAGAATCCTCTTCAACTCTTCTACAATGTTGTAGGCTAGGAAGCTATGTACCTCAGATTCCTTTCTTGGTTTGTACTTGGTGGAATATTGCTCTATCGCTTCGACCCTTTTTCACTTGGTGAGTGAGGGAAACTTGAGCTTGTCCTTAGCTTGTTCTTTGGTCTCCACCTAAGGTGGTTTGGCAATGGCCTTTTGGGCATTTTCTTTGACTGGAGCTGGTGGAGGAACTTTGCTTAGGGCTAAAGAGGATGGTTGTCCCTTCTCAAATTGAGCATGTCCCTTCAAGGGAGCCATCTGAGTAGCATCCACCTCTATCATCCTTTTACCTCCCCTGGTAAGGACTGTGATTGGCTCTTCCTCACCGATTGACAAGTTTTGATCCAGTTGTCTGATGACGTTGACTTGACCACCTTGACCGCTGCTTGCTAGTGTCTGCACGTAGTGTTGGTGCAACATGCATGTATTCTCCTCATGAGGATCATTACATGTAGAGCACCAATATACATGATCGTAAGTGCTTGGGGCTTCATCTATCGCAACATTTCTTGCCGAAGCTTTTCCTTGATGGACCACTTGATCTCTGGTAAGCGCAGGTGTGGGATAAGACCTTCTTGGTAGAAACTCTTGTTGTGCTTGCTTCTTCTTGACAACGGTCATGTCATTGGACAAGGTCTACACTATGGCATTTAACGATTACATTTCTTGCAGTATTTTGGCCTACATATCATCGACATTGGGAACTGATGGTAAAGAAGCCATAGTCGATATCAGAGGCAGGGCAGGATGTTGGAGGGATGCTGGCAGCATTGGAAATGTTGGAGTGATGGTGGGGGGCATAGTTGAAAGTGTGGGGAAATGTATTTGTGGAATGGTGATCTGCAAGACAATGGGATTCGGGTTCTAGGATGAGATCGGATATGCAGGGATTGCAAAAATTTGTGGAGCGACTGTGCTCGCATACTGGGCTTGAAGGAACTCGGGGAGTATGGGCATTGGCATTCTTTGAGGGAGTTTACCCATGGCTATTAAGTCTATTTTTTATTTCTTGGCTAACCCATACAACTCTAGAAAAGTATTGAAATTTGAGTACCTTATCATAAGACCGATATTAGGGTTGAAAGCCCGAAGAAAGGAGTACATCACGGCTTCGTCGGTTGGGCGAAGCCCAACTGGGACTCTTTTCCAGGTTCGAGCGAACCTAACATTGAAGTCTGCAATCTCTTCTTGCGGATGTATTTGGATCGAAGTGAATTGCTGTAGAAGAGAAGTTGGATCTGTTAAGATCCTACTATAAAATAAAATCAAATAACACACTCTCACACGATTGCTTGGAAATAAACTCACATAAACATCATATTAATATAACAAAAATTTGCATAAAGGAACAATCTCACAATAAGACAGAATCGCAGGCCTCTTCAAGGGGGCAACCTCCTTCAATACTTCATTAATTTGCAAAAAGATAGTTACATTGGTGCATTTTCGGGTATTTAAGGAGTTTCCTTCCAAGGTTGGCTTACATGCAAAATGCCACCTAGATTACATGCATAATGCGACTCGAATTACATGCATAGTGCCACTTTGAATTACATGCACAATGCCACTCGAATTACATGCATAATGCCACACGAATTACATGCACAATGCCACCTTACCTATCCTATCTACCATGTGTTACATAAAAAGGGTGCCATTTGTCATAGGCACTACCTAAGCTAAAACTTAGAACATTACAAAATATTAATCATGGGTACTACCCACGTTCACTAGGAATTATTACATCAGGGAAGTTATTACATTAAGGGTTAGGATGAGATCCTAACATGCCATTCTCCTTGAAGAAGCTTTGTCCTCAAAGTTGAAAATGAGGAAACTGTTGTTGGAGTTTATGGAGAGACTCCCATGTAGCATCCTTAGGTTGAAGTCCACGCCACTGAACTAGGACCTCTGTAATGGTATGGTTGTGCAGAGTGCAAGTTCGACGATCTAGTAGCTACTTCGATGCAAGTAAGATGGAGCCTTCTTCATCCAATTCGGGGAGTGTTGATTGAACTTGTACCTTTGTGCCCACAACTTTCTTAAGGGAAACATGAAAAATAGGGTGGATCTTGGAAGTGGGGAGAAGAGCCAATTTGTAAGCTGTTGGACCAATCCGTTGTAGAACCTGATAAGGACCATAGAATTTTGGAGCGAGCTTCTGACACCTGCGGAGTTGTAGGTATGATTGTTTGTATGGATGTTAGTGAAGGAAGACCATATCACCCACATCAAAACTGTGCTTAGAACGATGCTGATCAGCTTGTTGGTGCATCCGATTCTGGGCCAGGTTCAAATTTTTCTTGAGTTTGCGGAGGACCTCGGTGTGTTGACTCAGAGCATTGTCGATGGCCTGGACCTTAGAGCTGCCCAGAATGTAGGAGGAAGGCGTGAATGGAGGGCACCCATAAACTGCCTCAAATGGTGTGAGTTTGGTGGCGGTATGATAGGAAGTGTTGTACCACCATTCGGCCAAAGAAAGCCATTTTGCCCAATGAGTAGGATGATTGGAGGCAAAACAATGAAGGTAGGTTTCCAAGCATTTATTAACAACCTCTGTTTGACCATCCATTTATGGATGGTAGGCTGAACTCATTTTGAGCTGAGTCCCCTGCAACTTAAACAACTCTTGCCAAAAATTGCTAGTAAAGGTGGGATCACGATCAGATACAATGGAGGTTGGCATGCCATGAAGGTGAAATATGGAGTCAAGAAAAATTTGGGCAATAGTGGATGCTGTGTAAGGATGGGTTAGGGCACAAAAGTGAGCATACTTTGAAAGGTGGTCCACTACCACAAAAATAATAGACTTGCCTCTAGATTTAGGTAGCCCTTCTATGAAGTCCATGGAGATGTCAGTCCACACCTGATCTGGTATCGACAATGGTTGAAGAGTGCTCGAAGAGTGCACTATTTCTCCTTTCATCCTTTGACATGTGTTGCAGTCTGATACAAAAGAGCGAATGTCCTATTTCATACCTTTCCAAAAGAAGGTGCGCTTGAGTCGCTCATAAGTTTTTAGGAACCTTGAATGGCTAGCAGATGGAGTAGCATGTGATTCCTTCATGAGGAGCTCTCAAAGTGGGGACTTAGGAGGAAGAACTAGGCATTGATGGTAACGCAGATCCTGGCCATCCCAACTATATCCTGGTGTAGACTCTGGATCATCCCTAAGTGAAGCAACCAGGTCTTTCAAATATTCATCCTGAAGTATTTCTTGACGTAAGGGCTCAATCCATTGGGGCAATGGTGTAGAGATGGCACACAACATACTAAGGGTCTCAAATTGGCAAGAGAGAGCATGTACCACAAGATTTTCCTTTCCTTTTTTGTATGTGATGTCATAATCATAGCCCATGAGTTTTGATACCCACTTTTGTTGCTCGGGGGTGGCAACCCATTGTTCTAGAAAGTATTTTAGACTATGGTGGTCAGTTTTTATGGAGAAATGGCGCCCAATGAGGTAAGGTCGCCAATGCAGGACTGCATGCAATATTGCCAACATTTCCTTGGCATATGTGGATTTCCCCAAATTGCGATCAGATAGGGCTTTTCTGGTAAAAACCAAAGGGCATACTTCTTGCATCAATACCACCCCAATACCATGACCAAAAGCATCACTTTCAATGACAAATTTTTTAGAGAAGTCTGGCATGGCTAAAACTGGAGTGGTGGTCATGGCATGTTTGAGGTCCAGGAATGCTTGCTCAGCCGACCTTGTCCAAGTAAAATAATCCTTCTTCAACATGGAGGTGAGGGGGGTGGCTATCTTTCCATAATTGCAGGCAAATTTACGGTAATATCCTGTAAGCCCTAAAAATCCTCGAAGCCCCTTGAGTGTGCGAGGTTTCGACCATTATTGGACTGCTTGGATCTTCTTAGGGTCAACCTTGACACCATCCTTTAAGACAATGTGTCCCAGATATTCTACTTCAGTAAAACCAAAGGAACACTTGGACCTTTTTGCAAACAGTTTATGGTCGGCCAGTAGTTGGAGGGTTTGATTTACATGCTTGAGATGCTCTTCCCATGTGTGACTGTAAATCAAGATGTCATCGAAGAACACAAGGATGAACTTCCACAAAAAAGGTCAAAAGATGTTGTTCATCAGGATTTGGAATGTGGAAGGAGCATTTGTGAGACCAAATGGCATTACCAAGAATTCATAATGACCTTCATGAGTGCAAAAAGTAGTTTTAGGAATATCTTCATCCTTGAGCCGGATTTGATGGTACCCAGAGCGGAGGTCTAGCTTGGTGAAGTACATGGTCCCATGTAATTCATCTAGTAATTCATCAACCACAGGGATAGGAAATTTATCCTTGAAAGTTATCTTGTTGAGTTCTCGGTAGTCAATACACAATCACCAAGAGCCATCCTTCTTGAGGACCAGTAAGACTGGTGCAGAGTAGGGACTAGTACTAGGCCGAATGACACCCGCCTTGAGTAATTCCTGTATCATCTTCTCAATATTTGACTTCATGGCATGGGGGTACCTGTATGGTATGATATTGGGAGGTGTACTATCCGACAATAATGGAATGGCATGGTTATGAGAGTGATGCGGTGGTAGTGTGGTTGGTTCTAAAAAGATGGCCTCATGTTTGTGGAGAATCTGTTGCATGTCTGGTGGGATTTCACCCATTGGAGATGTGTATGGTTGGATGGAGAATAGTTGTGCAATGACCTAACGTGATGATTTATTTAGCAATTTCTCCATGCCGTTTGAACTGATAATTTGAGGTGTTCCTGTTGGGGAGCCCTTGATGATGTGTTTTTGTCCGTTCTGGGAGAACTGCATCCAAAGTTTAGCAAATTTCCAACTGATAGTGACCAATGTACTCAACCATTGAGATCCCAAAACAATATCACATCCACCCAACTGGAGGGCAAACATGTCCTGCTTGAGTTCATAGTCCCCTATCTTGATTTTAACATTGCGACACTTTCCTTTACAAGGTAAGGTTACCCCATTGGCTACCATGACCTCAAAGGAATTACAAGTGTGGATATAGCAATTTGCCCACTGAGCAACTCTAGGGTCAATGAAGTTGTGTGTGCTTCCCGAATCCAGAAGGATGGAAAGATGTTGGCCCTTGAAAAATCCTATAACCTTCATGGTTTGAGGAGTAGTAATGCCTGCAAGGGCATGGACAGTAATTGCTGTCTCAAGTTCCTGTTTCACTTATTCTTGTGGAGGAGGTGTTTTTGGAGGGTCCTCATCCTCATCACTCTCGTCAGAGGTATCAGGTTCAACATCTATCAAGAACAATTTTTTGTGTGCACACTTATGCCCTTTGAAAAATTTTTCATCACAATTGTAGCATAATCCTTGGGCACGACGTGCATCCATATATTCGATGGTGAGGCGCTTGGGTGCAGCAGTTTTATTATCAACTGGGTGTTGGGCTCTAGGAGGAAATGAAGGTCTATTTTGAGGAAACTTTGATGGGCGTCTTTGGGCAGAGAGTTTAGATTCGGCCAAACGGGCCAAACTGATAGCTTCCATCATAGTTCGTGGTTTCAACATTTTTACTTCCGCTTGGAGTTCCACCTTCAACCCACTAACATAAAAACTCTGGAAGAACCCTTCACTCAATCCTCTTGTATTATTGGCTAATTTTTCAAATTGAGCTTGGTACTCTCGGACTGACCCTGTTTGTTGTAGTTTGGTCAAGGCTCCTATAAAGTCCTCATACTCACTAGGACCAAATCGAGTGAGTAGTTGGGATTCAAAATCCTCCCAAGAGAGATTTGGGTAGGCAACACGTAACCATTGAAACCAGTGTAGAGCCTCAGACTCCAAGTTAAAGGAAGCCATATGGACTCGATGAAATACGGGTACATTATGAAGTCAAAAGAATTGGTCAACCCGACATAGCCACCCATCAACATCCTTCCCACTAAATTTGGGAAAGTCCAATTTGGGCATTCTAAAGGGTGGATCATGGTCATGATTCCTTGCAGAACTCTCAGCTTGGTATTCTGATTTGGGTGGTCCTCTTTTCAGTTTGTTGTCTACTTCTGTCAGTGCTTCTTCTAAGTGGTTGCTAGTGGCCTCATGCTCTAGGCAAAGACCTTGGACTTCTTCCCTTATGGAGTGAAAAGCCGAGTTCAAGTTCTCAATGGATTTTGTTAGGGACTCCAAGTGTTCTAGTTCTTTTTGGTGTCCACAGGTACCCTGGACCATTTTTTAAACCTTTTGTGATCAGTTACTAAAAATAGAATTGAGTTTTTAGGACTTACTATTTTTAGTTTTTACGACTTACTATTTTTAGTAAGTGCCCAAAAAAGTGCTTGGGTGCTATATATCAAAACGATCAGCTCAAGGAGGTGGTCACAATGAGCTATATCTCTCAAAACTACTTTTTGGCACCCCAAACTTTTTTTTTTCTCCTGTTTTGCTGAGTCTAATGGTGTTTACAATTTTTGATTCTGATCTACAGAGCAATAGTTGGGTACTGGAGCACTATCTATAACTGGACTCATTTCATACTCAAGATTCTCTGTATTTTGTAGGTGACTGTTATGAAAGTTTTGTTCTGACCCTGAAGACTGTGAATTCTACCCTAACTGTGCTGACCTCTCTGACCTGACTGACCTGACTATGACTGCCATTGTAAATTTTACTGTTATTCTCCAGATTTTCAACTTAAGTGTCACCCTCATGGATTATCCTGAATGGATGTCCTTTCTGTTATTTTTTTAGTAGAGGACTCCTTTCTCATATGCTCACTTTTGAAATGTAGGTTTACGAACAGGGATGTTTGGATTTTTATTTTTTATTTTTTTGCATTTTTTACAGGTTGAAGTTTTAACAGAACCATGGAATGCTAAGTATAGGAGTATGTACCACCCATAGGCCCTCTAATATACCGACAGTGATGAACAATAGTGCTCGGACCAATATTTTAGGCCACTACTCAAGGAGGATTCCACACATACCCTTGAGCACACTACCTGCCTCTCTGACAATACGGGAGGGTAATCGTCTAGGATGCTATGTCCCATAGAATATGAGTAATACAAGGCCAAAGAGCTTCCTAATGGCTAAAAGTTTGTTTAATCCTAGATGGTCTCCCGATATACCCGAAGATACATGGGAGCTCAAGTCCATGCACGAGTTTTGTCTGAGGCCTGGGTATTGGAGCCTGATCGCCCCTCACTTCACTAGATGCTTTATGGGCTATCTAGCTTAGCCAATAATGACAGATCCTTCGTGATATTTTAAAACCCCCGGTACAGGGTTTCTACCTACTCAACTAAAAGATTTTTTTTTTGGTCTAGAAAAAAAAATGCACTGTATTTTTTTGGATTTTTTTTTAATAAGGAAAAATAGAAATGGGAAAAACACATAGAATTTATACCTAACAGGTGGATTGGATGGCAAGAATCATTGCAGTTGCAGCAGAACTTGGCCCTGGAAAGCGCTCTGATACCACTTGTTAAGATCTTGCTATAAAATAAACTCAAATAACACACTCTCACACGATTGCTTGGAAATAAAATCACATAAACATCATATTAATATAACAAAAATTTGCATAAAGGAACAATCTCACAATAAGACAAAATCACAGGCCTCTTCGAGGGGGCAACCTCCTTCAATACTTCATTAATTTGCAAAAATATAGTTACATTGGTGCCTTTTAGGGTATTTAAGGAGTTTCCTTCCAAGGTTGGCTTACATGCAAAATGCCACCTGGATTACATGCATAATGCCACCCGAATTACATGCATAGTGCCACTTTGAATTACATTCACAATGCCACTCGAATTACATGCATAATGCCACATGAATTACATGCACAATGCCACCTTACCTATCCTATCTACCATGTGTTACATAAAAAGGGTGCCATTTGTCATAGGCACTACCTAAGCTAAAACTTAGAACATTACAAAATATTAATCATGGGTACTACCCATGTTCACTAGGAATTATTACATCAGGGAAGTTATTACATTAAGGGTTAGGATGAGATCCTAACAGGATTAGTGGACTCGTTGAAGCCTTGCATCAACTGTATGGCTAACTGGTCCCATCCCATAATAGTGTCGCATGGCAGAGATCTATACCAATAGAGGAGTTTTCCTCTAAGGGAGAGAACCAAGAGCTTCACCATCACTCGCTCTTTTGTGATATCATGGATTACCGCCAAGGAAATGATGTCCTGGATATTCTCTAGAGCAGTCTTTCTGATTTTGTCGAATGTCAGAAGCTTTTTTATTGCAGCAGGTGGAACTTGCCCTTGGCCCGCGAGATTCAATGGTGACGAAGAATTCCATGCTGGAAATAATCTAGGCAGCGATTGCTGCTACATTTGCTGTTGTTGTTGTTGTTGTTGTTGTTGCTAGGCCATATTTGTGCCTAGGTTTTGTGGAACAGAGGTCCCCAAAGTCCCTCTTGGGTTGCTCATCGGAAGGCCAATGGGAATGGAGGCACTAGGATGCTTCGATGAGTTGGGAGGATTCAGAGGAAAACTAGCTGCTGTGCTATCAAAATTTATGCCTTGCTCGTCAACAGTAGCCTCTTGCGAGGACGTCCCACATAAGAGATATTCGAGGGTAACTAACCTAGAGCGTTCCCCAAAGGCATCAATATCAAGCTCAAAGAACTCGATTTCCTCTCCTCTATTCCTAACTCTCCATCTTGTTTGCATGAAGGCATAGGCTTTAGTACTGGTCTTTATGAATTGAATATTCTCGGGTAAAACAGAGTCACCAGATGCTAAGATTCTCTTAGTAATGAGAGCATCGATTCTCACTACTACTCAGGGGATGAGACTGACCGGATCTCACTGAGAACTTGTTAGAACTACTAGCTCCGGTGAATACGGGTTAGAAATTTTCTCAAATATGGGACCTTGTGTCCCACTGGGCATGCCAAAAACTGTTGGTCATCAAATTCACATAGGAAAGGACTTTCGGTGGGTTTGCGCACCCTGGACCTGCGACTAACATTGAAAGGCCGAGGGGAAGAAATGCCCCTCATTCCAATATCTGGAGAAATGCCAGCTCCTATACTAATTTACTTTTGGGGTTTGAGACAAGAGTGTAGGAAAGAAATAGACAGAGTAAGGGTTAGGAAAAGAAATAAAAAGGGGTAAGGGTTAGAGAAAGAAATAAAAAGAGTAAGGGTTAGAAGATGATGATTTAAGGTGGGAGAGAACAGGAAGCATGATCACTCACTAATAACTCGAATAGCAGCAAAGAACACCAATAATAGATGAAAGAAACGTGATACTCGCTTTCCTATGTATCCTCTAGACGAGTTCATAGGGTTCTCCTTTCTCTCTCACTAGAATTCAGGGTTCAGAGTAACACCGATTAATACAAGGGAATAATAGAAACCACGACCCACCAAGTAGCATAAAAGAAAGCTTATACGATGTTTTTCCTCTCCTATGTATCCTTCAAGGCGAATTTTAGGGTACAATCCCCAATCGCACACCGGATTCAGGATTCAGAGTCTCAGTATACGAGTGTAGACAGACAAAAGAATTAAGCATAGAAGGTAGCATAAAAGAGAGAAATGGAGTACAAAAATCTTTAGTATTAGACGCAGGACATCAAGTTACAGTAGCTTTCTAGCAAAAAGTTCCCCCCCCTATTTTACATTGCAAAGCTTGGGTTTTTATAGAGGACCCGGACCTCTGAATCATTTTTACAAAAATAGCAGAGGACACCCTCGAGCCCTGAGAAATTGGCTCCTCGCTACTGCTGCGGATGATCTCTCAAATTAGCTACCAAAACTGGTAATGGTGACTGAGTCAGCCGGGGAAAGTCGCATTAAATGAGCCAATTGGGTGTCCTTGGATTGTAGGTGTGGTGCTTGAGTGGCGACCATGCTTGTCGGGTTCTTCTTCACGAACTGATACTTCACATCCAATTGCCAAAAATGAGCAGCGGGCTTACCAGGCAAGAAAATATGCATTTATGAGGCTCTCTGATCACCTCAAGAAAATGTCCAACTTGGGAAGCATTCCTGGGAAGCACCTCGTTGATTTCTACTTCGCAAAACTACTTCAGGGGTGTGGAGTGCCAAAGTCGATCTCCCTCTATCCTTCACTGCTTCGTTGATGGGTCGGGAAAAACGCTTCAAGCCGATCTTCTTTTGAAACGGCAGCTCGGGGGAGTTTTGGCCGAAGCACTTTCTCGACCTCTACTGCTTCGGGTGAAAATTGGCCGAAGTGGATTTTAGAAATACTTCAGGCCCGAAGTAATTTCTTTGCCTTAGCTGATTCGGGCTATCTTTTCTTCTTCAACGAAGTTGCTTGGATGTCGCTTTGCAAAACTCTTCACCCGAAGTAGCTGCTGGGAATGCTTCGGGTGCGAAGCATTTCCTTTGCTTTCTCGACAAAGTTCTTGCCCGAAGTGATGATTTTAAGTGCTTCAGGCCCGAAGCTCTTTTATTTTCATTTTGTCCACCAAGGGGCGTTAGGGAAAATCAAAATTGCTATAACTTATAAACAAAAGAAAACTTTCAACAAAACAAATATCATACAAAGTTTTAATTTTTCTACCCCTTGGTAGAATGTGACAATATTGTCAACAATTACTTCTAAGGAGAATTCTATTTTTACTTCTCCTATTACTATCAATGAGCTTCAATAGGTAGTTTTCAAAATATAAAAAGGAAAAGCCCCAAGTCATGATGGTTTTCCCATTGAGTTCTTCCAAGAGAATAGGGATATACTTCATGCTTATTTACTAGAGGTGGTGGAAGAAGCCAAGAAAGCCAAAGAAATTTTGAAGGTTATCAATAAAACTTATATTACTCTTGTTCCAAAAGCTCAAGAGGCTGATCATATCTCATCTTTTAGACCTATTGCTTTATGTAATGTTCTTCTCAAAATCATTACTAAGATCATGGTAGAAAGGTTGAAGCCTCTTTTGCATAATATTATTTCCCCTGAGCAAGGGGGTTATGTGTAAAGGCATCAAATAGTAGATGATATAGTTCTTGCTCAGGAAGACATCCATTACATGGATATGCAAAAATATCCTTCCATGTTCATTCGATTAGACTTATCCAAAGATTATGACAGAGTGGATTGACACTTCCTTATCAAAGTTTTGAGGCAATTTGGTTTCTCTAAGGATTGGATGGATTGGATTATGGGATGTATCTCTTTAGTTTCCTACTCAGTACTAATTAATAGGAGACCTTCTCAGTTGTTCCTAGCTTCCAATGGTATTAGGCAAGGTGACCCGCTATCCCCTTATTTATTCATCATTCTTGTCGAATGATTGGGTAGGACTATAACCAAAAAGAGGGAAAACAAAACCCTTGAGGGAGTTACCATTTCTCATGGAGCTAGACCTATCTCTCATCTTAAATTTTTGGATGACTCTACTATTTTAGGTAAAGCTACAATTAAGGAAGCTTCTAATATTAAGAAAATAATTAGATGTTTTTCTAAGGTTACTGGGCAATTGATCAATGAAGATAAATCTAAAGTTATTTTCTTTCACTGCTTTGCAAGATAGGAATCCATGGTTTTGGATAAATCAAGATATAATAAGACCTCCCTTTCGATGACTTACTTAGGTATTCACATCAATATTAAAAGGCAAAAAAATAAAGATTGGAATTGGTTGTTGGACAAAATTAACAAGAAAATTGGAAAGTGGACCAACATGTGTCTTTCTTCTGGGGGTAGAATCACCTTGGTAAAATTAGTCCTTCAAGCTATTCCTATTTATGTATCTTCTATTTTGAATATCCCAAAGGTTGTTCTTCAAGAACTGGATCAAATCAATCATTGTTTCCTTTGGAGTGGTACTAAGGAGAAAATAAAATGGGCCTTGGTGAAATGGGACACTTTGTCTTCCTAAGAATGAAGGGGGGTTAGGATTTCAGTCTTCTATTAATAACAACAAAGCTTTAGATGTTAAATTATATTGGAGGATGTTGCATAACCCCAATGCTCTTTGGGCCAATAATCTTCGTGCTAAATATGCTGAGAACAAAAGTCCTGAAGACCTTGTTCGCTATCAACTTCCTACCAAAGGTTCTCCTATTTTAGCGGTTCTTAATACTGGTGAGGATTTTATAAAGAAAAATTTATTTTGGATCATTCATAATGGTCAACAGGTAAATTTTTGGATAGATTCTTGGGATGGTCACAAGCCTTTGATAACTTTGTTTCCCGATTGCAGACCTTGGATGGAGGAGCTTCACCGAGCTATCTGGATAAAGGTGGCTAATTACTGTTAGTACCATACTGGTAATTCAAAGGTTGGTAGATATTGTATCCCTATTTATGACTGGCCTATTCAAATACTAGAAAGGTAAAGACAAGATATCCAAGGCATCGTCATATGAGATCTCTCTCTCTTGGTCCCATGAAAAAGATTTTTTTGGCTAGAACAACACTAGTAAGGGTGAGTATTCAGTTGCTCAGGGTTATTTGACCTTATGCCATAATAATCCCAACCAATATTCTGACATATTTTCTCAGTTGTGGGCTCAAAAGATTTGGCCTAAGGTGAGATTCTTTACTTGGATTTTATTTCATTGTAGGGTGCTTATAGGTGAGAAACTTATGAAACATGGTTTTCATGGCCCTTTTAGATATGAAATATGTGAAGAAAATGTAAAAAATCTCAACCATATTTTTATTGAGTGTACTTTAGCCTTTGAGATATGGAGGAGAATGGAAAATTTACTTGGTTTATATTGGTCCAATTTTTTTACTTTTGAATAGATTTGGAGGGATTGGCCTAATCAAGAGGGTGTTGATCATTTTATTAGGCAGTTAGTTTGGATGGGTTCTACCATTCTTCTTTGGAATATCTGGAATGAAAGGAACAACCAAATTTTTAATCAATATAGAAAGGATATTCACTATATTTGGAAAAATACCATAGCCAACTTAATTGAATCTATCCATCAACTCCTTAATCACCCCTAAAACTCCCACCAAAGATGGGATCAAGTGATGCAAATATTGAAGATTAAATCTTCTTAGGGAAACCAACTTAAAGGGAATGTGAGTATTTGTAATATGGATAGGACAATAAATTGGCAACATCCTCCTAAGGATTATGGAAAAGTCAATACCGATGGAGCCTCTAGAGGGAACCTTGGAAAATCCAGTACGGGGGGAATTGGTAGACTTTCAGATGACTCCCTGTATTTTAATTTTACTGAGAATTTGGGTATTCTTTCCAATAACCTTGCTGAGGGGTATGGTATCCTCAGAGGCCTTCAAGAGGCTACTAAGTTTGTATGGGAAAATGTGTTAGTTGAGTCTGACTCTCAAATCATGATTAATATTTTGAAGACTCCTAATAATAATAAGGTTGATTGGAGAATAAAGAGAATTATTGAGAAGATTCAATTAATCCAGATGGGATTTTTGAAAGTTGATTACAATCATGTGGTCATAGATAAAAACAAGAGTGTTGATGCTTTAGCTAATTGGGCTTTGGACAAAGATGATCTTACTTATTATGGCCACCCTCCTAGATGGTGGGATTCACAAATAAGGGAAGCTCTTCTTTCTATCATTTATTTGGATGGCTCCAGTTTTGAAGGTACCTAGTTTCTTCTTGCTTTATTTTTGCTTCTCTTTTATTCGATCAGGTTATTTTAGTTCCCTAGCTCATTATTTTATTTATTTTGTTTCCTTTGTTGATTCTTGCCTTAATAGTCTTCTGGTCTAGAAAGGTCATTGTTATGTTCAATTTTTTTTTTTTTTAGTTTTTTAAGGTGTGTGTGTTCTTTTGTTTTGTTTTATTTTTGTGTTCTTTGTGTTGTTTTTTGTTGTTCTTGTGTTTTTATTGTTTTATATTTTTTTTATGTTTTATTTTTTTGTTCTTTTGTTTTTGTCGTTCTTGTTCTTGTGGTTTTGTTTTTTTGTGTTAATTCGTGATTTTATGTGTAAGTGTTTTCTATGTTTTTTGTTTTTGTTTTTGTTTATTGTATATTGTTGGTTGTTTTTTATTTTTATTTAAAAAAATAAAATTTAAGGTTTGGTTGTGTTTATTTTTCAGGTTTTTTTTTTTTTTGTCTTTGTAGTGTTTTTTTGTTTTTGTCTTGTTTGTGTTTTATTATGTTGTTCTTGTGTTTTTCTATGTGGTTTGTGTTGTGTTTTTTTTGTCTTATTGTGTGTGTGTTTGGTTGTGCTTGTTTTTGACACACTGAAGGAGCATGTTTTTATTTTATTTTATTATTTTTAGTGTTATTTATTTATTTTTATTTTTTAAATGGTTTTGTGTGTTTGTTTGCTCCTTGAGTATGTCAAAGGTGGTGGGCCAGGTCTGAGTCCCGAGAGTTTTATGTGAAATGGATACCCTTGCCTCTTAGGTCTTACCCGAAAGTGGCATCCCTTCTGGGATGTTTTCCACAAAAATAAATAAATAAATAAATAAAACAGTGAGCATCACACAAAGCATCACACACATCAGAGACATCATTTTTACGTAGTTTGCCCAAATATGGCTACTTACACAGAGAAAATATTTCTTCTAAATATTTATCAAATAATATTTTGGAAATCCTTCCCAATTATAATGTTTATGGACCTCTATCGAAAGGAGATGTTGATCCCTTAAATCTAGTTTGTGGATATCTATCCATAGGAGAACTCCTTCTCCTTTCCTTTGGCTGGTGATCCTCTAGAAGACACTGCCTCCACTACACTGACTATGGATCTCTCTCCACTTGAAGACTCTTGTCCTCACTCAGAAGACCTATCCTCAATGTCTTGGCTAATGGATCTCTATCCATTGGAGACTCTGTCCTCTATGTTCTGTCACCTCCAAAGCTCTGTCTCAGTACTGTACTAAACACAGTACAGTCAATATAGCATAGATCTACTCAATATCTTGCACTAAATACAGTATATTCGGTCTAGCACAAATCTGCTGAACAGGTCCACTCAGAACCTACTCAAATATGTTCAATAGGTCCACTTAGAACCTGCTAAAATATACTCAATACATCCACTTAGAACCTGCTCAAATATGCTCAATAGATCCACTTAGAACCTGCTCAAATCTACTCAACAGGTCCACTCAGAACCTTCTCAAATATGCCCAAAAGGTCCACTCAGAACCTACTCAAATATGCTCAACAAGCTCAATCAAAACTTGTCCAAATATTCTCAAAAATTTCTTAAATCTGCATTGCAAGCTTCCATAAAAGATCACACAAAATCAGTGCATAAGTCTTCTCAAAGACTTACCTCAAATAACCTTAACAAGTCCACACAACACTTACCTAATCTCATAGAAGCATAAAGAGAATTTTTAGAGACTCAATTTTTTCTATACTCAATGCTCAATCACTTTCTCAACTCAATATCATAGAAGCATAAAGAGATTTTTTAGAGACTCAATATGTTCTATTCTCAAAGATCAAATGTTAATTCAAATCAGAATATAGAATAGTTTGTATCATGGAACTTGAAAAACCACGTAATACATATACTTGACTAGGCTCAATCAACTCTACTAAACTAATAACTTCAACGAACAACTCTTTCTCACAAACCCTAGTCCAAGCATATATCAACCAACTCAAAACTTTTCTAACAATGTTAAAAAAAACTCTCACATAACAATGACACTCATGTTATTTTCAAACCCTAGTTCAAATTCTTTGCATAACAACTCACTTTAACAACAATGCTTTATAAAACAAGGTTTAATCACAACTCTCAATCCAGAAAACCTTGAAGCATTAACTCAACCACTTTTGAAAAGGAAACCCTAATCAATTCCTTTTCAGTTCAAACTTAATTTTCAATAAAGCCAATCAACAAACTCAACAAAGAAGAATTTTACCCATACTGTTTCTTGAAGAGTAGTTGTCCTCACAAATCTGCCACACTCACAATTACTTATTTGAAAATATCAATAAGGGTTAGAGGATATTTTTCATCAACAAAATATATCACAAAAATAATATCAAATTTACACCTTCTCACTCCAACTTAAATAATAATCAATATCCTCACAATAGTCACAAAAACCCTTAATTCAAAATAGCATATCATCCACAAATTCCTAACCTTTAAATATTCCACAATAGTAATTTTAATACTTTAAAAATAAAAACAAAATTTTCCTTATAACTCCTAAAAGTAGTTCTCAACTAACATAACTTTATTACATAGCAACCTTTCCAAAATTTAACCACCAAACAACCTTATACCTCCAACTTAGGCATTTAATTAAAATTAAAATTAAAATGTTACCTTTGCCTTTGGAGAGTTTTGAACTCTCAATGTAGCCCACACAAATGTCTTACCCATGGTGCAAACCACCACACAAGCTACACGCTCGTTGGAGAGGAAGAAGCACCACATGCTTCAAAACCTTATGCCTTCCTTGCTTCACAAAAAGTGTGCCTCATGTTTGGCGCTAACATACCCACCAAAGTGCTTTCGTCGATATTCGAACGCTATCCTCCTTGCACACAAAATGTAAGCCACAACCCTCTTTCCACTAGTCCAAGGTGCCTAGTTGGATTTTAAACTTCCAACGCTTTCCATTTGTTTATTTTTGGTGGTAGGACAAACACGAAATTCACTGCTTTCTTTCTCATGAGCTCCTCTTAATTAATTCACATGCAATCTTAAATCGAGCAAGGATAAACTTAATGCCCTTTAGGCATAGGTTTAAATATTAGATTTCCCTCCTTTGCATTAGAACATTGGCACTTCAAATTACAATTAATCTACATTAATTCGGAAAGAATTATAAAGGATTTAAGTGCCTTTGGTCTTTAAACCCAACCTTAGGGTTAAATTAAAATATCTTTTGACTTTATAAAACCCACTTTTGCATTATAAAATATTATAATAAGGATTATAAATATTTTATTTGGGTTTTCACCATGGCACATTTAATATTATAATAGCCACCATTATAATATTATACTTTTGACAAAGTGCCTTTAATATTTATTTATAAAATTTAAATTCATACTGAATTTAAATAATTTATAAAATAAATATTATAAGTCCTTTTTCACTTCTGTATTTTGCACTGTTTCACTTGATTTTTGGGCTTCTTCCTGGATGTTAAATAACCATATTTGTTCCTTTTATTTCCTTCTAAAATATTTTGTATTAATGATGACTTCATCTAGTGACATCAATGACAAATTTGAATTAGGGACTCAAAATTTCCAACGGATTTATCATGAACTACTAGACACATGTTTAAACAAAGAGCAACTCGTTACACTCTTTTGGGAGATGTGTTGTATAGACATGGCTATGATGGAATTTTACTTTGATGTTTAGAGCCCACAGAGGCACAATGGGCTATATCAGAAGCCCATGATGGTACTTGTGGTGGCCATTTTAGTGGGATGGCCATTGCAAAGCACATATTGCATATGGGTTACTATTAACCCACAATGGAAAGTGATTATTGCAAATACGTAAAGAAATGTAAAAAATAGCAATCTAACATTATCTAACTCATGTATCCATCGCAGGTGTTAAAACCCATTCAAAGTATTTAGCCCTTTTCACAATGGGGCCTTGATTTGATTAGAAAAATCTCAGCTACCTCTTTGGGACAATATAAATTCATCATCATAGCCATAGAATATTTCACAAAGTGGATCGAGATAATTTCAATGATCAGTACAACAAGATCTAAAATTATGGAGTTCATACTCCAACACATTATCTATCATTTTGGCATCCCCTCAAAAATATTTTTTATCAATGGCACATCATTTAAGAATAAGAATGTTTGAGCACTATACAAAAAATATAATATCCAACATATTTTTTTAACTCCTTACTACCCACAAGAAAATGGACAAGCTAAGGTGACCAATAAGATACTAATAGCCATTCTAAAGAAACTAGTTAAAGAAAATCATAGAGATTGGCATAATCAAATCCCCTTAGCATTATAGGCTTATTGAACAAGAATTTAAAATCCTATAGGGGAAACTCCATTTTCATTGGTCTATGGTACCAAAAGAGTTATGCCTCTAGAGCTCAATATCCCCTCATTATGCATCTCATTACAAGAATTCATGGATGACAATATTGCTCGACAAGCGCATCTTGATCAACTCACACTCCTTTATGAAATGTGAATCAAAACTTTAGAACATCTATGAGTATATCAAAAATGTATCAAATGTGCTTATAACACAAAAGTGCATCTACATGAATTCCAAGTAGGAGATCTTGTTATTAAAGAGAATCAACATAACACCAATGCATTACTACACCTTTGTGATAATTTTATAGCTAATTTGTTAGGTCCATTTATCATCAAATAGAATTTGGGTCCCAGAACATATAAACTTGCCTATCTAGAGGGAATAGAAGAGCCTAAACCGTTAAATATTATACACCTAAAAGCATTCTATACCTAATGCAATTTATACATATGTAGATATACATGGCCAAAAATAAAATAAATAAAAATACCATAAAATACAAAATTTTTGCTTGATCATTCACATTGCATTTCATCTATCCATCCATGCATCCATAACTCATACACACATATCCATCACCTGCATTTTAATTCATATCACTTGCATAATAATAGGAATCATGCTAGTTTGATAATTGTTAGTCCACTACATCTTGTTGCCTTAATCAAGGGCACATTTAGTCTAGCATTACCCTAGTTTTTCCATCCTAAATCATGTAAAAAAAAACAAAATTGCAATAAAATCCCATAGCACCTCATTTCTTTGGTAGTCTCTGGTTTGAAAAATCTCTAGGTGTTTTTAGTCACTCAACCACTCCTAGTGTTTCAAGCAACCTCCATTGAAATTCTAGTAGTCATTAGGTGCTACCACATGTTTCTAGTCAAATCAAATTTCTTCTTGGACCAAACCACACTTCTCACTAAGAAAATTGTGAGTTTTAGGAAGTGACCATACCATTCTTGAACCAACACATATCACATTTTTAATAACATATTGTGTCTGAGAGGGATGACACCATGATTGGATTGAACCTTAAAGTAAAAATTTATTCTTGCTTGTCCCATTATGCAAATAGTCCCACAAAAAAAAAATAAAAATAGTGGTTTTCACCACTTTAAAATATACATATTTTCTTAATTAACGATAAAAAGAGTAGTAAGGATAAGGGTAAAATTCTCATCAGGACTCGATTCGAGTGGTTGAGAATTCAATTCCCCAAAGATCTAATTCTCATCACAAATAATTTCATCATAAAATGAGTAGTAAGGATAGGGTAAAATTCTCATAAGGACTCGATTCGAGTGGTTGAGAATCTGATTCCCCAAAGATCACTCTCTAATAACAAATAATCATAATAAACCTTCAAGTAGTAAGGATAGGATAAAATTCTCATCAGGACTTGATTTGAGTGGTTGAGAATCTGATTCCCAAAAGCTTGAAGAACCTAATATTGGACTATAATAATGCATGGCGACATGTCTCTCTTGAAGAGACCTTTGAACGCACATAAGGATAAGCTAGCTTTTTGGTTCTCTCCATGAATGGTTTAATCTCAATTTACTCAAGATTGGTAAAAGAATTCATTATTGCACACATAATGGTTCTTGATTGGTATGCATCATTACCTTACTCATAATACAAAATGAACATTCATTGCACACATAGTTGGTCCTTGAAGAGATTTGACTCCACTAGGATGCCTTTAACATCATATGGATTAGCGAGATGAATAAGTGAGTTTGTTTGAGGTCACTAGGATGTCTAAGTCTTTAGAAAATAACTCTAGATTATTTATCTCTAAGGTAAATAAAGTCAAAATAAAATTCATTCTTTATTACCACCACATTGTTATATTATAGCCTACGTTAGTATTAGATGTTGGTACCCCTGATTAAGCAATAAAAAAATGGTGATAAAACAAGAATCAAACCTTATCCAAACATTTTCTCTTGTCATCATTTTACATGTTTTACTTTGTGATATTTTGGTTATTAAGAGGTCATAGTGAGATAGGGTAGATACTGTATGACCATCAATAATGATGATCATACAACCACTGACTATTTTATGAACACTTCTTAGTTTACAAAATCTCATGAGGAAAACTTCATACACATATTAGTCATAATGCATCCATTCCATCATATACATATGCATTCATCCATACATCCACAATATAAGAAAGACAAACAAAATAATACCAAAAATAAAAGCCATGTATATATGTATAGGTATATATGTGTGTGTGTGTATCAATCAAAAAGGTGTTCACCAAAATGCTATCTACAATAGAGCACTAAGGCTCACATAAAAAAAAATGAAAACTACAAAAAGAGGTAATAAAGCACTACTAGCTAGTGCCACCATGATCCCTAGGAGGTCCAAGAGGAGGCCCCAAACTAGATCCTTGTGATGTTGAAGGCACTCTAGAATGGGAGTTGTTAGGTCTCGACTCACTCCCTAGTAGAGAAAGACCATGCAAAAGTATATAATCCTCTAGATACCATGCATAAGCAATCTCCTATTGAATTCATAACTCGTGCACTACTATATGTGCCTAAGAAGCAACCATTGTAGTTGCATCACCACCTCCACCTGGGACACTCTATAGCCTCTCCAACTCGCTCTGTAGTTGAGCTAACTTCTCATCCTAAGCCACAATAGCTTGTAAAAGGTGATCTTACTCCTTAGCTAAGCTATATATCTTATCCTAGAGAATCACCCAATCCTCCTCACTTCATGCAATAGGTCTCTCAGGAGGACCCTTACAACCACCATCACCCTCAACTATACCCTCGATGAGTTGATCCACATCATCTCTCGATCACCTCCTACCACCACCGAATCAATGATATTTTTGTTGTCAAGGAGTCTCCTCTACACCAGATCCACCATCCTCATCATCACCACCACCATCATTAATAGCCTCACTAGGTGCCCAAGTAAGCTATGATGCAAACCAATCATCGTAGTCATCAGTAATCTTGAGATCATCCACATCTGGGATATCCATCACCTCATATACCTCATCCTCAATAATCCAATCCATATAATAAGATAGACTAATTTTGTCACCATGACACCTATATACAACTAGATCATCGAGAACCCCATGAGGCAACCCAAACTATCAAATAATAGGGAGAATTGAATCAATTCTCTCTCACTACCATGGTACCCATCAACCCACCTAGCCTGCCTAACCCACTGTAACTATGCACTATCCTCATCCCATGCGACCCCTAGACATGGTCACAAAATAATATCTATAACTATTAAATTCATCCAAATATCTTGATAATTCTAGTCATTGTAGCTAGGATGACTCGGTGGAATCTCCTCATTGGTCCACCACTATAAAGCACAAGGGCATGAGATGTTCCACTCGTAAGGTAAACCCACTAGATGAGCCACTTTGAAGTGCTCCCAAACCTAAATCTGGAGAAGTAATATACAATCCAATCCCTTCTACTCGTACCTCTTCACCTCATACAACTTGATGTAGAGGTGGCACAACAAATTCGATGCCCAAGAATAAACTCGAGGCTACTCAATCATGTCTAGCACCAACTTGATTTGGTTCCATGGGAACCTAGCTCTAGTGTTGTTGGGCAACAACATGTTGGATAAAATGTACATCACAAATGTCAGTAATGCATCCAACTACTTCTTCTAGTACATATCCAGATAATAGATACTACCCTAACATCCACTCCCTCCCATCCATAACCAAATAGAGGTCTCAACTCATATTCCTTATCGTAGCCAACCCAAACTACTAGTCCCTTAATAGGAACATGGAAGATGCGATAAACATCCTCTAAGGTAATGGTGATCTACCCTATCAGGAGCTAAAATGAACCCCTCTTAGGATCCCATATCTCTACCAATGCAGAGATATACCCCTCATCTACCCATATCACCTCCACCCTACCATAGCCAACTAAATCCACATTATCCAACAATTTCTAGTGCTCAATAGTTAGTTCCTTCGTCGCACAAGCGAGGATAGATGAAAAATAGTGTTGAGCCTTAAGCATCTTCACTTGCACTAGAAACATGAAAAGAAACATTAATACATCTTCCATTTTCATTTGAAAAAAAATATTATCCCACCCATTACATTTGCAAAAAAAAAAAATATCCTACCCCTTACATTTTCCAAAAAAAAATTATCCCACCCCTTTCATTTTCAAAAAACAAAAAATTTCACCATCCTCCATTACATTAAAATAAAAATTCCACCTCCCCTTAAAAAAAATGTATCCCACCCTTTTCATTTTCAATAAAAATAATAAATTTTTTTACAACCCCCTTACCATCTAAAAAAAAACTAAACAAAAACAAAAAAACAATTAAATTATAAGAGATGGCCTTAGGAGCTCTTCTTCTCTCCCAAGGTGCTCTCAAAAAATAGAAATGACAACAATGAATGGAAATGAACCCTTCAAGATATTTATAGCCCGAATTCACACTACCAAATTCTACTCTACATTTGGTAAGTGTGTGCAAACGCACTACCATGTTTGGCAGGCTCATGCAAATGCATAGCTACATTTATGTCTAGTCAAACACAATGGTATGTTTGACTATGTTCAAATGTGCATCTACATTTGTCAAATGCACTACTACATTTTCTAAATGCAGTGTCGCATTTGTATATATATATATATATAATAAAACACCAATTTCAAAAAAACCATAAAATCAAAAGGATTAGTCATCCATGCAAGGTAAAAACATCATCACATTAACCTCGCCCTAAATCAGATCATTTTTGTAACTCAAATTTAGAATGTGAATGCATCCAAGAAAGTTTTCTCAAGGCTATCATAAAACCCTCTCTAGGGATCATAAAAATGAAAACATTTCACAAATTGCACATCAATATGCACTATGTCATTTTGATATGGGTTTAACATGTGGTGACTGTGATCAAGGCACACTAACCTCCAAATGATTTTAGTATATTGCATGCCCTTAATGGCTAGTTCATTTACTAAGGTAAAATTGTTATTCATTATACCCAAAAGCAAAGTTTCAACAACACATGCCCAAACCAAACTTGGGGCAATCACATTGATCTTGATTTTCAACATTTGTATCCATCATCAAAACCCTCCATCAACCAAAATCTATCAAGTGACTTGTGGGTTTAATCTATGTCATATTTCACCCATGCGTCGCTTGAGGGGGTAAGCCAAAATCAAAATTTACAAAAGTCATCCAATCCTTCCACTAGAGCAACAAAAAATTTCATTGCTCCATCCAATAAACCCAGGTGTCTCTTGTTTTTGCACCGCATTGTGCTTGGTGCAATGTAGTACAAAAATGGGTATCTATAGACACAAAAATCTAGTCATTTACAAAACCCCATCCACCCCACCAAAACTGCATAATAATAATGTGTCTAAGGTTCAACTTAGGCATATTATTCTTGCACATTAATCCATTTTCCAAATTTTATTAAATCTAGAAAATATCCCCCTAGGATACCATGTGTCTCCTCATGACATGTGTCCTAGCCACCACTACCCCTCCCCTTACCACATCTCACACACATCACTCCACTTTCACCTACCCACATGCCACCACTCCACCTAAGTGGGACACTCTAAGTGACTCACTACAACTACCCAGGATAGGTGGCTGCCCAATCCCTACCACTTGGAAGCCTTGGCTTGCCACCTATCCTTTCCCTCCAAAATTATAAAAGGCCTATAAAGGCAAAATAATTCCATCACCTAAAGGAGGCAAAAAATCATAATTTTACTAATTTACAATAGAAGGTCATCAAGTACCTATGCAGATCGATTGCTCGAGATACCAAATTGAAACCCTAGCAATTCTATAATTCAACCACAAGCTTAGTCAGGAATTTACACAAAATCAAATGTGGCTATGCATTTGCACAAACATAGGCCTATATTTACCTAGCCCCAAACGCAACTCCGCATTTTCTCAAGAGCATTTTAAGTCAATAATAGATATTGATTGGACAAGGTAAACAACAAGGTATTTTTGGTTTCATTATTTTTGTTTTCTACGCATCGTTTTACACTCTACAAGCATTAATATTAGGGTTTATTGTAGCTTCTTTTATGCATATCTATATGTGTTTCTAATCCTTCTTATTTGCAATCATATATGTGCAGGTTACATGTTTATTGAAGGTTGTTGTCGTAAAGAGTGACTCATCAGCAGATACACAAGCCCACTCACAAATTTGATTATAGCAAAGAGGATCTACGCCCACCATATATTTTATTTTCAAAGGGACCTCACCCAATTTGAACCATTGTATTAAAAAAAGTAAGCACATTTCTTATTGTAATTATACCCTTACACACTCGGGGTAGATTTTGTAAAAAAGGAGATCAAGCCTCCATAAAGCTTAATATCAAAATCATTAATTTATTTCAATAGCTTGTCTTTCATGTTTTATTTGTTTGGGTGCATTCCTTTTTAATTACAAAATTAAGTAGTGAGGAATGTTAGGATGCATTGAAAAATATTTGGAATATGGCAAACTGTATGGAAATTTCTTCTATAGAAGATTCTTAAGGTATTAAAACAATATGGAATAAATGTTAGTACAAATTATGATTGCTAGAAGAAAAAAGTAATCAGGTTACTAGTATATTTTGTAGGAAAGAGGAAAACATGAAAGTTGGGATTATAAATGTATATGCTCCAACTATGGTTACTCATCATGAAATATGTTGGAAGGAATTCAACATATTTTTTTCAAATACAATGATGATTCATAATTATGGTCTATGAATTCTTGAGGGACTTCAACATCATTCTAACTCCTTTGAAAAAGAAGGGTGGTACTCCTAGGTGTATTAAATCAATGTAGGATCTTGCTTCATTTTCCAATTCAAATGGCCTTTGGGATGTTATTCCTTCAAGATTTCATTATACATGAGATACCATATTGGGTAAACTCATTTAGTAGATACATTAGATAATTGTTTGTTATCCAACACATGGTTGAAAATAGAGTATGCATTCTATTTGGATATTTTATTCTAAGTAGGATAGATAAACCCATTTTCATGGGATATGATTTACTCTATAATGCTCATTCAAATTGATGTTGCTTGTAGTTTATGTGGCTCTAACACCCTGATTTATTCCAACAAACTATTTTATGGTGGGATAAAGCAATATTTTAAGGAGCATGTATGTATAGGTTGTTCAAAATATGAAATAAGTACATGGAAAAATAAATATTTTATTTGCAAAATATTTTGATAACATATTTAAAAATAATGAGAAAATTGAATTCAAGCTAAAACTTTTACAAGAGATGGTAGAGATCAATAGAATTGACCAGGATACTTATGTGCAAATAATCAATTACTTTTTTATCATAATATATTGAAAAATGAGTCACATTGGTTCCATAAATATATGGAGAGATGGATCAAATAAGGAGATGAAAAAAATTAAATTTTTATGCTTTAGCCAAAATAAAATCTTCTTTTCATTGCATCAAAAATAATTTGACTTTGAATGGAGGAAATATTGAGGAAGAAAAAAATATTAGGAAGGAAGCAATTAATTATTTTAAAGATATTTTGTTAGATGTTGGCAAAAATGAGGCTCATGGTAACCTTCTGAAAAAATACCATTAACTATCACACAAGGACGAAATGAAATCTTGATGAGGAAGATCTCTATGGAGGAGCTACATGAGATAATTTTCTCTTTCCATCCTAACAAGACACTTAGCCATGGATTTCTTGCAATTTTCTTGTAAAACTTTTGAGATTTATTAAAGAGTGATATATTGGTTCTAGTTGAAGAGGCTTAGAAAAGGAAGAGTACAAAAATATCATTACCCTCTTTTTTACATTGGTTCCAAAAAAAAGGAGATGAAATAATTTAATAATGTTTGTTTAATAATATTTTGTAATATAATTTATAAGATCATTTTACAAATTATGTAAAACATATTGAAAACGATTTTAGATTATGTTATGTTAAAGGAATAAGGTGGTTTTATTGATGGTAAATGAATTCTTGATGGTGTAATAATTACATAGAATGTTGTACATTCTCTTCATTCCATGAAAAATCCAAGTATGCATATAAAATCAGATATAAACAAAGCATGTGATATTGTTTGCTAGAGTTTTTTGCATGATATTCTCACAAGTTTTAGTTTTGATCAAGGTTGGTATGAATGGAATAGATATTATAGTAGTCTAAAATATTTTATGTTGGTCAATTGATCCTCTCGTAAATACTATAAATAATCTTGTTGACTTCATCAGGTTAACATGCTATTTCCTTATCTATTTTTTTATTCTTGTAGAGGTATTAGAGAGAGTTATTCAAAGACACAAATGGAAGAAAAAATCAAATATATTCAGTTTCCAACAAATCAATCCTCTGAATATCATCCCCAATTTATTGATTATGCTTTTATTTTGGATCATCCATTAGTTACGAAGGCCATCAAGTTTAAATCATTATCATACTATGAGAAGGTTGTTAAATAGTTGTTTAATGCTAAAAAATCCAAGATAATTTTTATTAACATTGTCCCAAGTTTATAATGGATTATTTTCGACATTTTAGGTTCTAAAAATAAAAAAAAATTCACCAACATATTTGGGTATTTCTTTGTCTCATAAAAAAAGGAATAAGGAGCTTTGGAACTCAATTTTGGATAGACTAAAATCTTGTTTAACTAGAAGACTACAACTCATAGAGACTATATTACAAACTACCTCTATATAATTGGTACCATTTTTAAGATTATCAATAGTTATAACATCCAAATTTGATAAAATTCATAAATATTTTCTTTAGAAAGCAAGGAAAAAAATAGATTTCATCTTTGTAGTGGGGTTTTGCAAAGAAAAAATATTAGAGAGGCAGCCTTGCAAAATTAAAGACTTATGAGTTTGGTCGTAGGGGTAAAATTTTGTTGGAGATTACTCAAAGACTAATGAAATATTTGGGCAAAAATATTACTTGAGCTAAGATTGGTTTCAAATAAGAATTTGTTGCTTTACCAAAACATAATCAAATTCAAGGTAATATAGGCCTGTTTGTTTTATTTATTTTTTCTTATCTTTAAACCTTTGATTTTTCTTTAGAGCCTATTTAGATTAGGAGTAGATTAATTAAAGCACTAAAGCTAATTTTTTGATATGCAATTCTAATATTTCATTTATGTTATAAGATAATAATTTGAGTGCAATGAATATTAATTTGGTAATTACAACTTGCATGGATTAAAATTTATCTTTCTTTGACCAGTTTCATTTCTACTCAACTTACGTATGTTCTAATACAATGCAGTGGAATTATTTTTAGGTAAATAAGTATTTAATATTAAGAAAATATGCATAAGAAATCTATCTCTTAGAGGCATTCCACCATAGGCCCCTTGAATAAACAATTATGATCAACTTTTGGGTTTATCCACATTAGCAAAGACCTAGCCATAATTTAACCTTGGGGAAATGAATTCCCTTTCAAGAGGGAACAAACTTTGTTCCAAGTAAGTTGGCTTACCCTTGACATACCAATATTTGGATTTTGTCTCTTTATGCCCAACAAAAATAGCATGAGGGAGGGATTTAAAGTGTTTAATTTGTATTTTTAACATGCCCTTTAAGTGGGGAGCTTGGTTGTCCAATTAATTTTAGTGGTGTTTTGTATAATCATGATTTTAGCATTCTTTTAGACCTGGGGATAAAACAACTAATAGTTTGGACCAATGATTTTGATTTTGGCCTTAAAATTTGAGAAAATAAATCATCCACTCAAAAGGGAGAGTTATATGCTATAAATATTCAATTCACTTCCTTATTTTCTTACCAAACACTCATATTTTTTTGGAAAATATCTTTATGCTAATATTGCTCTCAAAATTATGCTTTTTTTGCTACTGCTTCATGCACTCTCTTCTTTTATCTCTCACTTGTCTATCAAAACAAAACAAAATCCATTGACCACTAGATCAATGCATTCCATGGAGGAGAATATGACATAGTACCAAGATTTTTTTCCAAAGGCCACTAACTATAATTTGAGAATAGGATTCCAAGGTATATCAAACTCTCTATGAACATCCTAAGTGTGATCCCCCTTATTGTGGTGATATTACAAGCAATTTTGAATAGAAATAAGAATTTTATTATGCTTTTTATGATATTATTTGGTCCTTAATACCCTAGGTGTCAAGTAATTGTTTTTACTACATTAGAATTATCCCTATATTACTAGTTTTTTGTGAATAATTTTGGTGCAATTATTTTTGAATGCTTCATTTTATTATTACCTGAATTAGGATAGATTTTGGTCTTTAGTGTTAAATTTTGCTTTGTTGTCTTAGTTTAAGCATTTTAGTTTATATGGTATTAATTTGAAAAATTATATTAGATATTCCTCTTTTCTTGTAAAAATATCTATATTTGTATAATTGCACTTATAACTAACTTTGCAGGTGGTGAATACTCATGACCTTTGTTAGTCCTTAGATAGGACAACAATAAGCCATGTTGTTTGATGGATTTGGTTTTCTTTTTTCACCCAATTATCATTTTTTTGCCATGTTTTTGCATCCTAACTTTTCGAAAACCCAAAAATAAGGAGAGTTATGATTAAGATACCCATCCCCCAAAGCACATGTCCTAAAAATTTAATTATAACAATATTATCAAGATCATGATTCCATCATGATTTTACACATAGGCTTCAAATGGAACATGATTTGTATTGATGATTATGATTTTATGACCCTAAAAAAGGAGAAAATTACTCATTGAATCCAAAGGCTGAGCTACCTACTATAAATACCCATTGCACTTCCTCATTTTTGACCAAAGTATCGTAGAACATTTGCAAAATATTTTTATGTAATATTGCTCTCAAAATTTTATCTATTGCTACCACTTATCTCTCTCATCCTTGGGAGGTAAAATAAAAGACATCAATTGTTGGTTCATTGCCTTCCACAAAATATGAGGTGCTCTATCAATATTTGTAGCTAAAGGTCATTGATTATTATTTGAGGACTGAATTCTAAGGAAGCTCAAACCCTCTATGAACATCTAAGGCGTGATATATCATTTCTTACTATAGTGGCGTTAAAAGAAAATTGAAATAGGAGTGAGGACTTTATTATGCTTGTTATGATATTATTTGGTCCTTGATACATCAAGTAATTATTTTTATTGTATTAGAATTAGCCTTAGCTTCTTAGCATTTTATAGATGATTTTAGTGTAGTCATTCTTGAATAATTAATTTAATTTTTTCTTGAATTATAATAGTTTTCAACATTTACTATTAATGTACTATTTTGCTTAGTTTAAGCATTTTGGTATATTTGGTATTAATTTGAATAATTATTATTAGATATTTCCTTTTTCCTATAAAACATGTGTATTTGTTAAAAATCCACTAACAATTGACTTTGTAGGTGGTAGAGAGTCTCATCCTTCTATTAAAATTCAAGGATGGACTAACTTTGTTAGTCCTTAGGTAGGACAACAACAATCCAAGCTGGCTTGTGGTCTTGGTTTTATTTCTTCACCCAATTCTCACTTTTCAACCATCTTTTATGATATTTTTACCTCCTAAATTTAATAAAACCTAAAAATAGGGATAGAGTTACGATTAACGAAAATTTTGACATGTTTCACAAAGGATGCATCATAAAAATTAGAAATGCCAAGACTGCAACTTTAAGTGGAGAGCTTGGTTGTATGATTAATTTTAGGGCTTTTGATGGATTGTCGTGATTATAGCATGTTTACACTTAGGGTTAAAATAATGGATATTTTTGACCAAGTTTATGATTTTCTAACACTAAAAAAGAAGAAAAATATTCTACTCAAAAGATAAAATTATCTACTATAAATACCCACTTTATTTCCTCATTTTCTAATAAAACTCACACAAAACATTTTTATGCTAACATTTATCTAAAAATTCTACACCTCTTTCCCTCTTTCTCCCCTTGTAAGTAAAACTATTTTTTGGCTCAATGCCTTCCATGGAGGATGGGATAAACTACCAATATTTGTAGCCAAAGGTCATTGATTATTGTTTGAGGACCAGATTCCAAGGGAGGTTGAATCCTCTATGAACATCCTAGGTATGATCTCTCCTTTACTATGGTGATATTGCAAGCAACCATACTTGACTTGTAATAGAAGGATGAGACTCTCCACCACATACAAAGTCAATTGTTAGTCCTTAGTTAGGACAACAACAAGCCATGTTGGCTTGTGGTCTTGGTTTTCTTTTTTCACCTAATTCTCACTTTTCGGCCATATTTTATGATATTTTTGCCTCCTAAATTTCATAAAACCTAAAAATAATGATAGAGTTATGATTAATGAACTTTTTGATGTGTTTCATAAAGGATGTGTCTTAAAAAATGGAAATTCCAAGACTACCACTTTAAGTGGGAAGCTAATGGGCCAACTACTAGATGGTTTTTGATCTCCTACGACATTGTATCCTTGGTATGGCTTCTACTACAGTTCAACCATATCTCATTAAACCTTAACTTGCATAAATTTTGGGGTATTTTTAATTTGATTGGTTAGGTGGTTCAATGCTTAAGCTACCAATTGCAACAAGTGGTTTTGGCATTGGTTTCAATGAATTTCACCACTTGTTGCATTCTAACACCATCTAAGCAATTTTAACATCACCATGACACAAGCTTCTTGGGATCACCTCCCAACCACACTGTAGTCATGCCTTATTAAATTTTATTTTTCTACAAAACACTGAGATCGTACAAGGTTGAACGTTCTTTATTGATTTTATTTATGCTTTTTTGACTGCAAGTGGATTAACCATTAACTTCACCATGTCCATTGCTCTACACATTTGTGTTTTTCTAATCAACATTAAAAATCTTGCATCCATCATATTTGAATTTTGAGTAGCCATGTTAGATATCCCACAACATAGAGTTAAGATTTACAAGAATTATTTATATATATATATATATATATATATATATATATATAGATATATTTATATTTTATGCTTGTATTTTTTTGTATTTTTTAACACTTTTTGTATTTTTTGGTAAATTTTTCCTCTTCTCACAATTTTTTGCAATTTTCAATTATTTTTGCAATTTATTTTCTTTTTGGTATTTCACATTTTTGATAATATCTTGTATTTTTTGAGAATTTATGCTTTTACATTTCCCCAAAAATGTCTAGGCTTTTGATTTTTATGCTTTTAGGTTGGTGTTAGATTTTGATGAATGAGCCATGAGAGATAACAATCATAAGATGTAGAATAAGATGCAATAAAGTAAATTTATGAGATGACTAAAATATGCTGAAATATAAAAGATGTAAAAGATTACAATGTAGCTATGGATAAAGTGAGCACTCCATTAACGAAGCTATAGATCTACATCATATCCATCACTAGTAAATGGTGTGGAACACAATCCACTAACCTACATTATTTAACAATATCTCCTAATTATCCTCCTCTATCTATCTAAGAGGTAATCCTTATATATGCAAAATAGGATGCTTACCAACACTCTAACTAGTTATGCATAGGCCACCTTGAACATGTACAACTTGCACATGGACACTTCTCCATTTATTACAATACATGAAGTCACTAGATAACTTGCACAGGAAGTAATCTAGGTATGTACCTTGGAGGATACATTTACATAACCCATTTTATGGAATAGACATTATTTCTAGCATCCCCCTGTATTATATTATTTGGGTATTGAAGGCTTTAGTCTTCAATATTGATTTTTTTCATCTTCATCTACTTGATCTTCATTTGCATTCTTTGTATTCAGGTTTAGTAGGTAATTTATGATTAGAGCTTCTTCCTTGGCTTTGCCTTTAATTTTTATTTTTGTGTTATTGTTGGAGATTGATCTACTAGCAGGATCTTGTGAAGATGATTCTCCTTTCCTGTTTTATAGAAGCTTCTAAAAAACTACTTAAGACATAATATTTTGAATTAAGAGAACCAGAAGTATTGATGCTAGATGAGGATTGAAAAAAAATCCAAGATATGATTCATCAAGTTCTAATTTCTTTTTGAGTGATTCTATCATGTTTTTATGTTCTTCATTTTTCCTTGTAGTGTTTATATGTGAAAAACTCCATGTATAATATGCTTGCAAAGTCTAAGAAAAGTACAATATCACCTTTTCTAGTGGTAATTTCTTCATTGAGATAAGTATGAAGATAACTATTGGCAATTTTGGATATGTTGCCTAGCTTCATGTTTGTGAGTTGTCATTGATGTCAAAAGGAGTTTGTGTTGATGTCAAAAGGAATTTGTGCTGATGTCAAAAAGAGTTTGGTGACAAAAAGATCTTGAAAGTTCCATGATGTTTGTTTATGGGTTTTTAATTAAAACCATGGTGACAAGGTTAAAGGTTTTTATTAAAACCATCTGGACTCATTAAGGGTTTTTATTAAAACCATCTTGGCTTAATGAAAAGGTTTTTGCTCCTTGAAAAAACCTTAAAAGTCAATTTTTATTATTAATAAATAAATTAACTCAAACCTTTGAAAAGGTTTTAAGTTAAGTTTATTACTAATAAAATAATAATTATTAATTTAATAATTATTATTGAAAGGGTTTCTAAACACTTAGTGGTGCTCATGTGGAAGAATTACAACACTGACGTTAACTTGCATGGGATGCAAAAGACTATTAAAGGGCATTAATACCTAAGGTTCAATGTACCTCCAATTTGTACGATTCCCTTCGAATTCTGATTGCTCAGTGACCTTCGATTTTAGATTACGCTGTTATTTTTGAGTCTCATTTTGCTCTGTGTTAATTTCCAATTTTGTGTGCCAGTGAGGAAGACAAATCTGGTCTGTGTTAAATTTTGATTTTGTGCACAGTGAGGAAGACAAATATGGTCTGTGTTAAATTTGGATTTCATGCACCTGTGAGGAAGGAAATTTTGGTTGTCTTTTGCATGCAAAGGGAAGGTAAAACGATGAGTAGTGCTTGAGAGTTTCATTGGAAACTTGTGCTCCAACGATGGAGGTAGTGGAGCGAAGGTGCTCACTAAGCAGAGGTGCCAAGTTTGATTCATGATAGGAGTGTTTAAGTTTTGGTCACGGATTATTGTCCATGTGGTACAACAGTTACCTTGGGTCATGATTTTGGATGAGGAAGCACTTTGGCGCTTATGTTGGTGTCTCCAAACTTCTCCTAAGGTTGGAGAATTGATTTTTGGCCAAGGTAGATATTTTTTTGATAATGTGGAATATTGTTGGTAATTGGATGGAGGTATAAGGTTAAATAGAAATATTACTTTGACATTGTTATTATTGATGCTTAATGTTTATGTGGTAAATGCATTTAGAAGTAAATGTATTTTAGGATTTATAAGGGTTTAAGGAATAATTGTGTTTAATGTCATATTGGGGTTAGAAAGCCTTTGGAGTTATTGAGTGAATATTCTCTTGTAATTATATTTGAGGTAGAAGTTATTTTGTGATATATTAAGTAGGAGTTATAAGGTGTAAAGGAATATTGTTGATATGTATATTTCTGAGTTTTAATTATTGATGAGTTGGAGTGATAAGGTGTTATTAGGACTCTTATCATTGTGTATTATTCCATTGTTGCTAACTTTAACTCTAATTAGGATAGATTTTGAGTTCTCCTTCTTCATCAAAGTAAAGGTATGGGCACATTCTTCCATGGTTATTATTGATTGATGGTTTTATGAAAATAATTTGGAGTGAAAAGGATTAAATTAAGTTTCCTTATTTGGAGTGGATGTTATTTTCTAAAAGTGAATGTATTGATTATGCATTATGAGATCATGATGAGTTTATGAGTTATTGCATAATTTTGGTTTATGAGAGTGGAAGCATTTGAAGTTTGATTTAGGGTTTTTAAGTGAGAAGCGTATGCCATTGCTATAAGTTGTTGAAACCCTAATTGAGTTGTTTGTTTGTTGAGAGTTTGGTTTTGATATTGCTTCTATTGAGATTGAGTTGATCATGTTATGCTTTACTTGATACATGATTTGGGATTTCTCCTTTGAGATTTGATTTTATCAAGTTTTATTTTGCTTGATAAACTTGGTTATGTGGTTAAGTTGAGCATTCCCATTTGAGAGAAGTTGGAAATATCTTGAACCCATTTTTGATGCTTAGAGAGAGATTGCTTTGAGTTCTTGAAAACTAACTTGGTTAGGGTTTGATAGCAAGTTATGGTTCTATGTTGGAGGAGTTGATTCCTTGATATTGCATTATTAGCAATTGTTGGGTTGTGGTTCAATATCTTGTGAAAGTATACTACTTCTATGAGATTGATTTGAGTTGAGATTGAAAGTTGAAGGATAGAACATATTGAGTCTCTAAAAATTCTCTTTATGCTTCTATGAGATTGATTTGAGTTGAGATTAAGAGTTGAAGGATAGAACATATTGAGTCTCTAACAATTCTATTTATGCTTCTATGAGATTGATTTGAGTTGAGATTGAAAGTTGAAGGATAGAACATATTGAGTCTCTAAAAATTCTTGTTATGCTTCTATGAGATTAATTTGATATGATTGGATGAAACACATTGGGTCTCTAACAATTCTCTTTGTGTTTTTACATAGGGTAAGTTTCTTGGTAAACTTACTTGAGATGATTTGGGCAAGTTCTTGGTGAGCTTGCTAGGATAGATTTGGACAGGTTCTTATGGAGAACTTATGGAATTATTTGGATGGATTCTTATGGAGAACTTATGGACTGGTTTGGATAGGTTCTTGTGGAGAACTTGTGGATTGATTTGGACAGGTTCTTGTTGAATAACTTGTGGAAATATTTGATGAAGTCTTGGTGAAGACTTGTGAGCAGTTGTGATTGATTTGTTTAATATTTTGGCTTAAGCTTGAAATAGATCTGATAGAGATTTGAGAGTAAATTTATGTTGGACCAAAGGATTGATTTTGGTGTAGATTTGTGACAGATTTTGAGAGGACTTGTGTTGGACCAACTGACTATGTTTAGTACAGGTTTTGATGAGCAACTGTGGAGGTGATTAGTGAGGACAGAAGTCTATAGAGCCAAAGCAAGGAGGAAATGATGTATTCTATGGAAAGGAGTTCCACCTGCTAGCGACAGAAGAGGTAGTGATCTTTTGAATTATCATTTCTAGAGCTTTGGGTATAGGACATCTCCTTTGGGTAGGAGGCTCATAAATACTTATTTTGGGGATATGACATCTCCTTTGGGTAGGAGGCTCATAAATATTTTATTAAGGGAAGGATTATCCTTTGGAAAGGAAGTCCATAAACATTGTAATTGGGAAGGATTCCCAAAGGATTTGATTGAGAAAATTTAGTGAAATATGTTCTCTGTGGAGTAGCCCACCTTTGGTGAACCACATTATATTTGTGTCTCAATTGTGTGATGACTTGTACACGGGTTTGATTACTGCTTTGATTTTTCTATTGGTTCATTGCATTGCTTTCTGAAGTAAAAGGAAAAAGTTAAAAAGTGGTCTTATACTGTTCACCCTCCCTCTCAATATAAGCTTGTGTTCTTCAATAGCATTCCATAGTATCAAAATTATCTTTTAGGGCTTCACTATGGATTATTTTTGAAGCTAAATTTAACCTTCCTTCTAATTTCATGAAAAGATTCATGATTCCTAGTTTTATGGCATTAGATTTTGCTTTCTGTAGCACTCATTAGTGGAAGTAAACATTTTTATATATAGCTCTTTAATTGAAATAGACATATATCTATCTATCTATATATATATATATATATATATATATATATATATATATATATATATATATATATATATATATATGAGCTTGTTTTGTAAAAAAATTTATATATTCTTAGATTTGTGGAATACCTTGTAACTCCCACCTAAATATTTTAGATTTTAAAGAAAGCTTATATTTCCCAACTTGATAATCTTAGATAGATATTAATGTTATCAAGTTTTGTAGGATGCCTTATGACTCCCTAATATTTTGAAGTATATTATAGTACTTTTATAAGAATATAGTTCAAATTCAATTGATTTTATACAAGTTTTGCAAGAATAAAAAATCAACTGTTAATGCCTTGTTACTCCTAATTAAACTAAGCACTATTTCAGTTTTGAAGAGGTTTTGATGTTGGAATTATTTTATCCATTTTTTAGATATTTGAGAAAAGTATAAAATAAATTTATCCAACCTTAATAAAATTCCTTAATAACTTTTTTACATCCCTTGGATTATTTCTAATTTTCAAATAAAATAAATTTGATATTTACAATATATTTTAATCAAGTTAAATTCCTTATTCCTCCTAATTAGGATTGCAAATATTAAAATAATAAGATAAGTCACCCCTTAAGATTTCAAAACCCTAAGTTTCAACCTTAGTTTGAAATCAACTCCAAGAGAACCCTCTTCATAGAGCAAATTAGATAGTAAAATAATGAGACATCATGTCCCATGGGAGCCTTAGATCTAGACTTTAGATACCAACTCAGCTACTCACTCACCCTTCATCAAGCCTCAAATATTAACAAGGGTTTTAAATTCAATAAACCTCTCATTTATCAAATGCCATTTTTTTAGGAATACAACTAAATACACCAAAATAAATTATGAATATATTTATATTTGTATCTTGCACTTATTAGGAAATTATTTTTTATCTAACATAAATCCATGTGATTATGGTTTTTGGTTTATTCCTTTATTCTCATATCTTAAAATTTTTAAATTTATTAGAATGATGCTTCACAAGATGCAACTATCAATAATCCACTTCAAATGGCATGAGTCTAATTGGTTAAGTATCCAACTTTCATGGTGCAGAGACCAAGGTTCAAGTCTTGCTAACACTAAAAATATGAAAGTGTAAAACATAAACTTAAATTATTGAGAACACAATGAATAGTCAAAGAAAAAAAAAATATTATAAAGTTTATAGGAGCAGGCAGGAGCGGAGGCAGGAATGGAGCAAAGCGGGAGCAGAGGCAGGTGCAATTTTTGCAAACATGTTTTTCATTCTGTTGGAGGTGGGAAACAGGGTTTCCAAACCCCTGGAGGCTGTGAGGCTCAAGGAGGGAACAAGCAAGGTTACGAAACAGCGAGGAAGAAGCGGGTGGACGGTGACAAGGACAACGAGGGTTTTAAAAAATTAGAGGGACACGAACCCCCCGATATTATTTTTGATAAGAAGGCCCACATCAAGAATTTCGAGGGCAATAAGTCTTTTGCAGAGGCCCTTAAAGGTGGCAATAGGGTTTCCTTACATTCTTTACCACCTCTCACTCCCAATGGGCGAGAAGGTATCCGTGCACGAAAGCGTAATGGCGGACTTTATATCGATGGAAAATTTTTCTCCGGTAGGCAAATTCATAGGGGGCGAGGCCGGATATTGAAACGATTCGACGATGGGCATCCTTGAAGTGGAAGACTTACGGACACATGGAGATTATTGCATTATCAAGGGGGTTTTTGCGGTACGCCTTAACAATAGTGAAGATGCTAGTCGTATTCTAACGGGGAGGACCTTGGTTCTTGGGCCGAAGAAGTCTTTTTCTTAGGAGATGGGGTGAGGATTTTGACCCGGAAAAGCGAGCATAAACTTTGCCCCCATTTGGGTCCGTCTCCCAAATCTCCCGTTTCATTGGTGGCATGAGTATTTTCTTCGGGGTATTGCCAAGACCATAGGGGAATTGGTGGCCATTGATAATCCAACCCTTGCACGCACCGGAATGACGCATGCTAGGATTTGTGTAAATGCAAACCTAGAATCCGAGCTTCCTACTCATGTGGAGTTAGAATATGGAAATATAACAAGATTACGGGGTCATCGAATATGAAAATAGACCGGCATTTTGCTCGATTTGTAATATTCAAGGCCATCTCAAAGGACAATGCTCTTTTTTGAGAAGCCAGCAAACCCTTCCTAGGAATAATGATTCCAAGCGGCAGTCTTTCAGAAATAATGGCAAATACACGGGAATGTACAGGGTTAAAGATCCAAATGTTGAAAAGGCAAAGGCCTCTGGTTTGGGACAAATGGAGAATGAGGCTGAGCTTCACATGGACAATGGTAAGGACAAGCAAATTGCTACATCACAATCTGACCAACAAAAGGTATGCTCTCCTTTCGAGAATCTAAATAAATTTAACATTTTGGCTGAAAACCAAATAATTACAGAGGAAAATCGGAATGAAGGGTCTAATGTTGAGGATATAATTCTTGGTCTCCCTGCTTACCTTGACTCCCCAACCAAATCTGGACCTTCCAATCCTCCTCCTGTTGGCCATAAAGAATGCCCTAATGATGAGTCCTTTTCTGTCCGAGAAAGAGAAAAAGTGCTTTCCGAGTTAATCAGCCCTTCCAAGCGACATTTTTCACCTTTGTCTTTGTCCCAATCCGGAGAAGGGGTTTCCGATCTTGTTATCCAACGAGGTCACCCAAACCAAATTTAGCCCGAAACGGACTAGAAGCTCAATGAAATCCCCCATGATTGGTTGTGGAGGTGAGAAAAAAAAGGGAAGAAAGTCAAATGCCCGGCAATGGAAAGAAGAGGTCCAAGATGAGATAGCTAATGGAATTCGGACTACTCTGTTTCCACCAAGCTGGAAATCTTCCCTTTGAAGAAAACAAAATTCTTAAGCCCCCTCAAGTCCAAGGCGGGGGAAGAGGAAAAAAACTTTAAAAGTTCCAAATGAAGATCATATCCTGGAATGTAAGGGGGCTCAATGGCCTTCCTAAACGGCGGTTAGTCAAATATTTAAGAAGAGATTTTGATCCCACTATTCTTATTTTGCAAGAAACTAAAGTCGATGAAGTTTTGTCTAGAAAAATTGCCCTCAATATCTGGAAAAATGGAGAAGCAATTTTTTGCAAAGCCAATGGAACCTCGGGTGGTCTTCTTTGTATCTGGAATCTGGGGAAGGTGGAAGGCAAGGTTATTCAATTGGGGGAAAGGGTAATGAGCATTATTTTTAAGGATAAGGTTAATGACCTTTCTTGGATATTAACAAATGTGTACGCCCCTAATTCTATATCTGGGAGAGCTGATATATGGAATTTACTCGGTCATTTCAAGGAAGCTTTTCAGGATATCCCATGGATAGTGGCGGGGGACTTTAATACCCCTCTTTACCCCTATGATAAAAAAGGGGGAGTAGGAATTCCAGCAAGAAGTATGGAGGACTTTCAAGATTTCATCAACAACAACAATTTATTGGATGTCAAATTAAAAAATGCTAAATTTACTTGGAGCAATAGGAGGTTTGGAAATCAACTTATAATGGAAAAGCTTGATAGGTTTTTTTGTCACAGGAAGCAATACAATCTTTTGGGGATGCAAATCTGTTGTCCTTGCCTCGCATTGGGTCTGACCACAACCCGATTTTACTTGAAATTGAAGAGACTCCAAAATTCAAAAGGCCTTTTAGGTTTGAATCTATGTGGATGCACCACCCTGATCTCGGAGACGAGAATTTCTCGGTGGTGGCGAGCATTCTTGTCGGAGCGAGGCCTTCATTCGGATTAGCACGAAACTTAAAGTGGTGAAAGAAAATCTAAGGATGCGGAATAAGGAAATTTTTGGAAATATTTTTGAAAACAAGAAAGCCATCTCCGAAAGGTTATCAACCATTGAGAAAAAACTTGAAGAGGGATTGCCGGACCCTTCCCTACGAGCGAGATGAAAAGAAATCCCTTGCTTGAGTACCATAATGTTCTAGCTCGCGAGGAGACTTTTTGGCGGCAAAAGTCTAGAGCTACCTGGCTAAAAGAAGGTGATGCCAATACAAGATTTTTTCATGCATCAACCTTAAGGAGCAGAAGCCACAATAGAATTAAAGAACTTGTTAGAGATGATGGATCATTCCTTTCTAGTCCTAATGAAATCGAGAATGAAGCGAGTTTCCTATTTTCGAGAATCTTTTAGGAGAAGAACATTTCGGTTACGCCTTAGCTTGAGAATCAATGCTTTACCATATTCCTCATTTAATTTTTGATGACTTGAATGGGAAGTTAATTAAGCCTTTCACGGATGAAGAAATCAAAGAGGCCCTCTTCTCAATGAACCCTAATAAAGCTCCAGGTCCAGACAGGTTTTCACCTCAATTTTTTCGGGCTTTTTGGGATATTGTAGGTTTTGATGTATGTGCTACTATCAAGGAATTTCAGTCCACAAAGCATATTCCAAGAAGTTTTAACTCCACTTTTATTGCTTTAATCCCAAAGATTCCTACTCCTAGATCTATGATGGATTTTAGACCTATTAGCCTTTGTAATGTTGTTTATAAAATTTTGACCAAGGCAATTGCAAATAGAATGAGGAAGATCCTTCCTATGTTTATTGATGTTTGTCAAGGCAGTTCAGTCCCTGGAAGGTCCATCCTTGATGGGGTCATAACGGTTCATGAAGCCCTCCATTCGGTAGTCCAGACTAAAAAACCTGCTTTTGCTCTCAAGTTGGATATGAACAAGGCTTATGACCGCATAAGCTGGAGTTTTGTCTCTGCCATTCTTCAGAAATTTGGTTTTCATCATGAATGGATCAAGCTTTTGGAAGGATGTTTTATGAAACCTTGGTTTTCAGTCCTTGTTAATGGTGCTCCTATTGGATACTTTCAAAGTAAAAGGGGCCTAAGGCAAGGTGACCCTATCTCTCCCATGTTGTTTATCATTGTGGTTGAAGCCCTTGGGAGGACAATCAAAGCTACCTGTAATATTGGTCTTATTTCAGGAATTAAAGCATCATCACAAACACGAGCGATTACACATGAGCGGTTTGTGGATGATACTTTGTTGTTAACTCTTGCATCGGTTTTTGAGGCTAAGGTCATAAAACATATTCTAGAGCTATATGAGGATCTTTGCGGGGCAAAAGGTAAATTTTTCAAAGAGTAAAATTTATTTCTTTAACACTCCCATTCGAGAGCGATTAAGATTGCTAGGATTCTTGGATGCTCGGTGTCTACTCTTCCATCCACATACCTAGGCCTTCCTTTATTTACAGGCAGAGCTACCGATTCCATGTGGACTAATGTAATTGAAAGAATTCGAGAGGAAGGCTGGTTTGGATGGAAAGGGAATTTGTTATCTCAAGGTGGCAAGGCGGTTCTCACCAAGTTTTCCATTCAAAGCATCCCTGTCTACTTTCTCTCTATTTTTAAAGCTCCTACAAGTGTCTACACTAAAATTGAGCGAGATCCGAGAAGAGGTTCCTATGGATGGTTCTGAATCTAAGCAGCGCTTTCACTTGGTGTCCTGGGATAGGGTTTGCAAACCAAGGGAGTTTGGAGGTATTGGGCTAAGGAGAATACAACATTTAAACATGGCCCTCCTGGCCAAACAAGCATGGCGTCTTTTGACAAATGCAAATGCGAGAATGGATTACTATAATCGAGAAGAAAGTATTTGCAAGAAATTGAATTCTTAAGTTATTCCTTTCCTCCCAGGGGGATCAATTTTTTGGAAATCAATCCTTCAAACTAAAAACTTGCTAAGCAAAGGGCTACGTTGGAAACCGGGAAATGGAAGAAACATTGATTTTTGGGACCACAAATGGTTAAAGGACTATCCCCTCTCTGGAGACCCCATCATTTCAACCCTTAGAGCTTGGACAATTGAAGTTTTTGGTACCAAAGTTGCAGATTTTATTACTTTGTCAAACAATAGAAGGGTATGGAAGCCAATAATGAATAATGATCTACCGGGGGCATCAATAATCTTGGAGAATGAATTAAAACAGTCTTTACTCCCTTACGGCATTCTTGAGGACCGGCTTATACGGGAAGCTTCGGACAATGGGGAATTTTCTGTCAAGGCTGCTTATCTGATGCTTATTGATAATGATGAACCTACTTTCCCTCACTTGGAAGTTTGGCCCAAAAGCATTGTTCCGAAGGTTGGGTTTTTTGCATGGCTGGCCATCCAAAATAAGATCCTCACCATGGATAACTTAATAAAAAGAGGTGTGATTGTTGTTAATAGGTGTTATCTTTGTATGTATGAGTGGGAGTCTATTGATCATTTGTTTTCGTATTGTAATTTTTCTGTCTCAATCTTGTTAGGTGCTGTTACAAGTGTTTCATATTTATTGGGTCCATCCTCGGTCCATTTTTGACTTATTTGTCCAGTGGCCTTCCCCCATTTTTGAATAGGCGTCTTAGGTATATGTGGAAGATCTGCCTTCATCACTACTTGTGGGAGATATGGTTGGAAAGGAATCGTCGGGCCTTCTTGGATAAGGTTTCTCGGTCATCCTCTGTCTGTCAAAAATTTTAGCATATGCTAATGAGAATACTTGTTTAGTGCTGCAGGCATCTAGACCTCCAAATCCTTTTGAAGCTTCATTAGGCCGGTCATTAAACTTACCTCTCACTTGATGGCCTCAATCATCCTCAAGTCTGTCCTAGAACCATGATCACATGGACCCCACCCCCCCTAGGGTGGATTAAGTTAAATTTTGATGGGGCATCTAGGGGCAACCCGAGGTGAAGGCAGGGCTGGTGGCTTACTTAGAGACCACAAGGGTGAGGTGCTTGTAGCTTTTGCGAGAACATCTTGGAGCTCAAACTAACAATGTGGGTGAAGCAAGGGCGGTTTGGAGGAGCCTCAAGGTGGCGGAGAGAATTATCCGGGGAAGCTTGTTGGTGGAAGGTGATTCTCTTATTATTATAAATCTTCTAAAGAACACTAAGAGAGCTCCTTGGAGATTTGATGACTACATCCATGAAGCAAGGGCTCTAATTCATGACCGAACTGAGGCCATAATTTTGCATACCTTCGGGAAGCAAACATGGCAGCTGAAAGGCTGGCAAATGAAGGCATTGTAGCGACAAATTTGATCACGTGGACTGAAAATCTTCCTCATGCGGTCTCAATGGTGATAGATAATGAAAAACTTTAGATTGGAAGGCTCAAAGTGGATCAATGACGAGAAAATGGGGGCATTTTAAAAAAAAAAAATTTTGAACCTTATAATGGATTTTGTCATATTTGTTTTTTTGTTCATGTGACTAGTGTTTTTTGCGGTTGGTGGGAGCATCGATATAGGTTTTTTATCTACAAATTCATGCATGGGAAAAATCTGCTTTGGCCTCAAGTATTTCCCAAGGTGTGTTTGGATTCGATGTCGCAAAAAGGCCCTAGCAAGAAATAACAAAGTGTTGGAGATCCACGACAATGAGGCACCGAGACCCCACCATAATAGTCTTGGAGAAGATGACAATTTCATCGACCTCCAACGGTATCAACTTGATTGAAGAGTCCGTACGGCCTCATCGGTGCAGTTGTTGATTTGTGTGATTCCTTAAATCTTCGTTTTATAGCCGGCGGTTCCAGGGGCACAAGGAGTCAAAGGCAAAATCTAAATATGATGGCAAGAACGATGATAAGAAGTTAGATGAGGACTACAAGGAAGACTGCTTGGCCTCTTGGTTGTCCATTCTATGGGATGTTTTTTTTTTTTTTTTGACCATATTCTATTATTTTTATATGGGCACAAGCTACTCTGCATGGTGCTTGCATGATTAGTTTTTGTCTTTGTTAGTTCTTTTTTGCGTCTTTCTTTTCTGATGGCCATAATATTAGGCTTCCATAGTTTAGTTTGGTTGTATTCTAATGGAAGAGTAGGTCTTGGCCATTTTTGTTGTCGGTTTAAACTTTTAGGGCTTGGCCTTTGTCCGGTTGGTCAGTGGACCCTATTTTGTAAAATGGTTTTGGGTCAACCAGTTAAAACCCGGTGTTAATTATAATATTCTCTTACTTACCAAAAAAAAAAAAAAAAAAAAAAGATAATAAATATTATCCAAAGTGACAATAATATACAACCTCTTGTTCTCTAGAAAAAATAAATAAAAATTATATATATATAATAGTTCACTAAAATAATCAAGTGGTATTAGCTCAATCGATTAGATTCCTTGATTTCTCAACATTTAAGGAAGAGACCAAGGTTGAAATGATGTCAAGCAATACATGGATTATATCCATGTTGTGTTATAATACCACTATGTAGTGATGATGTAATACATGTGGACCCGTTCAGTCTCATATAACCAATTGAAAAAATAATAATTTACTAAAATAGTTTTTGAGTCACCAACAATCATACACCATAACTTGCACCATAATAAATCAATTATTGTTAACTTAATACATACATTTCAATCTTTCAATTCAATTCATAGTCATCTCTATCCACCTCTTTAATAAGTAGTGCCATAAAATATATAATGAATCTTATCATTATAATATAAATTAATAAGTAAATCATTATAATATAATTATTAATAAGTAAATCTTGTCATCTCTATCCCATGTAGAGAAGTTGGAGAGCAAGTGGGTAGTTAAACCTCTCTAGTTGCTGAGAGGCCCAGGTTCAAATCTTTCGCCTCACATGTTGCGGATATGTTATGTAATGGTTCCCTTGTGGTCACAGTCTGTTTACCCCTTGTGACCACCACCAAAAAAATATATATATATAAATTAATAAGTAGAGCTCTAATAAGAAAAGGAAAAATAGAGAGCAAGTGTGAGTCAAAAAAAAGTCTCACAAGATAGCAAGGAATGAAAGTCTTATTTAATATTCCTAATTGGAAGTTTATATGTCCTAATCGGAAATATGAATGCCTAAGTTAAAAATAAGAAAATGAATGACAAGTTTGAAATGGGATACAAATGTAACTTCAAAAGTGATGATCAAGGATGAGATAATCTAGTATGATATAATGTTTTTTTAATCATGAAACAACTTCAATATAAACCATGGAAATCATTATATAACAGAGGCTTAAACTAAACCATAAAAAAAAAATTAACATATCAAATAAAACCAAAAATTAACATATCAAACAACACCTTTATTCAAAAATAAGAAAGCTTATAAAATATAAACAACTTCAATATAAAAGGAAAAAAAAAAAAAAAAAAAAAAAGGGGGAAAAGGTGAGATATCATTAAATTTCTTTACAGATACAGTTACCATAGTCACTACTTTAAACATATCATTCAAAAACAGCACAAGGCTATAAGATATTATTACATTTCTTTAAAAAACTATGGATCAAAAACAGTTACTATAGTCACTAGTTCAACACAGTTACTATGGATCAAAAACAGTTACTATAGTCACTAGTTCAACACAGTTACTATGAATCTCTTCAGTGGTTTTGCCCGTAATCACATCTGCTACAGTCTGACATGTTAAGTCGTACAGACTCTTTATCTGCAGGTACTTGGCAGCCTGCAGAGTCATTAAAAAAGGAGCATAATAAAAAATAAATAAATAAATAAACAATGCAAGACTACCACCTAGCTTAGAAGGGAAAAGAAAGACAAAAGTCTCTGTAGTTTGCAACTTTTTATTCAAACAAACAAAATAATAATGCAGTCCATTATACTCTACATGTGCTAGCAACTCATCTAACAGAAAACAAAGGAATGTACAGGACCAGGTAAAGAGGTCTCACAGATGTTGGCATTTTCACTATATCTGCGAACTCTTAATAAATATCTGCATTGAAACCCTAATTATTTATCCATACCTTGACGAGGTCACAAAGCGTGGCCTGATCGACGTTGACGAACTCCTCATTCCAGCGCTTGATGTCATCCTCCGACAAGGAAGACTTCTCCTTGCGCGCATCCACGTGGTATCTGCAATACTCCAACACCCGACCCAAAATTTTACCCGAAACATTGACCAACGTGGTGAGAAAGCCCATCTCGTCTATCATATTCTTAATCGTCTGCGACTCCAACGCCACCTCTTCCTCCACCTCAAAGATCTCGTCATCCGAGCTCTTCAATAGCAGAAACGTCGTCGTATCAATAATGACCGTCTCCTTTCTCATTTTCTTAATCCTCCGCGACTGCCACGGCAATATCTCATTCTCCACCTCAAAGATCTGCTTAGCCGAGCTCCTCAATCGCATAGGCGTCGCCATCTCTTTCTCCACCTCAAACATCTGCTTAGCCGAGCTCCTCAATCGCATACGCGTCGCCATCTCTTTCTCCACCTCAAACATCTGCTTATCCGAGCTCCTCAATCGCATACGCGTCGCCATCTCGCCTCCTATTCCGGTTTGGGAATCAAAATCGGAACCTCCAACACAAATAGAATATAATAGAATAGAGTCTAAAACGAAGAATCCAGAGCATAAAGAATTGAAATAATTGCTTAGAGGTGGTTATCCCCCTATTTATAATGATTGGGGTATATATTTTCTATTTTTAGTAAATATATAATTTTTTTTTCACATGCAATTCTCGTTTTAAAATAGACAAGCTACTAATATATATTATTAGTATATATAACGTTTGGATAAGATTTTTTATGTTATTTTTCCATGCAAATCTTGTTTTAAAATATTTCGGGGATTTCCAATCTGAGAGAGCTATGAATAGAAAAGAATAGAACAATACTATACTTTTCCACAAGTTTTAGCTCGCTGTGTCCTTGTCTTCCACAAAAAAATAATATATATATATAAAAGTTAAGCCCACTCTGTAGAAAAGTATGACTTCATCTCCAGCTTTGCATTTATCGTTGCATACAATTTTACTAATACTGCATGTCAATATTAACAGTTACTTGTTAAGTGGTTTTTGGTGTAGGGTGTTGTCGTATTATGAATAGAAATTTAAAAATAAGATTTCAGGGTTTTTGGCGGAGTGATAGTAATGAGCAAGACATTCCTTGCGCAAAGGTTGAAGGTTTGAATACTTTTTCTTTATATTAAATTTATTTTTTTAATTTAAAATATTTATTTTAAAAAATTGATTTTGACCAGGTTTAAATTTACTGTAGTACTTTTAAAAGTTCAAAACGTTTCTAAAGACAAAATTTGTCATTCAAAGGTTCTAAACCTTTCAAGAGAATGAAAATTTAAATTATGGCTATTATATAAAAAAAAAAATTACTTTTAGAAGAGTAAAATCTGAAGGGTGATTAAATAGTATAGTTTTAATGATTCAAGGAAGGAGAAGAATTAGGTATATATATATATATATAGATATATAATTTATTTTATTTATTTGATTAACAAGATTAAATATATAGTCATATGCACACCGAACCCTTCACACACTCGTCCACTTCACAATTTGAACCTTGGACTTATTCAAGAAGAGCTAAAGCTTGATCCATTATGTTGTTCCCTAAACAATCTAGGTTTAATTATTGTCAAACAATACATGTATAATTTCATATTTTATTTGAGAAAGTACAAGATTGTGCAATACAAGAGGAGCAAATAGTATAAGACCAACTTTTATTTTTCTTTTCCAAACAATATTATCCAATATTATCAATGACAATATCAATATCAGTAATCAAAGCAATGCACAAATCATCGCACACAAAAAAGACACAAATTTAAAGTGGTTCACCCAATGTGAGCTACTCCACGAAGAAAATATTTCTTTTAAATTTTCTCAACAAATCTCTTGGAAATCAATTCCCTATTCCAATATTTATGGACCTCTGTCCAAAGGAGACATCAATCCCCTATTCTCTTATTTGTGGATCTCTCTCCATAGGAGAACTCTTTCCCCTTTTCTATGGTTCGTGAAACTTGATCTAGGAGAACTCTATCTCCTCAACTGGTTCGTGGATCTCTTCATAGAAGAACTCTATCTTCCCAGTTGGTTCATTGATCACACTCCAAAGGAGAACTCTTTCCCCTTACTCTGGTTTGTGGATCTCTGTCCATAGGAGAACTCTATCCCCTTGCTTTGGTTGGTGAACTTCTAGAAGACTTATACCCCCACTACTCTAGATTGTGGATCTCTCTCCACATGAGACCTTTGTCCCCACTACCCTAGCTAATAGATCTCTATCCATTGGAGATTGTGGTTCTTTTTTATTTGTCACCTCCAAATCCTGCTCTCAACTTTATCTCAAATCTTCACCAAAATTTATCTCAAATCTAGCATATATTTGTTCTAAATCTGCTCACAAATTTGTACCAAAATCTGTCTCAAATATGCACTAAACTCTGTTTCAAATCAACCTCAAGCCTTAACACAAAGCTTGACAGATCAATAATCAAACTTGCTCTCAATTTTGTTTCAAGTCTTTACAAGACTTGTTCAAACCTGCCTTCAAGCCTTCTCAAAGACTTGCTCAAAATTATCCTCAAGCCCTCTCAAAGACTTATTGAGTTCTGTCGTCAAGCCTTCACAAATACTTGCTCAATTTTATCCTCAAGCCCTCTCAAGGACTTGCTCAATTTTTCTCTCAAGCCTTCTCAAATACTTGCTCAATTTTCTCCTCAAGCCTTCACAAAGACTTACTCAATTCTATCCTCAAGCTCTCTCAAGGACTTGCTCAATTCTGCTCTCAAACAGTTTACAAATCTTGCTCAAATAATTCCAGATCTTGCATACAAAATATACTAAATCTTTTTCAAAAAAAAAAACTCTTTTCACACATCCAAATTCTACTTGTCAATTTTCTTTCAAGATCAATCACACAAATGGTCAATTTCCCTTATTAAAATTGATCTAAAATATCTTCTCAAATGCTATCAATATCTCTCAAATCAATGTTCAAAATATTTCATAAATATGCCTAACTTGTTTTCAATCCTAGTGCAAGTAGTTCATACTCTTCATCTCAAAATATCTTAAACTCTTTCAACAATAGAAGCATAGATTGTTCTCAAAATATATCCAAATGTTTCCAAATTATTTAACAATGAAGCACACAAAACTCACTCAAATATTTCTAACAATGTTTATCAAATAATATTTTTCACTCCACCTTATTTTTCACAACATTCATTCCAACAAACACTTCAAACAAATGATGATGTGCCCATACCTCTTAATTGCTCTTTTGGAGATATATCATCAAAACCTGTCTCACAAATAACCAATCCTTCTTATACCACTTCAAGGGTTAGATAGCAATAGTCTATTTCAAAACCTCCATATGAATATTCCACCTCAATAGATATTTCATCATACAAATATTCAATAAAATGTCAAGCCACTTTTACAACTTATTACTCCTAACTTTGCAAATAAAATTTCATCAACAAAGCTCACCAATTACATAAGCAAAATATTTCATTTACACCTTATATCTCCTACTTGTCATTAATGCATTTCCAAAAGATAAATAAATCACCACTTCAATTTTATCCCAATGCACTAGCAAATAAACAACCTTAATCCTTTAATTAAGAAAAAGAAATCATTTCATAACCCCTTTTATTGCAAAAATAAAATTAACACAAAAATCCTTATATCTCGTGGCTAGCGCATACCTTAGCAACTTTGAACTTTGGGAATAAATTAATCCCTTGTTATCGTATGTCATCAGGAATCAAACCCATGCTGCCTACTAGGCCTGTACCCTACCCACGACTAGTCCATTACGTGGGCTAGCCATCCACACGAAACCAAAGGAGCACAAGCTCCTTGATATTCTCCACCACCAGCACTAATAAGAAATTCTAACCATGCAAAATAAAAGGGCCTCCGCATGAATCGAACATCGCTACTTCTGCCCTACACATGATGTGCAAGCCAATATTGTCAGCTCAGCTACCACCTCACTTCGAGTGGGGATAAACCCCTTCCAAATTTTGACCGATGTTCTACTTCAAAAGTCATGAAATTTATTTTTTTCCTCCATCGCATCCAAACGAAAATCTAACAAGGAAAAAATTCAGGGGTGATTAATTCGAACACACTTTGCTTAGGCTAAAATTTAGCCTATAAATATACATATCTTTTTACATATGACATCAGATCACTTGCAATTCTAAATTGGTTCTTTGAATTTAATTATTATTTTTATTTAATATTTAAACTTAGGGTTAAATGTTAGTTAATTATATTTTTTAACCTTAGTTTTAAATAATATACTTAGCTCCTTGATAAAATATTTGGCCAATTCATTATCCAATCTCCTCTTTGAAAGGCCCTGATGGCCAAGATATTATAATATTATCCTTTTTCACTTGCTCTCTTGGACATAGTATTTAACTTGGGTCTTTAAGCCTCCTTCATACCTCTTATCCATTAACTTAGAACCCATGGTCCCAAGTGCTTTGGAGAGAACCTTACCTTTATTTCATAGCACATTAACCTTTGACATCAATGACCATGCAACTTTGACATCAATGACCATGCAACTTTGACATCAATGACAACCAAAGTGCTCAACTTTCTAACATAAAGCAATTTTAGGCCTCAAAGCTTCTTGAAACATAGGAAAATTAATATTTATTCAAAAGATCTTTTCAATTAGAATCTAATGAAAGTGGTTTCATAAAATTTTATTGAGTATTGAAAGAGATATAGGGTCTGTAAGTGAGTACCACGTGATTAGGTAGGCATTACAGTCAATTGGGTAACCAGATACAATGCTAAAAATAGGCCATTTGGGAGGTCAATTATTCGTAGAATGGCATGTTTATATTTACCAAAAATATCTTTCTAAGAAACATCTAATTAAGTTGGTTTCACATAATTTTACTGAGTATTAAAATAGATATGAGGTCTGAAAGTGAGTGTTGCATGATTAGGCAAATATTACAATCGACAGGTTAACTATATAACATGTTGAAAATAGGTCATTTGAAAGGTTAATTTATCTTGAAACATAAGGAAGACTATATTTTACCATAAATATCTTTCTGACATGCATCTATTGGAGATGGTTTCATGAATTTTTACTAATATTTGAAGGATATATAAGACTATAAAGTAATGTCATTTATGTTGTCAAGGAAATTGTCATGCCTACAATGTTTGAATTTAAGTAGGTTTGAGGTGCTAAGGCTATGAGAACATATACATGTGGGTACTTGCTGGAAATCTTATTCCCATACTATTCTAATGGGAGATGTTATTTTCTATTTTGAAAGGTTTACCATACACAATAATAGGAATAAGAATCATAACAAATTTAAGACACAAAAATTGGGTATCTTCGATTAAAAAATTTCAACCGAGAACCTAAGTTTTTGGATGATTAACTATTATGCACAAGCCCAAGCAAACAAGAGAAAATTTACAAAAAATTAAAGGTGGATCCCCAATCCATGTAGATTGGGGTATGTTGTGCAAGTGCAACAACAAATGATAACTTTGATGTGTGTAGACACCAAACAACACCAATTCGATTATGTGACTGCAAACACTGATCGCATTGACACACACAGCCCCAAGGGTAGCCCCTAGAGGTTAAATAGTGGTCTTAACCACTCTCACAGTAGTTTTGGGAAGTGAGAGATCAATTTGACACCTTCTAGGCACTTTGCTCATAATCCATCCCTCCCTGGGATGAATTCAAAATGGGATTCGTCCTCCCTTGGGACGAATACATAATCTGCTCCGGGGTAGGACGAATTCCAGGTTCAACGGGCAAAAGGAAGAATCTTGACAAGTGGCAGCCGAGGACAGTCCATTAATTCCTCCTGCCTTGCATGCGCATGTAGGTGGGCATATTGGACATTAGAGGACTGTCACAAGGGTAGTCATGGAAGCCCAAGTCAAGGAGGACTTTCCTCCCTCATGGGAAGGCATGACCGCCACATGGCGCTTATGCATGCCCCTCCAAAGAGACCCCCTGGGTCTATAAAAAGGTGAACTTTCTCACCCAAAGAGGATAGGTTGGAAGCATTTTAAGCAACGAAGTGCTGCCAAATTGATACCACACTTTGCCTTTTGATTCACCTCTTCCACATCCTTGATCTCTTTCGCAAAGGAGGTCATTGGGTGGTTATTGGAAGTGTGAATCCGGATCCAAAACCCGAAACTTGACCACATTATCCCACCCAATTTGTTGACAACCCATTACAAGAGATTTTGGACCCATCCCAAGTGGATTTGTGCTAAAATCAGGTTCCAACGGTGGGTGGCCCACCAGGGTGCCCTGCACTGCTGCGAGCCTAATCCTCTTTTCTTAAGAATGATTGGGAATTCATGGAAGATTGTTATTTTGTCATTTGTTTATCTTGCATTTCATCTTATGCTGCTTAAATAGCTTGTAATTCTGATTTCACAATGTTTTGATCAATTTTTACCATGTTTTGTCGCTTTTGTTGTTCTCACTAACTTGTAGGTAGCGACGTCAAATTCCCATTGATGGAGGCAAAATTGGGGAAATCTGAACATCTAGGTCTTCCAAAAATGCCTCAAATTAGCTAACCCCCAAGTTTGCAGTTCTTTTGGAGTTCCCAATACGTAACATTTTGAGGATTTCTTTGTTGCAGGTGAATTCATTCTACCCCGGAGCGAATTACAATCGGATCCGTCCTGCCCCGGAACGAATTCGAATCAGTGAAGGATTTCCTGACTGTTTCATTTGCAGTGATCTTTTGGTAATGTTCTCTAGTTTCTGTCCAATTTGCAAGTCATTTGGAGTCATTTTATTTATCGATTTAGCTAATTTTATGCATGCATCCTCCATTGGTTTTTAGGATCAAACGCCTTATCTTTTGCCATAGGTGCTACTAATGATTTTTTGTTTCTTTAAACGTAGGAGGATCAGCAAGGATCAAGGATTCATCAACACCAGTGGCAAAAACACTTTGGCTCACCCATTTTACATGTGGGCACACGGAAGGAAGATCACTAGTCATTTTTGTAATGGAAATATGTTAATGCTCCTAGCCCCTTAACAAGGTGGGAGACATCTTTGTAACCGATATTGAAAGAGTATAAATAAAAAGGGCTGTGCTTTCTATACTTCTTTTACTTCGTTTCAATTCATCTCTTTTCCTTGTTTCATGCATTTCAAGTTTCTAGGATTAAAGCGTTACATTTGGTTTTGCATTGCATAGCTTTAGTGTTTCTTTTCAACTTCTAGAATCTCGTGTTCTCAATGATGATCACGGTGGGACGTTGTTCCCTACTTTTTGAGATCAAGAAACTGATCCAAGTTTTGTGTTTTTGTGTTTGTAGTACCCTTTTTCGAGCACTGACTGTTATTCGTTCCAGCCTGTGGCAGATACAGTACTGGAATTCGTCTAACCCTAGAACGAATTTAAATTCATCTCAGCCCAAAACGAATCTTGTTCTGTAATTCATCTCACCTAGGGACGAATTTTTGTCTGTGTAGTTTCAGGGCCAAGGATCAGAAACAGTCGATTTGGGCAGAGAAAGGTAAGGGTCTTAAACTATCCCTGTCATTTTCTGTTTTTCTATTTCTGGTTTTCTATCAATTTTGCTTTCTTAGGGAAAGTAGTTGCTTCTGCATGTTTCATTTTTCCAAATAAAAGAAATCCCACACACATCATGTGGCATTTTTAAACCAAGGAGCTGGTCGTAAGACCCTAGCCCTTGATCAAGACCAACGGTGGGTTCATCACCACCTTGGCTTGAATTTTGCATTCATTTACCCTGATTGTCACTATTGCTCGACGTAAATCCTGACGAAAGCTAATCGAGTGTCGCTGGGATGATTCCCAGTGCATGAGGATAAGTCTTCTATGGTAGGTGTCATAAATAGGACAATCCCCCTTCCGTACCGCCTACGTTCCACATACCATCTGCTCTCACGTACCTATAATTTCCCTCTTGTAAGGGCGGGTATATAAAGAGGTTGGTATATCGACCGGGCAATGGTATATCGAAGGGGCAACAAATTATCGGAGTCATATGAGCCTTCATCATGCATTTAAACGTTCTTCAAAATTTTCAAAAACAAAAACAAAATCATCAAAACGCACTAAAACCAGTCTAGGACACACCATCAATATTTAAAAGAGATAATCACCATTTGTGTATGTGTGTGTTCATTTATGCTTAGTGTAATAAAAAAAATCATAAAATCATAAAAGAGATAAAATCTACATAGCTTGTAGGAAAGCACCACCATGGTGTACACACGTAGCCAAGCCCAATCAATGGCAGAAGCTGTGAAAAGTGTAAAAGGGGGAGGCACGGGTCACCTCCGCTATAGTCCTAAGGACTTAGTTATACCGCCTTGGCGGTCTAACCCGTAAGAGAGTCCTCATCAGTCTAGTTCAAGATGGAATTATAGGGACACCCCATTGGGAGACACGCCCATCCGTCATAGCCCCTTTTGGGAAGAAGCTTTACATGTGGCACTCGACATAGGTCAAAGGGCTCCCTTAGAAGCTCGATATGAGTGGCCACCGCATGATGAAGTGCTGGAATAACGGAGGGTCCATGAGGAGAGGCTTAAAGATTATATCATCCCTTCATTGCATCCTCTCATTGTCAGAAACAACAGAACAAATCTGGAGCACAAGGCTCCTCTAACAGGGCGAGCTAACTCCGCCTGCCCCTTTCTCACTTATGAAAGGGAGAACGAGGAAGACCCCTATCTTCGTCAAGAGCAATATACAGAACAGGAGCAATGCGCCTCTACACCTGCTATGTACCAAAACCATCCTTCGAGGCTAGAGCCTTGACTAAATGCTGCCAACCTTGATAGGGGGAAGCGACCTGTAGAGATCTCGGATCACTGCGACCGAGATAAGCACATAGGAGAGGCATCTAGGCCTTTGAAACTCAATATGGTGGAACATATTGACCTGGAAGTCACCAGAAATGTTGCCTGCCAAGCGTAGATTACGCAGCTTGAGCAAGATAAACAACAACTAGAGCATTTATATTGCCTCAGTAAGGAGCGCATTAGGTGCCAAACAAATGAGTTGTTGAATAACACTGTGTCGAAGAGGGTTTTGACCCCTCACACCCAAAGGGCAAAACCATATGAGAGGCATAACCCCTTGGTACAAGACAGGTCCCCGTGACCTAACCAAGTGCTGCCTCCAAGACCTCTTAGACCTGAACGGGAGGCCACTCCCCGGAACAATGACGAGCTCCCTCCGTGGAAACCCACTCATGGTTGTAGGTCTCGCCCAAAGACTCATCAAGAAGCATACGAGGAGTATGAACAAGAATAATAGCGGGCCGAAATGCCCTATCAATGCAGAGGGGTTGTTATCCGGCCACCTCTCCACGGGCCTCAAATATCCCACAACCCACAATGGGAGAAAATTAGAGAGGAAGAGATTAAGTCTTTCGATGCATACAAGGCACTGCTAGAGTGTTTGGAGTCTATGGAAACTAAAGCTATTGGGCCCCAAAAGCCCACGTTACGTCAACTTCATAGTCATCCGGTGCATCCATCTATGCCTGCACCTCCTTACCCTGAGCACTTTAAGTTGCCTCAGTTGGCAATTTTTAAAGGTGAGGAGGATGCCCAAGAGCATGTGATGAGGTTCCTGAGCCAATGCTTTGGTATTAAGGACAATGATGCTTTGTTGCTGAGGACCTTTATAACCACATTCGCAGGCCCTGCCTCAGATTGGTTCACCCAATTATCGAAGCACAGCATTAGCAACTTGGATCAGTTAGTGGATGCGTTCCTCGAACACTTCGCCTTCAACACCAAGAAGAAGGTTTCACTAAGTTATTTGGCCAGCCTCAGGAAATATGAAGAAGAGACTATGGTGGCCTACGAGAATCGATGGAGGACTCTGCTTTCCAAGCTACCCTACCTTCCTCCTATGTCTGACCTTACACAAATGTTTTCAAGAAGTTGTTTGAGGTCGATCTCTATGCTTTTGCAGCTGCAACAATATGCCACCTTAGAAGAGGCTCTGGCACAAGCCAGAATAATCGAAGAGATCAAGATACAGGATGGCGAGATCGCAAAACCTAAGAAGAAATAATGGAACAAAAACACCAAAATAGGGACTATGCAACAAAAACCCGCTACGGTTAACCAAGTTGCTATAAATGTTCCTAAGCCTGCACAAGAAATACAACCTCAAAAGGCTAATTATTAGGCAGTGCCCCCTAACAACTATGAAAGAGAAAATCAAAGACAGGGGCAAAATCAGTAGCATCACCCTAGGTGACAGTTTACACCCTACACGGAGTCTAGGGACTCCCTATTTGATTGCTTGTCAGTGGTGAATTTGATCAACCTCATAGAAATATAAACCATAGATCCCAATGCACCAAAGCCTAAAGGGTACTGGGAGGATTTTTACTATAAATTCCATCGACAATAGGGACACGACCTCAATGCATGTTGGAAATTCAAAGGCTTGATACAAGACATGATTGACAACAAGACATTGGTTGTAGACAACCCCGTAGCGTCGAACAACCAGCAAATGGGAATTTTTAGAGACCCCTTGCATACCCATGAGGCATAGACAAAACCCCTGCAAATCAATGAGCTGCAATAGAACTTCCCCATGCAAGGGTATGTAGGAATGATAAGTATCGTGACTAGGAATAAGAAATACCCAAGAGCTGCTCTCGTGGCAGCCACAAAAGAAGTTTCATCAACGTCACAGTCTCAACAGAACCCTATGCAGCTGCCTCCGCCTAGACCCGCGGCCATGATTTAGACTAGACTTACCCAAAGTCTACGGACCACGTCGGCTAGGCTCTCCATATATGAGCAAATTCAACAATCAACACCCCATCGGGAGGCTCTTATGGATATATTGAAGGCTATAAAATTGCAGCCCCAGGAACCAAATTCTTTCAACAACTTTGTGGGGCATGTCAAAAGATGCACCGAGCCAGTCATCACTTTTTGGGAAGAAGTGAAGTTAGTGGCTGATGACATAGCGGATCCACCCCTGCACGTTATCACGCAGGTCAACGGGATCCCCTATAAGAGGGTGTTGGTAGACACTGGCTGGTCTAGTAACATCATCACTACCGCAACATTGAAACATTTGAAGCTATCGACATCTCACATCATGGCCTCCACATATACACTGTGAGCATTTAACGATGCAATCTACTCGACAGTCGGCACAATCATCCTACCTATTCAAGTAGGACAAAAGATGATACCTACATTGTGCCATATTTTGGAAGGTGAGATGGCGTACAACATCTTGTTGGGCCGGCCATGGATCAGGGACATGAAGTGTGTCCCATCAATAGCACACCAATGCTCGAAGTATACATTTGAATGGGAGGTACATGTGGTCCTGACAGACCTAGAACCCTTCAAGTATTGCAATGCAGTGCAGCTGATGTCACAGTCGACCCTTCCATCGATGCATTTGGATTTCCAGTTGAATCCATCTTGATAGGGTTTGATTTCGTGAGCATCCCCAAAGGCAGATCAACCAAAATCCTAGTCAGGTCCATCTTCATCAGTTGGTCCTTCATCAATGATGCCACCTATTGTGGCCAAACATAAGGACAAAGGGAAGAAACCCCTGGAGGAGGTGCCACAATAAATCTCAAACATCTCTATCGAAGAGATGCCTAGTAAAGTGGAAGTGGAAGCTCATAACCCACCTCACATGGAGTGGAGTCCAGAAGAGCTTCCGTTACCTCCCCCTCAGTTGCCAAAAATTACTATTGAAATGGCTAATACGGGCCTGGGGGAGTATCTGGTGCAGAATGTTGTAGCAACACCCGCACTAGAGTCCATGCAAGACATGGGGAGACCTCACCCCCCCATTGGTACAATTGTTCCTCTAGGCTACCTGCCTAACCAGACCAACTTTGTGTATGGGGGCCTTGATCATGGCACTGAGCCATGCATGCAAAAGGACGAGGATGAAGAACCTTTCACAGAGGATGTAAACTATCTGTCCAACCTGGACTTCACTCTAAGATATCTTGGACAATGCAATTGGCATGGATACGGGTTAGGCCGGTATGAGCAAGGAGTGTGTGTCCTTTTTCAACCAAGATACCAAATGCCTTATGACAAGTCAGGTGTAGGGTTCAATCACCCCCTGCCCTTAGACATCTTGGTCAAAGACATGCAAGGCCTAAGGATAGGCAACAAGGGAGGATTGGCATCGAATCCATATGCCAACCCTAACACAACATACACTTTGGGGGATTATCTCCCATGGTCAACAACCACCCTTGGTAACCTCAATCGCCCTTCCCCTTTGCTAGAAATAGGCGAAAGTTCAGGGACCCACTTTCAGAGAGAATATCAACAATGTCAAGAAGGATCTTCGGAGGATGAGTCAGACTATGAGACAACATCATATGACCCCTTCGACTCAGATAACAATCACTCGCAAGTGATTCTTATGAACGACTATCACGAGGATCTTTTGACAATGTTTCCTCTAGAGGCTCCAGCCGAGCCAGTGATACGTCAAGAGAATCAGGTCCCCCCACACAGAGTGGCACACCCACATTGGGGCCAGATAAATTTGATTGAGCAAGGCGAGTCATTAATGTCACAAGCAGTCAGAGCCAACGAGGGTCTTTGGATCTCTGATAGTGATTATGAAGATGAAACAAAAATGGCATACCTTAATAATATGCGGTAGATGTAGCATCGCCGTCCCTTGGAAATTAATGACCTATTTGAATAGATGGACATACTGCTAGGGCATGAGTGGTACGTAGACCTAGCAGGGTGGGACCAAGTGTTGGATCTATGGCTCCAAGTTTACGACGAGAACCATCCACCCCAAGACCCTATCATGACATCAATGCCAAGGGAAGACCCTGTATTCCTATCTGCACATAGAGATGATCCATTCGTTCCCATCCCTCTAGAGCCATATCCAAAGAATCAAGAGCATCCAAGATGTCTTAGTAACTACACCTAGGGTAATGGAGACCAAATTCATTCCATCAACATGATCTCCATTGATTTAACCACCCCCATCCACAATCCGATCGATCCAGCATAGTCCTTGCATCTAGACATAGATGCTATAGACTGTGATCATGTCAATTCCCCTCCATCCCCATCTAAGTACTGGCCTTTTGGTAAAATGCTTCATTTTACCGCTGGACCAACTTAGGATATCTTTCATGCTGAAGAGGAACCTAAGGTTCCCAATGATGATCTTAACTTAGCAAATGATATTAATTTGATCCCGACTCCACACCAGTTGGAGGACGGGTCCCACATGTCGGTCGAGGAGACGACTGACGTAGACATCGGCTCAGATCCAATGAATCCATAGATTATCAAGCTGGGGGTAAGTTTATCCCCTAAAGAGTAATTCGACTACATTGCCCTTCTCAAAGAGAAGAAGGAGGTTTTTGCATGGTCATACAGAGATATGCCAGGACTAGACCCACAACTAGTCACGCATAATTTAATGCTTGATCCAAAAATCAAGCCAGTAAAGCAAAAAATACGTAAGATGCACCCAACAGTGGCCTTGCTGTTCAAAGATGAATTAAAAATTGTTGGATGCACAGTTTGTCATCTATGTGGATTATCCATCATAGCTGTCCAACATGGTGCCTGTCAAGAAGCCTGATAGGAGGATTCGCATATGCACTAATTTCTGCAATCTAAACAAAGCAAGTCCTAAGGATGATTTTACCTTGCCTAGCATCGATGCATTGGTAAACAGTATAGTGGGCCATGAAATGCTATACCTCATGGATGGTTTCTCGGGATACAATCAGATTTGTATCAATCCCGAGGACCAACTAAAAATGGCGTTCACAACGCCCTGGGGGACATTTTGTTACAAGGTGATGCCTTTTGGCGTTAAAATTGCTGGCACCACTTACCAACATGCCATGATGTACATCTTCCATGATTACATGCATAAAACTTTGGAAGATTACATGGATGATTTGTTGGCCAAGTCTCTCTTATGCCCAAATCATCTCGGTGACTTAAGCAAGATCCTCGATTGCCTCATGGAACATAAAGTCAGATTTAATCCCAAGAAGTGCATTTTTGGCATCACATCTGGAAAGCTCTTGGGTTTTATAGTCTCAAAGTGAGGTATCGAGGTGGACCCAAACAAAGTCAAGGCAATCCTTGAGATGCTTCCCCCAACTACCATCAAGTAGCTCAAAATTCTACAGGGTAAGGTCACATCGATAAAGCGCTTCATAGCGTAGTTATCAGAAAAGTGCTGACCCATGAACAAATTATTGCACAAGGGGGTAGTATTTCACTGGGATGACGAGTGCCAGTCAGCCTTTGATGACATTAAGCAATACTTGGCTTCATCGCTAGTATTGGTACCACCTAGACCAGGAGTGTCATTCTACTTATACATCTCAGCTACTGAGGTGGCACTGGGTGCCATGCTAGCCCAGAAGAATGAACTTCACAAAGAATAGGCTACTTACTATCTTAGCCGCACCTTGGTCAGCTATGAAATTAACTATGCATACGTTGAGAAACTCTGCTTGGCAATGGTGTTTGCTACCAAAAAGCTATGCCATTACATGCTGAGCAACAAGACGTATGTTGTGTCTAAGGAGAATCCATTGTGATACATGATGAGTCATACTTATCATAGTAGCTGCACGACGAAATGGATCATGTTGTTGACAGAATTTGACATAGAGTTTATTGGAAAGAAATCCATCAAAGGACAGGTCATAGTTGATCAACTAGTAGAGACTCCTATCGAAGACAATCAACCTCTATTCATAGAACTACGCGATGATGGGGTCATCTATGTCTCAGAATCGCCAGATTCTGACGAGCCTGAGTCACAGGTTGACATAACCTATTTTTTTATGGTTCTAAATGTGAGCAAGGTGGTGGCGTGGGAATGGTATTCTTCACACCGCAAGGCGCTCCAATGCCCCTGTCATTTAAATTAAATTTCCCATGCACCAATAATAATGCAGAGTATGAAGCCTTGCTCATAGGTCTTCAGACAGCGATTACCATGAACATTAAAGGATTGAACATCTTTGGTGATTCATTGTTTATCGTCAATCAAGTCAAGGGGATTTCCAATGTAAATGCCCAGTTCTACAGGCTTACAAAGCCCTTGTGGACAAATTCCTGGCAAAGCTTGAATGGTACGACATCGAGGCACTCCCTCGGTCATCAAATCATTTTGTGGACACTATGGCCTCTTTGGGGTCACTAATCCCGCAAGACCTTTCTGGTGATATGACAACCATTCAAGTCAAAACATTATCGCAATCCGCAATGGAGTGTGCAAGCTCAGATTCAATGCCAGGAATCCACATGATCTATATTGTACCATCCTCAGATAAGTTCTCTTGAATCCACAACTGTTTGAAGCATGCCAACTGGGGGGCCTTGTTCTCCCCTACTCCCCTTAATAGCAACACCATGCTATTCTTACAAGTTCTTTCCCGCTCAGCTTTTTTTAGGGAGGAACTTCAAGAGGGATTGGTTGTTCATACCGTCGAGGCTTCTGATCAGCAAGATTGGTATTCACCCCTCAGGGACTACCTCAATATAGGTAACCTACCACTTGGATTGACGCCTACCACAAAATGATAATTCAAGCAGAAAGCGGCAAAGCATGTCTTGTTAGGAGATATTTTGTACTATCACAGCTATGAAGGGATCCTCCTTCGGTGCTTGGACCAGTAAGAGTCCACTTGGGTGATCGCCCAAGCACACGATGGTACGTGTGGTGGCCACTTCAGTGGTATGGCCATCGCCAAGTGCATTCTTTGCATGGGCTACTATTGGCCATTTTTAGAGCGATATTGTTGCACATATGTGAGGAAGTGCGTTAAGTGTCAACACCATGCTAATTTGACACACATACCTTCGCAGGCCTTGTAGCCAATCCAATCGGCTTGGTCATTTTTGTAGTGGGGCTTAGATCTAATAAAAAATATCTCCCCTGCGTCGTCAAGCCATCATACGTTTATCATAACGGCCATAGAGTACTTCACCAAGTGGGTGGAAGCGGTTCCACTAACCTCTACGACTGGGCCTCGCATTATGGAGTTCATTTTGCATAACATCATATGTCATTTTGGTATTCCATCCAAGCTAATCTAGGATAATGGGACGTCATTCAAGAACAAAGACGTGCATGCTTTGACCACAAAGTACAAAAATTTAGCACATTTTTTTGACACCCTATTATCCGCAAGAAAATGGGCAAGCAGAGGCGTCAAATAAAATGCTAGTTGTTATCCTTAAAAAGACAGTCATAGACAGTCATAAGGATTGGCACATTCAGATCCCACTTGCCCTGTGGGCTTATCGCACTAGCATTCGGACGCCCACTGGGGCAACTCCGTTTTTGCTTGTTTATGGCTCCGAGGCTGTCATGGCTCTTGAGTTGGAAATTCCTTCCCTGCGCATATCAATGCAAGAGTTCATCGATGATGACACTGCACGGTAGGCCCAGTTAGACCAGCTTACGTTGCTCGATGAACGACACATTAATTCTCTTGAGCATTTACGTATCTATCAAGAGCAGTTGAAGAAAGCATACAACATGAGAGTTCACCTGACGTATTTTTAGGTTGGTGACTTGGTCTTGAAGGAAAACCAGCAGAACTCTAGTTTGCTGACCCATCTCAGGGACAAGTTCACGACAAATTGGTTAGATCCATATGTAATTGATAGCAAGATAGGACCTGGGATGTATCGGCTAGCTTCCCTTGATGGAATCAAAGAGCTCGAACCCTTGAACATTAGTCATCTACGACCATTCTATATCTAAAGCAGCCAATCCCAAAATGCTCCAAGGATTCCCACAATCGCTTGGTCAAACCAAAATGCTCCAAGGATTCCCGTAATCACTTGGTCAAACCAAAATGCTCCAAGGATTCCCGCAATTTCTTGGTCAAACCAAAATGCTCCAAGGATTCTCGCAATCGCTTGGTCAAACCAAAATGCTCCAAGGATTCCCGCAATCGCTTGGTCAAACCAAAATGCTCCAAGGATTCCCGCAATCGCTTGGTCAAACCAAAAATCTCCAAGGATTCCCGCAATCTCTTGGTCAAACCAAAAAGCTCCAAGGATTCCCACAATCACTTGGTCAAACCAAAAAGCTCCAAGGATTCCCGCAATCACTTGGTCAATCCCAAAAATGCTCCAAGGATTCCCGCAATCACTTGGTCAAAACAAAAAGCTCTAGTGATTCCCGTAATCGCTTGGTCAATCCCAAAAGCTCCAATAGTTCCCACAATCAATTGGTCAAAAGAAAAATAAGAAATATCAAAAATAATACAATCATCAAAAACAACAAAAACTTGCATCTCATCTCAATGCATGCTCAAAATCATCACAAAATTACAAATCTCTTTTCACATCTCATTTGCATACTCACCAAGATCAACCAATAAAAAACACAAAAATAATAGCTGCATTAAGCATCACATCCATACATTTGCATATTTGTGGTCATACAGGTCAAGGCACCATAGACTATCATTATTTGGCAAAGTCCACTTTCACTCCATATCTATCCGCTGTATAAACAATCCATCAAAATAAAATGCTATCCATATTTTCGCCATACTATAGTCAGTTGTCTTTTAATGTATCAGGAGTTTTCGTCATACAATCATCATTAGTTGTCTAGCCACGTGCTGTACCAAGTCAGATATATTTTACGAAGGTAGAGTTCTACTTAGATTTAACCTTGTTACGTAGCATCCCAGCACAAATTAAAACACAAACATTCCCAAGTTGTCTAAGATACCATACAGTGAAAAAGGTTACCTCGCTCATCCCCCTGTGCGAATGACCCCAAGAATGTTGAGAGTTGGCAAAAGGACAAGCATCCTCCCTACCCAATTCCCATGAATCCCAAGTTCTCAAAAGTTGCAAAACCTCAAAAATTTGCAAAATCCAAAACTCCAAAATTTGATATCCCAAAGTGCATACATCAAAAGGCACAAACAACAGTGATTCTCGTCACTCCATATCCAAATCCCTTGCTCAAAAGACAAACAAATAATACAAAAATAAACAGTGATTTTTTTCACTACAAAAGAGCAAGTATCCCAATACAATTGAAGAAAAGAAGGGAGTTGAACTTGAATCCCTGGAACTCTCAGCATTCATAAGGTCATGATATAAACCTCAGTACCAGTTTTGTTGATAGCCTATCGGTCACTCGAGGCAAACCTCGCGCATGACGATATATTTGTCGCATTAACTTGTGTGCAGATCAATGTTTGCATGTGGATGAGCTAGCTTATGGTATCCTAGATTGCACCGTAGATTAATATGACTAAATACAACAAAGGAGTTAGTGGAGCTAATTAGGTGATCCTCAGTACAGGTTTGGTTGACAGCCTATCTGGCACTGGCGGTATCCAGACAAATGCCACATTAACAAACTCAATTGCACACACAGGGATGTGAAATAACTTGGTCAAAGACAAGTTCGATTCATACCTTGTTCAAAGTCTTGTTAGATAAAAATACAGCCTTGGCTAAGTAGTTAAAACATCTGAATCTCAGAAAACCTAACTACATTCTAAACCGTCATATCTTTCCAGCTTTACTTCACCATCAGAAAATATAAAAATAACATACAAAATAAAAGACATGTATGCCTACAAAGCTATTCACCGCAGCAATCGCCTAGGAAAAAAAGCCATAAAATTCTGAACAGTCTATGGTGTGACCTCCAAACATCACAAATTCAATTCATCCATTCCATTTTTGCATATCACAATAGAATAAAAAAAGAAAACATTTGCATTCATCATAACATATGCATCCATCAAAATAAATTAACATGCATACATCCATATTCATCAAACCATCATGCATAAAATCAAATCATCACATGTGTATTAAAAAAATAAAGTCGGTATATATATATATATATCGTCAAAAATGCCTACAGGCTATAAAAAGTTGGTCCTCTGACCCCGCAACAAAATACAAAATCCATAATCTAGAATCCCAAGCCTAAGGTGTCGGTCACCGTGATCATGTAGGATCGGTGCGACGAGAACTACCCCCCGTGGTGTGGGTCCTATGGGACCCCTTAGGGCGGCTGCTGGTAGCCCCCACATCATGCCTACTCGCCCCCCCTCCTCTAGTCTCCTGTGTCGAGAATATGCTGACTGCTCAGTCTCACTCCCTCTCAAGCGGCGCGACAATATGCCTATGCTGAATGTAGGGACCCACCCACCAAGGCGGCTAATCTCTACCTCCATATCCCACTGGCGATATGTCGCCAAGTTCTCCTCACACCGTGCCAAAGCCCTATCCATCTCTGCCAGCTGCATCCGTAAGAGATCCCTCTCTCATACCGCATCAACACCCCCATCCTATCGACAAGAAGTAGCTAATGCATTCTCTCACTCCGCCAACTGCACCCACAGGAGATACCTCTCCTATAGAGCCTCTCCCAACTCCTCATCCTGCCTCCATAGCAGCTCTACCAATCGTGTGATCTCAGCACGTAACCCTACATCCGCGTCCGCCGCATCTACCTGAGGCATGGGCATCTCTGGAACAACCTGATCTGGCTCCCACTACTTTGTGATGTCCTACATCTTTGACTAATCTGGAGCCCCAAAATCTACATCCATACCATCCACTTCTACCATCTCTGCATCCTCTAGCGGAGCTCCCCAGTCATCACCTGGTGCCTCGGCACCCTCCTTGCCTGTGGTTGCTGCCCCTCACCCCCCAATGGACCCTCACCTCGCCATCATTGTAGGATCCACCACTGGTCATACTCTGTAGTAGTCCTGACGTCGTCCACATCTGGGACATCAATCACTACATCTGAATCCTCGCCAAGTGGCGCGATGACTGGTCGATCCAAAGTCCTCTCATCCCCCCGGTGCCGATAGACCATGGGTTCACCAGGAAACCCCTGGCACACCCCAAACTGTCATGTCACCTAGCCGTATGGGAAGAACTCATGCTCGGTCCCATGATGCCCAATCAGCCATCGCCCCTTGTGTACCCGCTAGAGCCACTCTCCAGCCTCAGGCCAAGCTAGATAGTCTCGATAGGGATGCCATAACACCTCCCCCGGAGCAAGCTGAGTGAAGGTGTCAGCATAGTGCCCTACATCACTTGCCTACCACTGACTCTGTCCTTGCTCCTTAGATCGTTGCCACAGCACCGTGTAGCCTATATCCTTATCCTCCATATCCCCCTGAGTCGTCCATGGTAACCCCGCCAGCCTCTCAACTACTATGTGCTGCCAGGCCCAACTCTACAACAGATAACTATAGTTGATCCCCTTTCGCTTTCGATAGCGAACCTCGTACAGCTCCCTATAGAGATGTGCCAGCAATGTCTGTCCCCACCTCAGGATCAATGGTGCCTCCGTCGGGCACTCAACGAACTGCCAGACCACCTCCAGCAGGTTCCATGGGAACCTTGCACCTGATGAGTCAAGCAGTAGCATGTTGGAGATGAGGCCCATAAGCAATGCATTCCTCACTCCCAACACCCCCCTCTCCAACCACCATCGAACTAGAATCCCACCCATCTGACAGTCCACCTCGGCCATCTCCACTCGGCTCTCTACGCCCAACTCCTCCCCGTGCCCAAAACACCATGTCAATACAGTGGTCCATTGGTCATGTGGTGACGTCCTGATCGGCAGTCCATCTATCGAAATCCACAAAATCTGATAGACGTCGTCTAGTGTCATTGTCATCTCCCCTGTTGGGAGATGGAAGGTGTTGGTATGGGGATCCCACAGATTGATCAAGGCCATCAGATAGGCCCGATCCCTGACCACAGTCTCTAGTCAAGTCACTTGCTTGAGCCCAAGAGCATCAAGCCACTCCTAGTCCACCACAGTTAGCGCCCCACGTGCTTCGACAAAATCCGTAGGCACCCGATACCAGATTTTCAAAATTTGCACAAAAACATTGCAAAACATTAAAAATCATGAAAAACTATACAACAATAACATGAATAAACAACATTGCCTACCAATGTACAGCCAAAAACAAACATAAAAAGTCAAACAAAATTAATTTGTCAGTCCTAGGGTTTCTAATCCTAACTGATAAATTCCAAAAACAAAACAAAACAAAACAAAATTCAAAAAATTAATTTGTTAGTTCTAGGGTTTCTAATCCTAATTGATAAATTCCAAAACAAAACAAAACAAAACAAAATTCAAAATTAATTTGTTAGTTCTAGGGTTTCTAATCCTAACTGTTAAATTTAAAAACAAAACAAAATTCAAAAATTAATTGGTCAGCCCTAGGGTTTTTAAACTCTAAACTGATTAATTAACAAAAATACAAACATTTTGTCAGTCCTATTGTCCGTCGTAGGATTTTGGTGTTCTAAGTTTAAAAAGACTATACAAACAACACAAACGTGAAAATAACAGTTTTAACTTAGGTTTTTCAACTACGTTTTAAAACTGACAAACTTAGCCTACAAAATTAGGGTTTAAGTTCCATTTGTCCTAAAGTTTTAGTTAAAAGAAAAAACAAAAATTTTCACCTAGGTTTTAGCTACGTCTTCCATTCAATCTTCAGCTAAAGTCTGGGTTCATGTCCAATTAAGTTTTAGGGTTTTCCATTTTTATTCCAAGAAAACAACATCACAAAATAAACATAAACAAATAACTTGCAAATTCGAAAACACATAACAAAAAGTAATAATGCTAGGGCGCACTTACTGGTCTCGCTTCGGATCTGCAACTCGATCTAGTTTGTGCACTCGTGATGGAGAAATTCGGCAGTGCTTCGCTTCACAGAATTAACCTCCTCCTCCCCATAGCTCTAAATCGTAAGAAAAATTCAAGTGCAAATGAGCCCAAACCCTACTTTTGGCCTTTAAATAAGCCTTTTGAGCCTAAATTCATTCCTACATGGGACGAGAACTCTGGTTTGCACTCGTACTACCCTAGGATGAATACTAATATGGAATTCGTCCCACCCTGGAATGAATTCAGGCAGAAATTTCAAAAATACAACAAAAATTGAACAAAAATGCACCAAAAACAGCAATAAACTTGCCCGATGAGAGTGCTTTGGCACTACACATCTTGGGCATGCAAAATAGATGTCGGGGTCACAAATCCTTGCTATCATATTCCCTAATAAGGCTACCATAGCCGGACCGCTCCATGGGAAGATGGATCTTCGAGAATTTCATCCCCAAATGACATCGCCAAAAGGGTCAAAAACCCACCCAAAAATAGCAATAACATTGCCAAACGAAGGTGCCTTCATGCCTGACATTCTTGGCATCCAAAATATATATCGGGGTTATAAATCGTCACCATCCTACTCCCTAAGAAGGCTGCCATGGCCCGACCGCTCCACGGGAAGACGGGTTTTTGACACTTTCAGCTCCAAACAACGTCGCCAAAAGGGTTAACACCCACCAAAAACAGGTCTAAATGTCGGCAAACTGCACACAAATTCAAAGATAAATCTCTGGTGGCTACCTTACCTAAGTCATCTTGGGTCAAGTGACTCGTCGCTTTTCTTATGAAGGTCATTCCCTCATAGATTCGTCGCTTGAAGGGGTAGTCACACTTAGTCACCAATCAACAATTACACACCCAATCATGGAAAATGGCATGCATTCAAAGGATCATTGACAAAGACAATTACGCTCCTGCTTGGGGCAGTAAACAAGCATTAATCACAATCTGATCAAACACTTGGCATTCGTAAATCATGAACTCTAGGTTAACACAGACAAAATGTTGCACCCTTTGCCTATTCATGACTAATCAATGTCCAAGCTCAAGTAACACCTCACCGAAAAAGGTTAACACTTGAATTAAGTTCCTTCGCTTGTCAGAAGCAAGGATTTAAGAATGCATGCCCTCTCCATGCTTGGGGTATCAAGAGTTGGTTAGGTTACTAAGAAACCCTAATCATTAGTGCTTTGGTTATCTATTTTTTGCTCGGCACTATGCCATGCACAACGCATCCCAAAAAGGGGCATCTATAGACACCAAAACAACACCAATCCGATTATGTGACTGCAAACACTAATCGCATTGATACACATAGCCCCAAGGGCAGCCCCCAGAGGTTAAACAGTGGTCCTAACCACTCTCACAATAGTTTTGGGAAGTTAGAGATCAATTTGACACCTTCTAGGCACTTTGCTCAGAATCCGTCCCTCCCTAGGACGAATTCAAAATGGGATTCATCCTCCCTTGGGACGAATATAGAATCCACTCTTGGGTAGGAAGAATTCCAGTTTCAATAGGAAAAAAGAAGAATCTTGACAAGTGGCAGCCGAGGATAGTCCATTAATGCCTCCTACCTTGCATGCGCATGTAGGTGGGCAGATTGGACGTTAGAGGACTGTCACAAGGGCAGTCATGGAAGCCCAAGTCAAGGAGGACTTTCCTCCCTCATGGGAATGCATGACCACCACATGGTGCTTATGCATGACCCTCCAGAGAGACCCCTTGGGTCTATAAAATGGTGAACTTTCTCACCCAAAGATACATGTTGGAAGCATTTTAAGCAATGAAATGCTGCCAAATTGATACCACACTTTGCCTTTTGATTCACCTCTTCCACATCCTTGATCTCTTTCGCAAAGGAGGTCATTGGGTGGTTATTGGAAGTGTGAATCCGGATCCAAAACCCAACACTTGACCACATTATCCCACCCAATTTGCTAACAACCCATTACAAGAGATTTTGGACCCATCCCAAGTGGATTGGTGCCGAAATCAGATTCCAACGGTGGGTGGCCCGCCAGGGCACCCCGCACTGCTGTGAGCCTAATCCTCTTTTCTTAAGAATGATTGGGAATTCATAGAAAATTGTTCTTTTGTCATTTGTTTATCTTGCATTTCATCTTATGCTGCTTAAATAGCTTGTAATTCTGATTTCACAATGTTTTGATCAATTTTTACCATGTTTTGTCGCTTTTGTTGTTCTCACTAACTTGTAGGTAGCGACATCAAATTCCCATTTATGGAGGCCAAATTTGGGAAATATGACCATTTGGGTCTTCCCAAAATGCCTCCAATTAGTTAACCCCCAAGTTTGCAGGTCTTTTGGAGTTCCCGAGACGCGACATTTTGAGGATTTCTTTGTTGTAGGTGAATTCATTCTACCCCGGAGCGAATTACAGTCGGATCCGTCCCGCCCTAGAATGAATTCGAATCAGTGAAGGATTTCCTAACTGTTTCATTTGCAGTGATTTTATGGTAATGTTCTCTAGTTTCTGTCCAATTTGCAGGTCATTTGGAGTCATTTTATTTATAGATTTAGCTAATTTTATGCATGCATCCTCCATTGGTTTTTAGGATCAAACGCCTTATATTTTGCCACAGGTGCTACTAACAATTTGTTGTTTCTTTGAACGCAGGAGGATCAAGAAGGATCAAGGATTCATCAACACCAATGACGACAACACTTTGGCCCACCCATTTTACATGTGGGCACGCGGAAGGAAGATCACTAGTCATTTTTGTAATGGAAATATGTTAACGCTCCTAGCCCCTTAACAATGCGGGAGGCATATTTGTAACCGATATTGAGAGAGTATAAATAAAAAGGGTTGTGCTTTCTATACTTCTTTTACTTCGTTTCAATTCGTCTCTTTTCCCTGTTTCATGCATTTCAAGTTTCTAGGATTAAAGTGTTACATTTGGTTTTGCATTGCGTAGCTTTAGTGTTTCTTTTCAACTTCTGGAATCTCATGTTTTCAATGTGAAATGCTCTTGAGCATTTTGGAAATAGAACAGATCCTATATAAAATAGTTAAATTATAAGACCAACAAAACCAAAATTTGGCATCTTTCCAAGGTTGGGTTTAAGCCATTAACTTAAAATTAATACTCAATTTTTGTTTCAAAAAAAGTGTGTGTATGAATCCATTTTTATTCTAGAATCAATTAATATTTTCCACCATAGTTTAAAAATCATGCTAGTTCACCCCTAAGCAAACATTGGTCTACTAATGATGAACTTTCTCTCATAGGTAGACATGTCATAAACTATCGAATATTTGCTCCATTTCTAGCTAGGCATTTATAACTCCAATGGATTTATCTCTGATCCCACTCTAAACCTTACTCTAGTTATAGCTAGGCATTCATAGCCCTCGTAGATGTTGTTTGAATTACCCAAGAACTTGAGCCCTCCTTTTTTTAGGGAATAAATTTATTTTGCTCAATTTACAAGTACTAGGGTGTACTTAAGGGTTGGAAATCACTATGGAAAATAGGAGAGTCAACATCTAAATGGCTTTCACCTAAGAAAAAAATTGTAATTATTTCATTCCTCCTAATATGAAATCTCTTTAAAATATTTTTATTGTGGTGCTACAACATCCTTTTGCATTACTTCTAGATTAAATTGTTTTACTCCAATATATGGATGTAGCCTAAACGGATAATCTATTCAATCTCTACTTTATTGAGTTTAGAGTAGGATCTTTCATCTCCAAATAGTACAAAAAACACTTTTACCTTAGAGTAATAAAATTTGGTTGCACTTGATTGGTTTGAGCCAAAGAGAGGAAAGTACAATATAGAGTAAAAGCAAAAAAAATTGAAATGAAATAAGACCAACACACAAAAATATCAAAGTAACAAAACTATGTACAAGGTTTATTTATAAGGTGGTATTGGAATACTGTCAAAAACTAAATTAGTGTTTGAGGAATTGCCCATTCACTGGTAATGGAACATCCCCTCTAGTTAATTTTTTTAGCCTAAAGGTATTCTCTCATAGAATATCTAATATCTAAAAGAGTCCTAGCCAAAGGGGATCAAATTTCCTATGGTCACCTTTCTTTTCTTTTCATTCCTATCTAAAATCAAGTTGAATTCTTCGCTCATAATCACATGTTGATTTTATAGATAAATCAATAGATTCCACACTTGATACCACAATTCAAACTTGGAAACAATATTATTTAGTCCATAGAGGTTAATTAAATTGAAAGTTATCTTTAGGGATGTTTCAAGGAATTTTAAGCAGATCTAATTGCTTCCTAATTTTTTTTCCATAATTTCAAAGGTATTGCTTTTCCACATAATGGCTAAATCTCCTGACTACCCACTTGCACTGATTGCTACTGTTTTACTGTGTTTTCAAATCTTATATTTCACCTATATGAAATATTATTCATTCATATTTGTGTCTTGGATTATGATATTATTTGGTTTTTCTTGGCTAATTTTTCATCTCAAAGATATTCTATTTTGGGAAGCCAAGACCCCTGATGTTCTAAGAGAGAAAATTCATTTAGCTATTTTTTCCCTAACTCCAATCTTGAGTCCTTTGTCCTCAAGCGTGAGCTAGGTCCTATCAGCAATAGATTCACAAGTTTTCTTCTCCCACATTGTTTTGTTATTGGATCTACGCACTATTTTAGATGTACCTCCTATACCTATTTCACATTAGTTTTTTTGGGAATGTATTTCAATGTCATGAATAGTTTGAGTTTTAAATGATTAATTTGGATTGTTCACATTGTCCATTTCAAAATTATTCTCAAAAGGGATTAATTTAGGGGAAGAGAAATTCAAACTTGGAACAAGAGACATTTTTCCAAATTTTGTAATGTTGACCCACTGCAAACTAAATTCACTTTGAAATCCCTCTTTTTTTGTTGCTTTCTAATTTTTTAATTTTTCATTTAGATCCTCTTCCATTCATCCTTCATTTTTTTTATTCCTTTTTTTGATATTATCTTCAACTATGTTTTCTTTTAATCCCCAAACTTTTGTAGTGCCTCAAATTTGTTGGAGGTTTTCTTTTGAAAATTTTATTTTGAGGTGAACAACCCTTATTTGTTTTGTCTCTAGCCTCTTTTGTTATGGACCTATTGGTAAACATCCTTATTAATATATTTCACCTAATTTTCTATTAGAGGTATCTTCAGAAAATAATGGGTGAAATGACCATACTCATGACACCAAAGATATTTTAAATGAAGATATTCATAATCTAATTTTTGTTCAATCTAGAATAAGTCCACATTAATCATTACTACTTCTGGTAGTATAATTTTAATGTTTACCTGGATACAAATATGGATCACTACCGAATTTGCACCATTACTCTTTATACCTTTGATGGATTTCTTCAATTTATTATCTATCTCCTCCAATACTGAGTTTTTTTCTCAAAAACCTAGGTAAAAAAGGTAAACAAACCCAAACTGGCACATCCCTTGGGTTCTCCTCTAAAAATTTGAAGCTGATATGCCATGAGATTAGGTATAAACCAATTCTTCTCATGAAGTAAGGGCCCTACTCAAACAACTTTTCTTTGTCCTTTGGAGATCTAAAAAAAACAATGAAAACGCCCTTACCTTCTATAGAAATATCGATGCTTCCCTATAGTTTTGGCATCTAATTGACATTAACCCATGCTCTAAGTGTAATATCTCTATTCCATATTCCATAAGAATGACCAATCGACGTATGTTTATTCAAAATAACAATTTCCTCATTGACCTCTTAGATTCTCACTTTCATTGATGGATTGCCATCCAAATTTTTCACAAAGACCTAGATTTCCTTCCTCTTTTTCATTGATTTTCCTGCCCGATATTTATGAACCACCTTATATGCTTCAGAAAAAGCCACACTTAATAAACCTCATATATTTTGTGCTAGGATGGGCATAACAACCCCCTCAGAAGTACCTTTGATAAGTTGTAGAGACCAAAAAAACATCAAGCAACGCACAAACCTTTTAGGGTTTGCGATCACCCAAAGTAACTCATCCACAAACTACATGTTATTATAGCAAACCATATATTATTGTACCTATGAGAGTTGAATACATTTATTATTTTTTACTATACAATTTAAATTTTTTAAATTGTTGAACTTTCTCTTCTCATCCTTATACATATTTTTAGGATTATGATCTCAATACCATAATATTTACATAATGATGTACTTGTAGAGCTATGGAGAAACTAATAGATATTTTTAACATTATGATCTATTATATTTTGATATATTATACAAAGGGAGATAAAAATCATAAGGTGTAGAATAATATGAAATAAAGTAAATATTCTAGATGACTAAGAAATGCAATAAACAAAAATGATATAAATGAATACAATGTAGCTATGGAGGAAGTCAACACTTCATTAATAAAGCTACTAGACTATATTGCATCCATCACCACTAGATGGTGATCCACACATAACTATGAATATGCTCTAAGCTACTGTGTCACTGACTCTCCTTGTTCTATATCTATCTAATAATGTGGCCTTACTTATATAGGTAAAATAGGATACTTGACCAACACTCTATCTAGTTGTATAAGTGACACCTTGCACATTTACAAATTGCACATTAAAACTTGTGCATTTATTACATTTCATGAAGTAACTAGATAACTTCCCCCTAAAGTAATCTATTGTCCTAAGTATGTACCTTGGAAGATACATTTGCATAACCCAAATAATGGAATATAATATATTTCTAACATCCCCCTATATTAAATTATTTGGGTATTGAAGACTTTTAGTCTTCAATATGTATCTTCATCTTATTCATGGGCTTTGTACACTTCCTCTACATTCTTTGTAACATATTCAAGCAAATAGTCAGTATTTTTGTAATATGTTACATTTTTTGATAGATATTTCATTTCATAATCCTCTACAGGTTCTTCCAGTTCTTTAATTTCTTCTATTGTCTAAACTAGGTGATCTCTATGATTTATATTATGATATTCCAGTTAAGGATAATTGGTTGGTCACTAAAATTACTGTTGATGAGGGTTATTTTGGTATTATTGTAGTCAAAACTAATTTTTATTATCCATTTGATTTTCTTGCTTCTTGTTTTTAGGATTGTATTTGCAATATCTAATACTATGTCATTTCTTTCTACATATATGATAATACCATACTTTCCTTCCTCTTGTTAATGTAGAAATATTTCCCTATGGATTATATTTTGATGCCAATGCAGTGTTAGTCATCTCATATTTCATATTCTTGAAGTATATTGTCCAAGTCATCAAAATAAGTATCTTTACTTAAGACATGTAAAGATGTTACCAAATTCTTATAGCTTTCTGGAAGTGCTCTCATGGTTACTTGAGTAAGAACTTCATCCTTAACTACTTCTCCTAAGGTCAACAATTTCCTTTTAATATTTGCTACCTTCCTTAGGAATAATTATATGCTTTCTCCATTATTCATTTTTAATGAGTGAAGTTGAGTTTGAAGATGAAGAATACTTACCTTATTCTTTCCTTAAAATATTTTATCTAGGCTTGTCCATGCATCTAAAGTTGTTTTAGTTGAACTGATATAAGGTTGAATCTCATAAGTGATAGCAAAGGTTATCATCATTAGAGATTTTGAATAATTTTCTTAAAACTTTAGGATTTCATTTTCACATGTGGTAGGCCTCTATGTTTTCCCATTTACAAAATCCCAAAGTTTTCATACACTAAGATTTCTTTCACTTTATTTTTCCAAGAGAAATAATTAGGACCCTTGAGTAGTTGAGATTCTACTAGGAAGAATTTGATTGATGCCATTTAGATCTTCCTAATATCAAACCTTATATTTGTAGGCTACCTTATATCTCCCTAGTGTTTTTGGAATATGATATAGTTCTTTTGTAAAATAAAATTCAATTTATGGTTGATTTTGTATAATTTTGTAAATATCAAAAATCAACTTTTCTAACACCTTATTTCTCCTAATTGAACTAAGCACTTTTCCAATTTTGAAGAGGTTTTAATGTTGGATTCATTTTATCCTTTTTTGAGAAATTTAGATACAAGAAATTATAAATTTCCAACCTTAACAAAAAATATTTAATAACCTCTTTTTATAACCCTTAGGTTTTAATTTTTTATTTCCAAAGACCTAGTTTGATGTTGTAACCCTTATCACTCCCAAAATTGGAAAATTAGAAAATTAATTATATTTAAAAACTATTAAAGAAATTAATCCAAGTCGAATTCCTTATTTCTCCTAGGTTGAGATGCAACTATTACTTTAATTTGGTAAGTTATTCCTTATAGCTTTTGCTTTTAGAAAACTAAATTTTCAATCTTAGCTTATAACCCTTATATCTACACAAATTGAAAGCAATAATAAAGTGGTATTTAAACCTTACCTTTTTTATGCTAATTTCCTCAATTTTTAGTGCTTCCTTCAACTAAATATAATAGCGGTGTTAAATTTCTCTTGAGCACTGGAATCAATGGATATGCCCATATTCAATGCTGGAACGTAGATGTTGCTGAAATAGGAAAGTTTGACCTTCAAGACTAGGAGCCTTTAATGTTCCTTCTTCCTTCCTTCCACATTGTACTTGACTAGCTTTGACTGTGTTTCACTCTGCTATGATCTTTGGACTTTGGGTACCTTTTATTGGAGGAGTAAACTCGAGCCTTGTGACACATATCATGTTTGTTATGTATTAGCACTCCTTTTCTAATGTAACTCTTTCCTGTTCAATGTATTTGGTCACTTTGTAATGTCTTCTCACTCATGTGGTACTTGAGGAGAATAACATGTGTCACCATGTATGCTTGAGCATGAAGAGTTAAATTTCTTGTGATGTATGCTTGGGTGTTGATAGTCAACGTTATTGTAACGAATGTGCCTTAGAAGATTGATACAAAGTGGTATTCACATTATTTGGATGAAGTCCTTCACTATAAATACTTCCAAGGATATTATTATAACTCCTCAAGTCCTTTCGTATATCATTCCTTTTCTTTGCTATTTTTCTTTAGTAGCAAGTAAACTTACCTTTTACAGGTGGATTTATGAGGTGCTATGGAGATTGAATAGCAGTTTTGATGCTTCCTTTGGTGGATGATATTCACCATGTTTAAGATTTTGAATGTAGCTCCTTTTTTCTTTATCTTCTATACCTCCAATGTATTAATTCTTGTGCATATTTGTAGTGTAGATGTTGTCCATTCCATATTTATAGATGTGAATGTTGTTCGTCTCACGTTGGTAGAAGTAGATGCCTTCTCTTTGTAGTGTAGATGTTATCCATCCCACATTGATAAATGTGGATGATGTCCATATCACGTTGGTATATGTGCATTCTTTTATCCACATAAATGTAGCTTTGACGATAGCCTCTTGTGGGATTTGTTTTTGTAGGTTTGTATGTCCAAGATGAGCCCTTTGAGTGGTTCCTATTGCTTGGGAAGAAGAGTGCTTACATTTGGCCTCTCTTTGCTGCTTTTTCCTATAGATATTATGCCTTTTGGAAATAAATTCAAATCTTCTCTTGAGCTGTAAAAAATAATATTAAATTCATTCAATAAAATGCTCTATAGATTGTACATAAACCTCCTTTGATGCACCATATTTTGCACTCTTATTTTAGATCTGAAATTCTGGTTTTATGGCACATTTTTCTCCTACAATACAAGGGTTTTGATTTTTTCATTTATTAGTAGACACCTTCCACTTTTTTCTTGGAAACTTTGATAATAGTAGATAGAAGATTTTTAGTGTATGCAATTTTCTGCATTTTCTTTTCTTGCATCCAATCTTGTAATGCTTTCAATTTGAGACTCATCAAGTCTCAATATTTGAAGCTTCTATTTTTATTTTTGGTTAGTTGTGTTCTTCTCCAAGTTTTAGAGTTTTATAACCTTTTTGGGTGGCTTCTTTTGGCCACAACAAGTAGTAGAATTCTATGCTTCAATAGTGTCTTTATACATTTGATACAAATCAGATTTTGTTCCCTTCAAGAACACAAAACTAATTTCTTTTGAAAGTAGTATAATAGTGCAAATAAATCTAATAGAATTTATTTTTAATGCACTAAAAATTTACCTTATCACTCCAATGAACTCTCAAGATAACACATGTAATCAATTTACTATAACTTAATCAAGAATAACCTAAAATGAATCTTCAAGAGTTATTCTGCAAATTCACTACAACTAATATTGTAGGGCTTAGTCTTCTTTTCTATTTCCAAATTAGATTATAGGTAGTTGATATATATAATTCTGAAATCTAATCAACTCTTAATTAATGTTCAAACGAACCTTAAAAACAAACTTTTTCTTTTTGCACTTTTGAAGACTATAATATACTTTTTCCTCATGCAACTTTAATCCAGATAAGGTGCTCTACTAAATCTGATAAGTAGTCTAATTAATAAGTTAGTTAGCACCAGTAGTTGCATAAATTTTTATAACCTTATATAGCTTATTTTGTTGCTTCTATAGAGGATGTAGATCTTGGTGTCTAAGATCACCAAGTTGCTGCTTCAAGTAGGATTTTGTATCTCTTTGTATACTGTTTTGAATAGCTCCTTCTTCACCAAATGATGATCCTAAAATTTCCTTCACGAGCCTAAGATTTTGTGGTTTGTTCTCCTCTTGTGATCTCCTTATTTTTTTGTATATTTGAAGAAGCCTCTATATCTGAAATGGTGCCTTATTGCTGTGAGAGGTAATCTTCAAATCTCCTAGATTTGATGAGATTATTTTGTCTTCAAGTCTTCTTACTGAATTCTGAATTCAAGTAGGATATTCTTCTCAATATTTTTAATGTCTTAAGGTATTTTACTAGATTATTCTTCTAAAATTTGGCACTCCTTGCCAAATTCTCCTTCTCTTGGACTAGTTTTTGAATGGTGACAATTGTCCCAAGTCCTTCACTATCAAGGGCTTCTCCAATGAGATCTCCTTTGATGATTTCCTTAGGAAGGCTTTCCTAGCATTTTTATGGATGCTCTATGAGAACTTCCCAAGGTCTTTCATCTTGCAACTTCTGTTGGTATTCCATTGAGACCTATTCAACCTTCTTCTCTTGGAAGTTTTGGTGGTGTGATCTACTATTGGATCTCTAGTTCTTCTACTTTTGTATTCGAGCAGGACTCTCCTAGTCCTTATTCCTCTTATTCCAAGTATGGAAGTCCTTCAATGAGATCTTATCCTAATATATTTTGCTTTAGGTACTGAATTGATTTTGAAGAAGATACTCTTCCTAACATTCTTGTAGGAAGTTTTCCAACTCACTGAATCTTCTTTTCCTACAACAAAAATGTTAATATCAAAATTTTAATATGCTTTTGAATCAAATATTTCTTTTGAATTATTCTTTAGGATCAAGGATTTTGTGGTCTATTTCAGTATCAAGGCTTCTATGGCCTTTTTCATTATCAAGGCTTTCATGGCCTTTTCAGTATCAAGGATTTTGTGGTCTTTTCAATATCAAGGCCTTTGTGGCCTTTTTAGTATCAAGACTTTTGTGGCTTCTGCTTCAAGGCTTCTATGGCCTTTTATTCAAGGCTACTATGGCATTTTTATATAAATGCTTCTATGGTATGTTCTTCAAGGCTACTATGGCCTTTTTGTATCAATGCTTCTATGACCTATTATTCAATCTATAATGGATATCTTTAGTCTCCTGGCTTCACCATGCCTCTTCTTTAGAAGTATTCCTCCGTAGTGTTCTTCTCCTGCACAAGGAAGTAATCTCTGCATTATGAGGGCACATCGATCTTTGGGCCACAAATTTAGAGGCTCCTAGATTTCTATCATAGGAGGAGTACCAATCCTATGAGAATTAATTATTTGCATAAAAAGAAACTTTGGATAACAGTTAGCAAATTCTAGATATCTTGGATCTTCACTAGATGATCTATCAATGTAGTGGATTGAATGTTGAGTCCTTGTTTTCATAAGTTTTTTCTATAACTTTGTGGAAATACTATTAGACATTTTGAGTCCCTAAGCTAATATGTTGTCATTGATGTCAAAAGATCATTTAATGTCAAAAGGATCAATGAAGGATTTTTGTAAAAACCAATACAGGAAAAATAAAAGGTTTTATTTAAAACCATGGACAACATATTTGATCTGGGTTTTTCCTAAAACCCAAGTTGGGCTTTCATTTCATCGAAAAAGATACCCTGATGATGGAGATATTTAAGTTTAAATATTTGGTTTAAATTTTAATTATTTTAAATTTGAATTCAAATTTAAAACTCAATATGCAATATTTCCGTCAACGTCATCAAGCAAATAAAAAGTCATATTTCCACCGATGTATTTGATATGATTAAAGGACTATATAAATGGGGATTCAATTGATTATTATTTTATCCTTGCTCGTGTAATAAAAGTGTTGGCTATCGAATAGTTTATGAGCTCGTGCAAAATTCTTGAAAAGTGTGGCAACGAATAACACAGACTGCACTCAGAGAAACAAACATTGTGGTCAGCATGGCACATTGGCATGTGGGCCTTGGCTAATGCATGGGGCAGACAAAAACACCAAGGATCAAATCCCCTTGACTATGTTTTTTGGAAAGCATGAGAGAAGTGCTTCGATGCCTTTGGTTTTATGAAAGGTGGAGATGAGCATAAGGCACATTGCACCTTTCCCTTTCCAATGAGCATCTAGCTTGTGTGGAATCTTAGTCACAACTAAGACGCTCATGGTGTGGGCAATTCGGGGCTTCAAATCCCCTTGAGGAGGTAATTATGTTTTACATTAATTTAATTTTTTTAGCCCTAAGGTTGGATTTATAAGGTGGTTAGTGGAAATTAAAGTTTTAATTAAGCTTTGTTATTTGGGTTGTATTTATTATTGCAAAACTTGAGGGGTTTAATGATTTTTTTGATTATTATTAAGAATTGAATTTAGGAGAAATAAGGAGTTGTTTTAAAATATTTTTGAAAGGCTTATTGATTATTATTTTGATAAGGGTTTTATTAAAAAGGGACTTTGGTGGATGTGTTTATTTAGTTGGAGTAAAAAGGGTATAAATTGAGTTATGCTTTATATTGTGATTATTTGAAGTCCACCAACCCTTATTGAGATTGGAAAGGAAAGTGTGTTTAAGTGTGGCAAATTTTGTGGACAAATCCTTGGCATCAAATAGGTATGGGCACATTCGCATATTGATTTTTTATTGTGGTTGATTTTTGAAATATCTTTGGAAAGAAAAGTATTGATTGTGGTTTCCATTTTTGAGAGTTTTTGGTTTAATGTTTCAAGGTTTTCTGGTTTGTGAGTTGTAATTAAACCTTTTTTTAGAAGCATTGTTGTTGAAGCCCATTGATTGTGAAATGAACTTGAAATTGACTTAGAAAAGAACATGAGTATAATTGTTATGTGAGATTTGTGATTGAGCATTGTTGGAAATATTTTGATTTGGTTAAATACATGCTTGGACTAGGTTTTGTGAGAAAGGATTGTTCCTTGAGGTGATTGGTTGAGTTGAGTTCATTTAAGCCTAGTCAAGTGGATGCATGTGGTTGTTCAAGTTCCTAGAAACAAACTATTTTATATTTTGATTTGATTTGAGATTGAGATTTAAGAATATAACATATTGAGTCTCTGACAATTCTCTTTATGCTTCTATTGATTTGAGATTGGTATTTGAGTATAGAACATATAGAGTCTCTAACAATTATCTTTATGCTTCTATGAGATTGATTTGAGTTGAGATTGGGATTTGAGTATAGAACATATTGAGTCTCCAACAATTCTCTTATGCTTCTATGATATTGAATTGAGATATTGATTGAACATTGAGCTTAGAACATATTGAGTCTCTAACAATTCTCTTTATGATTCTATGTGATTTGATATAAGTCTCTGAGAAGGCTTGTGGACTTATTTGAGTTGAGATTTTGTGAAAGATTACTATGCATATTTGAGAAAGTTCTAGAGAGGACTTATTGAGTAGATTTGAGCAAGTCCTAGAGATGACTTATTGAGATGATTTGAGCAAGTACTAGAGAGGACTTATTGAGAAGATTTGGACAAGTTTTATGTGGAACTGTTGAGAAGATTTGAGTAGGTTCTATGTGGACCTATTGAGTATATTTGAGTAGGTTTTGTATGGACATGTTAAGCAAATTTGAGCAGGTTCTGTGTGGACCTTTTGAGCAAATTTGAGAAGGTTCTATGTGGACCTGTTGAGCATATTTGAGCAAGTTCTGTGTCGACCTGTTGAGCAAATTTGAGTAGGTTATGTGTGGACCTATTGAGTAAATTTGAGAAGGTTCTATGTGGACCTATTAAGCATATTTGAGTAGGTTATGAGTGAACCTATTGAGCAGAATTGTACTAGACTGACTGTACTATGTTTAGTACAAGATATTGAGAAAAATTATGCTAGACCTACTGAACTATGTTTTGTATAGTATTGAGACAGAGCTTTGGATATGACAGAGTATAGAGGACAGATTCTTAGTGGATAGATATCCAGCAGCCAGGGAAATTGAAAATAGATCTGAGTGAGGATTCTTCAAGTGGAAAGAGATTCACTAGTCAATGCAGCATAGAGATGAAGTCTTCTAGAAGATCACTAGCCTGAACAAAAGGGAAATATTTGTCCTATGGAAGAGATACACAATCTTGATATTAGGGGATTAGCATCTCCTTTGGACATAAGTCCATAAACATTGTAATTTGGAAAATATTCCCAATAGATTATTTGAGAAATATTTAGAAGAAATATTTTCTCTATTGAGGTAGCCCACACTGGGTGAACCACATTAAAATATGTGTCTCTATTATGTATGGTATTTTGTGCATTTCTTTAATTACTGCTATTGATACTACTATCTATAAACTACATAATATTGATTTGAGAAGAAAAGTAAAAAGTGGTCTTATATTGTTCACCCCCCCTCTCAGTATAATCTTATGTTCTTCAATTGGTATCAAAGTAGATTTCTTTAGAAGAGTTTGACAAATTGAAGGAAAATCGGTCTAAGAACACAATGGATCAAAAGGATCAAAATAATGAGGTCTTCAATAGTGCAGTACCAGTATTTTATGGAAGTGGCTTCCTTTATTGGTGTGTACTAATGAGATTTCACCTAACGAAACTTGGAAATGAAGTTTGGGATGCAATGGAATTTGGATATGATTCAGGATCTAATACTCCTACATATAAGGAAGGTTAGCTTCTCATGCATGCAAATTCAAGAGCTATAAATACAATTATAAGAGGACTACATATATCATAATCTATGAAGGTTATGGAATGTACAACAACAAAAGATATGTGGGAACTATTGCATACCATATATGAAGGAGATAAAAGTGTTAGGAAAGCTAAGATCAAAAATCTCAAGGGATATTTTGAGAATATAATAATTAGGGATGATGAAAGCATTCGTGACTATCTCAGCAAGGTTGATTAACTTATACATGAGATAAAAGGTCTTGGAATGAAGGTTGATGAATCTGATGCTTGTGATAAGATCATGAGAACTCTTCCAAAAAGGTATAGTGAAAAGGTTTTTACCATAGAAACATCAATTGATAGTGATAATCTAACAAGAAATATTTTTCTTGGTATGCTTACAACTTTTGAGATAAGAATAAAATATCATATTCCTCCAAAATAAGTTGCATTCAAAATGGACAGTAATAAAAAGGGTAAGAAGACAGAATCAAGCAATGAATCTTCTAGTGATGAAGAAGCTAACTATGGTAGAAGAGATAGAGGTTCCAAAAGACTGATAGATATGAGATCTATTAAGTGCTTTATTAAAGAGTTATATATTGGTTCTTGTTGAAGAGGCTTAGAAAAGGAAGAGTACAAAAATATCATTACCCTCTTTTTTACATTGGTTCCAAAAAAAAGGAGATGAAATAATTTAATAATGTTTGTTTAATAAGATTTTGTAATATAATTTATAAGATCATTTTACAAATTATGTAAAACACATTGAAAATGATTTTAAATGATTTTATGTTAAATGAATAAGGTGGTTTTATTGATGGTGTGATAATTACATAGAAGGTTGTACATTCTATTCATTCCATGAAAAATCCAAGTATGCATATACAATCATATATAAACAAAGCATGTGATATTGTTTGCTAGAGTTTTTTGCATGATATTCTCACAATTTTTAGTTTTGATCAAGGTTGGTATGAATGGAATAAATATTATAATAGTCTAAAATATTTTATGTTGGTCAATTGATCCTCTCATAAATACTATAAATAATCTTGTTGACTTCATCAGGTTAACGTGCTATCTCCTTATCTATTTTTTTATTCTTGTAGAGGTATTAGAGAGAGTTATTCAAAGACACAAATGGAAGAAAAAATAAAATATATTCAATTTCCAACAAATCGATCCTTTGAATATCACCCCAATTTATTGATTATGCCTTTCTTTTGGGTCATCCATTAGTTACGAAGGCCATCAAGTTTAAATCATTATCATACTATGAGAAGGTTGCTAAATAGTTTTTTAATGCTAAAAAAACCCAAGATATTTTTTATTAACATTGTCCTAGGTTTATAATGGATTATTGTGGACATTTTAGGTTCTAAAAATTAAAAATTTTTCACCAACATATTTGGGTATTTCTTTGTCTCATAAAAAAAGGAAGAAGGAGCTTTGGAACTCAATTTTGGATACACTAAAATCTTGTTTAACTAGAAGACTACAACTCATAGAGACTATATTATAAACTACCTCTATATAAATGATACCATTTTTAAGATTATCAATAGTTATAACATCCAAATTTGATAAAATTCATAAATATTTTCTTTACAAAGCAAGGAAAAAAATAGATTTCATTTTTGTAGTGGGGTTTTGCAAAGAAAAAATATTACAGAGGCAGCCTTGTAGAATTGAAGACTTATGAGTTTGGTCGTAGGGGTAAAATTTTGTTGGAGATTACTCAAAGACTAATGAAATATTTGGGAAAAAATATTACTTGACCTAAGGTTGGTTTAAAATAAGAATTTGTTGCTTTACCAAAACATAATAAAATTCAAGGTAATATAGGCTTGTTTGTTTTCTTTATTTTTTCTTATCATTAAACCTTTGATTTTTCTTTAGAGCCTATTTAGATTAGGAGTAGATTAATTAAAGCACTAAATCTAATTTTTGCTATGAAAGTCTAATATTCCATTTATATTATAAGATAATAATTTGAGTGCAATGAATATTATTTTGGTAATTACAACTTGCATGGATTAAAATTTATCTTTCTTTGACCAGTTTCAATTATTCTCAACTTACGTATGTTCTAATACAATGCAGTGCAATTATTTTTATGTAAATAAGTATTTAATATTAATACAATATGCCTAAGAAATCTATCTCTTAGAGGCATTCCACCATAGGTCCCTTGAAGAAACAATTATGATCGACCTTTGGGTTTATCCACATTAGCAAAGACCTAGACATAATTGAACCTTGGGGAAATGAATTCCCTTTCAATAGGGAACAATATTTGTTCCAAGTAAGTTGGCTTACCCTTGACATACCAATATTTGGCTTTCATCTCTTTATGCCCAACAAAAATAGCATGAGGGAGGAAGTTAAAGTGTTTCATTTGCATTTTCAACATGCCCTTTAAGTGGGGAGTTTGGTTGTCCAATTAATTTTAGTTTTTTTTTTTGTATAATCATGATTTTAGCATGCTTTTAGACCTAGGGATAAAACGACTAATAGTTTGGACCAATGATTTTGATTTTGACCTTAAAACTTTATAAAATAAATCATCCATTCAAAAGGGAGAGTTATATGCTATAAATATGCAATTCACTTCCTTATTTTCTTACCAAGTTCTCATATTTTTTTGGAAAATATATTTATTCTAATATTGCTCTCAAAATTATGCTTTTGTTGCTACTGCTTCATGCACTCTCTTATTTTCTCTCTCTCTTGTCTATCCAAATAAAACAAAAGCCTTTGATCACTAGCTCAATTCATTCCATGGAGGAGAATATGAAACAGTACCAAGATTTGTATCCAAAGGCCACTAACTATCATTTGAGAATAGGATTCCAAGGTAGATCAAACTCTCTATGAACATCCTAAGTGTGATCCCTCTTATTGTGGTGATATTGCAAGCAATTTTGAATAGAAATGAGAATTTTATTATGCTTGTTATGATATTATTTTGTCCTTAATACCCTAGGTGTCAAGTAATTTTTTTTACTACATTAGAATTAGCCCTATATTACTAGTATTTTGTGAATAATTTTGGTGCAATTATTTTTTAATGCTTCATTTTATTCTTACTTGAATTAGGAAAGATTTTGGTCTTTAGTGTTAATTTATTGCTTTGTTGTCTTAGTTTAAGCATTTTAGTTTATATGGTATTAATTTGAAAAATTATATTAGATATTCCTCTTTTCTTGTAAAAATATCTATATTTGTGAAATTGCACTTATAACTAACTTTGTAGGTGGTGAAGACTCATGACATTTGTTAGTCCTTAGATAAGACAACAATAAGCCATGTTGTTTGATGGATTTGGTTTTCTTTTTTCACCCAATTATCATTTTTTTGCCATGTTTTTGCATCCTAACTTTTTGAAAACCCAAAAATAAGGAGAGTTATGATTAAGATACCCGTCCCCCAAAGCACATGTCCTAAAAATTTAATAATACCAATATTATCAAGATCATGATTCCATCATGATTTTACACATAGGGTTCAAATGGAACATGATTTGTATTGATGATAATGATTTTATGACCCTAAAAATGGAGAAAATTAGTCATTGAATCCAAAGGCAAAGCAACCTACTATAAATACCCACTGCACTTCCTCATTTTTTAACCAAAGTATCGTAGAACATTTACAAAATATTTTTATGTAATATTGCTTTCAAAATTTTATCTATTGCTACCACTTATCTCTCTCATCCTTTGGAGGTAAAATAAAAGACATCAATTGTTGGTTCATTGCCTTCCACTAAATATGAGGTGCTCTATCAATATTTTTAGCCAAAGGTCATTGATTATTATTTGAGGACCAAATTCTAAGGTAGCTCAAACCCTCTATGAACATCTAAGGCGTGATATATCATTTCTTACTATAGTGGTGTTGAAAGAAAATTGAAATAGGAGTGAGGATTTTATTATGCTTGTTATGATATTATTTGGTCCTTGATACCTCAAGTAATTATTTTTATTGTATTAGAATTAGCCCTAGCTTCTTAGCATTTTATAGATTATTTTAGTGTAGTTATTCTTGAATAATTAATTTAATTCTTTCTTGAATTATAATAGTTTTCAACATTTAATATTAATATACTATTTTTCTTAGTTTAAGCATTTTGGTGTATTTGGTATTAATTTGAATAATTATTATTAGATATTTCCTTTTTCCCATAAAACATGTGTATTTGTTAATAGGCCACTAAAAATTGACTTTGTAGGTGGTAGAGAGTCTCATCCTTCTATTAAAATTCAAGGATGGACTAACTTTGTTAGTCCTTAGGTAGGACAACAACAAGCCAAGCTGTCTTGTGGTCTTGGTTTTCTTCCTTCCTCCAATTCTCACTTTTCAGCTATCTTTTATGATATTTTTACCTCCTAAATTTAATAAAACCCAAAAATAGGGATAGAGTTATGATTAACGAACATTTTGACATGTTTCACAAAGGATGCATCCTAAAAATTGGAAATGCCAATACTACCACTTTAAGTGGGGAGCTTGGTTGTACGATTAATTTTAGGGCTTTTGATGCATTGTTGTGATTATAGCATGTTTACACTTAGGGTTAAAACAATGGATATTTTTTACCAAGTTTATGATTTTCTAACACTAAAAAAGAAGAAAAATAGTCTACTCAAAAGAGAAAATTATCTACTATAAATACCCACTTCATTTCCTCATTTTCTAACAAAACTCACACAAAACATTTTTATGCTAACATTTATCTGAAAATTCTACACCTCTTTCTCTCTCTCTCCCCTTGCAAGTAAAACTAATTGTTGGCTCAATGCCTTCCATGGAGGATGGGATACTCTACCAATATTTTTAGCCAAAGGTCATTGATTATTGTTTGAGGACCAGATTCCAAGGGAGGTTGAATCCTCTATGAACATCCTAGGTGTGATCTATCTTTTACTATGGTGATCTTGCAAGCAACCATACTTGACTTGTAATAGAAGGATGAGACTCTCCACCACATACAAAGTCAATTGTTAGTCCTTAGTTAGGAAAACAACAAGCCATGTTGGCCTGTGGTCTTGGTTTTCTTTCTTCACCTAATTCTCACTTTTCAGCCATATTTTATGATATTTTTGCCTCCTAACTTTAATAAAACCCAAAAATAATGATAGAGTTATGATTAATGAACTTTTTGATGTGTTTCTCAAAGGATGTGTCTTAAAAATTGGAAATTCCAAGACTACCACTTTAAGTGGGAAGCTATTGGGCCAACTACTAGATGGTTTTTGGTCTCCTACAATATTGTCTCCTTGGGATGGCTTCTACTACACTTCAACCATATCTCATTAAATCTTAACTTGCATAAATTTTGAGGTATTTTTAATTTTATTGGTTAGGTGCTTCAATGCTTAAGCTACCAATTGCAACAAGTGTTTTGGGCATTGGTTTCAATGAATTTCACCACTTGTTGCATTATGACACCATCTAAGCAATTTTAACATCACCATGACACAAGCTTCTTGGGATCACCTCCCAACCACACTGTAGTCATGCCTTATTAAATTTTATTTTTCTACAAAACTCTGAGATCGTACAAGCTTGAATGTTCTTTAGTAATTTTATTTATGCTTTTTTGACTGCAAGTGGATTAACCATTAACTTCACCATGTCCATCGCTCTACACATTTGTGTTTTCCTAATAAACATTAAAAATATTGCATCCATCATCTTTGAATTTTGAGTAGCCATGTTAGATATCCCACAACATAGAGTTAAGATTTACACGCATTATTTTAAAAATATATATTATATATAGATATATTTATATTTTATGCCTATCTTTTTTTGCATTTTTAACACTTTTTGTATTTTTTGGTAAATTTTCCCTCTTCTGACAATTTTTTGCAAATTTCAATTATTTTTGCAATTTATTTTCTTTTTGGTATTTCACATTTTTGCTAATATCTTACATTTTTTGGGATTTTTTGCTTTTACATTTTCCCAAAAATGTCTAGGCTTTTGATTTTTATGCTTTTAGGTGGGTGTTAGCTTTTTATGAATGAGCCATGAGAGATAACAATCATAAGATGTAGAATAATATTCAATAAAGTAAATTTTCTAGATGACTAAAGTATGCTGAAATATAAAAGATATAAAAGATTACAATGTAGCTATGGAGAAAGTGAGCACTCCACTAACAAAGCTATAGATCTATATCATATCCATCACTAGTAAATGGTGTGGAACACAATCCACTAACCTACACTATTTAACAATATCTCCTCATTGTCCTCCTCTATCTTTCTAAGAGGTAATCCTTATATATGCAAAATAGGATGCTTGCCAAACACTCTAACTAGTTATGTATAGGATACCTTGAACATGTACAACTTGCACATGGACAATTGTCCATTTATTACAATACATGAAGTCACTAGATACCTTGCACAGGAAGTAATCTAGGTATGTATCTTGGAGGATACATTTACATAACCCAAATGATGGAATAGACATTATTTCCAGCACCCCCTGTATTATATTATTTGGGTATTGAAGGCTTTAGTCTTCAATATGGATTTTTTCATCTTCATCTACTTGATCTTCATTTGCATTCTTTGTATTCAGGTTTAGTAGGTAATTTGTGATTAGAGCTTCTTCCTTGGCTTTGCCTTTAATTTTGATTTTTGTGTTCTTGTTGGAGATTGATCTACTAGCAGGCTCTTATGAATATGATTCTCCTTTCTTGTGTATAGAAGCTTCTGAAAAACTGCTTAAGGCATAATATTTTGAATTAGTAGAACCAAAAGTATTGATGCTAGATGAGGATTGAAAAAAATTCCAAGATATGATTCATCAAGTTCTGATTTCTTTTTGAGTGATTCTATCATGTTTTTTATGTTCTTAATTTTTCCTTGTAGTGTTTATATGTGAAAAAATCCATATATAATATGCTTGCAAAGTCTAAGAAAATTACAATATCACCTTTTCTAGTGGTAATTGCTTCATTGAGACAAGTATGAAGATAACTATTGGCAATTTTGGGTATGTTGCCTAGCTTCATGTTTGTGAGTTGTCATTGATGTCAAAAAGAGTTTGCATTGATGTCAAAAGGAATTTGTGCTGATGTCAAAAAGAGTTTGGTGACAAAAAGATCTTGAAAGTTCCATGATGTTTGTTTATGGGTTTTTAATTAAAACCATGGTGACAAGGTTAAAGCTTTTTCTTAAAATCATCTGGACTCATTTAGGGTTTTTATTAAAACCATCTTGGCTTAATGAAAAGGTTTTTGCTCCTTTAAAAAACCTTAAAAGTCTATTTTGATTATTAATAAATAAATTAACTCAAACCGTTGAAAAGGTTTTAAGTTAAGTTTATTATTAATAAAATAATAATTATTAATTTAATAATTATTATTGAAAGGGTTTCTAAACCCTTAGCGGCGCTCATGTGGAAGACTTACAGCACCGACGTCAACTTGCATGGGATGCAAAAGACTATTAAAGGGCATTAATTACTAAGGTTCAATGCAACTCTAATTTGCATGATTACCTTCGAATTCGTATTGCTCTGTGACCTTCGATTTTGGATTACACTATGATTTTTGAGTCTCATTTTGCTCTGTGTTAATTTCTAATTTCATGCACCAGTGAGGAAGATAAATTTGGTCTATGTTAAATTATGATTTCGTGAGTAGTGAGGAAGACAAATCTGGTCTGTGTTAAAAATAAATTTCGTGCACCTATGGGGAAGGAAATTTTGGTTGTCTTTTACGAGCAAAGAGAAGGTAAAATTATGAGTACCACTTGAGAGTTTCATTGGGCACTTGTGCTCCAATGATGGAGGCAGTGGAGCGAAGGTGCTCGCTAAGCAAAGGTGTCGAGTTTGATTCGTGACAGGAGTGTTTCATTTTTGGTCACGGATTATTGTGCACATGGTACAAGAGTTGCCTTGGGCCACAAGTTTGGAGGAGGAAGCACTTTTGCGCTTATGTTGGTGTCTCCATATTTCTCCTAAGGTTGGAGAATTGATTTTTGGCCAAGGTAGATCTTTTGTTGATAATGTGGAATATTTGATTTGACTTGGAAAATTATTGTTGGTAATTGGATGGAGGTATAAGGTTAAATAAAAATATTGCTTTGACATTGTTATTATTGATGCTTAATGTTTATGTGGTAAATGCATTTAGAAGTAAATGTATTTTAGGAGTTATAAGGGTTTAAGGAATAATTGTGCTTAATGTCATATTGGGGTTAGAAAGCCTTTGGAGTTATTGAGTGGATATTCTCTTGTAATTATTTTTGAGGTTGAAGTTATTTTGTGATATATTAAGTAGGAGTTATAAGGTGTAAAGGAATATTGTTGATATGTATATTTTTGAGTTTTGATTATTGATGAGTTGGAGTGATAAGGTGTTATTAGGACTCTTATCATCGTGCATTATTTCATTTTTTATAACTCTAATTTGTGGCAAATTGAGAGTTAGTGTTGTGACATATTTTGAGTTCTCCTTCTTCATAAAATTAAAGGTATGGGCACATTCTTCCATGGTTACTATTGATTGATGGTTTTCTGAAAAATAAGTTTGGAGTGAAAAGGATTAAATTAATTTTCCTTATTTGGAGTGGATCTTATTTTCTGAAAGTGGAAGTATTAATTATGCATTATGAGATCATGATGAGTTTATGAGTTATTACATAATTCTGGTTTATCAGAGTGGAAGCATTTGAATTTTGCTTTAGGGATTTTGAGTGAGAAGCGTATGCCATTGCTATAAGTTTTTGAAACCCTAATTGAGTTGTTTGGTTGTTGAGAGTTTGGTTTTGAGATTGCTTCCATTGAGATTGAGTTGATCAAGTTATGCTTTACTTGATACATGAGTTGGGCTTGCTCCTTTGAGATTTGATTTTATCAAGTTATACTTTGCTTGATAAACTTGGTTGTGTGGTTAAGTTGAGCATTCCCATTTGAGAGAAGTTGGAAATATCTTGAACCTATTTTTTATGCTTAGAGAGAGATTGCTTTGATTTCTTGAAAACTAACTTGGTTAGGTTTTGATAGCAAGTTATGGTTCTATGTTGGAGGAGTTGATTCCTTGATATTGTATTATTGGCAATTGTTGGGTTGTGGTTCAAAATATTGTGAAAGTATACTACTTCTATGAGATTGATTTGAATTGAGATTGAAAGTTGAAGGATATAACATATTGAGTCTCTAAAAATTCTCTTTATGCTTCTATGAGATTGATTTGAGTTGAGATTGACAGTTGAAGGATAGATTATATTGAGTCTCTAACAATTATCTTTATGCTTCTATGAGATTGATTTGAGTTGAGATTGAAAGTTAAAGGATATAACATATTGATTCTCTAAAAATTCTATTTATGCTTCTATAATATTGATTTGATATGATTGGATGAAACATATTGGGTCTCTAACAATTCTCTTTGTGTGTTCACATTGGGCAAGTTTCTTGGTAAACTTGCTTGAGTTGATTTGAGCAAGTTCTTGGTGAGCTTGCTAGGACAGATTTGGACAGGTTCTTATGGAAAACTTATGGACTGATTTGGATAGGTTCTTGTGGAGAATTTGTGGACTGATTTGGATAGGTTCTTGTGGAGAACTTGTGGACTGATTTGGACAGGTTCTTGTTGAAGAACTTGTGGACATATTTGATGAAGTCTTGGTGAATACTTGTGAGCAGTTGTGATTGATTTGTTCAATATTTTGGCTTAAGCTTGGGATAGATCTGATAGATATTTGAGAGCAAATTTGTGATGAACCAGAGGACTAATTTTGGTGCATATTTGTGACAAAGTTTGAGAGGACTTGTGTTGTACTGACTGACTATGTTTAGTACAGGTTTTGATGAGCAGCTATGGAGGTGATCAGTGAGGATAGAAGTATCTAGATCCAGAGCAAGGAGGACAGGACGTCTTCTATGGAAAGGAGTTCCATCTGCTAGCGGCAGAAGAGGTAGTGATCTTCTAAAGTATCATTTCTAGAGATTTGGGGATAGGACATCTCCTTTGGGCATGAGGCTCATAAATATTTGATTAGGGTAAGGATTCTCCTTTGGATAGGAAGTCCATAAACATTGTAATTGGGAAGGATTCCCAAAGGATTTGATTGAGAAAAATTAGTGAAATATTTTATCTATGGAGTAGCCCACCTTGGGTGAACCACGTTATATTGGTGTCTCAATTGTGTGATGACTTATACACTAGTTTGATTACTTCTTTGATTTTTCTATTGGTTCATTGCATTGCTTTCTAAAGTAAAAGGAAAAAGTTAAAAAGTGGTCTTATATTGTTCACCCCCCCTCTCAGTATAAGCTTGTGTTCTTCAATAGCATTCCATAGTATCAAAATTATCTTTTAGGGCTTCACTATGGATTATTTTTGAAGCTAAATTTAACCTTCCTTTTGATTTCATGAGAAGATTCATGATTCCTAGTTTTATGGCATTAGCTTTTGCTTTCTGTAGCATTCATTAGTGGATGTAAACATTTATATATATAGCTCTTTAATTGATATATATATATATATATATATATATATATATAAGCTTCTTTTGTAAAAAAAATATAGATTTTTGGATTTGTGGAATAACTTTTAACTCCCACCTAAATGTTTTAGATTTTAAAGAAATCTTATATTTCCCAACTTGATAATCTTAGATAGATATTAATGTTATCAAGTTTTATAGGATGCCTTATGACTCCCTAATGTTTTGAAGTATATTATAGTACTTTTTTAAGAATACAGTTCAAATTCAATTGATTTTATACAAGTTTTGCAAGAATAAAAAATTAACTTTTAATGCCTTTTTACTCCTAATTGAACTAAGCACTATTTCAGTTTTGAAGAGGTTTTGATGTTGGAATTATTTTATCCCTTTTTTAGATATTTGAGACAAGTAAAAAATAAATTTATCGAACCTTAATAAAATTCTTTAATAAATTTTTTATATCTTCTAATTTTCAAATAAAATAAATTTGATATTTACAATATATTTTAATCAAGTTAAATTCCTTATTCCTCCTAATTAGGATTGCAAATATTAAAATAATAAGATAAGTCACCCCTTAAGATTTCAAAACCCTAAGTTTCAACCTTAGTTTGAAATCAACTCCAAGAGAACCCTCTTCATAGAGCAAATTAGATAGTAAAATAATGAGACATCATGTCCCATGGGAGCCTTAGATCTAGACTTTAGATACCAACTCAGCTACTCACTCACCCTTCATCAAGCCTCAAATATTAACAAGGGTTTTAAATTCAATAAACCTCTCATTTATCAAATGCCATTTTTTTAGGAATACAACTAAATACACCAAAATAAATTATGAATATAGTTATATTTGTATCTTGCACTTATTAGGAAATTATTTTTTATCTAACATAAATCCATGTGATTATGATTTTTGGTTTATTCCTTTATTCTCATGCTTTAAATTTTTTAAATTTATTAGAATGATGCTTCACAAGATGCAACTATCAATAATCCACTTCAAATGGCATGAGTCTAATTGGTTAAGTATCCAACTTTCATGGTGCAGAGACCAAGGTTCAAGTCTTGCTAACACTAAAAATATGAAAGTGTAAAAAATAAACTTAAATTATTGAGAACACAATGAATAGTC